>JAWNLL010000452.1:4270000-5770000 GCA_035042425.1 Drosophila flavopinicola | reverse complement strand
CTATACAATAAAGTATATACACAGTGCCCAACACTGTGGAAACTTCTCTAACTCAAATTCTATGCAATTACGACTTTTTTACGACTCTAATAAATATTGACTTCCGTTGGGCATAGTTTTTAATTACAACACTTAATTATTCAATTAAAATTAAGTTTGAAATTACATATATTTCAATTGATGTACTTTTTCATATATTTTGTTAAAATATATAAATATTCGACAGATTATAGTTTTATATTTTTTCATTTTGTTTTATAACTCAAACCAATATTTAA
This sequence comes from Drosophila flavopinicola, assembly GCA_035042425.1. Classification (NCBI taxonomy): domain Eukaryota; kingdom Metazoa; phylum Arthropoda; class Insecta; order Diptera; family Drosophilidae; genus Drosophila; species Drosophila flavopinicola. Next base: position 5,769,722 of record JAWNLL010000452.1, on the reverse strand, counting down.
GTACAATATTTTATAAGACAAAGTTTACTTGTGTGTAATTGAGATTAATTTATAATTATATTATTATAATTATATATTATAAAACGTAATTCTATGCAAAGTTTTCTTTTAACTTTAATAAATATTGGGTTTTATTTTAATAATTTAAATAAGAACGCCATAAACAAGTTGCTTATTCATTAGGTCAATGTGCGACTGTTTATATATGCCTATAAATACTACCCTAAGACATTCTCCAACACAAAGTCGAAGTTCGAATCTAGTATTACAAGTACTACTAAGTATGAGTCATACTACACGATGTGGGTTCTGTTTGCAGCTAGGTAGCTCTGAGCTTATGACGCTCTTGCCATAAACACAATAAACAGCAGGCAAAGGCGGAGAATGTACGTCACAGCTGACAGCCGCAAAAATACAGTGCCAAAATTGAAAAACAAAAACACACACAAGGTAAAAACGAAAGAAATAAATAAAAAAGGAAAACTGTCCGGCATTAGCAACCGCAGCTGACAATACGACAATTCGACAATCCGACAATCCGACAATCCGACGACAAGGGGTCTATTACGCAAAAGTCGCGAGACCGACCACAAAAGCCAATACAACAACAACAACAATGCTGACCGCAGTCAAAGGCTACTTAAACTACCGTTAAGTCAAACACTTTGTAAATAGCCGAAACCAGCAGCAGCCCCGCCCCCCGCCCCACCCTCCCATGGGCGGACATGCGCCTAAGGTCAAATGGCGTTTAATAATTTGGGTTACTGCAAACAACAACGTGCAACACAATGCTGCTACAGATACATATCTAATAGATACACAATTCGAATAAGACATTCGACGGCTATATCTATACAGTTTTTTTTCGGCTTTTTGTATTTGGTTTGGCGCGTGCCAATTAAACGTGCCTGGCTCTGTTTTTATAGCCGTACAAAGCAGCAGCTTTTGGCCAGAACACGCCCACCTTTTTGGCCATAGTTTCGTTTCGTTTCTGCTCAAATATATCGCATGACACTGCATTCAGCATAAATTGAAAATCAACTTCGTAATAGAACTGACTTATCGCTGACTGTCTAAGCGTAATCAGAGGCGTGGCATTTTTAGTTTTTATGTTAGCCTTTCTTACACACACATTGCTGCTGATTCATATACATACATATATATATATATATATATATACATATAATAGTCATTTATATTATAGTCATCAGGTAGCTTAGAAAAAGCGAATTCTTCTTAATAGTAGTTGCCTTATCGCGTGGGATTTATTTTGTTGATTCATCTATGTATGTACGTTATGCATTTATATTATAGTTATCATTGTGGTAGGCAGAATATAATCATTGTCTATAATCAGAGCATATTTCGCAACATAAGAAATCATGTCTACTATAAAAAAAAGGGATTACGCAGATCGTTTTTAAGGTTTTTACCTTAAAGAATACTATGTGTAAGGGCAATTCCTATTTGATAAATTATTTTATATTTTGTTAATGCAAACTATGTTTTTTTTTTAATTTTTAAATTAATTGGAAAAATGTTTTTAAAATTCTTCAATTTTGGTTGATGCAGTTCTTTAAAATTGTATACTCTTTTTATTACTTTAAGCAAATTTATATTATATGATCTTTTTTAATGTTGTTTGCAGTGAATAGGTCAAAAGTTTACTTAAGTGATAGATTCGAGAGATTTTTAAGTTTAAGGCAAATTTTTTATATGTAATTTTCTTTGAGTTGAAACAAACTGCTATTTTCTAAAATTTTTTGTAATTCTCTAAAAGCATTCAAAATTGATTGAGAAAGAACATATTGTGCAAAATGTATTTATTTTTTAAAAATTAATTTATTACTTGCACCCTTTTGTCAAACTGGCGGCACTTTTTCAGAAGTGGTTACAACTTGAGGTAATTTGATGCCATGTTGCTTTTGTTGGTTGGTCGACTTGTTTCTGGCTGCCTGATAAGCAGCCTGAATGTGCTGACCATACGCAAAAGCAAAAGCAAAAACAACAGCAACAACAATAACAATAACAATAAGAATGAAAAGTAGGGGCATGAGTCAAGCGGCAACAGCCTTGAAAAGTGAAACCTACAAAAGGAAATGCAGTCAAGTGGGCAAGACGACAGCAAACTTGGCTAATTAGCGCTGGCCTGGCCAAAAACTGACCCCATTCGGGGCGACCTAACTGGCTAACTGTTTGCTATCTATGTGTACGAGTGTGAGTGTAGTGTGAGTGTAAGTGTGAGTGTAACTTACCCGTTGTATTTGCAGTGTAGTTGTACTGTCGCTGATGCTGCTGATACCACTCGCAGAGGGCGATGAGCACCTGGTCCGTCTGCATCGGCAGCGGCGACTGCATCGGCGTCTGCGTGGCCGAGGTGGTTGTGTTGGGCGACTGCGAGGCGACGCTGCTGGCGCCGTCCGAGGCGCCCGACGAGGACGAAACGCCCGACGACGACGACGACGACGAGGACGAGGACGAAGCTGCCGACGATGACGCTGACGAGGAGGAGGAGGAGGAGGAGGCGCCCGATGAGTTGCCCGATGAGCTCGAGGCAATGTCATCGGTGCCGCCCTCGGGCAGATAAAAGGGCACGGCCATTGTGTGCGTGTGTGCCTGTGTGTGTGCCTGTGTGTGTGTGTGTGCGTGAAAGTTTTGTTCCTGTTTTGGGCTTTTTCGTTATGCGCTCTCTCGCTCTCGCTCTCTGTTTATTGTTCTATCTTCTGTCTCTCACAGGCGACACTTTTCAGGGCGTGCACTCAATTTATTTTGTATTTCTTGTGCAATATTTTGAATATCAAAAATTGCCGCATCTTAAGATGTTTTCAACTAGTTTGATAATGTTTTGCAGCACACAAGCACTCAAAGTATTTTATTTTATTTTGTTTCGTTTTGTTTTGTTTAGATCTTTGTTTTAGATTTCGATTTTTGTTTGTTGTTGAACACTTGTCGTCGTTGTTTATTGAATCTGTGTTTTGGTGGTCAGCTCATTAGTTTATTCGAATTTTTCGCATTTTTCATAAAGCTCGCGCCAAACTTATTTAAAAACACAAACAATGCAGTGGAAAAACAAACTACGCTTGCCGCAGCCGTGTTGAAAGAACACACGAAGCACTTAAAACGTGTCGCAAACTCCCAACTGCGATTTTCTGCTGATTTCAACTTTGCTTTTGGGTTGAGGAGAAAACACGTCTTACTCGCTTCGCGGCTGAACTGAACTAAACTGACTGCGCTGTGCGGCGCAATGCGAGCCAGAGTATCTGCAAGATACGCGTTTAAAACACAAAATACAACAACAACAACACAAGCACAACAAAAAAAACGGCTCAAAATTAAGAGAGCATCGAGCATGGGAGCAGAGGGAGAGCCAACAACAACAACAACAACAACAGCAGCAGCAGCAGCGGCGGCGGCGTCGCTGCATTCAGTCCGACTGTCGCTGCCTAGGCTTATGCTTATGCACACACATGCATGCATGCGCCTGCAGGTAGTAGTAGTAGTAGTAGTGGGGACGCAGCGGGGCACCCAGCGTCAACGGCGACGGCGACGTCGACGTCGCAGCTACACAATGTCGCTCTTTGCAGTGGAATGGAAAAAATAAATAAAAAATGAGAAATGAGAAAGAAAAAAACAAAAACAAATCAGCGTGAGCGTGAGCGTTGCGCTCTTCGGCATAAGAGTGAGGGAGTAGGCGGCGTGTCTGTGTGCGTGAGCGTGCTCTTGTGTGTGCGCGAGTGTGTGCTTGCGAGTGTGAGGCAGCACAAAGATCTTGTTGAGCAGGTAACTCAGCAGCAACAGCGTCGCAGCAGAGCAGCAGAGCAGCGAACGTCGAAGCAAAACAAAAAGTGCAAATGCAGGCACAACGTCTGCTTCGTTATTGGCGCAAAAGCAAAAGGAAACAAGCAAAAGAGCGAGCACAAGCTTTGCTCTTAGAAGTAAATGAGCGCAAGCTGACTCAGCCATCAGATACCCTATAAACAAGTTCAAAAAGCAAACATAATATTGTGAGAAATACAAATAATCTACTAAAAGTTTATTTTCAAAACAGGTGCAACCAAAAACTTTTGTTTTCTTAGAAAAGCCAATCACAACTACATTTGTATAAGCTTAATAAGCATAGGGTAGCACAAGTCGGGCTAAGCTGTCTTTAGGCAGTCAAAGTGCCTCAGTTTGTCATGTAGAAAATAGTAGTAGATTTTTTAAAAAGGTAGTTACAAGCTGGCAGACTTTTTTTAAGCGAAGGAAATTACATCATAGGAATATAAATTTATTGATATTTTGAATGTTGATAGGAATTAAAAAGTATAATTAAATAAATGTACAGTCAATGTAGTTTAATTGATTGAGTGCTTATTTAGCTTACATTTTATCCAATTTTATTGTTCTTATATTTATTTACATATTTAAAAATACTAGAGTTATGCTTATGACTCAAATAAATGGTATATACATTTATAAGTACTATTAGTTACATTTTGTCACAAATTGGCCAATTTCACCATATCATACAATAGCTTGCAGCATTTAAACCTGTTTCTTTGAGCCACCTTCGCCCCCCTTCCCTAAACAGGCTCTCAAATTATGCTACATCATTCTCTCTCGCTCGCTCTCTCTCGCTCTGCTCTCTCTCTGCCTCTGCGCTCCTCAATTATTTTGCGCGCGCGAAACTGCCTACGAAAAGAAAACCGAAAAAGTACGTATATTGGATTTAATTTCTTGTTTTATTTCAGTTTCTAAAACGTTCAGCTATAGTTTATCTTTGTATTAGATATATTTATAACTATGTATACTTAAAGTTAGTAAAGTATAGTTTCAGATCTCCTGAGCTTTGTTTTTCGATGGAAATCATTGCACTTTTAGTATTTTAGAGTATTTTTTAGTATTTATTTTCGTTTTCGCTTTGATTTTACAATTAAGAATGATTGAATGTTAATTAAGCTCGAGTTAGCAATGGAAAATTACATCAGGCTGAAAAATTCCATAACTTGTTCTACGGCCGCTTAGCAAGTTGGTGGAAAATGCTGATAAAGCCATAACATGTGATAAAGATAAGAGGCGCACACAAAACGCATGGCATGGTGCAAGGATTGCCCAAGATGATGAAATTCAGAAAAGCATGAACATGATTGCGCATGCAACAAGCGAAGCGGTCCAAAGAGGACGACCGGAGGAGAGGGCAGCATTGAAAAAGGGGCTCGATTTTTATGATTTATACGCTGCCTCTTTTTATACCCTGAACCCATTAAAAATGGGTAAAAAGGGTATAATGAAGAAGTTGTGCAAAAGTATGTACAGGCATAAGGAAGCATCTCCGACCATATAAAGTATATATATTATTGATCAGTATCAACAGCCGAGTCGATCTAGCCATGTCCGTCTGTCTGTCCGTCTGTCCGTCTGTCCGTCTGTCTGTCTGTATGAACACACAGATATCAGAGACTACAAGAGCTAGAGACTTCATATTTGGAACATAAGTTCTCCTAATCCCGGGACAGATCAAGTTTATTAAAATTTATCGATAGCTCGTCCCGTTCAAAAGTTATCGATAAATTTCGATTTTAGACCAGCGTTTTTTGGATATAACTTACAAGTTATAAGAGCTAGAGGCCCCTAATTTGACATGTATAATCTCGAATAGCATACACATGAACAAATTTTTCACTTTTTGGATACCACCCCCAAACCCCCCAAAAGTTAAAAAACGCATTTTTGAAGGTACGACCTTGCAATTTGGTTTGGTCACACATATTATCGACAATTGTTTGCCCCAAAAATTTCAATAAGATCATTTCAATAAGATCGGACGATAAACACAGAAGTTATTTAAGATTTAACTTTCCATTATGTGGAGGCTCAGCGAAAAGCAAGCTAACTGCTTAGACCGCTTGCACTGCTTGTACTGCTTGTACTGCAGCATGTGTGTGTTTAGATTAATATGAATGATTGTAAGGACTGGGTTCAGGGTATCTCGTAGTCGGGCACTCCCGACTAGAGCACTCTTACTTGTTATACCCTGAACCCATTAAAAATGAGTAAAAAGGGTATTATGGTTTTGTGCAAAAGTATGTAACAGGCATAAGGAAGCATCTCCGACCATATAAAGTATATATATTCTTGATCAGTATCAACAGCCAAGTCGATTTAGCCATGTCCGTCTGTCTGTCTGTCCGTCCGTCCGTCCGTCCGTCCGTCCGTCCGTCCGTCTGTCTGTATGAACACGCGGATATCAGAGACTACAAGAGCTAGAGACTTCATATTTGGAATATAAGTTCTCGTAGTGCCGGGACAGATCAAGTTTATTTCATTTTATCTTCATCGATAACTCGACCCATTCAAAAGTTATCGATAAATTTCGATTTCAGACTAGCGTTTTTGGGCTATAACTTACAAGTTATAAGAGCTAGAGGCCCCTAATTTGGCATGTATAATCTCGAATAGCATACACATGTAACAAATTTTTCACTTTTGGATACCACCTCAATCCCCCCAAAAATTAAAAAAACTCATTTTTGAAGGTATGACCTTGCAATTTGGTTTGGTCACACATTTTATAGCCAATGTTATGTCCTACAAATTTTAAAAAGATCGGACAATAAACACAGAAGTTATTTAAGATTTTACTTTCCATTGTGTGGGGCTCAGTGAAAAAGCAAGATAACTGCTTAAACCGCAGGCACTGCTTGCAGTATGTGTGTGTTTGTATGTATGCACATTATTAGGCAAGAATGAATGGATGTCAGAACTGGGTTCAGGGTATCTCCTAGTCGGGCAGTCCCGACTAGAGCACTCTTACTTGTTTATACTCTTTTCGAAGAAAATAGTATATATTAAGTTTGTGCTGAAGTTTGTAACGCAAAGAAGGAAGCGTCGTAGACCCCCAAAAGTTACTGCCAGTATGCTTAGAATGACAAAACAAATTAATCTAGCCATGTCCGTCTGTCTGTCTGTCTGTCTGTATGTATGCAAACTAGTCCCTCAGTTTTTGAGCTATCGTTATAAAACTTTGCACAGAGACTTATTATTCAAAGGGACAGATCATTGGTCGGAACCGGCCGGATCGGAACACTATATCTTATAGCTGCCATACAACTGGAAGTCGGTTTTGGCCATAAATCCCATGTTTTCAAAGCTATCGCAATGAAACTTTGCACAGATACATATTATTCAAACATACATAACATTGATCGGAGCCGGCTTGATCGGATCACTATATCTTAGAACTGCCATACAACTGGAAATAAATTTAATATTTCAATTCAAATTGATATCATATGATATCAATTTTTACAGATGAAAGTGCTGCAGTTAGCAGAGTGAAAATTGTCTAAAGGTTCGAGAAAAGAGTATAAAATCTTCGGCACGCCGAAGATAATCCTTTCCCACTTGTTCTGCTTTAGTTTGATTTGATTTTGTTTCTTTCATTTTTTGTTTTTGTGTTTTTTGCTGGCTTTATCACAAAGCTTTTTCATTAGGGATTCCAATTACTTGACTACGACTCTGGACTGGCGGGAAGTACGGCTAGGTGCCGGGAGTGAACTGAAACTGGTGTTACATATGGGATAGTCTGGGCCGGTCTGCTGTTTCTCTTGATGCTCTTTCTGCTCTTGATGCTGTTGCAGCTGCCTGTTGATTTCTTTTGTTTTTGCAATGCAACTGATTAAGCGTAATGTGAGAGCAATGCGGCTGCAAATTGACTCAGAGATTTCGTTCTATTCTTATTCTTATCCTAATTTTTGTATTATATTATATGCATAGCTGTTTGTGGGCGTGTCTAGGGTGTTGTGATTTGAGTGACTAAGCAAATAAAGAGGCAACAGTCATATGGATATAAATTATAAAGGATTTTTGATTGACAAAAACTTAATTTTTCTGCTCCAGAATCGGTTTCAAAATAACGTTTAATAGTAATTGTAATATGCATAATTGATTAAAAACAATATTTCAAAACTCGAAGGTTCGAAAAATCCAATTTTCATAATATTGACAACGATACTATCGAAATAACTATATTTTGAATACTGCATGAGTCTTATATACAGAATTAATCGCTAATGCCGCTTATTGTAAAGTCTTATTTATAAATCACACATTATACATCATATTTGCATCTCAAATGAACAAATCGATTAAGAAATCAGTTCTGTTTTGGCAAAGAAAAGTTCTAGCTACAAAACACCCAATATTCTATAATACTTGCTATCTCGTCTTTATTTACCCATCTGTAGCTTACACACACCTTATCAATTTGATAAATATCTAATCAGAACGATGAGCAATAAAAACTAAAAAAGAAACAACAAATTGAAATCACTTGAACGAACTCGCATGAACAAATTAAAGCAAATAATAATAAAGTAAAGTAAATGCAAACGATGTATACAAATTAAAAGAGTTTCCCGTTGACATTTCTGGGTCAGCGACCCAAAGAGTTAAACGAGCCAGCAGTAAACAAAATAAAGCGGGGCAAGCAAGAAACAACAACAACAACTGTGGAGTTGCAAGCAGTTGCTGCAGTAGCCAATGCCCAACCGAAGAGCAATGTTGTTGTTGTTGCTGTTGTGTTGTTGTTTTTATTGAATATGATTATGTGGCACGCTGCAAAAGCGAGCGTAAATTATTTATTACACAATTTCGCAAACAGCAGCAACAACAACAACAGCAACAACAATGAAAACAAATAAATTTTGGCATTTGACGGCAGGCACGCAAAATGTGACGAAAAACGCCGCCGCCCGCTTCAATAAAAATAAATAATAATTCATATTTACTATAAGTAGCAGCAGCAGCAGCAGCAACAACAACAACAACAACCAATTAGGCGTTGCCGCTGCTAAACAACTGTAAATTGTGCGCCTGCGCAGCCGCAATGCAATCGGAGAACAGCAGCAGAAGAGTGCAGAAGCAAACAGAAGGGGGTGGGGCGGGTGGGGAGGAGGCGTCTGCTGTGCGTGCGACAAAGATGCGAGATGCGATGAGCTGCTGCCTGTTCGAAACAAATTACCGTTAAATTAAACGCTCGTCGTCAGTCACTTAACCAGCGAGAGGCGGTGGGGGTGGAATTGGTTCTTGTGCTGCACAACAAGTGGGTTAAAATAACAGTTGAGTTTTATACAGTGATGTGTTTAATTATATTTGTATTTATAGTTGATCAGCCTGTTAGTGAGAGCATTACGTAAAACTATTTCACTTGCATAAGCTTTAGCCACATATATGTAAATAAATATAGTTTTTCTTTTACACTTTCTACGGCCACAGCCCCCAATTTGATGACCTGCTCTTGATAAGAGCAGCTGCCCTCGCCCAAGCCAATTGCAATTGCTAGGAGCAACAAAACTCCAATGAAGCGAATGGCAAAAGTTGCCAGCAGTCGAGCTCGCTGCTCGTTCAGCCCCAGGGCAAAGGGTGCCAAAGGGGGCCAAGGGCTAAGGGCCAGGCAGGCAGGGGGCAGGGGGCAGGGGCAGTGGCAGAGGCAGAGGCAGGCATCAAGTCAGGCAAGATGGAAAGGCAGGCAGCACGCGACCACAGCGTCACATGTGCCGCAATCTTGTGCAGCCCAGCCCCCAATGCTGCAACAAACGACTGCCCCCAGCCCACCTCTTTCACTCTCTCTCTGCCTCTGTCTCTGTCTCTGTCTCACTCTCTCTGCGTCTCTCGCTCGCTGGCAGAACTCTGGCAGCTGCGAAAATGCCAAGAACATTGACTTTGTGGAAAGCGCCAAAGAAGTCAGAAATAAAAACAAGAACGAACAGCAGACTACAACATACCGACGATTAGATACCCTAGCAAAGACGAGCTATTGATTAAATGTTGTTGAAAGCTTTCAAATTAATGAGTAATTAGGATCTTTAATTTATTTATTTATTTACGAGAGTTTTAAAGTCCATAATTATCACTGTATTTGAAATTCAATTACATCCGATATATTATTGGTAATTGATAAGAACAGTCGCTACTGGAAATATTTTGATTCATCTTAAGCCTTAACCTTTACATTTTTTTTATAATATATGTTAAAATACTTATTTTGTATAGAAACTTATCTAAAGCATTTGTCAATCAAAAGTTTGGACTTTGGGAATTCAAGTATATTTATTGTTACACAAAATGAGAATACTGTCAGCAAGTGTATAAAGCGAAAGAGAAAATGCATAAGACGATGCTGATGATGATGATGATGATAAAATGAGATGGAATGGAAAGCAGGCGACTCGGAGGTTTATGCAACTCGATCCTGTGTATACTTAGAGATGGGCCCCCTTAGCAAGGAGGGGGGCGGGGGTTGTCTAATGAGGATGAGGTACAACCGCAGTCTGCATACAGCTGTTTACTGAAGCGTTGACAATTGCTAATGCTGGCAGGCTGGCTGTGAGCTGCTTTCTGCCACACCTTTGACTTTGATTTGATAGCGAGCGAAACATTCAATCAGCGGCAAAAGCTTCGGGCAACCCTCGCCCGCTGGCACTGCCCTGCCGCAACACAACAGAATCCGCATCCACATCCACAGCCACATCCACATCCAACTGGGTCACTGACCTATCAAGTGCAAGACCTATTGAGCAGCACGCCAGCCTGCAAATGGGAGAGCCCAGAGCAGAGAGAACGCTGCCCAGAGAGGGTTGCCCCGGCTGGGCAAATGTGGCAGCAAATGTTGCCGAGGGGAAAAACTCGGGAAACACATAGAAAATGGCAGAAAAAAGAGAAAAAAAAACAGTATTCCTCTCGTGATACATAAAAACGAAAGCGCAGGCGAAACAAAAAATTAAAATAAACGAAAGGGGGGCCCGCAAGAGTTTTAGCCCAGCGAAAAAGTGTTGCCAGGCGCGTCAAGGGCTCAGAGGTGGGGCATGGGGCATGGGGGGGCCATGTGGAGGCGTATGGGCGCACACTTTAGGTGTCAAAGCGTGCAAATGCAGAGGGTCCAAATAATCTCAATGTAAGAATAAATGTGGCAATTTTATTTACATTTTGCCCAGCGACTTTCGACTTTTGCAGGTTGCCCAATGTGAGAATGTGAGAGGGTCAGGTCGTATCATAACAGCATCAAAGTAGGCCCCGTGAATTGGGGTAATTTACCTCCATTTTCCATGGGGGTCGCTCCTAAAAGCAAGTAGTTAGAGCTTTGTGTTGCTGGATCCTTTTGCCAGCTACTTTGATAAAGTACCGAAATGGGGGAAAGTCACAAAGCAAAAGGGTTTATTACCGAAGAAGAATGAAGTATTTAAGGTGAATGCAGCTGGCAGCTTGGGGCAACAACTTCCATTGTGAAGGACTACAGTCGCAACTTGCTGATTATTTAGTTAAAACTGTGACACTTTGCAAGGATTTAAATTATTGTAAATAGTGGTGGTTTTATTTAAACAAAGACAAAAGCATTGATAATGCGTCTTTGGCTATGCTTGGAACTAACAAATTTATACATTTATTCAAATAGAAATGAGATGGTTTAAGTCTTTAGCATTTCACAAAGATCTTTAATACTATACTAAATACCTTAAGAGGCATGAGGAAAATAGGTTTTCTGTAGAAATGAAACTAACTGCATGGTAAATAAGCCAGCATGTACATACATATATATCATAATCATATTCTGATTAAAAAGCTTCTTAATAAATGTAGTTATATCATTTGATAACATTGTACTTCAACAAATGTTAATTTATTTTAAAAAAAACAGCCCCCAGATAGTGTTAATTGTATAGATAAAATCAATACGTGAAATTAATTTTTCTGATTTTTCAATATTTAATTTAATATGTGTAATTCATAGTTTCTTCAAGTTCAAAAATATAGATATTTATATACCTTCAAAGTAACGTAATTTTTATGAAAATTAGATGTCATCATTATAATCTATGATATTTCGAAAAGATCTTACAATATGTGCTGCATTCAAAAGATCAATGACTTGTTTTAAACTTAAGCTCTTTAAAGACACCAAATCCACATGGACTTAAGACCAGCGCCTGTCCGCCCCAACGTTTCGTTCCTCCCCCCTCCACTCAGCTCCACTCTCTGCTCCAAATCAGACGTAACACTGAAACAGTAGCCGGACAAGCAGCCAGCAGTCAAAAGTAACAAAATGTCATGATTTACAATAAGAAATCATATATCTCGTCGCTCTGCTTTTTTTTTTGTTTTTGTTTTTTATCTGGTTTCACAAAAAAACACAAACCTGAGCTGACAATGAGCGCCTAAAGGGTTTCAAACTGGACGCTTCCCCCCCTTCCCCTCCCTTCTTCCCCTTGCGCAAACTACAAGCAACGCACACAAATACAAACAAACCAAACAGATGGATGGTGGAACAGACAGACAGACGGACAGACAGACAGACAGACAATCGAATGAAAAAAACTATGTTACAAAGACAGAGAAAAGAAAACATTAAAATGGAAAAGACGAAAGAAAAAGAAAAAAAAAACAACTGGGCAACTGCCAAGAACAGAGTCCGGTGTTTGGTGTATGGTGTATGTTGGACGGAGGAGTAGGGTTTACGGAGTCCGGGCTCGGGATCGGGGTCGGGGAACGGGACGTGCGTTTATTTTGTGTAAGACAGGTAGCGAGTCGCCGCTCGACTCGGCCATTGTCTGCCTCTGCCCCTGCCTCTCTGCCCCTGCCTCGCTTGCTGCTTTTGCTGGCACTGAAAAGTGCGCAGTTAAAAAAAAATCGGTCGCCAGCCGAGAAACCCACAGACAGAAAAAGATCAACATAATCGATGATGTGGTTGTAGTTGTTGTTGCTGTTGCTGTTGTTGTTGTTGTTGCTCCGCTCTCTGTAAATGTGTTAAAAAAACGCGCAGCGAGATTAAATGAGCATAAAATACAGCGCAGCGCAAACGTCGAACCGCGTGTAGCGAAAAAGACTCGAACCTAAAAAACACAAACAACAACACACAAAAAAGTATCTTTAAGATGCCAGACACGAAACACGTCGTCGGCTGGCGTTCATCAGCGGCGACCCTGCTGACTGCCCTGACAGACTGCCCACAGTTGGGGCACAGGCCCGAGTCCCAGTCCCAGTCCCAGATCCAGTCCCAGTCCCAGATCCAGTCCCGGTCCCAGTCCCAGTCCCACTTGAATAACCCAGCCTGCCCTCGAGCCTTTCGCCAATAAAATATGCATGCTGAGCTCGGCTTGAGACCTGCGGCAATCGCTGCTGATGGGCCCGAGAGCTGCTTGTACAGGGGCAGCTGGACAAGGAGTGGGCGGGGGCAGTAGGGGCAGCCACAATCAGCGAGGAGAACTTCATAAAGTGAAAATGTGTAGCATATATTTTGATGATACTCCAAGCAAGCATGGGCGTGTTGCGATCCGGCTCTAAAGGCTCAGCAAATGCCCTGCGATCGGTTTGACATTGAGTGCAGGAGAGTAGCAAACAACAGGAGTGTAAAAGAGGTATTATACAAACAGTATACATATATACATACATGTATAACAATATAGATGGCCAGTTCCTAAAATAACTCTTTAAGCTGGAGCAATAATATAAAATATAAGCTTTGAGGCATTATCAAACAAATTCTTTCTTTTACCGAATGATTAACTAAATATGTATTTTGTATTTTAAAATATGATAAGCTTAATTCAAATGTTATTTTTTTAATTATAAAATTTATTGTATTACTTATTGGCTAAATATGAACTTACTAACTCACAATGCAAAATTTGTTAAATGTATTATTATTTTATTGCGGACCATAACTGTAATATGATTAAAGATTTTTTAAATAAATAGCTTGTTGTATTTACATCTTTCATGGCCACATTAATAGTTTTCTTTGACAAAATTTAATATAATATAAATAAAATATTTAAAAATATAAAATTGAAATTAAAATGGCAATATTTTTATACTCTTTTCGAAGAAAATAGTATATTAAGTTTGTCCTGAAGTTTGTAACGCATAGAAGGAAGCGTCTGAGACCCCAAAAGTTACTGCCAATATGCTTATAAAAACAAAACAAATTGATCTAGCCATGTCCGTCTGTCTGTCTGTCTGTCTGTCTGTCTGTCTGTCTGTCTGTCTGTCTGTCTGTCTGTCTGTATGTATGCAAACTAGTCCCTCAGTTTTTGAGCTATCGCGATGCAACTTTGCACAGACACTTATTATTCAAGGGGACAGCACATTGGTCGGAGCCGGCCGGATCGGACCACTATATCTTATAGCTGCCATACACCTCAAAGTCGGTTTTGGCCATAAATCCGATGTTTTCAAAGCAATTGCCTTAAATTTCCTTGTACACTTGAACATCCTTATAACTCATCAATGGGTAAAATCGCAAATCGATTGAGTCATAAACAGCGAAGATATGCGTCATTAAATATTTTGAAAAAACAGGTGCATATGAGCAAACAAAGTCAAGCACAAGAAAGCTTTTGATAGTCTGAGCAAACAAAGTCAAGCGCAAGAAAGCTTTTGATAGTCTGCTCTTCAAGCAATTTTGTCAGCGATCATCAAAACGGCTTGTGGCGTAGTGGGTAAAGTTGCGAACTGGTGAGCGAGAGGTCCCGGGTTCGAAACCAGCGGCGACTGGTCATTTATTTTCATTTTTTCTTATTCTTCTTTTCAAATATATAATAACTGTAATCAAATTCATTTGCTTTCAATGGCTTAGAACAAAAACAATGCCACGCGAAAAAACAAAAGCTCAGTATAAATCGAGTTTGTTAGCGATTCTTAAAACTGCTTGGTGTAAGCAGTACAAAGCAAAACAAGAAAGCTTTTGACAGTCTGCTCTTCAAGGGATTTTGTCAGCGATCATCAAAACGGCTTGTGGCGTAGTGGGTAAAGTTGCGAACTGGTGAGCGAGAGGTCCCGGGTTCGAAACCAGCGGCGACTGGTCATTTATTTTCATTTTTTCTTATTCTTCTTTTCAAATATATAATAGCTGTAGTCAAATTCATTTATTTTCAATTTCCTAAATTGTTTCTAATTTTTTTTTTCATACATAAAGTAGCTTTAATAGAATAATTCAAAAGAAAAATTTAAATTCATTGGCAAAACCAATGCCACGCGAAAAAAAATATGGATCTCAAATTCTGAATATAAGCTCTCGTATGTTCAGATTAAGTTTTATGACAATTCAATTTCCGACAGCAGCCTTGAAAGGTATAAGAGCAACAGGCACAAAATTTGGTATGTATATTATGTAATGTAGTTTTCACTTTTTGGAAAAACTGAAACTTGTATATTGTTCAATTCGGTAGCACTTATGAATGCTAAGGGACGCGTCCACGAGCTACGGATAGTGAAACGTCCCTGTTTACATGAATACCTTTATATATTTTATTTTATATGTAGGGGTATATGTATGCGACATTAATATCTGCGAATTAAATAAGCAGTCACGGAAAAATAGTAAAAATTGCTTTAAGGTTCGAAAAGAGTATTTAATCTTCGGCACGCCGAAGATAATCCTTCTCCACTTGTTTAGAATAATATATTCATTTTGGTTAGGCATGCCTTAAAGAATCACTTAGATCGCGAAACTTACCCAAGCCAGCGACCATTTGGTTTTTTGGGCAGCGCACACAGCGACAGTATCTTTTGTTCCAGAGAAGCAGACAAAAGCTCATCAAAAATTATGCCCCGCAGGCAAATGATGGCATGGAAAATACAACACCAAAGCAGCACAGCACAGTAAGCAAGCTGGCAAAACCTCAGAAATTATACGCAATCGAAGCCAGCGAGCAGCTTCTGTGCAGCGGCCAAAAGGCAAGCAGAAAAAACAGCTACATTGCGAGAAGGCGGACAGGCGAGCACATCCTACAGATACACACACACACACACACACACACACACACATATAGATAGCGTCCTCCATCTGGTTGAGGTTGGCTAACAAATTATGCTTGGCCGGCCATAAAACATTTGTGTTTAGCCCGAGCAAGGACTGCGTATCACGATCGGCCTGCTTCGGCAGGGGGCGTGGCCCGGGTGGGGAAGGGGGGCGAGACTCGGGCACACGCATGGGGACAGCGAACCGGGTACTGCGACCAGGTTCCAGGGTAGACAGCAACCAGTGGGGCTAGTTCTCGATCTTGACTGCTGCTCAGCATCAACGCCTCAAACTGCGGGCCTCGCCAAAGTTTTAATCATGCGTTCGTGTTCGTATTCGCCAAGACTTTTTGGTTCTTGTTGTCTTCTCGCTCCTCTTGCTTGTTGTTGTTGTTGTTGCTCTTTTATAATGATTGCATTTATCATTTATTCTGCGCGTCAACCAAATTATATGCCTGAGCTTGCAAAAAGGGCCGAGCGTTGGGGTCCTGGCAACAGCAAAACCTATATTTAAGTGCTTCGATCGATTTGGGCCAAGTGAGTGGCTTCCATTTGGGCTGCATTGATTTGTTGCTGCGTCGTTGAGGCATTTCCGATGAGCCACGATCGAGAATGTATAGCAAATTATATATTTACTATAGGGCAGCAGGTGTTGTTGCCCCGCGCTGCTCGAGCCACGTGTTTTACTTTGAATTTAAGTCAGTTTTTCACAGGCGCTTTCTAAAGCTAGTGAAACGGGTTTTCTTTTTATATACTACTAAATAATTCAACTACATTCTTGGAGCTATAGTTTTAATCATAGATTTTACATAGATCTGTGAACATTCGTTTGAGAACAATCGGATGAAAGCCAAAATAGTTTCGTAATTGATTTTGAGGTTGGATATTCTGAAATCTATGCCTTAAGTATTTCTTTCTTTGTTTTAATATATACATTTAGTGTAGATCAAAAATACCCTAGGCGTTTTAATTAGTTTTTGTTTTAGAGCTTTAAAAATTAACTTAGGCAACTTTGATCCGTAATTATCGCTAAGGTGGAATTTTTAAGTATATGTTTGAAAATGAGCTAAAATGAAAATATGTTTTATACATTTATAAAAACTATAAAATTTTTAAAAAAATATTAAAATGTTTACAAATAAATTTATATTTATTAAAACTATTGAATTTTTAAAAAATTCTTAAAATGTTAACAAATATCGTTGAAAACGAGTTTAAAGTCGATGAAAAACCAAATATTTTCCTATTTATATAAATTAATATTTATTGTATAATGTTCGATAGTAATGTTTTAAAAATTCTTATTATGTGTGCAATATATACATATATTTGTGTCTATTATCGAGGGCAGCTTATACTGAAAGTTGATAGCTCTCGCTTATCCCTTTTGCCCCGTTGGCCATTTTGACCCAGAGATACAGTAAGTTAGCCAAGCGAAGCATTTGCTCCAGACTGGGACTCTTTGAGCGGCTCACTCTGCTTTGATCCCGCTGCCGAGAAGCGCTGCTTTGAGGTCAACATTTATTGGAGCATGGAGCTGAACGTGGTGGGGCTTCTTAAGTTTCGCTTTCGTTGGCTAGATTTCGCCCGAAACGCAGAAGAGGGGCAATGATGAGAGTTGCACTGATAACAAACTGGCCGCCTATCCAATGACAGACGCTGCCGCCCAGCTGGATGCTGGATGCTGGATGCCCGTCGGAGTAGCAGTAGGAGTAGGAGTAGTAGGAGCTGCCAGTCGACTCAGCTCACACCTCGGTCAGCTTGTCAGCAATTACAGTAATTCCAATTAATACGCAGCAGCCTGGTCGCCTGGTCGCCTAGTCGCATAGACGCCCCCTCTCTTCTGGCCAGGCAGTGGCACTTAAATTTTCTAATTTGTGGCGCGTGTTGCATGCCACAAATCTCAACATCAACGAGACTGTGTTGTGCTCTGTTGTGTGTCTCTACCTACACACACTCACACACACACAAATTAGCGTGAAAGCGCAAAAAGTATCTATGAGTTACGAGGAGCAACAACAACGCAAAATTATTATATCTAGATGCTTTGCCAGCTGAAATGATAAATCTAAACAACTGCCTGCTGCTGCTGCTGCTGCCCCCCTGTGGCAACCAGTAGCAGGTTGGGTGTAGGCTGCATCAAGTTGAGTTTCGGGGCTACAATTATAAATTGCAAAGAGTGCGGACTATAGTTGGAGCTGGAGCTGGAGCTGAAGCCGAAGCTGCAGTTGGTAATTGCCCTCGGGGGGAAATCAACGAGCTGCAGTTGCAGTGGCAGTTGCAACAGAAACAGCAACAAATGCGAGTAACTGCCACAGCGGATGCTGCAACACACACAGTTGGCATTCTATAACTTTTACCATACAATTCTAATAACTGCAGGCGCTTTTCCGTATCTCCCTCTCACTCTCTGGCTAGAAAAGGAAGCCCGCTCAGATACATTTCGATTATGGCAGGCAACAGGCAGCAGGCAGCAGCAGCTCTCAATCTTTTATTATAGCCTGAACCCATTAAAAATGGGTAAAAAGGGTATTATGGTTTTGTGCAAAAGTATGTAACAGGCACCGACTATATAAAGTATATATATTCTTGATAAGTATCAACAGCCGAGTCGATCTAGCCATGTCCGTCTGTCCGTCTGTCTGTCCGTCCGTCTGTATGAACACGCAGATACCAGAGACTATAAGAGCTGGAGACTTATTTGGACATATTTGGAATATAAGTTATCGTAGTCCCGGGACACTACAAGTGTATTTAATTTTATCGATAACTCGTCCCGTTCAAAAGTTATCGATAAATTTAGACTTCAGACCAGTGTTTTTTGGCCATAACTTTAAAGTTATAATAGCTAGAGCCACCAAACTTGGTATGTATAGTCTCGAATAGCATACACATCTAACAAATATTTCACTTTTTGGATACCATCCCCCAATCCCCCCAAAAGTTGAAGTTATGACCTTGCAATTTGGTTTGGTCACATTTTATAGCCACTGCTATGTCCTAAAAATTTCAGAATGATCCTACAATAAACACAGAAGTTATTTAAGATTATACTTTCCATTACATGTGTGTATACACACACACTGATAAATTAGTATGAATGTAAGGACTGGGTTCAGGGTATCTCCTAGTCGGGCACTCCCGACTAGAGCACTCTTACTTGTTTTTATTTTATTCTACTTTTCTTTTTGCTTCTTTTTGACTGAGTGATAAATGCAGTTGGAGTGCGGATTCAGTCACTCTTCTAGCCGTGGCCCAGCACCATTTGTATCTGTATTTGTATTTGTATCTGTATCTGTATCCAGGCATCTGTTGCTGCTGCTGCTGCTGGAGAAACCCCTATAATTAGTGTTTAAAAATTGTTTTTCCGGGTTTTATTTCTTATTAATTGATGTTGCTGTTGGTAGGATGCAAATGCTGCGTACTTTCAGTTGCAGTTAGTACATATCATTTGAAGTGCAATCATACATATTCTGGCTAAAATGTACAAAACTATATAGCGAAAGTATTGAAGAGTTATCTAGATTTAAAGATGGGAGAGCTTATGAGCAATATAAATATTTAAAAAAAATCTATTAAATCGAAAAAATCTAACTTATACACAAATAAGAAATGGAAATACAAAAATAACTAAAAATAGAAAACAGACAACATATATATGTTTACCATATGTTTACCTTCTATTAACTGCAATGACATTAAATAATTAAGCAAAGCTTATAGTGATGAGAGCATTTAGCAAGTGCTTAAGGCGCGATTAAAAGCGTTATTAAAATCTATTATTATTTTTATAAAAATTAAGTCGCAGTCAGTTTAACAACTCGACGCGGATAATTATGCAGCTAATTTGCATGGCATTCAATGCATCGCTCGTCACTTAGTAGAATCGATAGCAGAAAACATAGTCAGCATTTATAAGACCGGTGGACAGCGTACGCGACATGCATTTTGTGTGTTTTCATAAATGGCATAAGCGGATAGTGTGTGTGTGTGTGTGTGTGACTAGCAGTTGTCAGTTGCTAGATTGTATCTGCGAGATACATTGGCGCGATAACGCGAGCGAACTAGCGAGCGGAACGCGCTTGCCTCGCTGCCTCGCTGCCTGCCACATTGTTGATTAAAAATAAATTGTCAACTTTGACAGTGAAGCGGCAGTTTTATTTATAAACCTAAATGGGTGCCCACTGGAATTTTTGTTCGCGAAAAGACGGGGGGCAATTCATCTACTGCAGCACTGGAAATTGGCATTTTTATTTTTGGTTTCCACTTGCGTTTGGCGCAGACAGCGGGGAGACTTTGCCTCTGGCTTTGGACTGTGTGGCACGCGTTGCCAGTTGTTGTTGTTGTTGGTTTGTTTTGTTATTCTTGGCTGCTGACATCAGCACACGCAGCTAACGGAATGTCTAATGCAGCTGAAGGGACCGCCCAAGCGCCGCACCTGCACTCTGTCTTTCATTTCAAATGCAGCCATTAACACGCTTTTTGCTGGAAGAGCCCCACCACTAATGGCCAGATTGCGGCTTGGCCCCCCAGCTAACATAAGTGGGGGGCAGGGGGGGGCTTCCGCTGTGGCACGTGTACTTCTAAGCAGCCCAAGCCGAGCTTTGACAATTGCATTGATGGCGCTCATTAGATTGGAATACAGTTAAAACATCGAAAGGCAGATATATTTTTTAAATGAAAAAGAAGTTTTAATGTGCTTTGAGTTTTTGTATGTAGTTTTTTATATACCCCTCAGAAAAGGACTCAATTCACAAAATGAACGGTGTTCGTGTCCGGCTAAGAGAGGTAATTTTCGAATTCATTGCAAAAACGATGCCTGCTTCAGAGTTAGAGTTAAAAGAGAGCTTCAATTCTTCTGAAAATTAGTACAAAATTATGATCGACGAGATAATGTTCACCCATTAAGCGAGTCTTCACTGTAGCAGCTAGTTTACATATACATACTGCAACTGCCGAATGAAACCAACGAAGTTTCTCCTGCCTTCATTTATCAATGCCTGATTTGGTTTGCCATAAGCCCAGCTCATGACGCAGCCATTTTAAATTGATAACACACACCCAAACAAAAAGGAAGATGCAATGAAATTTGTCAACCTTCAGAAAAATGACACAACACAAAATGTGAAATGCTGTTCACACTGAGAACTCTTTTCGTCGCTGCTAATGAATATTATCATCTGCCACAAAAGTAGGCTGCCTTATAAGGCGAGAGAGAGAGAGAGAGAGAGAGAAAGAGAGAGAGAGGGATTGAGAAGGAAAGGAAGGCACGTAAAGGCGCTTAATCCTCGCGATGATTTGACGCTTTCAGCGTGCAATTTGTATAACACGACTTGGAAGGCAGCAATTGATGCCACTTAGTGATAAGGCCTGCTTATAGAAGGGGTAGACTGCGGGCTGAGAGGCTGCCAGATAGGATCTACTGCGACAGCTCGTAGCAAAGTTTGTTATTATTTTATTTATTTAATGATTAGTCATTGATATTCAGATTTATAATGCTGAAGATTCTTAGCTTCTTAGCCAGTAACTTGTATATTTAATATTAGCCGAAATAGCTGCATTACATTACCCTTTCTCTTTACTCATCTCGTTTGCTTAGCTTACAAACAAAAACTTCATTTCTCATGGCCTTCTTAGTTTCAGCACCACAAATCTAATAAGCTTCACACATTTAAAGACATAATTATGCCGCAAACGTTTAAAGCAAGCATCAATTTATTGACATTGGAAGAACTTCAGATTTGCTTCCCAGACATTTATGTTGTATATATTCGTTAAGCACTGGGTGTAATATCAATTTTCCCAACACCTACATGGGAAAAAGATCAATAAACCCATACAAACCATACAAACTGATTGAAAACTCATCAAATGAAAATTATGCACGACAAATTGTGTATACGTAATGGCAGCCGACCGTTATTTGACTTTCCCAACATAAGTATAATAATCATAACTCGAATTGGAAATTATGTACTCGAGAGGCCCGCAGCCCCAATAAGGGCAATCAAACAACCGACCGCAACGAGTGGCGTACGCAGCATAATAAACTAAATGGTGAACAAATATTGGTAAACAGAACGTCAAGTGAAGGAAAAGAGCTTTAGCTTTTCGATTCTTTGCCAGGTGACACACAGAGCGGCCACACAGCAAACAAATTGACAATCAAAAGTCGCTATCCGACAACTTTTCTGGAACCCAACTGACATGTTGCAAGTGCAACGCGAATTGGGTCGGGCTACCTGCACAGAAATCAGAAATCACATATGTACCTATGTATGTTTCTGTACCCCGCATATCATATTTCAATAATTCTCCACTTTAATTTGTTTAATGAATGTGCGTGGGCGTCAAAGAAGATGTTGTGGAGGGTTGAGGACTGGGGGTACGATAGATAGCCAGATAGTCATCGGGTTGCTTAATTGTCGTGACAAGTTGACAGTTCGCATGAAAGCCCATCCATTGTTCGCTGCTCCATTTGAGCAACTGTCTGTATTAAGTTTCGAACAGCAACCAATTTTCCTTTCTTTGTGCTTTTCTTTCTTTTTTTTTTTTTGACACAATATTTATATGGTGTTTGTGCATTTATCTCACTTGACCCAATTTTTCGCATGTCGCCTGGCTTATTAAATGCGACTACCAATCCCCCAATACCCAAGAGCCGTTCCAGCCGCCTGGGTGGCTTCCAAAACCAAAAATGTAAAAAAAACTCAAAACTCACGATCTCATCGATGATTCATTTGGTTACATTTCGCCAACGGCTGTCGGCCACTTTGGCTGCTTGTTTTGCGCTGTTCGAAAGTATGCAACTATGCGTCAGAGCTTAGCCATTTCAGGAACGCGGCTCTTTGACTTGGCACTCAGAGCATCATTGACAAATAAGCTGCTCTAAATGAGCAATCTATGTAGCTAAATGTTAGGCAGCTGAACAAGATGACATGTAGTTAAATTGTCCAGATCAATTTGTTTTTATCATCCTAAGCATACTGGGATTAAGTATTGGGAGTCTACGACACTTCTTTCTATGCGTTACACACTTCAGCACAAAATTAAATTCTTTTCTTCTTGAAAAGAATATAAGTAACTCTAGCAAAACCCTTTGAAGACTTTAAACTCACATTACTTTGCCAAAACTGAACCGATTTTTAAGCTCAAGGACAATTTGTACATGATTGTTGCTCTTAAATGATTCTACTTTTAAGTTTTTTCCATATTTTAAGATTAAAGCCAAAAATAACAAGAATTTTAGCATGTAAAGTGGTTTTTTCTATCTCTAGATTTATTCTACATTTAAGTTTTTTCCATATTTATTATATAGCCAAAAAAATAAAAAAAATTTAGCTTGTAAAGTGGATTTTGGTATCCTAGCAATGCCCTTTGAAGACTTTAAGCCCAAATAACTTACAGTTGCCTGCAAAGAAAAATGGTCCAATCACACTAAAATTATCAATCAGCTCTGCTGTAATCTATATGTTCATAAAAAACATACTTTGTGCTTTCCGATCCAGCACATTTTGATACACAAAAGCCCATGATTTAAACTGAAAGTCTGTAAGCTTTAGATGTTTGTTTTGGAAAATATACTCATACATATATGTATATCAGATATATATCTTGCATTAAGACTTACACTGCATTTTCCATTTATGAAAAATATGTACACAGTCAATAAAGGCAACTGATATGTTCTTTATGGCTGTTTGTATTAACAATAAAAAGTTGACAAAGGCACAATGATTAATGTGCCACACACTCGCCACGGCAGCTGATAATGACTTTTTAAATACAATTCTAATGCGCTAAAAGGGGGCAATCAAATGCGGACAAAGAGTGAGGCGCGATAAGGTGAGAAAAAGCCGTCGAGTTAGGCCAGAAAAAACGGCCTATTGAAAAGTAATTTGCATTTTATAAGCTTCTGCCAAAGGACAACAAAAAAAAAAAAAAAAGAAGCAACGCTGTGATGATGACATTAGAGGACCCCAAGTTCGCGGCACGCCTCGAGGGTACGATTTATGTGTTTTTGATGATTGCAAAACTATGGAAATTATGTGATAGGAGGATTGTCGCTTTTAATGCTATGTAAAGTACTCGTGATCGAAGACAAGAGATCTGCTAAAAAAATAGAGAAGAAAATGCATAATCATTTGCCTGGGCCCTTTGCACGTGCGATAAATGCACACTCTTTGTCTGCTGATATTGTTGTTGTTGTTGCTGTTGTTGCTGGTGCTGTGATTTGCAATCATTGTGCGATCATTTATGGGCCTGAACAGAGCGCGTTTGTCTCTTGTCATCAGCCTCATCTACTTTATATTCATGTTGCGCATATTGCAAAGGGGCAAAGCAGGGACGGCGATGATTAGACAACATTTGCCAACACTTTTGTCACGTTTAGTTAACACTTAACGGCAAGCAGTGGCAAAAGGGGTTAGTCTTGCGTACACTAAGAGAAAAGCCGACTTAAATGCAACGAAATCAAGAGCACTTGGTATTATTAGTAGGGTAAATCTGTTGTTTCCCATATTTAAAACGATATTCATATTTCAAGAACTTTTCATATATCATAATTTAACATATTATCGCTTAAGTGAGTTTATTAATATAATTTAAATTGAGAAATTGCACCTGTAAGACAATCGAAAGCTAAACTCAGATACTTATTAATGCTGTGCCATTTTGAATACGAATTGTTCTACTTTCAAGAACGAAAATTGAGCTTGTTCTTCTTTTAGGAACGTCGTTGGTTTTTTCTTAGTGTAGGAACAAGTTTTTGGTAATCAGTTTTCATGAGGCTGCAGTTGTTGTTGGCGTTCAGCCGCAACGGTCTTTTGAGTTAACGCGCTTAAGCGATTCTTTGTCATGAGTCAAAGTGAAAACTGTTTTTTAAAAAGAGCAGCGAATATCAATAAAGAGTTTTCCCATATAAGGATGGTTCCATGTCATTAAGTTTTGTACGAGCGGAGCAAAGCAAAGCAAAGCGCTTGTCATACTCCTATGTGCCACCTATGAGGCAGACGAAGAAGAAGACTAAACAAAGAGCCGCCATATATTACGTATTATTCGTAAGTGACCGTTAATTTACTCAGCTCTGTTCCTATAATCCGTTACGCCTGGCCGCCGTTTTACATTAATACGCCAATTTCTGCTGTCGTTACAAAAGGCCCAGACACAATGCCCATATCTGGGCCCGACCGACCGACCGACCGACCGACCGACCGACTGTGCCAAGTGACTGTAATTAACATTTTTCGCATTATAATTTGCCCCTCTTCTTTTTGTCTGAGTTCGTCAACTTTGTCAGCCCAGCTGAGCTGGCCTTTAATGTGCGCACATTTGCGAGACAGGCAACAGGAACATGACAGGGACAGGGCAGGGACCGAGGGGGGACGACTGTGGACACATACAAGTAATACAAATAAAAATCATAACAAAAATGTTTTTACATTTCATTTCCACTTTTGATGACTAATCAACAAATGGCAACGTGTTGTGGAGACATGAACAAACAACAGTGACTGCAAGCGTATGCTCCCCGATGACTTTGAAGAGCAAGAACTGTGAATTCATGTATACAACTTATTTAACTAACATAAGATAGTTAGGCTATCTAATCTTAAATCTTAGTAATTTCTAATTATTTCAGAGACACATTTTCATTAGCTTCTTCCTATGTGCAAGTAATCTGTTATTATATTCAAATAGTTTATCCATTTAATTGTCTATACTGCCTCTCAATTAATTTATTTATTTATAATTGTTGAACCGGTTTCCCTTTGGGTGGCTATATATTTATAATATTCTATTTATTCCAAAAATATATTTAACAAATTCGAAATATTATAGAAACAGGCGAAAAACACTCTGAAGTGGACCTGTCTTCACGTGACACTTCTCAAATGTGCCCCCCAGAGAGATTCCGTAGGCGGGGTCAACATTCAATTGAGATTAGTCCGCAGCAGTTGTTTGTCAACAAATCACAGCACTCAGTGTGTTTTAGGGCCGTCAGTCGCAAGCAAGTGCCATGAGATTTGGCTACCTCTTATCGCTTATCAGTTTGCTGCTGCAGCTTAGTCACAATGTGGCTATTTTTCCGGGCAACATAGGTATGAGACTCAACGTGGCAGTGGGGCATATGTTAAACGATTCTTAAACAACAAACTTCCAGCAAATCAATATTACCTGAACAAGCAGCGCTTTCTACTGGAGATTCTGCATCATGTGCACGAGCCGCTGCTGCAGGAACAGTGGATTGCATTGGGTCAGCAAATTGTCAGCGATAAGGATCAGTATGTGGTAGGTGAAGTGCAAAGAAAGCTACAAGTGTATATAAACAAACTGTTTAACTGTCTAGCATTATAACGAGCACATGCGACTGTTCTATGAGTATCTGAGCAAGGGACGTCTACTGGCCAGAGATGTCTACTATAATCCGCAACATCCGGAGCACTATCGGGAGACTTTGGGTCTCTATCACTTCTTCTACAACACACGCGAATGGAGCACCTTGAGGCAGAATATATGCTGGGCTCGAGTGCATACAAATCCGGCTCTCTTCCTGCATGCTCTCATGCAGACGATGATGAAGCGAGATGATTATCGAGCATTGATAATGCCAAAGATCTATGAACTGCTGCCGGCGCCTTATCACAGCGAGATGGTTGTGAGAGAAGCGAGTACTTTCAACTATGTCAACTGGATAAGGCAGCAGTTGGGAGCCGCAAATGAGAGTAACATTCAGTTGGTAATGCCCAAGCAGCTGTTACCCACAAATCTAGCGGGTAATCTGCGCAATACGAGCAAATGGTCGGATGCGCTGTCTGAAGTTCAAATTCTAAGCTTGCAGGAGAGTAGAAAACCCCAAGGACTCGCCTATCTAACCGAGGACCTCGGTTGGCTTTCATACTGGTACTATATCAACATGGGCATAGCTCTGCAGGACGAGGAGCAACTAAGGGATTGGTTCTACTGGCAGTTGAGTCAGCTTCTAGCACGCTACAAGCTGGAGCGTTATGGCCAGCAAATGGAGTACAAACAGGAGTCTGGCTACCTGCTCAGCTGGCAAAGTCAGCGCTATCAGCTGGAGAATGAGCACACATCGGAGTATCTCACACAACTGCTAACTAAATTGGAATTGAACGTGGCTCATGCGTTGTCCACCCAAACTTATATTCTGGCCAATGGAACTGTGCTGGATCTGCGCAAGCCACCAAATTGGCAACTTGCCCTGGCTGAGCTCTTTCCCTACGACTTGAGTCAACTGAGCATGTCCAATGCGGACCAACCTCAGCTGCTTTTGGAACTGCACACAACGCTGAGACAGCCAAAGTTCTACTCATATGCCGATCGTTTACTGCATGCTTATCGCACATTTCGCACTGAGTTTCAGCCCAGTTATCATCAGCCTGTTATACCCACTGAGATGCAGTTTCAGCAGGTTCTAGTCACGCCGCTAATCACCTACGCTGAGCCCGTGGATGTCGATCTGAGCAATATTCTGCATGCCCGCAACTTTTACTTTGAGAAGCATTTCATGTGGCCACATAGTCTTCAATTACGCAAGCATCGCTTGCAGCAGCGACCTTTTACGATCAGTTATCAGTTGAGCAGCAACAAAACGCAGTCAATCATTTTACGCACCTATCTGACCACAGCTGGTGGTTCTATAAGCACCGAACCCTTTTATCAACTGGACTCCTCACTGACCATACTTTATAAGGGCAATAATACAATAACGAGAAGCTCCAGCGACTTTGCGTCCACAATCGCTGATCATCTCAGCTTTACGGAGCTTTATCACTATGTGAGTCTGGCGGAACAGGAAGAATTCGATTTCCCCTTGAACATTACGATACCAAGTTGCGGCTTTCCGAGGCGCCTCCTGTTGCCAAGAGGCGGCACAGCAGAATCTTTGTCTATGCGTCTTCTCGTCATTGCCACGCCCTACAACTACAAGGCGCGACAGGGAAACGAACTCTACTGCGATTTTAGCAACGGCGTCAGCAGCTGGGATGAGCTGCCCTTGGGCTATCCCTTCGAGCGGTTTGTGGAGCCGGATGAGCTCTTGGGTGCCCACACCTACTGGCAGCCGGTTAAAATACAACACGAGGATTGAAACTAAGATCTTTAATTTTAAATATTTGTCTTATTTGTAACAAATGATTTATTAAATAAACTGAGAAGTAAAAAAGCTAGCTATGATAAGTCTCTGGAAGTGTATTTTCAACCATTAAAACTGATCCGATTTTCGTTTTTAAGCCAGTTTTGGTGGTTGAAATGCATCTCTAGAGATTTTTTCTCTTAAAATACCTTATTTAATACACATATGCTAGAATTGGTTTCATACCTTTTATTTACATTATTAACTCTATATGTAAAGTGCTGCGTATTCAATGTTAAATTGTTTTCGAGGATCGCAACTAAGTAGAGGTCATTTGTAACTGGCAGTGGGTTATCTAATGCCAAGTCGTGTAGAACACTCGATGAGAGTTCCCTGTCCCCCACTCCCCCATTCTTTACCAGCCAATAGCTGGTGCCTTTTTTGTAACGTAACGCAAGTCCATAAATAAAATTTAAGTCCACTATACCGTTGCCGTCTATTTGGTCGATTTTTCTTTAAGCCCAAAAACCTTTAACGGCAAGTGACGCCAAATTTGGGTAATTACATGGGACGGACGGACAAATGGACTGGGCCAACGGGGCACCGCATGGGGCAGCGACCATAAGCCAGGCCAGGCCAGCAACCAGCAACCAGCAACCACATGTATAAAATATTAATCAAAATCACAAAAGAACAAGCACAAAATCGAAGAATCAAAACAAAAATTAAAAACCCCAACAAGAAAGCGCAGTGCTGAAAAAAGCATTAGGAAGGTGTGTTCGGAGCGGGAGGGACGACAGACGGACAGACAGACAGACAGATGGACAGACGGATGGACTGACGGACTGACATACTCGCACAGCAAACGTTGCATGGATGCAAAGCACTTTATAAAGTTAAAGAACGGATCGAAGGGGGGAGTGGGGGAAGTGGGGGATTGGGAATGGAGCAGCTAAACTTGTTATACGCAATCGAATCGAAAATATGGGCGAAATAAAGCGACGCTCAGAGTCAGAGTGGTTTGGAAGGAGGGCAACGAAGTAGTCGACTGCGGCTGCGGCTGCGGCTGTAAATCTAGAACTAGTTTTGTTTTTTATTTTATTTTCTATATGCACACACATACATACACACATGAACGTATACATAAACATACGTATTGCTGTGCAGCCCAATGACGCGGTATAAAAGAAAATATTGGACACCTGCACGGTCTCGTATCGCAGCAATAGCAATAGCAACAAATACAACAACGAGGCGTATGAGGGACAAGTGAAGCCCAAAAAACGACAGACGGACGGCGGGACGGACGACGACGACGACGACGACGACGACGACGGTTACGTGGGGCTAAGCGAGAGCGATAACCAGTGAGAAGAGCGCAAAATGCAAGTCGACGCACAGATGCTCTTCGCAAAAGCAAATCTATATAATATACCTGAAGCACCTAGGAACAAAATACTAGGAATAAAATCCTTAGGAAATGAAACGATGCTTTAAATCAAGAACGACGTTCTTATTTCTTATTTCAAGAACTTGTTTCAATACCGCCGCTTTAAAATCAAGGATATTTCAATCTAAGAACGGTTTCTTCTTCTTTGAGAATATAAGTTATTACTGATATGGGAATTTCTTACATATTAACATTTAAGAGAGTTTATAAATATAATTGAATATAAAAAAACTTACGACTTTACTGCGAATTGATCCCAAGATCTTTCTAATTCAATCGAAGCTGAACAAATATTTATTATCGCTGCTCCATTTTTAATACAAAATATTTTACTTGTAAGAACGAAAACCTATGGGAAAATGGTTAAAAAGAAAAACGCTCTTTCTGGTTTTCGAAATTCATTTTTTTTTAGTGCAGATAAAGATTAAATCTGTGAGCAGTACACCTACCAACTACTTCATTAACAGCTTCTATATGTCTAATAAGCAAACTGCTTAGCCGAATTTAAATGCCGCAACCTCTAAAAGGGTAGAACGAGAAAACGATGCAGGCGTGACGAGACTTAGATTTTCCTAGCTAGGCACTACAAACACACTCACACACTTACACACACACACACACACACACACACACACACATGTGTAGCTGCAAAATTTTGCCTGTCCTGTATCTAAAGAATTAACCAAAAAGCAAAAACAAAAGTAAAAGAAGGCAGCCAGCCGAGCGTAGAGCGATGGAAAAGGAAGGACGAAAACTAATGGCCAGGCTTTTATTTCCAAGAAATTTAAAACTTTACGAAAACGAAAAATGGTGTTAGGGTGTAGACGACGGAGCCGTGGCCACTTAAGAACACATGGCACTGCTTGAGGATCGCTGAACAGTTTAGATAAATGCAGTAGACAGGCAGCAGGTAGCTGCTAGCTGCTAGAGGGTACTCGGTACCCGGTACCGGGTAGCTCTGACCTGGACAGCGAATGGGACGCTCGGCATTAGTTTAGTTTATTGTTCGACAAAGGTTCCTTTTCGTATTCTTTTTGACAGTATCTGGACAGTATTTGGCAGACAAGAGGATGCGGACTAGACACTTTTGGCATAATTTATGAGCCAGCATCTATAAAATCGAAAAAAAAGAAACCTATTATGGAGCGCTGACGAGGCGTGCAAATTAAAATTTGGGGCCCAGCAGACAAAATTGTTTCTGCAGAAAATTATCGCATAAAAATCAGTTGATCAGTTGAAAAATGAAATGACAAAAGACTCGACTGCCATTTAAGGTAAATCAATTTTACGCAGTCAAATTGTATTTGTCAGCTTAACTGGGCCCAAAAGCCCAGCCAATATGGCTATAAAGCGCTCAACTCAGCGCCTGCTCGTTCAGTGCTGTTTATGTACACATAACTGTACACTCCGTACAAGCGAAAGAACTTCAGAGATACAGAACTGCAAACTGTCCGTCTGTCTGTCTGTGTGTCTGTCTGTCTGTCGACTGTCGGCACTCGAGATTGCTTTTTGAACTTTCCACCCCCCTTTCCCCCCCCGCTCAATGCTTTTGCCATTTATGCATAATTAATAAATTGCCTTGCATGCAAACGAAGACGGGCGCACAGATTGCAGCGATAAAAGTGGCTTGCAGTCCGCTGCCGCCTTATGACTAAAATTAAAATTATCCTTACACATTATTGACAGCAACCGCAAAAAAAAGAATTTAAAATGAGCAACAACAGAAACAATCGCAAACGTCCAGCGAATGAGTCCGACTCGGATTCGGACTGCTGCTGATAGACGTCCCCGCTGAAGGGGCACGAAAGATCTTGAGAGGCGATAACGTATTGGTGCTTGAGCAAGTCAGTCAGAACTCTCTGATGAGTGGGCTTAAAGACTAAGCAGATGAGTGGAGTGCGCTGATGCTTGAACAACTGAGAAGGCAGCGAGTGAACAAGTTCAATAGCTCCCAACCGAATTGTATGAAACCCAAACGCAATCTACGTCTTACATTCAATATGCAATAAAAGCAAAACTTCAACACTTTAATATACATAAATAATATGCAGATGATAATTATTATTAAAATACTAAATATCTCCACAGTGCTATTTTCTGCACATAATTTTGTGTAAGATCAATTCTTGATCTTAAATTGAATGAAGATATTATTTATTTAATATTGTATCATTGAAATTTTCTTGGTCTATTTTAAATATCTTTTATTATTATTATTATTATTATTATTATTATTATTATTATTATGTATATTATATTATATTATATTATTTCAAAGTCAATTAAACATTTTATATAGTAAAACTTCATTACACTGAACATCGAATAAAGAGACGGTCTTTAGAATTTAATGACAGCATTTTAAATATATATTTGGTTGATAAGTTGTTAATCTAAAACGTATTGAAGTAAATTAATTCAGATTGATTGCATTCTCCTTTTTCATTTGTTCTCTTGTCTTCATAATTTTATTACATTTTTAAATTATATATAAAACTTTTTACCATTGATTAGTTGGCATCATGTCAGACATTATAAGATTTTACAAAATTTAACCTAATTATTGTACGATATTAATTTTGTATTTCAAACAATTATGTTGCTTACAATGTTACTCAATGGAAGCACCAATAATCTCACAATTGTATGCGCAGTGATTTGTCTGGCGACCCAGAAACATCTACAAACCACCTACCCCAACAAGGCCATTAAAAGCGGCTAAGCCAAATGACCCACTTTCACTGCTCACAAAGTGCGAACACAGCAGCTGCCCCAACAACAAGCCTACATTCGATGACACATTGTGAAATATTGAACAAAGTGGACAACCCTTGCGGCAGAGGCAGTGGCAGAGACGGGCGCGTCATACAGATGTCACATACATCACTCATACGACGCATGGGACAGTGAAAACAAAAGGCGCAAAAACGAGGAACGCTTCCGCTTGGCGACCTGGGAGACAATATTCCCTCTCGCAACTCCCACACAGAGCACAGAACACAAGCTTTGTTGCTAACAAACAGCTGATTAACGAGACAAGGCCAACGCTGGCACATTTGGAAGCATGTTTAGACAAATTCGAAGAACTCTCAGAACTCTCAGAACTCAGAACTGGCATGCATGTATTTTGTAAGCGAACTGATAAAAACACACTTCATTGTTTTGTAAGAGTAGCAGCAGCAGCCACTGGGCAATTAACCGCTCTCAACTCCCCCACAGAGCTGCTCATTCATAATGGATCATTATGTGGGCGGTGCCGCGTTCCTTAAAAATTACAACCCAAAGTAAGTGTGTCAAACTTGTTGTTTATCTCTCTGTGTCAGCAGCGAAATTTGTGTAATGATTTAACAGAAAGTGAGGCATATTAATTATTCATTAGCGTCTTTTAATTAAAATCAACTTTGGCCAAACAAAGTCAACTGCTAAACTAATTAAAGAGCCGTTTAATTTGCTCGCGGCGACTATAAATACCCGTTTCATGAATTGGCCATTTTGGCAGTATGCCCAATTTTTCCAAGTGGTGTCAACAGTATGATCGAAAGGGGGGGCTTTTGTGTACATTGCTGCAGGAGAACAAACAAAAAAGTATGTACCTGATATAATACGAATATATAATTCGTTTGTGTTATATAATTAAAATTTTAAATATTTATTTATGCAATTTTATAATAGCAAATGAACATGTAGTATATATATATATAAGTATCCATCTCTTAGCTCGAAATGCTATTCCCAATGTAAATTAAAGGGCTTTTAGGCACATGTCATCTTGCCAGCTGGTTATTTATAGAATTTTTATTGCATAGCCGCTGATAGATTCATAGAGCAATTGCAATTGCTGCACTTTGCCGTCTGCCAAATTAAATTTTCTACATTAGATTTCCTCACGCGCCGTTTACGCTTTAGTGTTTGTATATTTTCAAAGCACAATCTATTTTTACAGATTTTTCCAGTTCGTTTGGATCGTTTTTTCAAATATTTTCCAATACCCTTTTTCCCCATTTCAATTTGGCGCAGGGTATAAGTAAACAAAACCAGCGTTCAAAGCGAAAAATGGGCGTTCACAACTGGGCGGCTCTTTCCAAAAATATTGCCCAACACTTTGGATCATGGGCGTTGTCCACCAGGCAGTCTGTTTGCACATTTTGCTTTTGATTAAATTTTCAGCAGCAAAATTGTAAATATATATATTGCTGGCAAATTTACGTCCAATATTCAATATTGAGTTTATTGAACCAGAAAAGTACGGAAATATGTTATATGTATAATTGAGAAGGGTATCTCTTTTTAATTGTAATAGTAATATAATTATGGACACATGCAACCTTCAATCACACGATATCATACATAATTCAATGCGCTATCGTAGCACTTGAGAAACCATTCCACAAAAAATGGAACCACTTGATCGACTGCCCGTCGTGGCATATTTGTCAATATTTAAGTTTCGAGTGGGGGACCAGCTGAACCAGCTGAAACCGATACCGATACCCGTGCCAAGGATGTCAACTTCTTGGACAGCTCCACAGCATCGAGTGCGAGGGGAGCAGCTGTATGTCAATTGCTTTTTATTTGTGTTTTTCTGTCTGGGTTTTTAGTTTTTTGGCAAAGTGTAAACAAGTTAACCAATTGCAGTCGCAGCTATTCAGCTATTGAACAATTCGTTTAATTTGTGTGCAATTTTCAAGCGCTTTGTGTACATTTCGGTTTATTATCAGCGCCGTTTTTAAAGCCGCCATATAATTTAAGCTAATTACTGCTAATCTGTTTGGGAGAGCCAAGGCAACAACTGTCTTTTTTTATGGCTGGCACATAAAAATCAAACAAATTGTGGATTGCAACGTTGAGAAGATTCGCTGATCTCAACTAGATCGCTGACTATGTATACATATAGTATCAACTCTTTAGGCGAATTTAATTAAGAAATTTCAGCGTCGAGACATGCCATTAAAATGGCTGATTTTATTAAATACTTAACCACAAAAGCAATCGAGCTCATAATTTGTCGATTTCTGACTAAAGACGGCAAGCAAAATGCTGATCAGCGATCAGTTCTACTTGCCCCCTCTACAAACCCTTCCCCAGTCGCAAAACAAATAAATGAATGCAACAGTAACACAAGTTTCGCATTAAAAACATGAAAGGAAAGGAAAGAGTATGGCTTTGTCATGCCGAAGATTATATACTCTTTTCTGTATCATATTTCAATTTGTATGTGTAAATCAAAAATGTTCTGGAACAAATCAAGCAGAAGAATTAGAGAGGAAGAAAGTCTTGTTCATTTTATGGAAATATGTTCAATAATGAGAGAATTGAGAAAGAGTGAGGCTTTATAGCTTATTTGTAGTTTGATTGTCGGAGAAAGTAATTGTATAATTGATACTTTGCTTAGACTTAACTTAAATGCAATTATTTCCATCATTTACATTTTTTAAATTTTAGTAATTTTTCTTTGATGACTTTTTTAGTTGAGATATAATAATAAAATTTTTAAAAATATTATTATTATTATGTATTCTTGATAGAATGACATTTTCGCTTATTGCGTTACACATAACATCCAAAAGTGAAAATACCCCCTGCAAGCGCATCAGAAGCAGCAGAAGAAGCCGCAAATGTTAA
Source organism: Drosophila flavopinicola (assembly GCA_035042425.1). Taxonomy (NCBI): domain Eukaryota; kingdom Metazoa; phylum Arthropoda; class Insecta; order Diptera; family Drosophilidae; genus Drosophila; species Drosophila flavopinicola. The sequence continues at coordinate 5,734,782 of JAWNLL010000452.1, read as the reverse complement.
AAAAAAGCACAAATAAAACAAAATTGGGTTGGCATCGTGTAACCCGATGCTGACAACGACTAAAGCCAAGCGCCCTGAGCTGGATGGGATGAGTCATGTCCGCGTAGACCCCGGACCGCTGGACACTTGGACGACACGGGGATAGGGGACAGGATGGAGCGGATGGCGGATGGGCACGATCGTTGATTTCAAATGTGTGAAATGGAGGAATGAAGGCAAAAGCTTACCGAGATATTATTGGCAAAGGCAAACAGCAAAGAGCCAACTGCAAAAGGGCTCAGGGTCGAGTTTTGTTTTGACTGGCAACTACCTGAATGCGGCCCACGGTTCGTATCTCGGTTCTGGGTCGGGACTTGCTAATCATATCAAGCTTCAAATTGTTGATTATTTAACTGGCGAGTGAAGAGCGAAGGAGAGAGAATTGTCAGATCATTGCTGCTGCTGCTGCTGTTGCTGCTGCTGTTGACTTTGCTTTTGTGCTGATGACTCACTGTTGCTGCAGGTAGTGCTTTAGATTCAGTCTATAAGGTAGACAGACTCGAGTCGTCTGCCGCGTTCGCAGATCTTTGTTTGGCTTCACTTTATTAGATGTTGGGGCCCCAGGTAGATGGTTGATTTACTGTATAAACAGCAAAATGGGCAAATAAGCAGCCAGCAAGGCAAACTATAAGCCGCAACACAAAATTGTATTTATATTTATACTCTTTTCGAAGAAAATAGTATATTAAGTTTGTCCTGAAGTTTGTAACGCATAGAAGGAAGCGTCGGAGACCCCCAAAAGTTACTGCCAGTATGCTTAGAATGACAATATAAATTGATCTATCCATGTCCGTCTGTCTGTCTGTCTGTCTGTCTGTCTGTCTGTCTGTCTGTCTGTATGTATGCAAACTAGTCCCTCAGTTTTTGAGCTATCGCGATAAAACTTTGCACAGACACTTATTATTTAAGGGGACAGCACATTGGTCGGAGCCGGCCGGATCGGACCACTATATCTTATAGCTGCCATACAACTCGAAGTCGGTTTTGGCCATATATCCCACGTTTTTCAATCTATTGCGATGAAACTTTGCGATGATATTTATTATTCAAAGAGACATCACATTGGTTTGGAGCCGGCTGGATCGGATCACTATATCTTATAGCTGCCATACAACTCGAAGTCGGTTTTGGCCATATATCCCATGTTTTTAAAGCTATCGCGATACAAGTTTGCACAGATACTTATTATTCAAAGAGACATCACATTGGTTGGAGCCGGCCGGATCGGATCACTATATCTTATAGCTGCTATACAGCTGGCAATGAATTAAATATTCTTAGAACAAAAAAAAAAAATGTTACGCGACAAAACGATTTTGTACAGCTTATGAAATTTCAGTGGTGCAGTTGGCAGAGTGAAAATTGCCTATAGGTTCGAAAAGAGTATAAAATCTTCGGCACGCCGAAGATAATCCTTCCCACTTGTTTTGCTTATTTATGGGTCTGGGTTTGGTTTGGCTCTGACCACTTGCCGCCCCAAAAACAAAGTAGCCAGAGTGAGTCACTTGGCTCCACACATGTGCGGAAACTGAACTCCTGCGCCAGCAGCACTTTATTATTATTATTACTATTTTATTTTTTCGCTATAAGACAACTACAAAAAAAAAATTGATTGATTTTATAGGCGCGATAAGTTTATATTGTAGTCGAGGTTTGAGGTCGGTCGATTCCTTGGGTCGACTTCGCTGTCTGCGAGATGACTAATGTTTGGAATGAATTTGTGATCTCTTTGTTATGGAGTTATTGCTATTGTGGTGGTTCTAGTTGCTGTTCTTGTTGCTGTTGTTAAGTGTCGCGTTTTAAAAAGCTAGTTGTTAGCACTTATAATGTGTTTGAGCTGAGGTGTCATTGACACCTGAGCCAGTTTCCATTTGTATAGCAGTAAGTAGCTGAATAGATTGAAGTGTCAAATTGGTTATTAAACAAGCCCAACTTATGCTCAACTGTTTTGAAGCTCTTCTTAAATTTGTTTGCTTTTTTTTTTTTTTTTTTTTTTGTGTTAATATATTTATTAAGTGTAGAACCTGTACATCAACTGTACTTTTACAACACATTTTTGGTAAATTTTATTAAAGCCGAACATCATACATAGTATGATGATTTTAGATGAAGGAGAAGGTCCTAGTGGCGTCCAATTGTTTTGGCAAAACCTTGTCGCTTAAGTCGCCTTAAAGGACGGGCAGGGAGTAGACCTCTTGCGAGTAGGCTGCGGTGTCTTAGCAATCTTTCGCTGTATCTACTTGTATGTCTTCCTATTTGCTCTTCAACTGTTTCCAATTTGAGATCTCTATGTAGTGTGGAGCCGCGTACGTACCAGGGACAGTTTGTTATCTGACGTAGTACCCTATTCTGTAGTACTTGTATGCTTTTGTAGTTTGATTTGGCAGCAATCCCCCAAATCTGCACTCCATACAGCCATATCGGTATAATACAGTGTACATATACTGCTCTTTTGCATCTCAGCGGCAAGGTGCTCCTTTTGTTGTTGAGCCACCGCAGCTGTAGCAGTCTGTGACGACATTTTTTTAATGTAGCTTTGATGTGAGGCCCAAAGGTAAGGCGCTTGTCCAAGGTGATGCCGAGATACTTCGCTTGAGTCGGCTGCTCCAGGGTAACTCCCTCTAGCTGGATTGGAGGGGGTGCTCAACTGTTTTGAAGCTCTTCTTAAATTTGTTATATCATTTTACATTTCGTAGTGCTAGAAGGTATGCTTTATAAATTAATATACTAGTCACAAAAACAGAAAAGCATAAATACAATTACTTTACCTATTATATTCAAAGCTATGGTTATTTTTATTACTAATAGACATATTAATTTTTATTATTATTATGAATATTGCTATAATTATTGTTATTTAAAAACTACGATATTTTGTTAAGCTTACTGTTTTTGAATTTTCCCTTTAAAGTTTGTCCTTGGTTTTGTTGGTTGGTTTCTTTCTTTGAAATCTCGTCAAGAGTCTTGTCGCCACAATGGAATGGATTATTCGTTTTAGCCAAACACTGCATGTCAGCTTAATGATCGCCTCAAAACAAACAGAAATGTATTAATTAAACATACAAATGGCAAATAGAAGCCATAAATAAAGACCATAACTAATTGCTGACACAGTTAGCCAGACAAAGACATTAAAAGCAATTGGCGTGGGCGCCGGCGCACTCAATCAGTAAAGCTGTCAGCAAGAGTTAAGAACGTGGCTCTGACATAAGAGTCGAAAAGACAAGAATCCAACTGGACAACAACACCTGCACCTGCAAAAAGTGGAGCGTGCTCAGCCAAATTAGCTGACCTGGCAAATCATAAATTCAAAATTACATAGAAGCAAAATTAAGCAGAAATCATTGTTGTTTTCGGGTAAGCGGAAAATGTAGCAGCCTTTTTTTTAATGATATAATCGTATATTACTTGTGAAGGAACCTATTTCCATTCACATTTCTGTTTAGTTTTTAAAGAAAATATCATGAGCTTCCCCCCTAATTATAATCTTATCAAACTGGCCAAACACCTAATTTTTATTGCCGTTCTAAAATAAAATCTGCCTGTCAATAAGAGATAGTCATAAAAATATATACATATGCATGAACCTAATTCGATTCAATAAAAGTAGAAGCTAAACGAGAAGAGTAAATCGCTGCAATATTCAACGTGGGCGCCACAAACTAGATTCGGGAATTTGGAGAATTGAAAATGGAAATGAAAATGGGCAAATGCTGTCATTGGAGAGTTGCGCTGCCATAAAAATCAGTTTAAGTGCAAACAAACAAATTTCCAGTAGCACTTCTCAGAGATAATTTCATAAATTTTCCAAAATGACGCGACTTTTATTTAACTAGCAGTTGCGCAGGCGCAGATGCAGAGTCGAATCTCAAGTCTAGACAGCTCCAGACTTGACTTGAGTTGCGTTGAGTTGAGTTGTTCGAGATGCTTTGATAAATTACAGACAGCTTTTTTCTGTTTTTGTAAGAGCGAAAGATTTATGCGTGTGTGTGTATGTGTGTGTGTGTGTGCAGGTAACAAGAGACGACAGTTGGCACGAGCCATAAATATCCACAAGACGACGCCAAATCAGCTGCATCATCCACCGACAACAACAACAGTAACAGCAACAATTACAACTTTTGAGGCCCCAACAACGCCCACTTTAAGCACCTATGTGGCAGCACCTCAGCAGCACAATTAAAAAGTAGGCAGTGCCCTGCACAAAGAAGCCCAAGGCACTTTAACAACAACAACAACAACAACAAAAGTAGCCAAGATGTTTTCTCTTCTTTTAATTAAAAGGGTTACCAACTGTCTGACAAATCAGAAAACAAATCTAAACAAAATAAATGACTTTTACTCCAAACACAGCCAGATACACAAGCTTTTTAGGCTTTTAGGGCTCCGAGGCGCACAATTCAACAAGTCATGGCCAAAGTTTTTTGGGGTACGGGTTCTTGGCCAGAACGAACTGAATATGCAACCAGTTAAGTTCTTTTACAAGCTCAGTGTTTAGATACTCTTTAAATAAAGCAAAGAATTTTATAAAAATATTTAAAAGATAAAATGTAATTGCTATAAGCAATATATATATAAATGATTTAAAAAAAGGAAACTTTAACATTAAGATTGTAACAATTTTAAGCTTTAGCGCGCTTACTTTAAATATATATTCATAAAGAATATTGTAGCCTGTGATGTTTATTTTTTTTGTTGATAATTTATAACTAGTGATTATTGATAAATCATATTTTGAACTTATTTCAAATTAATGAGCTGAATAATTATTTTGTATGAAAGTAAATATTTTTAAATATCTAAAAACTTATAAATATTGTTAAATAGCTGAAAGTTTGTCTTGCAAATTGATTATGAGCAATATCAATAAAATGCGTGAGTTATTTCATTATAAACATATTACTGTAGCTAATGCAGTCAATTTCAGCAAAGAGTATATGAACAACAAGCAGGCAGAGTCATTTGGTGTTGCCTCTTTTAGGGCTGCTGCTGTCTGGGCGTACAGCAACAACTACAACTACAACTATAACAACAACAACAACCACAACAATAACAACTGTTGGAGAAAAAAGCTGAGCGGCTTTGGCACGTGCGCAGCCAGTTGGTAGTCCAACCGCCCCCGAGAGCCGCCTCGCCCCACCTCTGATAGCCCCAGCTCGGACACAACTGGGCTGCAGCTTCAGGTTCAGCAATAGGTTCAGCTTGGGGTCCAAGCCCCAACAGCAAGTTTCAGTTCCATTTCAGGTTTCAGCTCTTGAAAAATGACGTACAATGGCGCGCTCTTTTTCTTTTTCTGTTTCTGTTTTGTTGTGTTACTCGGCTAAATCTCCAGGCCTGGTAAATCAACTTGTCTGTTGTCTGCAAAGTGTGGCTCAGGTGTTTGGAGCCGTTTGCCGTTTGGAGCCATGTCTACGGCTTTTGGGATAGTTAGGTAGCCAGCGTTTGATGACTCTGTTTCACTAACTCTTGTAATCGTCATTTGGGCTCGGACTTGATTAATTTACGACATGCTCAAAGCTCGTAGTTTCTTAGTTTAGAGTTTAGAGTTTGTGGTGCGCACAAAGCGTTTCGTTTAGCTTTGGCTAATAGGTCAAGGTTCAGCTGGTAATTAAATAAGAGTCTGTTCCAAGCATTGTCTCTGAGTTAAGCTTCAGCTAAGCCAAGTCTCAACAAGCAAGAACAACTTTGTACACTTGCTGGACGGAGTCCAACTGCGCACGTCTGAATTTGATTATTCATTTAAAATTACTAAATAATATAAATCAATAAAACAAATGATCAATTAATATGTTATATATGTAAGCTTTTTGCCAAATGCTTAAAAACACATATATCAAAAGAAATAATGCAAGTAAATTCACTTAGAGCATCTTTTAATATTTTTCAGAACAGAATTTCTGAACAGAATGGTTTTTGTCATCATATAACATCAGTTTTATCATTTTTAAATTTCAAGACAAGTTTTTAAGATTATCTGGTTAGTTTTTCTAATAATACAGAAATTTATCTACATTTTTTATTTAATTTTTTACGAATGCAAGTTCTAAAACATTATGAAAATTTTCTCCTGGACGATATTTTCAATTCGACACTATCTAAGGTATACAAAAATAACCATGCATTTTGAACTTGGAGATGCCTTATACAAGGCGTGCCAATATTATGATACTCTCAGCCAGGGTATATATAAAAAATAAAAAAAGTGCCGCAGATAATGCACAAAGCCGCACAATTTACAGGCCAAACAATTTTGCCTCATTAGCCTGAAGATTTGCCGCCACGCATGCGCCACATGAAAAGTACAGTTAAATGGCAATGGCCAACTGCAGATGCAGCAGCAGCAGCAGCAGCAGCAGAAGCAGATGCAGATGCCAGCCAAGATGCCTCGATAAGGCCAAAAAGTCGGAGTCGCCTCGCGTCGGCGTTGCTTTTGTATGCCAAGAATCGCCACAGGCTACTGCAGTGAGAGATAGAGAGAGGGAGAGAGGGAGAGACAGGGAGAAAGAGAGAGAGAGCTGGAATGGCAATGGTTGTCAGCTTCTGTTTGCTGCATCCAATAAAAATGCAAGCACATCATACTTCATGTCTTATGCGCTCAGACTCTATGCCAAAAGCATGGCAAATTTGAAATGGAGCCGAGGTGCTTGGTTGCCCACTTCTAAGTGACTGACTGCAGCACCTGCTCTGGGGTCGGGCTCCTCTGCTGCTCCTCCGCTGCTGCTGCTGTCAGAAGTGTGACGAGTTAGAAGCTATCTGTGTGTTGTTGGGCAATTGACTCTCTAGTTGGGTACCCCAATCAAAACATTAAACCTTTGCGGCAAATTTGGCATGGCTTTATTAACGATTGTAATACAGCTGAGGCTAATAGGCCTAGGCTGCTGGTAATGGACTTCCATTTGGGCTGCATACACTAAGGCAAAAGAAACCGTTCTAAATCGAAAGAAATGTGCTTCAAATCAGAAATATTCTATTGAGAACGACGTTCCCATTTCAAGATCGATTAACTTGAATATAGAATATTTTAGCTAATTTAAAGAATATTTCTTGCTTATATAAGAACCCTTTCTACTCAGTATATGTATACATATATACAATAAATGTACATGCATATATATGATAATTTCATTGCTCTAGAATTATTGAATTTAATCAAATTATATTTAATTTGAAAATTCTTGTGCAAGTTCAACCCACGATCTTTCGCTTGCAAATCGTTCATCTTGCCAGCTATTGCGCTTCGAACCCAATTTTATCCTCAGTGTAGAAAGCTCAGAATAGTCGGTCATTAGCTGAAAGCTGAGTTTTGCCAGATTGGGGCGACTAATTTCTTGTAATGGACCGAAGGAACTTAAAGGTTTGCAAGCCCAAATCTGCAAGCCCAAGATTGCGCATTACTTAGCATAGACTGTTCAGGTGAGATACCTATTACATAGTTTACAATGTAACGCTTACACTTATGCTCTGAAGCATTTAAGGCTTTTGGCTTTAATTTGGGATTAAGCTAAGCGGATTATGGAGCATTAGCTAGCACAACCATAATCCTCACGCCTGTTCTACCCATCACATTATTGTTGCAGAGTCTTAAACATCCAGGCATCCAGCAGCACGACATAAATTAGCTAAACAGTAAATTAAAACTACTAGAAAAGAAGATGACAAGCAGGCGATTGGGCATGACTTACAAAATACCCTGCAGACAAATAATCAAATATATGTTTACTGATAACGATAAAGGCATTCTATGACAGTGGCAGCCTTAATAGAACTATTTGTCATTCTTATGCGGAAGATAACAAAATATCATTGCATGTTCTTGAATTGAGAAGCTTAGCATTAAAGCAATATCAAATACAAATAACAAATTAAAGAATGTGTTCATAAAAAGAGAATAATTCTTAAATTCTAATATGAAAACCTTTTTTTAGTAAGTTTATTGATATTGCTTTACATACCTTTAATACTCAAAACTAAGTTTGAAATTTATAATTCATTGATTTGTCAAAATTTAATTTAAAATTTTACGAAATAGTAAATAAAAGTTAATCAAAAACGGATAGATTAAAAGAAATATATGCTTAAAAACACTGTGTATTTGCTTGTAATATTCTTATACCATTAATTTGCATATCTTACGAAATTATCAGACATGTACATGATACCCTTTACGCACATTTATTGCCATTAGGGTATAATAGGCTGCGCAACAAAAGAAAAGCCTCGGACACTTGAAGCGCTGCTAAGTCCAAATATTAAACAAGATTTTTGACTACCAGTGTTAACACATTGTGGTTATTGTTGTTGTTGTTGGCCATCACTCTCGCCAACGACAACAACAAACACTACAATTTATGGCCCTTAGAACAGATTCTAGACACGACGACAGGCCACAAAAAAGCCAAGAACTGAGCCAGGGGCCACAACTACAACTGAGAGAAGCAGCCAGGACAGGAACTGGTTACAGCTAGGGAAGTGCTACTGTCTTACACTGCTGCTGCTTTAGAAGTTGTTGTTGTTGTTGCTGTTGTTGCTGTTGTTGTTGTTGCTGCTTTGGGGTCCGCTTTGCGTTTTGTGTCTTGTCAACGTTGCCTCGCCTTGGCTCGTCTCGACAGCCGCAGCGTAACCCATAATTTTAACACCAATAATAAAAGAAAACAACAACAGCAACAACAACAACAACAACAAGAACGCCAACGTGCAGGTGTGCATCAAGTCGCAGTAGCTGTTGCCTGTATGCCGTGTGTGCCTGTATCTTGATATCTTACAGATACAGATACAGCCACAGCCACAGCTACAGATACAAAGCGTAAGGCAGCGCACTTGGTCATACATTTACGTTTCAAATTGTCTGGCCGAAAAACCAGTTTGAGCCACCAAAAGACCAAAAGGTTTTCATTATATTAGAGGAGGTTGCCTGCTGCTTTGCTTTGCTTTTGGCCTGGCCAACATAATTGTAGCTGCAACGCAACTTTGGCAGCTTTCAGGCAGCACTCGATCTTAGTCTAGCCCCAAACACACAACACACACACACACACAACACACACACACACTCTTTTCTTATATTAATTGACAATTCTCAAAAATGATATCCGTGTGTTCTTAGAACCTACAATTTTGGTGTAATATTACCGGCAGCGTGTGAAAATGGAGTGTAATAATAATTTGGTTTGTCATTAGACAGATCCTCATTTGTGATCAGACATTGCGTGCAAAGGAAGTTGCTTATTACAATAGAGACAATACTCCAATTGAGATTCTTTCCCGAGTATCGCTTTCATCACAAGTTATCCTAGCCATAATTATTATTAGGGTCTGCTGAACACTCACTTTTGATTCATAATTAATTCTTGCCGCATTATTCACTAAATTACCCAAATGAAAAAATGAAATAACACATCATTCCACATATTTGCGAAGTGATTTCGCTTTTATTTTTTGCGTTGACCCAATTTTGCACAGATCCTTCCTGCTTGCTCCAAAAACAAAACGTATATTAACTGTAAAATTCTGACAGGTCAGTTAGCTGATTTAAAAGCAGCAGCACGACAACATGCAATAAAAACGCAAACAACAATAAAGGCCCATAAAAAAGGCAGTCAGAGTCGGACAGAAAGATTAATTATCGCATTAATTAACTGACCTCAAAAAACGAAAGTTTCGCGAATTTAAATGGGGCAGATGCAAAAATAAAACTGGGATACAGTCAGAGAATGAAACAAATGAAAGTGCTAACGGTTATACGGGTGGGGTTTAAAAAGAAATTAGATAGATCCTATTAATAAGTTAGAATTTGTAAATCGAAATATATTTAAGTTTTAGTATAGTCCATATTAAACGAATCATAACAATTTGAGAAAAGGTTATAGGTTTCCTTTCATATATATATAGTGTGTATAACGAATTCGATCTCAATCCAGAGAAGGCCGCTTCAATCAGTTCTCAACCAGGAGTTCCACTTTCAATGCACACAACCACAACCTCGTAAATCAATTGAACAATCCAAAGATTGTCGATAGTCCCCGTAAAAAATGTTGACCAGCTGACACAGTTGTCCCGAGCAGAAAATAACAAAAGAGAATAAAAATTGGGGGACAAACAAAACAATAAAAATGTCAAAATGCATAAGAATACAACTGAAAAGCAAGCCAAAATCCTTAATTTGCACAACATGGCGATCGGCGGCGATTGTGCAGTCAGTCATATGGAACAACACTTGGGTCACTCGACTCCAACTCCAACTCCGAATCCAACTTCGACTTCGCCTCCGACTCAAGATTGAATTTTCGCGGCCCCTTGCGAGTGACAAAGAAACAGAGCAAGGCGACAATGGGTCCACGTCCAAGACAAAAGTGCATTTTGCGGTTAAAGTTTGCACAAATGAATAAATTTGAACAACAACAAAACAACGATAAATGCAGGGAACATGAACCAAACTTTGACAGCCAACTGCAAGTGTTAAAAAATCAAACAATTGTCTACAAAAAAAAACAAACAACCCAAACAAAAAACTTAAAACTGGGCGTGTGCTGAACGCGTGCAGGCAAATTAGACAATTGCCACAATGTTTCTTTTACTATGTTAACAAAAATAACATACACTTAATCGTATTTAGATTAACTACCCAATGAGCTTATAATAGTAAACAAAAACTATTGTTGTAGTGCTAAATATATATTTAAGAAACCACTTATAAATTTCTAACAGCACAGCTAAATTGTATGATTATAATATTTCATTTAGGTCGTATGATTCTTATAATATTTACTATTGGTTTTTGTTATTATGAAATATGGAAAGAGGTATTTCCGGTACCAGTATTTATACTCTTTATCTTTTATAAATAAATTTATTGCGAAATATTTAGCGCATTAAAAGCTTCACTTCCGTTTCGACATTCAGGTAAAGAATATTTATATCTGCCATTATAATTATAATCTAAAATATACTTAAGTAAGCATGTTAGAAAAATTATGAAAAAAGGTATTTATTTGCAGCAGGCTTGCAGCTTGGTTTTACAAATAATTTGTCAATTTAACTAGCAATTTGCAATTGGATTTATTTTAGATAAATATCACGCATACAATCATATGGCTAAATTGTATATCAGACTAAAAGAATAATTGTCTTTTAATATAAGCTGAAGGCTTGGACTCTAGCGCTCTTGTTGCCCAAATTAACTGTTGCTTCGTTTATATTTGAGACTACATTTTGATAAATAAAATAAATAATATCATTCTTCGAAAATTGTCTAAAAATCCGAATTAATCGTTGTTTCTTAAATTATAAGATACCTATTAATAATATTACTTGACTATACTTTAGGTTCACTTTTAAATCCCAGTCAAGTTGCCATCCACTTACATTACTTAATCCACTTCAGTTGCAAGTTTTCGAAATAATAAATTGCTTGCAGCATATTCGTTTAAGAGGCCCCACCAAAAGCCGCAGAGCCGAGAATCGAGAACAGGGAACAACAAAAAAAAGGCATTTCAACGCTCAACTTGATGACTGCCAGGGCAGCGACTAATGACACATAAATATTTATCTGCTCCGCTCTGCAGTGGCCCCCACCCAAACCCAAACTCCCCCGTGCAGCAATGGTAACTAAAAGGGTTTCGTGCCTGCTCAAAGCTTCGATCGGTGTTTCTTCTTCTTCTGTTGTTGTTGTTGTTGCTGTTGTAATCGTAGTCTTCTGTTATCTGGCAGCTACTTGACTTACACACGCAGAAGCCCAATAACCAGTTCGAGCGTTGAGTAATTACACAGTTCGCTTGGAACTGGGCTGGGGATGGGGATTGCGGATTGGGGATTGGGACTGTAGCTGGGTGTTTTTGGAACGAACGAACGAACGAACCTTTTGTCGTGCGTTTGCGTCCGGTCGAGTCGAGTCGAGTCGAGTTGGGTCGGTTGCGTCGCAGTGTCGCCAGTCGGTCAGTCGCTTAATTGCGTAAGGCAGGTGGCTGACTGAGAATAAGGCACCTCAATAGAGCAGAGACCTGGACCTGGCACCTGGACAGACAAACCACTTTAAAGCTGCTCCCGTACGGTGATTAGTGACGCTGCTCTGCTCGGCTCGGCTCGGCTCGGATCTGCTCTCTGTGCACAGTAGCCGCCGCTCTTTTTCCATTTTTGTCCATTTCGTTCATTGCCAAGTGTCAAATTAAGTGCTCACATGATTAATATTTGTGCCCTGGGCACCAGCATTGTTCCCAGTGCAGTGCAGTGCAGTGCAGCTCGTTGGGCACAAAAAACGGGCTACTGTTGGCATTTTGGCCAATGCAATTTTCGCGCTGATTAACCGTGTCGCTTTGTTATTAACTTTTAATTGTAAGCCCCTGAAATATTGTCTAGCTTGTCTGCCTCTATTGATGTATTTGGCATGCCACTGACTTTTTCTCTGAGCTTATGCTGTTTTATGTCCTCTGACGATTCGTCAGGGTTCAGAGCAAAGCGGAAATTGCATTGCATAGCTAGCGAATGAGTCAGCCAGCTACTTCAAAGGCTAGCGACTCTGTGGTTTTGCAGGCAAATGGGTATTAGAGATATGTCCAAAGTAAAGTTACAGCTAACAAACGTCCTATATACGTAGATCTTATATAGTATGTTAACAAGTCCTTTATTCAGTTAATTCAAGCTAAATTCCTAAAATGATCATATTTCAATCGTGAAGCTTTTAGCCTAGAGTTTAACTATAGTTCTAGTTTTAAAAAAAAATACCTATATTATTAAATACAAGTTTTTATTTGAGTTTTTAATCCTATAAAGCACTCATTATAATTATTTAAGCACAATGCTTGCTTTTTCATATATATAAAAAAATCTTAGATAAATAAAATAAACCAAGAAGCCAAAATAAAATAACATTCTCAATGAACATCAAGAGTTTATAATAGGAAAATTTAGTATACATGATTATATAAATTATGTTGCGCTGCAAAGGGGCATTAAATTGCAAATTGAAGTAAGCATAACAAATCTTATAGAAAATCAGTATCTAATGTCTAATCAAGTTTCACTGCACAGTATATAATAACCTAAAACAGTTCTATATGCAATCTGTTAAGCTAATTTTTTGTACTCGCTCGACATTTATCAACTGCTGTAAAGACCAACGCGTTGTTGTAAAATAACATAACATAAAACATGTGCCAAAAATTGCTAAGCCTAAGCGACCTTTCCTTTTCCCTTTCCCTGCTTACTCTCAAGTGGGTCCAGTTAAAAAATGCCTCAACTGTGTCACGGACCAAGTTGTGGCTATTGTTATCGTTGTTGTTGTCGTCGTCTCACGTGTCACATGCTTGAGGCAAGAAGAAGAAGAAGCAGAAGAAGTAGAAGACGCTCTGTCGAGTGGATGGATGACACATGGGTCTGTCAGGAGTAGGACGGGGTCGGGGCTCTCGGGGCTCTCGGGGTTCTCGGGGTTCTCGGGGCCAGAGAGCTGTTAAGTACGCTTAGAGCAGATTAACTTAACTGTGCATAAAATGCTAAAAACAAAAAGGAATTTTTATGTGACCATAAAAATGCTCAAGTACGCCAGAACAGAAACAGAAAAGAAGTCGAAACTAAAGTGGCTGTCATTTGGCTACATTTCAGTGAGTGAAAATATTGTTGGAATGTGTTAAAAGTCATGCATAAAATTAGTTTCAACATGGTTGACGCGTTCTGGACCCGGCTGCTGTTTTCCACTCCAATGATTTATTTAAAAAAACCAGAAGAGGAAGAATGAAACCAAACACTTGAGCAACACGTGCGTTCCTCGAAATTTTCTCGCCTGCTTAGTTTGCTGGCTGTTGTTGTTGTTTTTCTTGTTGCTGTTGGCGTTTGCAGTTAAAAATCCATAAAATTTTAATGCATATGACAAGTTGAAGTGTGTTGAACATATTTATGAAATTTGAAGCCTCAACTATTAAAAACTATGGGCCAACAAAGCTGCAGCCAAAGGTGAGATCTACAGTAAAAAGAATAGTGTTGTATTGGTGTAAAATTTAAATCAATATTGTATAAATTTCCAAAATTTAGCAGAAATAAATATTCCAATAGCTTAAAACTACCTCCAGTATGTATTTGCAATTTAAATCATAAAGGTTAAATATCACTGAAACAAAGTCTTCAAGTTCAACGAATATTTTGTACAGTGCAACCTTGAGAAATACTGTAGCGAAAGGGTATTCATCGCACTGTCATCTCTCTAACAGCTCTATTCAGTTAGCTGTCAGTCTAATCGAATTTTACGCAGCACTGATCACCGATCACTGAACACTGATCTCCCCTATCTGAAATCGAGAGTATCGCTTACGCACCTCTTTGGCAACATTTGTTGTGTGTTGCGTTCTCACGTTGTTGAAATCAAATTAGTTTAGCGAATCATTTTCACACGCCTCCAATTTTCATGCGTTTATAGCGTTTTCGCGTTTCGCGCCTACTGTCAATTACATACACACATACACATACACATACGACTGTCAGACACTGTGACAATGACAATGACAATGACAGGCTTAGGGTTAAACCTGACCTGACCCTCGATACCTGTGTACAGTGTGCACCTTGATGCCCTCGCTGTGTTCTTCTGCTCTTGAGGGAGTACTCTATCGGCTTATTGAAGTGCCCCCACTCCGAAGAGATCAACGACTATGCAAAATTGGCATACACTGACAGTAATTTCAGTGCTAAACATTATTTATTTATTCTATTTATTATAATGAATCATAAATAATGCAAATTAGACATAAACTAACATTGAAAATAGGTATTTAAAGCAATTTTAAAAAGTTAAATGTTAAAATGAATAGCCTAGAGGTCAAAGATAAGTTCTGGAGGTATTTATCAAATATATGAAATAGCAGATATTTTCCAATTTGTATTTTAAAGATATAGAATGTATTAGAATTATTATTTTAAAAGCTATTACTGTTACGGATCCTGTCAAAAATAGATGGGCAATTTCTTATGAAGGAACAGGGAAAGCACAAGAAATATCAATCAAACTTAAGAAATAAGTTAAATTTATTAAAAGAATAAACAAAATGGTATTATTTGAAATTCAAAAAATTCCACAAAATTCACAGCTAGAAAATTACGAACAAAATGAGTAACTATAGATCAGTGAACATTTGGGGGTACATTTTGCCACAATTTCGAGCAGTGCACTCACGACAATCAGCACTGAACAGAAGAGAACAGAAGAGGGAAGATCATGCGGGGGCTGGGACGTTTTTTAGACAATCTGCATAGGTTACGAGAGCAGGCAGAAGAGCTGTAAGAGCTGTAAGAACTGTAAGGAGCTGTAATGATCATGGTTGATCCCTTGTTGTTTTTGTGGCTCACGCAATTGATGTGCTCGCCGTGCTATCAATTGCTGACCCCTAATAACGAATTCGTGCCCAACCTAATTGTATACATATTGATGAGCGAGGAGTACAGGAGCGGAGAGGAGGGATGGGCTACAGGGATAATCCGCAGGCAGCAGAAATGGCGAGACGATCGAGCCGAAAGAGAAAACAGAATTGTAAAGGTTCCTTTTGGGCCATTTGCGTGTCATTTGTGTTGTTGTAAAATTGGCATTTCTTGCTGGCCCAAAAGAAGCAGAGCAGAGAACTGAGATCAGATATCACAAAAAGGTCCTGTCTAACATCAATCAAACGCAGCACAGCAACACAACAACTCAACAACTGAGAGTAAAAGTAAAAGGCCTCGCACTGTTGATCCTGCGTGATCCGTGATCACTTGTTTGTTTAAGTGCTTAGCAGACTTGTTCAAATATTTCTGCTTCGTTTGCTTAACAAAATATTCAACCTTTTCTGTTGCTGCTGGTTGTTGGTTGTTTTGTTTGCATCTGTTTAGCGCTGGCGAACAGGTGGAGGATGCAGTGCTAATTGGATTATGTATTGCTTAATGATCCTTGCGCTCTGCAGGTCCGCAGTTCGCGTGATTTGGCATTTAAGCCGAGTGCCCACATCACATTGGCAGTTGCTTGTGAAATGGGTTAAGGCAGAGATTGGGATTCGGGCATGGTGTTAATCTCTTAAACATGCACACGCAGTATTATGTGGTTTTGAATTATACAAAAAAACAGAACGAACGCTAAAAGGGAAAGTTCCACAGAAATCATCCTCGAAATGGGTCGAGTCGGAGTTGTAGGGGTTGATATGGATGATTCATATACATATTGCGGTTGCTCCGATTAAGCAGCATTCAAAGCGAAAGTTGGCCGAAATAAAAACTATATATATTCAAGCATTCATTTGAATTGAAGTTAAATTGAAAATATCATGTGAAACTTATTTGTAAATTTAAGTATGACAAAAGTATTTCAAGACCTTAGAGAATACATTAAAATTACCTTTCGATATAACAGATTTAATGTTATCATAATCATGTTGCCAATTTCTGTTTAATCCACATTATTTGTGCATGTGTTTTGAATCCACATTTTATATGCATGTGATTTGAAACCGAAACCATCAAATTTATGTAGATTCGGAAATGGGAGAGCCTTTTATTCATTGAACTAGTCTCTATTTTTTTTGAGATTTATATAAAATATGATAATATTGTTTAAACAAGTTAATGCTAAAGCTGTAAACTGATGTAAATTGTATTTGTAAAATATATAATTCGTTCTTTGTCTGATTACTCAGAAGCAATAGTAGGCAGGCACTAATATTTACAATTTTAAATGCCCATTATTTCCAGTTGATCAAACACTCTAATTAATACAAAAAATAAAAATGTATGCAAAAAATTCCCACGCGCACTCAAAGAGCTTCTTTATAAATCGAAACAAGTCTTAGCGTCTGATGCGCCACTTTTTGCATTTATTTTATGATTAAATATTGTCGTATTCAGTGAAGCTCAACCAAAAGCCAATGGGCCGAGACGCAAATCGACGCGACTTGCGTGAGAACTTGACAAGAAATCAAAATGCCCAAATGCCACACACAGACAGACAGAAACAGGCAGCAACAAACAGCAGTTTTGAAGACCTTTCATATTTGGTTAGACCAAAAAGAAGAAAGAACTTGTGGTTGGGCCAATAAGCTGGCCAAGAAGACGACGAAGATTGTACGTAAGTCTGGGCCCTCGAGCATAACGATGTTCAAATGAATTTGTTTCCAGAGGGGTTCGTCTTTTAGCCACTCGCTTCTTAACTGATGTACCCCAGCTACATGCTTACATGCTAATTGTCTTGGCCAAATACAAGCGTTTTCACGCCATTCTGCGCACTTGGAAGGTATAGATAGGTATATGTTGGGTTCTTTCTGGCTATATTTAGGGAGTCGTTCGGTGCCTAAAGAAGCAATCAAAGATTGAAGCGTGGGTTGTCGTGGCTGTCTTGTGCCACACCCAAAAGGGCAACTTCTTTGTTGACTTAGGAAAATGCGGGAAAATCAGCAAGTTGGACAGCGTCTATTTGAGAGGGTCGGTGTGAGAAAAACATTGCTTAACCAATTGTACAAATAGCAAAGCGATAGGCATAGATCTATTTGGTGTGAGGGACTACTATGAGAACTGTTTTAATAGGTAAACTTCCGGCAATTTGGAATGAATTATTTAATCAGTGTTATAGAACAGTTCTCTGAAGTAGAGTACCTGAAAGAGTTACAAAGGAAGAGCAAAGTGATATATACAGAGGAAAATTGCCTTACAGAGTTGAACCTTAAAGGAAAATGTATATATGTACATCCCAAAAATGCACATGTTCCTCCAAACAACAAAAAGTCAATGCGAAAAGAGGAAAATAACAAACTGTAATTCAATACAAGGAGCACAAAACAAAACACAAGAAAAAAAAGGTATGAAATCAATAAAAATGCGATGTAAAAGATAAGACTTTAAGATGGGCCCACTAATTATGTATACATTTCTGCCGCATCGAAATAATAATAAAAATCTAAGCAAAAGAAAAGAGCGCATTGAAATCAAGATAAGCGTTAAAGTGTGCACAGTGCAAAAAAAAAAACAGAAAACAAAAAACACAAAATTCAGAAGATCCTAACAAAGAGTACAAAAAATACAACAGAGCATTGGATGAAGATGATGATGATGATGATGGTGATGCTGCTGATGATTATTATGATGATGAAGGTAAATAAACCCAAAAAAGCAGCAGCAGCAAAGAACTCCAGCAACATGCAGCGCTTTTGTCTGCAACAGATACAACAGCAACAACAACAAAGTGACTCAGGGCAGAGGCAGAACGAAAAGAAAGAAAGGCAAGATAACCAGCGCATAAATGGCTCTGGCTCTGGCTCTGGGTCTGGGTCTCAGCCTCAGTCTCTGGTCCCGATCCCAACTCCAACTCCAGTCGCAGTCCCAGTCGCGCCAGACAAACTGGCGACGCTTGTCTGCTTTTGCCTGCCTCTTTTTCGTACGCAATAATAAAGAAAATAAATAAAAACACTCACAACACCAACACCAACACCAACACACACAAGAAGAAGAGAGGGGATGGGGGAACGAGAACCATAAATGCATTTCAACAAAGGCAGCCTGAGGAGCCAATGAACCTAAGGAGCTAAACCGAAGCCCAAACCAAACTGTAGGCCATAAATAAGCCGGGGCCCGTCGCCATCGTCATCGTCATCGTCATCGCCATCGTCTTTGCCTTTGGCTTTGGGGTTTGGGTTTGCCTAGAGAGTCGGTCGTGTGTGCTGCGCATGCGCAGCCGTTCGCATTCGGTTGCACTTCAACTTGAGGCATGCCACGCCAGCGGCTGTCACTGCCGCCTGCCCCAAACTGCAGCAACTCCAGCATTCTATCTGTTTTTCGTCTTTTTTAGCTCTTTTTTTTTTGTTGAGAGCCCAAAACGAATTTGCCCTTTTAGGAGCAGCAAACACATTTGTATATTTCTATGTTGCACTTTTAAATACTCTATCAAGTGACATATTCACTTGTACATATTGAATTGGTTATAGTTAATGGTTAATTACTGTTCCCAGTACAAATTCCTATTGCTATTGCTCTGTTAGAATATTTTAAGTATTCTTATTGGTCATTTTAGTTTTATGAAATACTTTCCAAAATAACATTTCAAGCTTATTGCATATTGTTTTTGCATTTGATATGTATCTGATGTATACATTTTAAGCATACCCTTTCTCATATGCTCTATTGCATCTGTTAGAATTCCATTTACTTTGTTTTTTTTCACCTCTCCTGATATTTTTGATCTTTTGTTTCAGTTTGTAGAGCATTCAAGCATTTGATGATTGCAAATATGCCATTGTTCACATCAGTTGATTTTCTTTTATATTTTATTTTATATTTTTTCTATTTGACTAGCTTGTCAGCGCTGTGAACACTTATGCTTTAGGAATTTTTACAACTTCTCGACATTTTTCACCAGTGCAATTTTTCACTAATGATGACTAATTCACTTGTTGTGGCTTTTAGACAGCCAACAGCATTTTTTCCTTCACTCATTTGCATGATTCACGCTTTTGAGGTGGAAACATTTCAAACGCAGGTGGGCCAAAACGAAGCTGACCAAAGCTGAGCCAAATTACCAGCTGCTGAACAAATTTATTTGCTTTTTATTTTATTTTATATATTTTGTCAATAGAATTTCTGACTCTCAGCTAACATTTGATACTTGGTTTATTTAATGGGAACTGATAAGCGCGGCTTTCACTTGCCAGTCGCGCCTCGCCTCGCATTACAATCAAAATCCAATTAAATGTTATCAGCAAGTTCTAAGAGCAAGCAAAGTTCAACTCAAATCCCCCCAATTTGAACGCAGCGAATGAAGGCATATAATATAGTATATAATAGTCGAGTGAGAGTTCAGATGTTGCCTCAAGTGTTTGCCTCTCAAGTGGCTTTCATGCCCCCAAAGCGCAGTTGCAGCTGTTAATTCGAAAATTAGATAATTGAGCCTGACGAAGAACCAGCCAAAGTTCGAGATGAAAATGAAAACACAGAAAACGCTTGACCCAAATTTGATAAAAACCAAATTAATCGTTGACTGAGCTCAACATAAATGTATATGCGGGAGCTTAGGATACAAACAAATCTATATGTATATATATATATATGATAATGAGAGCTGGTTAAAGTCCCTAGTTGAAGTGGACTGAAGTTGTCACTGCTTATAGCTTAATTATCTGCTTAGTTGTTGTCCCATTATTTGTAATTGTAGCTGCCAAGTGTATCTTGCGGCTGTTCAAAATAGCACAAGCTGTAAAGTTGGCTCTAAGCAAATCCGAAAATATGCTAAGACTGCAAATTTGGCTTAAGCCGCCAGGAGGCAAACAGCAGTCAGAGCCAAGTCGGCGGCTACGCCCCAAAAAAAGCTAAGACATGGCCAATAAAATGCACTTGCTGCTCTAATAAAGATGAAAATTATATGCCCGAATACACAAGCAACAAGCAACAACAACAATAACAATAACTGGCTGGCTGCCATTACAACGACATGTGGAATTTACATAACAATTTAATTAAAGTGCACAAAAAGGCAAAAACCATAACAAAAGCAAAGCCATTGGCCACATTTTCAAGTCCGGCCAAAAAGGAGCTGCGAAAACTGCACAGAAAATCACATATATGGCAAAAAGTTGCCTTATTAAATAAATAAACTATAATTAACATATGTGTATATGTATGAGTTGAGTTGGTCGAAAAAATCAGCCGACACATAAGCCATGATTAAAGTGGGGGTCTTTTTGCTGAGTGTTGAAATTACCGACTCTAGTCGGTAAAGTCGGATACGCATTGTTATACCCTGTTTTTGGCAGTGACTGCGTGAAGAGCGTATAATTATAATAACTGCTGGAAGATGGTATCTGGCAGCGATTATATATCATATTGGAGTTTTGCAATAAAGCATTTTATTTGAATTTTGTTAGGACTGCTCAAATCTGAAATGAAAATAATTATTTTAAACAGAATAAAATATTTCGTATTTTATTTATACTTTGAGGAAAGAATATTTTTAATTTTGGCTTAAGCGAGCTGAATAATTGTGAAATTAAATGATCAATTAGGTTATTTTAAAGAAACTAGACATATAATTAAAATATATCTAAATTTATTATTATTATTATATACCTATTTCCTAAACAGAAAATATGGCAGGTTAAACGTATAAATATTTATATTAATATAATTATTATATTAGAAATATTATAATTCAAAATGGGTAGCTTAAAAATAATATACAATTATAATTTGAATATTTCGGATATTATCTTCGACTACTTTCGATCGGCTTACAGGGCATCCTCTCGTCGATCACTGAGCTCGACTTGTTAGCTCTTTTTGCAGGTGGAGGCTGTTGTTGTTGTTAAAGCCAGAGCCGAGCCGAGCCGCCGTGCTGTCTAAGACCACATAGTAGGCCAATAGCCGTTGAGTTTTTGGCGTATGTTGCAAGCAGATCCTCGCCATAATTGGAAGCAGTCGCATGGAACAACTTGTTGCCACCAACAAATTATAACTAACCAGATGCCCAAGACGATTCGCATTCGCATTGGCATTGTTGTTGCTTCGGTAAGTGGCCAGTCGATCACTCAGTTAGTAAGTCAAGTGGCTTGAAATGTAAATATGCGAGTGGTAGCATCACTTTTACTTTTAAGCCAGCTCCGCCGACATACGTTTGCCCACATTTGGCTTTGTGTTAATGTGACAAGTTGCCAGTTGGCTGCCAATCGTTGTTGATCTGGTCGATCTGGTTGACAAATTGCCCCCTCTCGACTGGGCTGCGATGCTCTTTTGTTGTTGGCTTATGCAATTGACACCTCGTTGTTAATGGCTTACAGCTCTCCACGGCGAACGGAGATCGGAGAACGGAGATCGGAGAACGCTGCTTAATGCTTAAATCATGTCCGCGCAATATTTTGCAGTCAAACGATAAAATTAACAGTGAAGCCATTTATGTATATTTGAAACCAGCTGTGCTCCTTGTGCCTTTGCTTTTGCTCGCCAATAACCAATTAGCTGCTGACTCTGACTCTGACTCTGTTTACGTCCTTTCCCAAGACGTTGGCTACTAAACGATTTTCGCATCCTTAAAAGGCTAATTGTAATTTGTGGAGCTTCATTAATGATTGCTCATTTCGCAACCAGTTGCCAGTTAATGCACTTTTATTGTCTGGAGATTTACATTCAAAAGAAGCCAACAAGGATATTTCTAGAAATGTTAACATACAAATTTTAAAAAATAAATAAAAAAACAGATAATGAATTAAGTGAGATGAATAAGTTTTATGAGAGAGCAAAACCAAAACACAAATGTCATTAATTGTATGAACAATAAGAAATTTAAAACCAAAAACTTTAACTTTAAATCTTTTATAACTGACATGTTGTTAATATGTAAATCTCTTTAGTTAAGACTTATATCCTTAACCCTTATGTGACTAGTGCACTAAATATAAGTTAAGCTTGTACAAATAGCATAGCTAAGCAATAAATAAATAAAATATACACTATAGTGTTAAAGATTCAGATAAATAGATAGACTAGATAGGCTCAATATTATTAGATCAAATGATATAGAGTCCAGGAACAGGCTTCATTAAGGACTTGCTGTTGAGCTCTTCTCTCCCTCTCTTTTTGAGGTTTGTTTTCAGAGGCAATTCATGAACTCAATTGCCATTTGCAATTAGTCACACTTGCCTTGAATATTTGTGTGTATATATATATATATATATATATATCAGCCATTTTGAGCCTAGTAGCTTGCAGGTGTTTTCATCCCCATGATTCATAAGAGAAACGAAAATGTTTATAACTTCGGTCGTACTGATGCTTTGTATGGTGGCTTGTCGGCAGAGACACAGATCGTAAAATCTACACAAGGCAGCTAAAATGGATTTATAGAGATATTAAAAGCATATATCCATAAAAAGGCGCAGCAGTTGACAAAAACGCAGAAGGGAGCTGCGCAAAACTAAATAGGTGACAATCAATACAAGACAAGAGAAGACAAGAACGGAACGGAATGGTCGTAAAAAGCTGAAGACCGCGTGATAAATGCACAAATGAAGGCAGAAATTAACATAAAAACTGTAAGAGACAAGACGATCAGATCACCCTTATGTCGTCCCTTATGTCGATCGCTCCACACTACTACTATAAAGATCCGAGGCCAGGCCAATCGCACTTGTGCCCAGCACACTCTGCAAGTGTGTCTACAGAGGGATACGAGTTCGGGTTCAGGTTCAGGTTGAGGTTCAGGTTCAGTGATCTGATCTGATCCCTTTTTGAACGTCTTTGTTTTTACAGTGCGATAAGCAGTCGTTGCTAAATGTACCCAGGTCAACTAGAGAGCTCGACAGTTTTCCCTTTGGCCCGTTTTTCCTCTCCGTTTGTTTGTTTTTATTTGTAGGACCCTTTTTCTCTCTGCTGCTGCATCTCTCCGACTGACTGACAAGTTTCACCTGTCTGTATTTGTCTATGGGGTGATCTATCATGCCTCAGAGCCTCAGACTAGCTCTTCTCTTGCTTTGGCCAAGTTGACGTTTCTATTGCTCCGTAGATTTGTGTGCTGCACAACATTTGTTTGAGTAGATAATGGGGTATACACACACACACACACACACAGTGTGCTCGCTTGTTCATATGGTAATTTAATAGGGGGTCTTACTTGGTGTACTCTAGGTGTGCCAGCATCGGACGAACTGACCCTTGAACCCCACACTACACTGAAATTAATACGTCTGCGCTATGGTACATGGTAAGCTGATATGGCCCCAAAACCCCAATCCTGCTCAACCCAGGCAATGAAAGTGAAAACCCCAACAGGCAGGCACATGACCATCCATAGCTGTAGAAGCTTAGCGATATCATTGGGAACGTGCAAACTGCGTGCAAGTCAACTTGACATGACGATAATGATTCGACCCAAAAAAAAAAAAACATATATCAGAAAAAAATACCCAGAGCAACAAAAAGTGAATGTCATTAGAAGAAACTTTGTCGAAGCAGGCGCAGATAAAACATATATATATATATGTATATATATAAGCAGCAAAGAGCTGCCACAAGTCGAGAGCCCAAACACTCCCCAAGCTGCAGCAAGCTGTCAATCAAAGTGCAACAGCTAACAGAAAAACAAAGAAAAAGTTTGCCGTTTTGCACATACTCTGTAATAATGCTTAGCAGCAAAAGGAACAATTTTTAATTTATATGATTATGTTAATATACACTTTCTACTTGATTTAAGAAAAGTTTGAGTTTTTAGAGCAGTTATATATTAATATGCAATTTACAGTTTGATTCCCCATTAAAAAATATTTTCAATAATTCTAATAAATATCATAGTTTTTCAGAAAATGTTGATTTTAATTTTTCAAAATTAATTTATATTTGTTTATTTAATTTATTATTTATTTATCTAATTTCCTATTTCCTAGTGCTACAAGTTTTATTTGTAGAAATGCATACACTAGTCGCAAAAACAGAAAAATATTATTGCATTTACTTTTATAATATGAAAAAATAAATTTTTGTGTATTATTATTTTATTTTATTTTTTAAATTTAAAAACAATATTTCGAAAGCTTTTTAAAATAGTTTCTGAAATATTTTCCTTGTCGTACTTGCCAATGAACTGTAAATGTTAGATTAATAGATACGAATTATTATTCAATTTATATATTTAAAGATTAGAAGTGTTCAAAGTTTTCGAAACTAAGAGGTAACATTGAGTGCATCAGTTGAACTTTAATTGTGTTTTGATTTTACCCAACGTATTTGTTTTCTATGAAACTATTCGGTGCGTAACGCGGCTGCCGATGCCTCTATCCCCATCCCCATTCCCATCCCTATCCCCATTCTCCCATTCTCTGGGCCTGGGCCTGCTGCTTATGCAAGCTGGTGAACACTGAAAAATGCCCCCAGCTTGGCTGCCCCAGATTCTGTGCTGCTGTTCCCCCGGCCCAGCCCCAGTCTCTGCTTCTGCCTCAGCCTCAGCTGCCACTGCCCTTTTTTCTCCTTATTTTTTTTGTTTTTTTTAAGCTTGTGTGCAGCATATAGCAAATGCTTTCAATCGCTGTGGCTAAAGAAAAGTTTTGTTTACATTTTGTTTTGTAAACAAAGAGGCATAACATATATATATGCGTGTGTGTGTGTGTGTGTGTGTGTGTGTGTGTGTGTGTGTGCAATATTGTGTGTTCGACACAATCGAAAACAACGACGACATGTTGCATTCTAATGGGCTGCGCCAGAAGTTATAAGAGTTGGAGCTTCGCTGCCTCTGTTGATCATGTTCATTAATTAATGATCAGTCGCCTGCCTGCCTGCCTGCCCCATTGCTGTTGTTGTATTTGATCTTTATTATTGTATTTTATGATGGCCCATGCGTTGTGCTTTTATTTTTCTTATTTCGTTTTTTTTTTTGTATTTTTTTTGCTTCTCCGCCGAGCGTATAATTTATGACATTTTATTGTGTGGCAACGCAAATGTGGTGTAGTCTCAATGTTCGTAAGGCTAAACGAGCATTTTATGGATCTTTTTCCGAGCAGTGCGCAAACACAGACCATAATATGTATAACATTATTATTGTATTATTTATTGCTGTGTATAGCGATTATTTAAATGCCAACCCAAAGCTATTAATATCTCAATTTATTTATTTATTAATGTCGCTAAGAAACAGTCGGCAGAGGAAAATTTGCTAAAGTTATAGATAACAGACTAATTCAAAATGTTTTGTAAAATTTTAAAGTATATAAACTAAATTATCTGCAGGAATTTAAATCAATCCAACCAAATCAGACCAAATATGAGAGGTTGCAGTTCTTATTGATAGGAAGAGAGGACTCTGAGTTGAGTACCCGACAAAGTCAATTGTTTTCTGCACAGAGTACTCGAAAAGGTTTATGTAAGGCATATGTACTTAGTAGCACACCGATTGAGATTAAGTGGCACAAAGTTACGGGCACGTCTAGATGGAACGGAAAAGTAAAATTTGTTAAATGGATCCTTTTCGAAGTGATCGAACCAGAGATGAAGAAGAAAAAGCCCATAGATCACAATAAAGATCTCTGTAACTGTCATAGATTACCATACAGTAGTAGCTGTCGAATCTTTGTTGCTGTAGCCACATTAAACCCAAAACAGACAACAACAACCAAAACCAAAACCGAGAAGAGCAGAACAGAAAATGAAATTGATTGTCTACTTGTGTTGTTGTTGCTATTGCACTCAAAAGATAGATTGCTCATAGAGAGTGAGAGAGGGGCAGATAAGCTGAAAATGAAAATAAAATCGTGTTACACTGCCAGACACTACACAACAACAACAACAACAACGATACGGGTTACCAAATGGGCAACGAAACCAAATCCGAAGAAAACACGAAAAATAAAAAGAAGAACTGTTGTAAAACGCATTTTGACTGACAGGTACCCATAGGTCTTCGGACCGGGACTGGGACTGGGACTGGGACTGGGACCGGGACAGGGGACGGACCCTCTGAAACTGCCTGGCCACAGCTGAAACTGCTCAGTTTGATTGCACGAGTCAGTCGAGTGCTGAGACGTTGCCTCAATTTGAAAATCGACAAAACGTGCAACTCACATGTCATACACGCGACGAGAGACAACGAAGACGAAGACGAACACCAAAGACGAAGTCGAGACGAAGACGAAGGCGACCGAAGTTGTCTACGAGGCAGAAAAGGGACGCTTCAACAGCTGCTCGCTGTAGACTGGAAAACCTTTGGGACTCCTCGGGACATCGGGTTGTTGTTCTTCTCGACTCTCGTTCTAAGCAACATGCTGACATCGACAGCAATTGGTTGCGACTCAGGGGCCAGAAGTGCGCCATTTCTTTCCAGAGGGAGACCTACAGATAGGGAGAAGTAGCGACAGAGAGGAAGCAAGTTGTGCAGGTGTGAGGGAGGTTAAATCAATATGAAGAGCAGCAAGATTTCCTTAAAGGTTTACGTACTGCTGCGTTTAGGGTTGAAGTCGAACAAAAAGGTTGCCAGATCACACGATTTAACACTCAAAGTATACATTTATATTTATAAACATATGTACATATCTTAAATAAACAGTTGTCGTCTATGCAAACTAAATACAAACACACAAATAGCGTATGGTCACATTTCAACATGTTTGAGCTTTGAATGAGTTGCAAGGCGCTTGCAAATCTAGAATCGTTATAAGTCTAGCTTGGCATTCAAAAACCTTAACTTATATATGTAAGAAGAGCCATATATACAAAATTTAGTTTACTCCCGTCTTTGGCAATTACTTACTGTTAAATATCCCTTAGCGAGCTGCTTATCCAATCGCTTAACCCTTACCCAGGCCCAACTCCAAACCGCCAACAGTCTGGCAACGCTATTGAGTCTCTGGCTCACTTCTGTACAAATTAAGATTGCGGTAAACTGGACATAACAGCATTTCGGAATACTTTTTAATAAGCAACCCGAAAAGAGAAGTATGTGCTCAATGATGATGACGTTAAGTTAAATACATTAAGCGAAGACACACTTTTTATGTGGCACGAATAAAGAAGCAGAGCAAGCATGTAAGAAAGCCACACTCAAGGGTGGTTTGTCCGTAGATACCCTGTGTTTAAATATAATATGCGATCTATACACACTTTCTTATGTATAGCAATCTTAGCACTGCTGTAATTGTAATGTGATGTTGAGTAAATATTCAGCAAACAGAAATGGCATGCAAATATTTAACGGAAATGCATGCATATGAAGTCCTTTCGCCTGTTATGCCCTTTGTTATCAATTTATTGGATACAGGGTAATATAAAAACACTTGGCCAGCTCATGTGTGTGTGTGTGTGTGTGTGTGTGTATGGGGAGGGTAAAATGAAGTTGATAAACCGAAATATTAAATCACAACAAAGGCTCAAGTGAGCAAACGAAGACACAACTTACAACAACAACAACAAGTAAGAGTGCTCTTGTCGGGAGTACCCGACTAGGAGATACCCTGAACCCAGTTCCGACATCCATTCATACTTTCCTAATAGTGTGCATACACACAAACACACACATTCTGCAAGCAGTGCAAGCGGTTTAGGCAGTTAGCTTGCTTTTTCACTCAGCCCCATACAATGGCAAGTAAAATCTTAAATAACTTTTGTGTTTATTGTCCGATCTTTCTAAAACTTGTAGGACATAACATTGGCTGTAAAATGTGTGACCAAAGCAAATTGCAAGATTGGGGGGTGGTATCCAAAAAGGGAAACATTTGCTACATGTGTACGCTATTCGAGATTTTACATGCCAAATTTGGGGCCTCTAGCTCTTATAACTTTTAAGTAAAGGCAGAAAAACGCTTGTCTGAAATATAATTTTATCGATAACTCTTAAACAGGACGAGTTATCGATAAAATGAAATAAACTTGATCTGTCCCGGGAAAACGAGAACTTATATGCCAAATATGAAGTCTCTAGCTTTTATAGTCTCTGATATCCGCGTGTACATACAGACAGACAGACGGACAGACAGACGGACATGGCTAAATCGACTCGGCTGTTGATATTGATCAAGAATATATATACTTTATATGGTCGGAGATGCTTTCTTATGCCTGTTACATACTTTTGCACAACTTCATTATACCCTTTTTACCCATTTTTAATGGGTTCAGGGTATAACAATACTTACTTAAATATTGTGTTGGGCAACGAGAGCCGAAAGCCGAGAGCTGAGAGCCGAGCAGTGAACCGAGTCGTTTTGCAAGATTTATTCAATTTGTGCGTGCGTGTGTGTGTGTGTGTGTGTGTGTGTGTGTGTGTGTGTGTGTGTGTGTATTGTGGGATGCTGATTATACACACAGGCTGTACAGTGTACACCTTTCCCCCGGCTGAGTTTGCTTTGCGTTCGCCTTTTGGTTTTAAATGTGTGTTTGTGTGTGTGTGTGTGCTTAACGCTATTATTGAACACCTGTACGTACATTAAAGCTATGACCAATAAATAAAACTAGCTCGCTTATACATATGTATGTAATATGTACATATGTATGTATGCATGTATGTATGTATACAAAGTAAAAGACCAGGTGCGAGTCCTCGGCAATTGTGTACTTAAATAGCCAATGGAGCACTTGGGCGCTATTTTTACTGGATTAGCTCACAACAAAGAGGACTGTGTATGATTATAATGCTAATCTTAGAGCAATCGCGAGTCATTTGTTATCTATCAAGTTGAGATGGTTAATCGTGGCTACGCACGAGTGCCCCAATATAGTATATACTACATAACTAGAATCTAGAAATGATCGCTCATTATCTTATTTTGGCTAGCAAATTATTTCGCTGCTACGGTCTGCAGCTATTAAGCTCGAAAGCAGCTCCAACTGCGAGCTGAGAGAGCGCATCCATCACATTAGTCAAAGTACCAGTTGAAACTGCAGTTGGAGTCGGAGTCGCAGTTGGAGTCGCAGTTGGACAGAGCGGACTGTGAACGGACGGACTGGAGGACGGCACGAGCGCATCAAATTAAGCAGGAAGAAGACAGCAGCGTCGACACACAACAGAACCGAGAGACAACCACAAATAAAATACATACTAAAAACCCCTAACCAATGTAATTTGATACCGAAAATCATTATGCACAAGCAAACTACACAAGATGCTATGTATGTATGTGTGTATGTGCATATGTATGTATAGAAGGCAGCAGTTAAAGAACCCAAACCAAACCTGAAGAAGACGACAACGACGATGAGGACGACGACGAGTCGACGACTAATTGCCATCAATTTTTTGCATAAATCTTGCCAATATTATGCATGCAAATGCTAACCAAGAAGATGAAGATGAAGAAGCAGGAGGAGCAGCAGCAGGAGTAGGAGTAGGAGTAGGAGTGGGAGGAGGTGGAGCTGGAGGACAGACAACCGCAGTAAACATGGCACAGTTAAATGCCTCAGACCGCACCAACTTCAGGATTGCCCATGGAGATCGTGTATGGCTAACCAATCAAAAGGTTCTTCAACCCGCCAGCTTTCAACTCCCAACTGCAACTCCGACTGCTGCCTGCCTGCCTGCTCTTCGTAGTTAACCATTGCTAAAGTGGCACGATCACCAACATCATTATCATACACATAGGACGACTACGACAACCAGTAACTACGACAATGGAGCAGAGCTTCATGGATACAACAACAACAACAACAACAACAACCATAACAACAACAATGAGGCGTGTTGGCAAAATCAAATAAAAGTTCTAAAAACGTTGTTTATGCCGAGTGCTTAGTTGGAGTTAGCAGAGAGACAGAGCGAGAGAGAGAGAGAGAGCGAGAGAGAGAGAGAGGGAGAAAGAGAGAGAGAGAGGGAGAGAGAGAAGAGTGAAGTCGAGACAGTGTTGCCAATTCCACTTTTTGGTTGTCATAGAATCTAGCTTTTTTGTTAGCCAGAATCCTGGCTTTTTTTCAATTTTGTAGGTACTTCAAAAGCATGAATAAATTTTTGATACCAATTTATTTGCATTACAGACTTTGAAATATAAAATTGATTTACTTTATTTTTAGATTGACAATTTTAAGAGCAGTCATTAATGGAATATTGATGGTATTACAATACCACCAATTTATGCAAATGTGAATGAATAATGTTCATGAATAGTGTTAAAGAGGTGTTAGTGGAAGAGAATTTTATACAGATTGAGTGTATATTTGGAAAACATTAATAAATAAAACCAAATTTTATTAGATTACAGATCATCAGCAAAAGATATTTAAGTAGAATATAAAATTGACTTGGAAAAACGATTATTGTAGAAAATGTGGAAAATACTATACATTTTTGCAATTTCTTCCAACTACTGTCCCAGATTGTAAGGAATATATTGCCCATGAAGCTAGCTTTTATTTGTTGCACACAAAAGATTGGCAACACTGCAGCAGGTGTGGAAAACAGGAGAGAGTGGGGGGCAGAAAGACGCTACACGATCATGAGGCAACACGATTTGAAAATTGCGTACGTATCGCCAAAACCGAGTTCATTATGTCCAAGGAGCAGTCGTCGGGAGAGAGAGAGAGACAGAGGGGAGGCGGAGGCGGAGAGAGTGAGTGAGTGAGAGAGACGAAGCGAACGCTGGCACAAAGCTAGCTCACTGTGCCCAAGAACAAGAAGAAGATGGAGTAGAAGTAGAAGAACGATCATGATGATCATTCAGTTGATATCATGCGGCAACAGCAGGCAGGCAGGCAGGCAGGCAAGCCAGTCAGGGATGGGTTGCTTAGGCAGTCCCAGTCCCGGCTAGAGCTGAGGCAGGATAGGTTCATTGACTTGCAGCTAGAAGTTCATTGCAGTTGAAGTCGTACCACCAGCAACAACAACAACAATGACAACAACAACTGCTCAGTGTTTGTCTTTTGCTTGGCTTCGGAGCGTGTGTGTTGCACACTTTCTGTTTTATGCCCATTGCGGAGACAACAGGCCCAAATCCGAGGAGTCCGAGTCTGTTTTTGTTCCTTGCCTCCCATACACTTGTGCCGGGGCCTGCTCTTTGCATTATTTGCTAGGATTAAAGGCATTAAAAGGAAAGAGAGAGAAATGACTGCAAGTGCGAGCAGTGCGGCAAGCGAAACATCTGTGCCGTAAAATCAAAACACCGAGGGATATACGAACGAACGAGCACACACGAGAGAGCGAGAGAGCGAGAAGTGGCTGCAAATGTGCGGCCGTTAAGTGTGGATCGGATCGGATCAGTCGGGCGGGTGCTGCTGCTGCCTCGGCCCAAAGGAGAACTTGCAAATTGACGTCGTGGGGATCGCTGTGTACGTGAGTGTGAGTGTGCATTAGTGTTGGTGTGTGGACCCTTCAACCAAACAAGTAACGTTCTTGTGTGTACGTATGTATGTATGTATATACGTACATATGTATGTATGTCTGCTCTGCTCTGCTCTTTTTGAAATTTATTCTGCCGGTTGGTTGGTTGGGCTGCTTAGCTGGTTAGTTGACTGTTGTTGTTTGTGTTGTTGGTCTTGGGGTGACCGCATCTGTGGGTCTCGGTCTCGGTCTCCAGTGCTTGGAGGTTATTACACTCTTGTTGCGATTCCGCAAGCCTTGGCCTTTTAGCTTGTAGTACAACAAGGACTATGCACTAGTCCAAGAGAGTGGCCAGTTTTTGGCGGGCTTTTGCAGGCAGCTCAAAAAGGAGTAGACAAACCAATGTTTGTTGATATGTATGTTTAAGCATATAATCTCTGTTTTTAATGATATCTAAGTGCCTGTACTATTTATTTGAGTTATTTTATTTACAACTATGTTCAATAAGCTTAAAAATATACCAGAAATGTGTCTCATTTAATTATTCGATTTAAATTTGTTAGTCAACACAAATATTTGTATGAAACTTTCTTCTAAGAACTCTATTAAATTAGCTCAGCATTGGCAAAGAATGTGCTTTAAAAGGTTTTATATTATTTCTAATTATTATCTGCTACTTCTATGGATCTGTTATAAACAGGAACATTATTGAATTCGTCTCAACAGTCTAGAAATATGCCTTAAATACTCATATTTCTTTATTCTTTAATTTGTTGGTTTTTCTTATGATTTAAATTGACAGATTTAAATGATAGAAATAAATAGCAAGTCTATGAAATTGGCCCAAATAGACAAAAGCATCGTGCAAAGATGCCAATTGCATTTCATGCTTGAACGCAATCTAAACCCAGCTGCAGCACGGCAACACTGTACGTTGCACACACACATCCACACACACACTCCCTCACGCTCTCTCTCTCTCTCTCTATGTGTCTTGCACTTGCTCTCAGCGCTCAGCGGCGGTCAGCGCTCTTATGTCCGCTCTTAAGATCTCTTTGGCTACATACATATTGCTCAGCGCTGAGTTTGTTTTTGATTTGCTTGTTTTCTTCTCGTTTTTCTATACACAGTACAGTAGTCTCCCGCCAAAATTTAGTGGCGCGCGTTTGCTTGTTTGGCTCTTTGTGCGTTGATCTTTTACGTTTTTGTTTTGATTTCAACATTCTCGTCGTTGTCGTTGCCGTTGTCGTAGTAGTTGTAGTAGCTGCTGCTCGCTGCTGCTGCCTCGTTACTTGCCGGACCGGACTGCACACACATACACATACACACACACACACATACACATACACAAACTGCTTGGACAAGTGATCATGACAGCGGGCGAGTTGGCTCCAAGTTCTCTTTGCGTGTGTGTGTGTGTGTGCGTGTGTATTTTGTGCATTTTCGTTTTCAATTAGGTTTAATCAAGCAAACGATCGATCATATTGACTTGTTGTTTCTTTTTGCTTTTGAGTTGTCTCTTGAGGTGTGCGTTTTGTGTACGGTTCGCTGTTTACTGCTTGCTGCCTGCTGCCTGCTGCTTGCTGCCAACTGGCAAACTGCCTACTGCCTGGGTTATTGCTCGCTTTTCATTTTCCTGTTCTGGTTTTTGAGTTTTGCATAAACTTGTTGATTAACTGCGGCCCGAGGGGGCTCAGCTGCTGCTGCTGCTTGTTGGACTCATTACATACATACATACATACATACATATGTATGTACATGTGTTTGCGTATTTGTGTGTACCCAAAGGGTACCAAGGTTATACATACATACGCATATTTACATATGTACATACATATATTCGGAACAGAACCGAATTAAACTGCACGATATAATAATCAAGCGATTTTATGGTTATTTTAAAATACAGCAAATTTACTAAGTCTTATTTGTTTTTAATTTTTGGCAAATAAATACAAAGCTAGTATAAGTAATTACACAATTTCATATTTTGGCTTACTCTATATTCTGATTTGAAGAACTTTTGCTAATATTCATCGTAAGACAGAAAATTGTTCAAATTGCTGTAGAATAACTAAAATGGCTTTTAAAAATCAAATGTTGTCACAAATTTCGAGTTATATACCAAACAGACTTTAAATATGAAAATATATTTAATCAGCCTCTATCTTTTTATAAAAACTAATCTTTCATTTTTGATAGACATACACAGATAGTTAAGCTATATTTGAGAAACTTTGGCCTTAGTCTATATAGATACATATATGTCAGAATCAGTTGGATTGAAACACAATGGCATCTGCCACAGGAACCAACAGTTAAAAACATGTTAATTATTGTAAGAAAAACATTTTGTGTTTTTAAAGATATTTAAAACAATTATACCAGTTACTAGTATTTCGAAGCTGCTAACAATTTGCTGATACAAATATTAATTTATAGACGTTTAAGATGTACATTTTTACATCTAGACGTAAAGTTTCTTTCTTCATCTTAAATAAATTTTAATAAGTTGCTCAATATCAATTTTGTAACTGCAAAGTCTAATAGCTAGTTAGAAGCAGTTGCCATAAATTGTAGAATTGTAGAACGAAAAGTAAGATTCGCTATAAATGTGAATAGCTGAAAAATCCAGCCGAATTCTATGAATGCCCAAAATTCATTTGCAAGTCTTAGTCTGATGAGGAGGCGCTAGCAGTTGGAGGAGTCTCAAATGCTAACTCAAATGTATTTATGCATGCAGATACTATTTCCATGCTGCATTGCTGAGGCTTCTCTATGACCAAAGTGTCAAATGATATGAAAATGACATAGACAGTAGCAACAAGAGACACCAGCAGCAGCAGCAGCAGCAGGCTGCTGCAGCACTTGGACAATCAGGCAGCGTCAGGCATTATCATTATGTTTATTATACGAGTGCTTGCAACCAGCAGTGGCAGGCAGCAGTGGCAGTGGCAGGCAGCTCATATAGCTCGCTCTGATCATAATCAGACAAGGGGGGTGGGGTGGGGGCGAGGGGGGGTTAAGCGGGGCTAGCTGCGAGATCGACAAGTTGCTGCATGCACGATCGCGCACTGCTTGCGACTCGTGTCTTGTGTCTTGTGGGTTTGGCTTAACCCCCCGCAGCCGGCTGTGCTGCTCGGGGGCTGCACAAAGTGTTTGAGGCGACTCGTTTGGATGCGGCTGCTGCTGATGCTGCTGATGCTGCTGCTGCTGCTGATGCTGCTGCTGCTCGGCCCGCATCGTCGTGCGCATTAAAAGGTCTCCGGCTTCGACAGCGTCTCCTTCATTCTACAGCCGTACACCTCTGCTCCCTCTGCTCCCTCTGCTGCTCTCTGCTGGAGCTGTTTAAGTGCCGTTGCCGTTGCCATCGTTGTTGTTGCTGCTGAATCTTTAAAACTTGATTTTAAGTTTGTTGTTGTTGTTTTTGTTAGCCGCTGGTTTTTTTATGTATGGCTGCTGCTGCTGCTGCTGAACACCTGTGTTCTTATGCGCTCCCCTCAATATTATTATATATATTTCTTCTTCTTCTTTTTTTTTAGCCTCTTGCAATTTAATGTCATGTTTTTCGTCTTAGTTGCTGTTGGTTGTAGTTTATTTTTTTTCTTTTATTACTTAAGTGCGTGTTTAGGTTTAAAGGTTTATGTGTGCTGCTTTGCTGCCTTGCTGCTCCTCCGTCTTTTATGCCTAGTAAATTTAGCGTCTTAACCTATTTATAATGAAATCTGTTTTGGCCATAAACTGGCCGGAGTTGGGGGCAGCTATCATTGCTGTTGCTGTTACTGTTGCCATAATGTTTTTAAATTTATAGCGCCATTAAAGCACAGTTAAGGCTTAGCCCATGAAAATCATCCAGATAAATGCAGCAACAGCAGCGGCTCAGAAGGCGACATAATCATATCAAAGCAAAGCTATTGCACATCATAAACTAACACCTCAACACTATTTGGGAGCTAAGCTAAATGATATGCTAATGTTTGCAGCACAAATGATTACTAGTTAATGAAAATTCAAATTCACAAGTAAAAATTAACAAAATATTCCAGACAACTTGATAGGCATAAAAAATAGCCATAAATATAAGTTAACATATTCATTAATAATCAAAAAAAATATAAACGAACTCAAAAGTATCGAGTATGTTGAATGAAAAGAATAAATGTTGCTAAAATTACATATAAAAAATGAACAAAAAATAAAATAAACTTAAATGTCAGTTTAATATCCATAAATATTTTATTTAAAATAAATATAGAACAAAAATATAATATTTAACTTTACCAATTTAAATTCAAAATAGGTGTAAGCTAAATATACAAATATAACATTTAGAGCTTTTAATGAATGTCCATTAAATAAATAATAAATAAAACAAACTGATAATTTGCATAACAAAGAAAGCAACAGTTTATAAATGTGACATGCAATGGTTTATAAATGTGACAGTAAAAAAAAGTTTGAGTGGCTTAAACTCGAAAAGAAGTTTGGGCTAGAGACCAAAACTGAAGTTCTCAAAGCTAGTTGCAGCTAATTGTCGAGTTCTCTAAGCACAATTAGCCTGAGATTGGCGCAGTGTATGCAAAATGTAAGCAAATAATTGAATTGAATTGTTCTATTATATGCAGTTGGGGCTGACATGGCGTATGAGTAATGAGTAATCAACCAATTTTGAACAATAGCCAAATGCAATAAAATTATTAATAACGCGACTGTAACTAATCACGTCAAATGAACAATGAACCAAGTGCATTTATGGGGCTGCCTCGAAAGTCAACAAAAGAAGCCACCAACAAAAAGCAACGGACGGATGGACAGACTGACTGACTGACGGACTGACTGACTAACTAACAAAGCGCATTCAATCAACATAGCACAAACAACAACAACAACAACAACAACAGTGCACAGTTGCAAGTCATAAAAAGTACAACAAACATGCAGTACAAATACAAATACTATGGAAAAAGAGAAGAAGAAAAATACAATTTTCAGGCAGCTACTGGGCATACGCCAAAAAGAGGCGACGCGACGCCTCGTAACGCTAAGCAAATAGACCAAAGACGGCACATGGAGGTTCTACATACGGGTATACGTAGGGTAAGGTATAAAGGGGGGGGGGATTGGGGTGGACTAAAGGGGGTGTACACAAAGCAACTTCACGCCGCAAGTCAAAATGCAATTAAGCGCAGCTACTGGACGACTTCAAGCCGATGATGTTGATCTGTTCATCATGATGATGACGATGATGACGATGATGATGATGATGGCAACGTTGTAACCATCAACCAGCAGATTGTCAGAGACACAAACACACATGCGATATATGTGCATATGTACATATATTTATAAAGAGAGACCCATGCGCTGCGCTGGGCGTTGATGTTTCGGGCGGAGTTGCACAGATAGAAAACTACACACATAGTACAACAAAACAAAACTCGATTTCAGTTAAGACGCAGTAAAAAGTTGTAATGCAGCTTAAGACGGGAGCGCAGTCGCTTTAAACATAGAGGAAGCAAAGAACCGCATGGAAAACGAAAAGCAGCAGCAGCAGCAGCAGCAGCAGAAAAAAATCAAATAAAAGCTTTTGTGCTGGAAGTGGCAATTACACGCAACAAAATTGTTGGCACGAGGTTCAGCCCATAATTTGTTATATCTGTACACATGTACTTGCTATGGAATTAAGCGTTTTAGAAAAGGCCAAGCCAAAGGGGGAACTGGCCACTATCAAACTTGGTAATTACAAAAGGCAATTGCAATTACAATTGCAAAAAAAAAGTAGATATGAAAAAAAGAGAAATTCAATAGATCAATCAGATTAGCTAGTCCAAATAATTGGGTTCGATCTAAGCATGCTAATCATGAGTAATTAAGGAGATCTTAGTTATCAAAAGTTGAAAAAGGGAACTATTATTAAGTCTTTTTTGTTTGAAAATAGCTTCAGATCAATATTAGCTATGGTTTTTATCATTAAGCAGGATATTATAATCAAGATCTGTTGGGAATTGCAACGAGTCAGCAAAACAAGCCCAAATTAAGTCAAATTTCCATGTTTTTGCTGTCAGGCAGTTCAAAAACTTATTTATTTGTATATTAATATATAATTTTTACGCCACTTGGGTGCAAAAAAATATAAATTAATTAAAATAAATCTTTTCGGACTTTAACAAAAGAAATCAAATTAAATTGCTTGAAATTGAATAAAATAGCCAAATGTTGCTATTATTTTATTCTGAAGTGATTCTTATTCTTTAAATTGTATAAAATATTATACAACACAAAAATATACAAATTCAATAATAATTGCTAAAAAGAATATAACCAAATGCATTTTTGGTTATACTCATTACTTCTAAACTTAATTGTTTAAAAAATGTAAGTAAATTAAATTTATAAATAATATGTTACCAAATTGTACATTACCAAACATTAGACTGTTGTCTATTATTTAAATATTTAAAGAGAAATAGAATAAAAATGGCCTGTATACATTTGAAGCGCATTTCTCGCAGTGCATTTGCAACAGCAAGCTACAACAAAGAAGGTTCTTAAAAGCTTTATGCATCGTTGTCGCTGTCGTATGGCCCCAACAACAACAACAACAACAGCAAGAACGACACAAACCGGTTCGGCAGTTTCCTACGCTCCAAGAAACCAAATGGGGGAGGAGCAGGTGAGGGGGCTACTTGGGGGATTTGACTTGCTTGTGTTGATTTGTTGCGCATGCGCGCGACTTGCCGCATACACTGCTTGCACACACACACACACACACACAGTGTACACCCTGCAGCGTTGCAGCTGTGCCACAGCATATAAAACACCACATACACATAAGGGCAAAGGGGGAGGGGGAGATGGGCTGCTGGGTTTTTCTTTGGAGGGTTGGCCAGTTGAAGGCGGGACGACTCGACTACTGCCACTACTACAACATACAACATACAACATCTTGTTGTTGCTGTTATTATGACGCTCGAGCAGCTACTGTGCACTGCTTAACGATCATGCCCGATCATGCCTCAAACAACAACAACAATAACAAAACTAAAGCCAAAAGCTCTGCGCACGTTTCGTGTTTTCGTTGTTGCTGTTGCTGTTGCTTTTGTTTATTGTGTGCTTTGCTTTTGGCTACCGTTTGTATCGCTTTGGAATCGTTTTTGGAATCGCTTTGGCATCGTATTTGGCTCATTGTCAATGTCGCTGTTCGAGAGATTCGAGATTCGAGACTGCCGATGATCATCGCCGCCGCATGATTCATTTGTCGTGCTGTGTGTGCAACGTGTGTTTAATTTCTGCTTCTGCTTCTGCTTCTTCTCTAGTTATGGAAATATGATTTGCCCAAAAGGGTAACCTTCCCCTCAACCCACTCAATTTGAAATTACACCCACTCATTGCCAGTTCGATTTATGCAAAATGAGCGGTGATTAAACTGATCGACAATGTTTGCATTGGTCAGCGCTTAAACTTTGGCTTGCATTTATTTAACGACTCGACTGCGACTTCAACTTCGACAAAGACAATTGATGAAATATTGCCCGTGGGGGGTGTGTCCCCCATTATATGTTCGTTTTTCTATTTGCGATGCACGAGTTCTCTATACAAGATTTCAATTTGTTGTTCAAGGATGCAACCAGCTGCAGTTGCAGTTGCAGTATTGCAGTTGCACTTGGTTAAGTCTCGCTGATTGCTGTTAAATAATTAGAATTCTGTGACCCTGAGCACAGCAATTATATGGTCAAGGTTGGGCATACGACTATAACTATAACCACAAGCGAGATTTGAGCACAGCTAAGTAACAGTTCAATATTGACTCTGGGAAATTTAAGTAGCCAAACAAACGACAACGTCGCCGGCAGCCAATGCAAAGAAAACTAATAGGTAAATATGCGCATATACCTATGTACATATGTATGTGTATATATAATGGGTATATACATATACTTGTTGATTGAGGACACCTAGGCAAATAGAAAGACTCTTCCTCTTGCTCTTTCGCTGCGGCTCACAGCGCTTATCTAAAACCAAACTGCACAAATATCAGAGCCTATGGGCAGTTTGGGTAAAGCAGGGCATGCTTGACGTCTAAATACCCTGCTATGTTTAATTCTTGAATTAACTATATTCGAGGAACAAAAAGCTTTTAAATCTTATATGCCTTTATTAAAAATATTCTAAAATGTTGTGTCCATTCCTTTGATCATTTAGTGTTTAGTTTAATCAAATAATATTGATAATAACCTTCCTACATTCCATTTATTGCCCTTATAAGAATTAGCGAAAGTATCTCTATTGTATGTGAATTCATTTAAATGTAAAAGTCTTCAAAATAAGACTTTTCCACTAACAACAGTGTGTCCAACTGTTTTAGCGCAGTGTTGGTAAACGTATGTGACTTTTTATTTGCCATTCACACACTTAACACTCATTTGAAAGACGAAAATGTTTGTCAAAGTACTAATTCGGAACGACAAACTGACATGAAGCTTACTTAATTCTCACTTTAAGATAATGGCTACCAATAAAAAAGCATTTGCAATATTTTCCAACTTAACTAGGCAACGATTACCGCTTTCTGCTTCTTGCAATTGTCACGCTGACAAAAAAAAAGAAAAACTTGTCAAAGCAGTGCAAACAAACTGAAGTAAAGAGCTGTGGCACTTACTACACTTAGTACTAGTCCCGGTTGCAGTCACCTACGATCGTACTGTACCCAACTAGCAGCAGATAGAAGAGCAATGCAGCCGGCGCATCCCAAACCAGATTAGACCGCAGATGTTCTGTCAAACTGACAGCGCCAGTGAAACGACTTGATTGCGCATGAGTCCACGAGTCCACGAGTCCCATGGTCAGGCAGGCTCACAAACCCTGGCTGAGACTCCGACTCCGACTCAGACTCGGCCTAAGACTGAGAACCCAGAGAACTCGCTGGGCTTATCCAAAGGCAACGACAACGACAGAGACGACAACGTTCAACGTTCTAATGAACCCAAAAGATTTTACGCGCCAAAGGCTTTTTTCACGTTGTAACTATCGACTCGTACAACTGCAAAAAAAGACGAAGAAGAAGAAGAAGTCACAAGCAGTGGAAGAAGAAGAAGGAGGAGGAAAAAAAACAGACCAGGCTGCCTTTTCTCTGTTTTGATACGCGCTTCCAGTCGATATAAAATTAAAGACCTAATGAAGTGGAGGCAACGACAAGGCAAAGATAAATATGCACAGGCCAAAGAGTAGAAGGAAAAAAACATATACATATAGTATGTATA
The DNA here is from genome assembly GCA_035042425.1 of Drosophila flavopinicola. NCBI lineage: Eukaryota > Metazoa > Arthropoda > Insecta > Diptera > Drosophilidae > Drosophila > Drosophila flavopinicola. The sequence goes on along the minus strand of JAWNLL010000452.1, from coordinate 5,693,787 downwards.
TAACTCGTTTGACCAGTCGACGGCAGTTGGTTGGGGCAAGAATCATCATAATTTTTACTATCAACTTGCAACATGGACACATGCGGACAGACAGACGGACGGACCGATCCGATTGCGTGTGCCTTATCCCTCCGTCTCCGCCTTCCCGCCTTCCTGCCTGCCTTCCACACGCCTACGCCACACGCTGCCAACTGCGCTAGAGAGAGAGAGCGAGACAAAACAACAACAAAGCAGCCACACACATGTGTACACCATACGTATACGTATGTACGTATATGTATAAAGAGAGAGAACAAAAATGATATGAAAACAGGTCATTGCCTTAATGGATCTGAACACAACGCGCCACTGGCTCCGACTCCGATTCCGTCTCCCACTCCGTCTCCTACTCCTACTCCGACTCCGACTCCTACTCCGACTGCGACTCCGACTGGAATCGAGTCTCTCGCATGTAGATGCAAACGACGGCAAGAGAAACGTTGCCAGCATACGAATAGCAACGAGGGAGGCGATAAAGATTTAAGCAAATAATCAAATACATAAACAAGAACGTATAAATTGAAAGTGGGCGCCGAAATTCGAATGCCCTTACATTAAAGATATTAAGTAGCAAATTAATTGATCAAATTTATAATAATAAAACTTACCTTCTATTTGTACTAGATATACAATATGATACGATTATAACTAATTGATTTAAATGTTAAAATGATAAGTACTATTGCTTATTATTATTTATAAAGTTTCTTACATTTTTAATATGATTTATATTTAATAAAAAGATAGAAGCTGTTATTACAAACTACTTGACATACATATTATTTTAAATATTAATATAAATATGATATCTACTTAAATAAAGATCATTATATGGATTTTAAGTAGGGATATATTCAATTTCTTATAAAGAACTTAAAATATTTAAATTTCATAATAATTATTTAATATATGTAGAGTTCTTTCAATAATTTCAGGTAAGCCTTTTAGCACCAGCAAGAACTAAAAGTAAATAATAGTAACATTAAAACACAATAGTTTGAATGAAAATACATAACTTTGTATAAACTTTACAAGTCTTTGAATAATCGATAATTCGAATAATTCGAATATTTATTAAATCAGTAAAATATAAAAATAGATAAAACATGCGTTTAAAATAATAATAAATAAAACACAAAAATAATAATTAAAATCAAGTAATAGACATATTTTAAGCATATTGGTAAGGGCATTCAGAAGGCACTGCGATTGTTTCTTGGGGCGACGGAAGCACACTCGAGGCTTGCATTGAGCTGAGTTTAGGAGAGGAGGACAGTCAGACAGATAGACAGACAGATAGGCAGAGGGACAGTATAGAATAGAACCTAACCGAACCGAACCGAAGCGAACAGAGGCGACTTTCAAAACTTTACACAATTTAGATTTATTGTTAAGGCAGTGAAAACAAAGCAAAGCGCTGAGTAAATTGGGTTAAAAGTACAATTGTCGTTTAGACTCTAATTGGAGGCGTGCGCTGGTCCAAAATCGCTGATTGCAATGAGCCTGTCACTTGCCCAAAGGCCACAAACAAATCAATTGCAATGCCTCCAAAGCACAAAACAATGAGCTACTGTTTGGACTGGACTGGCCCAGCTGGTCATTCACTCACTCAATCCTCCAGACACGCCGCCGACTCCCAGCTTGGACGCGTGCCAGCCTGCAGCTGTGAGCTGTGAGCTCTGAGCAGTTGGAGCTGCCCACTTGCCTGGCCTGCCTCCTCTTGGGGTACAGTGCCGCCACCTTTTGCCAGCTGTTTTGCCTAGTCGTTGCTTGCCCCACCAGTGTGCCCCCCGCTCGTGCCCCTTGCCTCCACCACGACTGCAACTTCGACTCTGATCTTGTGCCATTTTGCAGTTGCAGTTGCAGTTGATCTCTGCAGTTGGGCCAATAGATAAGCTCAGTGCTGCCCCGATGTTGACTTTGCTTATGTAATACCAGACTCCACTCAGCTGCCGGCGGTTTTGTGGTGTTTGCCTCTTGCAACGCTTGCTACTTCATGTTATTGTTGTTGCAGTTGCTGCTGCATCTTCTTCAGAGCGACTGGATTGGGTTGGGATGGCGTGTTGCTTTTTGATAAATTGCCCAAGTTCAGAAGTGGAGTTTTGCAGCCGGCAGGGGTTATGGTTAGTCAAGTGGTTAAGTATGGGGCCACAGCAGCAGAGTGTAGCACGAGTACAAACTGCCACTCGTCCAATCAATTTTCATAAACTATATATGTCAAAGGCAAAAGGTTATATATTTTGCAAGATATAATGACTTAAAGGCAAAATATGTGCAATATTTTGAGCTTTTTTTTGAAAGGGATTTCGATTGCGATGAGTTGTGCAGCAATTGTTCATAAAATGAAAGCATAAATATTATAAATTTGTTAAATATGTTAATACATTTATTTATAGTTTACTTGTAAATGAATTTTGAGAACATTTCGCAATGCAACACCATAATTTACCTGGCTGTAAAGCCCAGCTTAACTATTATAATCATATTTTATGTACTGTATAGAGTGATAATTACATAATTATAAACTATAACCTATCTAATAGTTACACTTTAGAGCACATTGTCAGCTGCCAGCCATAGAAGCAGTTCTATTGCAAAAAAGCAATTCAGTTTAGCAAGAAGTAGAAGAAAAAAACAAGTTTGCCATGCAGCAATCAACAAACAACAATGAAGGCGAGGAGTGGGTTAGTTAAACCTGGCTGTCCCGGAGCACTTCATCCCAGTCCTCTGATTACACACATTTGGTTCGGCATTTGGCTTTTGGCTCGCGTGCTGCAGACGAAGAAGTAGCAGGAGATGCAGCAACAGATGCAGCAGCAGCTTACATTGAATTGCATTTAGTGCATTTAGTGCAGCTGGGGGGACTCTGAACCGAAATTATCTAATTTGCAAAGTTATTGCTATTAATTGGGCGTAATTATTGCGTGTCGTCGGGGTCTAAATGGCGCCTTTTATGCAGCCATTATAATTAGTTTCCTTTATTCTGCACAAACTTCCCCATATGATTGCCTTTCTGCCTGACAAACTGCGAACTGCAAACTGCAAACTGGACAGCGGTGCACTTGTTGTTCTTCCACTTCCTCTTGCAACTCTGCAACCCTGCACAGTTGTCAATTTTAATTGATTGTTAATCTGCGCCGCGTAGGCTCGCCAATGATCTTGGGCTCTGGACTCGGCTCTCTGTGGTCTCTGTGGGCTCTTTGCCCAGGGTTAATCTTATAAACGTACCGAGTTAATTGTATTAAATACGCTCCATAGCATTGTTGTTGCTCTGCCTGTCCGTCTGTCTGTCCAGCTGGTTTGTTCAAAGCTGGAGTTAATGAACCATTGAAGATCAAGGATAAACGACGTGCACATGGCAATTAGTTGATTTTTTTTATTTTTTATTGTTGTTGCCACTGCGATAACTAAATATAGACGGAGGCCATAAATGCATAAAATCGATATGAGAGAATCCCAATCAGCCAAGGCGGTTCATCCCAAACGGAACAAAGGCTCAATCAAGGGGCAAACAATTTATGGCTACTTGTGTCCGCGGAACATGTTTATAAACTGCTTGAGAGAATGGCAAAAGCAATACGATTAACATTTTCTATTATTGTATGTGGTAGGAAGTATTTAAATATAAATTAGAAGCCAAATTAAATTTTATTTGGGACTAATAGAAGCATACTTTTGGGGTTCTGATGTGACTTACCCATCTGTTATTACAAATAACGAATATGTTCAATATGTGTTCGACAAACTAAAATTTGATCGGCTATTTTATAAATATAATATTTATTTATTAATTTGAAGTGCAAACTATTTTTCACAAAAATATACAAAAATACAAAAGGAGTTTATTTTTTGAAGTGCCTCCAATCGCACTAAAAATCATTGACAAAAATATTATACATTTGTACTTTATCAATGCTACTCAAGGCATATAAAATTTCGGGCTTAACTCGATCTTGTATCAGTAATACATGCTTCAGAGTTTCCTTCTTCAGCTAGTTACATAAGGTTTAACAACTTTTTTTAAACAACTTTTATTTCATTTAATAAGTAATAGTTCATAAATATCACATCTGCGTATTGCGTAAATTCGAGAACGTTATTACTATTCGATTAAAGACCCTCTCAACCATGACGACCGAGCAGTTAACTGAATCATTAACAACGTTGACAGGCATTAAAGTTAATGCAGTTTAAAACAAATGGCGAAACGCTCAAGTTAAGAAACTACCAGTTTTGCACATTATGCAGCTATATTAATAACCCCCCAGTCAAAGTGGCGATCTCAAGTGACAGGCATTAGCATAATCGGCCCAGTACGCCAGACCTAACTCTGGAGACAGTCCAACAATTAATGCACACCTACAAAAGAGACAGGGACAGCTATAAAACTATATAGCCAGACGGTTCGGTACGCTAAAATAAATCAAACTTTTAATTACTGTGCAATTAAGGCAACGTATTTCAATTAATTAAATGCAGTTTGATTGGGCAAATGCTGCACTGAAGCCTAACAGGCCCACGCCTGACCACAGCCCAAAAACCGAAAATCGAAAACCAAAAACCCGATAAGCATTACGAAACCTGAAATTTTGCGCGCCAAAAATCTGCAGAAACGAAAACAAGCTGAGCACAACAAAATAAATATATTATTAAAAAATATATATACATATAAATAACAAGACTGTAAGGTGATCTGCGAATTGACGAAGTTTCTATACACTTTTTGTTGGGAATCCAACTGCACACATTTAAATTTACTTATTAGCTTAAAAACTTTTAAAAATAATAAAAAACCAAAATATACTTTTATTTTGTGGAAGCTTTTTGATATTGTAGTATGATAAAGCTTATTCTTTTTTATTAAAAAGATATTGTTCAGAATATTTTCAACTGAAAATATTCGAATATATTCCATAACAAATAAGTCAAGAGTCAAACTGATTGCATATAATAATAATAATAATGTTCATTATTTTAAGTGTGGTCCTAAACTGAAAAAAAAAGATAACATATCAAGGGTTAAACTAATGGAATGTGAGTTAACAGAGGATGTCGCTGTAAGTATTCATTATGTTAAGTAGCATTGCCAGATACATCATGTTAAGATTACATTAAAGTTCAATATTTATATAGAATGCGATGATAATAATTGAAAAAATAAAATAAAACAAATAATGATAATTATTTTATTATTATTTCAAATATGTCTTCTAATTAAGAAACCACTAGAAAACCAGTTTCTGCGGGACCTTTAAGATATTCTGGTTCGATTTGTCCAATTGTGTGATTTTAAAAACTATTGTACAACAAATGTTTCATTCAATAGCTCATCTTTCAAATTATATTTATATGCAAACTTTGTAATAAAGTCAGAATACTCTCTGGCAGGGTATCCAAACAGCTGGCAGAGGCAGGTGATAAGGCGTCGTCGTTGTAGTCGGCAGGTAGTTAAACCAGCTGCAGCTGCAAAGGGGGAGCCGCGTGGGAGCTGCGCAGCGAGTCTATTGCGTCGTTGCGAAAATTAACTGGCATAGAGCACTCAAGAGTTGTGCCGGGTGGGGGTGGGGGTTTGCTTGGTGGTGCAGAAGGGGGGGTCGAGTGCCACTTGGCATAAATGTTAAAAGGCTCGCCAGCAAAGCTTCCTACACAGGCGTGAGCGGCTTCCGCGGCTTCGACTTCGACTCTGACTTCGGCTCCAACTGCGACTCTGACTCTGACTTCGACTCCGAATCCGACTCAAGACTGTGGCTCGCAACATTTTGCATTGGCCTAATACGAAAGTTGTTGCCCTTGTGTTGGTGTACGCGGCGTTGTTCGTGCCACAAGTGGCAGTGGCAATTCACACTAAGCAACCAAACAAGTGTTCAGCAAAAGCAAACATCTAATAACTTGTTGAAAGCATGGAAGAAAATTACAAATAAAAATAGTTATACATTCTGTATACCTTATACTAGAAAAAAAAATTAAATATATATATTTGGGTGTCTAAATATAATGGATTATTATTATGTATTATTAAGTATACGACACCAGAAACTAAGAAAAAATATTGAATTGCAAACAAAGCTTTCAAATATATTTGAAATTGACTTAACTTCAAAAATGGGATCTTTTCTTACGTAAATTCAAGTTAAAGTTAATAATCAGATGGTCTGATTCAAAACTTAAAGAAATCTAAGTATATATACATTTGTTTATAACAATTTTCCATATTTCATAATGTATAATGCTATTCCATGAAGCAATTTCGGGTTTATATTGTGTGTATATATAATAATAAATATTAAAAAATGGAATTAGGAAAATGAAATATTTAATTCATCGCAGAATTAACTGTTCTATAAGAAGTTCAATCATTTTACATAATTAATCGTTTTGTATGGCATACCAATTTTGTAATTTCGTTACAAGCTTAAATGTGGATTCGTATAGAAGGCAAGTTAAATTAGTGTTTAATAATCGACTGGTATTTGGCTGGCTAGTGTAACTAATGAGCTAACCAAGCACGTCACGCGTCAAACTTTGTACGTGTTGTTTCGTTTGTTGGTCAAGTGGGCAACAACGACAACAACAGCAACAACAACAACAGCAACTGCAACACGCGCTTAATTTTATTGGACGTCATGCGGTGCGCATGCGCAATGGACCTGGCGACCCGATCCAGCAAACAGCCGTTGCATATATGCGCATATATGTTTCTGTTTTTGGGCCAAGTGGCATAATTGGCTGCTGCCCCACTGTGGTGTGGTGTGGTGTGGTGTGGTGCTTTCCGGCTACCGTCTCACACAGAGCGACCCACTCGGTTCAGAGAAGAGTCGCCCAGCCGAGGCGTTGTACGTGAGATATGAGGCATTCGATTACACGATTCGTTTCCTACCTGCTGCCCCAAACAGCTAACAGCGGGACTATTGATTGATGCATGCCATTAATATCAATCAAGCAGGCAAATGCCAAAAAGAATTGAATCAATGCGACAGTCTGGCACGAAGTCATCATAGGCAATGCACACTGTATGGTTAGGATTTGATATTAACTTTGGCACAAATTTATAAGGCTATTAAAATAATTTTGTTAAGTGCATGATGAAGTTGCGTAAATTTGTGTTGCAAACAAAAGATGGCAGCTCAGATACTATAATTATATATACTTAATAATTGAATAGCGGGAATCTAGTCTCAGATATAATTATAAGTTTAAAATTCTTAATTTTTAAATGGGCATCATTTCTTAATTTCAATTGTGCAATCTACATTTATATTTATTTATAGCATATTATACATTTTCTATGTAGAGTATATATATAATTATATATTGCCTGTCTATAAGTCTGTGAGTAAATTAAAATTAATGGATTCTAATATTTATACTCTTTTCGAAGAAAATAGTATATTAAGTTTGTCCTGAAGTTTGTAACGCATAGAAGGAAGCGTCTGAGACCCCAAAAGTTACTGCCAATATGCTTATAAAAAAAAAACAAATTGATCTAGCCATGTCCGTCTGTCTGTCTGTCTGTCTGTCTGTCTGTCTGTCTGTCTGTCTGTCTGTATGTATGCAAACTAGTCCCTCAGTTTTTGAGCTATCGCGATGCAACTTTGCACAGACACTTATTATTCAAGGGGACAGCACATTGGTCGGAGCCGGCCGGATCGGACCACTATATCTTATAGCTGCCATACACCTCAAAGTCGGTTTTGGCCATAAATCCGATGTTTTCAAAGCAATTGCCTTAAATTTCCTTGTACACTTGAACATCCATATAACTCATCGATGGGTAAAATCGCAAATCGATTGAGTCATAAACAGCGAAGATATGCGTCATTAAATATTTTGAAAAAACAGGTGCATATGAGCAAACAAAGTCAAGCGCAAGAAAGCTTTTGATAGTCTGAGCAAACAAAGTCAAGCGCAAGAAAGCTTTTGATAGTCTGCTCTTCAAGGTATTTTGCCACCGATCATCAAAACGGTTTGTGGCGTATGGCGTAAAGAGCCGCGCTAACGAACGCATGTTTCGCAAGTTCAAGTTCGAGCCTCGGCGGCGACTGATTGTTAATTTAATACTTTTTCTTTTTCTTCCTTCCAAATATATAACTGTAATCAAATTAATTTGCTTCCAATAGCTTAGAACAAAAACAATGCCACGCGAAAAAACAAATGCTGACAAACGCGAGTTGCAGGTTGCAGGAAAACAAAAGAAGGAAATTTGTAACAGTCGGCTCTTCAAGCAATTTTGTCAGCGATCATCGAAACGGCTTGTGGCGTAGTGGGTAAAGTTGCGAACTGGTGAGCGAGAGGACCCGGGTTCGAAACCAGCGGCGACTGGTCATTTATTTTCATTTTTTCTTATTCTTCTTTTCAAATATATAATAACTGTAATCAAATTCATTTGCTTTCAATGGCTTAGAACAAAAACAATGCCACGCGAAAAAACAAAAGCTCAGTATAAATCGAGTTTGTTAGCGATTCTTAAAACTGCTTGGTGTAAGCAGTACAAAGCAAAACAAGAAAGCTTTTGACAGTCTGCTCTTCAAGGGATTTTGTCAGCGATCATCAAAACGGCTTGTGGCGTAGTGGGTAAAGTTGCGAACTGGTGAGCGAGAGGACCCGGGTTCGAAACCAGCGGCGACTGGTCATTTATTTTCATTTTTTCTTATTCTTCTTTTCAAATATATAATAGCTGTAGTCAAATTCATTTATTTTCAATTTCCTAAATTGTTTCTAATTTTTTTTTCATACATAAAGTAGCTTTAATAGAATAATTCAAAAGAAAAATTTAAATTCATTGGCAAAACCAATGACACGCGAAAAAAAATATGGATCTCAAATTCTGAATATAAGCTCTCGTATGTTCAGATTAAGTTTTATGACAATTCAATTTCCGACAGCGGCCTTGAAAGGTATAAGAGCAACAGGCACAAAATTTGGTATGTATATTGTAGTATACATATGTAATGTAGTTTTGACTTTTTGGAAAAACTGAAACTTGTATATTGTTCAATTCGGTAGCACTTATGAATGCTAAGGGACGCGTCCACGAGCTGCGGATAGTGAAACGTCCCTGTTTACATGAATACCTTTATATATTTTATTTTATATGTAGGGGTATATGTATGCGACATTAATATCTGCGAATTAAATAAGCAGTCACGGAAAAATAGTAAAAATTGCTTTAAGGTTCGAGAAGAGTATTTAATCTTCGGCACGCCGAAGATAATCCTTCTCCACTTGTTTTAATGTATTTTTATATTTTTTTAAATGTTATAATTTTTTCATATTTTTTCTAACATTTTTTAATAACTTTGTGTTCCATCTGAAAATATTCCCATATGCAAAATTAATGTTAGCTTTCTGATCTGGCTTTATATTGAGAGACCTGCCAAAGACCTTACAGGTTTTTTTTCTTAGCCACTTGTGTGGGTTCTAATTTATGTAAAATCCATTTGCGTCGCTTGATCGAAGATTGTCGCTGGTTAGTGCATTAATTTTGAAATTTACTGCAGATTTTGTTTTCGATTCAATTGCTCTACGACGAGTGCAGTAAAAAGCTGTCTCTGTGTGTTGCTGCCGCATGTTGCATGTGGCAAGTGGCAAGGGGCAAGTGGGCTGTGACTGTGTGCAGCAGGTTTGTTTATGTTTTTTTGTTTCGTTGCTCGCGCTAATTTGCGCAAATCAAACAGCCCACAACAGCAGAAGGAGCTGAAGACTCGGTGGAACCAGTTTTGTGGTTATTGCTGTTGTTTTTGCTGATGCTGTTTTTGTTGTTGTTGCTGTTGCTGTTTTTTTGTTGCTGTATCACTGCGTGCAGTTGTAAAACACCTGCTACAATTGATTAAATCACAGCAATTTATTATTAAGATTTTTTTGTGCTTCTTTTTGGTATGTGTTTATTTATTTCTTGGCAAAGACCACAACAACAACAAAAAATAGTAAATCGAGGTTGATTGATTTTCGAGGTCTTGGAATCAAACATTGTGGGTGTTCTCAATTTGCTGATCGGGCTCTGTCGGGTTAGACACTTCGGCTACCAGTTTTGCCGTTACTTTTGCCCATTTTTGCATAAATCAATTGCCCGCGTTTTTCGCAATAAATTTGGCACGTTCTAAGGCGTTAATTGGGGCTTAGCTTTATTTGTGTGGGTTGTGGGTTTACTTGATCGATGTACAGTGTGAGAATTGAATTGAAAGTCGATTTATCGATAAAGCCATTCATAAGCTTACAATAATAATTAAATACAGTTTAATCATAGTTAGAAAGTCTGTTATTTAATCAAAATATCTGATAACTATTTAAATCAAATATAGAAAACAATTAAGACAAATGGCATTGAATTAGATTGAAAGGAAAGTAGATAAATAATTTGCTTACGAACTAAAAATAAATAGATTAAATTCAAAGCAAATGTCCCGACTCTTTTTGCAACTTTTCCCAATGGTAGGGCTACCTTATCTAAAAAAATGTTAATACCTGTCAAACATTATGAGCTATGCAAGTACCTGTTAGATCATGTAATGTTATTGTAATCGAATATCAGCGCTACAACATTGTTGCTATTTAACAAGCAGCAACAAGATCGGCGAACATGAAACTCAATTAGAACATGAATATCGCGTGCCGAAAGTGGACCCGGGGGCATCTAGTAAATAATAAATAGGCCAGTTAATGGTCACGATTAGCTACTGTATGGTCCGGAGTTGAAATGAAGTGGACTGTGATATTTGTACTCGCCCAGCTGGTGAACAGCATTGCGGTAAATATTGAGAGACTGATCGAGGAGATCGAGGAGCAGCAACTGATCCTTGATATCCTTTTGCCAGGGCGAGCAAGCCTATGTGGTGACCAATGAGCAAGTGGAACCCTTCGAGGGCGAGGAGGAATCGCTCGTATCATTCGAGCATCTGCAGACGGTTGGACGCGAGCGTGCCCTTAACGGTTCGTTCTCCTTCCTGGGCGATATGGACAACGATGGCTTCAAAGTGTCCGTGGAGCTCTACTCCAGTCCCAATGGCGATGGCGACTTCAAGCGCATGGTCTTCGATGTGCCCCAGACGAGCATTTGCGAGTGCTTCAAGAAGTTCTACGTGCAGTTCGTTCAGCCCTCGGTCAGCGATGGCGAGACCACAAACTTCCCAATTGTCGGCGAGGACACGTGTCCCATTCCTCAGGGCGAATACTACATCAAGACGGTGCAGTTCAACACACAGGATTGGCCCGAACAGGTGCCTCGCGGCATTGTCAAGGCCATCATAACGTTCTGGACCGGGGGCAAGAATGTGGGCGGTTTCATTATGCAAGTCAAGATTGAGGATCGTCAGAGTTAAGCTTGTACGTTTTTTGTATATTTCTTACACTACATTTTTTATATATTCTATTCATTTCTTACTAGCAATAAAGGTCTTTGAAAGCGAAAAAGGATTTGGTTGGAGTTAACAGATAGGGAGAGAGAGACGAACTTTTGATTATAAATTGTTTTGCCGTACTTAGTTATATTTATTCTGAGAGTTGCATATCATTTTCTTTTTAAATAAGTACAGCTGACTGTTAGCTACAAAGAAATAATAATTTAAAAAGAAAATAAGCCCGCACCCTAATCGCATCTCAAATTACTCGCTTGCTGTTAAAACAAACAACTAAAATAAATCAATTGCAGCCGATGACAGCAACACAGGAGCCGACACAATTCATTAGAAGCCAACCATCAGCAGCCCATCAAGAGTAAAACATTCAAATAGCAGCCCCAATATAGCGATAATAAAGCATTTATTGAAAATGTATAAACAACAACAGAACAACAAAACAAAAACTACATGCAGCCAAAGACAAAAAGTGTGGAAAGTCACGAAATTAAATGAAAAGTGCGCCAAGAAAAACGCAGCAGGAGGGATATTTTACATTTTCACGGATGGATTTCCCCAGAAGTGGCGACCCGCGATCTACTGATTTTATTTATAAATTCATTCACGACACAACGAGGGCAGCAAATGGGTGGTTGGGGGTATGGGGGCATGGGGGCACAGAGGGTTTCACGCGCCTGCCACGCGCTAAAAATAGAGCAACGACGACAGCGACCAAGTCAAATGGGGGATTTTCCGAAAAATGAAAACGTCACTTTAGCCGGGCATTAGTTTAGAAGGGTGCTGGGTGAAGGAGGGGTAAGGAGGAGGTGCCTCTGCCATGCTGGCCAGGTCGCCTGCTGCCAAACATCTGCGGCCGCAACTATTTCAGGCATTTTCCAAGTAATATGCAACACATGTGCCGCCCCGCCTATAAGATCGCTTCGTTTGGGGATTTGGGGTAGGACGTTGTGCGCTTGCGCCCCCAAATGCAACAAACTGAGAAATCATCCTCTGTCAGATGCAGAGGCAGCAGCATCCGACTAACATCCAGTGACAGTTTGGGGCGGCCGTTGGCTGCCACTTGATGTCAGGCATGACATTAGATGATGCTGTGCCCCGATAAGTCCTGTGCGGTGCAGCCCTGTCCTCAAAGCCCTGCGAGCAAGGCCCCCTAGCAAACACAGATGCTAGATGGCCCTGCTACTCGTGCACACTCTGTTGCACAATTGTCAATCAAAAAACGTTGGGGCACATTTCCAACTTGCAACTTCAGCTAATCTGGGTACAGTTGCAGCAAAAGCTGATGCAGCACTGATCACTTTTTGACAACGTTATGGGAATTTTGAATGCTTAAAAGGTAACATAACATAACTTGATTTTAAATGAAAATTCTTCTGATTTAAATGCAGAATTATAAGATTTGCTAAAACATGAAACGGAAACGAAAATCTGATCAGTTTTTGATGAAGTTAAGGGAGTTTATTGTATTTGAAAGTCATTTCCTGGGACTTGGGAGACTTTTACTTATAAATGTCAGTAGCCTATGAAAATCGACGAAAATTCGTTATGAAATTCACTTGACCTCAGTGCAGCAGACAACAACAAATTTAACACTCATCTGTGTATCTCTAATTTTTATGTCTTCTTCCAAACTGCTCAAATTTGGTTTTGTTTTCCAGAATTTACACAATCATTTAATGGCCTACAAACAGGGTCATAAACACAGCTGCAGCTGCACATGCCCCAAGATCTGGGCAAGTGGAGCTGAGGAGCTGTTGATGCTGGAGCTGCTGGAGCTGCTGTAGCTGCCTTCCACAAATCAAATCAAAGCATACAAATTGTTTTCAACAGAATTATGGCATATCTATGGTTGGGAATGATACGAAGCGACAATGATTAAATATTTTCCAAAACTTCTGTTTGCCCATTAAAATGTCGAGGCGGCACATTGCGTACAACAATTTCAACAATTTTATTAATGGGTCGCGTGATTTAATGTGTGCCCCCATATCTATAGATATAGATACTTATGCTTATGGTTATTGTTCTGGAATTGGGATGTGTTGCGAGTAGCTGCCCTTTGGGCTCTTGCCTAATTGCGTAATGATTGAGTTAGTGGCTGGGCTAGGGTTTATGATCTAACCGCTAATTGGACCAGGCTGTATTATATTCAATATGTACAAACTCTAATTGGCTTCCGTGTTTGGCTGTAGTTTTGGGCATCGACTCCCCATGGTGGTAATGAGCCGATCTAAGTTTCATATACTTCTCATATTCCTCAATTTCTAAACTTATCAAGTCTAACCCTAATGAGGAATTTCTAGGTTTAGTTTCAAGTTTCCCACGCTTTCCACATTGCCTTAGGAAATCTTTTCGTTTCTTTTTTATTTGTATATTTTTGCAATACTTCCATGAATATGTCAACTGCTTATTGTGATGTCAACACATGTACATTTCCCAAACATTGCCCCCTTGGTGTCATAAAACTTAGCTAATTGAACCGCAGCAATTAAAATGTGCCCTCAAATTAAAAACAGGCCAAATCATGGCCATTATATGATCCCAAATCGGAAGCAATCTTTCTGGGGGTGCCCATCGATTTATGGCGCTCGCTGTAAAAATGTCGAAAGCATTTTAATGGTCGGACTAAATTTCGACGATTTTACGAGTTTGTTGTATGCAAACAAGCTGCCAATTTGTGCACAAAAATCGCATACACTTCAAAATGGAGTGGAATATCACATGGTGCACTCGAAATGTTGGACGTTAAGTGCTGCTGGAAAAGTAAAAAAAATTGATACTGGTCAATTTAAACAATAAAAACAACTTGAGCTTTTAGCGAACTCAGATGATGAAAAGAAATACTTATTTATAAAAAATTCGGGCACCTTTTAAAATGTTATGTGCACCTTAAAGTATGCAAAGGAAATTTGGAGCCAAAGGAACTACTTTATAGGGACGAGCGCCTGTCTACCGTTTGCCACACAAAAACCAATTTATAGATAATAAAATAATTAATCATGCACTTGTCCAACTGAATGTCTGAAAGTCTGAAAGTCCTCCACACCCATACTCATAGAGAGAGAGAGGACACGCAAACACCCAGCACATTATCCCTGACCATTAACTCAGCTGTCCGTTGCGCTATGATTGATGTGTGAGCCAGGAGAATGACTAAACAATTTCTGCCATTTGGCAGCAATGAAACGTTCCGTTGCAAAAATGTCGAAAATGGGAAAATCGTTTGGGGAAATTATGATAAGACAATTTGACTTGGCTTGGCTTCTAATTAAACTTGCCACTGTCCTGTTTGTATCACTTGCTTTTATTTCCTTTTCTTTTTTGTGCGGCATCATGGTAAATAAGAAGCGCAGCTCATTAATGCAACAGCAGATTTGTAGCATGAATTATTCATGTGCAATGTGTCGAGTGTGCGAGTGTTGTGTGTGTGTGTGTGGGTGTAGCTTGTGGGTGTGGCAACTCAGGGTTGCCCTTTTCAAATTACTGACTTTACATTATAGCCTCAAGTGGCACACTTATTGCTGGGATTGGGATTGCTTCATTGCTGCCTCGGACAAATGTATAATTGGGCTCAAGTGCTTAAGTAGTGTGACTAGTGAAGGCATCGCCTAATGACCAAATACGAAAGAATTAAGTGATTTCAATGGTTTGGATGACTTGCTAAAGGTCAAAAGGATAACAGGTGTAGCAGTAAGAATCTTAAGCAGGAAGCGGAAGGCAGTTTTTAATGATGATTCACTGTCAAGGCTTAGGAACTCAACTGGCCAAAAAAGATATACGTAAATTTATGGTTTGTTTCTTTTCGGGCCATTTTGAAGCGGCGTAAATTAGCGATTGCCTTTGCCCCCCTTTTCAAATATCGACTAGGTATCAAGTTACAGCTTCAAACTCGCTTTGTGCCACAAATGCAGCAAATGCGCGTTGCAACTGGGACGATGATTTATGTGCGGCCGCACCTACATTTATGCCATAAAGTGGCCATAAATCACACCAAGAGAGGCAAAACTGCGACTCTGCAGAACCTGCCAGCTGCACTCCAAGCTAGAACTACTAGAGAGGAGTGCAGAGGTGTAGTGCTACAGAGCTCTAGAGCTATAGAGGTGCTGGGGAACGGGGCTAGAAAAAGTGCCAGCCAAGTGTCTGTCTGTCTGCCAGAAGGCAACAAAAGCCCGCAGCCGAGTCGACAACAAATTGATATTTTTAACATGCGAGTTCAAATAGATAAAGTCAATTGATGGACAGAGAGTAGGAAAATAAGAAAAATCAGTAGCAAAAACGCCAAAGACACACATGCACACACACACATACATATATATATATATATGTATATATACAGATATATATAGTGATGTCCAAATGCGTTTGCTGGCTGGCATGACAATTAGCCGGCGGGTTGCGTCGAGTGACGCCTCCAAACAAAGAGAGACAAGCTGCGAGGGCTGGCCACGCCCCCCCGCCCAACGCCACCCCTTCAGCGATTTTAGCTTTTGCCTTCAACTGCATCGGCCACAAGTTGTCAATTTGTTGTCTCTGGTTGGTGTTTTTCTTGTTTGGGTGTTTTTTTTTAATACTCTATCGAAAGGAATTGAACATTTTTTATTTAATGTGTAACACATTAAGAACACTTCAGGTTTGACGAAAATGTGTAAAATATTCTTATATTTTTCTGCATATATTAAAATAGCATATAAGCATGTCTGTACGCATAAAAATCATTTTTATTTGCGCCTACAGCACAAAATTATCAATTTATTAGTCTTAAATACTTTACAAATTATAGAAAACCTTACAAAAAATTTAATAAGATAATCTTGTTGAAACTAAAAATATTTGTAAATTCCCTACATAAATAAATACTATTTTGTAAATATTTAATAAGTGAAAAAATATAGGATATTTCATTTATATTAACACAAATTGAATGAAAGTTTGGGTATTAAAATAGTTCAAAGAAATTATAATATTATACTTATATGTATGCAGCTACCACTGGAACAAAAGCTTAAAGAAATATTGAGCAAAGTCCAAATATTGTTTATAAAGTTTATGCTATTAAATTTACTCTGTTTTCAATAAGGCATAGGAAAGAAATATTTACTTATATGTAAGTAGGGTATTAAGACGTCGGTAGCTCGAAGTTTGCCAGCTCTTTCTTATTATTACTTTTTTTTTGTTTTGCTCGAACACTTGTCACAAATTGTGCAAATTTATTTTACGCGCTAAATGCAAAACGTGCCCGGCCAGCTAAATGGCAAAAATTACACTCGTACACTCGTACACTCGTATAGTCGTATAGTCGTATACTCGATACTCGGAGTCGTTCTGTGTATTCGTACACAGTCGTTCATTGGCATTGGGTTGTTCTATTGTCAATAACTGTGCCTTCCCTGAACTGGCCCACCCACAAGCTACGCATTTTGAATATGTAGTACTTATAATACATATATATATGTATATATATGTACTTATTTATGAGTCAGTTTAAGTGGTTGGCAACTCTGGCGAGAGTTTTGAACCCTTTCGGCTGCCTAACAATGCGTAAACTTTTGTCGCCGCTCTTTTGATGGATTACAACAAGCTGGAAGCTGTTTTCTGCTGCGATGGGTGGGTGGGATATATTTTGCTTTAACACTTTTGCCTTTTGTGCCCTATAATTATTTATTTATGTATGGCTGTTTGGCATTATGCAATTTATTTCTGGTCTACCGCTTGACGTCTTTTCTGTTAATTTTATGCCTTTTGAGCAGCGCCTTTTGATTAATTGCCACCTGCGAGTGGGAGTGGGAATTGGATAGGCGAAAAGGGGTGCCACAAATGCATTAAAGGAACTTAAAGTTAAACCTTAAAATTACTGTTATCCTGGCCATATATCGACAGCTAATGCATATAGTGACAGTTGCAGCTACTGTTTGTCAATTATCCTTTGGGCAGCTAGTTTTGAGATTTGAAATCAACTGGCCAATTGCCCAGCGTCACTTTGATTAATGATGTTGCCTCGAGTGAGGCAGACGAGACAACTCATGTCAATTATGCCATTTGCATTTACAACCCGAAAAATTGTAAGCAATTATTAGACATTTTTCTTTGCTTTGGTTTGTTTTTCTGTTTTTTCTCTGGTCTGATCGATCGTCGCATCGTTGACGTTTCAGATTTTGTTTGTTTTGTTTTTTTTTCGGGCAATAGATATAGATAAGAATCACATCGAATGAACGGGGCCAGTAACAAAACGATCAACTGAGAATGATTAGTCAACATACAAGCCTTGGCCAGCAATAAAAAAATTACTGACGATTTCATGAACAAACGCCTTTTATGACCTTTATGGCATACAATTTTCATTTTGTGTGTGTAGAAGGAAAAACCTATTAACAAATGTCAATTAGATGACACAGGCGCAATAGTTGAGGCAAGAGAAAGGCACTGAATGCTGCAGTTAATGACAATGCGACGTGCAGCAGATGCAACCAAATGATACAGTTACAGATACAGATACTTATACAGATACAGATGCAACAACATGCTAGCTACAAGATACAACAAAGAGATACATATAAAAGATATGATTGTCATTTTTGTTAATCAATTTCAATTTCGTGGCAATGTTACAATTCTCAACTTTTGATGGTCACACACGAAAATTTTGTGGTTTGATTTGTTTGCATTCTAACGCTGACTCAGAGCCATGTGAATTTGTCAGATACTCTGCAGGTTTACCGTTTTTCGTATGCATCTTTGAGATAGCTTTAATTGAGCTGTGAAATTTCAAATTGAGACTACCTTGGTGGCATTAGTAGCATTTACCCAATTCCATTTCATTTCTCTCACCTTTTTACAACTTAATTTCGTGGTAAGGTATTAAATGCCAAGTTCCAGCTCATTTCTATTGTTAGTCGCCTGTTTTTATGCTTGAAATCAATTTGTAGCACTTTACACGAAATTAACATTATTATATGTATATGTATATGTATTTTCCATTTTATTATTATGCTTGCAGCACCTTTTCTATGCACATTTTATTCGCTTTTAATGTGGCACGTCTGCGTGCTCAATTAAAACAGGGTACTCAATGGGTTTTCCTCGAGCTAAGACCTTTCTGTGTATGGTTTTTTCTACTTTCTGGGGCCAAAGGTGTTTTGGGTGGCCAAGTGTCACTTGCCAAGCGATTGAAGCGTTCACGTTTTTGTTCTGAAATAAAATTAACGCCTGAAATGGATTTCTAGTGTGGCTGGCTAATTGAAAAGGTGTTTCCTATTTATAAATAGGCAACAAAAAAGGCGCCATGCAAAAAATGCTTACAATTTGCATACAAGACAAAGAAGCAGGAGGTAAAAAATCACAGACGACCCAGCAATTGACCGCTGGGAAATGAACCCATAAACAAATTACGAACGAAAGGCATTTAAGGACGACAAAAAGTATCCGCTGCTGAACTGAACTGAACTGAACTGGACACGCAAGCAAACTCGCCAATTTATTTATTAATCGCATGTCAAGCGACGGGCGGCAGCTAAAGTGCCCACAAGACACCCTACTGTGGGGGTGGGGGTAGGGATGGGGCCACTGGCCAAAATATTAGCACGTAAGCATTAAATACATTTTAAGCGGAAGAACTAATTAACAAGCCGCACTTTGGCATGGGTCCAGCCATCCAGTCACAAAAACCCAAACATCGCCAGACAAACTTGCAAAAAAAGAAAAAGAAAAAATAGAAACTCATTAGCACGCTCGAACGTTAAAAATGTCGCGTCAAAATCAGCGCTTAATATTTTTTATGATTAGCCGCCCCCAACACGACATTTTTGTCGCTGACATTTATGAAGTCAAAACAAAAAGAATTCAAATACATATATATATGAGTAAGTCTTCGCAAGCTTAGACATGAAAAATAATATATACCCTTACATGATTTACATCTTATAATATACTTATTATCATTTAACAACACTTTAAGTATATTTTTTGTTATAAAGAAAAAAAGGCTAGATTTTATTTATATTTATATAACATTTATTTATGAAATTAAAAAATAATATGTATTTAAAATTCATATAAAAAGCAAATTGTAGGAAAAGTCGATCCAGGAACTGTTCATTTAATTTTGAATAACGAACGTTTAAATTAGAAGTGAAATATGAATTAAAATTTATTAGAAAAGGGCAAACACATTTTATTATAAATTTTGGTAAAAAGGGGTTTTCAATCTGGTAAATTGCTTCAACATATCTTGCAAATTTTGGCTAAAATCCAGTCAGCAGTTGCATAAGCTTATTAACTAAAGTTTAATATAAATATCAAATCTCTGTGCTAACTACACAAGTCTCTTAACATTGCGAAGCACATGAGAAAAGTGCGAGGCACACATTGTGGCAAGAGTAGCGGAAATTGGTGAAAATGTGCACACGAATTATTTGTTATTTGCGCAGACTTTGTCTGGCTGAATATAGTATATAGAAGATATAGACAGGTGGCTTAACTCTGGTCCTTCGGGATGGGGGCGTGACAGTCAAAGTAATCATCATAATTCTGAACTGCGCGACTAAAAACGCTAAAGACTCATTAATCGTCAGCCGAATACACAAAGCCGGGCGACAGGACATTTGTTGCATTTGTCCTGCGAGTCGCGACTTTTGCCGCCAGAGCTGTTTTAATTGTCTGCTTTGTGCGGGAGCGTGGAAATGTGAAAATGTTGGGAAAACAGGACATTGCGAGCGCCACAGTCAAAACAAAACAAAAAGCAAAGGAGCAAAGGACATGAGACCCGCGGCTGCGTCACTCAGTCACTCAGTCCGTAGTCGTTGTTCTGCTGCTGTTCCTCTTCCTGTCCCTTCGCTTTCTTTCTTCCTTTCTCTTTTTTTATTATCGGTAATAAGGTGTTTTTGACGACCCGCCAGTTGGGATCTGGTTGGCAACTGCATTACGTTGCGCTTTTATAAATATGACGATAAATTTCGTTTGCCACTGTTCTCTTTTCGTTTTTTTGTTGTTTTTGTTGTTGTATTTCGACTTCATTTTGGTTTTTAATTTCCTACTGGGATTTACGCAAAAGGTATTCCGCCTTTTTTCAGTGTCATGTCTGCCCAGGCAGCTTCACTAGCGACGCTTTTAATAGCCCTCGTCCAGTCTGCAGCGATTTTAATATAAAAACTACAGCAACAGAACAGAAGGCAACCGAATCGTCTCTTTATTTAGTATATATGCTTTCAGCTTTGAGCAGCGCTTCATTTTGGCCAGCAAAAAGTAAAGTGAGATAAGCGCTTTAAGCCGTATTAACGGGCTTGTTGCTCGAGGACCATGTGCTTTGGCTTTTAGCTTCTCTCAGTGTGTGTGTGCATGTGTGTGTGTGTGTGTGTGTGAAAAGTTAAGCTAAATAATTTGTAATTGCTGAATTTTTTAAGCCATATTAAAGAGCTTAGAGTTGCTTAAGTAAATTCACCTAAGAACGTTTATGTGAAACTTTGAAGAGACAGAATGAATAATGAAACCTCGAACTTGGAAATACAGGAAACTTGTGTAAAACTAGCTTGTAAAGTGGCCTTTTGTACCTGCGAAGACTTCAAACTCACATAGCTTGGCCAAAAACTGAACCGATATTCAAGCTCAATGATACTTTGTACATGGTTGTTGCTCTAAATTTATTCTACTTTTAAGTTTGTTCCATATTCTAAGATTAATGCCAAAAAACTCACATAACTTTGTCAGAACTGAGCCCATTTTTAAGCTCAAGGGCATTTTGTTCATGGTTTTTCCCATACATTCATTCTACATTTAAGTTTCAATTTGGAAAATTTCAGTTAATACTTTACAGCCAAAAAAAAACAGATAGCTTAGCTTATCACAACTTCATATTTCTATTGAAATGAAAAATTGTGGATGCATTCTATCTCTATCTAAAGTTATATGTTATATAAATATGACCTTTATTTTCAATCAACACACATACCCAATTGACTTCAATTACTTAAATTTATAGAGAATAAGGCATGCAACACATTGTGGCAACTAAATTATCGCCTATCTGACTACCTTTATGCACCTCTATCTTCTATCCTATTGCACAAACCACTCCATCAATGCACAAAATCTCAACGAAAGCAATTTAAGTCAAGTCCAATGATTCAACACACACTCACACACGCACACGCGCACACACACACACACACACATACAAAGCTAACCAGCTCATTGCTCATAGACGGCGGCAATCAAATCAGCCAAAAACTTGTTATCGCCTCCTTTGAGCGACACCAAGAAAATTAATGACCACCCAACCAGCATTCGGAACACGGAACACGGAGCCCGAAATGCAATCGTCTGTGTTGTTGGAGTCTCTCATTTGAAATATGTAAAGCATATAAATTATGTGGCACAGCCTGCTGGGCGACAAACTGTGAATGAATCAAAGGATAATCCAATTTATTTCACATTATGTGCCGCCTGCTCATTGTGCCCCATTGCAGATATAAGTGCGACGCTGCCACAAAGTGTGTGTGCTACTTCAAAGGTGTCAACCTGCAACCTGCAAGCTGCAACTTGCAACCCAGACCCCTCTCAACCTGGCTGAAATGTGGCCAAATGCACTTTCAGGCAATCAATACGTTTTTGTCTCTAATATAATTTACTGTCTCTAATGTGTGCAGTGAAGACTTTGCAGCACTGGGAAGGCACTTACTTATAGGCAGTCAAATTATGTGATGAGTGAGCAGTAAAAGAAGTGGATGCAATATGTGTATGCATTTTATAAATGTAAGATAAATTGACTAAATATGCATCTGCATCTGCCACTCTTTACCCTGTGCTCTCAAAATTTGTGTAATAATTTAAATAGTTTTTGAAATGTAAGCTAAAACAGATTATTTTCTTGATTTTTATCTTGAAATGCAAATCACAGCAGCATTTTTAAAGGTAGTTTTGAATATTTCGAAACAATTTGATTATTTCTACAGAGAATATTAAATTTTTGCTGGATAATACATAAAATTGCTATTATGGATGATACTCAGCTTTTAAATTGACTTAATGAGCTATATTTGCTAAATTGTTGTAAAATATATCTAAAAATACCAAAACCCTTTTTTAAATATTTACTCTACACTAAACATTTCATTCCTACAAAAATTTTTTAAAATATCATATCAAATATGAAGAGCACATACAATAAAAGTAAATCAGAGCTGCTTGCAGGGTATCTCAAAGTCAGGCACGCTGTCTGTTGACTACAGCAACGATCCTTACGTATCTTGTTTGTAGTAAATTCGCTCGCTTTGTATCAGTTTTGTATATTTTGGCCATAACTCAAGTTTATTTTTTAATATCTTACGCTCAAGTAAGTCTGCTCAAAAGATTGCCAAAAACGCAGGTCAGACAAGTCTATGCGAAATCCATACACATGTCAGTCACACTTAACCCGGGGCCATAGGAACAGACATCAGCAGGGGGGAGGGGGATGGGGATGGGGTGCAGTAGACCACAGGAATTTTGTGAAATCCAGATTTGTTTTGATTGCCTTGCGGCAAACTTATTATTTTAAGTCAGCAAATGTTATTGCGGCTTATGTTTTCGCAGCGAACTGAACTTTTCATAATTTTTAACGTTTTTCCCAACATTTATTATATGATTGCCGGAAATGTTTTGAGGCGACACAAATTTATGCACAGCGCATATGTCAACAGCTCGTATTTGATGAATAAAAAAACGAGAAAGAAACGAAAGAAGCAAGGATATATGTGTGTATGTATGTGTGTATCCTTGCTTGGCTACTGTTGCTGCTTTGGTGAAATTTGCATATTTGCATTTCAATTTAGCCAGCTAAATGTGTGTGGTTAGGGTATCTACTGCTGCTGCGTTTTTTATATTATTTTATCTTTGGCTTTGCTTTGGCAACAAATTTAATTGTCAATAAAAATTTACCGTGCGGAAAATTTGTTATGCAAACAAATGAAATTGAAATGCGGCTGCTGTGTTTTTATCGTGTGCACTTTTCATGCGATTCGCTGCCTCTGAAAGGACGAGCACACAAGGACACCCAAGCAGACCAGACCAGATCAGATCAGATTTGCATTATCTCATAGGTAAATTGCACATGTATATTGTGAGACTGTGAGAACATTTGTTCTTTAAATAATGCATGAAACACGAACATTTTACATGCTCGCACGACAATCTCTAATTGAGTTAATTGGAAAAGCCCAAGCTCAATACAAGTCAGCCGAAGGATAATATAGTAGGATGAGGATAGATGAGGCGATGAGTAGATGAGTAGATGAGACTCGAGTGTCTCGGTGCTGTTGCTGATGTTCTTGTAATTTTGTAATTTACATTGCAGGTTTTGAATTTACACTTGCAAGCAATTAATAATGCTGCATTAGGGTTATCCATAAAGCAGCCCACACAGCGCATCCTTTGCATATACACGACAATTAAGCAGGATAATTAAGTTTATCGTTCATTGGCTTTGCATTTTACACAGCTCAGCCAACAGACATCCATCTCGCTCCTCTTCTAAGCCTCCTCTTCTTCTCATTTGCCTAATGTAACACGTATGACAGATTACGGCAGGATGTTGCAGGACTGGGACTGGGTGCACTCTGCAGGACATGATTGTGCATATTTGACTGGCAATAAGAGCCGGCAATCTAAGTGCATTTTCAAATACAAGTTCGAAATTGCACAAGTTATGTAAATGCAATGTGAGTGAAAAGTCCACAGCATTTATAATTTGGATGCAATGCAACAAGGACTCAAGGACTCCCTGCCATTTAGTCCTTGTAGTTCACACGTTTGGCAGCCAGTATCATAAAATGCTGTCGTGTCATCAGACATTAAAGATGCCATTGCTAGACGCAATTAAAACCATTCAAAATAAACATTTCATTGCCAGCCAGAACGACATTAATGTCCTCTTTGCTCCTGCTCCTGCTCCTCCTCCTCTTTCTATTTATATGCTTAACAAAGTTTTGGCAGCCAAAAAAGGACAACATTGTCATAAACCTGGCTGACATTAAGATAACTTACAATCATCGTAAAAAACCAAAAATCCCCGCCATCCTTTTTGCCCCCCAAACCCCGTTTAAGGACTGCAATGTAAGCGGCTTTTCGTGTCGCCATTCGCAACTGCATAAAAAATCCAAAAAGAGTATAGAAACCAAAATGCAAATATATATTTGTTGCCAAATGGTTCTCCAAAACAATCAACAAAAATCTTCTGCTTCTGCTCTGTTGCTGCTCGCGGATTCCTATATTAAATTGTTTTCGGTAGATATTTTGGGTTGCTGGGGGTGTCCTGTCGTCATTCGTCCTGGCTTGTGGCATGTTGCGCCCGGCCAAATGGAAATGTAATGAAAATTCAATTAAAAAATGGCATTTGCCAGATTTTACGAGCTGCACTCGCTGGATTGGGGCACGTGGTGACTTGTAAAATAATTTGCATTGAATTCACTTCAACTGCAGCGGCAATAAAGTTGCCAAGCACTCTTTAAGTCTAAAATACTTTAATTATTTAATAGCGGTTGGATTTGTTAACCAATAATAATTACATTGAGCAACCCTAATCTAGAGCGGATCTACGCTTGTAAACAAATCGGCAAAAACATGTAATTTCACTTATCTGACATAATGTCAACAATTTTGAAATCTTCTACCCGTTACACAATACACATTACCAGTCTGGCACCGCCAGTAAATTCACATATAAATTACAAAAAAGGAATCGAAAAAAAATACCCCTTATCGGGTTAACAATAACAACGAGTTGACTTGTGTAACAAATAAAAGTCAAGCCCAATAAGCCCAATATGCAACCCCTTGTTGCCAAAAGGGTGTCCTGCCAAACATCGTATGCTAATCACACTCACACTCACACACACACACACACACACTGCGATACACACACACACACAGACACACCCATGAGAAGCGTCTTTAACACGCTTAAGCACAAATCAACGAGCCAAAGATCTTTTTTGACGTATTTTCTGGTACTTTGGCGGCAAATGGAAATTGTGATTCTTTTATAGCCTGGCGCCGCTTGAATGATTTTTATGGGCTACGCAAAAAATAGATAGAAAGAAAGAAATGAACTGAATTGCTAGCAAACTGATTTGCATGTCTTCGAAAATGGTTTCAACTAATAGAATAATAATGGTATTTGCATTTTGCTCTTGGCTTTGTAACAAGAAAGCAATCAAAGGCTTTTATTTTGTGTTTTTTTCTGGGAAAAATCAAACAATTTGAGAACAAATTTAAAAATTATATTGATTTTAATGTTTTCGAGCGGATTTGAAATTTTGATCAAAATAAATGTTTAGTTTATTTGGAATAAATTAAGATATAATAATTACATTAGGTATATTATTAAAACATATTTTCAAGCTTATTAACTTTTTAAAATATTTATAAAATATTAAATCAAATATTTTTAAAAGAAACTTCAAGAAATAATAATATAATAATATTTAATTTTATCAAAGAATAAAAATGGGTTTTTAAATTTGAGAGATTATGCAGAAAATTTTAATTTTAATAATAATTGGCATTCCTTAAAGTTACATAGATAAAGGGTATTTGATATTCACTGTCGACCATCTGAAATATTATTTGTTATGCTCCTTTCACTGCTCAATGCTTAACTTTTGGTTTTTCAATTTATTTGGTTATTTTATTTGCATATGCAATAATTTACAGAAGTGGCAAAGGAGTTTTCGCTGTGAATTGAATGGGTTTTATATGTGGTAAGTTGAGCGTTGCGAATACTATAAATATTTGATATGGCACTGCAATGAATAGGCAATTGTGTGGCAGTATGAGAGTGTAGTAGCTAAAAGGAGCATTTAATAAGCACTAAAATGCATACAAAATCACATTTTTGCTATTTTTGGATCTCGTTTCCCCCAACAGCTGAACTGAACAGCACTGAACTGCAGTGAACTGAACTATATGAGTCGTATGTAGCATTCAATTTCAAGAGCCATTAAAAACTATGCATGCAATTAAGTCGAGTGAAAATTTCATAAAGATAACAATCGACAAGAACAAGAAATAAACATATATAGTACGAGATCTATGTATCTGTAGAGCAGGGCAGGGCAGGGCAGAGAAAAAGCAAACCTGCCGTTGGCCCGTCAGTCAACACTTCAAATAAAAAGGCGGATGAGGAGACCACATTAATTTGCATTTAAAAACTGTTTTTAGTAGCATTAACAACAAACATGGGGCAGAGCAGCAGCCATTAACAAAGTGTCTCCAGATGTGGCAGCAACACAACACACAACGCAACACAGCGGCACAAGTTGATTCGGGGCCGCATCATATTTAACATAAAAAGATGAAAAGTTTATTATGATTGTTGTTGGGCTGCTGCCGCTGTTATTAGCTCAAGAAAATGCTTATGAGAGCTCCACACGCCATTCTCCTCTAGACGTAGACCAAATGTCAAAAGGCAGCGGTCACAGTGTGTCCAACTGAAGGCATAAATGGAGCTGCTGCTGCTGCTGCTGCTTCTTCTGAATCTCCAGCTGGCTGGTGGCACTTACAATGATCTTGTCATAAAACGTTCAGAGTCATCAAAGTTGCACTTTATGCGAAACGATCTTGGGTCGATGTTGTTCTCCTTGTTGTTTGTTTGTTTGTTTGTTTTTTCTGTTTATGTTGTCGTTGCACGTGTTCATCGTCATCAGCATTAGCGGCGCTGTTCTATTAGGCGAGAACAGACAAAACAAGCGATCATCGGAACGGGCCGACTTCTGCTGCTTCTTCAACGTCTGCTCTTTGCACCCGGCATAATCATAGAAATTATGTGGCCCCAGCCTTTGGCTAAATGGTCTTGGCAGCATCTCAAGCGTCTTGGCTAATAGACTGCATGGGGTCGTCAGGCAGGCAGCCAGCATTTTGAATACATGTGGAAGCAATGAAAGAGAACTGAAATGGCAGCATTGACTGACTACGTAGGTGTTGGTTAAAGAGGAAGCAAATATAGATATGCAACCAAAATGACATGTTTTTGTAAAATGAGAATAGAAATGTGCCCCTAAATAGTCATCAGTTGTGTATTAACATAATTCATAAGTGGTAGCTTCAGGCTGACAATAACGACATTCTAATAAGCCATTTAGTAGCAGTGAATAAGAAAATAAATAGTTCCGTTTTAATCTGTACTTAACTGCTTCCGGGTTATATTTTAAAAAAAGAAACAGTTTTGAAGTCTGTAAATAAACCATTTGAGCTCGTCTACTCTTTTATATGTATGATATAATTGTCTAAAAAACAGACGAATATAGACCAAAGTTTAACAAGAAGAGAAAAGATTGATATAAATATTATATAATAGATGTATGGTAGATGTATCCCTTAATACTCATTTTGTGATCAAATTATATAAAGCGCATACAAATATATATGCTTATATACTTCAGATAATTGCTGATCGACTGCTGCTCAGGGCAAGGCTTGAGAGTTGCCCTTGCCACACACTACACACACTACACACAACAACACACAACAACACACACACATGACGTTATGCGTAAGAACTTGTGCATTTCAATTGGAATTATGCATCCGTGGATCAGTTTAGGAGCGGTACATTTACATTTAATATGCGAGCGTGTGACAGGCCCAAGTGCGCCTCAAGTGTTGTCACACACATGAGTAAGCGAAGGCATTACAACGATTTTGGGCCCGAGTGGCAAGCGGCAAATGGCAAGTGGCAAGTGGCATGAAGCCGAAAACACACAAAAAGCAACACACAGACAGAGCGAGCATGCAGCCCAAGCACTTGACACTTGCCACTGACTTGTGGCATGAGCCGAGTTGACATGCAGAGCTGCTGCTGCTGTTGCTGTCGCAACTCGACTCAAGATCAAGATCTTTTACAAAGATCTCTTTTCCACAGAATATATTTGGTGTGTGTTGGGGACGCTGCTGTCGCTGATTGCCTGTCGTTGTTAGAAAAATATTATTTTCTTTATGTTTTGTTTTATATTTCCACGCTGATTGCAAAGACGAGTAGTTGCAGTTGGGGCGTGCTGCAGTTGCCGCTGCTGTGGCCGCTGCTGTTGCTGCCACAAAGGGCAGCCTGCCGCTGTCAGTCAGTCGGTGAGTCGGTGAGTGCCATGGGGCAAACGACTCGCTTGAGTGAAAGTTGATGTGCATGAAAAGTTTTAATTGCGCGTCGAGTTGGAGTTGGAGCCGGAGTTTTTAGTGGCAGCCCAGGAGCTGGGTGGCACTCACCGCAACATATTAGAAGAAAAAACGATTTTAACATCAAATTTTGTGGGTCATTTTTTGTAATGGCCCCCGACGAGTAGTTGCGATAAGCGATCTCTCTATAGCCCAGCACAGCATCTTGTTCTCTCTGTCGTGTCAAATGAAGTGTGGCATGTGCTGAAGATGTTTTGAACTCGAAGCACCCTTAGTGTGCCACAAGAGCCACGTGCTTGCCACCGCTCAGTACGGCGTGGGCTTGAATGCGTAGGATCTGAGTTGGGCTCCGAGATGATGCAGCATTATAAGCCAGACTAGTAGATGCTGATTAAGAACTGCAACTGCATTCAGATTTGAAGGCACGTGTGCTCAAATAACTCCATCGTAGGTGTAAGCCAGAGAGATCAATCTCAAAGATAAGTTAACACAGTTTCTCAAGAGTTCAAACAGACTTAATAAGCAGAATATTAATCTCTATCTCTATACTTTCACATAATTTACTCATTTTACCAAGACAAACTTTGTCTTTTTATTAAGTGTTGTCTTTAAAAGACATTATTGAATGATTTATTTGCCTAAAAGACAGCAAGGTACCAAATGTTTTTAATAATGACACAGATGCGTTTAGTATAGTTTATTGTCCCACTTCCAATGGTTCCAAATATGATATATATATATTTCGAAAGCCTGGTTCAAAGGCTACTGATTCGTCATATTATAATTTATAGCAATTGTTTTCCATAAATATTATAAGGCTTTCTAATATATATGTCTGTAAAACTCAACATTTTCAAGTAGTTTGAATGGAATTATCTCTAGGACCTTGTTAATATTTTATAATTTAAATGGTTGTGAGCAATAACATGCAGATCAGTTTCTTCACAATGTGATTATAATTCTAACTGAGCCATAACGAATCTGTAGATCGTTTTCCAAAAAGAGTTCCCTAACGAACTGTGCCACATATGAAAAGGGGCAGCTCCATTAGGCTGCTCTAACTGAAAAATGCCAACACGCACCGATCAACATTTGATTTGATTTGATGATCAGTAAAGTGAGCAAGATTAACGCGACTACAAATGTTGGAAAAAAAGCTATAATAAATAACTCGAGAGTCCGAAACCGCAGAGAGTTGTCTTTAAAGCTAACCAATGCCGTTTTATGGCACCTTTTTATCCCAAGCCCAAGAAAACAAAGTCCAGCCATATATCAAACACTTGGCCAACTCTCAGGCATGGCAATTGAAAAATGTAGATCAAGTTGGGGCGATAAAAGGCCAAGACCGCCTTTCACATTAATTATAAGTTTTTAAAAGAACATAAAGACTGAACGCATTGGAACGCACATTTTGATTGAATGCGCCAACTTTTCGGGGAACAGTTTCATTATGCTGCACTAATTTTCAACAATGATCGCCGTCCAGATAAATCATTAAAACAATTTTATTAATATTATATTCTCTAGGGGCATTTTTTGTTTATGGCCAGCGTAAATATGGAGACACCCAAGTTAATTGTTTGGCTAGAAATTCCTCATAAATGGGTCGCTTAGCTCCATAAAGAGCTCATATGTGCTTCTAAAACTTGCTCTTTACGATTGCTTCTCAGTGTCACTCGTTAATGTCGTAATTATGTCTGTCGTCTCATCCAACTTTTATTTCCACGTATTTTTCAGAATAATTACATTCTTCGGACATTGCTAAGCTGCAGTTTCTTTTAATTGTTGTGTTTTAGGACTATGTATATTATTTTAGTACGTTTTCTGTGGACAATAAAGTGCATTAGCTGCTCAGTTGGCAGGTTTGCTGGGGCTCGACAGCTCTTATGATAACCAGCACAGTTTTATAGCAATCCATTTTAGATAGTAGTTATAGAATGGCAAGTGAAACTTCTGACACCACAATCGGACAATAGACAAAGCTAATGGAACTCATTGAGAGCCAAACAAGCTCAAAATGACATCGACGAAGCACCTTCAAACAACTGTACAAATATCACTATAAATGTCCAACATTTCAACCCAAATATAAAATAAATATACAAAAAAAAAACAAAAAAACCCACCCATTAAGTTCCCTATGGTATTATCTCCAGGGCAATGCATAAAAAAGAAAATAAAGTTAAATCCAGCAAAAAGTGATGGACAATCCAGCAAATGCAACACACTAACGATTTCATTAAAAACGCAGTCAACTAGAAAAAACTCAATTAATTTCTACGTAAAAAACTTGGCAGGAGCCCCCACAAAACCAAAAACCAAAAAAATAGAGGAATACATACATGTTTGTATATCCGAAAAACAAATTTGGTTTTTTCTTCTCTTTTTTTTTGCAAATCATTCGGCAAACAAACACCAATGTGCATAAAATTACAACAATGCAACAAATTGAGGGATGCAAAAGTGCAGAGATGACCACCATCAAATATCAAGGGCTTCCACTGTACCCCCCACCCCCAACCCCAACCCCACTCAGTACAGAGTGCAGAGTGCAGTGATATGCAAAAAACTGCATGTCATTGCGTTGGCAACGCAAGTTCCATCGGGACTGGAACAGAGTATGGGCACAGCGGGGCAGCCATCGCACAGGGCACCCCCGTCTGGTCGAGGGCTTCACTTGCTTCCCTGCTTTTTTACGTAGTTCACTTTTTTTTCAAAAATTGACAGCTTGACCGCAGTGCTTGTGTGGATATATTGTTATTGTTATTACATTGCTGTCGCTGCCATTGTTGTTGTTGTTGTTGCTGTTGTTGCTGTTGCAATTGCAATTCAAGCGCAAAATCATTAATATCCTTTGGCCTCGCCGAACCCTAGGCCCCTTTTTACTTACATCTTTTTTTTTGTGGCTGTTGCATTTCGACCCGTCGACTTTTTATGAGGCTTCCAAATATATCGCCCATTGTTTGTCCGAACTTTGGGTCACTTAATGAACTTTACCAGTTGTTTTGTGGCAGCAAAGTTTAGCAGCGAATTGTCATATATATATACATAGAGAGCAGCTATTTCTTTGATTTTCTGATAAGGCAAATGTATCAAGCAGCTAAACACCCCATTCTTAATACACTTGCCTCCCTTCGGGTACACCTTTCACTTATCCGGAATTTCAGCAGCAATTACGTGTAGACACAAACACCACTCAGCTAAATATCTGGCTCAATAGTTTAATGAAATTATCAATGTACGCTATACGTATACCCATGTGAGTCATCATTTGCGATGAGTCCAGAACGCACACACACGCACACACACACATAATCACCTACTGATGTAAATACAATATTTTCAATATAACCACTTAACGCTTAAATCCCGCACATACACAAAAAGACAACCCTCGTCAGGGGTAGGCCTTGGTTACCCCAGCCCACATGAGGTTATCTAGCGAGCGACATGACTACTACATATACAACCCACTACCTACAGACTACCTTGTGCCCCTTGTACTCTTGTTGTTGTTGTTGTTGTTGTTGTCAGCCGCATCACCCAAGTGGCGGCGGCGGCGGCGACTACCGACGACCACAACAGTATCAATGCACAAACTGTACCCGGCGCTCAAACTCGAACTCAAACTCGTACTCGGAGTCGTACTCTGTGTGGCAGGGGTCCTGTCAGCAACCCCCAAATGCTCGGCCATGGAGGGTTAAAGTTTGAGACGACGACGACGACGACAGTGAACTGTCATATTTGCTTTGACTGACTGAATGACTGACTGACTGGCTGACTGACGGAGTGACGAACTGCCAACACGTACGGCCGTACGGTGGTTGATGTGACTTACCAACTGACCATCTGTCATGGGTAACAACTGCAACTGCCGGGTACATGGGTACATAAAAAGCACGGCATATTTTTCAGCGCATTTCGCTTCTTCGCTTCTCGCTGCTTCAAATCCAAATCGACGACCCCAGGCAGCAGTGACAACTGTACCCAACTGGCAGCAAGTGTAGTACTTGTTGTTGTACAAATTTTGTTAGATTTTTGTTGTTTTCTTTTATTTTTTCGTCAGACACGAAAAATTTGCATAACTTGTAAGCACACTCGAGGAATTCCTTTGGTATCCTCCCCTCTGTACAACATTTTACAGTGTGTGTGTAGAGTGTGTGTCGGCATTTCAGAACGTAGATTTTTGGCATCTCTTTTTTCGCTAGGGATTTGGATTGGCAAAAGGGTATTTTTGTTTGGTAGGTTCAACTGTTGAGTTTAATTGTTTGGAAAGATTTCCGCAAGAGCGCTAAGATTATGTTGAGCTGGCGAGGGTTGCAAATGGCAGATTATTAATGTTAAAATATTGCATATTTATTTACTTAATGTCGACTAAAAACAGTTGGTACAAGAAAGAATGAAAATTATAATTAACAGCAAAACAGAAACATTTTTAAGTGTAAAGTGAAATATAAGAGTGTAAAATATTTGAAAATCTAAAAATTAGTTCGACATGTGTTACAAAGATTATGAAAACACACAAATGGAAGAATAATAAAAAACACAAAAAGATTAGCAAGTAACAGTAACAAATAAGAAAGTCTACGCATGCAAATATAAAATAGAGTTAGGGGTAGAATGACGTGCATGCAGCAAACCTCAGGCTCTAAGCTCAAAGCCACAAACTAACCACAAAATGCTTTTGTTAACCAACAGCAAACTCACATCATCGAAGTCAGCCAATTAATCCAGCCGGGGACTTTAATAAAGGAGAGATGCAGTCGGAGTCGACCACATCAATGCCGGGATGCATCAACACTTCAGTGAGTGCGATGACTGCGATGACTGCGAAGACTGCGAAGACTGGTCAGCAGCAATCCCATCCAAACTGTGCCTCAAACTCAACTCAAGTGTGGGCAATAAGCAGCAGCCAGCCAGCCAGCCAGCAATGGAGCACAATGAGGCACTTCGTCTTTAGTCCGCACCACAATTATTTCCATTTGATTGAGCAAAGAAGTGTGCGTGGAGCGTTTCGACTTCCTTCTACTTCTACTTCTTTTTCTTTTTTCCTGTTTTACAACAAGCTGGACACATTGTGGGCTGGTGTGGATAGTCGGGCAGTGTGTGGTCATCACTTGCTACGGGGTACTCGGTTCTCTGTTCTCTGTTTATTGCGCTATATGCTTGAGTGCATTCGCATTTATGGACGATGGACGATAGATGGATAGATGATGACGATGATGATGATGATGGTCACCGGAAAACTTGAGCAAGGCAGGAAGGCCAGAGTTTTATGCATATTGTGCATATAGTGATGAACGATCTGTTTTTGGTTTGGGCAGGCTCGAGTGCCTTAAAGCACAATTTAAATGTGCTTGCAACAGTATTGCACGTTATTATTTGTATTATTATTGGAGCTGTGTGTAACTAACTGCTAACTGTTTTAACATTTGGCAGAATAATAAATAAAATACCTTATAAATGTCCACTTTTTTATTTATGGCTAGAAATCACTTGCAGAAAACCAATAGAAATGCTATTAAGTTTTATGTATATCTTTAGTGCACAAAAACATTCATCTGCAGTCAACGCTCCATTGATTGTGCATTACGTGCTCAAGTTTTTATTATTCACACTAATATCAAATTTTGCATACCTTTAGCAACTCTGGACCAATTAAACGCATTTTAGAACGGGTTAGTGGCCCCCTTTTTGGCCATTTAACCTAATAGTTTTACAAGAGTGGCAAAATTTATGCTCAATTTAACACGCTAGCAATGTCACTCCGAAAAGCAATTAAATAAATTGGCGCAACTTCGAGTGGCAAACTATGATAATAACCTTTAAGCACACTCTCTTACCATACGTAACCCGTTACCCGTTACCAGTTACCCGTTATTTGTTACTGTGTACCCGCAGTGGAAGCGGCACCCGCATTGAATTTCCTTGCTTTTCAACTTAATGAACACGCTTGGAAATGGAAATTAAGGTAAATAGTTTAGTAGATGGCTTACTGGTTAGCTGGTTTGGCTGAATGTCGCTTTGGGTTGGTTCTTTGCTCGGTCCTTCCACCTGGCGCTTAGTCACCCTTTTTTATTTGCGCAACTACTATCCTTGACATTCTCAGATATTTTTCTGGGAACTGCAATGTAATGCCCCATGCATATTTAACTTTTAACGGGTTTTCTCAGATGTTTGCATGCGTTGTTTTAAATAATTGTCTACTGCGTTGATGTGTTGTCCATTTTGGAAAAAGAAAATGACTAATAAAGGCAAAATGTATACTATATTGCACATTAAAGAGTTTTAAAAAATATATGTATATATATTTTTTAGTTCATATATTTTATCTACATTCATTACATTAATGCCACTTCAAATGTGACAAGTACAATTTTATTTATATTCATAGTATACTCAATTTATTTTGTACATTTTATACATTTGTGCTTTATTTGTGGCAATCAATATAAAGTTTTTATAAAAACCAAATCTATTAATAACATAAGAATCAAATCAACGTTCTTAATTGCTATATTTTGTAATGTGATTTACAGTACAAACCATTAATCGCAAACTTTAAATAATTAAAAATAACCTTTTAGTTATCACGGCTGGAAAATTACAAAAAAAAAGCAATAATGTTTGCACAAGCCAAATTAAAACGGTGTTAATAACTGAAATGGCTTTTAATGCAAATTTCATAATTAATAAATTCTTAAAAATCATTGATATTCACTATGATAAACTCTCCTTGAGAACAATTTAAATAAACATATTATATTAGTTTCTAAGCCTTTTGGATTGTGAGTCATTTCAGCAAACCTTGTGTACCATTCACATAATTATTTTTAAAACGTTTTCAACAAAAACAAACATTCGCTGAGCCGCCAGGCAATTAGTGTTAAAAGAAAACAACAACAACAACAACAACAAGCGCCATCAATTGGCAATCGGAAGGCACTTGAATTGTTGCCCACTGTCAATGGCACACGACCTTTGTTATTATATGTATATATTTGGGCGATGTTGTTGTCAAACGCAAAAGGCGCTCAAGTGCCTCAGACGCCCAGATCCAGATTCAGTTTCAATTCGAATTCAAACTCAAATTCAGCAGCAAATTAGCAATGCTCTCGTTGTCTGTTGGTTGTCAATGACAGGCAGGCTTGGAAATGGTTCAAATTGGGTATGCAAAATCAGGGACAAGACACTGACACTGACACTGGCGCTAACACTGGAAAACACTTGAGACAGTTAGTTGACTACAAACAACAGACACAAAAGTTGCAATTAGCTGTGTAAACAAGGGGCGGGGCTGAGAGGGGGGCCAATAATACGTCCAAATTGAATAGTAATATTGTTGGCAGATAAGAGACATGGCAAAGTAGGTCGTAAATCGGTGCGCCCGAGGGCTGCCAATTGAGGCGCTACTGATTTATATGGACGTGTGGTTGGCGCTTTTAAATAAACTAATTAAGTTAATTAGCTGCGATTTGGCTCCGTGTTCAGCATTCAGCACTCAGTACTCAGCACTCAGCACTCAGCGCCCAACGTCCTCTGGCATCATTATGAAAATTGCGAAAATTTTCAGCAGCTACCGGTTAATATTAACGCATTATGCAAAAGACACAGAACAGCTAAATACGAGGGGTGATACAAAAGTCAATGATTAAGCAGCAAAAATAAAACTATGAAGGAAGTGCATAAAGAGTAAAAATGCAGTTAGCTTCTAAGTGATAACGTTTGAATAATTCACCATATATATATATATTTTTGTAATATCTTCCGTTACATAATTAATTGGCAGTTTCCACAATTCAGACATTTTAATCAATCAGCTATATATATAATATAGAATTTATTATTCGATTTAGTTAAATACGTTTATATTTATATTTATTTTATTTATAAAGAACTTTGACTTAGTTGGTTCCCAAATAAATTCTGACTACAGTAAAGGCTTAAGTATTTAATCAATAGAAGTAGTAAACTAGGTAAGCAAATTTTCATAAAATAAAATAATGAACAAATATTGCTTTAAGCATACTTAAAAATATTTAATTATTTAGAAGAATATGATTAGCTATGATCCTTTTTAATATTTTGGTGATTAAATAATATCACATTGAATCTATGAACTGATCAATCTACCCTCTGGCATAAAAAGCAAAAAAGCCAAAGCCAACGAGGCAACGCCTGTAAAAAAGAACGCAACGCATTTTTAATGGATTTTTTTCGATGAGTTCAGAGTTTGTGTGGTGCGCTGTGGTGGGGCAGTGGTGGGGCAGTGGTTAATGGGGGTGGGATGGGGCAGTGGGGCAGTGGGGGGAATGCTGGCATTAGCGGTATTATTGTTGTTTGTTTTCACAGAATGGCCTGACACCAGGCAAACAAACAACAACAAAAGCGAGCTGCGAGCTGCCAACTGCGAGGTGCGAGAGCAGCTCAACATTTTTTGTATTAAAACCTGCGGTCAGGGCGTGTTGCAGTTGCAGTTGCAGATTTGTACACGCAGCCATTAAAATGGCACTCGGAGGCGACTCTGGACCAGGTGCTGACGATGATGACGACCGAGGATTGTGGACTGCGGACTGTTGACTGTGAACTGCGCGTGGCTGAAGCGTGAAAAAGGCAGCAGACATTTGCCAAAATGCCATAAATAAGAAGAATACCAAAATACGAAAAACGAACAAAAAAGTGTTAATAACACTAATTTGTCTGCGGTCAAAATGGTAATTTTTGTGGATTTTCAGTTGGCCGGAATTGGGTTTGGGCTTTGGGGTTCTTGCGTGCTGATTGCCAACGGTTTTTGGGTTTGGTCAGTAGGTGAAAGGCAGAGATAATGAGATGTAAACGACGAGGCATTGATTGATGTTGCATTTTAAATATAATTGGGTGCCAAATGTGTGTGGAAATGAGCCAAAAAACGAAGTGTGAACGGATGCAAAAAAATGTGCAGTCCAAAGGAAATTGATTTCATTATTTGAGCTGATAGGATGTTCGCCCATCCTTGCAAGAAATATTGAATAAATTTGATAATTTTAATAAATAATTTAAAATGTTAAACTTACATAAATGTAATAATAAAATTCTGCTCATATTATTTTGCTGTGTCGCGTATTTTTAGTCGACATTAAATAAATAAATAAATTAGCAGTGTAGCACATGTGTTATAGCCCAGCACTTAGCATTTTGTTGGTAGCTTATCCAAAAGAAGCATTAAATTTCGTTTTCCTGCCTCTGCCCCTGCCCCTGCCCCTGGCCCCAACTCTTGCCCTTGCCACACAGTGTGCATAAAGTAGCGCCAGTTAATTGCCCAGGCAGAGAGGCACAGAGTCCGATTCGACGCAGTGTCGCGACACCAGACTGTGGCAGACGACTCTGACTCTCTGAGGAACATCTGGGATCACTTGGTGGCATGAACGTTGCCCGTTGCAAGTTGCCGGTTGCCAGTTGCCCGTTGCAAGTTGCGGTCCTCTTCTATGTTAATGGCACTCACTTCGTCTAGTGTTGCCCCCGCTGAAGTCTCGGCATTATATTTCTGGTACTTAATTTTCCACAATTTGTGGCTTCAACTATACGTTTTTTTTTCCTTCCTTCTTTTGACTAATTCACGTTGATTTGCTTCGTTTTTTCTCTGTTCTGTTCTGTTCTGTTGCATGTCTCGTGATTTGCGGCAATTTGGTAAAGTGTCTAGCGAGGTTCTAATGTTATGACCGGGGCCCGTGATCGGTGCCAAGACAGAGAGTCGACGTCGACCACACCATAGCCTAATGCATTTCAACTTCTTTTGTGGTGATAAGGAAAATTGTTTATAATGAGGTTCTGCGGTCGACGCTCAATTGAGTTTAAACTTAATTGTTGCAAGGCAGCCACTGGATTTACGCTACGCAGCAGACGCCTATTAGGCCAGGGCCTAATCTTGTACCCGACTTAGGTAGCTAGTCTTTAACAGGACAGCGACATCGACAGGCTCTGACTCGTCTAATGCTCAACTAATTGAGTAATTTTTGACTGCTTGGTATCAATCATGCAACCCCATTTTCTTTCCTTTTTCCTTCTCAGGCACAACTCGTTTCCGATTTCCTATTTTCCTCGCCTTTTCTCAGCCGAGCATTGCGAATTTCCCAAAGGCGCTTAACTTAACGCTTTATTGTTACAAATTTGTATCCTTTTACAGCTTCCCAGAAGTGGACAGGGTTTATTCCTTTGGGTGACATGCTTTCACTTCTTAACCGGACAATCAATCATTCGCTTGACTTGTGTGTTTACTTGGTCTTCTAATCGGCTTGGTCCAGAGCAGTTGCTTATCGTTGGATAAATGTGACTATAAATCGAAAAATTATAAACGCTTAGCAACTGACCAGCTAGGCGAACTCACCCTCGAAAAGGCAACCGGACACCGAAGACTGTAATATACTCTGTAATCGATGTTCAAGCTCGATCTCCCAGCTGACATACAACAGCGTTGTTCTCTTGACCGACTTTTTAAGCCTTTAACAAATCCAATCACTGGACCAAGCCTGCTTACCAATTCAATTGAGAGTCAGTCAGAGTCGGAGTCAGAGTCCAACTGCCATTTAGATAAACAGTTGGTTAAATTTATGCATTTATTTTGACATGCGGCATGATTTATTAACCGTAAGTAATTTGTAAATATACACACTGACATTGGCAGGGATAACGAAAGGGTACGGGTGGGGTAGGCAACCCCCTCTACGCCTCTGGTCAGTCGGACAATCTTTTATTTAAGGGGGGGTTCGAGTTTTTAAAAATGTATTTGCATTGGCGCATTTGTAACCGCAACGAATTCGTTTGTAATAAAAATGTAAATGCCATCGGACGCCACTTCAAGACGAGTTTCACTCAGAGCCACAAAAAAACAAAA
Organism: Drosophila flavopinicola; assembly: GCA_035042425.1. Lineage (NCBI taxonomy): Eukaryota > Metazoa > Arthropoda > Insecta > Diptera > Drosophilidae > Drosophila > Drosophila flavopinicola. Next base: position 5,654,394 of record JAWNLL010000452.1, on the reverse strand, counting down.
ACCGAAACCGAAAGAAATGAAATACGACCACAAACTGACACTTGAGGATGAGCTTGAACCCTTTTCGCTTGACCATTTCAGTTGAGGATGTGGATTCGCCTTTTTTGCATTGGCCAAGTGGTTTGAGCAGGTTTAGATTTACTTCGCCTGACCCTCAATGGGCTATGTTTGATTTATGCTTAAAGTAAACACAAATTGCAGCATTTTGATAAGCAAATGCTAAACAGTTTTCTATCTGCTTGTTGCCCACGTTTCGCAGCTGATTAAAACGCTGCTGGGGAGCATTTGTTTTTCGGGGCGCCCCTTTTTGTGGCATGTAAACAAAACTTGAATTTAAACACACCTCCTGTTCGTGCCCCCTTTCAAATGTTTTCAAGTGCAAACACACAAGCGAAATGCTGCCCCCTTTTTTTGTTTGTGGCACAGCCGGAAAATCATTGGCGTAGGTGACGCCTTTTATTGCTACATTTTCCAGCTATTTTTGGTGCGAAGACAAATGCACAAGTCGAAAAGAAAGAAAAAGCAGCCTACAAATGTAGAATAAATTGAGTTGCCCCATCTGTCTGTCCATATCTGTCCCAATGAATCCCTGCTCCATTCGCAGCCCGAGGGTAGAAGCAAACGTTCCGAGTACACCCGCATTTTCTGTGCTGTCTTCGAATGACTTATTAGGATTTGTATCTGTATGTTGTGTGCGCGCTTAAAAACAATGAAATATGTTAATAATTAATTAGTTTTTTATTTTTCTCAAGTGTTGCTTGCGGTGTTGATTTGTTGCTTCTTTTCTGCTTTCTGTTTTCGGTTTTTTGTATGCTGATGACGATCACAAATTTACACATAATTTTCATTTGGGAGCTTAGCCGTTGACGTTTTTGTGGGCATGTGGAAGCATTTTGTAGCTGGGAAAGGGAAATTAGTAAAATAAATTGTGTAGAATATTAGAAAATTTACAAGCGAAAACAAATCAAGGCTAATGCATACGTGGTCGTAATTTAATGGGCAAACCAGCTCCAAAACCACACCCATTTAATTACCCCAAACAACACTTGAAATGCACTTAAAACAATAAATTAGATAGAAACTATCTCTACTTAATAAACAAATTTTCACATAAAATTACAATTTGGTTACGTAGCCAGAGGAAGTCTCAGGAAGCGCAACAATGGGAAAAGGGCGAAAGAGAAAGAGAGCCACAAAAAATCCACTTAATAAAATTTATGTGCAGGAGTGGCTCAGGACACTCACACACACACACACACACACACACACAAACACATATGAAAATACAGATAAGTCGAGGGCACGCCGATACATGCACATAAAAAAGATAAAGTGTTCACCTCCCCCAGATGTGTGAGTGTGTGTCTGTGTGTGGTTGTGTGTGGTTCGTAGGTGTGTAAGCCAGGCGGGTAATAATTATATTTTTATTGGACATTTATTGCCCAAAAACGGGCAACATTTTAATCAAATTGCTCGAGGTGAGGGAAGGAAGCTTCGCTTGTGGGTTTTTATGTGCCGGAACTTGCCCCTTTTGTTTAAGGACCTAATTTATGTTTCCAAATAATGCACAGGCCTGGGAAATACGCTGAGGCTGACTGACAAACGCTGACATCGAATTGCTTTTACAAACTGTGTTTATTGAACAAACAAAAACGCATAATTTGCGCTCAGCTCAAAAAATGATTTGTAATTCAATACAAAAGCGACCGAACGGAGCGGATTTTCGGTTAGCCAATGAGTAAGTCACTTTTCAGATCGGGTCAACAAAGAGATAACTGAAAACAAATAAATAAATAAATCGCGCTGCTAATTAAAGGCGGCAGCAAAGCAAAGACAAGTCGGCGAGCGTTTGAAGCAGCCCAAAAATAGGAGCAGAGCAGAGCAGCTAAGAAAATAACACTAGACACATCTGAAGACAACACTTTATAGTAGGGTGCACCAGACGGGGAAAATTCAATTGAAAGAAAGCGACACACGAATTGACATGAGTAGCAAACAGGAAAGGGCAAACACTAAGTACTTATATGCATACACATTCACTGTTCAACGACTTTTCAATACGCTATGGAAATTATATAATAGAAATTATAATAATATATATATTGATATATATAGATATATCAAGTCGAAATTCATATAATAAAAATTATATATTATTATAATCCGATAATTATCCCATCAACAGCTCAAACTAATAATAATTGACTGATTGCTCATATCTAATCATCATTATGTTTGAACTACTATGAAACTGATCTATTAAGTTCACACTACAAACCAAGCACAAATTGGATTAGACTCGACTTTCACTCTATAAGAATAGAAGAACCATCAGGGCAAATCGAGACCCCCTGGCGTGTTTTTATATAGAAAAACTTTTTACTTTGATGTGTGTTGATATGCGTGTGTGTGTGTGTGTGTGAGTGAGTGAGTCGGGAATCGGGAATTGGGAGTCGGGAGTCGTTCGTTTGTCGGGTTATGCTGCGATCCGTTGCGTTGGATTACATGTTTCAGTTACACGCCACATTGGCGGCAGGCGGATTGGGGGCGATGGCATTTGTGATTGGAACTGTGACTGGGAAGGGGGGGATTGGGGGACAAGTGTTAAACTGTATTTGTCTGAGTTTTTGGCATGTTTGCCGGGTTTGACTAGAAATTACATTTGGCTCTGAGAAATGAGAAATGCCACACAATCAGGTACCGACAGGCGACAGGCGACAACAATGTCGAGTGGGATATTACCTTACACATAAGAAATATGCTCTGACAATTGACAGATGCAATCGGAGCAGCTCAGCAGCTGAGCATCACATCGCACTCAGTGCTCGCAAATTGCATTTCGTCAAAGCATTCCTGTGGCTGCTTTTGACAAAGCAAAGCGCATTTTCCAACCCGTTTAAAAAATGAGCTCTGACAGCCGACTGTCAATATGCAGATTGTTTTCCAGCTACGCACGATTTGCCAAAGAATCTCTGTTCCCGCTCTCTCTGGCATGACCATGTGGCGTTGTTCGAATCGGAATCAGAAGCTCAAGTTCAAGTGCGTCGTTTCTGTCAGTGATTGGCTTTGTCGAATGTCGAATGTCTTAATGAAATGCGAGTGGCTTCTTCTGGCTTGTAGCACTTTAAGCCTTTTTATGCGCTTTAAGAGCTCAACAATTTTATGTATCGGATTGTGTAATCACTTTATTACACTTGAAATTAATGGAGCACTGGACAACTTAAGTCCAGGGGAATGTCAATGTCAAAGCTGATGACAAACAGAAGCGATGACAGCATCAAAATGTAAGTTCTCAAATATTCGTTATATATGCAGCTAATTTCAGAAATTTTACACTATTATACGAAGCTAATGCGATCAATCGAGAGATAGAGAGAAAGATGAGACTATTCAAATGACTTGCAGTGTAGTTTCAATGACTTAGCAAAGTTGTTAGTTCTGAAACATAAAAGTTTTAATAATAAGACCATAACAAGTCAACTCACAGCTTCACTTTGCCTCTGTGACGAACCTTTGGCTCAGCTTAACCCTATGTTGCCTGTCTTCGAAAAACAATGTGTTGTATGGAAGTGCAGCCATTTGTAAAGCTCATGAATAGCCGCACAATGGGCAGACATGAAAATCACACAAAAATTAATCACAGCAAATTGCGCAGAAAAAGCCACCGAAAAAGTTCTGACAGCCCCGAGGAGGATTAATCATCTAATGCGTTTATGCACGAGCATAACACAAAAACTTGAAATTCGTCTTGGCACTTCAGAGCCAAAGCCAATATCATTTGTAAGCGACACCAGACGATCCTCCAGACAATGCGGCGCCAAAAACAAGAAGAATGCTGGCTGGTCTCTCTGGTCAAGGTGTTGAGTGAGAGCACCTTCTCAGCTCGAAAAAAAAGGGTACGCACCACGAGATGACAACAAAATGGCAATTAATTGAAACATGAATTATGAACGCCACGCTGCCGTTGTAGTTGCAGCCACCCAGTGTCCATTGTTGTTGCAGTCCAGTGAAAGATGACCAGGTGAGAAGGTCGGTCCAGAGGATGCTGCCTTGACGAACCAACTGAGTGACTGACTGACTGAGGGACTGACTGATGCGCTGGACTTTTGATGTCGGTGCTGCTTTTGGCTTTTGTTCTTGATTCATAAAAGTTCATTAATCTTGCCGAATTCTATTTGGGTTTTCCCCTACGAAAAAGCGCAGCAAATGCGTTGTGAAAATTTCAATAAAACTTTCAAGAAAATCAAGCAAGCTAGTTTTGTGCTCAAAGTCCAGTTTTTTACATGATTAATTAACAAATTATTCATTGCGACAGAGACACTGAAGATGCCAACGTGAGAAACACTGATTCAAAACGATCTGTAATATAGTTAACCACAAGTCTTAAGCAGGATATATAAAAGTCAGAAGCGCCCTTGGCATGTTCTTCTATTGTAGATTCTATTTTTATACATATAGACATTCGTTGATCCGCCCACAGTTTGTGGCTCGTCATCATAAATCATGCGATTGGTAAACTAATGTCTGACATGAATATCCAAGTGGAATGTTAGGCATCGTCTGATTGGAATTAGTAAAGTCAAAAACCATAGCTGACACTTAATTATGGGCTGCAGGCGGTGAAGCGTGCCAGTGCCCAGAAAACTGCACTCCCCCCTCCCCCACCCCCTCCTTGGTTTAGAAAACACATAAATCTTAGGAAAATGTGAGCCCCCAAATGACACAGTCAAGGGTTTTCGAATGTCACTGAAAAATTGCTCGAAATGTTGACACAACTATTCAAATTAATTGATTTAATGCCACTTGCACTCGGTTATTAATGAAGTTCGGAGTGCAGCTCTAATTAGAATTAGAAAGCACCCAGGCGACATTTGTGTTTTCCCGTTTTTCAATATTTCATGCAACCAAATTAGAAATTGCTGCAAGCCCGAAAAACAAACGTTGCACGTGCTGTGGCTGTGGCTGTGGCACTCGTAATATATTTTAATAATCTACTCGAAAAGCAGCCAAACTATTCAGCACTTTTAGTGCTTTTCTTGCGACACGTTTCTAGCGTCTGGGAAACTCTTGGTAACACCTGCTGCACTTTTCCGCCCCACTCAACTACTTAAAGCAGTTTTTATTTTCATTGCGTTTGCTCACTGACAATTAAATTAAAGCGCATTAAGGCAAATTTATGACAGCTTAATTTCATATATTAAGATTTTATGACGCTTTGGTTGGGTAGTATCGTAAAACTAAAAACTAAAGTTGGCTTTGCTGGCAGCAAGGAGTTACTTAAGCACTAAATTAGATTAGCAGCTGGATAATCAAACTTTTATACATATATACACTGAACTACCACAAGAATGATTGCCACGCCCCCTAATGCCATTCAATCAGCAGTGGACAGGTAGTCGTATTCGGATATTCGTCCACATCCCACCCACTCAGTGATGAATGACGGCAGTCGCTTGGATCTTGGCCAAAAGCATTTATTGGCTGTGGCGAGGTTTGTACAGCAAGTTCTTAATTACGAATGAATTTATGAGCAGTTTGCTGAATTGCGATTAGAAACTATCTGCCAGCAAATTTGAAGAATTGTAAATACAGGCATTGATTGTTAAAGTTGCGGAAACATAAAGCAAACAGTCCATAGTTGTTACTTTGGCATTCATATTGCAAAGTCTGACATTTCAAACAGTATTGTTGTTTATGAAATGATAAACTTGGCGCAAAATGAAATAAATGTGAAAGATATGCGCCTTCAATAATTACCAATTTAAAATCTCTAAAAATATATAAATTAAATGTTTTATATTAGGTTCTGTAACGAAACAGATCTTGGAATGATTTGCTACTCTATGTTCTCAATAAAATCAAAGAACAAGAATCCACAAACTTTGATATGCTTCAGCTTGAACTTGTTGTGCGACCCTCGGATTTGTTTGCTGCGCTTTTGACTTGCAGTTTCTTTTATGCGCTGCCGTTGACAGTCAACTGAAAAATGCAACTCGCCCGCCGGCAGCCCATTGACATGGCGATGACGATGTCGATGGCGATGGCGATGTCGAGATGATGATGATGATGTGAATGACGTTACGTTTAACGGAGGCAGCGACGTCAGCGACTGTTCAGGCCATTAGCGAGCAATTGCGCATAAAAGTCACGGAGTCGAAGGCAACTGACACTGCCGGATGCAGTTGGATAGTTTTTGGCTGTGCGGCTACTTGGCTTTTGGCTCTTGGCTCTTGGCTGGCTGGTTATGGCCAGGCGATCAGCCAATATTAAATAATGTTGTTAAATGCGAAGCATTGAAGCGCTGGGGGAATCGAAACGCTTTGCGCGCTGACAGTCAATGGCTAAATAAATAAATAAAATCAAATTAACTTTGACTTTTCGTGTGCGGCGACATTTGTCTGTCTGCATTTCTGTGGTGTGCTGTGTGCTTTGTACTTTGTGCATTGCCATTCGATTTCTCACAACACAAAGGTGAAATGACGATAGCGCTGACGATGACGATGACGAAGGCGATGGCGATGGCGATGGCGATGACGCCAATTGCCAGTTGAGCCATAAAAAATCGCAGCTCGTTTCGAGCGCGTTTTCACTGATTTGTGTCGCTGGCTGCTCAATCGCGTGTTTCTTTTGCCAGCCAGCCATTGTATCGAGTTAATTTATTGATGGCAGACGCGCGATAAAAACCAAAAAATGTGAATTGTCATTAGAACTCATAAACTTGATTGACAAGCCAAGGGGTAGCCAATGTCAATATAGCAATCGATAGGCGATTAGGCGACCAGGTCTATTGAACTTTCTACACAAGCTAAATTACTCTGGAATATTTTGTTTATTTAATAAGTAAATGTAAAAATAATAAAAAATATAATTTCATCAATATTTCACCAGAAAAATAAAGATTTCTCAGTATGCATTACAAATATTTAAAAAAAAAATAGTTTCTATGATATTATACCAGAAGAATCATGAATTTCCTATATAAATATATATAATATTACAGTCACACCAATTAAAATGCTTACTCCTGTTACCATCAGCTCTCAAATCTATTGTCCGATGGGCTCTTGCGCTTTCCCAGGCAAATTTGCATAGCATCTCAATTTAAAAGAAATCCAGCGCATAATTATGTTCCCTAAAAGTGCACATAATTCAAAGCATTTTCCGGCTTAAGAAACACGTTTAACGCCAGCTGAGAAAAGCATATATTCGCAGTATCTTTTTTAATTTTATGCATCGGGATCATAAAGATTTCCGCACCATATATGACCGTTGGTCATAAATATTCAAATTTCACAGTCCATCCCAGTTGCGCAGCATCCGAAATCGAGCTTCGCATCAATCATAAAAAAACAAGCTCATTAAAAATCATAAATATGGAATTTGGTTTATTTTCTTGCAGGAGCGCATCCTGCCGCCACTTCCTGGCCAGGCTGACCACGATTTGCATATAAAAAGCATTTAAACGCAACAAATTGCATGTAAATTGTTTTTCCCGTACAAAAACTCGCCACTAATTATGCTCATTCAGAAGTGTTGACATAAATCTCCACATTTGTCCACACTGTCCTCTCCTCTCCTCTCCTCTCCTCTCCTCTCCTCTCCTCTCCTCTCCTCTCCTCTCTTGTCCTGTCCCGTCCTCTTCTGTACTGTCCCGCGGAGGGGTGCGACCAACATCGGCTGGACCAGTGTGTCCTGTCTATAAATTTGGAATTATTTTCGGCAGCACCGCAGCCTGAACTTCGTTCCCAGTCCCATTGTCAGCGGCTTGTCCTAACAACGTGTTAATGTCGTCCCGGTCTAACCCTTTCAGCGGCCGCCGTGTCCTCTCGGCTCGTCCTCGTTCTCGTCCTTGTCCTTGGCATCGTCCTCGTCAGTGCTTGACACTAATGTGCCGCATTACAAACTGTTGAGCAATTTAATTTAATGTACACTCTCGGAGTTGCCGAGTTTTTTTTTATTTGTCAACGTCTGGACGACTACTTTGCAGTTGCTTAAGATTTATTTGCATTTGACGGGCAGGCTAGGGTTAAAGCATTGTCCTGCGCTGAGAGCCTGGCGCTTCCTTGAATATTTATTGCCTTCGACATTTTTGCGGTTTTTTGTCTAATTTTTGGTTCATTAAATATAATTTCATGCTCGGCAGTTTTGACTTAATTAAGTTGCATTTCCAAAAACTGAAGGACTCTTAAGTGTATTTTGGAGTTCGACTTAATGACTTGGAAAAATGTCGCGCTGAATATGAAAATTGGGAGAGAGAAAAAATGGTATGAGAGCTGTCTACATTGTGATTATTTATTCTCAATAAAATACATCTGTTTACTTAACGAATCATAGATTGATAACATTCATGAGTAATAAGGATATAAGTGTTTACAAGGACATTAAAGGCGATAGCAAGGATAACATAAAATATATGGCAGCTTAAGATATAGTGGTTCAATCCGGCTGTCTTTATCCTCGATCAAAACTCGACCAATAATAAAACTCTCGTTTTTTTTTTTGTGACAAATTTCTTTTGTGGCAAATATTAATTCCGTGTGGTCTAAACTTAATTAATCAAATTTGTCACACTTGCCTAGCTGCTGCTTTCCCGTTCCTTGAGCAGACTCACTCAAGCATAAGACGCCACACTGTCAGTTTAGAAGTAATAGACGAAAAACTCATTAGAAAATTTCCAACTACCCACACACATTGCAATCCTTTCTATCCTGTCTCTGTGCTAATCACAAAAACGTGACGTCATTCGCCACGCCTTTATTATGATTTTTATTAATGATGCCCCTTCACTATTCCATATGCATATAGCGAGAATTGTTAGAGTAACAGTAGCCCAAAAAACAGAAAAACCAATTTGTCTGTGAGACGAAGTGCGAAAGTTGCCTGTGTTTTAATCCGCGCGTTTAATTGAAATTGGCTTTGATGCCGCGATGTATTATTATGTATTATGCGGGTCCTGAGTGAGTGGTGGGTTAAACTCTGGTAGCTGTTAGCTGCCTCGGCATCTTATAGATATTAATGATGTTTAGACATACAAGCGAATTACGAAACAATTAATTATGATTTTCTTATTGGCTTTGACTTTTGCGTGACTCTTTGTCTTTTGGGCTTGTCGCGGTCAACTTTGTAGGCCCGATGGGGTTAAGCTTAACCCAAATAAGCGTATTTTTTGTTTGTTGCCCGCAGGATTACGCTTTTTAACTGTAACAATTGCATTGCTGCTTTTAATTGTGAATTATTAACGCAAGAGGTGAGTTGTCTGTTTTTTCTGTCTATTTATTTGATGGCAGCTTGCAACTGAGACCAATTGAGAAGGGTTAAAAGAAAATATATAGTTTTTATTATTATTCAAATTAACAATATGACTGATATGGCTGACGTATATAATAAGTTGAAAAAGTAGTTAATAAATTCAAGAAATACGTGCAAAAGGAAATTTATATATGAAATATATATAAGCTTATCTAAAAACTTGATTTTCTTGCAGTTTGTTCTTAGGACTCCGCCCTTTTTCAATGCTTGTTTTCTTTCTTGGCTGCCCGCTGCTTTTGCCCCCATAAGTCAGGGGCTTATCGCGCCCAATCGGCCATAATTCTTATGCCTGACATAATGTACCTCACTTTGTTGTTTATCGTTGTTGCAATTCTCTGCTGCTCAGCACTTTGGCAACTTTTTAGCAATTTACAAAATATGGCATAATTCAGCCATAGACATCCCCGACGGCGAATGTTGTTGTTTTTTTTAGAACTACGTGTAACTTGTATTATTGCCCACTTATTGACTTAATGTGCATCTGTAATCTAGATAACAATGCCAATAAGAGTTTATTTGATATATAGGGCTAAAGGAAAAGCTGAGATCCTCGCAACTGATTTCAGTGAAAGTGCACAGCGGGTTGGCCTAGAATTGAGAGAGAGAGAGAGAGAGAGAGAGAGAGGGAGAGAGAACAGAACTGAGAGTCGGATTAGGCAGCTGTGCCACAAAAGTCAAATGCCAACTAATTAAAAGTCTCAAAGGTTTCCTTCTGTGACACCAGCAGGATCATTAATAAGGATTTCGCGATGCGCCTATTGCGACGTTCTCAGAAGTTCTCACGTGTGTGTTCTGTGTTCTGTGTTCTGTATTCTGTGTGTTCAATGAGACAAAAGTGGAAACGGCAGCAATGCAAATATTTATATAAGTTACTTTTGTTGCTATTTTTCTTCAAATGTCAGCGGCGAACAAAAGGGTTAATGAGTTCAGCAACAACAACGCAGCTACTTAAAGGCCTGATTAATGATCAACTCGACCGAAAAGAAAAAAAACAGTTTAAAAAGCTGCCTTCATATGTATGCAAAATAAGCAACAAAAAAAAAACGTTTGCATAAAATCATTAATTAAACGCAGGTACGAACAAAAACCAAATATGTTAATGCAAATGCAAGTAAACTAAAGCTGTTTTGAAAAATCGCATCATTTCCAATTATAAATTCATTGAAATGACATTTAGACCCGAAGGAGAAGGATCTCAGCTACTCCATCAGTCACAAGCTTCACACTGTCTAACCCTGAATAGTTAAATATAATAAATGTTTGTTTTCAGTTTCATTTTTTGTATTTTTCGGCTGTATGCAAATTGTTATTTCTCTCCCAGCTCCACACTCAATTAACTTTGTTGTCAATCAAATGCAAATATTGCGGTTCTTTGGCAGCACACAAAATATATACATATATATATCCGGAGGGGGGAGGGCAACTGCAATTTGTTGCTGCTGTTGTGGCTCATTAGAATTGCTCAATTATTCCATCAATATGCATTGTTGTTAATCGAATTTGTGCAGTTGCCGCCAGTCGGCGTTAAAAATTCATGAATATTTAAGTGGCCCACCGTTGGGCATGCAAATTTTTGTCAACTCTTTTTCTTTTGCATCAGGAGAGAGCAGAAAGGAGCAAGGAGCTGGAGTGTGATATTGAAATGCCTTCGATTTGCCTGGGAAAGTTTAGCAAGCGTGACGCACAGCTGCCAAACGAGACTTGGAATAGTATTAGCATACACTTAAAGGAAGCTCAATTCGTTATTTATTGGCTAATCCGTTCTATCAATAGCCAAGTGCGGATGTAAAACAACCATTAAGCAAATCAAGCAACAACTCGACAAAACATCTTCTCATCATCGCACACAATTCCCGCCACTGGATGATCAATCAAAATCTGAATTTTAATGTTATGCGGTGCATGAAACCAAACAGGAATAACAAAATAACCATATCCTGAATAGCAACACACACACAGACACACACACAAAACAAAACATAAAGCAAAAAAGTGCACAAGAATTTTGAACGCGACTCGCAAAAAAAGGGTGCGCTGGCATTTTTCTAACCCTTTGGAAAATTAAAAAAGAAATAGAAAGGAAAATGCAAAAAAATCAAATAAAAACAGTTTGACGTAGTGGCAACCAGTAACCAGTAGCTGCCACTGGAAAATAGTAAAAATTGTCGAAAATCCTATTAAGCGTTTCCTGCGCGCTTCTGTTGCTGAAGGTATCGACATTTTTTTCCCTGCTCCTTGTTGCTTTCAGTGGCATAAAAATCACACCAGGGATAGCCAAGGCAGGGAGAATGTGTTTTTGACACTTGGCTTTGGGTTTGGGCTTGGGAGCAATTTCCCTTTTGCGCTTCAGTCAGTGGCTTAAATGTCTAATTTAAATGCATGCGCTTTTAACAGTTGTAGACAGAGATTGATGATTGTTTTTGAATTGTAGCGTAGTCTAGCTAAATCCTCCAGGACTCTCCTCGACTATAATTGCTAACAAATAACTGAAAGTAGGCTGAGGCCTTGCTTAACCGAATCAAAAAGCGTACGCTCATTAACTCCAACTTATTAAATGTATAGAAGAGATAAAGAGGAAACTCACCCACACAACGCAGGTGCAGATTTTCCCTGAGGGCAGGAGAAAGCAAACAACCCCAAACAACTCCTTCACACACATATGGGACACACATGAGCGCGATGTCATCTAGTCTATTTAGAAGCCGTTAATTTATGATCTCTAACAAATCAAGTTGGCCATGCTCACTTAACAAAACAAAGCCCAAGCAAACTTTTTGTTGCTTAGGTGTATAAAATTTAAAGCATTTATCGTAAATTTTGATCGCTGCCGCCATAAAAACTGATAACAACAGACATCAAACATCATGTGTGGAGTCCCGGTCAGTAGACTGGACAACCCTTAACCACACACACATACACATGCACATCCTGTTTGCCACACAAAGGACTATTCGCTGATTAGGAAGTGGAAAACAATAAAAGGCTACCCACATTTGAAAGGCGACACTGCGCCAACTAGAACGGATGTCATTAGGCCTATTTAAAGTAGTTTTGGCCAGAGGCAAATTGTATAAAGTACGGCCAGCGGAAATGGTAGCCAATTTATCAGCCCAGACTTCAATTCGTTGCGCCTTTGCGAGGGGTCAGATTTTGTCACTCTCAGCGCCTAAATAAATATGTCAAAATCAATTCCAATTTTTGGGCCAACGCCAACGCAGCCGATAAACTGGCGATCCCGATCCCGATTCCGATTCGCTTTCAATTAGTACCGCACAATTGACTCTTTAAAATGCCATTTTGGCTCTGCTTTTGTGGCACGTTGTAAGTAGCTTCCATTGGTTACGCTCCGAGCAGCGGCGACCCTATCGAACAAATATATTGCCACAAATTGCATGCAACGCTCGAAATAAAAAAGGGTTAACGTGGCGAAAAGAAATTAATTTTTATAAAGCGTTAAGCAGTTCAAAAATGTGACCAGTATTTTGCTATACACTTTGAGAAGCACTTTGTTGAACTAGTTGTTGTGTTTGGATAGAAAACAGACAATTTAAAAGCAGACTTGGATAAATTTCCTTTTTAGTGTTTAAAATATGGATATTTTGTTTTGAAAATTATATATATTACAATGTTCCTCAATCAAAACCAATTTCCACTAATCTTTATATGCTGAATCTTTTCAATTATCTTTAAGAACTCTTCTACTAGATTGCAAAAGATAAATTATCATTGATGATACATCCGTCATATTTCTTCTTATGTGCTAGAGAAGTTTGAGTAATACTCATGTATACTCTTGTCGAACGTAGAACTATTACGCTATAAGCTAAATGTATCTTGAATTTGCATAAAACATTTGATTTAGACATGTTACAGTCACAAAAATATGAAAAGTTCCATAAACATAATCAAGATTAGTTGTATACTAATATTCAACAATGAATATACATTTTAAATGTTTGTCCTGCATCGTTAGCTTAACAAATCTGAAGAACCACAGCCCTGGTCATATTCCTAGAATATCTACCCACTCCCAGAGGTACACATACATACATTCCCTAAAGCAAACCCTTGTCGTTTCCTGCAGCTGCCCAAGAAAATATTCTCACAATATTTTGTGTATATATTTTTTATGGTTTTGCGTGTTTATTAATTGCTGCAAATTTACTGCAAATTTAACGCGGCCCTCTTTGAAATCAATCAAAATGCACATGTCAAACACAAATCCCAAAATAAATCAAAACAATAAAAATAAAAATAAGTAAAGAAAAAAAGGAAACTATAAGAAAACATATAAAAAACGAACGCGCCGTCATAAATATTTTGAAAGACGCGAAACCATAAAAATGCAGTGTGAAATTCACCCAAAAAAGTAAAATAAAATAATAATAAACAACTGAAACGAGTCGAAATGCAGTGCGAATTTCACACAGTAAAAAAATTGGTGCTGAAAACAGCCCAAAATGCAATTGATCTGAGTTTTGTTGGATTGGCTGGGGTGGGGTTGGTTTTTAGTTGCTTTTGACTTGGGTAAAGTGGGTAAAGCCAATAAATGCCCATCAATGAGCAGCGTCGATCCTTCCTTGAATGCAGTTTTGAAAACAGTTTAAATTTGATTTGGGTGCACAGTTTCTGGTGAGGGTTGGGAGTTGAGAGTTGAGCTTGAGGTTGGGATTGGGGTTGGGGTTGGACAACCCTTTCAGGCGAATGCAACACGAAACTGAACTGGCCACTGAAGCGTCGCGTCCGAGCTGCTAAATAAATCATTTCTCTTCGATTAATTCGCTTGCTGACATGTGGAGAGTGCACACACATACACACACACACACACACTCACACATGTGTGGTGTACGGGGAGAAAGGGTTACGGCGTATAGGACTTTCGAGGGTGACGGCTAAACGGCCGCTACTCATGTCAAATTTTGGCTTTTGCTCCGCTTTGTAGTGGCATGGAAAATTGTTTTTTATGCGCTCGCTCATAAGTTATAAATTAGTCGACTTTTCAAGTGCTTTAAAGTCGCAAAAGGGGTACGCAGCGTTTCATCCAATGACATTTCCACGTCATTGATTTCCTTGGGTTTTATTTTTAAATTGTTGCCTCTCGCATTGTGCGTAACAATTGGCACTTATGTCTCGAGCATTTTTAAGTGCATTGATTAATTCCTGTTTTGATCGTTTTGAAATCAATATTGTTTGCAAATTTCTATAAATACCTCCCTTGCCAGCAGTTGGTGTGTGTAATTTGCAGTTATTTGCAACGCCCAACAACAGTTGCTGCCACTTTTAAAAGGCTCCCCGACTTACGGCCATAAACCAATAAGAGCTCCTGCGGAATTTATGTAGTGGAAGTGTGTAAAAAGGATTGCAAGTTGAGTAGCGTGAGAAAGATGGGTTACGATGGGAATGGATTAGAGAATATCCAGAGATCTAAGAATGTAGAAAACAGTTCTTGAAGAAAATAATATACAAATTTGGTATTTTTAAGATACAAAATTAATGCGTTCTTGTGTTAAATATTTATTTTACAAGTTATTAACAAATTAATTTTGAAAGTCATGGAAATGTATGAAAACGAAGAAAAAATCATATATTTACTTATAATATGTATCGTAAGTCTTTATCGAAGTCTTGTATCAAGAAGTATGGGATATTTTTGATATAGTTGGTATAAATATAATATTTCTGTAAACTCTTAAGACTTAAATTAATTTTCAGCATAAATGCATTTTTTAAAATTTAAAGAATGCACAAATACTAAACTTATATCATTTAATACAGAGATACAAATTTGAATTTCAAAAATTAGTTATGAATTTATATTAGATGATCAGCAAAAATGATATTTAATTCATAACTTGTTCTGTCTTTTGTAATGACCATATAAGCCCATATTCAATAGCATAACCCTTTCTGATCGTGCGTAAACATTTAACAACTTAATCGAGTCACACACGACCAGAAGAACACACACACACACACAACACACACACTGGCAGTATTAACAATTACGTCACGAGCGTGGCTCACTTTTAACCCTAGAGATAATTTAATCAGCGCTACTTCAAGTAGGTAATGTTGTCCACGACAATAAGAAAGGGAGCAAAAGAGGATGGGACTGGCAATGGGAATGGGAACGGGAACGGGAAAGAGGACGAGCTCAGGAGCAGGAGCAGGCAGCACAGTCTGGCAGTCAGCTCATGTGTGAGATTTACGCGTTCGCCTTTCACTCGAGGCAAACTGAAATCAAAGCGTAACAAATTGCGGGCACACTCGACCAAGGACAAAGGACAAAGGAGGGGCAGACAACTTTCACTGCACGGATTAGCAGGCACGTGACTTTTTTTCAATGCGAAACAGTCGGCTCCCGAAGGCACCATTGTTGTTGTATCCGTTCGACTATTGAAAGCCGATTATACTATGTACGACTATTTACACTTCATTATTATGAGCATGAGGCGGATGACGATGAAGTGCAGGGTACAATGGTCAGCCGGTCAGCCGGTCAGCTGGTCTGCTGGTCTGCAGTTTGCCATCCGCTACTTAATTATGTCACTTTGGGCACAATTTATTAATCTTTTTTCTCTGTGCCAAATCGATTTGTTGTTATCTGTACATCTATATACACACATATCTATTAATATGCATTGGGCATGTGAAGGGTGTGGCCAATTTGCATGCTACTGACACGCGTCAGATCAAAGAGACAGACAGAGAGAGAAAGAGAGGGGGAGGGGTTATGCAAATAAAAGTCAGCTTGTCAATAAATGTGCTTGGACATAGGTCAATGAGTGCTACTTAATCAATGTCAGGCAGCGAGAAGCCTGGGAATATATATACATACATATATGTGACTAGCTCTAAATGCCATTTTCCATGCCTGTCATAAACGAAATGAGGAATTGAGGCAGAAAAACTGCATAACTAAGCAGCTGATTTAGCATACTTAGGGTATACCAGTTGAGAATATTATCCTCGTAATCTGCAGAATAAATCAAGCTAGTAAGCTAAAGATATATATTTATATACAAATATTATATGCAGTATACAATACTTAAATCAAATAATAGTATAAATAGAGGAATTGCTGTTGTGATTTTCAGCTTGAAATATATTTTTAAAAATGATGTTGATTTCACTAAGCCTAACATATTTAGCATATGGAAACTTGATCAGAACTAGAACTATCGACGAGTGATTTGAGTAATCAGCTGCTTAATACCACAAATCTCACACTGCGCCAGCGCCGTTGGTGTCTAATGATTAGCCAACTACCAAAATAGGTGGCATTGATATAATGGCCAGGCCAACAGCCAACAGATACGGCCAAGAGCCAGCAGCTAACAGCTAACAGCTAACAGCCGCAACGAACTGAGAGAGAGGCAGTTGAACTCGGCTCAACTCAACTCTTTGTCAGGCATTTTCAATTTCGTTAATGACCCAAAAGTGCCGTAAAGCAATTTATACACGGTCAGGGCAGGCACGGAAGGCAGAGTGAGCTCTGGCTCTGGCTCTGGCTGTGGCTCTGGCTCACTGACACAAGACAAATAATAGCGCAGCAGGACATTGACAACAACACCCGAGAAGCGAGTGGAAAATGGGAAAAATGGACAGGCGGACAGGCGGACAGACAGAGAGGCAGCAACTGGTCAGTAATTGACTGCCGTTGCAGTTGCCTTTAACGTTGATGGTCGCCAGTTTGTTTGGCTGACCAAACGCCGATAATGAAGCGCACTTGTTGCATGTGGCAAACAAATTTTGTTGTTGCTGTTGCTGTTTTTGGGAGCAACAAACAAAGTGCAACTGCAGCAGGCATTGGGTTGGGGTAATTAATCATATTGCCGTCTCTCGAATGACTTCTTTTATGGGCACTCATAAACCATTGACGATATACCTTGCTTGGGTTATTTTCAAACTAATTTAAGGTGTTGCCCCCAGTGCAAGACGTAAATAAATCATTAATTTCCACTTGGACACTTTTTACGTATGCATTTTCTTCAATTTTTTCTTCCCATTTGGTTTTTCTAGTGACCGCCTGCGGTTTTGTGGGTGTTGACATACGCTTAAGCGCAGGAATATGGTCTGGCGAGCCTGGGAGAGCAATGAATCAAGAGATTAATGAAACGATAAGGTCTGAGCACTAAATGTCAATCCGGCAATCTGAAGAAGCCTTCGTCTCAAACAATTAACTTGGCCCCACCTACTCCAAGAAAAACCCCATTGGAGCTTCATTCAACCGCCTTTGATATTTGATTTGCCTTTTCCGACATACAAGTATCACTATCTGGCCAGAACTTCGTTTGTGGTCATATTGCGTTTCACTTTTGCTCCACTTTCAGTTTTTGCGTCAATTTGCGTTGGGGGCGTTGTTTGCTAAAGTCAAGAAACTGGGTCACTGCTGTTGCTGTTGCTATTGCTATTGCTTTCCCTGCCCTCCTGCCCTGCTCAAGGGTCCGAGTCCGAGTTTGTACCCCGGGCAATACAGCTAGAAAAAAATCAATAGACCAGCTCGTAATTAGCCTGCGACTTAAAGTGCATGCGAACTCACTTAGTTACTTGGAACGTGGCTCTGAGTCATTTGGCCCGACAGGAAACCCATTGTTTTTGTTCACTCATCATATTTTTTGCGGCAGGATATTATTTGTAATTATTTTACATATTTATTTAATGTATTATATATTTTAATATTTATCAAGATATACTTTTTATCAAATATAACATATTTTTAATAATTGATTTAAAATGTTATACATACTGACCTTAAGCTCCTACTTCAGATAATTATTACTATACTCTGTTATAAGAAAATAGTTCTTTAGAGAATAGATTGTTCTTTTAATCGAAACTGTACAGTTATTTATCAATAAAGCCATATAAACCGACCTAAAAAATAAAAAATTTAATGAAGTAAATAATCACACTTATTTAAGCAACTAAATCTGAAATGCAACTAATTATTCTGACTTTACCAAACTGATTAAAATATATGGATATAAAAACGTTAACTTTAAACATATGACCCATAATGAACTGGAAATATGTTATCATAAACTGTCTGACACACACACACACACACTCACACTCGCACTCACACACATCTACATTCCAAGCATAATTGCAGGCACTAAAAGTGCAATCCTGCACACGCAAAGGACACGCGACAAACTGTCGCTGGGCATATAGCAACATTTGCATACCCTACAATTTCCGAGTCGCTTATCGCTGTCAAAAATCAAGCCACACGCAAAAAAAACAAACCGAACACAAAAGGTAAGTAAAAATTGTGCACTTAACCCTAAACTGGCCGCGGGTCAGACGAGGACCCTAATTTCCAGGGCGCTTGTTGTCATGTCACGACAATTAAACATTAAATATGCTCAGTGCGCTTTTGCGCGATTTAAATTAAGATAATGCGGCAAATTAGCGGCCCGAAATGTTTGCATAATTATCGTACACACACTTTTTTCGACTGTCCAACTTATCAGCGAGCGTCGATCATTTGTCACAGATGTTGCATTCGGGCTTCCACTGTCTACTGTCCTCTAGGGGGTGCACGTATCCTGATGACTTGAGTTTTTGCTTTTTTGTGTGCTTCCTGCGGTTGCCTTTGAGCAGCGTAACCTTTTAATTTAACCCTTGCCGCAACTTGTGGCATGACACCACACAAATA
The DNA here is from genome assembly GCA_035042425.1 of Drosophila flavopinicola. Lineage (NCBI taxonomy): Eukaryota > Metazoa > Arthropoda > Insecta > Diptera > Drosophilidae > Drosophila > Drosophila flavopinicola. The sequence goes on along the minus strand of JAWNLL010000452.1, from coordinate 5,635,421 downwards.
TGCTGTGCCAAAAAATTGTTTTGCCTTTCAAGGTGGCATATTGGTTGTGGCGATAAGCATCGGTAAATGTTTGTCCTTTCTGCATGTGGGCGATGGGGTTGTCCTGGCTGGCAAAAGGGTTAACACCCCGTACGGTAAATGCCAGTTGGGCAAACAAAGGTGAGATTTGCTTTACACAAAGGAGGTTAAAGAAAACTCTTACAAAATAAAACTGATAGATAATAGTTTTTATGTTTATTGATTATAGAATATGTTGGCATAGAGCATAGAGCATAAAAATAACTTAAGTTTCTTAAGTAGATCTTTCAACTGTATCTTACTTAGATGCTTGATGTTTAAATTAAAAATTTTAATTTATAAAGTGTTTAATATCACTTATGGTTCAACAAATTGTTGTAGTCTTTTATTTCAATTTTTTTCTAAAAATTAAAATCAAATATATTTTTTCTTACCATGTACATTTTTAATGAAACTTATTGTCAACTATTCATTTGCTTACCTTGCTTATTGTTAGGTTATTTTAAAATTTCAAAAAAGAACCTTAACTATAATAATAAATGATTTTCGCACTGATTCTTTTTTCAAACCGAATATATTTATATTTTCTATTTGGTTGCTCATTTATTTCGAAATGTAAACTATATTCTTGAATGGTTTCTAATTTTGGGAATATCCAACTAGTTACCAATTATATCTAAACCTAATTCGCTTGGGGTACACCATAATCCGGCGCTGGCTGTTGTTGCATGCCACCGACTTGCCCCATTCCGTATATGCTATCGGGAAGTACACCACCGACCTCGTAGTTACCGTTATCTAAAGGCGCCGACTCGCTATCGAAGTAAGGACATGATTCAGCCATGCCAGCTGGCAAAGGCATCTGCATGTGAGTAGCATTAGGGAAGTGATTGAAGTTATTGCCACCCAGACACCGAAAGTCGGCACTGTAAACACTTTGGCTTTGAATCTTGTCGTCCTCATACTCTTCAGGGTCCTGCGTTGGCCAGGCACTTGATTGATGCGAATATGTTTCCATTGGGGGCTGAGAGGGCATAGCTATTGGGTTTGAATAGAACTGCTGTGCGTTTTGGCTCATATTGGGCGCAAAGCTGCTGCGACTGATGACATTATATTCCTGGCTCACAGGTGGATAACCACCGCTACTGTTGACAGTGTATTCCTGGCTCACAGGCGTATAAGAAGTTTGGCCGGAATCGTTACTGTTGACAGTGTATTCCTGGCTCACAGGCGTATAAGAAGTTTGGCCTGCACCGTTACTGTTGACAGTGTATTCCTGGCTCACGGGTGGATAGCCACTTTGGCTCATTTGCGGTACAGCAGCAGACATTCCCGCAGTATTTCGATACATGTTCAAGTAATTTTCAATACTGGCCTGGTTGGCATATTGATACTGAGGTTGATTTGAACTGTAGCTGCTGGAATCGACAGAACTTCCAGCAGTATTTCTATACATATTCAGATAGTTTTCAATACTAGCCTGGTTGGCATATTGAAACTGAGCCTGATTTGTGTTGCTAGAATCGACCGAATTTCCCGCAGTATTTCGATACATATTCAAGTAATTTTCAATATTAGCCTGGTTGGCATATTGAAACTGAGATTGGTTTGAATCGACTGCATAATTTTGAGGCACTTGCTGCCCGCTAGCTGACGGGCAATTGCAATTGCCATAGCCATATGGATTACCACCATAATTTCCCGTTAAAGCTTGGGATGGAGCATAGCCACAGTACCCGAAGTTGCCCTCGCCACTACCTCCGTAATAATTCTGGCCATAGCTGGAGCCTTGGCTTTGATCTGTATGAACGAATTCAGATCTAAGCGGAAATGTTGTACGCATATGTTTTACTCACAATCATTGGCACCGTATTCGGCACTTGCTCTAGAAAATTGTAAATATATAATTAAATGATTAACACTTAATTGAAGATAGGCGTACCCCTCAAAAATACCAGTTTCTGGGAGTACTGTATATTGTGTTCCATTATCATCATTCGCCATTTCATCTTTCACAGCGGACAAAGTCCGAGAGATCAAGTCACCTGTTTTCGCATCTGCTTCCATCCATTCGCTTTTTAACTCATTCTAAGAATTAGGAAAATATAAACACAATTTTTCTAATTTCCAAAACAATTTGAACTGTTTACCTATGTTTGCTTTGAGCCAGGTTAGCCTTCATTAAATTGTCCCTGAGTCTTTGAGGGACTCAATAGATTATTGAAAAAATTTTGATAGTTCAGAATTTCCCTCAGAAATAGTAAATTTCCCCATGACTACAGTAAATATGTGCTTTAAAAATCGCAATCCTAAACCTTGCTTAATAATAAATGAATAAAAATATATTTTGTGTTGATTATAATTGTTTTTCTTGTATAAAATTGTATTTATTTTTGCATGTCTTATAAAAAGGTATTAATTGCTTACAAATGTGTTGTAAGTTTTTACATTTGCCTTCTTTTTTTTGCGTACACAAATGCCGAAAAAATATAAATAATATCGTTTTTAATTTTGCTAAGGTCAATAATAATCGTAAAATATGCATACATATATTTTTATTTTTCTTGTAATTGTATCAAAAATTGCTTAAACTATGAAATTTGTAGTAAGTTTTCTGCTTTTGCGGGTTTTAACTTTGTTTAATGTTTTACGGTTGGTTTTTCTTTGCGGCTCGGCGGTTTTTTTCTGTTTATCTGTTTTTGCTTTGACACTCATTTTATGTTATTATTTTTTGTGTATATATAAAAATGGTCTGCTTAAGATCTATTTTGTACAATGTAGTTGTTGTCTTTGTTGTATTTTATTTGTTACATTTGTTGGTTCTGTAAGAATATCATATTTGTGTATTTGTAGGCTACATTTATGTATGTATATTCTAGTAGAAATGCTAAAATTTGACAATTAGTTGTATATACTTAGTAATATGTGGCATATGTACTTGAATGTATATGATAGTGTTTAGTGTTTGCTTTGCTTTTAATGCTGTTTAGTTGTAGACACAGATACTAATTAGTTGAACGATATTTTTGCATAGGTTTTGTTCTCAAAGTAAAATATATATTAACATAATCAAGTCTTGCAGCTACGCCTATTTTGAACCAACTTTTACAACCCGAAACCTGTGACATTTGAAACTTAGGCTTACAAAATGCTCTTTCTTTGCCACTCTCTCTCTCTCTCTCTCTCTCTCTCTCTCTGTCTTCCTATCTCTTTCTCTTCTGCTAAAAATAACTACAAAGAATTTGACACCAAAAAGTACCAATAATATTATATCACTTTCAGCAACTCGATGACAAATTTGGAATTTTTCTCAAAAATCGTTACAATACAAATATAAAATACACTTTCGTTAGCACTTCCAATCCATCCAGAACTCGTCAATCCCCCAAAAATCACAATGCGCTTTGATTGAGCTGCCACCAAAACTAACTGTACAAGTAGTCAGTTCTCTATATATAGTCTTGCATCTCCCAAATCTCTAATCTCGCATCTTCGCATCAGTCACATCTCCATTTGCATCGGCGGCATCTGCACTTGCATCACTGTGGCCACTGCTGCTAATCTCGAAGGATATCTGTATGACTGTTGGCCGCCGCTGTCCGGGATTATAGCTGTAGAGTCGCAAGGCGTAGCAGAAGATTTGCGCCAACAGCTCCCAGCAGCCAAACTCCGACATGGACATGGCGCCCTGTTCGCTGCCCAATGGCACTGAAATGTTGGCGCGAAATTGCGAATTGCTGCCACGCTGTTGCTGTTGTTGTCGTTGTTGTCCTTGCTGTTGTTGTCGGGACTCGTTTTGTCTGGGATTCGCTCCGACATTCGGTGCGGCGGCTTGTTGCGCACTTTGTTGCCTACTTCTGGCCAACAGTTGCGCCTGATCGGGTATAAAGTAAGCAATTGCCATTGTTTTTTTGTGCTGTGTATTTTTTTTGTATTTTAAAGAATCACGCAAAAATGCCACTTATTGCACTTGATAGTTTTATTCACTTTCAAAATTGTTTATTTTTTTTTGGCGCCAAAACACAAAACTTGTATATCTTTACGTAACTGGGAAAATACGTGAAATATATACGCGCTGCTCTGTCGTCTGTGTTGTTGCCTTATCAAAGGTTCTGCGTGGACTGACTCGAAATATCCTTGCCGCAGTCACTTTTATAAAATTGCTGCGCTGCCAACGAAGTCGCTTCGTGCTTCCTATAGGAAGCAACACGGCGCTCGCTCGGCCAAAATGTCAACCCCCTTGGAGTATTCGAGCGGTGGTGGCTGGGATGTGTGTGCTTTGTTTATGCCAACAACCAACCAATTGAACCACCAACCACAGCTACTCACACCACCGCAGACGAGGCGCAGCAACTGCAACTGCCACCCCAACCGAAAAAAGTCACAGTCACGGCTGGGCTTTGGCTTTTCTTACCTTCCGTGAGAGAGTAGCAGAAAGAGAAAGAGAGAGCGCGTCAGAGAGAGAGAGAGAGAGAGAGAGCGCAACTCACTTCGTTACGTTAGACGCAAAGTAACGTAAGCTGTCGAAGTAACGTAAGCAGAGGGTGGTTGAGGCAATTTTCGAATGAGGGGTTTTTCATTCGGGGCTCAATGGTTGTTTTCTTGGGCAAGCACTCAAATGAGGGGCATTTTTTCGAAGTTCGAATGTTTTTCGAATGCTTTGTGAGTAATTTCAGTGCTCGGGAATCAACAATTGTTTGCAGACTGCAATTTCCCCTTAAGCAGTAATTTTGAACACCTTAATTGCTAATAATATTGAAATATCTAATTAATGATATATTTTTGTTAATATAATGTCTATTGCTTGAGTATATCGTAATATATTTTACTTTTACAGTATCTCTTTATAATTACATATTTTCCCTCTACTGTATCTCTTATCGAAATTAACTTTCCATTGATTTAGTTCAACTATAAACAGCTCATTCTTCGTTCTATTCATTTAAAGGTTAGGGAGCAGCATTCAACTTCCTTCAACTTGACACCCATTGTCCGGATTTTCTTCTCAAATCCGTTATGCTTGCCTTTTAAACTGGTGCTCCCAAACCTTCAACATGCACACCCACCGAAGCCAACGGGAATCCCACTTAAAACCTTGAAACAAACAGTTCCGGCAAACATATTCCACTCACTGTGTCCTTGAGGTCCCCCATGTGTACAAAGCTTGTTCATCCATTATGATAAACCACTTCCTGCTAGTTTGCAGTCCACACAACTACAACAAAATGCCAATTCAAGTTGTTACAATTTTAAGCATGAAAAAGGAACAGTTTTCTGCGAGGGTGTCAAAGATTTAATACCCTAACTTAAATAGAATTTCTTCTAAGTTAACTATAAAATATTTTAGAGTATATGCAAAAATAGTTGAGAGATAATATAAACAACAAATCTTCAAACTTATAACAATTTCTATAGTTCAAAGTTTCTTATTTTTATTTATTTTATTTTTGATAACATTTATTCAGCAAACAAATTTAGTTTTTGGCATTTGTAAATACAAATACATATTATGTAGTCAAGATCTGATCATAAGGCTTGTAAACAGAGAGACAAAATAAATTTAAATGGGGACTCCGAATAAATCGATTTAGTTTGTTTAATATTATCAGAGCAAACATATACTTTGCTCTGCAAACTGCTTTCCAAAATAATAATACCCTCTGTAAGTGTATTAGAAGATGCCCAAGCAGCGTTTTGCCGTCTGTTGCTGTTGCTAGGGGCGCGCCCAAGTTTCAAGGCCACTGCCAAGGCCAAGTGGCTGCCATTTGTGTGGTAAATGGCACATAACAAATTCGCCTCCTACAAAAGCATTTTGCTGAATTTGTTTCAAGGCCACGCCGGCCGGCAACAGCTAACGCTCCATTTTCCTCTTCCCTTTCCATTCCCTTTCGCTTTCCACTTTTGTTATTGCGGTGCGTGTGGCCTTGACAATGAAAATCGTTTAGGGAGCACTCCCTAACGGGAGGGGGTGGTGCGTGGGCGTGGGCGGCTCCAAACATTCGACTTTGGCACAGTTGACAGCACGTGCTTTTTATGCGGGTGCACAGAGCTTTCAAGGTCGTTTGGGGTATTGATTAAATGAGCAGCGAGTTGTGCGTGTTAAAGGATTATGATTGCAGATGGGCAGATAACTTGACTTTAACTTTTGTTTGATGCATTTAAAATTAATTTGTATTAAGCAAATAATATATTCGGTGTCTTTAAGCCAGAATTTGACACAAATTATGAACTACATGCAAAACTACCTAGACGGTAGGCCAAGTTTTAGATTGAGTCAATAAACATTATCCTGCTCACATCACAGCTGGCTAACGGATTAATATTTGTAGTCCCTATGCTCATAAAAGAATAGAGTTTTATTGCCTCCACCGCAAACAGGTGGACTTGACTTTAATGAGCTGGAAACTGAAAAGCCCAAGTCGAAAAGTCTGTCATATCAATATGCAGGAGCTTCAACTTCAAACATATCCACTGAATGTTTAAACGACAACTGCGCCCAAAACTGGCAACAGCTTGCACAACTTGCAACGTGCAACGTGCAACTTGCAACTAGCAGCTTTCAACGCTTATCAGCAATAAGCAGCCGCCACAGCTGCTGGCTGCACTTGAAGCTCATTAAAAATGTGCAGCAGCCAAGTTGCAGGAGGAAAATGCATTAAAAACTGCAACTGAAAAGCTCTGCCACACGGCAATGAAATGCAAAAGTGCACTTTACACATTTGTGCGTAATGATTTTCCATTAACGTAAATTTGAATTAACAGCGCAGAGTGGAGAGCATAAACGTAATTACAAGAATGCCAATGTTAAAACAACACGTGCCACCCACACTTGGCACCACCAACACCCCCAACACCACCTGCCCCACCTCGGTGCTGTGGCATTTGATAAACGCCAATGGCATTAACTGCCCCAAAGGCCCACAGTTGAATACTCACTCAATCCTTTCGCATCCTGTGTCACACAAAATGATGCGGCTGCTGACATGGACTCCACTCCCGGCTCCTGGTAGGGATACTCTGCTCCTCCTCCCCTCGCCGTCCCGCAATCCAGCTGCTACGGGCTGCTGTTTATGGTAATTATTTATTTTGGACAGCCGTTGCCGCATTTGTTGTAGACTTTTCATCATTGCCATAAACATAAAATTTTATGTTAATGATACTGTCTTGTGTTGCTTTTGTTATTGCTCTGTCTGTTTCGTATTGCATTTCCTCTGCTCTTAATGTGGTCTTTGGGGGGCAGTGGGGAGTGGAAGTCAAGTGCTGTGATAAGGTGAGAAGTGGAAACTTTGCATTGAATGCTCATTGGCATTACGGAGGGGCTTAACAAAAGTCTTCTTCGATTTGAGAAGGAATGAGTTGAGAGTTGTTTGCGAGGTGTGCTTTAAAAGTAAAGGGAACTTTGGGGTTGGTAGGACTCCCGCTAATCTGTCCCAACATTAAAAGAACACCCATCAGACTTTCGTTCCCGAGACAGAGTTAAATATATATTTTATTTTATTATAATTACTATTATTAATATATCTAGGAAAATTCGAGCAATTACAACAGTTTCCCAATTTTCTTTGTTATTAAAATGTTGTAAATTTTAAAATACAATTAAAAATGTGCCTTTACTTTAAAAATGTATTTCCAACAAATAAAACATACAATAAATCAAAAATTATTATTTTAAAAAGTCACAAATTTATATCCCTTATGATGCTCATTCAACTCGAACTTAACTTTATCACTGGTTGCCAAGCGATTCGAGTTCGTATCGAGACAGATGTGTACTCTATATGTATGCTTTAAATTTGTTGTTGCCACATTCATCATTGCGTTGTGTGATGAGCAGCATGAAGCATGGGTTATAATTTCAGATATCAAGAAACCTTACCACTCTTTGTGCAATAGCCCTTACCCCACATATGCTGGCAGGCACTTGAGCCCTAAAGAGTCCCAATTGTGCCGCTGGTCTGTGTGTAACTACTTAAGCCTCATCATCCGCGTTTTAATGCCCATCAGCCAATGCCATTTCAGACCTATAAGGACCACAACTTTCCAACAACACACACACACACACAGATACTTTCACTGGGCTGTGCAATTATTTCATGCATTGTTCGAGGATTGTTCGACTGCTTTTTGCAAAAATTTTCTTTGTATAACGTGGAAGGCAAAGTGTTGTCAGGGGATTTACGCGCTCACAATGAAGAGGCCAGGCACACAGGACGAGGTCCTGGCCCAGCAGCAGCACCAGCACCAGCACCAACGGAAATGGCAACAATGCACGCCAGCCTGACCGTACGGGAAAACAATTGACCAAGGGTTGGGGCAGCCGAGGATTACGCATCAGTTTACAAGATGCGCCTCGGTACTTAATGATTTCCACTTATGCATTGCAGACATCATGTCCAGGCCCCAAACCCATACCTATACCCTCTATAACCATTCCCAATCCCATTCCAATACCCATTCTGACATTCGATGATGGTTAGCCATTTGCCAAAGTGCATCCAGAGCATCATCAAGTGTCTCTCACTCTCTCTCTCTCTGCTCTCTCTCTCTCTCTCTCTGCTGTGTGTTGTGGGCTGGCAGTTGCAATCCTTTTGCTAATCTATATGTAAATTTTGCGCACAACAGACAAGATACTTTGGGGCCAGATAACAAGTGTAAACTAACTGGAAATCGAAAACCTGTCAACAGATCGAATCATTTATACCCTTTGCTACGCTTTGTTGTACAAAAGAACAAGTTTAAACAGCATTTTGTATATAGAATTCTATAACAAGAGGAAACTTTAAATTTAATAAGTCTTATCACATTTTATATATAAATATAGCTAAAAAGGGTATCATAAGGCTTTGCAAATGTTTTCTTATTGAAACTAGTCTCGCAAATCACGAGATATCTGCTGGCCAATATGCATGTGTAAGAGATAGCAAAAGGACTCGCCTGACATGTCCTTAGAAGGATACGCTTAGGCAACAGTCGCCGCCTTCGCTGGCAGATGACGTCATGCAAAGTGTTTGACAAATGGCTTTAAAGGGCAAAACGCGCCAAGACAAAAAAGGCTGACAACATACTAAAAACTTGACAAAGTGTTGGCAAGTGTCAGGCGCAGGACGACAGGACGAGCAGCAGCAGACAGCAGACAGCACACAGCTTATCCTTTGCATATGTGTCGACTGGCGTCTAAGTGTGCGTAAAAGATAAATAATCATGTGATATCATCAGGATGACGAGGCGTTGGAGCGACTCCAAGCGCGCCAAAAATTAATTTCATACATTTTAAAATTTCAATTTATTTTGCTGTGCACGAATGCGCGACGTCTTCAAGCAGACAACAACGACAAGAAGAACAACAACAGCAGGACACCCAACCCACAAACCCCCCAGCAACCCAAGCCCAAGGCCAACTGTCTCATGTGTTCTGGACTTGGCTTTTGTTTTTCCTTCGCCTGTGCGTGTGTACGTGTGTGTGTGTCGCTTTTCTTCATGTGCTCGTCCTTTTTTCACACTTGTCACTTGCATTTTTGACATTTCTGTTAGTTAAAGGGCGAGTGGCAAGCGAAACGGGCAGGCGGCAGAAGGACATGGCAAGGATGTGGAAGGGATCTGGTTGGTAGCGCTGTCAGCCGTTAATTAATTATGTGTATGCAGTCGGTCTGACAGTCTGGCTAAGTGCACTGAGCTTCTGCTCTCCACGAACTCTGGCTTAAACATATACATACATGTATATGGATGCATTGAGTGTAATTAACAAAAGGCCTATATGATAGATTGGAAATGTGATTTGAGACAGCTTGGCCACAATCATTATGAAATTGAGTATATTAACAATTGACAATCGCTTAATGTGGCATTATTTTCATTTATCAATAGCAATTCACAAGCCAAGGGCATTTTTGGTGGCATCTCTTTTGGATACGCTTGCTAAAGCATTTAAAAAAAAAATTGTATTTTTCTAGGAGATCTGAAAGCAAAGATACATTTTACAATTATTTACAGTTTAGTACGACAGTCGAATATAATACATTTAGCATATTTTATTAATATAATTACTTCATCCGAGTTTTTTTAAGTCCAATTTCGATCCATTTAGAAGTATAGTATTGGCTTAGGCGTTTTTGTATCTTTTTATCTTTTGTTTTATTAACTTAAAAATGTATTTACATATTTTCCTATTCTAATTAATAATTCCCGTTAATGAAGATATAAATAAATGTATAAATGCTCCAAATCAACGGATTATCCATGGTCACTTCTCTTTATTCTGCTGATTGCTATAAAATATAGAAACATAACTTATTAGTATTCTTATAGCCCTTTTCTTCTATACCATTCCAGTCACCAACTCTTTCTCAGGTCTAAAAGTGAAGTATAGAAAGAGTTGAGAAAGAAAACAGAATATAAATGCCAAACATAAACCCTACCATATCGCCTGAGAGTTCAGTTCTATTGCAGCCACTAAACTAAGTACTCTGGGAAAAATAACTTTTATATAGCTTTTTGATTAGTTTTCGGCGCTTTAAATCCGCTGGGAGTGTTCCACAGTGAAGTCAATTTAAATTAAAAGAAACACGCGCTGCTGCATATTGAAATGTCCGGAACTGGACAAGATCCTGGTGCGGCGGGCAAGGAGCAAGGAGCAAGGGGCTGGGGGCACCTTAACAAAAGTTAAATTGCAGGTATTTAAGCATTTTATATAAAATTCATCATCATCAGGCGTCCGCTGGAGTTAATGAAGAAGTGTCGCACCTCCCAGTCCCCCGCCCCCCTTCTGGCCAGCAGGCACTTTCCACTTCCCACTTTCCGCTCTCCACTTTCCTGTGCATTATTTAGCACGTCAAAAAGTTCATAACTACGCTGCGCTCGTGAATTGTAATTTTTCTTTCGCCATCGCGCACACTTTCATTACTTCATCACTCTCCAGGAGAGTGCGATGAGGAAGGAGTTCAAGGAGTGCTGTACACTTTTGCATCGCTAGTGCGCGCCATTTATTATGCTATGAAATTTGAGTCTGAGTTTTGTTTATGTATCCCAAGGATGTGCGTGAGAGAGAGAGAGAGAGAGAGAGAGAGAGTGAGAAAGATACGCGAGAGTTTTTCATTTACTCCTTTTTATGATTTTCAAGTTAATGTTCATTTATGGTGGTTACACGTCGACTTTTGGAGTTTGTTTAATTAGACGGTGTGGATTTTATTTCAAAGAAGTTGAGCCAGCGAATAAAAGACGAGCTGCGAGTTGAAGTTGGAGTTGGGAGAAGTTGTTTATATTTAATTGTCGAGCTGTTAGGTAAATGTGCTTAAGAAGTCAATGCCAAAGATGAGACTGAGAAGTAGTCAATTCGCATGAATGTGCTTGTAGATAAGTAAAATTGTAGATAAATAAATTGCCTTGAATATTTCCTTTTATTTAATCACATAAATTGTAAATAAAATATGTGATCAGAGTATTTATTTATATTTAAAATCTTTGGTGTTTTATAAAACTATAATTTAAACTACAAATGTATGCCTAGGGCAAAGGTGGAGCATTTCTGACATACTACTTTTCCTACTACTATTTTAGCATATTTCTTATTTAATTTAGATTCTTAACTATTAGTTATAATCGTTGAAAGAAAGCATGCCCAAAATGTTGTAAACGGAGTTTGAGTTGTAGTTATTTCAGCTATTTAAACTCCTGGCGTGCACCATTTAAAGCCAAAATATAATTCCAAGAGCTGCGAAGCTCTTTAGCCAGCCACAAAATAAAAGCAGCCCGAAAATGTTAAACTTATAAAATTTTACAACACGAAGCGTTTCCGTCAAGTCTTAAAGGTTTTACTAGCTAAGCTGCTGGGGATTCGACATATACGTATATAGTATATATATATATCTACTGCTGGTATGCACCTGACTGGGATTGGGATTGGTTTGGGTTTGGGGGCATTGGCAGTTCTTGTGGCTTATGCCATTTAATATGCATTTTGTGTTATATTTAATATGCAGCTGGAAAAGCCAAACTGCAGCTTGGCAGGAGCAAAGAAGCCAAGTCAAATTGCAGTCGACTTAATGGGCCACTGTTGCTTTTGGGAATACACCCAAAGACGATGAAGACGATGATGGCAGCTGTCTGGCATTGGAATAAGGAGAAGGCGTCTCGAGCTTGTGCCAATCATTTGCCTGCCACACCATGAGCTGCTCGGTATTTCACTTTGGGGCATTGTTACGTGGGAATTTCTGTTATGGATACCGACTTCTGTGTGTGTGTGTGTGTGTGTGTGTAGTAATACCTGGGCTCATTAGGGCGCCCAGTTTGGCACATCAAATTGCTGGGCAAATTGGCATTGGCATTGGCCTTCTGTGGTACAGTTTAGTTCTCAGTTCCTTTAATGAAGCACAAGCTGTGTGGACTGTGTGGTAATAACCCTTCTTCTTTAAGAAAGCAAACGCCCTTAATCAGCGCAGCGGGCAGCGGACACGGACAACGAAAGCGGACAGCAGCAACTACCCCAAGCATAAATCTATTGTCCTAGGTCATTCAACCTCACAAACTCACAAGCTCACAAACCTCACAAACCTCAACCTCAGCAGCAAAGCGAAACGCATGCGAAATGCCATTTGCGCTTTTATTTTATATATTCGCGAAGCTGCCGCATAAAATGAGCACTAGGAAACCAAGAGCATTACACAAGTATGCTGCGGATAGGCAGTGCTAGACTTAGAGATATCCTATACTTGGTTTGGAAGTAAACGAATAGTAAAATTATTAGAAATATTAGATATAATTAACAATTAAAGCGAATTACGTATACGTATTATATGGATTCCTCTATATATTCTATATAAAGTCAGAAATGTCATCTTCTTTTTATCTACATAGCGTCAATATGCCCTGTTTACAGCCATTTTATGTTTACAGGGCACAATAAATGCATATACATGAGCAGAACTAAGTTCCTGCGATAGATGCAAGTATAAAATATTTTTTTATGTCACATTTTTAATGACATTTGTTGCATTCGCACTTGGCATTGTGTTCCGAAAAACCCCTCCTCCCCCCACCCCCTACGCCACACACACACACACACACACATGAAAGTGCAACTGAAATTAGAACTGCAACGGATTGTGGCATTGTGCCAATTGCATGTGCGAAACTTTTCACAGCTCAACGCGCTAAATAAAATAGGAAGAGTGTGTTGTGCGAAAAAGAAATGTAATAGTGTGACAAAAAATAAGATGTAGTCATAAGGCAGATTTAATCGAGAGTTGTGCAGTGTAGTACCGAAAAAAAAAGAAAAGAGTTCGCCTCAGGCGAGAGTCAAAGTCAAGCAACAGGCTTTCAGTTTGACAGGAGCTACTCGCCCGATTGTAAAATGCCAGTGACAGCTGTCATTCGCAGGACGAAGGAAGAAAGGCAGAAACACACAGCACACAAGAGAAGTGCAGACAGAGAAAAAAGTGGGCAAACTTGACAGCCGAAGGTGCAGCAGTTGAGTAAGTTGTTAATAGGCTTTCAGTCTGCTGCCAAAAGGGTTGCCCCTTTAAGCCTTAAAGTAAAGTTGTGGTGCCTGAGCTCCTGAATAATTTACTAACCGAAATTGCAGTGGCAAATTGCAAATTATCATTGTCATCGCTGTGATTATCACAGTTATTATGGTTGACAAATTGTCAATTGGTCGGCGGACTCAATGCTAATTAGCAGCGATTGAAAAATCGAATTGTTCAGCTACTGTCTTTGGCGACGCCTACAAAATTCCCTTCACGCCTCAGCGATTTTCTTATGTCCTGTGTGTGTCCTGTGGCCACTTGAGTTGTGCTTTCTGCTCTATTGGCTGCCATTTAAGGCACGCACCATTGCATTTCGAGTGGCGACCGCAGGCTTGGGACTGACTCTCTCTCTCTCACTCTCTGTGGCGATTTGCAGATTGTAATTTGACAACGACTGCCGACTGCCAACTGGCGACTGCCAAACAAATAAACTGTCGTCGCATGTCTCGGTAACGTAATTAGGTTTGAACATTCTGCCAATTGTTGGAATTTTGGCCAGCTAGCGCAATTATATGCATCAATTGTCAGTTTGGTTACTGCTCGTTAACTTATTTGATTATGGGCTAATTTCGCATTACGAATTGGTTTAACAGAGCGAGCCACTCTGCTGTGATTTGAGTGGTATGAATACATGAATTAATGAATACACTAGAGAACAAGGTATCACAATACGATTTCGATTGTGGATTTTATCATAATTCGTCAGTGGTACAGTGCTGGTCATACGATTAGGGCTACTCACTTTAAATGATGTATTTATTTTAGTGAAAACTATAATTTTCATTAACATAAGTCTTGTTTTTTTTTTTTTAGTAAGTGGCTTGCCGAACATTTTATACTGTTTTCGAGTTTATTGATCAATTTGATTAGCTTTGGGGATTTTCGACGCATCCTTATATTTATTTTCTTCATCAAGACTATAATAACAAAAATTTTGGCTGCAAATGTGATTTTTGGTACCCTATAAATGCCCTTTGAAGACCTTAAACTCACATAACTTTGCCAAAACTGATCCGATTTTTAAGCTCAAGGAGAATTTGTTCGTGGTTTTTCCTCTACTTGTATTCAACTTTTCAGTTTTATCAATCTTCAAATTTTTTAATATTTTAAAAATTAATATTAGCTACGTTAAAGATACAAAACATATATGACCTAAACTTTAGCTTAATTGCAACTTAAATAGCTAACTGCCTTAAAGGCAGTGCACCTAATTGAATGACCGCCACTGTTTCTACAAACGATATTTGCTCCCAATTGGGCTGCCTAGTGCGATAAACTCTGCCGCTAGCTTATCTATGCATCTGAGCAAATTCAATTTGAAGAATGTGCCCATGAAATATATCTAAATAAGCAAAGTAATTTAACTTTTCAACATTCTTGCTGTAAGCCAACGAGAAAAGAGTTTGGCCCGAATAACAAAAGACATCTTATCGAGGGAGCACAGCACAGCACAGCTTGGCAGAGAGTCGTTTGATGAAGTGCATGGCATATTGACAGAAATAGCTGAGCTTACCGAGCTATGCAAATAAGGACATGGACACAGGACATAGGATACGTTGCCCAAATGTGCAAAAGTGCTTAAATCTACATAGGAATAGTGTATATATATATATATATGTATTTTTATCCGACTGCCGTCGCCCCGTCTCACAGTTTGCCCCTTTATCATTTATCTTGGCTTATTAAATTGAAAATATTGCTTGGAATATTTTGCATGCATGGCCAAGTGATGGCAACGTCAGCATCATTGTTGCTCCGTTTCGTCCTTTTAAATGCAAATTAGCTTTTTGACTTTCTGCATGCGCCCATGCCAAAGCCAAAGCCAAAGCTGATGCCAAACTCAGCCAACTCGCCCAGACTCTATTTAGATTTATGCGGCTTGATAAATTGTGGCTACACTTAATGTGCGCATACGGTGTGACATGTCCTTTTCATGTCACTCCAGCATCCAGCATTCAGCATTCAGGATCCAGCGGCAACTGCCAAAAAGTTGCACCCAGCCAAACGAAACGGTGCGTCTCCATTTCCATTTCGGCTGACATGTCGAGTGGTTTTGTTTTGTTGGTTTCCCCAGTTTTGCCCGCTGCCCTTTTTCTATTTTTTTTTTTGTTGCACGCTTGACACAAACAGCGACTGTTGACTGTTGAATGTTGACTGCTGGTTTCTGTTTGCTGGTTGTGGCCAAAAATCATTTTGGTTTGAAACGTACTCTCGTTGCTTTGTGGTTCAGCTTTGTAATTAGTTTTGTTAGCCAAGCCACACTGAGAAAGGTTCACAGTTCCTATTTCCATTGTCGTGCATGATTTCCATTGATAATCTGTTATCAAAAAGTAGATTTAAATAAATTGGTTTGCTTTTCGATAATTGTGTGTGTGTATATTTACTCATAATATCCATTGGTGGTCTGTAAAAATGAGTTGGTTTATAGTGGAAAGATTTACAGTTGAAAAATTTCAACAAACCTACCTATGAACTATTAAAAATAAAGTTATTGTGTATTTGATTTTTAAAAAAATTTTAAAAACTTTGTTTCTAAGCTTTTTTCTGCCACTCAAATTAGGTTGATGTATAGGTACAAAAGTTCAACTTTATTTACACTATACCCTATCGGCAAGCTTCTCTTTTCAGCTCGATAGATTGAATGGCCGCCTCTAGATACTAAACATGTTCCACACAGCTTATCCACAATCAAAAATCAATTACGACGACTGCTCGAATCATTTGAATTATAACACTTTCCCATGAAATGCCATGACGCCACTCTATCAAAATCCAGTTGAAAAGCGAAAGGCATGCACATTTAACATGCATTTTAAAATGTACCAACTAGCAGCCAGAAACTAGGCAGCGCCTGTCAAATCGACGCATGTTCGCATCCACTGAGATTTTTTCAACAATTTTTTAGATTGATGATGTCGCCGTGCTGTGCGTGTGTGTGTGGGGTGGCAAGCGGTTGTGGCAGGCATAGCCAAAGGCGCAACGCTCTCACACCCACTTACTGGGGAATACGTCAGTTGAGTTGTCAGAAAACAAAAAGAATAAACGTGTACACCAGACTCAAAGTGAGAGAGGGAGAGAGACACGCGTTTCCGCACAAGTTGCTGTCGATCATTGGGCGGGTACCAAGCTTGTACCACTGTGCATTTAAACCAATTCAACATGTTTCGTCACGCCTCAAAATTGTTTAGATTTTGAAATTTTTAAGTAGCGCCTAAGTTCCGGGCGCTAAGACACATTTAAGTGAATTGTTTTGTGTTTGTAGTTTGAGGGATACAAAATTAAAAAAAGAGCAGCATTTTGGGGTAGTATTTTGAGCTGATTTTAAATGCCTGTCAAAACGTGTCATTGTCAAAAAGCATAACAAACAAAAACAGTTGCAGTTGCCAATTTTTTTAGAGTACTCTGACCATCGGAATCAAAATGAGCTAAAACCAGTTCTAAGCCTAGTACACTTCTTGTGGAAGTGCAGTATATTCTGGATTCTCATCTAGTCAAAAAAATAAAGTATTTTGTTCCTATGTTATAGCTGGAAAGTTTGGTTGGGAGACCTTAGAAAGTTAGAATATATTAGTATAGTTTCGTTAACATAATGTCAAACAGAGACACCTATTTATATAGAAACAGATAGACGATAAACAAATATATACTCTATAGGTTCACAGATGCCTCCTGAATGCCTTACACATTTAGTAATAATTTGATAACTTAAGCCAGTGCAAAATGACATTAACAATTGGTTTCTTATTTGGTTTAAGAATCAAGGTAGCTTACTTTTAAACAACTATTATCTTCTGATTAATTCAATAATAACATAACAACTTAGGCCAGACAATATTCTATTAACAATTGGCTTTTTATTAGCTCTCAGAATCAAAGAAGTTTACTTCTAATACGCTCCCCTTCAACAAAAAAAAAACTACTATTTTGTAATGCGCACTTTTGACTTTGAGCTAGTTGTCAAATTGATTTAAAAATTCATAAATCAACTAAAAGTGAAAGACCACACCAATAAGCCAGACCCAAAATTAAATTAGGACCAGCAGCAGCAACAACAAGAGCAAAAGCAATAGCAACAGCAACCACAAACCGAAAAATGTACAAAATGTTAAACATAGCATAAAATTGTATCGGACAGTTGCCACAGAGAGAGAGAGTGAGGAAAAGAGGAGGAGGAGGTGGAGGAGGAGCAGGAGCAAGAGCAGGAGGAGGAGGAAGAGGAGGCGGGGACGGGCGTAGCTGCCCATTTGAGGGCACAAGTCGAGGCAGTATGTTTGCTTTCATAATAATCTCTCAAAATAGTCGCCTCAGCTCGACTTGTGCGTGTGTTTATTTTGATGCAATTATAAATTGTTGGATAACAAATTACATGGCTCATGGCTGATGGCTGATGGCTGCTGGCTCATTGAAAGCAGGACAGACGGACATTTAGTTTTTGAGCACGCACATATGTATGTTTGGCTGCTGGGGTGATCTCGTGCCCGACATTGATACAGGTACGGGGATACACAGGATGATATTGTAGGTCTGTGCTCAGGTGGCGCAACTGTACTGGGAAACAGTTCCATTTGTGCGACATGTGGCATGTGGCATGCGGGCGTTAATAGTAATAGAGGGTTGGGTTGGGATGGCAGCGACAATTGTCGTTATTTAGCATTAGTTCTAATAATAATAATATGCATTTTGTGTGTGCATTTTAATGAGCAGCTAGCTCCTTTGTCACCCAAGCACTTTGCATGTTTGTTGCGCATCAATTTTGGACAATTGTTTAGTCCTGCTGCTGTATTGTTTGGCCTGTTTGGGTTTATTGAACTGCTCTTAAAGCTTCAGCTCCTCGCTCAATTGCAATTCCAATTCCATTTGACTACCCATTGTTTGGTGGGGTCGGGTCGGGTCTGCTCTCCTTCTTCTCGTTGTTGTTTCAGCCAAATGCGAAAAGGGTTCATAACCGCACTTAGCCTCATTGGCTGCTAGCTGGCTGGTTGGCTGGCTGGCTTTATCGTGCGGCCCAGACGTAGCATTCTGTTAGCTGCTTAGCTGCCAGTCTTTGGCCACTCTCGCATTCAATTCAATTCCTGCTGGCGCGCTTTTTTGGTCCACAGGTTGTGCAAACATTAAAATTAATGAATAACAATAAAAGTGCTCAAGCTTGAGCTGCCGTTGACGTGTTAGTCCTGTCTGCGCGTAGTCCTGTAAATAGAATTACATGCGTTAGCATTCCAAAAACCAATTACATAAAATATAACGCAATACGTACCGACTTCATTTCATTTGCAATCATTATTGAAAACTATTTTTGTATGCAATTATAATGGCCATAAAATGTCAGTAAATGCCTTCAAATTGATGCAACTATTTTAATGATATGCCAGACAAAACCAGGATTCATATGCTATATATAATGCCTAGAAAAGCACTAATTATATGTTTGAGCTCGTAAATTAATTTCAAAAGCCCTATTAAAATTGAGCCATGATGCCAATTTTGGGCATGGTTTAAATGTGAAAAGCAGAGAAATGCATATGCAAATTAATTATAAATTTATGATATTCATTTTGCCCAAAAGCGCGATGACGACTATGGATATAATAGAGCGGGCATGCAGTCGAACTTCGCTAGCGCGAACCTACTGATTATTGCATGAACAACATGTTTGCTATCCAAAATATACAAACCAAAGGTTTATAATATTAGAGTGTACTTAAAGTCATTTCGACTTATGAAAGTTCGAGTTAGGCAAGTTGGACTGTACATATATGACTTGGGCGCTGTCTGCTAGCCCCATTAAAACCAGGGGGCAGCGGGGGCAGGCAACAAATGTGTGGCACATGTGTAAAGCCGTAAAATAGCACGGAAGCCCGGCGAATTGGAAATTGAAGGCAAAAGGTTTATGACTATATCAGTGACGTCTTCTTGTCTGTGGCTGTCACGCACATAATTCTCGGCAAAACATTAATTGCGCAATTGTGCCACATATAGACAGGGCAGGAGGAGGAGGAGGAGGACATCCAGTGGGTGGGGGACGAGCATTTCAACTTTTTAGTGACGTACGATTTGTTCTGCACGAATAAGCCGAAATCATTTGTAGACACAAAGCAGCACTTTGTTTTATGACTTGACAGCAACTTCAGGTCCCGTTAGTTTGCCAGCTCCTGCACGCATATTTTTTACAACTACTCTTCCAGTCGGGCCCATCTGTGTCTGTGTCCTGCAATCATTGCGTCCACCCACCTGATGCCGGCATGCGGGCTAATTTATGGCCTGCTCATGTGTTTTGTTTGTTTGTTATTCCCAATGTGCGTCCTGCCTGTCAACATACAAACATACATACATACATAACTAATTTCTCATTTACTGCTAAGTGTTTTTGCTCTCGCTTACCTCTGTTGATATTTCATAATTCTTGTAATGACATGTTTTTGTTGCCGCTCGAGTAGTTTTGTTTGCTTGCCTAATGTCCAAATGGGAATGCTGGAAGAGTGGTACTGCATTAGAAAAGTCATATGAATATGCAGTAGCGGGGAGTCACATAAGTAAACATAAGTTCTCAAAATCACAAAAGTTAAAGATTTCTTCTACTTCTAACAATCGGTATTCGAGTTTTTGACGAACCTGTCGCCGCCTCGCTGTGACTGGGCAATATTGCAACTTATTGGCAACATCGCAAGTGTCGATCCCGCGCATCGATACTTCCAGTCGCAAATTCATAATAAGAATCGATATTTGCATGTGGATTCGGTATCGAGTCCTCTCGTTCTTTTCGGTAATGGACGTCAAGTGAGTAGGTTGTGTGCGCTGCTAATAATTATAAAATCGACATTAATCTCAAACATCAATGGTTTAAAATCAAAAGAATATATTTAAACATGAGCAGAGTGAGTCTGGTTAGTCGGATAGCTTCTTCGCGAGCAATAAATCGCTAGCCTGGCACTGTTTAAAGCCAATCCAAATATTACTTATTCGCAGTCACTAAAAAAACGTGTTTGTGCCAGGGGCTATTAAAACTGTTAATTACAAGACTTGTGCATATGTAATAAACAATATAAATTATAAACCGAGCATAAAACGCGCTTTGCTTCACGCTTCGTTTGATTTATTGTGTCGCGGTACGCGTGTGTATGTGTGTGTGTATGTGTGTGTGTGTGGAAGGGGTGCTCTTCTAGAGTGCATGTGTGTATGCGTCTGTGTGTGTTTTGGTAGCCTACACTTGTCTCATTTAATGTGTTTATTTTAATTTTCAATGTTTGCCCGGCGGCGTTTTATTGCTTTCAATTTTTGCGCATGCTTTACGAGCGCATTAATATTAAGACAAACCAGCCCAAAAGCGGTAAACTCAATTAGATAAAAGCCTGGGTGTGGGCACACTGGCGGCGCTGTAAAATTCACTTGGCTACACACGCACGCACACAGAACGCTAAGCAGGGAATAGAATAGACTTCCATTTTTTTGTTGGAGCGTGTTAATTTGTTTTTAATTCCTGCAAGAGAGAGAAAGTTGTGCGTTTGCGCCCATAAATTAACGTTTAGTTACGCAACATAAAAATCGGCTGGTAACAAGCGGAAAGTGCATAAGTGTGTGTAGTGTAAATGACAGTGTCGGATTAATGTGAGTTTTCGCCTAGAGATGCACACATAACCTCACTTCCTGGAAGCTATTTCTAATGTGAATAACTAACTGGATGCTAGTTCGCCATTTTATACTTTCCTGTTAAATATATACTTGCTTAAAACAGCTTCTTTTTTTTTGAGCATATGCGCTAAGAATAAATTTTATGTTATAACAACAGCTGATTTAGATCATTAGCCCCTTGCTGGCTGTCAGTGGAATCATTAGTTTTATTTAATTATCCCTCTGATATTGATTGCTTTGTTAAAGCATATTAACCCCCTTCGGAAAACATCCACTTACGGAAAGTTCAATTAAAAGAATATACCCGAATATGGTTCCAACTGTGATATGGTTTACCACACAACAAACCCAACAATTTATTTGATAATGAATAATGATGTTGATTTGACACTCTCTGCACTCTCCGGCTCAACTTCAAATGGGAATCGTCACGCTTCTAAGCAGCCGATTCTCGTTTCTCGACCCCCGAACTCCTCGACCCATCAGAAGAAATCAGTGAGCAGGGATCTCCCCATGGTTTGGTTTTGGGTTGCTGCGTAGGCAGCTCATCTCGCTACTTGGGTAGAATTTTGGTTTTAATTCAATTAGATTCCAACTGCTCTCTGCTGTTGCAGTTATTGTTATTGAAATTGTACTCGTATGATCTAATTAATGGAGCATGAAATCTAGAACGTTTTCTTCACAATTTCACAGCACTGCAAAGTGGCCGCTAATGATGGACACTAATTAGTTGTTCTTATGAGTTGTGTGTGGTCAATTCTGGGCTAATTTACCGTGACAAAGGTGGATGCTATAAATTTACAATATTTATCCCTAAATTAATCCAGGGATCCCTTACATTGTGTAATTTATAATTAGATCGTTGCGCTTCTAGAAGTGATTTTAAAAAGTCCTCGTTGATATCCGCGTGTTCATACAGACGGACAGACAGACGGACATGGCTTTATTGACTCCGCTGTTGATACTGATCAGGAATATATATACTTTATATGATCGGAGATGCTTCCATTTGTCATTTACATACATTTACACAGCTTCAATATACTATTTTTACCAATTCTTAATGGGTTTCAGGGTATAAAAATGTTTAAAAACAAACGACAACATAAAACTATTCTATACAGCATGCATTTGAAATACAAACACAGTACAAAGTCCTTAAAAATAATGATTCTAATTTGTGCATGTTTTAATTTGCTCTTTGTAATCATATTACTTGTTGGCTTTATATCTGTCTGTGCCGCATGCTTATGTATATATCTGTCGTCTTCTCCTTGTTGGCATAGTCTTAACTGCTTTGGCATAATTTATAAACTTGTCTGTTTCGTGTCGACATTCATCAAGTTTTTGGCTGCTGCCAAAACAACTTCATTAAAATTAGCTCATAAAATTTGCAGCACACTGCCAAAATCTTGTTTAGTTTTCATTTATGGCTCAATGGCAATGAACCCCCCGAAAAAAGACCCAAACCTGCAAGAGCTCCAGCAGACGATGTGCAAATGTGCAACCTACACGCATCCGTATCCGCATCCACATCCTGACAGACGCATTTCAGCATAATTTGCTGTGACAGCTCCCGCAGCCATGACAGCCAGCATTTCCTGAGCGCTGAGCTTCCTTAATTCCACTTTACCAAATGACATTTAATATGCAAAGTTTTGCAGGCAGGAATGCTGTGCGACTAAAGCAGGCGCGTATCTTTTGATGACTTTTGTTGATTTTACACCAGCCAACAACATGCAACATGCACACACATAAGATCTATGTCCTGGCTAGGGACAGCAGCTCCAAAATAAGCAAGAGTGATCGACTTGCAAATACCCAGTGTACAAATTCACTAGGGTTTATTGTTTTTTTTTTTGTTTTTTTTTTTGTAATGTTTATTAGGCAAGCTACACAGGGTGTGTTCCCCTTTATCGAGACCTGTAAGAGTTTAGACTTTAAAAACCCATCTCAGTGGGGAGATGACGCTTGTTATTAGCACGGGTATGGATATTACTTATAATTTGCTAAACTAGCCGGCCATTCCGCGACCGGCCAAAGATCCAGAGGTCCGAATTTTATAGGCAGCAGGGTGGGGTGTTCAAATACAATTAATGTTCGCGACCTATGCATGCTATACGAGATCATATATTCACATTTCTTATATTAAATTTGTAAAATATTAAAACAATACCACAAAACAATACCAATTTAAAGTTACTTATGGTGTCAGAGATAACTTCACATGCATGCTACACTTGCACAATTACAATATACCTTTGCTTACCCAAGTTGAATGAGTACAGGGTATTAGAACAATAGCCACAGCAACAACAACAAAGAGCAGTAGCATCAAGTGGCGGCCATTTCAAAATGCATGTCGAAATGTTGGCGAAATACCCTTTATTACAAAATAGCTTTGCATGCTTTACGGTGCACAAAAGTCGTAAACTTTAATGACGCCATTTTGGAGTCGCGCAAAGTTGGCTTTTGAAATATGAATAGACATAGACAAGGACTCGTCGCATCGCCTAATACTCGCCTTGTTCAAGGAGATTAGTTCGATGGCGTCGTCGGCTTTTTGGGTGCCACCAATAAAATTGGTTTATGCTTTCTGCTAAGAGTACTACAAGTTTTCTGGCCACTTTTCAATCGCTGTAATTGACATTGCTTGTTCGGTCGTTCGTTCGTTGTTGTCCGGGACAACAGTTTTTGGGGATGTTGAGAACCCCAAACCCTTAAGCTAAGCACGCACACAAATTAAGCTCGTAAAATTTAATATTTTGCGCCAAAGTTTTCGGGAGGTGAGCATTAGTAATTTATTAGTGGCTTGAGCTGTGGAGCTTACTTTCAGGGACTATTTTAGCCTTGCATAATTTGTGAATTGTTCTTGTATATTTTTAAAATGAACATAAAATTTTAGTGCAGTTTGAAGTTTTCTTTTCTTGTAAAGCAATACCTAGTAATACACATTTTATTAACATAAATTCAGCGTTTTTTTTTCATACTAAAGTTTAACTTGGTCATTTAAAGTCATTCATTACATGAACATTGAATAACTTAATTTTTTTTTAATTTTTTGTTTAATATTCATTTTTGTTGGAAATTTTACTCAAACTACAATGATCTCTCGGAAATTTGAGGTGATAACCAATGCTTTTTTTTATACTCTTTTCGAAGAAAATATTATATTAAGTTTGTCCTGAAGTTTGTAACGCATAGAAGGAAGCGTCTGAGACCCCCAAAAGTTACTGCCAATATGCTTATAAAAACAAAACAAATTGATCTAGCCATGTCCGTCTGTCTGTCTGTCTGTCTGTATGTATGCAAACTAGTCCCTCAGTTTTTGAGCTATCGCGATGCAACTTTGCACAGACACTTATTATTCAAGGGGACAGCACATTGGTCGGAGCCGGCCGGATCGGACCACTATATCTTATAGCTGCCATACACCTCAAAGTCGGTTTTGGCCATAAATCCGATGTTTTCAAAGCAATTGCCTTAAATTTAATTTTACACTTGAACATCCTTATAACTCATCAATGGGTAAAATCGCAAATCGATTGAGTCATAAACAGCGAAGATATGCGTCATTAAATATTTTGAAAAAACAGGTGCATATGAGCAAACAAAGTCAAGCGCAAGAAAGCTTTTGATAGTCTGCTCTTCAAGGTATTTTGTCATCGATCATCAAAACGGCTTGGGGCGTAAGGGGTAAGGTTGCGAACTGGTGAGCGAGAGGTCCTGGGTTCAAGACCAGCGGCGACCGGTCATTTATTTTCATTTTTATACCCTGAACCCATTAAAAATGGGTAAAAAGGGTATTATGGTTTTGTGCAAAAGTATGTAACAGGCATAAGGAAGTATCTCCGACCATATAAAGTATATATATTCTTGATCAGTATCAACAGTCGAGTCGATTTAGCCATGTCCGTCTGTCTGTCTGTCCGTCCGTCCGTCCGTCCGTCCGTCCGTCCGCCGTCCGTCTGTCTGTATGAACACGCGGATATCAGAGACTACAAGAGCTAGAGACTTCATATTTGGAATATAAGTTCTCGTAATCCCGGGACAGATCAAGTTTATTATCGATTTATCGATAACTCGTCCCGTTTAAAAGTTATCGATAAATTTCGATTTCAGACCAGCGTTTTTGGGCTATAACTTACAAGTTATAAGAGCTAGAGGCCCCTAATTTGGCATGTATAATCTCGAATAGCATACACATGTAACACATTTTTCACTTTTTGGATACCACCCCCCAATTCGCCCAAACATTCAAAAAACTCATTTTTGAAGGTATGACCTTGCAATTTGGTTTGGTCACACATTTTATAGCCAATGTTATATCTTAAAAATTTTAAAAAGATCGGACACTAAACACAGAAGTTATTTAAGATTTTACTTTCCATTGTGTGGGGCTCAGTGAAAAAGCAAGATAACTGCTTAAACCGTTTTCACAGCTTGCAGTAATGTGTGGTGTGTTTGTATGTATGCACACTATTAGGCAAGTATGAATGGATGTCAGAACTGGGTTCAGGGTATCTCCTATTCGGGCAGTCCCGACTAGAGCACTCTTACTTGTTTCTTATTCTTCTTTTCAAATATATAATAAGTGTAATCAAATTCATTTGCTTTCAAATGGCTTAGAACAAAAACAATGCCACGCGAAAAAACAAAAGCTCAGTATAAATAGAGTTTGTCAGCGATTTTTAAAACTGCTTGGTGTAAGCAGTAAAAAGCAAAACAAGAAAGCTTTTGACAGTCTGCTCTTCAAGCAATTTTGTCAGCGATCATCAAAACGGCTTGTGGCGTAAGGGGTAGAGTTGCGAACTGGTGAGCGAGAGGTCCTGGGTTCAAGACCAGCGGCGACCGGTCATTTATTTTCATTTTTTCTTATTCTTCTTTTCAAATATATAATAACTGTAATCAAATTCATTTGCTTTCAATGGCTTAGAACAAAACAAGTAAGAGTGCTCTAGTCGGGAGTGCCCGACTACGAGATACCCTGAACCCAGTCCTTACAATCATTCATACTAATCTAAACACACACATGCTGCAGTACAAGCAGTACAAGCAGTACAAGCAGTGAAAGCGGTTTAAGCAGTTAGCTTGCTTTTTCGCTGAGCCCCACACAATGGAAAGTTAAATCTTAAATAACTTCTTTGTTTATTGTCCGATCTTATTGAAATTTTTGGGGCAAACAATTGTCAATAATATGTGTGACCAAACCAAATTCCAAGGTCACAACTCCTAAAATGCGTTTTCTGAACTTTTGGGGGTTTGGGGGTGGTATCCAAAAAGTGAAATATTTGTTACATGTGTATGCTATTCGAGATTATACATGTCGAATTTGGGGCCTCTAGCTTTTATAACTTTGAAGTTATGTCCCAAAAACGCAAGTCTGAAATCGAAATTTATCGATAACTTTTAAACGGTACGAGTTATCGATAAAATGAAATAAACTTGATCTGTCCCGGGACTAGGAGAACTTATGTTCCAAATATGAAGTCTCTACCTCTTGTAGTCTCTGATATCTGTGTGTTCATACAGACAGACAGACGGACAGACGGACAGACGGTCAGACGGACAGACGGACAGACAGACGGACATGGCTAGATCGACTCGACTGTTGATACTGATCAATAATATATATACTTTATATGGTCGGAGATGCTTCCTTATGCCTGTTACATACTTTTGCACAACTTCATTATACCCTTTTTACCCATTTTTAATGGGTTCAGGGTATAAAAAACAATGCCACGCGAAAAAACAAAAGCTCAGTATAAATCGAGTTTGTCAGCGATTTTTAAAACTGCTTGGTGTAAGCAGTAAACAGCAAAACAAGAAAGCTTTTGACAGTCTGCTCTTCAAGCAATTTTGTCAGCGATCATCAAAACGGCTTGTGGCGTAAGGGGTAGAGTTGCGAACTGGTGAGCGAGAGGTCCTGGGTTCAAGACCAGCGGCGACCGGTCATTTATTTTCATTTTTTCTTATTCTTCTTTTCAAATATATAATAGCTGTAGTCAAATTCATTTATTTTAAATTTCCTAAATTGTTTCTAATTTTTTTTTTCATACATAAAGTAGCTTTAATAGAATAATTCAAAAGAAAAATTTAAATTCATTGGCAAAACCAATGCCACGCGAAAAAAAATATGGATCTCAAATTCTGTATATAAGCTCTCATATGTTCTGATTAAGTTTTATGACAATTCAATTTCCGACAGCGGCCTTGAAAGGTATAAGAGCAACAGGCACAAAATTTGGTATGTATATTGTAGTATACATATGTAATGTAGTTTTGACTTTTTGGAAAAACTGAAACTTGTTTATTGTTCAATTCGGTAGCACTTTTGAATGCTAAGGGACGCGTCCACGAGCTGCGGATAGTGAAACGTCCCAGTTTACATGAATACCTTTATATATTTTATTTTATATGTAGGGGTATATGTATGCGACATTAATATCTGCGAATTAAATAAGCAGTCACGGAAAAATAGTGAAAATTGCTTAAAGGTTCGAAAAGAGTATTTAATCTTCGGCACACCGAAGATAATCCTTCTCCACTTGTTTTAGCATCAATTTTAATTCCCCTGCAGCTTAAAACGATAAAAATTAGAAATACATTCCTATAATTTCTAGTTGCAGAGCAAACACAGTTTATAATGGTTAATTCTGCTTCTTATTGAGTCGCTTGTTATAATTCAAATAAGAAAACCCATGCGTGTCTCTGCCAAAGCAAGCGGACACTCCTCTGCTTGTTAGAAGACTTTCCCATAGCAATCTGCTCGTTTCTGTTTTTCTCACCCTTCCGCCTAAGTGCCAATCAAAATAAGAATTTTCGACAAAAGAAAACTTTCCCAAGGCGAATTGCGTGCGGTGTGCGGTGGTCTACCAGCATAAAATTGCTGACGATTTCCCCCGGGAGGGAAATGTCTCAGGTATAGGTAGTAGGGGCAAACAGTTGGAACAATCCATCAAACAAAATGCAGCGCTTTTGATAAAAACGCATCAATAAAGCAATAAAATGTCTACAAATCAAACGATAAGGTTAGGTTACCCAGCAACGCTAAGAAGCTTGCCAAACATATTTGTGTGTGTGTGTGGAAAGGGTTAGGAAAAAGTCACGTACAACACGCACCGCTAACCGGGCAAAAGACTATTAATATTAATGGATAGATTTAACACATTGGGCGTTGCCGCCGTTGCCGCACTGTCAAGAAAGCTGTCTTCCAATCCGAACCCCAACCGTTAGACCTTCTCCACAAATTGACATGTGACACCAGCCCAGCTCATGTCAGCCAAAAAAGGGTTCCAGGCAGCCAGCCTGGCATGACGAAATATGGTATTATCGCAAGACCTGGTTCCGCAAATCTATTGTTATACGCATTGGTTTTGTGATTGATAATCATTGTTTCCAAAAAGTGTTTAGATCATCTAATGCTTTTTGGTTTAATACTTAATATAATAAACTTTACAATGTTTATATATTATATTCTTAAATGAAATATAAGGAAGTAAATACTTCCGTCAACTGGAAGCATTACATACTAGTCATACTAATCTCAATCTTTAGGCGGTTTTGATTTAACTTGATTGAAATCCTTTTTTTTATGTAGAGCTGGGAACAGCTTACTATAAATTATACATAGTAATTATGTAGAATTTAAAATGAAGTTGACTAAATTATGTACTTGCTTTTAAAATAAATATCGATTTTTAATATATTTAATTAAATATTTAGAAGTGTTAAAAACAGCACCGAATATTTAATTATGTTGCTTAAGATATTTGCATGTTTTATTTATGCATAATATTTACGCATTTTGGACTGCCAATACACATATTTATATATATGTACATACATATATGTAACTATTTTCAAAATAGTTATACATTACGATGTAAATAGTTTGCAATTCTTTTAATATTATTAAAAATATTTAAATATTTGCTCATTCCTATATATTTAAATGCTTATAATATTTTATAATTGTACACAAATTACAGAATTAATTTTTTTTAATTGCTTGAAATAGTGGTATACAATTTAAAATAGATTTTGTTTACATAAAAATTTTTTTTTATTATTTTAAGCAGATATGGAATATGTTATTAAATAATAACTTATTCTAGTAAAAAATGTATAGATTACTAAAACATATTTGCGCGATCTTACAGATATTAACTACAGTAATAGCAATTAATTTACAAGGAAAAATAAATTCCCGCTTTTTGTGGCCAATCGTTCATGTTTTTGCTTTAAATATCTTACAATAAATTTTAATATGAAAATATTACAGCGTTTTGGTTGCTAGTCCTAAATATGTTTATTTTTCCAAAAATAAAATATTAAGAAGTGTGCTAAGAAACCCTCAACATATAAATATTTTTTGCCTTGCATGTTTTTATATCTCAGTCTATTTATGATTGCACAAAAATCATTGTAGAAATTTGCATATAACTACTTTAAAAATAGTTATATTTTACGATATAGCTTGCAATATATTTTATGTTGTTTAAAATATTTAAATATAAACATATATTTATATTTGCATGCCTCAAATATGTTAGTAGCACTTAGTAAATTCATTGATTTATTACTATACACAAGCTGTAGACTTCATTATATTGACTGCAATATACTAACTTTTAAACTGATTTTGTTAACTTAACAAAAAAATTCCTTTTTAAACCAAATGAAAATTATTTTATGGTTTAAACTCAATGTTTACCAAAATAGTTTCATTTTAATAGGTTAAAATTCATACTGGATATGGTTTTAACTTAAGGAATATTTATTTCTTTCAAATTTACAATTTTTAATAAGATTGGCTTAAAATTTGAAACGAAATGATTTGTATATATAACCGATATATATATACAAACGAAATGTAGCAATAAATTGATCGTGGAATAGGTCTATTGGAGATACCACGCTAAAAAAAACGAGCCAACTCCTCTACCTCTAGGGTGGTGTGGAAATGAGGAAATCAACCATTTAATATTCAAACAAATGTAAAACACACGATGGTATTTTGTGTAAAGATATGACGCAATAAACGCTCTTTGAAACAACACCCTCTTTGACTCAATTTGCTCCTAGGACAACATAACTTTTGCGATTTCTAATTTTGTGACGTGTCCACCCACAAATCCCGTTGCGACTGCGACACATTTCCGTTTTGACCAAATTGCAGCACTGTGATTGACTTGGGCCAGCTTTTATGTTGTCCTGCGACAAGTGAAAATGAATTTAGTCCACAATTCAGTTCAGATTTGCGATACGCAAAAAAGAAGAAAAGTAGGAAAACGTATACTTAAGGCGCAGGCATGGAAAGCCAAGGAAAAATGAGTTGTAAAAACTAATGATTGGCAATTGGTTTTTACTGTTATTGCCGCGCCCCATTTGCTGTTGTGCACAACCGTTGCTCTTTTTTTTCGTGGGCGTAGAGGCGTGGCATGAAATACAACTTGAAATCAGTTAAGCCGAATATGCTGTGCGGCATTCATTGTCTTGCAAATACAAATACGAATACGAATAATTTCCAGCCGCGTGCACTTGCAGGAAAATCGTTAAATTTGATTTTTATAACTTCCTTGCGTCCTTGTTGGCATTGTATTAATTTTTCTTCGAGTCTATGCTCCGACTGCGTCTTAATTGTGTGCGCTTCCGTTCGAGCTATGCTACATTAATTTCTGTCTTATCACTGAGGCCAACAGAGAGAGATAGATAGAGATGAATCAATAGTTTGAGCCTTGTTTGCCAGGTATATTTAACCAAATTTAGCCATGCGCCAAATGTAAATTCAAACAAGCTTAACTACATAATTGTTTTCGCTAGCAGAGACTACACACTTAAAGAAATTTACATCAAAACGATAATATGTTTTCGGTAATAAAATTTAAACATTTTAATAGTGAAAAGAAACCAAAAATAGTATTTGATTTATAATGATGATTATAAATGATGCTGGGATGTGGAATATGTAAATAATAATACAACAAGAATAAATAAATATTATATTATTAATAAAGAAAAAAGTTAATAAATTATAAACAATTAGTTAAGTATAAATATATATATCCAGATTAAAACATTTTGATAATAGTATGCCTAACCCAAAATAAACCATATTTAATAAAGAGCGCTGACTTTGGACAGAGACAGCTTATTTTATTTTATATATTTCCATAATATACAAGTAAATTAAACATTTAATGTATATATTAATCTGCACTACTAGGACCAACTAAATGCGCTTTTCTCATAGATTTTCTCAGTGCACTAACCCTGACAGGCAAATACAATGCACACCGGGGTCACACATTGACAATTTCTAATTTATTGCAATTATGTGACGCACGTCACACTCCACTCCACTCACTGCTGACCAGCGCTCCGACTATTGACCAGCAGCAGGGGCTGGGCTGGCTGGGAGACCGGGTCCCGACACGTGTCCAATCTGCTGGCCCCGGGGCTCTGATTGGAAAACACTAAACAGATAGGCTGGCTAGTCGGGCCGCTCGCCACTCATCGTCGGTCGGTCGTCCATTCTGTAGAGATTTATTTTACGCTGATAACACGCTTAAGTAAATGCAGGACAACCGAGCGAGCGACTCCCAACTCGAACTCGAGCTCGTACAATTTAAATGGCGATTAAATCTGTTGGCATTGATGGATGTGTCCAGGGCTGGTCAGCCCGGCCCGGCCCGGCCTGGCCTGTTCTGTGGTCAGTCCTGCAGGATGCGGCGCCGTGTTAACACTTTTGTACAATTGCCAATTTTTCGCCAGCGCTGCTGCTGCTGCATCTGATGAGCTCTCCTGTTTCCTCTGCCTGCCTGACTGTGTGGGTGGTTGGTTGGTTAGGTTGGTAGGCAGCTGGCAGCGGTGGCTTTGTGGTGTTGTTGTCGGCTGAAAGCCTGTTCCTGCTGCTGCTGCTGCTGTTGTCTCTCCAATTGTGTGTGGGTGGATGCTGAAATGGGCTGGCATGCGGCTACACTTCAATATTCATTTGAACGCATAATTGATATTGACGAACAATGTTGCCGTGTCGATACAATGTTCGTGTGCACTCGCAGAAATTCGTGTATAACTAAGCCTATTTATATATGTACTTTATATTTATACATGTATTTTATACATATATATATATTTTATATTTATTTATATATTTTATATTTATTCACATATTTATTTTGCATTTATTTATTAGATAAATATATGTATTGGGCATTTTAAGCTTATTAAGCTTTAATTCCTACATTATAATATGGAAACTATACTTTTTATACCCTGAACCCATTAAAAATGGGTAAAAAGGGTATTATGGGTTTGTGCAAATGTATGTAACAGGCATAAGGAAGCATCTCCGACCATATAAAGTATATATATTATTGATCAGTATCAATAGCCGAGTCGATCTGGCCATGTCCGTCTGTCAGTCTGTCCGTCTGTCCGTCTGTCTGTCTGTATGAACACACAGATATCAGAGACTACAAGAGCTAGAGACTTCATATTTGGAACATAAGTTCTCCTAATCCCGGGACAGATCAAGTTTATTAAAATTTATCGATAGCTCGTCCCGTTCAAAAGTTATCGATAAATTTCGATTTTAGACCAGCGTTTTTTGGATATAACTTACAAGCTATAAGAGCTAGAGGCCCCTAATTTGACATGTATATATAATCTCGAATAGCATACACATGAACAAATTTTTCACTTTTTGGATACCACCCCCAAACCCCCCAAAAGTTAAAAAAACGCATTTTTGAAGGTACGACCTTGCAATTTGGTTTGGTCACACATATTATTGACAATTGTTTGCCCCAAAAATTTCAATAAGATCGGACGATAAACACAGAAGTTATTTAAGATTTAACTTTCCATTATGTGGGGCTCAGCGAAAAGCAAGCTAACTGCTTAGACCGCTTGCACTGCTTGTACTGCTTGTACTGCAGCATGTGTGTGTTTAGATTAATATGAATGATTGTAAGGACTGGGTTCAGGGTATCTCGTAGTCGGGCACTCCCGACTAGAGCACTCTTACTTGTTATAATAGCTCTTAAAAAATATATTAAAATTACGTGTATTAGACAAAGTTCAAGTTGCATGTTAACACACAAATATCTTTTACAAATGAATTGTCAAATGTTTTTCCCAAATATGTTTACCATATTGTACTCCCTATCCTGTTTCGCTCAGTGCATATGCTTGTTCGCTTCTGCCCCCCCCCCCCCAATATCATTCCCTTCACGCGTTGGTTGCTTGCCTACTTTGGCAGTTAATTTTTATAAATTTCCATGTCATGGATGTGTTTTCTGTATGTAGTATATGTACATATATACGCTACGTGGCATTTTTGCGCATGCAACATGTTTGCCATTTTCCATTTGCCTCCAGAGGAGTATCTCGGATTTCATTTTCGTTGGGGGGCACTTTTGCACGGCTCTGCCAGCTTCATCTCTTCTTTTTCTATCTGTCAGTGTCATGTCACGTTCAGCAAAATGCATTCAATATGTCCAATGCATTATTGTCGTTGTTGCTGTCGTTGTTGTTGTGCTGCGTGAAGCTGCAGGAGTGTAAATTTAATTTAGTTAATTGAAACAATTTGTTGCATGCGACAACAGCCAAAACAGCAACAAGAACAACAACTCGCCGTGAGTTCATTGAAAAGGCGGCAGCAGCAACAGCAACAACGCCTCTCAGCCACGCCCCCTTTTATGCGGTCCACGTTTTAACTGATTTTCGTTTGAGCATTTTCTTTTTACATTCGGTATTATGTATATAGGATCCGTCTCTGTACTATACATATGAAATGGCGCCTCGAAACATGTCAATTTGTAGCCGTTTGTTGCGTCTGGCAGCGCGCAGCGGGGAATCTCTGTTCAATTTGATTGAAATTGCACTCAATACACTTTGTATATTGATATATTAATTTATTTTTAAAAATGCTTTGGTCAATTTGCGTGCAAATTGAGACAAAAGCGAACACCCCATCCCGCCCCCAGTGAATTTAATTAACTGACTTCTTTAAATTCGTTGCAGACGGCTTTAAGTTTTACTTTGTTTTCACCATCCCCCAAAAAGCTTCACAATTGTGGTTCTCGTTTGTAATGCAAACAATAAAATGCATTCCTCACACGTTGCACGTTCGCAATGACAAACACTTTGCAAAACAAACTAAGCTAACTAAATAAATTCGTTGCTACGTGCACTCGCAATTAGGTAAAGAATTTGTCAGGCGATAGTGTGACCAGGTATTGCATAAAAAGAGTGCACCCTGCTGAGTGCTTTTTAATAAAGTTTACATATTGATTGGCAAGAAAGAAACCTAAAAGGAAATGGATATTAGGAAGTTCTGTTTCCTATTCATTTTTATTATATCATTGGCTTATGAGTTAAAGCATAATAGTTTAGGAAGTAAAGAATTAAATAAATATACTTTGAAATTGAAAAATTCAAATAGTATATTTTAAAAATTATTAATATAAATTGAAAATGATATTAATACGATAATTACTGAACATAATATTAATTATACTGAAAATAGTGTTTTTAATAATTATAGTAATGTATATAGCGTTATATTAAAGACATTTTGTAGGTAAATCAATTTGGAAATACGTAAATTAACACTTTTACATGCTTCTTAAATAGTTACAAATAAAAAGCGCTCAACAATTTGGTATTGCGGCTGTATTAACTTCCTGAATAGCAATAAAGTCGAGTGTTTTTCGCCTTTGGTCACACTGCAAATGTGTAATCCGTGATTAATTCACGTTTAAATGCGCAAAAAACGCATTTGAGCGTTAAAATGCAAATTACAATAAATGCCATTTGTACTGAGCCGAGCCGAGCTGAACAGTGGCTCATTCTCCCAGCCCCCTTAGGCTGATCACTCCCCTTGGGCAAACACTTGGTAAATTTGCGTAAAATATCTTGTATTTACCTTGCACTTGACGCTAAGCAAACTACAAGATACAATATACAATTATGTGCATACATACGGATATGTATGTGTGTGTTTGTGTATCCTGTGTTTGTACCAGGGGGCTTCGTGCGTGGCTGAATAAACATGGAAATTGTGAAAATGGACTCTCTCGAGTGCCGATTGAACTTGGCACCTCAGCGTTGCACATTTTGTGGCCTATGTGGTATATGGGCTGGGCTGGTGCTGGGGCTGGGCCTGTCACTTTGAATGACAGCCCAAGTCAAGTGCCTGGGCATTGTTGTTATTGCCACACCGGGCGTATCCTTATGGAAAATGCATAAAACGAGACAATGTTGGCCCTCTGAATTAAGCACCGGCTTACGTTGCGTAGTTGTGCTAAACTTTTATCACACACCAGCACCGCACACAGCGCTACTCTGTCCGCTTCTCTGTCCCTTCCGGCGCGCCATCGTTTAATTTAAATGCAAACTTTGGGGCTGAGGCGCAAATTGTCTTTGCCCCGCCCACTGCCCACATTTTGCCAGCAATTTCGAGACGCATTACGCATGCATGGCTGGCCAAATAATGTTGATTTAACATTATCACGGCGGCTGGCAACTGGGAAATGGAAGCTGAGCTGGGCTGAGCCGAGCCGAGCCTAGGGTCAACATTGTTGCAACCTGCACTGGCCAGTCATTATCCTGTGCTATGCTCTTAAAGTGCGACGAAAACACTGCTTTTCATTTGCCTATGGGCAAGCAAAGTATTCGATCTGCCTTACACTTAAAAATGTGGACTTAAACTTCAAATTCTTCTGAATTGAAAATATGTTCGAAATTGCCTATATTTAACATACAAAAATTTAAGGAAATATCAATTATAATATCAACTAAATCAATGAAATGATTGAGAAGGAATTCTTTTTCAGACAATAAATAAAAAACAATTCTGAACAATTTCCATTATTTTGGATTTCAAAAAGTAAATAAACTTCTTTACTTGATATAGGACTGAGATTAAAGTAGCATTTTTTTACTGTGTACTATGCAGCTTATGCTTATGAACTCACATAACTGCTAATTGAGGTTGAATTCAGCTGCTTAAAACTTGTCAGGGTATTATCGGTATTATCATCTATACAGGCTTCTCTTTTGTAATTAATCCCTGTGTCTACAGGAAATTGGGTTGACCACGCTTTCTCTGTCCTCGATAGCCTCTTCAAATGAATCAATAGTCATTTTCTCAATCAGTGCCCATTCTTAGCACTCGGCAAATGACAACAAATAAGTCTACTTCAAAATGATTAAATGACAAACATCAAATAAACTGCAATAACAAGTTGCGCCCACCCTTCTAATTGAGGGTCCTGCGTACAGTTGCTTAGCTCTGATAGGCCGAAAACAATATGAACATGATTATTAATTGCGAATAATTTTTCTTAAGACTCATTAAGTGCGGCTGGCAAACAGGCGCCGTTTGTTCGACCACACCACCAGCCCCACTCCCACTCCCTTGCCCCCACCCCCACCCATACACACTCACACACACACAACGCCTACCCTGCACCGCCCACACTGGCCAAATGACAAAAGAATTGACAGCACATAAATTAGAAAGTAGCCCGAGAGGGTGACACTGGTCCAAAGTGGTCCACAGTGGCCGTGTTTAAATGTGTTAAGCCGCCGGAAGTGACATTTCTCTTACTCATTTCTCTCAAGGCGCTGTCTATCCAGCTGTTGTTGTTGTTGTTGTCCGGTCACGTGTCCTCGCGCTGAGCAGCGTGTTTTCCGATTTGTAGTCGTCATTGTCAAGGCGCAGATTTGCTGATCTATTGTTGAGAGCTGTGTGACAGGATTTGAGAACTGTCCTTGTCCTGTCTATTGAATGAGGTGTGCCACACAAATTGCTAAGGCGTGACTTGAAATGAAAGCTGCAAGTGGAGAGCATTTTATTTTATTTCATATTTAACAAACATTTTTCTATAAATTTTAATTATAATTTTCGACAGGAGCCTTTTCTCCTAGGTAAAATAAATAAATAAAATGTTTTGGATCTAAAATTACTCTGCACTCTAATCCTGTGGAAACCAAGCCAATTTAAGGCTTCGAAGAACCTGGAAAAGCATTTCAAACATTTAAAATTCGACCAACTTTGTGTAAACTGAAGAAAACTTAAATTTTATAGTTGTGAGCTGAGTTTAATGAGCAAGTTTGGTTTGAGGATTCGGCTTATAAAACAGCAACAATTCACATATTGCTTCCGCTCGTTAAAGTTTTTACAACCAATTTGACAATAATTATGTACAAACTTTCTCATAAATTAAAACACCTTTGGCTTATTTTATAACTTTCTGCTGCTGTCAGAGCTTATAAATCGACTAATTAAATCAACAGTCTAGCCTCCCAGCAAAGAAACCTGCACCTGTATATAATATAATTTTTTACTCTATTCGAAAAGTCGTAAAAATCGCGCCAAGGAGCAAAACTATTAAAAAACCGTAAACATTTTTACAACTGACAAACTTTTGAGTTTCCGAACAAAATGCAAATTGAGCTGTTTGTGCCGCCTGCCCCGGAACCAAAGTCCTAAGTAGTTCCGGCAATGATGCAGCCTAAACACTTAATTACGCCCCGAAACGCAACTCGACACATGACTGACCATAAAAAAATAAAAAGAACATGGAAGAAACTGAGGCGTTGAAATTAGCATACTAACTGGAGCCCAAGAACTGCGCAGGGTGCGAAGCGAATTAAAAATTATCAACCTGCGGCGATCAACTGCATAAATTTAAAACACATAACAAATACAAGTACAACTGAAGGCGTTGAGCTGCAAAATGGGTGACGTGTGTAGAGTGTAGTGTGTTTGGTAGTGTGAACCACATTTCTTCGGGCTACAAAATGCGCACATTAATGTCAGCAAGTTTGACTAATTGCCTGCATTATGCAATGCAAAGTAAGCCTAGGGTGCGCTTTTTCCTCAAGGAAGCGCCCTCGCATTGGATCGGATCGGATCGGATAAGATCTTGCTGCTCAGTAGAGAGGTAACAAGTGAAGCCCGTTCGCTTTCTTTGATAAATTGTGTGCTAATGGAATGTCATGTCAACGTTTGTTTGGCCCGACTTTTAACCCAAAAACCAAACAAAGAAACAAGCCAATAGACAGACAGCAACACAATGCCTGATAACGCCAGCAAATTGGCGTGGGCGTCGACCACAAAAACCGACTGAACAGGTGCAGCGATGCGTAAATGTCCACAGTGAAACATTTGAGACTGGACAACAAACACCAAAAAAATGGATTCATTTCTGACACAATGATGTATTTGTAGGCAGCCAACTAATGTGCGCTTCCGCTGTGTCCGCCAGTGTCCCTTTGAGCAATCCTTGCTTTTAAGCTGATCCTTATCGCGGCAGGAAGGCAGGAAATATTAGCGCAAAGTGCAGGCGGCGCTCATTCAATATGCTCGCTTATTAATTGACCAACATTAGCGCCTATTGTTAGCGTACAGTAGTGGTTAAAAGTATGTGCTAATGGCGCCTAATTTCGATCGCCTGCGAACTGATAAGACTTTAGCAACGGGGGTCTGCTAATGACCAACGGGGGCTTGGTGCCGTAAGTTCTATTTCTCATTATTCAAATTTTGTTCCTTTAATATTATCTCTTGTAACATTCAACAATATGCATTCGCTATGCCTATTTGTTAAATCTGAAATATATAAAATATAAAAGATAACAAAAATAATTAGGTGCCACACGGTACCCCCGCACTTCAACGATCTTTACAGGTAATGTCTCAAAATAACGTGTTAGTTACGTGCTAATTATGGCCCATCGTAAAAAATTTCGTGCTCGA
This sequence comes from Drosophila flavopinicola, assembly GCA_035042425.1. Taxonomy (NCBI): domain Eukaryota; kingdom Metazoa; phylum Arthropoda; class Insecta; order Diptera; family Drosophilidae; genus Drosophila; species Drosophila flavopinicola. The sequence continues at coordinate 5,596,484 of JAWNLL010000452.1, read as the reverse complement.
AAGAAAACCCTTTTTTAAAAGGATCAAAGTGCGGGGTGTACTGGGTCACGGCGGCTACACCCCGCATGGCTTCCAGTAGACTTACGGGTCTCAGAATTAAGTGCTAATTACGTGCTCCAATATAAAACAAAGATCAAGGATCTACTCCTTTTGTAAGTAGATTAAACTAACAATAATCATCACCATAGAATTTGCACTAAAACGATACATTTGCACCGAACACGCCCCAGGGAGCTAGCACAAAAATCGAGCATTGAAATATTTAGGCGACGTCTTGCAAAAGCATCGGCATCAGGTAAGGCGACGAAAAAAATGTTCACCGTTATTTTTTTTCTCTACTTCGTTGCTCGAAAATACGAGCTCGAATAGAATCACCGTTACATATTGCAATTTGTCTTTGCAATTCTACAAAATTCTATGTATTTTCGAGCAACGAAGTCGAGAAAAAAATAACGGTGAACATTTTTTCCGTCGCTTTACCTGATGCCGATGCTTTTGCAAGACGTCTCTAAATATTTGCTGCGTGCTAACATTATGGTCAATGCTCGATTTTCGTGCTAGCTCCCTGGGGCGTGTTCGGTGCAAATGTATCGTTTTAGTGCAAATTCTATGGTGATGATTATTGTTAGTTTAATCTGCTTACAAAAGGAGTAGATCCTTGATCTTTGTTTTATATTGGAGCACGTAATTAGCACTTAATTCTGAGACCCGTAAGTCTACTGGAAGCCATGCGGGGTGTAGCCGCCGTGACCCAGTACACCCCGCACTTTGATCCTTTTAAAAAAGGGTTTTCTTTCGAGCACGAAATTTTTTATGATGGGCCATAATTAGCACGTAATTAGCCGTTATTTTGAAACATTACCTGTAAAGATCGGTGTACCGTGTCGCACCTCAAATAATTGCTGTGAAGTATTCTAAAATTTCTGATTCTTTTAATATTAATGTCAATTGAAGTAATATTATAAATTTAAATAAATATATGCTTAGAATACAGATGGGTTTTTTAACAAACAGCCTTTAAAAAACCACTTCTTCAAACAAATGCGAATATACTTCCATTTTTTTACTGATTTAAACTCACTTTGTCTGCATCAAGAAAATCCTAATATCGTTCTCTCTATTTCCTTAAAATCTATAATTCGCAAATTAACTTGACACTGATCAAATCAAATCCGAGCCAATCTTCAGTTGAAGGCAAAGTAATCGAAATAATCAGGATAGTCACAATAATTATTTCAGTTGAGCTAAATATTTTTTATTTTTATTGCTCAACACACATTTCTAGCATACCTGATATAAATATATATTTATTTACTCCCACTTATCATGATTATAACTATTGATGACTTATAAACACAATGAACTACCATTATTCGCAGGTCTTCTCGGAAAGCAGAATAGAAGAAAAAACAAGTGAGAACGTTGCAGTCGGGCGGAGCCGACTGCGTAATACTCTGATACCATTTTAAGAACAGCTGAAAGCAAGTGAACAGAAAATTTTTGCTGGTGTTTGGGTGACCCGAAATCGGCATTCCAAGTTTTTGGGAACGGGAGGGGCATGGTCGATCTTAAGAGGGGGTGACCAGAAGTCTATCTACCAATTTTGGTGACTCTAGCTCTAAAACTGTGGAAGATATACATTTTCACGATTTTTGGGGGCGGGAGGGGGCGTGGCCCCAAATTTTTTTTTACCGATATTTAGAGGGGCTGACCAGAATTCTATCTTCCAAGTTTAATGACTCTAGCTCTGAAACTGTGGAAGATATAAATTTTCGCGATTTTTGGGGGCGGGAGGGGGCGGGGCCCCAAAATTTTTTGCCGATCTTTAGGGGGGCTGACAATAAGTCTATCCTCCAATTTTGGTGACTCTAGCTCTAAAACTGCGGAAGATATAAATTTTCGCGATTTTTGGGGGCGGGAGGGGTTGTGGCCCCAAAATTTTTTTGCCGATCTTTAGGGGGGCTGACAATAAGTCTATCCTCCAGTTTTGGTGGCCCTAGCTCTTAAACTGTGCGAGATATAGGCTTCCGTGTTTCGTGGGGGCGGGGTGGCTGGGGGCGTTCTAGTGGGCGTGGCCGGAAAATCCAGGACGCAATCTTTTGGGCTGGTCAGCCCTAGTCTAAATTCCAAATTTGGGGACTCCAGCTTCAAAATTGCGGGAAATATACACGTGTTATCGAATTGTGCATTCATGTATATCGATTTTCGCGATTACGGGGGCGGGAGTGGGCGTGGTCGAAATTTTGTTTCTGTAATCTGTAGAGGACGTCACCAGTAATATATATTCCAAATATGGTGACTTTAGCTCTAAAACTGCGGGAGATATAAGCATTTCAAATTAATTTTGGAGGGGGGCTGGTGGGCGTAATAATGGGCGTGGCCGATTAACCTAGGATCCAATTTTTTCGGGAGGTCACCAGCAATATACCTACCAAATTTGATTACTCTAGCTTCAAAATTGTGGGAGTTATTCACGTTTAATCGATTTGTGATTTGAGGTGTATCGACATGTTATCGATTTGCCAGCCTCCCAGTGGGCGTGGCATAAATTTGGAATAAACTTGATCTGAAGCAGATAGCTATAATCATAACGCAAAAGATTTCAAGAGTCTATCTAATATCGTTTCGGAAATACGCGCGTTCATCCAGACAGACAGACGGACAGACGGACAGACGGACGGCCTGACGGACATTCGACAAAACCAATATACTATGAGTACCTTCGGTATCAGAGTATAAAAACATAATCACACTATTTATTGCCATGATACAACATTATTTTGAGCTTGAACACAAATCGCCGCCCCTGATGATTAGCATCCCTCATGTTAACATCTGTTACATTTAACTATATACCTTCTCAAAAATATGCCGCGGCGCCAGACAAACCGTAAAAAACACCACCCAAAGTGACGAAATTTTCGTGTAGACGCGTTCACATTAACCAACAAATATAATACGGAAAGAAACAAAAAAGAAACACACGCTGTGTGTTGGTCGGGGGCTTTTAAATACTGAAACTACCCCCCACACACAGTTTGTCGAGCAGTTGTCTACTATTTTGATAAAATTAACTAAAAATGCCAAGTCAGGAGGTATTTTCTTTTCCTCTTTTGGGTGTCCTGCACGTGCAATTTTTGCATGCTGCTGTTTGTTGGCCCGCAATAAGCGCATTAGGTTTTTTGTATTTTTCTTCCACTACATTTTGGGCCAACTGAGGGTGGTTGGCTTATTGTTTGCATATGTGTAACAATTAAACATTTGCCGCCGCTGCAGACATTTTTTATGTTCCACTCCCCCTTGCACTATCATTAACACCACACAGAACCCGCAACCCGACAAGCCAAACAGCAAGTGCAAAATCTGCGAGTGTTATCGGCTTAATTATTATTACGAGTCCCTGGGCGACGGGTGTCCTCAATAGTCCTGCTGCTGCTGCTGCTGACTCCACTTGACTCTGCGCATTTTTGGTTTATTTGCCTTGGCCATAAACTCGGATTTGAATATGTTTGAGTTTAAATATTGCTACGTCATTGCTCTTATATATTTATATATATACGTGTGTATTTGTCTGCCACCAGTTCATATTTTGAATATATCCAATTTTTTTTCGTTCTGTTATATTTTTAAGCCGCTTAGCTGCACATGTTAATAAAATGATTAGCGGGCTTGGTGCTTTGTGACCATTATTTCAGGACTCGTCAGACTTATATACATATATATATATATATATATATATATATATATATATATATTTAGCCTATTGTTGACACAAAAAGTTAAATGAAAATTATAAAACAGTTGCAAAGTATATATAATATTTTCGATATTTAAATTAAAAATATAAAGTTAAAGTTTGCCGGTATGAACTAGTTGATGATTGGATAGCCTAGAGCTTCGAGAGAATGTTTTCGGGCAACTTGTACACTTATAAGGACGTTCGCCGGTATGAATACGAAGGTGTATTTTCATATAATCTTTGTCACTGTAAATCTTGCCACATATATGACAAGCTAGGGTATTTCGTTTACATTTCAAATTACTGGGACTAGCGAGCTCATGATCCTGAGTTTCTGACGTCTCATAGTTTGTATTCATGCCTATGTTATCCATTAGACTGTGCTCTTTACTGCTGTCGTCTACTGTTTTCTGAATAGAATCCTCGATAAGCTCCCAGTCTTCTGCATCCAGATCGTCGATAATGTCTCCCAATTTCTTGCCTTTTGACTTTAGGTTAAATTGCGTATGGCTGTGCTCTCTATTGCGCTTCAGTCTAAAAGCGGCTCGCACATCGGAAATGCATTTGCTGCACATCATCTTTGGCAGTTCATCTTCTTCCTTCACTTCACACTTGACGCATTCGTTTAACATATCGATCAGACTGGGTTCGCCTTGGTTCTTTTGCAGCTGCTCCTCAGCGTATATGTCCACCAAGTCTGCCGAGCTTAGGCAAATGCGACAAACTTGCTCCATGTCTTACTTAGTGATCCTCTCGATTGAGACTGCTGCAAACTTGTTTGGCACACAGCAATTTATACAATACTTTGCAGGGAGCTGTTAGTCAGGTAGCAGTCTAGCGTACCTATTTGACGTGTGGGATTCGGCATACACCTATATAATATCAATATGAGATAAGTTTCTTTAAGTAAGGATCCTTTTTGGGTCGCTTGTTTTGCCTGTTTGCGGTGGAGGCAATAACACTCTATTCTTTTATGACCACAGGGATTACAAATATTAATCCATTAGCCAGCTGTGATGCTAGCAGGAGCATGTTTCGACACTCTGCGTATGTATAAATATTGACTCTAACTAAAACATGACTTACCGTCTAGGGAGTTCTGATGAGATATTGATTTGTGTAGATTTATTAGCATGCTGAAAGACATGAGCTTTCCTTATTTATTTAAATCATAAAACTGTTATAAAGTATACATACAATTTTAAGTATTTAAATTAAAAACAGAAACTTTAAGTTGGAGATAACTTCAATTTTATATTTATTTGGTAAGTTTATATATTTATAATATTTGTATTTTTCGAATTTTATAATCAACTTGTATGGCCAGTTGAAATTAAATATAAAGTAGACGAATACAAATGTTTTAGAAACTCATTAAACTGCTTTTAGAATCGACAAACTCCCAGAGACCAATTGAAAAAGAAGTTTTCAACTGTCAGCTAATTGCACCCCGAGGAGTTGGAAAACCGAACGCAGTCATAAAACACGCTAATTACACACACACACACACTGCAGCAGCAACTTTCCCACTCTCTATCGCCATATGAAAAACTAATCTAAAACTGACCCCAGCCACTTGACTTTGGCAAAGCAAAGCAAACGCAAACGCAAACTGACCGCAGCTGTAAATTAAACGTAAATTGTCGAAACTGACAGTTGTTGCCCGGACCGAAAGTTGTAGCTGCACAGGTGGGCAAACAGGACTCAGGTGGGCTGGCCACATGGCAGCTGCTTTCATTATTATTATTGACAGGCGCAACTAACGGGACTATTAAGCGAGGCGTTGACATCATGTTACAAGTGTCTCCAGGGCCTGCAGAGCCCAATTCGTCCACTTTTGGGCTAATCAAAGAGGTCATTAGTTGTGAGAGGGTTCAGGGTTTAGGGTTCACACTGTGGCTTTGCCTTTTGACTTGTGTCAAACGTTGCCATATGAGTTGCCTTTTTCAACGCTCTCATTAAAGTTGCAGCTAATTAAATTATGGACTGGAGCGGCGGAGTGTGAGCTAACAATCAAATGTTGCACGGGAGTCATTGAAAAACTGTTACAGCAGCTACTCAAGCTGCCTTCGTACACTCAGAAAAAAGCTGAGTGCGTAGAAAGTATTACACGCAAATATTTTCATGGCCTTAAACTAAAATGTTCGAATTTATTAGAATTTTCCTAATTACGGAAAAAGTTTAGAAGTGTAACTCAGTTTTAAATTTAGTTTCTTGGTCATTTAACTAATATCTTAAGCTATTTGTGTGGCTCTAAGGCAATTCTTTTCCCTGCGTGTAAGTGTAAAAGGCAAAGGACAAGCGCAGCCAATTTGAAGAGGTCCTTCGTGGGATGGGCACAACATTTTTAAGGACTTTGCAACAGACAACAAACAAACGGGCGTTGTCCGAACTCAAATGCAGGCGTTCGACTGCTTGGCAAGGGGCGTAGGATGGGAAGGGGGCGTGTCGGGTTTCGTGCTACAAATATGCAAATAGACACAATTTTTAATTAGCAGCGATGCGCAAATTTGGAAAAGCAACGGCAAATGTCAGCAACAAAAGAGTCGCGCTGAGTGTCGCTGAGTGGATGAGCGTGGAGAATCGGTGGCCAGTGGAGCCTGCAAATATATATCGCACACATATTAACAACAAATTCATTAAAATGCGCAAAAGGTGCAGGCACAAAACTGCTGGAAAAAAAGTTATTGTAAATACAAGCAGACAACTGAAACATGAAACAAAAATGCAAAGCAGCAGCAGCAAAAAAATACGACACACACAAATGCTAAAGGAAATGATTATTAAAAATCTAAAATAAATAAAAGATGAGAACTTTGCCTTTAGCGTATGACAGCAGCTGTTTGCATATTGTAGCGTATTCCCGCTCCTCCCGGATGCAAGATTTATGGCCCGCGTTGCGCATACGCCGCGTGTTGCACGTCAAAAAGGTACGAGTCGTTGCCATCGTAGTTATAGCAAAATTCCTTCCTATTTTTTCAGTTGTTGCTCCTCGCTCTCTCTCTCTCTCTCTCTACAGCTCAAATACAAAAGAGTGCATAAAAAAATTGTACACATTTCTGTGCATAATCATTTGAACTGCCGTCTGTTGCTGGGTAATACGCTGCCGGCATGTTACCAACCAACCAAAACACACACACACACACACAAAACGAGTGCCCAGACAAAGAGAAGTTTGAATACGTCGGCATTGGCACACAGTGTGGGTGCAGGGCGTCTTCTCTGAACTTGTTTGGCTGTTTATTCGCGCATAATTCACTCATTAATCATTGCGCTTTGGCCAGCACGTCAGACTTCAACTTCAACGGCTCTGGCGTGTGGCATCATTAATGCCAGCCAGTCCTAGTCCTAGTTGCATGTAGTTGCCAAAAAAATACATATGCAAAGGTGAATGAAACTAGCAATAGTAAACAATCGCTTGTAATTACAATCTAGTAAACGAACTTCAGTTAAAGCTGATTTTCAGTCTGTATCATGCAAATAAAAGTTATTTGAATAAGAAAGGAAAAGTGCAGTGAATAAATTAATATTATATTAAATTCGAAATTGCTTGAAATTCAAATGCAGATTCAAAAAGGAGCAGAAACCATGATCAAAACTATCTCGGTATCGAAAATCGGATAAGTTTTGAGAGGTTTATGTGTTTTTCAACGGAGTATCTAAGTCGAAATCGAATATAAAACTGATTAATTTATCTAGAAAGAACTGTGAATTGAATTGACGACATAAGGACTCGCACATTAGCTTTATAACTACGTTACCAAATGTTGCCAAAAATCTCTGGGAAATCATCGCGTCAGCTTTGGCAATTTTTCTTGTTTCTGTTTTTTTGTTGTTGTGTCAACTGCTTAGTACTATTTTGTACCCGTATTCTATTCATTAGCGCCAACTGCGCGCAACTGCTAGAAATATAACAAAAATATGCAAATTTGTTTTGGCAAAGTCACGATCTCGGCAAACAATTTGCTGATTACGGGACGACGGCGATGCGGAAGGATGGAAGGATGGCAAAGGAGGAAGTGGAGGAATCGTTGCCATTTTCACAAGCGCATTGATAAAATGATTGATTACACGCAGCCGTCGCTGTCTCTCTCTCTCTCTCTCTCGCTCTCTCTTGTATCCCCTACCCTAACAGTTGCTATGCAAAAAAAAAATGCAAACATTTTGCAATCAAATTAACTCTTTGGACGCTTAAGCTGCTGCCATTTGCAAAAAAAGGAATTTATCAAAAATTGTAAATTGCCAAAACCATTAAAATTATTAAAATCATGCTGGCCCCGGAGGGGATTGTGCGAATGCCAAAAGGACATGTAAAAAATGGGGCGTGTCCTGTGAAATTTATCAACTCGTTTGCCAATGATATGCAAAATCATTTCCGTCTTTCGGCACATTGACAGCAGCTCGTCTAGTTTGGACAGCCGTGACAGGGTGTAACCGAACTTCTATACGCTTCATTTGCTCAATTGAGATTCCCAGCTAGTTCTAAGCTGCTGCTTATAATTTGAATTCAATTGAGAACTTCTTTGGCAACAATGTTCTTATTGGAAGATTAAAAAAGTTGACAAAATGTGCGCTAAATTGATTTTAATGCTGCCATAAGCAGAGCAACACAAAAGCGAAGCATTGTCTGCTTAGCAACAAAGTATGACAAATGAATTTTAATTACCAGCACTAAAAAATATGATGCCCAATCCGAAAACCGAAAAACCGAACAATTGAAACACAAACTTCATAAAAACGAAAGATGACCACTGAATCTGAATGGTCTTTGGCTGCTTTTTAGATTGGATGGGGGTACAGTTTCAAGGGGGTTTATCTTTTGACAGTCGGTCATAATTTTGGGATCGTTTTTGGCTGATTTGATTTTTCATTGCCCGTTTGCATTCACGACTACTCTCCTTTTTATGGCTACTTCTCTACTCCAATAAAAATTGGTCGTGGCCATCCGACAATGTTGCCTAATAAATTTGCTTTGATTGATTTTAATGGTTAAGCGCTTCATTGAGCTTTGGAGTGCGATGCGTGTGCGGCCCGCCTGGGGAAGGCTTTGAGCCCCCCTGGCGTTTTAATTTTAATGCCTGCCTGTGCCCCACTCCCTGTGCCCCAAGCCAAGTCGATTGTTAGCGAAATTAATTTCGAGCGTTAAGCGAAAAGGTCTTAACATTCTTTTTATATGGATTATATTCTATGCATTCGATATATAAAAGCATTTCTTACGATTGTTTGCTTTGCAGTTAGGTTCCCGAAATGACTAAAGGCCCAGGCTGCGGAGCTTTTCAAATGAATTGAAAAGATGTCGTCGCATTTGGCGTTTTTAATAGCGTTGAAAGAAGCAAGCACAGTGGTTCGAAGATGTGAATACTATTGTAAATTCGAATAATTTGTCTGTGAGTCTATTTTATAAATGCTCACAAATGTCTTATAAATTATATAATTGACAATTTTAAATACATAATATTGTAGTTATTTGACATTTAGTACCACGGTACTTCGACTGATTTCCCACAGCTTTTCGAAACAAGTTTCATTACAGTTGTTGTGTCATGTTCAATTTCATTCGTAGCATTTTTACTTGTCATCTGTTGTTTGGGCAGCACCCTAAGAGCTTTTTTCTCTGCTATAACTTACGGGCAGATACAATTCATAAATACCCAGCCAGAGAGAGAGAGTGAGAGAGAGGGGCATTCATAAAATTCAATTTTGTTGCATGTCGCCGTCATAAAAGTGCGCGGCTCCTTTTGTTACTTACTCGGCATGGAAATACAAAATCTGTGCATTGCTTTGCTGGTCACGTTGTAGTACAGTACAGTGAAGCCGGTCTGCTTGGGTTGGGCTGGCTTATGATTTAACTGCAGTTTTATCAGGTTATTGCCTCAGGCTCAACTACCAGATTTGAATTATTATATGTATTACATATTCGCCTAATAAATGTTGCTATAAAATATATTATTAGCTCCTTATTTTATTTTATGTCTAGGGTTACACAAATCTCTTTAGCGGAACATTATGCAGCTAGCACACCTGTACACCACATTTAAATTTAAAGCTCGCTGGCAATAAAAACATTAACTTTGATCTCACATTCTCAAACACCGCTAAGATTTAACTACTTATTTAATATTCTTGACACTTAAACTTAAAGCATTAATTTGTATTTTATTGTTTCATATTTTATTGGTTTTCTACAAGAGAAAAGCACAACCTTTTTATTTATTAAAGACATAATAAAATGAGTAATATCAGGATGATAAAATATATAATAAATATAAGTACACTAGGAAGTTATAAATGATAAATACAAATATTTAAAATTTTACATAGCTATTTTACTATGTTACTTTCATAATTAATAAAATTCTTATAAAGACTTAAAAATATATATTCAAGTCTGTCGTCAATGCTTTCCGTTCTTATTTTCTTGAGTTTCTACAAATATTTGATTACAGCTGGGGAATTCGGAACAAATTCTCTTATAAATATCTTAAGATCGAAATATAGCAGTCCTGTAAACAGCTTTGATCCAGTTCAAAGCTGTTCCAGTCCTTTCCCATTGAATTCAGCCACTCTTAAGCTCTTCGACATTAGTTTCTTATCTCAATCAAGCGCTCAATTCGAGGTGTTCTGTTATGGTCGCTGTACAGCTGCAGTCGCCTTCCAACGCAAAGCCATAAGATAAGGCTGGATTAGAGAGCTGTGGCAACTCTGGCAGGCACTCGTCATAAAAGTGCGCACAATTAAACGCAAGTTAATGGCGTCCAGTAGAGGATTCATTTGATGCCAATGCTCGGGGCGCCCAAAAGTCACTTTAACGTGGCCATTACGTGTAAATGCGGCTGATGAGGTGACGCTGATGTTTGGGGGCAACAATTAAAACGCACGCTCGCTCCTGCTGCTGCTCGTGCTGCTCCTTCAATCTAATCAGCGCAGCATCAACGCCAAGCGCCTCAAATTGTGCTACACAAATCGAATTTATGACGCCGAGGACGAGGACACGGCAAGAAAAAGGCCCTTCAAGGCATTTGGCGCAATGAACTTAACCGACAAAAGCCAAATAAAACCAAAGTCCAAAACCGAAAACAATAAAAGTTACATTTGCCAGGCAAGCCGTGCAAATAAAATTAAGCGAAATCAGTTGGTTAGCTCCAGCTCACACACACACACACGCACACCTCAACGTGTCCTGGCTGCTGGACAGGAGCAGCATTGCCCGGGATATGAGGGTGTGCAGGTTTTAATGTCTATTTTGTGTGCTATTTACAGACGACATACACGCGACTGCCAGATCCACTGGGATCTTGGATATCTGGGCATTGGATGCTGGGGGTTAGCATTTCGGTTGCTAAATGACGTCGTCTTTTAATTTTTATCTCAAACATTGCTAACGGTTTTTATTGTTGCTTTTAACGGCACTGCCGTCTGTTTCTCATACTCCCTCTATACAGCGCCATCTGTGGAACGGCTGTTGCAACTTTCGCAATTTTGCCCAAATGCCGAGCGTTTTTGTTCATCTCTATTTCCAGCTCTTTAATTTGAATTCCAACTTATTTATTGTGTTTATTTAAGTAAGTTGCCATCTGTGCAGCTTTTCTATGGTTTTGCTTTTGCACATTTTTGCTTGGTTTCAATTGAAAGTATTCTGGAAAACTAGTTGAGGTTGCAGTTTTCCCAAATAAAAGTTAGTTTGAAGTGACTTAAATTAGAGTAAGTGTTGCGAAACTCATAAATTATATTTCTCATAAATTCTGATAATTATTTGAAGTTATGGTGTCTTATTCAAAATAATCTATAAAATTAATAAGGTCATACATTTGTTTTATAAAATCTGACCTTTGTTAAGAATTTCAATGGAATACAAGATGATAAAGTGAACAATCATTATTAATTAAATTTTACTCTTGAATACAATCGTATTCTAAACGCCGGAACGCGTAAATGAAGTTATTGATTTAAGTAAACCAGAGGGAGTAGTTATTGTGATTTGCTTGGCATTGTATGCAATGAACCTACAACAATTTCAGCTTAGTCGCCTTAATAGTCACCCTTGACACCCGGACCCGGATGCCCTAATCCAGCCAGGCGAAGGGCTCAAGCCTCAGGCAAACTGGGGCCGAGGGACAAGCGACCACAAAACGTTGACCAGAAATGCGAGACGGGCTAATAAATCAATGGCCAACAACTGTCAGCATTGTGTGCGCGTAATAATAATGCTCGCCAAACTGGTCAATAATAAACCGAACGGGATTTTTGCAGGCAAGGCACGAGGACAGACCGTACAGCGTACACAAGACAAAGGAGCAACAAATGTCACGCAAGATCCGGAGGTCCGGTCAAGCGTAAGGAGCGCAGGACATTTGAATTGGTGATGATGCGCCGGGTCGGTCGCATCGAAGATTTATTTACGTCTGCAATGAAATAAAACGTATTAAGTCATAAAAGCGGCCCAATGCGAAAGCGGATTACCAAGTGTGAACTGCCAAGGAGCCAGCTCGGACTGCTGCTGACCACGGCGGGGCATCAAATCTAATTATGCCATATCTACGGGAGGAAGAACTATATAAAAGTGCACACACAGCGGGCAATGTGGAAAACCAGGGGAAGAAGAAGGAGACAGCTGTGCAAATGCTTTTGCAAAATTTATGCGGCTTTTGTTTTAATAAAAATTTTATCATTGCGCATAAATAGCGAGAGAACTAAAAAGAAACGAAGCATGTGCGCATAAATCTTCAGATGGCAGAGATGCCACAAAACGAAGAAGAAGAAGAGCGAATGAACGAATGAATTCGAGGCAAAGCAATTATATGCAATTTATGAGGTGGTTACAGGGGTACAACAAAACCAAACCAAAGCACCACCCACAAACCAAAACCAACAACAAATCGAGAGTCCGATGTGAAACTTGTGAAAATTATTCGAATTGAATGTCTTAACCCGAAAAAGGAAAAGCAGATCTTCTTCTTCTTCTTCTGCTACGCGCTCTGCCTTTTTATCAAGTCCCCGAGTCCTGCAAATTTATCAGCTGGCATAAAGTTTTCTTTCTTTTGCCGACTGCACTTTGGCTGCTTCATTTTGGCCAGAAAACCGCAGAGCGCCAACAGCAACAACAAAAACCACACACACCAGAGGATACACAGATAAGTTTTCTTTTATTGCAGTTCTTGGCCCGAAAAGTTTTATTGCGCCCAGGAAGGAAATGCTTTTCAAATGCTAACAAAATAAATGCCAAGCCAAGGCAGCTACCAACAAAATTAAGAAGCTGCCTGCCATTCGACCATTCGACCAAAAGAGCTTCTATTGTATATCCCATTGAAGATGCGTCTTTGCGTCCCCACACAAGTTCTCAAGCAAATTAAAATAATAAACTATCTGCTTCGCATGCAGCTGCTGCTCAAAGACAAATCAGCTAGCTGTTTTCCTATCGTTTCGAATTCTTTTGTAGTTTCGAACAAATTTAAACTAAATACGAATATATATATTCTTAAATAATATTATTCATTTCGCACGTTGCTGCTGCTTTAAGTTAAGTCTTTTTAAATTGTAAATAATTGTTGCAATCTTAGAGTATTTGCAGAGCTGCTTGATTAATATCATACAGAAATAAATCGCTATAAAGATAAATAACGATTTTATGAAAATATTTGTAGGAGTATTTTAAATTCGATGCTGTACTTTTATTTAGTATTGTATTCAAGCTAATATTTGAATTTAAGCGCTGCATTAACAGGTTCGCTAACAATTAAATATTTTAAAACATATATATCAGAATACATAGTAAAACGTACTATTTATATTTATATATATATATATATATATATGAATTGAAAACCCACATTGAATAAAAGACTAAAAGGTTGGCACCCCTGTCCGCAGACCCATTCAAATCAGCAGCGGCAACTTTTGCCATTTTGCAAAGTGCAATAGCAATGGCACAAGATACATCAAGTCGTCGTAGACGATACTTCAGTGCGACCCACACCTCAGAACGCATCCACAGCTACAGATACAGATACAGCTACAGATACAGTTACAGATACAGATACAGGAGAGTGGCAAACAGAAAAGCGTAAACGTGGCAGGAAATGCGGGCTTGCTCATTATTTGCGCTGAGTGCGCGGCTGAGTCGACGGCGGCTGCGACAACGAGTACTTTGCATAAATTTCAAATCTTACACAAAAAAACGAGAAGGAAAAAAATGTGTTGAGACGAGGAAGCGAAGGAGGGGGCCCGAATAGATGACAGAGCACACAAAAGGACATCGATAGCGATACAGCTGGCTGCAGCTGAAATGTAATGGAAATTGAAGGGCGGTCCAGGACCCCGCCCACCTTCCGCACCTTCGCGCCGTGTCAAGTGCGAGTGCGAGTGCGAGTGAAATACAGAAATGCAATGATACGGAAAAATTAAAAACATTAGAGCTGGAGCGTGGAAAAGGAAATCTCGAATAGGCGGTGGCGTCAGTTCTAATGACACGACCGCAGCCAGTTCAAGTTGAATTTATGGTTGCAATTATGCAGCAAAATGTGGCATCGGCAATAATTGCGCTCGAAATTTGCATAAAACATTTTAAGTAGTGGCCAAAGATGCGAAAACGCCACCCACCACAAAGCCAACCGAGCACCACCCAACCACCCAAGCAACCATCCTCACACACCCACTTTGGCTGTCCTTGGCCACGATTGACGTGTAATCCTGTCCTTGGCATTTTGTCCATAGCGTGGAGCCAAGGACACCGCAGGATAACGCACAAAGCACAAAAGTTGCCACTGTTGGGGTGTCAAAGTCAAGGCGAACACAACCCGCACAAAATGTCAGCGCGTGTTGGGACTTCAAGGACAAACAAACGCATTTGCTTTGTGTGTGTGTGTGTGTCCAGGATATTGATTTACATCTGGATTTGTGCACATTTAATTAGCAGTTGGCAAGTGTTTGAACTGGAATTCTAGATTGTGCTGTGACTAAATAATAAATATTAGAAATAGAGAGGAAATTTAAAAGATGTTCGATTTAAAATATAACTGTCAATAGTTTCTATAATAGATTTTCTAATATTTCTAGCATTTTTGTTATACAAATATGCAGATTTTAGCAGATATTAAACACATCCTTTAATATTTTTTTTTCCTATATATATATAGATATCTGGTCCCTAAGTACTTTTGACTTGAGTATTTTTGTTTGACCAGAACTTAAGCACATTTACTGTTTAAGAAATCGTTGTCAGAAAATAGTTAATTATTATTGTATGCAAATGAATTGAGCTAATATTGAAACTATTCAGAATTTTAAAATTATAAGAGTTTATTATAGGTGACTGTCCATAATAACTACAAATTATTAATATTTATTCAATTAGCAAGGATTTAATATTGAATAATAACTATCATTTTAAAGAAACTATCTAAACTTGTCTCGACTTTTTACACTGTACACAGTTTAAGTTTAATTAATATTTGTCAGTAATTATGACTGCAATCTGTGCGCTTGCTCAATCCCGCACATAAGTTCGTTAGAAATATAACCCTTAATCATTTAGTAAAGCCTTTTCTTCATTTTCTTCCAATTCAGTAAAGCGCGACCGCAAGTCAGTTGTCATCGTCGTTAACATTGTCTTCTCCAAATGTTGAAGACAGCATTTAACCTCCGGGCAGAGATCCAAAGTTCAAGTTAAGCACAAGACAAAAACATTTACACAGACAGCATCCATCTGGCGGGGCGAGAAACGTGTCCTGCGTGTCCTGCGAAACGCCAATCGCGCACAATTTGTTACAATATAAATGACTTATGTCCGCGACGGGCAGCGGCAGCTGCTGCAACAACTTGCGGCACTCAGCCCCCTCGATTTGGATACATTTCAGCCATAAGCATAATAAATTTGTACGCTTGAGCGTGTAAAGTAAACTGGAAGCGACCCAAACCAGAACCTAAGCTAAGCGCAAAACCAAAAACCAAAGCAAACTATAAATTTATAATGCGCGAAAGTAATTTTATGACTTTGCGGTTTTAGCTTTGGTTGCTGCTGGCATAAGCGACTACAACGAGCCGAAGCCGAAGCCATAGATACACAGATACATTTGCTAAGTATACTCAAAAGGGTGGGCTGTGTGTGGCAAAGTGTGAAGACAAAGCTTACAGCTACAGCTACAGTAAATCAAAGGCGCAAGTTGCTAGTTTGCTGGGCCATGTTATCGCAGCAGCCGCTGAGCCAAAATAATAAGCGCCCGACGTCGCCATATTTATTTGATTAACTGCTTTTCGCACTCACACACACACAAACACACACTTACACACACAGCATCCTTGCACACTCACACCATCGAGTGCAATTATAGATACACATGATTACAAACAATAAATTGCTGTTTTGACACTTGTAATGGCTCCTGCTGCTGCTGCTGTGGCATCCACACTTTCTGGCACAATGTTGCAACGCACAACAGGAAGCAATCTTTAAACTACAGCTGTAAACTGAAAGCGCCAACCGACAACACTGGACAATTGGCCCAAGTTAATGCTACGCTTATTGTGGCATACGAAATTGTTTTATTGTCGCCACAAAAAAGAACAGAAAATATAAATAAATAGAATTCACATTTTTATTGCAAATTTATTCAAATCGCTTGTAATCTCGGTGAGATCTGCTCTGCTCTGCTTCTTCTCCTGCTCCTGCTCCCCACCACCTTCATAGGCCATAAAATTGCGTGTTCTTATTATTATGGCTATTGCTGTTTGTAGTTGCTGTGGGTACGAGGCACTTGCTAAGTGGTCCATTGTGTGTGCTTCTTGCATTAGAGGCTATTTCTGGGCGCCCTTATGATGTGGGCGGGGCAAATTTGTTTTTTAATAGCTTTGTGCGAGCTTTGGGGGGTCAAGAGTGGCCAAATGATTGCCTTAGATGAGTTTCATTGGTTAAAGGTTAGAATAGTTAGAATAAATCTAATAAATACGGAAAATTCAAAATAAACTTAAATTTAAGTAAATTACAATGGAAATATATATAAAGAATTATGTGTTACTAGGAAGAAAATTAGTGAGGATTGGGAAAAAATATCTTTTAGCACAGCCATAGTTAATAAAAAGAATAGTTAAATAATTTTTACATATTCCAAGAAATTCTGAGCCGTTTTTCTTTTCAATATTAATTTAAAGTATTAGCCATGATCAAAAGAAATTTCTTATTTATTACAGATTTATTACCATTAAATAGCTGGCTTTGTCTTTCAAATATTTTAATCCACAATAATGCCAAATTTTCTATGTATAAGTTGCGTATACAGACAAGCTTTAAATACTTAGTTTACTATCAATTAACCCTTAGACTCTTAAACAGTGCTTCTTGCATAATAGACGCTATGCAAATGAAACTGATTCTGCAGTAATTTGCCCAAGTTCTCAAACAACTTCCCGCAATTGTGCAGCGGCTCTAAATCAGTTGAGGCTTGAGTCAACACGCTTAAAAAATGCAACTTGGAAGCTGCATGCTAAACAAAAGCAACAACAGCAACAAACAACAACGACAATAAACAGCAAAAGATTTTTATATTTATTGCCAAGAACTGTGGCACGGTTGTGGGGGTGGGGGCACCCTGTATGCCACAGCAGAGGGCAGTGCATTAACCCCTTTTGCGCTCCCGAGCCCAAACCCAAACAGACGTCAGCGCAGCAAAATGACTCATCAAACGCATGCAAGAGAGAGAGAGAGAGAGAGAGAGAGAAATAGAGAGAGAGAGGGGGAGAGTGAGGCTAAAAGAGGGAAGTAAAAATGTACAACTTGGCATTTTATTATTATGATTATTTGTAGTATTCGCCGCTGCTTCAAGTTGAAAAGAAAAGAAAACTGAAAAGTGCATAAAAATGCAGCTGATAGAGGGTTGGCTAAGGAACCGACTCCGACTCCGACTTCGACTCCGACTCCAGTCTAATGCTCAAATTGTATGCATGGACTTCGAGCTGGACTTTTGTTTCTGTTTACCAACTGCCGCGAGCGTAAAATGCACTTTGTGATTAGTTCGAGGGTGCCCCATTGGACTGCGTTTCTGGCTTCTGGGTACTGCCTGCCATCCAATCCGTTGCCTAGCGGTGCTTTGTTTGCTGCGTCTTGGCCATAGAGAAGAACGAGCACTTCATCATGTTCTTTAAAGTTCAATAGTCATCATCAAGAGTACATCAACGTGCCGATCGAGTCGCTGTCGCTGTCGTTGTCCTTGTCGCCCAACCCTTAAATCAAGTGAGCGCTTAATGTTTAATAAATGTGTAATGCATAAGCAAAGTTTTCAGCCCGAAGCGCATTCTATACTACTGTTGTTGTTGCTGTTGCTGTTGCTGCTGGTAGCTCTCCACCCTGGCCGTGACTCATAACTTCTTAGCTCTTCCGCACAGTGCTCACCTTCTAACATAAAGTGTAGCCTGAGTCAAAACTAAGGTTAGTATTACTGTATATGTGGATATTTAACTATTGCAAGCATTTAATGAGTATAAAAGCTGGATTTTTGGAAGTAATGAGGAAACAAACTCCATTTAAAATCTTATGGAAGCTTATAAATATTTCTTGCAAATTTCATTTATTCACTATATGTTCTTTATCATAGTATTGCTTAAATTGTTTTTAAAAATGACAATTTATTTTTTACGATTTGCTTTTACAAAAGCTAGATTTGACAGGAAAATCTATCATAGTTGGGCAAATATTGCCAGGCAGATAAAGTATTAATAAATTTTGAAATATTAAGCAGGTATAAGAAGCCAAGAAATGTTAACAATTAGATGAAAGACAAGTTAAACTTTAACACTAACGTTACTAAACCATACAATTTCTTATAATTGAATTCACACAATATTATCTTGCCGTTCCCACTGTGCACAGTGTGTGTTTGTGTGTAACCCTCCAATCCGGTCGCTCACTTTAGTTGTTTATTGTGTTAAACTCCCTACAGCGCACTTGAGCATATTTGCATGACCCGCTTGTCGACGATAAGTGTATTGGCATTCCAGAACCGAAGCCAGAACCCAAGCCTCAACCAGAAGAAGAGTCCCGTGTTTTGGTTCAAGGATACAGCAACAACAACAACAACAACAAGAAAAATGTATCGAACCGGGCACACCTGCAAACTTTTGAATGGAAAACACTTGAGGGCTTTACTCGCTCGCACACACACAACACACACACAACACACAGGCACAACAACGATTTTTAGGGTGGCTGCTTGAGCAGCCTCAAGTGCGTTTAACAAAAATTGTTAAGTGCGTCGCAGTTTACGGCGGAGAGGTGAGGAGACTCTCCGCTCGTCCCCCAACTTTCCAATTCCCAATTTTCCCATGACACACATGCAATTTGAAATTGTTTCCCAATATGTTGTATGCCGCTTTGTCAACGCATTTTGTGTCACTTTTAATTTGAAATCGCTACCCTCACCTGCTGCAAATGCATCAGAATCGTTTCGGCTTTTGTTTGGCGCTCGGCTTTGTTATTGTAAATCATTAAAACTGCCGAGGAATTTGTGCACTGCCCCCAAAACTCTCTCTCTCTCTCTCTCTCTCTCTCTCTCGCATCACATAAATAGGGAGCAGCACCCTCTAATATCGCTGTGGGAACTTTCTCAAACGCTTTAACATTTTTCAGGTTATGTAAACTTTGTCCAATTACTTGCAGTCTCCCTAGTAAGTACTGTGAGAAAACAGCCGGAAAAACTGCGCAGCAGTGACTCATTTGTATACGCGATGCGATGCACAGTTTATTGATGACTTAACCTGATTGCAACACCTGGCTTCTTCTTCCAGGCACAGTTCACCTGTTTGCTCTGGTACTTGTAGCCCTGCATGTTAGGTGTGAAAATGGGACAACCTGTGATCGATCGATCGATCTGTTTATGTACACATTTACCTTATGACTGAAGCAGCAAATATTCTGTTGTTGGGCTAAGAGTTTACAAAGAGTTTTGGGCTCTAATTGTTAAATAATTCAATGTGACAGATCAATGGCCTAATCCTAATCCGGATCATGCAAATTGGAAATTCTTGAGCTGAGAAAACTGATGTGAGAAGAGAATATGCGACGCACCAAATCAAATTCCTTACATTCCATGAAATCTAAACCTTAACCTTTGTCTCTTATCTTTCCATTTAAAATATGCATCACAGCCCAGATTTCACACATATTTCGACAACATGCTCGATTAGGGTGTGAGCACGCGACGGTTATTAATTATGGCCAACAAAAATGTTATCATTTATACAAAATATATATTTTGTGAAAGTTTCGTGCGATTAATTAGAAAAATATGCAAATTATTCTCGAACAGCGGTCACATGGCAAAGGACACGTGTAATTGTTGATAGGCGACGCTGCTTGACAATATGTCAACTGACAACGGAACAGCCCTCGTTGCGAGGGCTGAACAGCGACTTGGGTACAGTGTCGTCACGTGTTGCGTTCTTGAGCAAAGGAATGGAATGGAATGGAGTGGAAATGAAGACTAGAAGCACGATAAGCGCAACACGAGAAACCACTTGGGAAAGTGGCGTAAAATAGTTGCCGGCGATAAGTTCATTTGATGTTAATTTGGTGGTGGCGTTGCTATTGCTGTTGGTGTTGGTGTTGGCTGGTGGGCTGGTGGTGGTGGGTGCGTAGCCGCATCCTCTTGGATTCACACGCCGGCCCGAAAAGCCAAACCAAACCAAAACAACAACAAACAAACAAAAGTTTTGCTTGCAGTGTGCGTGTTGCAACAATTAAAAACAAAAAAGGGCAGCAATGTAAATTGACGCACCCTTTGCCCTAAGCTGTTGCCACTATATCTGCACACCGTTGAGTCTCTGAGTCACGAGACGAGTCGAGGCGAGACCGAGACCGAGACCCGCATATGTCACCGTCAGCATGTCCAAAAAAGGACCCTAGACGCAATCTGCCGAACGTCCACCGATGCCGCATGCAGCGTTAATTACTCACTTCAAATCGCGTTTTCGACGTTCTCACGCCCCGCTCTATCTGTATCTGTATCTGTATCTGTGACTGTGTATCTCTGCATCTGTATCTCGATCTGTGATTACTCTCATGTTTTGCCGCCTCAATGGCTTCTCGTGCAATTCGACAGTCCTGGCACTCGCAAATTTGTCACACTCTCTTTCTCTCTCTGCTTGGCTTCTGTTGAATTGCGCGTGCGATGCAAACTCGAAACCTGATGATGTTGTCGCTGTCGCTGTCGCTGTCACACTCCTCACTCCCTCCTCCCCCGTCCTGATCTTGATGAAATGTCACACAGCAACGCTAATGTTAAGTTAAACTCCATTTACCAGCAAATTTCGATTCGCTGCTAATTTCTAAATGCGAATGCGTATTGCAGCTGCAATTGTTCGATAGAGCGTGCTAAATTCTGTTTCGAGTTCATGGGAATGACATTAAGAGCTGAGTTCGTTAGGCCGCCGTCATTTGTCAGTGCTAATGAAACAGGTCAAGCAGCGTGGCGAATATATCGATCGAGAGAGAGAGCGAGAGTTCTAATACAGGCTATTTACTACTGCAAGCATCCTGGAAAGTCAGCTAGCTGACCTTTTGTTTCGTTATACAAACAATTTGGCACAGTTTAGAGGCTGAGAACCCATGTTAAGAATAATCATATAAGCTGTACAAAAACACTGTGGTTTTTCTGCGTCTCCATCCTGACATACTCCTGTTTCTCTACCTTCCTTGCGCATCTAAACAAACGCTGCACGTGTTTCGTTTGACGTCACAGCTCTAACCTCAAAACATCACTCAAAAACCTTACCAAATGTGCTATAATTGCCATATAGAACACAAACAGTTGGCCACTTGTCATAAAATCCATGTATATCAATAACAAACCCAGACTAATATACAAACCTAAGCCAAAATCCACCCACGCCCGCATTTCGATAACTACTAGGTCTGAAATTGAAAAGAGCACGCAAGGAACGCATCGCCTTGAGCCGCTTGAATCGGGGCACAAATGTTACGATTGTCTGGCAATTACCGAATTATTGTTATGTATAACTGTATAACTGTATGTATGGCCCATTATAATGTATCTTTTGTCAGCCAGATGCGTGTACAGTCCAGACCAGACAGGTTATGGCTTTCAGGTGTGCCGTGAAAAGTGAAAGAAACCAACCCTCAAACTCAACTTTAGTCCTGGCCATAATTCACGGACGCAACTGTACACACTAGTATCTAGTATCTAATCAACAGCTACTCTCGACGACTGCCCAGCGGGACTGCCTTTTGATTTCTGGCCTCTGGTCTCTGGCCATTGCATCATTGTCATTAGTCACCCCAACCCCCCTTAGCCCATGGGTCCGGGGTCAAGGGGGCTGTTTGTTGTCGCCTTTAATTGTCGGCGTTCGCTTTTTTTGGGTAGTTTTTTTTCGTTGTATGTAGATTTGGTGAATTACCGCTGATTGTTTTCATTAGCAATCGTAATGAAGTAAATTATGAGCCGTACAGGACCTCAATTGCTCATGCAGCTATTGTTGTTGGCCTACAATATTTGTTAATTAGCGTTAATTTGATATCAGCCGCTGGGTGGGCCGTGACTTAGTTTTTATTGCGATTTGATTATGTATTTGCTTGTGTGTGTGTGTGCAATATGTTGGAGAAAATCATTGCCAGAGGCAGTGGGTGTGTCAGTTAGGATAATAAAAGAAAGCTATCTAAGGATTAAACATGGCAAAGTAATTAAATACTATCACCCAAGGCAGCTGTGCGTTATAATAAAGAAATAATTTAATACGGTGCTAGGCATAAAGTGATTACATTTTATTTCATTTATTTGATTGTAACTTCCTAGTGTTACACGTGAAACTTATAATTTAGCACACTAGTCACTATGACACATTATAATTATAATTATAATTACTTGATTTTGCATAGTCAATTTGACATTTATGACATTTATTATATCATTATTGATTGCTTATTAATAAACATACCTAACTTATTTTATTTATGTAATATATAAATAAGATGTTCATAAAAAGTTAGCTTCTTTAAGTTTGTCTTAAGGCAACGTTTATATTTATATTATTTAATTGTAAGTAATATCACATTTTCACCCATTGACTGTGTGTATATAGGGAAAACCGAAGAATTCTTTATCAACTTTAACTCAGGTGCTTTAATGTTCTATAAATTCTCTCTAACTGCTTTGCTACATTTTCTATGCTATCAATTCAGCTTTTTGCTTGCAGTTATTTCCATTTCTTCTTCATTGTCGTCGATAAATAATACATTTTATGCTTATCGATATGCAAAACTACTTTATAGCTGCTGCTTACTCCACTCACCACATAATTAAGATCTAGCAGCGATAAGCTTTACTTTGACTCTCCTCACACATACACACACACACACACACACATAAATATTTGCCCCTCTGCGAATAGTGTCACAATTGAATGCCAAGAAATTAACTGATATTAGCAACATTTTAATTAAACACAAGTTGTAGTTACAAAAGCATTTTGCATAAGTGCCCACATGTTGCCACATTGCGGCATGCCCCGCCCCTTGCCCCTCAGGCTCCTTGGGCCTGTTAGTAGATACTGGTACTCTGGTACTCCTCTCTCTGCTTTTACACATAAACTACGCAATTTTAGCGCACTTTTGTGCTGAGGGGGCCGCCAACCGCCTGTCGAAATCTCATTGCGTGCACAATTTGCCACATTGCACAGCTACAATTACATACAAGTATATATATATATATATATATATGTATATATATTTATATATTTTTAGTTAAAGTGTGCGGCGCACGTTTATGTTTATGGGAGCGGCAGATGTTACCCAATGAATGTATTTGCTACTTCTGTGTAAACCCTGCGACTAGAACAAAAAATGCAAATAGATGACACGCAATGCAGCATGATAATTTTGCCGACTCCTTTTGTTTTTAACACTTTGGCTAAACTGGGGTAGGTCGCTCTGACTCAAGCAAATGGCAATAGCCTACGCACATTTTAGCAGCTGTTGAGGTTTGCGAATGCAAATGCAAATGCAAAAAAGAGAAGCAAATTGTACTCTCGCCCCACACCCCAAAAGCCAGCTCCTTGTGCAGTTGACAACAACAACAGCAGCAGCGGCAGCAGCAGCAGCTTTGTTGCATCCTTTCGCCTTTCGCCGCTCGGTTCATTGACCGCATTATGTGCCGCAGTTCCTTGCTATAGTCAAGAGAGCGAACAAAAGCAAATCCAAAAGAAACTGCGTAAATATGCGTAGAGTGCGTGATCCCCCCTTCAGTTGTGACTCGATGCTGATGCTTTTTGCTTTATTTGCATTTGCATTTGCTGCCACTGCATCCAGCTAAAGCTATAGCTATAGCTATAGCTGCAGCACCCACGTGCTTTTTGATGTTCCAGTTATATCCTGTTTGACGAGGTCGAGCTCCTTTGTTTTTAATCGGCAAAGTGCAGCGCTTCTATTTGTGGCATCTTTGCATCTGGCGGTTAGGCATTGCGGTGACTTTTCGACGGGGCCATTTCGATATGTGTGAACAGGACGAGTGGGTACAGTGTGTTGCTTACTTCTTAAGGATACCTTGCACCTGTGCCTGTTAAAGTTGTCAAGCAAAATTGAACACGCTTTCGTTTTCGATTTTCTGTTGTAAAGCATATTTGTGATTCCTCATAAGAAATGTACTTTTAAATGGGATTACTCTTATAGTTCTCATGCTTCTAATCTAAATCTTGTTTATTCATCCATCCCATCTCTTTTCTCTAAATGTGTATACTTCTTATTTGTAATCCCCTTTGCACTATCGCTAACAATTTAATTTAGCTTGGCCTCCAACTGCCATCTTCAGTTGCAATGAAAATGTATTGCACTCTCTACCTTTTACATTTCTTTTTTTATATCAGCCTTTATTTACCACTTGATACGCATTCTTAATTGCAAAAGCCGCTATGGCCCCAAACTCCTTGGGTATCCTTTCAGAAACAAGAACAACAAGAACGGCCTGGCTCCTTTTGATGTATGCCTGACACTTGAGGGTGGACACATTTCTAAATTAATTTGGTTTGCCGTTTGAATTTGCATAAATTCTCCAAGCTAGGCTCGCCAGTTGCTATTGACAAAACAGATTTCTTTTTTTCCATCTGCTGCTGCTGTTGCTGCTCCTGCTGCGGTTAAGGGTTAAAGCCAGGAACCACTCCTTAGCTGCTTAACTCGCATGTCATTGTCATGCCTGCCAGTTGTCAGTTGTCAAGTTGTCCAACAAGAGAACACCACGCCCCCACTGCTCCTGCTCCTGCTCCTGCTGCTGCTCCCTAGCTCTCCCTCTTCGCCATCTTCGTCTTTGCCCATTAAACACTTTTGTATTAATTGAAGCGTAAAAATAAAGAAGAAAATTTAACGGGGTGCCAGCAGAGCCTTTTTCTCTCTCCACCTCTCTCTCTCTCTCACTTTAATCCTTGCTGCAGTCAATAACCTTTTAATGAGATTTATAACTGTCAGGTTGTGCCTGTCTCTGCCTGTGTGTGTGTGTGTGTGTGTGCGTGTGTGTGAGAAAGGTGTGTGCCGGTGAGATTATTGAGGTATTACATTGTAGAAAGTATCTCTCGCTCACTCCTTCAGCTGCTGTTTGCGCTGCAGCTTATTGAAATTAACGCTTCGTTCGGCCCCGTTTAGTTCGGGCTTAAAGAAATTTGCATATCCATTTTTTTCTACTCTCTCTCTGAGGGTCGTTGTTTATGCTATGTGTGCCAGGATTAGTGTCATGACTTGGCAAAGCGAACTGACATTTTTTCTTGTTGCCTGTCTTCATTCATCATCTGAGGCTTATCTAACATTCTAGCAGGTAACAAAGAGCTGCAAGATCGATCGCCTTTTGGATTCTGAGGATCTGTTCTCACACTTTCGAGCTGCTCTAAACTCAATTATGGTATCCTGTATCATTAGCAGACCCTGTTGTACTTGTCACCTGCACCCTACCACCAGAGAGAGCTTCCTGCCCACGGGGTGTACCTAATGACGCATGACTTTTGTGCTGGCCCAAGTCCAAATTACCAATATCTATTGACTTTTTCGCAGTCAAACGTAATCATAGAGCACCGAAGCATGCGGCAGGGCCTTTCCTGCTGGCTTCCTGTGCAATGGCTGTAATTGTCACTTTTGATTATGTCAAGATGACTTTATAATTATTACCGCAATGCCGCACACGTGTGACAGTTTAAGTGCCGGTTTGCCAGTTGCTGCTTGTTCGTTGCGACCGCATTGAGAACAGAAATGCGGAGCGTTATTTGCAAACCGCGCTGGCCAAAAGTGAAAATTACCGTAATTTGGCATGTAAGTACTTTGCTGCTGCTGTTGTTGTTGTTGTTGTTGTACTCGTTTGAAGCATATTGTCCGATTCTCCGGATATGTCAGACAGCTATGGTTTTTTTTTGCAGACAGAAATCTGTTTGGTGGGCGGAAGAAGGCGGACACCAGCAAAAAAAAAAATAAACGTGTGAAAAGTGCCGAGGGTTGACATTTGTTGAATATTTGAAGAAGGACGAGTATTTAAATATAGTGGATTTTAAAATTTTAGCAGCAGACTAGCTTAATATTAAATCTATCCTTAAAAAGTAAATAGAAAAACTGAAGAATTCTGTATAACAATGTTTTTAACAATAATTTTAAGAGTTGTATTGTCTTTTGTTTATCTCAGTTGACAGAAACTTCATTTTTCATATATTTAAAACTGATTTGATCAAATTAAATTATAAAAGTACTTATATAATATACTAATAAAGTCAAATGAATATCGGCAAACTGTTCTCATTAAAATTTTAAGTTTACTACTAATGTTATCATTTCTCTGTTTCTTTACCTCCAATATTTGTATATATTCTGCGATCTTGTTGGCACTTTGCTTAAAGTAGTACAATTAAATTTCCATCCAACATGCAATGTGTTGTCAATGTCATACATGTCGTCGGTGTTTGGGAAACTGGTGTCCTCCTCATCAACATCCTGGCAACGAACTCTACTTAATTATTTACATCAAACATTTTATTACATTTTTAGTAATTTAATGCGCGGCGGTTTTTCGTCGGTTGCTTTATATATATTATTTTTTTCGTTTTTTGTTTGTCATTTTTTAATTTTTTCTCGTAATTTTCTTTTTTTCCGTATGTCACATTTAATTGAATTTATGTATTTTTATTGTCGCTCGCTTTGCGTACAGCATTTTTGCATTAATTTTTATGTTTTCAAATGTGAACACAGGTCTATATACTTTTTTACCAGACTGTTTGCGGCTTTTCATTGTGCTGTCCTGCAGCCGCAGGCCAATTCAATGATGAACGCTCAAATTATGCAAAATAATTCTCAACTGTCACGCATATCAGACGCTCCGACGCCCCGACAGTTATCCTAGCCGTTATCGTATGCCGACCATCGCTAGCTGGCTGGCTTTAATTGTTTCTAATTTGGTTTCCAAATGCTGCTGCCACCTGTGCGTTTCTCAAGGCGTGCTGCTAATTGGCTGGCTCGTAACTTCAGGACTCCGTGTGTGGCAGGACATCAGAGAAGCGGGGCGCGAAGTCTTCCCGAGTCCTGCGCTCATAACTCGGTCTGTCACCCCCACCGACTAAATATGTGACAGTGTCTGTTGTGTTGGACTGTCAAAATATTTTCGTTGCAGTCTGGGTGTGTCCTGTGTCCTGTGCTCTTGTTTTTGTTTTTGTTTTCATGTTTTGTTAGCAAAGTGCACTCGGCTATCAGGATTAGTATGG
Organism: Drosophila flavopinicola; assembly: GCA_035042425.1. Lineage (NCBI taxonomy): Eukaryota > Metazoa > Arthropoda > Insecta > Diptera > Drosophilidae > Drosophila > Drosophila flavopinicola. Next base: position 5,569,027 of record JAWNLL010000452.1, on the reverse strand, counting down.
GATCTGTTCCGTTCCGTTACTGTTACTGTTCTGTTTCTGTTTCTGTGTTCGTTTGTTTGTTGTTATTGTCGCAGTTTATGATGCGTACAGAGTTCCACTTTCAGCAGTTCATATTTTGTGGTCTTTCCTCCGACTGACAGTTATGGTGGGAAGCGTTGCAATCGGCTCACGGATTGAGAGCCCCCCAGTGAATTGAGTTACTGAATGGTATCAACAAATGGGCGTTTGGTCAGGTTCCTAATTAGTAATGGAACATTGACCATGCCGTATTATCCTAATGAGCTTAGTTCACAGCTCTCTTGATAAACTTCATATTGATTTTGGACTACTCTTGACTGACTTGCCAAATCATCCGATTTCATTCTTTGACACCAACTGTACCCTCTGCAATCAAGGCCAGCTGCCTACTTTTTTAACCCTCTCCCATTTATGATATATCCAAAAAAGAGAAGGAACAATGCCCATTGCAATTGTCAAAAACAAATTTCGCACAGAAAACATGACTCAACACTAAACACAACACGCTAGCGAAAAAATCATAAATAAAATATGATGCATAAGCAAATACAATGCCGAAATGTATGGGTGCTGCGGGGCGGGGCGAGAATGGCATCTAAAAAACTATGAATATTCATAAACTTATTGAACGGACAATAGAAATTGATGATGTGCTGTCAAATCGCAGAGAACGAACAATTTGATTGATGAGATTGCGAGGCCTGAATGAATATTGGAAAAAATGTGAGGCATTTTTTGTGGCAAAAAATTATGGTGAGTGAAAAATATGATATGAGAATATTAAAAATGAAGCGCAACTAAATAGAAAACCAGAGAAAGACAGAGAATCAGACAGACAGACACACACATGCTCGCAGGCATCCGAATAGTCACAGTCATACATCATAATCAGCAATGGAGAGTGCAGAAAAGAAAGCAGCAGGGACAAAACGTACACCCTCATATGTGACTACCCCTTTTGGGGTTTAATGTTGCCCACGCAAAAATAGATAAAAAAAGAGGAAGACAAAGGATGGGAGAGTGAGAGAGAGAGAGATGGTGAGGGGTACGAGAGGTCCCTGCTGGCAATCAAAGCAAGTCACACAGGACAACCACATGAAATATGATCGATGGCCTCACTGACTGGCTACTGTGGCAGTGCTAGGGTAAGGTCCTTGGTCCTTCGTCCTGCTGCGACTGTCCACAAAATGGCACAATTAACGTGGCATATCCTTTCAGCCAAATTGTTGCCCAACAAAAGGATGCCAGGCTACAATTGTTGAACACAGTAAATAAATGTCAATGCCCAAGCCAAACGCGCACCCTTCCCCATCCCCTTCTTCTTCTCCACCCCTGCCTTCAACATCGATAACATAATGACGTTTCGTATCATTTTTCAAATTGTAAAAAAAAATTGGTAAAATGCGCGTTTCTTTTCTCTGTTTTTTTCTCGTTGTTTTGTTGAAACCAAAATTGAAATTGTTTTGTCAGTTGGTGGTGTCTGCTGGGCCCGAGTCCCTTTTGCCTGTTTCGTCACAGCAGGACATTGAGTTTTAATTATGATTTTTTATTGGTTTTTCGCGCTTAGTGGCAAGGTGTTGCTGTTATGTTGTGTTCGAAATGGTCAAACAATTGAAAAACGATATTTGGAGACGGATACAACATAATGATAAGGTCTGGCATGACAACCCTTGTAACCCTGTGTATTTGAAACTGTTTTCATGCCCAGCTCAAAGTTGTGATCTTCTAGTTTAAAGTCACCCAAGCGGATTATCACAAGTGCTGATATCACTTTTCAGTGATATCATTAAGTTGATAACAACAAAAGAGAGGTCAGCATTTAAGTTAAGTGCTTAAAGTATAATATTGAATGACTGTCTATAGGTTTATTGTCAGCTTAGTGAATGCAACTGCTGTGTGGGCTTTTGTTGGTGTAAAATATTAGTTACTCTATGTGTTAACAGTCGAAATGGGAGTTAGAACTACAATAAAGACATCAGATAATAAATAATAATTAAAATAATAAATTCTAAATTTAATATTTTACAAATTCTAGAAAATATAATGCACAATCTAAACAAGATTGAAATATAAATAAAACTATTGCACAAGTATGGAAGTGAAAATGCCAGCCTCTTTCATTATGTAGTAATCACTGACAACTAGCTTCAAAGTCACATTTCATCACAGTCTCAATATCGAGTATTATCCCTTTGGGCTCATTCAAACAAGTGCACTCATAAATAGTTAATTACCGAGCATTTCATAAATCACTCAAAGTGATGGCTGTGAATAAACACAGAGTCTAAGTCAAAGTCGTCATGGGTCCTGTAGCCATCTTCTTGTTGTTGCCCCCAAAAGACGAAATTCCAAGGCAAATTAAATTAAGCGGCGAATGAGTTGCCCGGGCACATACGACACGACTTTACAGCAGACAGATAAGAGACAAGAGAGAGAAGAGACAAGCGACAAGCGGCAGGGGAGAGTTGAGCTAACTATCAACACAGTTTATGAATAGTTCAAGATGTGACTATAGTGAGGAGAAGAAGAAGCAGAAGAGGAGCTCATTCGTATGCCGCCTGCGGTTGCACTTAATTTAATTGACAAATTTTAAAACCACGTCACTTAAGCGAACCCAAACCCAAACCCAGAACCGGGTTGCCATGGAGCTGGGCTTGTAAATGGATTAATGTTTACTTTTGTGCGCCGGCAAGTTACAGGAAATTGCAATTTTTCCACCCAAAAAGTCAGACAACAAGTCAACAGCTTTGCTCGCAACTCACAACTCGTTTGGCTAAGTAGAAATGGCCTCGGGTTAATTGAGCGGCAGGACCAAAAAAAAAGTAAAAGTGAGTCAGTTGGAGAGAGCACAAAGAGGGTTACATTTCCGCCGGTTATCAGTTTTAGGCTAATGAAAAAGCTCACTCACGTTCACGTTCTGGCTTAGGTCCAGCAAATATTAAGCAATGAAAGATAAACAAATATGTAATGTGTAGCATAGCATGTGAATGCCAGAGTCGATTACAGCACCCACGTGCTGGTGTAATCGAGACAGACACTGTATAAATAAGTATTATTAGTCAAGTGTCTGCTGGTCCTTTGACTCTGACTCGGACTTTAAGTGAGCCTCGAAAGTTGTACGGCAATCATGAGCTGACACAGCTCTATTGATTTTCATCAGTAACATTCTCTCGCATCTGTGCCTCCTTCACAATTCAATTCAATGAAGCGTTCAACTTTAAGTCGATGCGAGGCTAAAACAAAAGCTGGATACACAACCCCGAAAACTTTTCAACTCCTGCCACTCTGGTTCTTATAAATAAACGTTTAAATCCTCATGAATGCTTACAGTTGGCTTTATTCCGGCAAGTTGTGCGCTTTTGTTTTCCGAAATTTCTTTTCGCTCTTCGTAGTTGGTCATAATTTTTTAGTGTTATTGCCCTGCCGAAGTAGCGAGGCGGACTTCAACATCAACTCGAACTGGGATTCGTTGTCGTCGATAAGAAAACAGAGAGAGAAGGTTTGCAAGTGCGTTGTAATAGTTGTTGCCACTTCATTCGACTTGGATACTTGGATTTGTGCTGCTGCCCATAATGTTTATCCTCTTGTTGTTCTTTTCGCAGTCGGCGTAATTATCATTTGAACGCATTTGCGTTAAGTGTCCTTTCTGACATGTTTATAAGATGGCCTCCTCCTACATCCATTCATACATTCATACATTATGCTGATGCAGATCGTTGAGCTATGCTGTGTAATGTGCAATTATGATGTGTGCTGATGATTGTTTAATAACTGCTTGGCATTTTGTCTTTAAATGCCCATTTCTCTATCTAAATCAACTGTTAAATGTCCTTCCGAAATTTCAAACTCTTATAACTTTGCTAAAATGTAATCGGAAAGTTCATGGTTTTTCCTCTAAATTTATTCGATCTTTCAAAATGTACAACATTCTGGGTTTGTAAAGTGCTTCCTAGACGTTAAACTCCATTTAGCTCATAATATGTCATCTCAATCAGTACTCCATTTAAAAGCAGTGCATATTTGCGAATTTGTTAGTATTTTAAGGTATTTATTTCATATAATAACTTTTGGCTAACGTAAACTTAGGTTTTGTGCAGATTGCCAACCAAAGTTCAATCTTAAAATCTTCTCACCGTTCATCTTCTGAAAACTTGCTGTTTTTTCCACGCAATTGCGCAAAGGATTATTAACGTACAAAGTTTTGGATGTCTCTCAGCGAGTGAGTCCGGTTGAGACGAAAATATTTTAATGTTTGTGGACTTTGCAATGGTCAATGGTTCGTCATATATATATATATATATATATATATATGAGCCACAACGCAACGCTAATCCTGGGCAGCGTAAAATGTGCCAAGAAATGGGCAGGAAGCGTTCATAAAATATCCTTGTTTATGGTCTGGTTTAGACGATTTTATTGAACAACTTCTCTGCATATAAATCTGCAGATTAGGGAGAGATTGAGACTCGCCACAAACAAAGGAATCGCGGCGTTGAGTTCCAACTTCTGGGGTGAGAAGTGCCATATAATTTTTAACATAATTATTACGTTTGTTTTCCGTCTTATATGCAGACAGGAGGAGTCTTCGAGGCTGTATTGTGTAAATCAAAAAGTGCGCAGAAACTGCGACATGGGAACTTCAGATAGTTGCCGCATGTGGCAAAAGTAGCTGCGGCCATTAACATGCCCATAAACCAGTAGCAGCAGTAGCAGCAGCAGCAGCAGCTTCTAAGAGACTCGTTACGTTTCATTCCATCAATATAACAATTATTGTTATTATTATTATTGTGTAGTATTATTATTTTTTCATACATCGTGCGGAATGGACGACAGTGCGTAAATGTCTATGAAATCATCTTTTTATGGGGCATTTGCTACTTCTTACTTCTTACACCCACGCGCCCATCTCACTGGCATAACTATTATGGTTATGGCAATTTGTCTGTAGACATAACGTCGACGACTTGCCAGGATGGTAACGATGTTGCCAGTGCATTACCAAAGGACCACAGGACCAGAGGAGAGAGCAGAGAGGAGTGTAAAATACTCGTAACCGTTGCTCAACACGCAGCCCATCGATGAATTATTTGCTTTTGGGGGCGAGTCTGAGGGGACTGGACTGGAAAACCTTCCCCCATATATAGAGACAGATATCCTACATAGTCCTACACAGGCACTGCATGTTGAGCTTAGCGCCAGTTGCTTAGCTGGCCATAAAACATGAAATACGAGCGAACTGGCCAAAGGATTAGCAACGGGCCGAGTGATAAATGGCATCCAGCACACTATTTGCTTAGGCTGCCTGCTTATTTTGGGGCATAAAACAAAGCAAAACATTTGCTTTTAATTAAAAGTCAACTGCATTTAGCTATACAATCATATAAAGATGAAAATATATTTGTTGGACTTTCACATTTGGGAATTCATGCCGAAAGCGACAATCGTTTTTTTGCTTACACAAATTGATTGCTTGTATAAAAAAATGAATATTGGGAATGTCATGAGTAATAGTTTATTATACTGTAAGCTACACCATATTTAATATTTGTACTAAAGATGGTTAAGTACTTCCAAATAAATTATTTACAATATTGCAAAATTATATTATTATCGCAATTGTAACTTTTTAGCTTAGAGTGCAATTTTTTTTTGTAGTAAAAAGCCTTACAAAATTATTGCGTCACAGCCTATCAATAAAATATTTTCTCATGCCATAAGCACTTTCAGCCTGTATCCTTTAACCCTAATTTATGCGCCCAAAGTGACAATTGACGAACTTCTCGGCTGCCTACCTTTGCCTTCCCGCTCTTAACCCTTTTTCTTCTGTATTTTGTGGTAATAAAAATATCTAAGCGACGTCTCTTTATTAGCTCTCCTAAGCCCCGTTGCCTTTGTTCAGATCAGCCAAAAAGGCAACAACTTGTTACATTTGTCATGCGCTAATGTCACATTTGACAGCTGCGCAGTTTTTTGTTGCTGATCCCAGAAAAAAGATGCGCGGGCAACTTTGTTGTTAATTTGCCGCGCTGTGTGACAATTTGAGTGTGCGTGTGTAGATCTCGTCCTTTTTTGTCATTATTGAAATAATTTTGTTTTAGTTTTTATTGGCAGTTTAGCGTAACAAAAGGCAGCCTCGAGCTGTTGTTGTTGACTCGTTCGTTTTTTTATTGTGTGCCTCAGACTGACAATTATTTACACTAATCAGACAGAGTCCTCAGTCTTCAGTCTCAAGGTGGTTCCGCAACCCTCGGTTCTCCCAAAAAAGAAAATATTCTTGCGTCTATTGTTTGACTATTGCGTATTTTGACAATGTGCCTACAGTTTGCTTTGTTTCCATTGTCTGCCCGAATCTGGGCCTATAAAATTTGCAACAAAGTCAATTTGGATTTTCTTTTTGAGCAACAGAGCAAACCCAAAATACGCTTTGTTCCTATGATTTGATGTGGTTATGGAGGCTGTGCTGGGATTTTCTATGGTTTGTTTGAGGCCCATATGGGGAAACGTTTATTTAATAAGCGTAGCACTGAACATAAGTTATATCTCGATTTAAATAATATTTGCAAACTTAGTTTTTTATTCCAGCTGATTTCATGTAAGGAAATACAATTTAGTTGAAATATATTCCCATCATTGCCATCAGTTCATTTCAATCAATCTTTATTAAAGGACAGCCCATTAACTTGTTACATTCAGAGCAGCAAGAATCTATTAACGAACTTGTGCACAAAAAATGATGATACATATAATCGCCCCTGCATAAATAATCAGCTAGATTGTTTGTTATTTACCCTCTTTATGCGAAAAGTCAAAGAGGACCTCTCATCGATTGATTTTCCACGCGGCCGTTTTTCGTCACTTATCACTCAAAATTATGGCAGCAATAAAGCATTTTCCGGACGGCCTTTCCGCCGCCACACTATTTTCCCAGCTGCCTGTCAGTCGCGGCACACTTTGCCATTTTTTTCCTGTCACTTTTCCCCTCATTTCTCCAGTGCTTGTCTATTCATTTTTTCTCGTCGCTTTTTTGTGTTTATCAAATTTGATTTGCGGCAATTTCTTTGCCATTTTCCATGTGTGTCCTCAGAGCAACCCCGCTTGTTTGCCCCCCCCTTACTCATCTGTTAGTTTTGTGAGCTATGCGGCTAATGTTTAACAATTTATTTAAATGTCAGCAGCTTTTTGGTGTCCGGGGCGATAACATTGTTTACTATAAGACAGAATCGACAATGAGAATGGAAATATATTGCGACAGCTGCACGGGGAACTTTTAAAGATATTATATGTAGTTTTGGGGCCCATATGCCCAATGTGTGATTAATATTTATCGGAGGGGCTGAAAAAGCTGTCGAAGGATATAATCTTATTATAGGCTTTAAATACCGAAGCAATCAGTATATACCTTAACTGTCTTACCAATATTTTTACTATTTATAGGTAACCTTTCTGAAAAACTTCAACCACTACCCGAGAAATAAGCTGTCTCATATATTTGCAATACTTCCATTGTATTGTGGCTAATTAATATACAATTTCTGGCTGCTGGGCGAACTAAATTTGCATAGCCCTCAACACAAATGGCCAGCTAATTAATATTAAATTCAAGCAAAAGTTTCTAAATTTAATATTGCGCGGTAAACTTTGGCGTTGCTTAACCCTCTATACCCCTTTCAGCGAATTATGCCGCCAACTATTGACTTTTGACTGACTGGCGGCTGTTGCGGCTTTTGTTAACCCCATGCCACACTGGCCCCCTCTCAAAATGTTGCTGGGCAATTCATAATCATGTCATAAAGCCCCCAAATGTGCCAGTCGAAGCTCTCTTGGCCATGGTGAGACGCTTAATTACAAGGGCTTTAATAGCGATTTCAACGGCTCATTGCCAAACAAAATTTTCAATTGACTACACATTGCTGTTTGGAAGGTTGTAGGTGGGGCTTTGGATGGTAGGTTTTTGCGACAGCTTCGCTACAGATTATTAATTAACAATTTTACGCGAACTCCACGAAAGCCGCTTAAATTGCTAAAATATTTCGTGGCTCATCAAAATGATTGAAAAATGGTATTTTACGCGTGAATTAAATTTTCGCGGTTGCCCGCCAGAAAAAGGGTTGTGAACCCCTTTTGGACAGTCATTGATGCCCGATTTTCGTCTGGCTAGGTTTGGTTTGGGTTTGATTTTTGTGGCTAGCCACCCTTGAGTACACTCACCCACAACCCACAACCCACAACCCGTCGAGCTTATTAGAATTTTCCGCTTAAATTTCCTTTAGCACTCTGGCTAAAGAGTTATCTTAGATTCTGTTCTGTTCTGTTCTGTGTTCATGTTTGTTTAGGTTTCACTCCAAGGAATTGTGCGGCTGTCTTTTTTTCTGCGTTTTTTTTACCTTTGATCCTTTGACGCGCTTTTGTTGTTTTAAGCCATTTTTTTCGCTTCCTTACCTTGTGCTCTCTTTAATTTTGGCTTCATAATTTCGCTGGCATTTTTTTTCTGGCTTTGTTTATTTTCTTTGCGCTAAGCTGCCAAAGTGGCGCATTTTCTGTTTTTGTTTTGATTAAAAATTTTCGAGTTTTGAGTTTATCTTTTCTAGCGGATTAGTAATGAACTTTTATGCCGTGTTGTTGGACAGTGGGTGTTGAGAGCGGCTGTTTACTTAGGTCCATATGCCGCATATTTCAATTAAAAAATATTTTTCTGCTTGCTTTGCTCTCAATGGAGTGGAAAGAGCAACAGACAAAAAAATGAGTACTGGTTGAACTGTAAAGGATTGTAAAGTCTTAAACCAATTTAAAACTTTCATTTTGTTTGATATATACGTATGTTTGATATACATATGATATATATATATATATATGTCAAGATAATTTAAACTACTTTTCACAGCTATTGGATATTTATATATTTAAATTTTAAATTTAATATCCTACAAGATTAACTTGTGTTTGGGCACAAGTCACTTTACTGCTAGAGTTTATGCAGAGTATTTAGCACAAAACCAATAGATCATATATGATGCAAATACGTAATCATTATTAGAATCAAATATTAAACTTGCTGAACATTCGCAAAAATCTACAATCCAAATGTAGCCTTTAAAAAAATGTATATTGCAAACAAAAAAGTCTATTACCGCTTCATCTAAGCTGTGCGCCCTGTTCCAGGGGGCTGTTAGCCGGACCCCGAACCCGACCCCGACCCGGATCCGGCTCCGGACTCTGGCAACCCACTTGAGTACGCATTCGCTTGCATCTAATGAGTTGTATCAACAGCAAGTGTACGCTGTTTGGTCCTGCCAAGACGCAGGTCCTGACGGGGCCCACCGACTGTTCATTAAGCCTGACTGAATGAATTCGCGTAAAAGAAGTTACTTGTGGCTGTGCTTCACGCTGCTGCTCATAGCCTGCCTGTTTAGTCAGCTTTCACTTGCAGTCGTTGAAGAATGAAAGCAAAAAAAAAAGAAGCAGCCAAACACTTGATCAAATATTTTGCAACTTCATGGGACTCTCGTGGAGCGCACAGTGCTTCAAGTGCTTTGGCTCGCTGCTCATTTGCCAGCCTCGCTGCACATTTTGTAAAACGAATTTGGTTTATAATTAAAACGTAGCCAGCCGTCAGTTTGAATGCGCAACAAAATGGAAATTTCTTTTCGATTTGCACAGCTTCGATTACAAGTTAGTGAACCCGTTCGTAGTAGTTGGGGCTTCAGTCAGGCGTGCAGGATGCAGAATGTTGAAAGGATGGGTGGAAAATACGGACAAATCAAATTTGAAATTGAATTCTGGGAAATATTTAGCTTAATCTAAGTTAAAGCTGAAATTTTTAACTCATGGCCCTGCATCAATTGTCTGCTTAACTTTGTTGAACTTTTCGCTACATCAGCTAATTAAATGATTCAATTTACAGAGTTCTCGCAGAGCTCTTCTAAACACCTTCAAGTGACTCGATGCATGTTGTTTTTCTTGGGGTTGTGGCCCATTAATAAACATTAGAGACATGTGCATAAAAATGTGGGTCACACACATTTGGAAGACATGGCGATAAGCGATCCCCAAAGTTTCGTGTCTCACTTAAATGCGTAAACACATGGCGTTCCCAAAGTTCCCATCCCAATTGCCAGTCAGGCAGGCAGGCAGGCAGGCAGGCATAGACAACTCATTTGACTGATGAACTCGTGTTGACATTTCCTTTCCTCCTGCTCAGACAGGGCCTGGGCGCCTGTTTTTCAATTCTTTTGACACTGACACATGACATTTGTTGTAATGTCGACGCCGCTCGGCCATTTGCCAAAATTGCTTTTCAACACAGTTGAGTAAACATTTGGCTGCCTCTGCCCAGCCCTCAGTGCGTAGGTCTTGTGGCAATCACATGTGCACAATTGTCAAACGACAAAAAATTGCATAAAAAACTGTTATATATAACGTGAAAAATGTGAGCTTGAATTGCAGGAAATTGTGTGCGACATGTGGGAAACTCTGCAAATATTTAACTCAATTCTGGGCAACTATTTGCAGCCTCGTTGTTGATGTCGACATATTTAAAAGCGCTCTTTACTTGATATTGTATTGGAATTAAGTATGACAGAGACTGAAACTAGTAAATACAAATTGCTAATACTATTATAAAGCTTCATACATTTTACATAAATATATATATTTATTTTTATAAACTGTTGTCAATTGTATTTCAATCTAAAGAGGTATTTTAGTTGAATAAAAGCTTTGCCTTTTTCATTTTTGTTATAAATATCTGAAAATATATGGAAAGCTATATCTGCACTTGAGTTCTCTATAACTCCTTAATTACAATTTAAAGTGAGCAATTTCTTTGGCCATTACTCCAGGTTTTAGTATCATAGTTAAAGGGATGGATCCGTTGCAGCTCATTTGCGGTAATTAAAATTGCATTTAGCCCGCGTCGTCTGCTCAAATTTAATTGACATTAGCGGGGCATTTGAACTGATATCAGGCGGTTGGCCACTTGGTCGGTTGGTCCTTCGTCGTATCCTTTCAGTCTGTATGCGCCGTGTGCAATCCGTCAAGTCGTAAAAGCATTGCGAAAATGTCGCCGCGGCAGCGCATAAATAAACCTGCGCCCATATTTTATGAGTGTGCCCACGCCCCCGAAAGGATCCCGACCCTTCCCCCGACCTCTGAGACCGATACGAGTACCGCCATAAAAAACTATAAAAACTAAACGTAAATAATTCCATCTGAAAGTAAACTTGATCCTCCGTCTCTTGCTTCCTTTTCCAGTGTCTTTCTGCGTGCACTGAACATTTTTTTGCCATTAATATTATTTTTTAGCTTTTTGTTTTACTTCGTTCTTTTTGTGCAGAGAACTTTGTCTTTTGCATGTGTTGGCATTTTGCTGGAGCGAAATTCGCGTGACAAACGAGAATTTTATGGCTTCCGTTGACCTGCGCCATATCCTGCGGTTCGCTTGCAGCGATGTCCTTCTTTGTGTCCTGCATTTAGCATGAACAAAAAAATACGAAAAAAAAGAAAACACCAACAGTTGTCATTGCCATTAAAGCTATATGCGACGAAGTGATTGCACCCGCCTCGAATATCGCTGTACGTATCCTGCCACTCGTGGCAGTCGGTGCCAGGGTCCTTTGGAGGCACCGACTGCTCCTGGGCACCAAGTCCTTGTTATATTTCTTTTTCTAGCGCTATAAAATGAAGTGTAAATATTTAATGTGCGCTTTCGTGCATGGCATGTGCATTTTTGTTTTTATTGTTGTTTGGCATATCTATCATGGCCTGTAATAGAAGCCTTTAAATACCTTTCGGTAACTTGAGCCAACTCGAAGACTTGCCAAGCATTCAGAAATCATTTTTTCTGAGATTTTTGTATATTATTATTGTCTATTGGTCAATACTTAAACTAATTTTGCTAACTACTAGATGCAAACTCCTTGTTGTACTTTAGTTATACTTTCTAATGTACAATTGACTCTACAATTATGTGGCAGCTCAAATCCCAAACAAGCAATAATTATTTATTCGAATGCCCATTTAAAGCAATTAAAATGTGCGCTCAAAAGTTAGCAAATTGCGAAGCAGAAAAGATATTCAAGCATTTTTCTTAATTGGCTTTAATTGGCTTAAATTGGTTGCAGAACTGAGGCCAGTTGAGCAGGATACACGGACCACGTACACGTAATCTTTTCTATAATTTGATAAATTTGTCGCGGCAAAAGTTTATTACCCCGCCGTTACAGACAATGGCCAAGTGCATAAATTGGACTGCCTATGTCCTGGGAGAGGAGAGGCAAGAGGAAGTGAGCAGAAAGCAACGCAGGACAAATTACGTATTACAAATTGTATAACGTTCGTTTGTTGTTTGGCTTTTAGGTTTTGGCTTTGGCTTTGCCACGTCGCATGCATTCTGGCCATATTTCCACAACAACAAAGCGGGCGGGCGATATGGCGATAAGGGAATTTATAAGCGCTGGCCAGGGCGCCGCCAAGTATGCAATGCATTTTGTGTAGAAGGATTTAAGTTTTGGGACACACTCGACTCGATCCGACTCGACTCGACGTCGTGTGATTTCATTAATTTACGATTTGTATGTTGTTTGCGCTTGGCGCCACAGTGGCTGCGAATTAAATTGGCTTACGGCTTGCTGGAATTAGGGCCCAGTTATCTGGCTCAGTTGCACTTATGGCTGCTAGTTGCTTAAAGCCTTCTTTGATTTGTGTCCTTTGTTGGTCGCAGCACATCAAAGCCAACAACATTTTTTGTGTTTAATAATAATAAAGAATCGCTTCGTGGTGTGTAAGTAAAGTAGAAACATTTTTGTGCTTAGCTCAGCTCAAACGGAAATTTCACGTTGTGGCAAAAATTTGCCAAGGCAGCTGCAAAAATACTTAGGCGGATTTAAGCGCGACAAACAGACCATATAATAAAGAAAAAACCAAAAAAATATATGTATATAGAGTGCTCAGTTTGCCACTACGAACATTGTATACGCTTAAATTTTTAATAAACGAAAAAATATTTTTAGTAAAATAGGTATTTAAAAAATTTTAAAAAATTGTTTTTTTGTAATCTTACAATAATATTATTTGATTTATTATAGAACATATATGTATTAGTATAAAATATTTAACAAATATAATAGGAATGAATTCTTATATTTATGGTCACTAAATTATTTCTATATTTTAAAATATAATAAATTGAATATAACGTCAGGTTTTATTTTCTTTATTTTGGCATGCTTTAAAAAATATGTAAAAATATCATGTAAATACTTGAAGTCTCAAGATTAGTGTCCAGTGTATGTTAACTCCCATTACGCTTTCCGGTTAGTGTATTGAAAGCGCGGCAAAATCTCCAGACAGACGCCCAGGCGACGCTGGGATCGGCAGTGCTTCAAAGCAAAAGACGCGATGCCGGGGCCAACAATGACGAAGGACGAACGACGAAGGACCTCCCGCAGTGCGATGGCTGTCGTTGGTGTTGGATAAGGGGCAGGCGGATCGGTATTGCTATGTTATTTGCTGTGGGTGGGCTTAGGTAATACGCATTAGTGGCGCGACTGCATATTACGATATTATTATTATGATACGCTTTATTTTGTGGTTCAATGAGTTGCCGCCGCCTTTCATCGCCTTTCATTCAGTCCGGGTGGTAGCTTTGGCGGCTTAAAAAATTTGCCTATCGTGCGAGACACTGTGCAAATAGCTGTTAAGACGCGCCACAAAACGCTCATTGAAACAAACAGAGCTGGGCTAACAAATGTCGCCTATTAGCGGGCTCACCTTGCTATGGCAACCCATAACACACAGGACACACAGGACACCGGACATACAACACTATTACGCGGCGGCAACTTAATCTCATAAGTGTGCGTTAGTCATGTGTTGTGTTTAGTCCTTTGGCCAAATGGCTGGCCATAAATTTCAGCAGCTGGCCATTGTTGCGAGACTCGTCGTCTCTTTTGGCTGCAATTTTTCAAGCGCATGTCGACTCCTTGCTACTGCTAGCCATGTGTGCTGTAAATTCACCCATTCCTGCCATCCTGCCATCCTGCCAACCTGCCACCCATTGCCAGTCAAAAGGTCAAAATATGTTGCAGCTAGTCGCCGTTCTGGCAAGTTTATTAATTGCGCTTGTTTATCGCTCTCCTTCTCCAAGGCAAGTCTTTAGATAATTTAAACTAATTGCGTGACTCGCTGGCATTTCTTCAATTATCCTTAGACCGAACGAAAGACTTATGATGGCCCCGCAAATATTTGACATAATTGTGGGATTAGCGACTGCGCTCGGTTTTCAATTAGCGTTAAGTAATCCACACTAATCAGTTCGCCTGCACAAATTCTAGTCCTTATTATTGCTTGCTCAACAATTTGGCCACACATTCACATTGCACTTTTATTCAATTTGGCATAATTTGAGCCAATTGCATGTTGTGTGCAAGTGCCATATGAATTTTTAAGCCACACGACAAACGAATCAACTAATCGCAGCGCAGAATGTTATTGTCCTTGAGGACATGCACCTTTGGGAGAGCCAACAGTTGCCTTTTCCATAGTTGATGTGGACTGGTTTTATTTATAGCTACTGGGTTGAATGTCTGAGTGGGATCAACAAAGTTTTAACAATTCAACCCGATTTCGAGGGAACCAAATTAAGTGGTTATCCATTGTTCATTATTATTGAGTACTTAATCATTTATTTCCGGTCAGATTTGATCCATATTTAAATTATTTCATTTCTTTTAGTTATGCTGGATAATATGTAATGCTGGAAAATATACTTAAATACCGGCTTACATTCCCTATTATATGTATAAGAAGTCTGCTTAACGTATGTGTATATTTTTTATGTTTCCCTTTTTCCCTATAGAAACCACAACCCTTTCCCTTATTTCATTCACATAATAAAACAGATTTAACGTTTTCAATCGAAAAGTCAATACATATGCGTACTTTAATAATTTTTTTGTTCTGCTCAACACTTGTTACAATTTTGAAGCTAATTTATATAATGCTGCCGCTTAAAGCGCATATATATATTGATAATCCGCTTAAAAATGCAATTTTCAGCAGCCTTTTAAAAAGTTGAACAACAAATTTTACACATGAACGCAGTTTTATTCGATAAGCGGCGTTGAGCATTGAATAGTTTCCTTTTGGGGGTTGTAATGATGTTTAAATATTTGTAGAGAAGGAAATTTGTGTCGAATGCTTGCATATGCCGGCCGGGACTAAGCTTGTTAATAGCCGGGGGCAGCGGGCAGCAGTTGCGGAATGGCAGGCACTGTGACTGTGTTAATGTGACATAATTGAAAATCAAAACTAAAGCACTTAACTTTATTCATACGGCGAAATGCACAAAAAGTTGAACATATGTGACCCGAAAAATGGGCAGAAGTGCGTCGAGCCGAGCAGCTAAAGACAATGACCCAAATGACAATTTAACTGTCAACCAGTTCCGCCAACGATGACAAGTGCAATCAGCCATAAGGGTGTTGGTAAACGTAAAGCTAAGGCTAAACCTAAGGGTAAGTGTGAGTTTCAATTAGAAATAGAATAGATAACTGAATAGACCGCTCTACTTTGACTGATAGATAGTATATTGTAGTCCGTCCATACAGCTGTTGCAGTTTCTCAAGTTACCCAACTAGCTGTCAACCTTGCCAATGCTAATTGCTTATGATCTCTTACAAAATAGCCCACATTTAGGTATTATATAACTTATATAGCTGTGCGTGAGGTAAAAAATGTCACCCTTATGGCTTGAACTCAATTGCTCAATAGTGTCAACTTTCAAATGATTTGTGTTGGGTTAGCATAAATATTTTCACCGCTCTCTGATTACAGCCGCATTATATATTGATATAAACACCCCAATTGTTGTCTGTTTTTGCTACTTGCCTCATTTCTCTTCGCTTTTTTTCTGTCTCTGAGCAAAAAGCGCTTGGAGGACGAAAAATGGCTTAATTAGCGTTGGTCTCGAATTTCAGATGAGTAGCGTTTAAATGTGGGAAGGGGAAAGTCGAAAGTCGTAAGTGGAAAGAGGGAAATGCGCAAAGGTTGTTGGAAAATATATTGATTTTCAATTTAATTTGTATTATTTATTAAATTTGATTTAATTTCCTAGCGCTACAAGCATAAATAAATTTTAAATTTGCGTGCTAGCCATTATAAATTTATCAAGTTTTAATTTAGTTGTAATAAACAAAACCCAGTTAAATAATAATATTAAAATATTAAAGAATTTTTTTATATTATTAAATTGTTTATTTTTTTACCACTTAAATGGCAACAAATACAAATAAATTTTATTTTTTGCCTAATGCAATATTCCTTATATGTATTTCTCTTTATAAGTAAAGTTGCTGTTTACAACCTTTAAAAGCCTGGGGACTGTAAATGCCAGTAACATGAAAAGCTGTAAGTCGAAATGAAAATCGCTCACATATGCCCATTTATCATGTCAATTTTGACATTTGTAATTGTAAACTGATACGCCTCCAAGGCATCTGAGAAAAACCTATGGAGTGGGTCTAGCAACGCATTATCTTTCCTTCTTTAACCAGCAACATATGCGCACATTTTAAAGAAAAGAAGATCCCTTGCACATGAGCTAATTCCCCGCCCCCAGGCCCCAGGCGGTATTTTTTGGGTCAAAAAGTGCGCCACTTTAAAATTCAATTAAAAGATACTAAATCATTTTTTCGGCATGCGCAAACAAATATTCACATGTGCCACGCCCACAACTGTGTGAAATTTACATTTTTCAACTTTCGTCGCGTGCGTTGCGAAAAGTGCAAAAACCACTTAAATGTCATAAGCGTCGCCATAAATAATATAATTTCCTTTCCTCTTTTTTTCTTTCACATAATTTGTGCAACCCTCGAATAATAGAAGGGGAAGGAAGGCACACGTGACTCCCGTTGATGGGAATCTGCCCAAGGCAAGATATCCTTGCGTATTATTATATTGAAATTATGCATAAAACATTGCCCGCATTTAAAGGCATCGATGGGATTGTGCCAAAAAATATGTCTAAGTGATTGATTTCCGAATATTCTAAAAATAAAATGTAGTCTGTTATTAAGTGAAACTTCTTAGTGAGAAATATAATATATCGGTAATATTTTCTTAATAGGTAGATTTTAATTTTAAAAATTAGTTTATTTCCAAGATATTACACACAATAGGTTCTCTTGAAGCAGAACTATTTGCTGCCTTTGTGTTAACATCCTTTCGTATCCTGGAGCCATGTCTGACCGATGGAGCACATCAGCGCTGACTTTTTGATGGGCTGTCCTGCATGTCCTGCAGCTCCCAGCCTCCATCAGACGTGTGTGTTGGCGCGGCGCATTTTTGCATGCGCCTGTCAACATTTTAATTAAAAAAGGTTACGGACCCATGGCTACACACACACACACACACACACACCGACACACACAGGACCTTTGGCTGGCCAAGCCATATGTAAAATTTCGCGCTTTCTTTGCGCGCTGACCATTGTGTGGATGTGAGGATTGGTCGGGGTACGAAAGGGTGCCAAAATAATAAACTCGTTTCGCAGTTACAAACAATTTCCTTTTCAATTTTGCTCGGTACGTTGTTGGCTCTGTTTTTTTTTATTGTGTTACACTCTCTCTCTCTCTCTGTTACTCTGGAGGTCATTACGTGTGTGTGTCTCGCATTACGAGAATAGTCGTCGTCTATGGCAGCGTCGGGTTCCCATTCATTGTTTGCCATCATTTTAATTTTATTTATTGTGCAACGACTACCCCAAAAGCAGACTCAGAGCGTGGCCAATGCTCATGCAAATTAGATGAATTGCTTGGCAGTACAAAGCTTCTGGCTCCCCCCAGACGTGATTTGGCTGTGCTCTCTTGTAATGACTTGGCCATTGGCTGCTGACCATTACTCCTCGACAAAAACCAACAACAACAACCTTTTGCATACATATATTTGCGAGCTGGCCACGTCAATGGTTTTGCGGACATTTATTGTTTGAAAGCTATTACCCCTACTCTCCAAATTGACAACGGCTGCGACGAGTCGCGACTCGACACCGTTTTTGATTGTTTTGGGCTACCCTACCCTACTACCTACCCCCCGAGACGCAATCGTTGCGTGGAGTGGGGGTGGGGGGCTCTCAAATTTTATGCCCTCACGTTGATTGTCGAAATGTTTAATTGCTTTGTCATTATAGCTGGAAGTTATTGCTACTTGTATGTAAAATACGTATATGCATATATATGCATATACATTTATATGCTAGGCTGCATAAGGATGCACGTGAGCTCAGGTACAGTCGACCTTTAGTTGTGTAGTCAAATTATCTGAGATATATGATCTGGTATATAAAATACTAATGGGGATAATAAAGGGCATTTTACTAATTATTATCCTTACGAAATTACAAGTTTTTTTCTCTGAGGTACACTTACAAATGTAAAAAACATGCAGTCTACACACAGTGGGCAAAAAAGCATGTCAATTGAAAAGAAAATTACTGGAATTGCAATTTCTCAGATTATTTAAACTTTAGTATAATGTTAACGTATAAATGCAAACTATAAAGTTTGTGCAAAATATATTTCTATTCTTAAAAAAACCAATTTACTTTTTACATATTTACTATTTGAATTGTTAGCAAATATTCCTATTTTGGTCACTGTGCTTAGCCGCTATCAAACCATTCCAACAAACCAAACTGTCCGCAGTTCGGTTTGACATTTTCATTCATTTGTCTACGCAATGCCAAGCAAAAAAAAATTTAAGCACAAAACAAAAAAAAATCATTTCAACTGCTGTCCATCCAGGAATTGTTTGTCCATTCATCCATCCAACCATCCAATCCAAACCAACCAGTTGGCATTGTTCGACGCCTGTGCAGACAGCTGCCTGTTGCCTGCTGGCAGTTGCCTGCTGTTTTTGGCCAACTTGGCCTGTCAATATGGCTTCTACTCCAAACACAGAAAACACAACAAAAAAAGAAAAACAGCAGCAAATGGCTGCAACTTGGGTAACATTTTTTCACGCCAGCGGATAGGAAAGAGCGCTAAATGAAAGCGCTGGCATTTTAATCAACATTAGGCAAAAATGCTTTTTGCAAACATTTCTTTCTTTTTTTTGCGCATTTGTTTTTAGGAAAGCTCCCGACTTTCCATGTGTCCATCAGACTGGCTGACTGGCTGACTGAAGCCCTGAGTATTGTCATTAATTTTACCGTATGTGCTTTGGTCATTTATAACGCCAACGCGAAGACTTGCAAATTAAAAAGTAGAAATGTGGTCACAAACCTGTGGAAAAAGTTTTCACATGTTTTGCTGATGTGCGCAATTTTCAATTATAAGCAAACGTAAAAAAGTGTCAGCGGTGAAAACCCCCCTGGGAACAAACCTCAACACTTCAAAGTGCGTTCCACAGGACTACTGAGCTGCTGTCCAGGGAATTAGGCGTTTGCAGTTGCTCGGGTGCTAATAATTACACCCATCCAGCGTTTATGATTATGAGACGGCGTTGACAAGATTTTCAAATGGTTTTATGGCTGACCCAACCAACCAACGAGCGAACCCGTAAAATATTTCATTAATTTTAATTGGAAATTGCGCCAAGACGCCGCTCGAGCAGATAATTACAAGAAAGCCATCCAACGGGGGGGCTATTCAAATATTCAAAAGTCCTTCAATATGCAGGGAGCAAAACAATGCGAGGGGTCTTGGAAGCTTTGGAGTGGACGGCAAACGTCTTGGGCTTTGCTTAATTTGAAACAAATGTCATAAAATTGTGGAAACATAATTTGATGGCTGACTAAGCGTTAAAGAAAAAAATATTATATTTGATGGCACTGGTAGTGGTGATTTTTAAATATTTTATGAGCAATTTGGGAAATATTCAGCGAAAATTAGAATCATTTTTTGTCAGGCAGCAAATACAAATAAAAAGAAAATCCAGTGAAAAAAGAAAGGGAATTTTAAAGTATTTCATTGTTAAACAAAGCAGCCTTAAAAGAGCAACATATATTTTTGAAATATTTGTGTGCACACTTGCCAAACAGGTGCACTTAGTTTAAGGTCAGTGACAACCAAATCGCACTCACTAATCTGTCTGTTCGCTGTCCAACAACAATTCAATCAAATGGCAGCTACAAGTTCCTAAAACTAATTAAAATGCCATCAACGAATGTGGATGCTTCGGGCGTTGCGAGTACATGTCCAAATACAGATTTTGGCCAGGGCAGATTTGGAGTCACAGTTGGAGCTGCCATTTACGCGTAATTTGGCGCGCCTAAAAGCATGCTAGAAAAAACGACATGGCGAGGACTATGGGACCAGGTCCTGTCTGTGCTGTGTGTGTATTTTTGTGTGTGTGTTTGTGTTTGGCAAGCTTGTCAACGGTGGTCGCGTTGCGAATTGAAAACCGCGTGATTTATGCGCTTTTAAAGCACTTAACGGCCAAACAAGTCTATGAAGTCCAGAGAGCCAGGTCAGCTGTGGGGGTACGCCCCGAGCAGTCCTGATCCCCCCTCCCCCCATGCCGGCGTAAAGGTTTACAATAAATTTTCGCGAATAAATCTTTCAACTACATAAATCTCACGCGCCAAATTTGAGCTGGTTTTTTTTTTTGTGCCCGCGGCTTTTTAATGCAATTCGCACAAATCAAAGCGTAAATTGCTTTGATTTGAAAGCTTTCTATTTGCAGGGGGGCAGTCTAACTGAGCATATACCCTGTCTGACTGTACTGTACCTTGCGGCACTCTCCTTGTGGGCCCACCAATTAAAAATAATTTCCGACCAGGCATATGCGCGCATTTTGAATGCTTGAATGTTCGAATGTGTTGTCGCAACCCTGGCAAATATCGTTAAATTTTATCATACGCGCACAATAGATTAAAATAAAGTACAAAATTTTCAAATATGTTCCACACACAGAGTCGCAATTCGCGGTCTTGCGAAATTTACAATTAACGCCCAGGCTCAGGCTGCGAAAAAGCCAAGTCAAATAAACATAAGTTTTTATGCGTTTGCCATATCGCTGGGAGTTGGTGGTGCTGTGCTGCTAGAGATGGGCGCGTGACACGAGCTACACTTGCGATATAATCTGGAACTGATGAAAGATTTCAGGATGTACAAGATATGATAGTCAAAGAGAGCAGGAAAGAGAACGACGTAAGTCTGTTGCAATAAACATTTCAAATTACTTGGCTAGTTTATGTATAGATAACATTTATAAAGCTCCAAAATGTATCGCAATATGCTTGACATATCGATATGACTCTCTAGCCATCTCTAGTTTGTGTCATATGCAAAATGCAGCACATGTGCTAAGTAAATCTTCCGCCGCCTGCCCATAATCATAAACATTTATGGCTGACGCACGCCTGCAGGCATCAGGCAGCAGGCAGCAGGACATCCCCCTCAGGACTCGTCACTTTGACGAGTGCAATCCTTTCTATCTTCTTCCGTTTTTTTGGTGCACATGCAAAGCCACAGGATTAGGCACAACTGCGACGCGTTGTTGTTGGGCTCAATTTGATTATGACTTGACAAATAATTGTCATTTGGATGTGACGCGGCGACTTAAAATGCTAAGTAATTGTAAATATTGAAAATTTGTTAAGGGTGAATGCGCAATTTAACCCTTTTCATTGTGCAAACCCCAAAAGCACGACCTCAGCTGATGTTAACGGTATTTTCAAATATTTTAATATAATTTCTAGCAAGCCAAAGGAAGCAGGCAAGCTTGATTCTCAAATATTCGACAAGATTTGTATTATATTAAATATTATACTTTATAACTTATTATTTTGTCTCTAAAATATTTTAATTTGCAGAAAGCTCATTTGTATAAAAGTTTCGTTCTATTCGCATGACATCTTCTATTCATCATCCACTTTTTGTGCGCACAGACAGAGTGAAATGTCAAGTGATTTATGAGCTAGCATGTGGGAAACTATGCCAAAAAGCATTTCCTGCTACGCATTTACCGATTCAACAACTAATTTAAATTCCGCTCTTGGAAAATCACAGCGTGGAGATATTCAGCGCTGAAAAACTGTCAAATGCTTTGCCACACATTTTGGCCAAACAACAAGGATCTCGTTGCTGGGTGGGTAATGTTAACAAGCGTTTTACACAATGATACAAGGCATATCCTCCACGAGTCCTGTCTCTGGCACTGTCTCTGTCGCTGCTCCAAAAGGGCACCACACACGGCAGTTTTCGGTTCGCTCCGTTCGCTGACAGCTGCAAAGCCATAAATCAACAAGTTAAGTCAAACGTGCAGCAGCAGAAGCAGCAGCAGCTCTAAAGGCCAAAAAACCCACAGCAGAAATTTTAAATTTTTACCACACATGCAACAATAAGTACAATAACAACAACAACAACAGACACCCACAACAACAACAAAAAAACGGAACAGAATTGATTTCAATGTTTAATAAAAAATTCATGAAAATTTGTCAGCTAGCAAGCTTTTTGGCCTTTTGGTTTGGTTGGGCTGCTCTAGAGTCTGGATCTGCGGCTGCTATTAATCACAGTTTGTTGCACTCGCTGCGCCATAAAGTGATTCATGTGTGGAGCTAAAGGAGTTGGAGCATAGAGTGGTGCGGGTGCGGGTGGGGATGGGGGTTGTTACTGTAGGGTGTAGTAGCAAGCAGCAGGCGCATCCTGCCTGGACTATCCTGTCACGCCATTTTCAACTAGTGCTATGATTTATGTGCCATTTTAGAGCAATGTCAACTAAAACTTGCGTCTTATTTTTCCATGGCGGCACACAATGAGCACTAATCAGGCAGAAATGCAACCCTGAATTGACTTTAAAAGGTATCCCAGCTGGATTTATAAAACTTAGCCTCTTCATAGTATATATAATATGCCAAATACATGTAAATTATATTATGGCATATTTTCTGACATTTTATTTACCGATTTCAAGTCCTTTCTTTATAAATTGGTTGTACTCCATATATAATGCCATTAACTATTCTTTAGCATTCTAGAAACTCCCCCTCTCTGCCCTTTTCTCTCCTTTCGCTTATTTCTTATCTACAATTTCTTATCTATTGTTTATTTTCTGACATTTTATTTACAGAGCTCAAGTCCTTTCATTATTAATTGCTTATATAGCAAGTACTTATAGTAAAAATCATTTAATATTCGTTAGCATTGCTATTAACAGCCTCTGCCTGCCCTTCCTCCCTGCTTTCACTTATAGTTTTGTAATTTATTTGGCTTGCCAAAATTGATTTATCCACGGCTGCTACACATCACATATTTATGTACCAAAAACAAAAAAAAACCCAAACACACAATAATGCAATTGATTTTTGGTGATAAAAATCAATGTTTTACCAGAAAGAAAAAGCAACAGAAAAAGGGTTCACTAAACGACCTCAACGGCAAACAGGGGTTGAGCCTCTAAACTTTGCCTCTGCCTCTGCCTCTGCCCTTTCACTTTCACTGACACTCACCCAAAATGTTTACACACACATGCGGTTGTTTCATATTTCATAAATTTCCTTCACTTTTATTTATTTTTTTTTGTTGTGTGCCAAAATCAAAGCATGGAGTTGTCAAGGCGTAGCGAACCCGAAACCCCTTTAACCCCCCGCCCCTGATCCAATTCGTGAACACCCCTACTCGAGTCTCGTGCGTGTTTTTTGTGCGTTCTGTTTTTTTTATCAGAAATATAAATGGCTATGGCTTTTGCCTTTGCTTCTTATTTATGAAAATTGAGTTATAATTGGTAGTGCATTAAGTCGTCGTCGTACTCGTCCTGCTCCTGCTCCCGCTTCTGATCCTTTTCCTTTGTGTGTTGTTGTTGCTGTTGTTGTTGGTGCTGCCGTTGACGCATTTCTGCATCAAGAAATACGCAAATTGAATTTATAGGCAGGCGACGTCTAGTGTGTGCGAGTGCTTTGCCTTAAAAGTGCCACTAAATCAAAATCATGTCGCCACACACACACATATTAGCACACACATGTGTGCTCGGCAAAGGAAATGCATGCGGCAACAAGGGGTTAAGAGCGTGTGTGTGTGTATTTTGCATACGTTTCCACGTGTTTCCTGTTTCTATGTGTGTGCTCTCTTTTTTATGCTATTTGCGTATCCTTCCGTTTGTTATGCAACTCCTTGCTCCTTTTTTCTGCATATGTCCTGGCGTCGCACTTCGTTGAGCTTAACAGCAGTAGAGACGAACGTGTGCCGTTTCGCTTCTGTTGAGCATTATTGCTCATATGTGGAAATATTTTGACAGTTTCGCGGTTCGTTAGGCGTTTAGCTTAGGTGATAAGAGCAGGGGTAGATCTATAAATTTGATAGTGCATTTTCAATTAATTTATTTATATTTGCCTTTGCAGCTACCAAAGAACAAACGTCCTATAGATATATGAATACATTTTTATTTTATATATATTTATTTATTTTCATATAAAATGAGCCACCCAATTTTATTTTGTAATGAAGTTTCAATTAATATATTTTTCTAATTCACTAAGCATCTACCCAGTTAAATCGCTCGTTTATTAAATTAGGTTTCAATCAATGTATGTATTGTACTTAACTATCTCTCTTTCAATTATTATATTAATGTATTATCCTATACACCAAATCGCTTAACTGCCTAATCATAGCTGTCAAGCCTAAACAACTTTATTTAGTCATGACATTCACTTACTCCCCTCCATTTGCTGCCCACATTCATATAGCTGCACTTGACACGCCACTTCTTGCCCATTGTCCTGTCCAGCATCCTGGAACTCAAGTGCTGCTGACCACATGCTCAAATTCAGCGCACAAAAGGCCCAAAAACGGCCAAAGCACGCCCCTTAACCCCTTTTCTGTGGCCACTTTTATGTCCTGCCGCCAACGCCATTGTTGCTGGTCACTTTCCTTTTTGCTTGACCCTTTTTTTGGGCACGCATATAAGTTATATGATTTTTGCATTATTTTGGCGTAATGTGCACATTAATGCCACACTTGAAATTATGTTGTTAATCGAACGGGGTTGCTTCAGTTGCATGGTTCACTGCTCCGATTCGATATTTGGATTTGGGACATTTGTTTTGGGCATCAAATTTATTGCCTCCTTTTTTGGTGGCCTTTTTATGTTATTTTTGCGTTGCATTTTTATGTTATTTCTGTGTTTTATTCCTTGGCCAACATTAATTTCATTCCCTGTGCTTCCAATGACAGACAGTTGACGTTTTTATGCGATCAGCAAGTAGCAAGTTCAATACGGGACACATTACTGAAATTACTTACATGAGCGCTCGTATGTGAAATGAAATATGTGTGTTTGCCTTACAGACCGGTGTTCTATTAGTAGCCAACTCTTTGTTGGCAAAAAAGGGTGAAATATTGTTTATTTTCATATATTTATTTCAGAAAATCGGCAGAGCTAACCGAAACGAATTGCACCAGGAAAATTGTTCGGATAGCAATTTATATATTGACTTGACTTTGTTATTAAAGTACATTTTATAGATGACTAAAAGAATCCTAGTTTTTATTCACTATTGCAATAAATCGTGAAATAACAAACAGGATCTCAAACCGGTTATAAAAACCTGCTTGTACACCTGCATCACGATAGAGAAAAGATTCATATGCAACACATGTATAAATTGTAAAACTAGAACATTGAAGACAGGAAGAAGAAAGTGAGAATCATTTTAACACTGTTGCTATACATGTTGTCAACTCAACTCTCAATCTATTCAAAACGCAGGTGTGCTATTTGCTGTCCCTTTCGCACATACAAAAACTATCTGGATACTTAAGGTAACCAACACCTGTTTCCCTTTTCTCAGTATTGAACTCGACATGTCTGTGCATGTTTTTCACTCTACTCCAAAATCAATTAGATAAGAGGTAATATCATACATTTTTTTAATTCTTCTCATAGAATAGGCACAACTACAATGGTTTCACTTATTTTCAACACCTTCAGGCTTTAAGTTAGCACCCAAATTCTTATTTGACAACGTTACTACAGCTCGTCAAGTTTTCGTGCCTTGACTTTATTACTTTTCTCCTTAAAACCATATGCGAACTAAATATATAAATAGAATAGAATCTGGAATCGAGCAATTAAATTGAAATGAAATTCACTTAAGCTCAGTGCCATTTAGTCGATGCGACAAATCAAATCAATGCCGAAAAAAGGTTTTATAACTTTATTTGTACAGCGATAAGCGAAATAAATCTCCAAGTGTCACTCGGAGGCACACATATGTTACAAACATGCCAGACAGCCTAAGCAATTGCTAGAAGATGGGGAATGTTCAATTAAAGCGCCCAAAGTTAAACAACAACTGTAGCCCATAGCAGCCGTAAAAAGTCTGTAAGATTTACCAAATATTGCACAATGATGGATCATAAATAACTTATGTTTGCACGGTCGAGTCAGAGTTAGGAATAGCCCGAGAAAAAAAAGAAGAGAGTGACGTAACGCATAAGGTTAATACTCGGAACACAGCCACTCCCCCCCCCCTTACTGAGAACTGAGAGCTGATAGCTGGGAACCGGGAGCTGGGCAACTGACTGCCCCGGCCATTAAGCACAAAAGGATGACCCTTGATGCCGTAAAAAAGAACGGACTGGACTGGACAATGGTCACTTGATGATGCGGGCGCGTCGCACGATTCGCATATTGCCATATTCCCAGTGGGAAAGATGCAGCTCCTCGTTTTATATTCCCGCCTGCCTTTTTACTACCAATGGCACCAATGTCCGAAAATGAACGGAAGCGACTCGTAAAACTAGCGAATTGTGAATTATGTTGCTGACATATAGTCCTGTCACCAGAAGAAGCAGTCAGCAGTCAGCAGTCAGTAGTCGGCCATAGAATGCCAGTCAATAGTTGACAATAAAAGAAGAAAATATAGTAGAGGGTGGGGGGAGTACATATAAAAAAGCGTGGACACTGGCCAAGTTGGTGCTGGGCAGCTTTGGCGTCTATTGAACTCCTGTTTTGATCAATAAAAGGTGCATTAAACATGGCACAGGGCATACAGGACACAACTTGAGAAGTCGCTTTATTAAGCACTTGGAAAAAACATAGTCGTAAATACATTTTATTGTGAATTGTGCACTATCAAGCTTTGAACCTAGGAACCTTTTGGCTTAAGAGGTGTGACTGTGGAATGCGGCATCGATTCGGGTCAATTGCAGTAACTTAAAGTGAACGTTAGCAAAAGTCCATTAGTTGGCATTTAAATATTCATTATTCCTGAAAGAAAAACCCTAACACAATTAGCCATTAAAGCCAACTAACCACAAGCTGTTTGCGCAACAGTAAATTTCGCAGGAAAAGCCAAAAAATGTATGTACTTTGGAAAAGTTGAAGCCAAAGGAATAAGGATAAGGCATTGAATATGCACACGCCATAATCACATTAAAACGTAAACGATATGCAAATGGATATGGATATGCGCTGACAAGGAAGCCGAAAGGACTCGACTTTGAGTTCATCAAAAATGCGCACATGTAAAAAAGGAAAAAGGAAAGGCGAAAAGAAAACTGCTGGGGAAAAACTACCGAGCACACGTTACTTGGAGAAAGTTTTTGCCATAGTCCTGCGGCAGGAAGTGACTACCTGACTACCTCACTGACTGACAACCACACCGACTGAGCAAACATAATGTGCCGAGTGAGTTTTTCTTTCGACATAATCACGTCCTCACTTACAACAGCAATTAGGATAGAAGTGCAGTCGGAATTGCTCGCAATTTTAATTCAATAAAAGTCGAACGAGGCATTTCCTGGGCCCCAAAGTTTCACTACTTCTAGCTGCGGTCTGTTGCCTAAAGTCAATTAAAATTGCTAAAAGCTGTAAGATGCTGCCAGCATATATCTCTTCTTGTCTCTTCTTATTCTGTCTTGTCTTCAGTTGTTCAAAGCCAACTTTGGCAACTTTCATTCACGCATCTCTCGATCCATTGTTGGCCTAATGCAATCAATGGGCATGTGTGTCTAAACTTTGGCCTCCACATGGACCAGCCAGCTTATCAAAAGGGTTCCAGTTACAGTTCCATGTGCCAATGCTCCGGGTAAGTTGTCCGAGAAGTTGTGAAAGTTAGGCTTGTGACACGAGCAGAAACAGTTTGCTTTGAGAGTGTTTAAAATTGAATTTTCCTCGACTTAAATTAGTAAAAAAAACTAAAAGAAAATATATATTTTTTCGTCGTTCATTTATAATTGTGTTTCTTACAATATAACTTATGTTTAAAGAAGTTTTTTAGCCGAACCAATATTTGTAATTCCATCGAAACTTCTGCAACTGCCCTCGCCGTGTTGAATTTCGCAATTGCATTGCCATTTTCGTAGCCCATTTCAATTAAATTATCAAAACAAGAGCTACCCCCAAAAAGAACAATGGATATGGGCAAAAAAAGGACCACAGTCAACAACACCTAAGTGCATTTGCAAATCCTGTGCACTGTCGTCGCCAGCAGAGCGGCTCCTGCAGCTCCTGCTGCTCCTTTCGAATGCTGAATGAAGGCTGCTTCAAGTGGCGCCTGGAAGCCGCAAAGCCAAAGCCAGCACACACCTTATTCATTGTCATTGTCATCAAGCGATTGTTTTCGTTGTTGTTGTTGCGACTTAAGACTTGGCAACTTCATTATTCTTGTGGCCAAAATAGCAGCCCAAATACCGAAATGACTTTTCGATGCGGTTTCATAATAAAACGAAGCAACAGCCGGCAGACAATTTCATATGCAAATGACTCAAATGAATTTAATCAACAATTGTTTTGTCTCACTGTCCCCCTCTCTCTCCCTGACTCTCTCTCTCTCTCTCTCTCTCTCTCTTTGTGTTGCTCTGTTGTTTATACTCTTTTCGAAGAAAATAGTATATTAAGTTTGTCCTGAAGTTTGTAACGCATAGAAGGAAGCGTCTGAGACCCCCAAAAGTTACTGCCAATATGCTTATAAAAACAAAACAAATTGATCTAGCCATGTCCGTCTGTCTGTCTGTCTGTCTGTCTGTCTGTCTGTCTGTCTGTCTGTCTGTCTGTATGTATGCAAACTAGTCCCTCAGTTTTTGAGCTATCGCGATGCAACTTTGCACAGACACTTATTATTCAAGGGGACAGCACATTGGTCGGAGCCGGCCGGATCGGACCACTATATCTTATAGCTGCCATACACCTCAAAGTCGGTTTTGGCCATAAATCCGATGTTTTCAAAGCAATTGCCTTAAATTTCCTTGTACACTTGAACATCCATATAACTCATCGATGGGTAAAATCGCAAATCGATTGAGTCATAAACAGCGAAGATATGCGTCATTAAATATTTTGAAAAAACAGGTGCATATGAGCAAACAAAGTCAAGCGCAAGAAAGCTTTTGATAGTCTGAGCAAACAAAGTCAAGCGCAAGAAAGCTTTTGATAGTCTGCTCTTCAAGGTATTTTGCCACCGATCATCAAAACGGTTTGTGGCGTATGGCGTAAAGAGCCGCGCTAACGAACGCATGTTTCGCAAGTTCAAGTTCGAGCCTCGGCGGCGACTGATTGTTAATTTAATACTTTTTTCTTTTTCTTCCTTCCAAATATATAACTGTAATCAAATTAATTTGCTTCCAATAGCTTAGAACAAAAACAATGCCACGCGAAAAAACAAATGCTGACAAACGCGAGTTGCAGGTTGCAGGAAAACAAAAGAAGGAAATTTGTAACAGTCGGCTCTTCAAGCAATTTTGTCAGCGATCATCAAAACGGCTTGTGGCGTAGTGGGTAAAGTTGCGAACTGGTGAGCGAGAGGTCCTGGGTTCGAAACCAGCGGCGACTGGTCATTTATTTTCATTTTTTCTTATTCTTCTTTTCAAATATATAATAACTGTAATCAAATTCATTTGCTTTCAATGGCTTAGAACAAAAACAATGCCACGCGAAAAAACAAAAGCTCAGTATAAATCGAGTTTGTTAGCGATTCTTAAAACTGCTTGGTGTAAGCAGTACAAAGCAAAACAAGAAAGCTTTTGACAGTCTGCTCTTCAAGGGATTTTGTCAGCGATCATCAAAACGGCTTGTGGCGTAGTGGGTAAAGTTGCGAACTGGTGAGCGAGAGGTCCTGGGTTCGAAACCAGCGGCGACTGGTCATTTATTTTCATTTTTTCTTATTCTTCTTTTCAAATATATAATAGCTGTAGTCAAATTCATTTATTTTCAATTTCCTAAATTGTTTCTAATTTTTTTTTCATACATAAAGTAGCTTTAATAGAATAATTCAAAAGAAAAATTTAAATTCATTGGCAAAACCAATGACACGCGAAAAAAAATATGGATCTCAAATTCTGAATATAAGCTCTCGTATGTTCAGATTAAGTTTTATGACAATTCAATTTCCGACAGCAGCCTTGAAAGGTATAAGAGCAACAGGCACAAAATTTGGTATGTATATTGTAGTATACATATGTAATGTAGTTTTGACTTTTTGGAAAAACTGAAACTTGTATATTGTTCAATTCGGTAGCACTTATGAATGCTAAGGGACGCGTCCACGAGCTGCGGATAGTGAAACGTCCCTGTTTACATGAATACCTTTATATATTTTATTTTATATGTAGGGGTATATGTATGCGACATTAATATCTGCGAATTAAATAAGCAGTCACGGAAAAATAGTAAAAATTGCTTTAAGGTTCGAAAAGAGTATTTAATCTTCGGCACGCCGAAGATAATCCTTCTCCACTTGTTTCTGCACACTTTGTGTGCATTATTCTAATGAGATTTTGTCGAGGCGGCAGTTTTTATGTCCAACATTAAACGTGGCAAGCAAACTGGCAAACTGGCAAACTGAAACTGGGGGCATGTCTGCGATTGTTGCACTTATTTTGATAACAACTTTTCAAATTAAATGCCCAGACTGTAGATTGGCCCCGACAACATTACGCATACGACATGTAACACGCTCTCGCATTACTAACGGCATTTAGTGCGCTATATACACATGACTTTAGTTGTTGTAGTTGTAGTTGTTATTGTTGTTGATGTTGTTGCATTTCTGACCGCAGTAAACGTAATTGTCTGTGGTCAGCCAATAAAAGCAAACGGTTCTCGAGACCCTTCAAGTGGCCACTGGCAGTTAGTTTATCCTGGCCATCAAAATGGTTCACTCCGCTCTCAAACTCTGCTCATTAAATTTTAAATTTGATGCTGTAAAAAACTGTGTTTAGCAGTAAAAACAAAAGCCAGCATGCAGGCATGTTGCTGCAACAATGTTGCAAGCACCCTGTACCCTTAACCTAAGCACCCATCCTCAGCATTTTGTTTGATTTGCATATGACAAACGCTTGACTGAGTCGAGGCAAACAGGGCAACTTCACGGGCTATATATACATATATATATATATATATCTGGTTATATCTGCAACTGGGTTGTTCATTTTGCTGCAAATGACCGGCAATTATGTCCTTGTTGTGTGTGTGTGTGTGCTGCTGCTGATAGCCGTTCAGAGACCGTGTCCGTGTCCATTTGCGACGTGTCCGTGTCCAGCTTGTTATGTGGCTGTGGCAGACGTCGACATTGCATTCTTATTGACTGTAGTGCCACTTTGGTTGCAGCCCCAACCCCAACCCAAACAATTTTCCAATTCCCCCTACCCATTGGAAGTGTATTTTTTGTATGCGACCCCTTTTGAGGCAACATTGTTGGGACTACTACAGGACTGGCTTTTTACTCGAGTATTGGCCATTTGCGTTGTGCTGTGCGGTTGGGCATGCAAAATTAAATTAAAATGCATTAACAAAGCGTCCGAATGGGGTTTCATACTGAAAGTACATAAATATATACAATTACTGGATAATGGCTAAAAATCTCAAGTGCTAACTGAGTAGCTTTGCTGAGCCTAGGTGAACATATAGTATATATTTAAGGTTTATTTGAATTTCAGTTACTTTTGTTCTTAAATATATTCGCCAGTATTTTACAAGCTACTTTCCCGAAAGGAAATGATGTCCGTCAACCTCCTGAATAGATTGTCTATTCTATAGATTTGCCCACCTTTCAGCTCAGATTTGAAAATGACATCATCAGCAAACCGAATAATTGATTTCTTGTTCGCTGGAGGCGCTTGGGGAACGCCCAAAAGCCAAAACAAATTTGAATAAAAAATCAGCCGCGTTTCCTTGTGAAAGCCACTGAAGCCTAAACCGAGAGGCAGCAGCAGATTATAAGCAAAATCGAGAATTATACAATTGAGAGAGGGAGGGGAAGTAGAAAGCTGTCGCCTGCAGTGTTGTATAAAGGGAAATCCGCGCGCAAAAGGACACTAATATAAATAAAATTTCAATTACTCAACAATTAATTTCGTCTTGTGAGCAATCGGCGAAGCGTTAAAAGGCGCACAGACCGGACAGGTCCACATGAACAGGACTACGCATCCTTGCGAACTAGTCGGGCGTAGATTTAAAAGTTATAGCCAGTGCCGAC
The DNA here is from genome assembly GCA_035042425.1 of Drosophila flavopinicola. NCBI lineage: Eukaryota > Metazoa > Arthropoda > Insecta > Diptera > Drosophilidae > Drosophila > Drosophila flavopinicola. The sequence continues at coordinate 5,536,593 of JAWNLL010000452.1, read as the reverse complement.
GGAACTGCCAGCTGTGTCTCGAGTCTCGTGTCTCGCTTTTGGGGGCCAACTGAAGTCCTCTTACTTTTAATTGTTTGAAGCGCGAGCATAGAACACACAATTAGATGGCGAACGTATTTGTTTTCTGATTATGAAGCGTTAAGCAAAACTGTCAACGTGCAACCGAGAAACGCAATTTATTGAGAAACTTTCACAACTGGCAGACAGACACACAGACAGAGAGAGAGAGACTCTGCCCCAACCCAAGACACAAGTGTCGTATCCTGCCAAAGCTAAAAGCTTATCTCTGTGCTTCGTCACTCAAGCAAAACGACGACGGCAAGAAGTTGATCTCAAGTCTGAGATAGTGTCTGTGGAGCTGGAGCAGGAGCAGGAGCAGAAGCTGGAGCTTGCCTCCTTCCAAGTTGGCTGTCTGGTCGTCACGCACAAAGGACTACGTCTCAAATTAGCAGAAAAATCTGTTATCCTTTCGTTTGGCTTGGCTTGCGGCGTGTTAATGATTTTTCTCTCTCTCTCTCTCGTTCTCTCTGTGGAGAAACTTTTGCTTTGCTTATTGCCTTACAAATGAAGTGACAGAGCATATTTAAAATTAAACAATTTAATCCGCCGGGAGACGAGGAGTCTGCTTTTGCACGTGAAATGTTGACACTGTCGCCTGCTTGTTTTTCTTGCCTGCAAGGAATATGTGCTAATTAGCAAACAGTCAGCCTGCCAGGATATATATATGCGTGCGAGTGTGTGTGTGTGTGTGTGTGTGTGTGCAAGGATTGTCTTACTCCTGCTGCTTTGTCTTGTTAAACAAATAAGCTTGTGCGGCGTCGGTCCTTCGGCTTGCCGTCTGAATGTGTCGCCTGTTTCGCCAGTCTTATCAGCCGTCTTCGTCCTGCCCAATTGTCATTTTCCAAGTGCTTGATTGGCACGTAATTTAGTTGAGCCTTTTCGGGGCAGGGGGCAACTGTCTATCCACAAATATACACACACATAAAATATGCTCTTCTTCAGTCATTCGGTATTCAGATTTTTCTATAATATATCCAATCATCATAATTGCTGCTGGTTGCTAGGTGTTGCCAGGGCACAAAAATATTAATTAAATTAGAATGTAATCATCGTTAATGGTCAACTGACAGACTATCCTTTTTTCCAAACAAAAACATATACATAGATATATTTCAAAATAATCATGCAAAAAGCAATGTACACCCAAACCGCAACCATGTTGATTACAAGCACTCAGCGGAGCCGACAGTTCTCCCTAACCGACCGACCGACCAAAGGACCAAAATAAAAGCCAGACCCAGCTAACCGTACCCGTCACCGCCAATATCAATGACCAAAATCGAACGCACAAATAACCGCAATGTAACACATTTGCAAATATGCAAAAAGCCATAAACAAAATGAGCGTAGCGCCTAGTGTATGAATGCGACCAGGAACACTGGACTGGACCCTCTCTCGCTTTGCAATTGTTTGCCAAAAACATTTAAACCTTTATTTGAAAATTACACATAAACATATTGCGAATGGGTGCACAGGAGGGACTCGGCAGGACTCTGACCGCAACCAACAGCCAGTCAATATTTATACACTTTGCGAAGGGTCGTGCAGCTTTTCCCATAAATAGGTGCTATGGCTATTACAACTTTATATGTAAGCAGAAAAGGTAAGCAGTAGAGCCATCAAATTGCTTATTGGCTGGTTTAAAAGTTATGCAGGGTCATGTATTTCTTAGATTTTTAAATTATAAAAATAAATTTGTTTTTTGGCTACTGGATTCAAGTAAAATAGAGGTAATTTCGTGACTCAATTGAAAAAATGAACAATATAAAATCAGACTTGATTAAAATAAGGTTAAAAAATTGATGCACTGATAAATATAGAATAGGTTGTTTAAATAATATAATAAATCTCTATAAAATAATATTTCATCATCAAGTTATATATTAAATTAAATTCAATTGTATTAAAATCAAAAAAATTATAATCAGCTTGTATTAATAAATAATCTCTTAATAAATAAATCTCTGTAAAATAATAAATAAATTGCAATGTAGGCACAATTTTAGACTGCATATTTCAGATTGTCCTGATAAAAAGTCTGAAATGGTGTTCGTATAATTCAAATCTTTAATCGTTTCCCTGTACTTATCATTTATCATTTAGTGGAATGCATATTACTTAATTTCAACCTGTTAAATGCATTCGAAGAAAATATAAACTTTTAAGTGCAGACCATCTGCGTTAAATATATATTTAATCGCTGCTTTAGCAACCCGTTAAATGCATTCGCTGAAAATGGCAATTTTTTAAATGCAGAGCATATAATATTCATTGTATGCAGGAATGCGTTTAATTCTTGATTTGCGTTGGAAACACGTGAAACATATTTGCCAATGCATTTGGCAACATCATTAAGTTGAAAATTGTTGTGCCGCAAGAGTGCAACGGCCTATGAAGAACCACACAGAGGGTGGGGCTGGGGGCTGTAGGGATTTTGTTGCATGACTCCGATTGCAGCCGTGTGTAAAAGCAATGAATTTTCATGAATGCAGTCAAGTCTATAAAAATTAATGCCTGCCAGTTGTTTGCAGTCGTTTGACTGCGCTTTAAATATGAGTTAAAAACGAATCGCAGCAGCAGCAGCAGCAGCCATCCGAAAAGAGCCCCATATGCTTATCAAATGGTCATTTTTGTTTGCATTTAATTAAAAATCAGACAAAAAGGACGAAGGACACGTGTCAATGTGTCGTTGGGTGCGATAAATCACGCTTAAAACAAATGCCAAGTAATTTATCAATGTCAACACTCGAAGCAGGGCAGATCTAAGCGAAAAAACCAAAGGATTAAAACCTTAACCGTTGCATAATTAAGCGAGTGGCAAAGCTTCTCAACTTGGGGATGGGCATTATCAATGTAAATTGTCTGTTTGCGTTGCTCAAGACTTTTGCTTAATTTTCAATTTAATTGTTGCAGGCTTTGGTCATTTGGTCAGCAACAAACACACACACACACACACACACACATCGACTGTATTTGCTTGTGTATGCTGTATACGTAGTCCTGTATCTGTGTTGTGCTGTGTTTGCTTTTGGGTTTGGGGCAAAGTTCACTAAATTGCATTTCGGCACGCAATTAGTGGTTCATTTGCTGCGTGACTGAGCCTCCCAACAGATATAACTTAAGGGGGGGTTTGGGAACCTGCTTGGATGTTTGTCCTGTCCGGTCCGGCTTGGCTTGCTTATTTGCTTTGTGTGCAAACTTAATTTCATCTTATTACGGTGCAGAAATTTTGCAATTTCCGTCCAAGTCCAAGTGCCAGACCTCAGACCTCAGACTTTAGCTGCTGGTCAACTGCGTCTTGAGCTATTTGTCCATTGCCTTTGAGCGGAAATGGAAAATGCTTGTTAGCCCAGCAGCCGGCCAGGCTCAAGTGTTTATTTGGAGTCCTAGGACTGGGTTATTAGTTTATATTTGCGGTTGCTGCGTTCTACTTATGCCTTGAAGATAATTCCAGCTGAAGTTTCATTGAATGCACGCAGTTTTTTTATTTTATGCTGCGCACTCCTAATAAATCTAAATTACCTAATTTATTGCATTTTTCTTTTTGCTGAAAAATTGCCGTTGCAATTGCAGGACAGTCCTAAGTAGCATGTTACCCATTACATTTCTCACAAATTTCGTCCCTTTTTCCTTCTTTTTTTTGTTTGTTTGATGCGCATCAAACAGAAAGCAGAGCAGCGCATAAAAAAGCTAATTTAATTAAAAGAAAATGCAATCAAAAACGCCATTCGGTAGCATTGTCCTTGTGCGTGCCGCCTTGCAATTTTCCTTTTGACGCAGGACACTTTTTACGACCGCAAAACAATGACGAAATGCAGCAGCAAGGAAAACAGCAAGGAAAGGAAGAAAATGCCATGCGGTTCTTTTCCTCCGATCCGTTGCGATGCGATTTTATGCACATTTATCATAATTTCACACGCAGCCCTCGACGAGGAGTCACAACAAGGACACTTTTTTTAGTTCTGGGTTTGGCGAGGCGCGCATAAAAAATATAAATTTAAGTGCAGCTCATCCTCAAGGGGGCGCGGCAAGGAGCGCAGAAATTGCATTTCGCCTTTTACGACCAAAGGACATTTATGGCGTTTTCTTAGCGGCAAACGCAACTCGAAACTGGCAACTGGCAACTGGCAATAACCCATTAAAACTATTCGTCAACACACCTAGCATAGGTAAGGAGCAGCAGCGATCTCCCGCTGTGCCAAAAAGGACCTCTTCTGTATGTAGGTCCTGACGGCAACATGTCAACACTTTTCTGCTGTCGATTTTCTTTGGCGCCAACAACAATGTTTGAACTGGTTATTAATATTAATGCCCACAAGCCATAAGCCATAAACTATGTAAATGCTGTCGTTAATAGCAATAAATATAGGCAGCATGCTTGACTATTTGATACGCTGTATTTAGTTAAAAGTACGCACAATAAATAAATGATATAAGTCGAATTTGTCTATATTTAAATAGGTTTAAATATAAAATAAAAAGAAAATATTATTTAATGGCCTGAAACAGGAAATACAATAATCGACTGGTTTTCTATGAAAGTTAGTTGTGTAAATAATATTGTTTAATTCATTGAAATATGCAGAAAAATCCTGAACCACCATAGTCACCAAGTCCTTCTTGCCCCAAGCTTACAGGGTATATCCAGTAAAAAGAATAAAGCGCAAAAAAAACGGGAAAAATCCTAGCCGTAAAAATCCAAATAATAAAATTACTTTTTATTTACTTTTGCTGCTTGCTGCTGGGCTCAAATCTCGGGAGGTATTATCAGACACGTTTTCCGGTAATTGAAGTGTTTGTTGTTGCCCCCCTTGTAGTTGCTGCTGTTGTTGTTGTTGTCTCTGGCAGCTGCTTGAGATGACATCCTGGCTCTCATAATTCTACTTGTGACAAATCAACGCCCTCTTGTAGTTAACTTCCTGCTGCTTCCTTCTTTTTACGAGTGTGTGTAGTTTTAGTAGTAGTCCTTGTTGTGATTGTTGTTGCTGTTGTTGTTGCTGTTGTTGTTGCTTTATCAAAAGTAATTTCGCTTTTATTTCCTTTGACTATTGCCAGCGATTTCCGTTTTTTCTCCGTCAATAATTTCATCTCATTTCATTCTTTGTCATAAAAATGGCCAACAGCTAAAAAAATGTTGCAAGTGAAGAAGTTTGCTATCCTTGTTGCTGTGCCATTTGATGCATGCAATATGCACAAAGTTTCCTATTTCAATAAAAATACTATACGTCGAATTGTGGATATAAATCTATAAAAAAATCTATGCGTTTATATCATAAATGTTTGCTGGGGGAGTAGCTGCTGAATGTTTATATTTATCTGACGACAGCTGGAAGGCAACTTTGTAGCAAGCATATGAATGAAAGCATTGTAGAAAGTTGAAACAGGATATTATCAATGCGGAAAAGCAACTATTTTTATTAATTCATATTTAAGTTGTGCAAGCAAAAGCATTTTTACATTAAGTCGAGATGTCTGAAAGTATTAAAAATATAAAGAAAATAATTCATGCTGACAAGGAAGCTTTGTTGTATAGACAGACGTGACATACACTGAAAAGTCAAAGAGAATCAATCAAAACAGTTTCCCATCAATTGTGAAAAGACTTTGCCAGCATCTTCCGAGTGTCAAATGAACAATAACATTCAATTAGCATCCAAATAAACCGCAAATTCTCAACGCTTGCTTAGCATAAACATTTATGATGTTAAGAAAACGCCATAGAAGCTTGAGTATTAGAAGTCATAAATGGCAATGCTAAACCGCAAATTGGAAGCTACCTGAATTTCCATTCGTTTTATTAGCTGACATATTTATGCATATTATTAACATTAAGTTTAATGCACCTTTATGCATTTATTGTATTCAAAAACGGCAATTTTGCAAGCGCCGTTTTCGCATTGGGCACGGGAGGAATCACGATCATCATCATCATCGTCATCATCATCATCATCGTCATTGTCATTGTCCTTGGCATAATCATGCACAGGAAGGGACGCGCGCCTCCGTGGCTCATTAATTTTTATTCGCACTACGTGTGTGTGTGTGTGTGTGTGTGTGTGTGTGTGTGTGTGTGTGTGTGTGTGTTATGTTGTGTGCATGGCATTTGGTAGCAATAAAAACATATTTTATTAGTTGGCATACAACAGCGCAAAAAGGATGCACGGCTGCAAGTCCTGGCCGTGGTCCTGGGCCCGATGCCGATGTCGATGATGCCGATCTCCACCACCATTCTGGCTGATGACTTGCTGTCAGCATAAATTCATTATTTATGGTGCAATCAATGCGACCGAGCGTATGTCAAACACATCAAAAATCAACAGCTCATCAGCCAAAGACCGACTCGCAGTGTCCTGTTTTTGCCGCGCAGGAAGTTTGTTTATTTTATAGTTTGAGCCGCCGTTGCAATGTGCGAAAATTTGCAAATATCCTGCACAGCTCTCCACGGGTCGTCCACCCGAGAGACAGTTGCGGCTCATGTTTGACGTTTAACGTTTAACGTTTGCCTTCTCACATTCAGGCCTTGGCAAATTTGAATCTCTTTTATGCGACACCTCGACTGTTCATTTGCTTAGCTCTGCCCTGTACGATGTGTAATGTTGGGTATATTAGCGCTTTTACTAAAATATTATTAGGTTGATTTCTAGTTCTTGGTCTATCGATACATTTCAGAGTTGTATCATAATCAATCGATACATATAATTTTATATATTTAGTTCAATAAGTACTTTAACATATATTTGCACAATCTTTTAACAATCTTTTAATTAGAGTTAGATTTAATTACCAAATCTTAATGCCTATCGAGGGGTATTTAAAAATCGAGCAGCCTCTAACTTTCGTCCATCCAACTCGCTTTTATTTACATTTTTGGGGGTGTAGCAGTTTCTAATTCGGAAATTAGCACATAAATATTTGCAACATTTGCCATAATTCACTTTTGCAGCTTTGTGTGCTTTGTCCAGTTTGAGAACTTGACACACATGACTTTAATGCCTTTAAGGACTTTCATTTGCTGATACGATATGAAGTAGCCAAGTAATTAAATGCTCAACTTGGCTGCGTGTGCTCATTTAACGCTGCCAGAACGAATGATGAATGGCAGAGTGCTTCCTATTTTTGGGCTTATCACAAATTCCACCCTGCAATTAATATCGAGGATGGGGGGTGGCGAATAGATCAACCCAGAACTGAACTGAACAGAACTGAACTGAGCTGATGTCTTCCATCATCTTTGCGTGATTTGCGCACCTCACGCAGCAGTTGCTAATGCGTCATTTTCGCTTGGTCCTATCAATATCCTGTGTATCCTGTATATCCTGGTGGTATGCGGTCACGCATCATCATATTGCTCATAGTCATAATTTCAATGGGGCGCTCTTGTTTCTTGTTGGCCATGTTAAATATTCATGCGAATATTGTTGTTGCTCGCCTTGTTGTCAGCTTCGTTTTCTTTTAATGACATTTCAATAATTAATGTATTCTTCTTCCCATTTTTTCCATTTCCGTTTTCCTGCCAACCGATTTCGGTTGCCATTGTCGCCGAAGTGTGCGTGTCCTTTATGTTGTCTCCTGACTTTTTGACTAGCCCGTCGCACTGGGCCAAATCATCAATCAAATCGCATTTTTAAATGTTTCGCTTAGGAAGTGCTTGTCGCGGCTTATAAATGATGCTGTTATACGACTTTTTTCGAGGGTTTTCTGATTACTTTTGGGCGTTTTTCGAGAGCTAGTTTTTTAAATGGCAAATGGCAAATGTTCATCAATTTTAATAAGTCAAAATAAGTCAAGAATGCTAATGTTCTAATTGCATGAAGGCTCAGCAAATGTCAAGTAGAATATTTATAAATTGAAATATACTTTCTAGACAGATTACTCATCTATATGCGTTATAAGGAAGTTCGTGCTCTTCCTAAAGGCGTTAGCTAAGTTCTTTCAGCTATAAGTCTCTTTATCTTAAATCAACTCTAACTTCTAATCGCATTTGCTGCTCAAATTATCTTAGTTAGTTCTCTTTGCTGCACAACTGTCATAATACCCACAGCAAGTTGAATGGGAATGGGAGAAGTGTACATTTTTTCCAACTGACTAAATCGACACCCCGGGCACGAGTTGTTGTTGTTGTTGTTGTTGGCTTAAGGACACAGCTCATAATTCGTGTAAAAACATTTCTACGCCGCTGAGATTTTGCCCAGCTAATGTCATTAAGTTGCCATTAGTTGTTGACTGATTTGATTTAATTTCATTTTTTGCACAAGCAGAAATAAAAAGGGGCCAAGACACGTACAGGCAAAGGAAGATAGAAAAAGGTACACCATTAAATACTCTATGTATGAAAAGATACTTTTCTCAAAACTCGAAAGTCTAGCTTTTTTTGTTTAGCTCGAAAACGGTCCCGCAATTTTATATTTTAATATATTGTCGGACTTCAAATGTTCGGAATACAATTTATTTATTTAATTAATGCTTGGTGCTACTCGTAGAGCAGCTGATAGTCGTCTATGCTTGCATTCACAATTTTCTTTGCTTGCCGCTGCTGCTCTTTAGGGATTTCTGTTTTTGTTGTTGGGTCGTTTTGGGTCTTTACTAATTTTTTGCTTCATTTCTCATTGGCAGGACGATTGGATTCCAGCTCATCTCTTCACCGCTGCCGTCGCTGTCTCTAATCGAATAATTCGTTTTGGGGCAAACGCGAAATTGGTCAAAATGTCAGAGAATTATGCGAGCAATCGCCGATCGCAGATAAGCATCGAAAGGTTCTATTGTTGGCAGCTTTGGTGCATTTCTTGGAAATTTATATCAATAAAGCGCGCTTGGAGTTTTGTTTTGATGCGAGTTCACTTAACTTCTTGGCAGCAGCCATATTAGAAGCGCTTTGCCGACTAATTAGCCGCTCAAAAGTTGTTGGCAACTTCTTTCGCTCGCTGGCAGTTGTATTAACTGTTTTCTGTCTGTGATTTTTACAGCTTTACTTACAAATCGCTCGAAAGTTTTTATTGCGTGTGGCCCAACAAGTTGTCGAGTTGCTGAAAACATAATCATAAACTTGTCTCAATTATTTTTCATATGCCACGCCCACGCCCACGCCCAGCGCACCGCCCCCCGCAATTGCACTTAGCCAACTTTTATCTGCTGAAACGTTAATTAGTTTTGTTGGCTAAAGTGAAATTTTTGATTTTTTCCAGCGTGTACCAAGTTTTTATGAACTTTTTGCGCCAAAAATGTTTGCCAATCAAACTGAATTGAACACACAGGACGCAGCACCCAGGACGCAATCCTGTGCAGGATGCACTGCGTCTGAATGCAGCTGCATAAGTGCAAAAGTTTAATTAAACGGCGGCTGCCGCTTGGTCGGGGGAATTGAGGCCCCCGCTTATGATGAGCCCCCTTAGAATTGCCAGCGCTGATTTTCCATAAGTTTTTCCACAGCGAAAAGAGCACAAAATTAACTTAAAAATGCAAATTGTTTTGTTAGCACCTAATTTTTTGACATTATCAACTGGGGGGCAAGTTTGCCGCTCCAAAATGTTGCTCTATTTTTGCATAATTGAATTTGCTTGTTTTCAAACGCTGTGGGAGGACTTTTTTTTGGTAAACTTGGCAACTCTGCCGCGGGTCCTTTTGCTGTTAACACGCAAGTGGAAAACTTTTGTCTGCAAAAGCGGTTGGCTATCGAAAACTACAATATTAAGTTAAATTTAAAATATGTGGTATTTTGCTCGCTCATTGTGATGTGTTAATTAAAAAAGCAAAGATGTCTATAGGAAAAACGTAGATTTATTTTAATCATCTAATTGAGCCTTACTTTTAAGGAACTTTTATTTAACTCAGATTGCTGCAGCTCAATAATATTTTAGCCGGCGGCATTTTTATACGTCTGTCTGTTCGAAATTGCTTGAAACTGGTTCAAAACTGCTTCGGGATTGAAATTCGGAGAACATTTGACAAAGTTATGGGTGTTTGAAAGGCATTTTTATAGACTTGGGAGACTTCAAATGGCTTTTCTTTCGTTAAAGACCAATATAGTTAGTCTATGGTCTTTATACCTGTAGAGCTACAGGGTAAGGACTGGGCTCAGTGTATCTCCTAGTCGTGCACTTCCGATTGGAGCACTCTTACTTATTTTCTTGCAAATTAAGATAAGATTTATTCACCTCTAATACTAGTAGTATACAATTCCTTGAGTAGTTGGGTACTGCAAATCGCTATGAGTATACCCAGATTAAAATAGTATAATAATAACTGGGATAAAGCATATTTTTATATTCTTACTAAAAATAAGATGTTTTAGATTAAATATAATAATTTATAATGTTACAAATAAGTTCTTATGATTCATGCAATTTTAACTGACCGCTTGACATTGTGCAATCCTTATCTATCTCGCCTAAATTTGGGTTGCATTGTGATAAATAAAATCAAAACCTGTTCTACTTAGTGTGACACTTCATCACCTTTAAATGAACATTTCATTTGTGGAAAATAACAGCCAAGTTTTAATTGAAATTGAATTTGATCGAAAGCCGTCGGCACTTGACAAATCATCGCATTTGCTTTGTTTCCTAGAAGATTAAAATATATATTATACGAGGTGAAACATGCCATATAAGATATAAATGCATATAAGTCTATATATATATATAAGTATATATACATACATATAGCTATTTGATTTATTTATCTTCCGTTTTGCTCTGATAAATTTATTTCCGATTTTGATTTATTTATATTTTGTGGTTAACGTCGAATCTTTTGCTTTGTGCATATTCTGAAAATTTATAAACATCAATAAATAAAAATTCTTCATAGATAAATTGTTGTTGTTTGTTTTTTTTTTATTTCTTTTGTTTGCCTACAAAATTGATACAATTTGTAGCAAACCTTACATTAAATATAATAGTGAATTTTGTATAATCTTTTCGTCAGCTTTTACAAAATTGCTTATCGCTTAAGCTTTTTTAGGGGACGCTTACAAGCTAATACATAATTCGATAATTAGATTTAGTTGTTATAAATCAAATATTGCTAAATCGAAAACTCGTGTTTTTTGTAGCTATAAATGTTGTTGCTGCTGTGTAGAAACAAAACCATTATCACAATCGCTTTGATGAGTAAATTTTAAAAATGGGCTGCAGTAATTTAGTTCATTTTATGGTAAATTAGTTAAGACTTATGGGGAATTTTCAGTTGATGCTGCTGCTGATGTTGTTGTTGCTGTTGCTGCTGTTGTTGCTCTTGTTTCCTGTGCACTTCTTGACTGATTAGACTAAGAACTATTGTTGTTGTAGGGATTTACTCATGCTGCGTTCTCATTGCGATGGTTTGCGCCACTTGCCGCACTTGCGTCCCGCTCGCTGCAGACACTGGCTGGCCGAGGAGTCCATTAGCTGGCGAATCGTGTTCAGCACAACGGTGGCCATCTGCCACTGGCGGAGGCGCAACAGTTGCTTCTCCTGCTCGCGCGCCTTGCGCAGCAGTGTCGCCTGATCCGGTATGTAGAAGGCCACGGCCATTGTAGATGTAGATATTTGTCAGTTGTTGTTGTTGTTGTTGTTGGTGTCAAGAGGAAAACGGATTCTTTGTTTTCGAATTGCACAATTGTTTGTAATTAATAAAAAATGTCTTTCTTTTTGCAGCAGATGACTCAAGACTTTCTCTTTGCAAGTTTCGCGCGATTCACACAATGAATAAATTAACTACACAAATGCTTTGTTGTTAACGCACACGTCAAAATTTGTGTCTGGATTCGTCGTATTCACTGTGATGCTGATGCTGATGCTGATGCTACTGCTCTGTCTGCTACTCTGCGTCCATTCGCATTGCTGGTTCGTTTCAAACTGGCTGGCGTGAGCGCAACACGCGCTCTTTTATACGCCACCCGCTCTTGCGTTCGTTTTCTGCTGCTGCTCTGCTCACTGCTGCTCTGCTTTGTGTTCGGACGTGCTCTTCGTGCGTTCAGTTTGCGTTCGGTAGGCCTCTGTTGCTCTCGTTTTTGGGCGCTCGCTGTTTGGAATTTTTTTGTTTTGGTATTTTTGTTGACATCGCCTCATTCGTATTATTTTTTTTTGTGTGTGGCAGTCAGCAAGTTACAAAAAAAGAAGAATTTAATGTTGTTGCCAGGCCGTGCTCCCTGTGGTTGCTGTGTTTGTGTGTGGGAGGGGGTGGTTGTGGGGGGCTAGGGGTGGCCACCTTGCGCCTGTTGCCAAGCGTGTGTGTGTGTGTGTGTGTGTGTGTGTGTGTGTTGTTGTCAGGTTGTGGTGTCGTCACAGGCGCCTTTGTTGTAGCTGTATGCTGCGAGAAGTACAGTTAGCATATTAATTGTATTAAATTGTCGTCGCATGACAAACTTTTTCAGCGCAGCGTCTGGCAAGGCGAAGGCGAAGAGAGCACTGAGAGAGACAGACAGAGAGCGAGAGATAGAGAGAGAGAGCGAGTGACAGTTAAAATATGGGCAAGTGTGCAAAAAGTAGGCATCAGAAAAGATAAAAAGAACACCTACAAACAAATACAAAAAGACATGTCTACACACACACATACATATCGAATTCACACTTGTCGCTTTTGACGAGCCTTTCTGCCACTTCATTTCTTTATCAGCACACACATTTTATTATTATATGTTTTACAAGTGATTTCTCAGCGCTTCCGACATGCTAGCCATAGCTCCCCTACTATATCTACATATAAGCTAAGTGGTGTAAGTCATAAATGACTGTCATTAATTGTTTGTCATGCCTATGCATATATTTTATTATATTTAGTCAACAATGGGCTCGTCAGCTGGCTCATCATTTTTTGCTGTTCGTAATTCGCAGGAATTTTCGCATTCATTAGAGCGAAACGAACTGAAAATTATAGCGTTGCATTCGCCGCCATTCATTTTACCGTTAATATGCAACTGCTAAGCGAATATGATACATCACTTATTTCCGAAATCTTATATTAATGTGAGTTTTAATTGGTACATTGACTTGCCAAAGTATAATTGTTTCATTCAATATTTTATTATTGCATCAGGTATTTGTTGAAACAAAGCAGCATAAATATGCGACCACACCCATTCATGCGTTTCATTAAGAATAATTTTATATTAACGAATAAGTTGATGTTTTAATATTAATAAACTTGGCCTTGATTTAGTTTTTAGCATGTATTGTTTGCTGAAACCACTAATCTTAAAATATACTAATCATTAGTCAGACTTCTCATTGTGGTTCACATTATATGATACATACATGTACGTAAATGTGAATCAAAGTGCCGCAAGCAACTTTCCTTCTGATGAAATCAATTCGATTGTACATACGAATATCAGCGGTAGAAATTAGAGTTTTCTTCGACAACCTATCCGAACAGAACTGAGGGCTCTTAACTCCACCCACAATGCCGTCAGTTGGCTCTGACCCACGCACACACACAGTCGGAACAGAGAAACCTTTCGAGCGTTCTCAAGTCTCAAGTATCTTTCAGTCGTTACGTTACACAAGCAACTTCCACTTAGGGGTTGCTCTAGGTCTATTGTTACCAGAACTACTCGCTAACTGTTTTCGCACTGCTCTAACACTTGCCTGCCCGCTCGCACAAGCGACGCCAGTCGCTGCATAGTTTTTTTCCTTCTTGCTTTTCCGGCAACATAAATCCAGAAGGCGTGGCTTATTTCCCTAACGCCGGCAACATTTTCTACCAGCCAGCAGCGAAAGAAGCCGCAACAACATTTTCTCTTTAGCTTTGGCCAACGACTGAAGTTGGGTTTTTGTATGCTTCTTTTTCCTCTTCTTCTTTTTTTTTTTTTTTGCTACTATACTTTTTGTATTTGTGGGGCGGAGCTTTGAGCGAGACCTTATTTAATGGGCTACCTTTTTGTGGCTGGTATTTGTGTGAATCAGCGCTTCTGGGTGGAGTCTTTTGGCCTTTGCGACTCTGACCAAATCTATGCCTGCCCTTTGCGTTATATTCGTTATATATGTAGCTGCCTGAACTCGATTATGCCGTCGGTAATTTACGCATTAGCAGCACATAATTGAGCCAATTAGTGAATTGCCTTTGCTCGATTCTTCCGTGATAATCCTTGAGATAAGAGTTCCAATTTTGAATTGCTCGATGATGTGGAAGAAAAAGGTTCTCCATAAACAGCCAGGCTGTGATAAAAATCTCTTGTTTTCTTAAAGGATTACATGATATTTCTATTCGATACGCTTTCCCTTTCGGGGCATACGGGTAATTATTGCAATTTTTATTGAAATTCTTGAAGCTAATGTGAAGCGACGTCTTTCTATCTGGGGTTGTTCGAGAACCCATATTCGAATTGTTGTCGCTATCAATTTGCATATCTAATTGCATGGAAATACAATTTGCTTACGCATTATTTTCCAAAATATAAAGTTTCAATTAAAGTTCTTGGTGTTTAGCTTTGGTTTATTGAAAGTGAATTTGTCAAATTAGCTTTTAATTGAGTTTTCAATCTGCATGTCAAATGACCCACATGATCAAAACTTTGACGCGTGTATCCCCTCAAAGTGTGTCAATTGAGTTGATTAAGCAAGTTTCTTTCGAGTTCACTCATTCCAGTTTACTTCCAAGCGACACAAAACATTCCCAGCGAAAATCAACATTTTTGAAATATTTCACCAGCTTTTCTGACGTGTCTTTGTCTTTCTTATAAGCGACTCAGTCTTGCTTGGGACTGCCTCAAATACCTGAAAAGTCGGTATAAATACTCCCCGCAATATGCTAATGAGTAATGCCAACAACTTGAAAACTTGCGCAATGTTTCTTTGCACCTAATCCTCTCCCTCTCCTTGGCTCTCTTTCGCTCTCTTTCTAAATTGCTTTGATTCGCGATCTTTCTGCGCTTTGTCACCTCTCCATCCACACTCGGTCTCAGACAGTCTCGTTTTCAGTTAGGCTCTGCTTATCTCTCGATTTACCAACCGATCTCTTTGTGGTTCTCCCTCTCTCGACTCCACTTCGTATAATTTGTATTATTTTTTATGGTCTCAACTGGGGGCCCTCGCATATTGCTCTATCTGCATTCGGGTATTTATACCCTTGCTGAGTGTGTTTGTAACGCTTTGCGGTAGTCGTCTCAGAACATATAAAGTATATATATTCAATATACGTATATCAATATTACGATTATGGTATATGAATTCATTAAGTGTAAAATACCAACTCAAATGAATTTTAATATGTTATTACTCTTAAGCTCATCACACATTCAATAATTTTTAGGTAAATAAAATATAGCTATAGCATTTTAGTTCAAATTTATTATTACCATAGCTTATAGCACCCGAAGGAACAATCCTTAACTGGCCTGGATCTGAAATATATTGTATATCTAATTCAAGGGTATCTAACATTCGGCACTCTAACGATTAGCGATTGTATCTTGCTTTATTTGTTTTCCATTTAGAAAGCACCGAAACAAAGACAACTGCTGGGTGATCCGCTGTACATGGGTCATTAACTCGCCGCCCGTTTGTAACGCCTGTCATTGAGCGCTGCTTAGGCAGACACAGACGATCGTCTACGAAACGAAACGGTACGAACGGCGAAGCTTCCGCGATCGTCGGTTCGTTTCCCAGGCGAACGACGATCAACTAACGAGAGAACCCCGATCAAGCCGCCAGCCGATGAGTCATCCGCGCATTGCACTTGGCAGTGGACGATGTGACTTGCTGTCGGTGTTATGGAGGGGATTGGAGGGGGTAACATACCAAAACGAGACCCATTTAATGTTGTTTAACGACTGTTTGCTCGTCTCGTTTCGTCTGTTGTGTGGTTTGGTGTGGTGTGGTGTAGTGTGGGGGGTACAACATGTGCATAACTGCTCGGATTCGGATTGGAACCTGGCATTTCGGACGCTACACTCAACGCAAAAAAAAAAGATACAAGCCGTCTCGAAAACCGATATGCCGATAAGATTGTTAAGCAAGCGGTTCCCGAAAAAAAACAGATGTGAACCTTCGTCGGACTTCTTGGCCTTTGTTTAATTTATTTGATTGTTCTTTCTGTTTGCCCATCGATGATTTCCCTGCTTGTGTGTGTGTGTCTTGTACAAATATGTCTTTTTTATTTGAGTAATTTTCGCCCCTTTTTCATAGATCTTATGAATAGATAACGCATCTCTCATCTTTCACTAGCCGCAGTTGCAGTTGCAGCAGGTCTCTGATTTTTCTACTCAGGAGGTACACAAGTAGGCAACAACACGCAACGACATGTCCAATCGTCTTGTGTGTGTGTGTGTGTTGTTTGTACTGTCGCTATTTGTCTATGGTCTTAGTTGCACTAATATTTTCCTCATGGGCAGTAGTCGAAATGGAGTGAGCGCAGTAGACTCCTCAAGTGCTGGACGGTCGGGTCGACTGGAGTGAGAAGTGTGCCCGAGCGAATGACTCATGCTGCGGTTGCAGCCGTTTCTGTTTGGGAACGTTTGCGTGTGGAAGAATGTACCAATTAGACTTGCTTATAAGTAGGTGCAAGTGCATGGTAAATTTATGATGCAGATCGTTAACATGTACATACATACATAGCGCAAACATGCGCAATTTTTTAACAGTAGACTTGTAGATAACATTAGATGAATCAGGGATTGAATGTACCTCTACTTTATACTTTACTATTTAATGCATACATTCGTATGTAACTATTATTTACAGGATTTCAACAGGGCATCTTAGTTATTGATGGCAAATTCGATTGTACCTTATGCGTAGCTAAAAAATCATATAAATTTCTTAATTTATGAGTATAACCGATTGTTCCCAATCGATGTACAGTTGCATATCTAATACTTTTTGCTAGTTACTTTAAGTCTCTATTTAAATGTTCTCTTTTTATGACAGAACATTACATATGCATTCGAGTCTCTTAGTTTTTATGGCTACTTAAACATTCGAAACTCATTAAATTACTAGTGTGAGCGCTGCGATGCTTTTTTTGCTATAGTTTTGGCATTTTATGCATTCCGAGTCAAAACGCCATGAAATATGCAACACATGGCGCCTCAAATTGTCTTTTATGCGACTGACTGACTGAGTTGTTGTCGCCACCCTCTCTCTCTCTCTTCTCTTTCTTTTTTGCTGGGTTTTATGTGCCAATGCAAATGGCGCATTAAAAAATTTGCGCATGCCACGTATGGGAGATTCAGTTGGTGTTATCAATGCTCTTATCTTCAGCTGGTCGTAAAAGATGCGCGATGCCGTAAAAGAAGCATCGAAATCAAAGTATATAAAAACTGGCTACCCGACTTGTTCTCACACAGTTGGCCATAAAACTGATATAGCCGAAATTTGAATAGAGCGAAAGCAGGAGGAGGAGGAGGAGGAGGAGAGGAGAAGAGGAGGAGGAGGAGGAGGAGGACGCCGCGTTGTCTGGGCGTGTGTAATCTATGCAGGAAACGGTTACTACTATCCAAACAATTTTTATGACTGCACATATGCAAAAGGGCTCAGTGCTCAATGCTCGTAAATACATATAAATTAAATTCATTATATAATTTATGTAATTCAACAATTTAACGCAGCCGCGGAAGCCATTATCGTAATTTTCCCAATGCATTTTCTTTGGCTATTTGTATTTAAATCAATACGCACACAAATGAAATTAATTTGAATTGCTTGAACAATTGATGATGGCCTGAAATAATGCTCAATGTTTGTTTTGATGTATAAATACAATTAAGTACATATTTGAAATGCAAGAAAAGAAATTCAATGAAATTTATCTCACATTTCTCTTGTCATAAATATTGAAAGTAACGAAAAGAAATATTAACAAATTTATATTCGATTTCGAGTAACTAAAACCCTATCATAAAGAACTTGGCAACTACTTGCCATAAATATTGGAAGTAACGAAAGGAAATGCTAACAAATTTATATGCAATTTCAAGTTACTAAAACCCTATCATAAAGACTGCTTGGTAATATTAATATCTCATAAATATCTACCTATAGTAAAATATAAATGCTCACATGCAAATATTGACCAATAATTTCGGATTGCCACAGCAAATGAAATTAATTTTAATTGTTGGCATTAAAAATGCTCAACGCCTATTCCGGCCAATAAATTGTCATGGTAATGAAGCCTTCGCGCCTTCGTAGGCGATAAAAGCCGTGGACTAATAAAGCGCCAAGTGTTCAGTTCGTTCAGTGCGTCCCTTGAGATACTTTGACAATAACTCATAAAGGCATTTGAACTGCCCAACTGGCTAATGACCAGGCTCAGGCTCAGGCTCAGGTCCAGTTTCCAAGTCCCGGCTTTTGCTCTGTGGCACAAATTGCGCGCAATTAGTGCGGCAATTTTTGAGCGGCACAGCTGTGCTTGCCACACCCACCACACACACACACACATCCACACACATCCACACACACCCACACACACATGATTAGCGTCTGAGTGTGTTTTGGCGTTGTAATTGCTTTTTGTAATTTATGCCACAAGAGTTGTCAGCGTTTTGTCTCCATGTAGCTTCCACTGCTGCTGCCGCTGCTGCACTTTGTCCATCATTATGACAGCTGCTTGACGACCAAAAGGGCTCGTCGCCATGTCTGGTTGGAGTTTGGGTTTTGGCTTCTATATGCTCGCTGATTGGGCAATTTTTCTTGTTATACTCTGATACCGCAGCTATTCGCAGTATATTGAGTTTAATATCAATGCTGTTGCAGATAGAGACTTGAAACTTGGACTATTATGCTTGTTGGTTTATCGATAACATATCGATAGACCTCAAATCGAATAAAGCTAGCGCTAGAGTCACCAAACTTGGAAGGTTGATTACTATTAGGCTTCCTCAAGCCCAGCCCACGCTCACTAACGCCCTCGCCCATACTCCCGATGTTCTTATAATGGTAACAGCGTATTACACAGTCGGTTATGTCCAACTGCAACTTCCTTGTTTTTTTTCGCGTTATGAATGTGCTTTGTGACATTTGACATTCGCAGCTGATGCTGATGCCTGGAAGTTCGTCATGGTGATTATGTAGACTTGTCTCTCGCTGGTTTCTGCTGCCTTTTGTGCGATGCAAATTGATTTTAATGGGCTAAAAGGGTGAGCAGCTCGCAATGTTATGTCAGGCGATTTGTTAGGCGCAGTGTGTGCTAATCCCAAATGATGCCGCCTACTTAAAGCTAATAGCTGTGAGATGTCCTGTAGCTCCCTCCAATGCCAACTGTTTCTCAATTAATTGCCATTTAGTGAAGTCACAACTTCAAATAGACAGAAAACCGAAAACCGCCGCGACATTGTGTGGAGCACAAAACAAGCAACAAGAAAAAATCTCTTCCGGCAATGCTGCCCCAACTCAACATTACTTTTATAATTATGGCGTTCAACGAGGCGTTAACATATGTCGTCGCACCCAAAAACGCTGAATCCCAACAACGACACAAACGGTCAGAGCAGCCGCAAAAGTTTATACAGTACAAATTGGCTAAATGGAATTGAATTCAACAACTGATTCTTATATTGTTTGATATAAATGTTTAGTTGCTGGCATGTTTTAGTTCATTTTATGCGATTAACACTGTACGTGGTAGGTACCCCACACACGTTCCCCACATTCTTCTTCTGGCCAAAAGCAGCGTGGCGTATGCAACAGCAAAAGTTGCATTCAAACAGTGAATGTGCTTTTTTTTGCGAGAGTTTTCAATGGATGCCATACAAATAAAATTTTAGTATTTAGAGTGATGAACTAGAAAATACCTTTTTGCCTTAAGTAATTTACATCTGTGAGATGTCCCTAGAGTATATTAGGGCTATAGCCTTAGAAATACGATATATTTAAAAAAAATAGTATTTGCAATTTACAATTAACAATTAACAGGTTAATGCTTATGAATAATCCTTACTTATTTAATTCAATTGATAAATCCGAAATTGTTCTTCATTGATGTAGAGGTTAATCCATTATCAACAAGGTCTCGTGAACAAACCTCGAAACAATGTTGATAAAGTTTTGAATCCTGGAATGCCAAGAAAAGGTTTTGATATGAAGTTTTTAAACGCTCAAACATGCGTTATGCACTTTGTGACACGTTGACAGGGTATCCGAAAAGCAGTCTCTACCCATTTGCCGGCCATGGCTTTTATGCTTGTGTATTTGGTCAACACACAGCTGCTCCCATGCGAGCGAGTGGGTGGGGGTGATGTTGGGGTTGGGGGTGGGGCAGGTGGAGGTCGTGTGTGTCGTTGGGCAGGTTCATTCATGCACAAATTGTTCAAAGTGAAATTTCAGGCTGCATTTGTCAGTTGTCCTCAGTTGTCGTTTATTTTTCTGTGCGTGTGTGTGTGTGTGTGTGATTTTGTTATTTGCCATTTGCTATTTTGTTTTTAATAATTGTTGCAAATGCGCTTTTACGCTTTTGACTTCAATTTGCCAGGGCCGCTTTTGATATTTCACTTGCCTTTTTTGCACATATGTATTTCCACAGTTGTTTTTGTTTTTATTGTAATCGCATTAAGTGCGCTTATTTAACGCAAATCTGCCCCAGCTCAACACTGCAACAGCTGCTTGCAGCCCAAAAACGCTAATGATGACTAATTTGTTTGCATTGCCTGCGAGTCGTCCTCATCCACAGTCACATCCTCAGCCACATCCACATCCACATCCTTATTCCCATCCTCAAAGTACTCACTTCTGTCGTTTTTTCTCTCTTCAGTCGAGTGGGCCACATGTGTGTGTGTGTGTGTGTGTGTGTGTCGTGTGTGCGGCCACAAGTGTTTGTTCCTGGGCCCAGGCAGGACTCCTGTACCCCGGGTTGGGTTTTTGTTATTTTTGCAACATTTAACGCTTATTTGGCTCTTTGCTAAGCTTTCATGGCACGGCTTTTGAGTGTTGGCCATGTCTGTTTGTTTTTTTTAGGCATTTTAGAGCAGCTCTGGGATGGAAGCCTTGTCTCTCTCTCACTCTGTCTCTGTCTTTGTTGTTTTTAGCTGCAGTGCACAATTAATTCGCAATTAGCATTTTGTTTTCAAATGTTAGACGAATGATTAGGGTGCATAAACAGCACAACTCTTCGAGTCCTTTGAACAGATAACCAAACTTCATTCCAAGCCAAATAGCAATTTTCAAGCTCAATCAAGTCTAGATATCTAAACAGTTCAATCCGCTTAACTAATTTACTCACCATGGCAAATGATGCTATACAGATAGACATACAGAAAAAAATAAGAAGACAACTAGAAAAACAAGCAATTGGTAAATTAACAAATTATGCAGGACAAGAAGTCGCTGGAGAGTATCAGCAGCAACGAGCACTTAATTTAGTTAATGCAAACGGAGGACAATCCGGGGCAGGGATAAACCTTCAACTGCCTGACACTTGACAGATGAACTCGCCGACGATCCAGTGACAGGCCAGCGAGGCGAAGAAATAGAAATAGAAATAGAATAGAGCGACCCTGGAGAGTCCTGGCCAGGTTGAAGATACATTCGCATCGCTTTTACTGCTGATGCGGCATAATTTGTTAGAGTCGGGTAAGGAATGGCAACAACTTTAGATTTCGTTTGGCAGTATGTAATTGTAGCAAACAAGAGGACACCCCTCAGGATACCTAGCCACTTGGCAGTTAATGGACATCGTTTTGTTTGTTGTCCTTCTTTTTTGGGCAGGCGGCATTAAAGCGCATTAGAGAACTACAAAGTTTATAAACAAATAAAAATGGGCATTATAACAATAAATAACAGCATTGCAGTAGTGCTCACAAAAATAAACATAAACTCAGTGAGAATGAACACAAAAATTGAAGGCAGCAAGTCGAATTGTTGATGCTCTTTATATAAGTTGAATGAAGTTATGTGTTGGATATAGAAGATATACTACTTAGTTTAATTTTGTAATCAATATAATATTTATTTTGCTTACAATGTTAATATTTAAGTCTTGTCAGCTCTTGCCACTCAAAAATTATCCTTTCGGGTAGTCCTTAGTCGCTTTCGAGACTAGCACTTCGCATCTCCAACTGCGCTCCGTAGATAATAAAAATATAATGATTTTATTGCTTATGAAGTTGTAATTCATTTTGCGCCAACCCCTTCGACAATTATCATTTTAGATAAACAATCGCGCCCAGACAGCACCCGAATATACCCTAAGAAAACAAAATGCCGTCGCACTGTCATAAAAACAAATTTTCATTGTTTGTTTTCTTTTCCGCGCTTTTGCCACATTTTTATTTCATCTCTCTTCGTTTTTTGTACTGTTGCCTTTGCTTTTGTTTTTGTTTTTGCGTTGCGCGCTGTCGTAAAACGTTTATTTCATTTATGTGGCATATTCCCTTTGGAGACGCTGCCATAAAAAAATCGTGTAAAATTATGCAAAAAGGATTAAAAATATCTGCAGGAAGCGTTGCAGTCCTCGCCACGGCAGCTGTGTTTTTGCCGAATCCTCTCAACATGTTTTAATTACGCTCGATAACAAAAACTATGAGAGTCCTTTCCAGTTTAATTGCCCTGCACGTACAAGCTGAGGAGTACAGCTAACTCTCTCTCTCTCCCGCTCTCTCTCTCTTTCTCTGTCTGACCTAAAACTGTAATCTTGGCAAATAAATTGTGCCTTTTTTATTACATCATCCTGCGATGGCAGGAAGTGGAAGGGGCAAGGCTCAGGTCAGCATGACACATGACCACGAATTAATCTGAAATCGAAATCGCAGTCACAATCGGCAAACAACAACATTTCGCACATAATTCAGCACAAACAACAAAGGACACGCAGGCAAAGAAGGCGACAGCATAACTGAAGTGAAATGTCCTGTCAGGATATATCAAAGGGTTTCCTTTCCTTTCCTTTCCAATCAGCGCGAAAATCACGAACCGCTTTTGACCAAAACCAGAAACCCAATTCCTAAGCTGCTCAGAGTTGCCATATCCACAGTTATTTCTAATGGCAGGACATATGACGAGAAGCCTCTAAGCCAAAACGTATGTCAATTTGTCAATTTCGCATATTTTTGCGGTGCTACTTTATTTTATTATACCCTGAACCCATTAAAAATGGGTAAAAAGGGTATTATGGATTTGTGCAAATGTATGCAAATGTATGTATGCAAATGTTTGTGCAATATATATATAAAGTATATATATTATTGATCAGTATCAATAGCCGAGTCGATCTGGCCATGTCCGTCTGTCTGTCCGTCTGTCCGTCTGTCCGTCTGTCCGTCTGTCCGTCTGTCTGTCTGTATGAACACACAGATATCAGAGACTACAAGAGCTAGAGACTTCATATTTGGAACATAAGTTCTCCTAATCCCGGGACAGATCAAGTTTATTAAAATTTATCGATAGCTCGTCCCGTTCAAAAGTTATCGATAAATTTCGATTTTAGACCAGCGTTTTTTTGATATAACTTACAAGTTATAAGAGCTAGAGGCCCCTAATTTGACATGTATAATCTCGAATAGCATACACATGAACAAATTTTTCACTTTTTGGATACCACCCCCCAAACCCCCCAAAAGTTAAAAAAACGCATTTTTGAAGGTACGACCTTGCAATTTGGTTTGGTCACACATATTATTGACAATTGTTTGCCCCAAAAATTTCAATAAGATCGGACGATAAACACAGAAGTTATTTAAGATTTAACTTTCCATTATGTGGGGCTCAGCGAAAAGCAAGCTAACTGCTTAGACCGCTTGCACTGCTTGTACTGCTTGTACTGCAGCATGTGTGTGTTTAGATTAATATGAATGATTGTAAGGACTGGGTTCAGGGTATCTCGTAGTCGGGCACTCCCGACTAGAGCACTCTTACTTGTTTTTTTTTTACTTTTATCGCAAATGCCGGGCGACGGCTTTTTATTGATATCGTCCGGGGCAACACGTGTGTGTCTGTCTATAGTATGGGCAGAAGGACTTCTCTCCTGGCCACAACAATGTAATCTGATGCCTCTGTCCGTTTCACCCGTGTGTGTGTGTCCTGTGTTTATTTGTCCTGGCTGGTTTTTCCTGCCAAAATTGCCAAATCATTATAAAAATATGCTTTTTACATTTGCCATTATTCCATTATTTGCCAATGGTTTTGTCAGTTATCCCACTGGCGTTATTTGATATTTTACAGTTGATAATAGCCTTACAAAACTTTTCACATGTGCGTGATCATTATAGTTGATTGATGTGAAAGCTATGGTGCCATGGTTTTGGATTACTTTAAATGTGAAAATATGAATTTCACTTTTCACTTTTCACTGACCGCACAACTGTACGAAAACAAGCAGCATTTTATTTGTGGGCTTAAGCAAACATGCATACGTATTTTTATTTAAATACATATTTTATTTAAGTTCAATTTTAATAAAATATAAATCAGCAATCATGTTAATAAATAGTTAGTAGTCATCATTTTTTTTTTAATAATTAAAATATACAAATATTCTTTTACATATGTAAGCAAATACTTTTACAATTGATCTATTTTTTAAAAAACTGTACTGCAATGTAAGTTCTCTTATATGCAAATCATTATAAGCCACTCAGACGCCGCCCAAACATTAAGGGTTGAGATTTAATTATGGGAAACGAAAAGTCAACAAACACAATGCCCACTTTTGTTGCTGTTGCTGTTGTTGTTGTTGTTGTGTTGCTGTTGTTGTTTATTGTAAGCGGCTACACGTAATTAAGCACTGGGCAAAGTCCAGAGCAAAGTCCAGTCCCAGGCTCATCAAGGTGCCTCCTAAAACCTGAAACGCCAGCATATATGCATATATATTTATTCGTATTGCTGCACACATTTATTTAACTCTTTCAGTTTTTATGGTCATTAATATGCTTGATTATGTGCCTTTGACGTGCTCGTCGCACTCCTGATCCTGAACAGGACACGTGACCAGCGCCCGCATAAACATTTGCCATCCTGAAGCAGCGACTTCCGGTGTGTGCAACATTCAGAAACCATAATAAATATCTGCCTGCTTGCATTGTGTGTTGAAAATATTTAAAAGTATAAAACTGTGGCAAGCACTTACCTCAGCTTGGGTTTTGATCTGCAGTGCAACCCCTTCCGGGCAGGCAGCCAAAAGGGTTAAGTAGCAAAGAGGATGATGCTGAGGCTTTTCTTCTTTTTTTTTTGGGTGCTGGGTGGGCTGTGCCACGCCCCTCTCGGCCACCGCTATTATTAATGCTGATTGACGCCTGTTTTGTAATTTTGTAATTGAAACTGATGTTGTCAGAGGATGTTTCACTGCTGTGTTGACATTATTTCTGCTGCTGCTTTTTTTCCACGTTTTTTGTCTCATTTGTAAGGTTATCCTTTGATATTTTCAATGTCGCGAACAGCTTTTCTTTTTTCATTTTTATAATGCAAGCGAGCAAGCTATGAATCTAGTAATTGCTATGAAAACATTTAAATGTTATTGTGGTTTTTTTTATTTTTTGCATTTATTGTTAAACAAAATAAGGAAAATTGTAAAATTATTTTCAATATTTCTTTCATTTATGCTGAGCATATTTTAGACAAGTGCAGCTGTACTTTTAAAGTAAACTCCTGTAGCTGCATGAAGCAATTGCTCATAATTTCCCAAAGAAATGTGCACAATTTTGCATATTGCTGGAGTCATCAATTCTCGGGAGCACAGGTTGCCTGCCTGCTTGTCGTCTGGTCTAATCTCGGTATATGCATCATCCGGCTGCTGCTGCTGCTGCTGCTGCTGCTGCTCTTGGAGCACTTTAAGTTTCGCCCAAGCGACAAGTCCTCAATTATCAGATTTGCATGACTGATATGCCCAAAAACCAGCACTGGCCGCTAGAGAGAGATATAGAAAGCGAGAGAGAGAGAGAGCAGCAGTAGCATAATATTTCAAATGAAGCGTAGAGCGAAGGACTCATTATCAAAGCACAGCATGTGGTTAGCCCCAAGTAGTGAGGCAAACTTCCGTTACTGGCAAAAGGAGCACATGGCCACATGGCT
The DNA here is from genome assembly GCA_035042425.1 of Drosophila flavopinicola. NCBI lineage: Eukaryota > Metazoa > Arthropoda > Insecta > Diptera > Drosophilidae > Drosophila > Drosophila flavopinicola. The sequence goes on along the minus strand of JAWNLL010000452.1, from coordinate 5,510,619 downwards.
TGATGAAGCAACACTGCAGAATTTCAGTCAATTTCCTCGAAATTGTTTTTTGTTTGTTTGCCACAGACTCGCATCCAGAACTCACCCGACTCGCTTAGGCTTCCTGTCTGCCTCACTGTCTGTCTGGCATAGCATCCAAGTTAGCCATAGCTATAGCTATTGTGTTCGTGGCTGCGTTACAGGCGACAGTGTTAAATGGTTGCAATATGTCATCAGGTTGGCTAGATGGCTGCCATGATAGCCCAATCATGGCAACCGGAGTGTCTTTGCTTTTGCTTTTGCTTTGCTCGGTGCTGCGGCGCCATTTGTATGAAAAATCGCCAGGATGCTAATACGTTTGACTTCCGTTGACGGATTACCGACTATTTGCTTGGTGCCGTGCCTGCCTCAAAACACGAACTCCAACTCCAATCAAGTTGTGTGCCCCCTTTAGAAATTGCTGCGTTTCACATTTCATTTGAATATTTTACTCGAATGATGCTTTTTTTTGTTTTGTTGGCTGGTTGTTGTCCTCTTTGTGCTCTGTGGGTGGCTATCTGATAATTTGCTATGCTTCTGCTACTCAGTCGAGTTGTCGTTAGCGAAACAAAGCCTCGACGCATTGATAAGCACAAGGGCCTAACAGCAGCCCGGTTGAGTGGAGCCACACACTGAAAGAAATGCGACTTGCCAAAGCTATGGATTGATTTCTTGATTTGAGCTTCGCTTTCATATTATTTAAATTTTTTTAGACTGAAAATAAAGACTAGAAAAATATATATATTTTATATATGAAATAGATTTCTAGATTTAGATACATTTGCCAACATCAATCACAAACTTTACTCATTAGGAAAGTTGATATATAACGAATTTCTCTCAGTGCATATACTCTGGCCGCATTGATATGCAAATTTTCAAATACGTTGCAGCATTTTTTATTTTCCTATTTTGGTTGACTACCGAGCGTCGAAGTTTTTCTATTTTGGCACCATTTTGATTGCCATGAATGAGTAACGAGCGGAAAGCTGTTTTTATGACCAAGTGATAGCGATAGCCCCCGTCATTCATGGCCAAGGTAAGCCTGGATGCGACGATGCTAGGAACCTGCAGCTACAGCTACCTTTCGGCTCTTGATAAGCGTGCAAATTGAAAACGGCGTCGGCATTTGGAAGCGTTGAAAATGACAAGCGACCCGTTGATTTCTCCCTGGCAATTTGGTTGATGGATTTCGGTTAATGGAGCTGGAGCTGGAGCTGGAGGTGGGCAAAAACGTTCGTCGGGGTTGTTGTTTGTGTGTTTGTTGGCCGACAAAAATGTAAATAAATTGCTCTCATTTGTGGGTAGGCAGGCGGGCAGAAGGAGGAACGCACATCATCAACATGATTCGACTATCGCATCTATTTTATTTTGTTTCTAAATTGAAATTGCAGTGCAAACAATTTAAATGGGATTTGCATAAATTTCGTACACACTTGCAGTGCAACAACACAACGGCCCAAGAGCCGGTCAAGAGCCGAAACTAAATCGGTTTTGTGTGCCGGACAAATCACTTGTAAATTGAATTAGTTTGCTTGCAGTGTGCGCAACCCTTTTGTGTGGACCCAAAACCACAAACTGTTCCCCCACTTTGACTCACACCTTCAGCTTGAATTGAATTTCACGCATATGTGCGTTTATACAATTTGGCCAATTTTCAATAATAATAACAACACGTTGCGTGAAAATCCGAAATCAACACAAAAGTTCTCATAAAATATCATCAGCAAGAAAGACAACTCGAAATCGGCATGGATGCTGGACTAGGAGATACCCTGTAACTAATAGTTAAGCAAACACAGAAATATTAAATTTATACAGGATGTTTGGTGTTTGTGTCTTTGCTGCTGCCGACCAATAACAAAAGGGGTACAGGGTATATTAAGAGAAAGGGTTTGAGCTTTCAGGCTTTCCCAGCTACAACTCAATTATGTCTGGGACACACACATGACTTGACAGACAGCTAGCAGCGCTTGCATTATGTTCGTTTTCCTTTCCTTTTCTTTTTTTGTATTTTTTTTATGATAAGTAGCCGCTGGCTATGAAAATCCTTTGAAACTGTCGTACACCCACCCAATAAGTATGCTACACGTTTTTTTGCTGTTGTTTCTTTTTGGCAGACGACCAATCAACACCCACACACACGACACATGCACACACACATGTACATGCTGAGAGAGAGGGAAGCGTTTTTGCGTTTGCCAAAATCACATTTTCCATCAATTTTCGTACATGATTTGCGCAAAATGTTCATTCGATATCAGGACATTGCTGTGCCATAAAAATGCAGGACATCAGTGGCGAAGCGGCTTAAAGCCAACAACGGCTGCGGCGACGGCTTTTTGGCGATGAGGTTGGTTTTTAATACACGTCACATGTTTTGACGTGGTCCGGCTCTGATATCTTTTATTTTTTACACAATTTTATGGTAATGCTGCAAAATGTTTTTCATAAAAACATATTTTGTAACAGTCCGACGAGATGCGAAAAATCCGGGAAACAGGGATAATAATGCAACACGTCGGTCGAAAAGCGAAACCCATGCCAAATTTTATTGAAAAGCATTTTACTTTGATGTTGTTTTCTGTTTTATTTTTTTGGGCATTTTGTTACCTCTTTTTGTGTGGGTGTGTGGATGTGTTAATAAATGCAAATAAAATATATGTTTAAATTGCATTATTTAAAAAAATTGCGTCGTTAATTTATATGCAAATACATTTTTTATAGCTAAAATGTCAGTGCAGTCACCAGTCGCGTTGTTTATTTTTTTATTATTTCATTTTTTTCAAGGTATTTAAATTTTATTTCATATATGTATAAATATATTCTTTTTGCGGTTGCCTTTTAGACCCATTAATTTTGATAGTTGCGCCCTGGCATATGGCAGATATCCTTTGATGGACGTTTGAAGGGTGTGAAGGAGAGAGAGAGAGAGAGAGAGAGTGGGGACTGGTCTGGATTGTGGGCATTTCACTTCGGTTTCAGTTGTCATGGCAGCAATGCGTTTTTATTAAACATAATTTTGTTAGTTGCATTTCATTAATTTACAGATTGCACGCAATTTAATATTTATAGTTGATTGACCTCGTTTCTAATTAAACGCAAATATTTGGATAATTAAATGACAGAAATTAGCAGCGTGACTGGTTCGAGAATGCTCGCTTGAGAATGTGGAATGAGTTGCGATTTAAATTTGCATTAAAGAGTTTATATAAATATGCAACGTTTTTTTAATTGCTGGATTTATAATAAATTAACACTTGATGCCAATATAAAAGTGAAGTTTTATTATAATAATGCGCCTTAACTATTTGGGAATTGTTAGCAAAAAACTGCTTAGATAGTACTTTTATATTTCTAGATATTCTTCATCAATATTTTCCGCATTTTCACTCACATTTACTGCCCCCAAAAGTGCATCTCTTAACTACAGATTGGTCTGCTCTGTATTCAGATGCAGGAAAATCGCTTTACTGTCTAATTCACTTTTAATTAACAAATCGCAGCCAGGGCAGCCGACCGAAATGCCAAACCAGAAACTTTGTTAGCAATGAAAAGAAATTCAATTAAGCTTATTTGAGCGTTAAAAGCCAATCATGTCAGGCGACGTCCAAAAGCACAATGCCACAGAAAGGACTCGGGACTTGCAGGCAGGCAGTCCTTTCTGTTTATGTGGAAGGGGCGGAATACAGACTCATCAGCTCTCCAAAAGGGTTGCAAAAAGGTGTCGCTGCCTCAACACATTATTACTGCAGTTGCAGTTGCAGCAGCATCTGAAATTCGTGACTTGAAGCGACGTTAAGCTGTGGGATTTAGTATATTCGGCCCAAAGGCGTTCTCGCAATGCCTTTGCCTTTAATTGCACCCCTCAAAGTCAGTGCATGCATGTAAATTGCATTGGCTGGCTGGCTGGCGCGTCACAGGATGATTTGCATTTTGCATTTGGCATTTGGCAATATCTGCAACTAGTCCCGTTTTTGCATACCAATTAATTAGATGCGAATGCAATTTTAATTACAGTCGCGATGCATTTGGCAAATTGCAAAATGCACACTCCGCTCTCTCTCTCTCTCTCTCGGTTCGATTTGGGCGACAGATCTGGAATTTATGGCTGGACCACGCAAAGTGGATTCCAACCGGAGGCAACTGTACACACACACACACACCTCTACGCTTTTTGTTATTGTTGGTCCGTTTTGGGTCGCCTTGATTGATCGCCATCGTTCTCATTCACATTCACATTCTCATTCTCAGTCCCATCCCATCCCATTCTCAACCTCGTCATTTACCCATACGTCAGTCAGTCAGTGAGTCGTAAATGTAAGCAAACATGATGGTGGTCACGTGTCCGCCGTGTAAGCTCCCAGCAAGGACACGTGCTCGGCGACGCCGCCTCTTGTCTTCAACAATTTTTGAAGTGCCCGGCTCTCTAAGCAGGGGTTGGCAATATTTGGCTCTGCGAGTGGGTTGAGTCTCTCCCGCCTGTGTCTTCACTGTGACTTCTTTTTTATTCGTTTACTTTTTAGTTGCCGTGTGTCGGCGCTAAGCCCGAAAGCATGATTTGATTTTCGCTTCGTTTTCTTCTATTTGGTAAGCACATTAACGCATGTTTTCACTCATCAACGCTTGGCTAAGTGTTTTAGCTTGTGTGTGTGAGTGTGGGTGCAGAAATGAGCAGAATGCGTTACAATAATATTTTGATTTACAGTGTGACTAATAAATATGCTGTTTATTTTTATCTAAAGTTCTTGTGATAATTTGGCGTGATTTATCTTAGTGAGAACATATTATTAAGCTCATTTGTGTTTTATATATTAGTTATACTATCAAGCAAATGTTTTTCGTTAAATAATAATTTAAAACTGGTTTTTTTATTGGAGAAACAAATAATAAATAATATAATAATTGTGTTGCTTTCAGATCTGATCACAAGGCATTTAATTCATCTGTCTATCCATATATTCCATAAATAATGATGTATTACCAAGCTCTCTGTCAAACTTCAGTCAATCCATTATCAGTTCACAAAAGCCACGCCCGCCATAAACCACTTCACTTGGCCTCGAATAAACCCATTTGCGTAACACTTTATTGTACCCCCTTCGAACAAGATTCTCAAATGACTTCATTTTCTAATTTCCAATTGCATAAATTTAAATGGAAAACGTGGCAAGGATAACAGCTTTGCCCACTCCTCTAGCGCTCTCCGCATGGCTGATCTCAGCTCTTCAAATACGCAAAACGAAATCTCCAATTGGAAATACCAAAAGAATATTCGGCGTACGCATAAAAGCCAACAAACAATTGCAAAACATTTACACGCACACACGCAACGACAACAAAACCAACAACAACAACAATTGGAAATTCGTCAAAAATCAAAATCGAATCAAAGCACAAAAAAATAGAATAGAATCGGATTGTAGGGGAGGGATGAGACGAGGGGGGGGAATATGCTGCTCACATGTAGAGCGAACTGACTTTCACACCCTGAGGCGCATTAGCCGCGCACGCGTCGCCTTCTAAAAAGCAGAAGTAGAAACAATCACAGCTGAAAGCCTTTGGAAATAGTGGCAACAATAACAAACAGCAAATTGCCCGAATCTATAAGCGCAGAAGGACGTGTGCGCCTGGCCTGGCCTGCCAGGACCAAAAGGACGCGCCGCCCGTCACTGTTTGCACAGAAGTTTGCTGCAACAATTATTACATTTGTTTAACTTTACCCAAGCACTGCGGGCAATTATTGTTGCTGGCAGTTGTTGTTGTTGCTATCGTTGTTGTCGCCGACGGCGGCGAGTTAATTTAAGAAAAAACTCTCCCACAAGCCTGCGAAAAGGATTTGCTGCGCCGAAAAATCCTTTTGCGTGTGCCGAGTTTTGTTTTAATTGCTTCAAAAATTGCTCATACGCTTGATTGCGTCTTAAAGAAGTCGCGGCTGCCGTCGCAGGATACTCGCAGGATATGCGCCCCGTTGCCCCCGGCAATCCTTGTTGTGGTCTGAGCTTTGTTTTAACAATTGTTGAAGCTGTTTGACAGCCACTGTTCAAACATTTCACAACCAGAAAACGGTTAAGGATATTCGGCGCTTTGTGGTGGGCTCTCACTTGAACTGCCTAGTGCTGTGTATCCTTCGTATCTAGCTGCCCATTATACTAATTGCTTGTAAGGTGAGAATACTCAACTCGAAACCCACCAAACAGCACATAAATCAGCTGCTTATGGCCTATTAATCATAAAGTTCATATAGACCCATGGACATATTTAACCAAACCAACACCTGAGCATCATCAGCTCAAACCGCAGCTTACAGTTTGGAGTGTCAACAGACATACCCATTATAAAACGAAGATAAGAGGTTAATTAGTAGTTCAAACTATTTTTCTTCGTCTCTCATAAAATAAAACCCAAAGTAATGCACAAATTCAAAAAGTAGGCACAGAAGATTGGGAAAACTTTAAAATAACCTCACTTGCTTGGTATCTCACAGTCGATCACTTTCAGTTGCCTTTTTAAAAATGTGTGTCGCTTTGGGTTAACCGAAACGAAAACAGAACGTTGCAAAAACCCCAAGCGTAAAAGCCGCAAAAACCAAAAATTGGCTACCAAAATCTGGCACAGGACTCGTCCATAGTCCTAATTGATTTATGAGGGTTTTTTCTCCTGCTTTTCGCTAAACGAACCAACCAACTGTTGTTTTTGGGCTTCTGTTTGCATTGCAAACTCTTTTTTTAGGATATTTCCACTGTGCACATGAAATTAAGCTGAAAATTACGCCAAATAAATGATTTACGCAAATATATTGAAATTTATTGACTCCAACTGTGCAATACATGTATATATATTCCTATAATTCCTGTAGCTCTGTGCTCGCATGTATTTTGGGTCCGCCAGCTTGTGATGCGTAAATTTGCATTTTACATTGCATACTTTTTGGGAGTAGCACATATTGCGGCGGATTTTAATTAAGCGCAAAAGGCAAACAAAAAACAAATAATAAAAGGGGTACACGTAACAGGATTAATGCACTGTCCTCCTGTACCCGAAAGTGTCCTGATATCCCGGAGTCCTGGCATCTGGCGCAGCGGCGGCTTTCCATTTGATTTGCTTTGCATTTAATGAAACATTATTTTCGAATTTGTCTGTTTAATCGTGTGACAATTGGTCAAATGGACCTCTGCAAATAAATCAAAGGCGTTTTGCTACGATATCCCTTTTGATTGATTTATTTGCTACTTTTTTATGCACTTGCAGAGGGTATAGAGAATGTTTTAAATTTTTAATAAAATATGTAACTCATTTTATTTATTGTGATATTTTTTCTAATGCTACAAAAGCAAAAGGGCTTTGCAATTTATTCAAAAATTCATTTCATTAATAAATAAGCAATTTGTTGTCTTAATTGATTGGTTAAAATATAATTTATCAATTTAATCAGAGGTAATTCTAAAAAGAAGGGTATTCCATCTTCGGCACCTGAAAGCTAACAAATCTGTTTTGTTTTTGTTTATCGCTTTTGCAATCAGCTTGTGTTTAATGATTGGTAAGCTTTGCAATTAGGAAATTAGTTTGATTTTTAATTAACATGCGGTTTTGGTTATTCGCATTGTTTTTCCTTTTTTCGCCATTGCTGTGGTTGTTTTTGCTGTTGTTGTTGCTTGTGAAAATTGCCACGCAAATCATTTAATGCGTTTTTGTGGTTAGAATTGTTTTTGTTGCCGCTGGCTAGGTTCAGATTTGCATTTAATGAGCTTCTAAGTGGATTTTAATTTAATTAATGCACAACTTTTTATTGCCAATTTCGTAGCTGAGTTAATTTAAAGCTTGTCTGTTTTGATTTACGGCTGTGGCCAAATAAATATAGGGAATAGGTAATATCAGTTACTATTAACAATTTATTTAAAGTGTTGTCAGTTAAAATTCATAATTGATACAAATTCTTTATATAAATCAGCTGTCTTTTATTCAGTACATCTGCAACATTTCTTTCACCTTTAACTGCTTTCATTGTAGGGACCCTTATTTAGTTAGTCTCTTCTTATAAATTTGAACTAATCCTTTTCTCTTTTTTCGTATGCCACAAATCCATTTAGTGAGTGCATTTAATTAAATCTGCGGCGCATTTAACTCGCTCGCTGCGCAGCAGAAAAGCAGAAAAGCAAAAAAGCCAAAATCTAATTAGCTTTTAGCTCGGCTCGCAGCAACTAATTACGAGAGCAGAGCAGAGCGCAGGAGGCGACTTTCCTGTTTGATCCTGTACAAATTAACAAATTGTATACGTTTATTAAGAGCAAAGCAAACGGAACAAACACAAAGCGCACAAAAAGAATCAAAATGAAAACGAAAACGAACAAGCAGGAAAACAAAAAAAAATTGCAAACGTCATCGAAAACAAACCCCGACGCCTTTTGCTGCACTCAAGTGGCTTTATCAGTGGTAACCGCAGCTCTCCAGCCAGGATACGCCACTAATATCCTTTAGAATTTGTTGCTGCTGTTGTGGGTATGCTGTTTGCTTTTTTTTTTTTGTTCTTTCGCTTTTCTCATTTTCGGAAAAAGCAAAACGGCGAATGAAAATTGCATTCAATTGAGCGCATTTATTGTTTGAATTAAGTCATGAGGAAAATTCCATTAGGATGGCAGAGAAACTGCACTCGAGGATACGTTCCGGATTGCTTGGGTGGGTGCACGTAAGCTTGATGGCTGGGCGTGTTGCAGCAGCATCAGCAGCAGCAGCAGCAGTGGCAGTGGATGTGGCAGACACATGTGGCGCATTAGGCGAAGGACGTGCAACTTCTACATGCTGCCAAGTGGCTCAGCGAAAGCGTTAAATGGGATTTTGTGCAATGCTGTCCCCACCCCTACCAAAAAAAAGAGAGCGGCTCAGCTTTTTGCTGCGTCTTTTGTGTTGCGCATAAAAGGCTGAGGCGCTGCAATCAGCGGCATACGTGCCCCTGCCACAAGTTGCTGCCACAGCCCACAGACCATAGCCCACCTGCAACATGTTCTCTGGTTATGATTGACAGCTGTGAGCGCTGCATTTGAGTCGCATCAAATTGAATGGCAACAAACAAAAAAAAATGAAGAAATGCAGCGTTTTGATTGAGTCCTTTGGCTGCAAAAACAAAACAAGCAAAAGATTTCAAAGATACCCTATAAGCTTACTGCTAAACAGCGAAAAGCGTATTAAATCAAACAATAAATGTACAATTGATATTTTCACTTAATTCAGTAGCATATAAATATCAGAGAGTTTTCTGCAATTAATTGTTGAAGATAAATTGGTCGATATATCAAAAGCCACATGTATATTCAATATGCCCGCTTTGACTGCAGGGCATGCAAAGCGAAAAAAAATAGAAATGTTGTCCTTACAATGTTGTGATTGGTTTTTCCTTGCATGGCTTTATTAATTTTTGCTGCACAGCCTTTGGCCGACTTGCTAATTAGGCATAGAAACGCAAAGAGCACAAAGACCACATTGAGTGAGAGACAGAGAGAGAGAGAGAGAGAGAGAGAAATCCTGTAACTGAACTCTGTGCTGTGTGTGGTACTTTATTCAACTATGCTGCTGACACTTTAATTAATTTCTGAGGCTACCAAAAGCACTCGAAATGCATTTATACAGCTTGCCGAATGGTAGGAAGGGTCTTTCGGTTTAAGATAAAAGACGGTTGCAGTTGGCCAAATTAAAACTGCAGAACGTAAAAGTTCCGGCATCGAGCTGCAGTTGGTGTCCGTGCTGGGGTTCTGGGTCCTGGGGTCCTGGGATCCTGGGGGCCCAAACCAAACCACATTCACATTCGGTATTGACATTGTTTGCCATACACTTCATTTATTTGGAATTAGACCGAGCGGCACTCGCAATGCACTCAGCGCCAACTGGCAACGAATTTGAATCCTTTATGAAGCGTGGCACAAACAACGCACACGAACACACGAACACACACACACACACACACACACACCCACAGTTACACACACACACCCACATGCAGAGGGGCTAGAGCACACATGCTCATGCATTTATTTCCTACTGAGTCAGTCCGAAAAGTAGCCATCTACCGATGTCCTGTGTGCCATGAGTGTTGGCAACCATTTGAATAGCCAAAGTAACTTGACTTTAGGGCAAGTAACATTAAAAAGGCTAAACTTCACTTATTTAAAAACAAAACTTGAACTATTTGTAATATTGAGAAATTAAAATAAAATATTTCCTTTGCTAGTTTTTGAGAATGTTTTTTAATATGCTCTAATGTAAGCAATGTAAGACAATTCCCGCAGCCAAACAAAGCCAGATTTGACGGGAAAATTAGCTAAATGGGCAGCACTGTGTGCAACAGACCAAAAACCATTGATTGTCATCGAATAGCGACGGTCAGGACGAGAAGGCGTAAGGAAAAAAGCAGCTTGAGCGTTATGCTGCTGCTGGCTCGCTCGCCTGCTCAATAGTCAAAGTGTCCAGCTGCAGCTACCGACTCCTGCCACTGCCTCTGCCATGTCCTCATGCCCCAACTGTGCTCTCTGCCCACAAGCGACCACCTTCTGCAGTTGGCAGACGTTCGTGTCTATCCACAGAGTTTACGTGTTTTTGTACATTTGTTACGCTACACGTAATGCAATGACTGCGTCTGTGTGTGTGCGTGAGTGTGTCCTGCATCCTGCCGGCCAAACATAGCTCGTTCATGCCACGTCACGCTACACTTGATAAATCTCTAATGCCACTTTGGGTGCGCCAACCACAGTCCGCCACCCACTTGAGTGGCTACCCCTACTATCGGGATTGGCCAACTTCCCAAACTGAGCATTTGTGTAATTTCTGTTGCTGTACTGTGTACCCTCACTCTCTTTCTCACAAGGCTCCAACTCTCAGTTCGATTATTAAAGGTCGAACGATATTTTGTACAAATGTTTGGCCACTTGTGTGTGTGTGAGTGTATGTGTGAGTGTGTGTGTGCCCCTAAGGTGTTTTTCCCGACTGCAGCTATCGATGATACATTTGGCCAGTGCTTAATCAAAGGTAATTAGACTATTGTCGGTCGACTCTGTGGCTGCTGCTGCCAGCAGCAGTTTGAACTAAAGCAGTATTAGATGCAAACATGTATTTGGATACTTAGATTTTAGTTGAATTGGTATTGTATATCTTTCGTATTAGAATCACCTTTACTTCTTTTGGATATTATAATTTTTGGTACCCTAGAAATACCGATTTTGAAGCTCAAGGACAATTTGTGCATAGTTGTTGCTCTAAATTAATTCTGTGAGTTCACTGTGTTCCCACAGAATTTCATTAAAGTTAGCGAAGTTTGACTGTAATTAAATTTAAATATGTGCTGGGTATGCAATCTTTAGCGTGTATGTGCCTTCTTGTTAGTAATGCATGGTGAACTCCTCTTCTCTCGCTCCCTCCCTCTGGCTCTCTCTCTGTATTGCCCCAAACCTGCTGTATCTCTAATGAGCTTTTCGCCAGTCACCTCATTTCACGTCCAGCTACAAAAGCCACTTGAACAAAGCCGGCGACGTTCGCCGCCTAATTCCTTAATTAAAATCGAAGCCTACTCGCCTGGCGCCAAATGGCAGCTGGTTTGAATAGTGGGAGCATAGCAAGTGTAGAGGGGTACAGGCAATGCGAAATCCATTGACTGATTGCAATATTTCACTTTTAAGTCACGCGCACACAGGGAGACAAACAAACACAAACAGGCCAACACGGCGGCTTAATTTGTATGTTCAAGTGGACGGCAGGACGACTGCAGGGCGATGTTTTATTAAAAAGGACACAGCAGCAGCAGCAGCAGCTCAGGCCGCAAAGCAAAATCGGTGCAACAAAGTTTCATTTCAAAATGAAATTCGCGCCAGAACACTTGACCAGCAGCAGGACCCGGGCAAAGGACACCGCATCTTGTTGTCTCTGGCTGTGGCCCAAAACTCGTCGCGCTTTGCCATAATAAATTAACAAATTTGTCTGCACTCTCTCTCGATATTCATGCGGCGCTGACAGCCATCCACCTGTGTCCACATTTCCGATGGAGGGGCAAGCAGGCAGGCAGCAACTGCTGCTGCTGCTGCTGCTGTCCATTTGCCTGCTGCCAATCATGTCGGATTAATAACAACCAACACACACACACACACAGACAAACACATGCGGCTCTGCCATGCTATATTCATGCCAAGCCAAAACCATTCAAGCAAAAGTTGCCACTGACTGGCGCAGCTGTGCTGGACAATGGCTCCTGCTCCTGCTCCTGCTCTTGGTCCTGGTCGCTCCTTGTGTGTTTTTGTGGCTGGCTACTAAATGACGCGTCGCATGTTGCCATTTGCCGAGTGCCGCCTGTCAGTGCATTACATGGCAGTTCTCTCTCTTATCTGGCTTTTAATTGTAACGGGCACCCAAGTCGCACAGTACATTTGCTCATAGTACTCTGTGCCCCAATCCTTTCCCTGCCTGCCCAATCCCTCCTCCCCTTTCCTCCCCCTCCGCCGGGGACAATGTCTGTCAATATTTTGCGTATTTCATTGTTGCAGTCAGTGGCCATTGCATTTGTTATTCTTGTTGTTGTCGTGCGAGATTTATGCTCATTCCGCCCGCACAGAGTCTGACCAGTACTTCAACTCCCCAATCCCTCCCCACCATTCGCCTGTGGTTCCAAGTAACCGCAACATGTTGCAGGATGCGCGCTTAACACCCGAATGTAACCCAACGTTCAACCAACTGACCAAAACCAACCAACCTGTGGCCATTGTGCGCATTCCTCAATGCTTAAATGTTGGCCGAGAACACTCCACAATCACTTCAGCTATACCCTTTACAATAATGATCAAAAGTATACCTCGAACTACGCATACGGATAATACGGAAATCACATAATATCGTAACTTATAAGTAATAAAAAATATATATTTAAATCTAATAGTTCTGGGGATATTATTCATTTTAATGGTATATGCGTCTTTGTTATATTATTTTTTTGTTGATTAATTTCGTAGCTGATGACTTTTCATTCTATTTACTGAAAATTTTGTTATTTTGTTATTCATCGATCTCATTTTCTGGATTTAGGAATATTTTTATTGTACTAGGTCAGAAAGACTGTTAAATACTTTCAGATTAAATAATCATAAAGGATCCTAACTAAAAGATTACTGCACTTACAGCTGAATGGTTGGACAGATTATCTTATATTTAAAGCGTATTTTGTTGTCGTTGATAGCTTACGAAAATTTACGTGTTTTGTTTTTGGAGTCTTTTTCTACGTTTCCTTATCCGTTCTGTTTGTCCGACAATTTGGTCAGGCGTCAGCTTTGGCACCTGCTGGCCCTCCGTTTCCTGCACCCACCTGAGCCCTGCAAATCGCTCAGAAGCTTTAGTTTTATATATTTTTTTTGGCGCTTAGTCGCTGGTATTTGTTTTTAGTGCTTTGCTGCTCTGCTTTTTATTTCACATGTCTCGCTGGCGCTGCTTAGTTATTTTTATTGGAATTTAATTTTGGCTTTGAAGCGCTCGTGACATTCTATTTCTATTTGTGTGTGGACTCTTTGTTGTTGTTGTTGCTGCTGCTGCTGATGTCGAGGCACGAATTTATTTCGAAATTGAATTAGATTGGCCGAGCGAGCGAACGGCAGCTGATTTGATTGCATTGCCCGGTTGCATGTTCGTTAGATGGGGCAAAGGCAATTTTTTCGTTTTGTTTTTGGCATGCAATTTGATTAACTGGCTTGCGATGCATAAATTATGTCAAATTATCGAAATACCCATGCAGGCAGTGCAGGCTCTAGGACTGAGTGCATTGGTTAGTTGAGCATTTGATTAGACCCCAATAAATGGGCTAATAACATATTTACAACTTAGGTTAGTTGACCAACCAAAACATGCTGCCCTTAATAGACAGTAATGCATAACATTTTTGAGAATATAAATATATATTTCAGACCGTTTGTCCTCACAGTTTTAGCATTTTACATATAATATAATGACATAACATGTAAATTTCAAATTTAGAAAGTTCGTCTGTTTCGTATTTCAGAAAAACATGGGAAGCTTCCAATAAATCTAAATACTTGCAGCCATTTTATTAAACACAGAGTCTCGCAAATCTAATTAGGCAGCCAGTTAAATTTTATGTCTGGCATTAAGCTGTAAAAACTTTCAACAGCCTAGGCTTAAAAAAAGATTGTGACCCATGTCTAGTAAAAAATTATGCAAATTTTTAGCAAACTGACAAATTTTACGACAGGCTGACAACAACAACAAAACAAAATAAAAATTGCACAAATTTTACGACTTTCTAATAAGCAAATTTGCGACTTTTTTTTTGCATAATTAGCCACAGTCTGAGGCGCGTTTTGAAGCTCGTAAAAATTGGCACGTGCAACGGGTGCACAAATTTTGTCAACAGCTGTCACAATGGGGCAAAGGGGCACGGGCATCATAAATGTCCGATGCTGGAAACTGTGCATAAATATAATTCTAAAGTTAAATGAAATGATTAGTGACGGCTGAGTGAGAAGTTTCTCTCTGTCTGCAGGCGCGATAAAAATGCAATAAAATCCGTGGCTGACAATAAAATCAGAAAAAAATAGTCAGTCAGTTCGATTTTTGCGGGGTTGACGAGTTGTTGATTGCGAAAAACGTTAGCGGGGGGTTGTTGTTGTTCGCGTTTTGCATAGAAATCACCGATAGTCGATGGGTTAAGGGATGTATATGTATGCATATTGCAGGTTAAATTTTCATACGAGTATATATGGAGATTTTCGACCTTTGGATGCCTTTTGCAACTTTACCGTTGGCGCATTTTCCACTTTATTAATTCGCCAATTGACAGACTTATTGCAAATTGAAAACAAAAGCGCGTACAACTACAACAACAGCGACTACAACAACAACTGGAGTCCAAATTCGATATGCGCGCTGCGCCCGAAGCTATGCAATAAAAATCAAGCCCGAAACGAATTTGTGCAATCAGCTGGAAATTATTTACATGTTTATACGAAATTGAAACAACAAACAATACACACACACACACACATACACGCACACTGATACACTATAGCACAGTGTCAACCCGCAGCCGACATATGCATTGTCGTCCTTTGTCCTTTGTCCTTGCCGTGTGTGTACAACTCAATAAAAGGCGCAAATTTACATAGAAACTACGCGTTCAGCATATCCTCCACTCATAAATTCCACAATTAATGATGCAAAAAGTGCGAAAAGAATTTGTGCACAATTTGCATTGTTCGCTGCTCCTAAAGACGTGTGTACATGTGTGTATGCCTCGTGTGTGTGTGTGTGTGTGCGTGTGTGTGTGCATATGTTTTTGGGTGTACCAAAATAGCGCCTCGGATATGGCTCTTGCCTAGTCGGCGTTTATATAAAGTTCCAATAGCAAGTTGCTTGGTTTAGTTTAACGATTTGTGAGCTGATTATTGGATTTGCACATTTTCTTCCTAGCTCTAATGCATTTTTATTTAGGAAAAAATTAATTACTTCTGCTGTCAGCTTTTAGTTATTTTTCTAATAAATATTTCTTTATCCAGATTGTATTTCTTTTTAGCCCTATAACATTCTATATGCATTTTATTTTATTTATTTTAGAATTTGCATGCCCTTTACATTTCCCCAAGTGTTAAATAATTTATTTTAATTGTAGACTGTTCATATTTATTTGTCTATTTGTTTCTTGGTACTTGGGCATGTTTAATAATATACACAAATGTCTACTTCTGATCTTTATTCTGATAAAATTCTCGAAAGAGCATCTAAAGTTTGAGCTGTCCGGGCTAGTAGATGCTGTCTGCTCCTCGCCTGGGAGCTGCTCTTGCGCTGATTTATGCGAGGACAATATGTGCGGCTGGCCAAAGTGGAGAATATTTAGCGGTGCTGGCCAAGAGTGCCGAGCAGAGCAGAACAGGAAGCACCGCATCAATTCGGGCAATATACGAGCATTGTGGCCAATG
Source organism: Drosophila flavopinicola (assembly GCA_035042425.1). NCBI lineage: Eukaryota > Metazoa > Arthropoda > Insecta > Diptera > Drosophilidae > Drosophila > Drosophila flavopinicola. The sequence continues at coordinate 5,494,648 of JAWNLL010000452.1, read as the reverse complement.
CTCCTCCGCGCCACGGAGGACAGAGCCAAAATAATTTGAATGAAATGTCCATTATGGCTTCCTGTGTGCCGGCGAAGACCGAGCGACGCCAGCGGCGACGATGAACGTCTTTGCCAGGCGCCAGGCATTCCACAGTGATTCACAGTGACCGCAGCGGTGTGGGCGTGGCAGTGGGTGGCTGGATACTGGATACTGGATGCTTGTGTTGTGTACAATCCTTTTACAATTCAGCTCTGGCCATTGCTTAAGTGCACTTTACACATTCTTTTATTGTGCCGCCTTTGGGCACATAAATTCAATTGGACCAAATTGTTTTTTATATTCGTATATTTTTTGTTTTTGCGTGGCAATTTGCATAAATAATCACTTTTACATGCATGCAAATACGCCTGGCTCATGAAATGCGCATTAAGTTGCTGTTGCTGCTGCTGTTGCTTTAATTGCATTCAATTATGCATTGCTCAGTTGTGTCAGCGGTTAGCTGAGGTACAACTTCAATGAGTTGGGGGCACAAATGAAAAGCTCTGCTTCTTGCCTGATAAGACTTTATTGGCGCCTTGTGCAAAACTTTGGCGCTTCGCTTAATTGCAGTCATTAAATTTATGCAGCTCGACATGTTATCTAGCAGATGCATGTAATGCCCCTCAAGTGCGGCAGCCGTTGCCACGCTGCGTATGCGTAACTTGCACATAACCTCACACTAACACTAACACTCACACTCGCACTCGCACACTCCCTCGCTTTCCCTCCTGCTCTAACAGTATGCACACACAATCACAAACCACACTCACATATCTATCCACAATGCACACTCGAATAATTTCAACGCGGATTATACTAATTAGGCGCGCCAAAAGCAGTGGCTATTGAGCTGGCCATAGAAACCCCATAACTATCCCTAAGTCACATTGCCCCCAACCCCACCACTTCTACCTTTACCCCCCGAGAGTGCTCTGGCTGGTTAGTCGGTGTGCTCGCTTCCGCTGCAAATTTCAAATTCATTATCCGCTTATCACGCCCTCAAAATATATCGAGTCAAGCAGCGCACAGTGGTCGAATTCCTCTTAAACTCTAGAAATTACAGCTTGCAAGCTGAAAATTTGGAAGTAAGGATGCTAAATATGCTGGAATAGGAAATACATATAAATTAATAGTATATGTGTTAAATATACAGCATGTATTGAGATTTATAATTTACTATAAATAAATATATATTTTATATACCTTTTTTACTATACACTGTATAGTTAAAAGGTGTTTTTTTTAAGTAAGTGCTGCTAGGCCACACTGTCCAGTTTCTTGGCCATGCGATGAAGATGTGCTGCAGCTTTGGGGTGATTTATTCCATTGGCCCGAATGTGTTTTGGGCCCGTCATGTCGGCTTAAACAAATCATTTATATGCAGCGTTGCAATTATTTGCACTTAATTGTGTGTTAAGTGCCCAGCCAGAAATGCCTTCGCTGTTGCCCCTGCAATTGTGCCCCGCTGCCCTTACCCTTATCCTGACCCTCCTCTTGTCGATGGCAGTGCAGCGGAAGCGATGTCCGTTGATTGATATCGCATTCAGGCGTGCTGAAAATTATTTGCATTGATAATTCGCTGATTAATGTTTGCCACCGACGGACAAGGAGGCAACTTGGTCAGCCGACGTGTCGCGATTTGGGTTTGCCTCGTGCTGGGTCCTCTGTTGTGTCCTGTTGTGTTGTGTTGTGTTGTGTGTAATATGGATGTCCTGTTCGGCTTGTTGTTTATTCGATTGGCTGAGGTTTTTGCATTAATGCTGTAAACAATTAAGTGAAGCGCATTAAGTCGGATTTGGGGCCGACTAACTAATTTATGAGCCCAACTGACCATCGGCTGGGAAAATTGCATTAAATGCAATATTAAAGCGCAATGCATTTAAAGCATATTTTAAATATGTGAAGCTGCGAATTTGTTAATAGCACAAGGCACTTAGCAAGTTTGCAAACATTGCAGCCACCATTGAAAATCATTAGAAAAACATTATAAATATTTAAGTAGCTTATTAAAAGTGTTCACTGCAGACTTATAAGCAAATTGACGAAGCCTTCTAAGCATTAGCAAAGCAAACAAAGACATCCTGTGCCAAGGCTCCCCTGAGGCAAGTTCAATTGCCAAAAGAGAATAAAAAAACTGTTGCTAATTTATTGCGTTTTAATTCATATGCAAAACGAGTGTGTGTGTGTGAGTGTGAGCGTGTGTGTGTGTTGCTTTCGTTTCCTTTAATGTCCTTAAGTAAATAATCAAATATGGGCACTTGAAAGGCAGCCCCAGAGAGAACTGATTGCTCTTCGTTGCTTAGCAGCCAAATGCACACCAGAGAACTTCATTTGGCACAAACCGAAATCTAATAAAGCTCCTTGCACAGCAGGATATACTCGGATATACATGCATATATTGGAGATATATCTCCTGCAACTCTCCTCCCAGTCAGCAGCAAAAGACACACAGACAATTTACTGAGCCATAAGCAAGAAATTATTTTTTATTCATGCATTAAACTGTTTTGACTTTCACTGATAATATCCGAGTTTTCTTTATGTTTATTATGCTTTTCCTTTGCCTGCCGCATGCTAATCAAATTACACGTCGTGTGTGCGTCTCTCCTCAGTCCCATTCCTGTTTTTCTTTTCCTACCCTCGGCAGCTGAATCATTTCTCAGAGACTGCTATGCTTCTAGCACCTTGCCATCAATATATATGTATATATATATACATATATATTCGTAATGCTCGCTCCTCGCCTGCAGCGCAGTATCAAAAATAATTTGTTTGACAATAAAAGACGATAAACATTAAAATTATGTGCCAGAGATTTTGGCCCAGGCAGCCACAGCAGCCAAATCTGGAAGCCTTAAAAATAAAAAGAAAAATGCGTTGGCGTTGTCAACGTGCTGCATATCCTTAATATGCCTCATCCTTGGCTCAGCAGTCGCTTTATGTTTATTATTGCCCCCAGCGCCTCTGGGGTTGGTACGGGTACGGATACGGGTGCGGGCAGGGGTAGATCTTCAATGATTAGTCCGCTTAACTCACTCGTAAATTTGACAAATCGCGCAAGTTGTGCGAATAACGTTGGCAAGTTCTTTTTTTACCCTGTAGACAATTAGAATTGCGGCCAATGAAATAAAATGTGCAGAGAAAATTATTGTAAATATATTGTGTTAATCAGCTATGGACTAACCAGACAATCTGTTCTCTAATTGGTTTAGAGAAAGTGTAAAAAAAATCCGATCTTGAAAGAGAAGTTAGTGAAAAGTAACCAGGAAATTTTATGGGGCTGTTGATCTGAGTTTTATTATGTTTTAATGCATATTCATGTGTTATTTTATGTATATTTTAATATATATAGCAATGCTTCAAATAAATAATAATATACCCAATGCACATCATAATTTAATATGATAGACCTGATCGCAGAGTATATTCTAGTCGATCATTCTCTATGGCAGCTTTATAGCATGTTTTTCACATTTTGTATCTGGTTTTGCATTTGCATTTGAGATTCCCTTGGGGCAGCTGCCTTGGCCAGCATTTTATTTGATTATTAAATTAGATTTTTTGCGTTGAAGGTGCGCGATTCTTTTTTCTTATTTCTAGCTTTCAGTGCTTTCATTTTTGCCTTCACTCTTTACTGCTGTTTGGCGGTTCATTAAATATTTCTACGCAATTGTAGCTTGTTATTTTTGCACTTTGGCCCAAACATCAAAAAGCGCGTGAAAACTTTGGCTTTGGCAGCGGAAAATATATTGCTTGAAAATTGCACTCAACTTATATTTTTCGTGTGTTCACTTTTTGATATTATATTTTTCATGTGCTTTTCCCGGTTGCTTTGACAATTGTTTGCGCTAACGAAGGCGCTTTGTTTTCTTGTTGTTGTTGTTGTTGTTTTGCGTTCTTTTTTTTTTGGTTTCGTTTGTTACAACTTTTCAATTGTTTGGCTTCTGTCATTACCTTTGACATGGCCCCGCCAACTTGATGTTGCCTTTTAACTGTCGCCGTCTTTTGTCTCTGGCGCTTTTGTTGCCCCTCGTCAGCCGCCCTTTGATCTGCCACAGTTGCATTTCTATTAATTGTAATTGTAATGATGAGGCCGTTGCAAGCTGCAACACAATAGCAGCTTCCATTTGCATGCCTGTGGGCCTGCGGGCTGTTTCTGCGGAGTGCGAAGATTTTGTTGCCTCTGGCCGCATTTGTTCGTTAAATTTAATTGTCATCTCGAGGTGTTTAATAAGAACATGTTCGAATCGATTTGCAAATATTATAAAGATAGCATTATTGTATTTACTTTAACCTAATTGATTTCAGAGGGCAAAGACTGCATGCCATGTGCTAGAGTTACAAAATAGGGGAAGACTTACTTCTTAGTTACTTCATTAAGAAGTAAGCTTCTTCATTGACGTAAAGCATACAAGAACTCATGCGTTTTGTATAACCACACACTTGAGCCAAAGTTATCATAGTCAAGAACGTCAAAATAGACAATTGACATACATTGAGATGGCTCAAAGTGCACACACACAAAAACACTTCTAATCCGAGGAACCCGACTGCAACTTCACCTTGACCCAAATATGCAGCCCTAACAGCAAACAAAGGGACTTATCCTGCGCCTAGGATCAAATTCAGGTTTTTGCACTGTAAACGTGCTAAGAGTTGCAGTTTGCAACATATGCAACCGAGTTGCAACCGAGGCACTACGACCTTGAGCTGATTTATCTGTGCATTCGAGTTGTGGCAGCTGTTGTTGAGTTGCTTAAAGCCTCCAGCCGCCCCACAGTGGAAATTTCTTCCACTTAATAAAGCACACTAATGATGACCGCAGGACCAAATGAAATGCACTTGAGCACGTAGCAAAGCAACATGAAACCCACTTCAGTTCGTTTGTTTGCAGTATTATGTGCGTGTATAAAAAGGTACTCTAATTTATTTTTAATAATCTCCTCAAGTATAGCCAAAGACGTCGTCTGCAAATACGATTTGTAGCCCCACCATCGCTCCATCAATTGATTTGCCTTTGCTAGTTTGTGTACTTTCAATTACGTTCAGATTTTTAAAGGCTTTGCTAGTTGCTATAAATACAAATATTTGCGCAATCTAAGTAAAAATATGAAACAGAACTCAGATGTGCAATACACCCTAGTTTAAAACAAGCTGGTCATGTAAAAAATCTAAACTGTTTATTTATGGGTCATTTTACCCCCAGCTGGGCACACACACACACACACATGCACTTAAGGCCTGCTTTCACCACTTTCACTCAAAAAAAGAAAAAGAAAAAGGGTTGCCACCCATCATCAACATCATCATCGCATATGAGCTCTGGGTATCATGTGTGTGTTCTAATGCAAACAAAAGTGCAAAGTCTCGAGGGAACATTTGATTGAATTCAGACAGTTAACCGGCCTCTAATGCGCATTTCTTGATTTTTTCTGGTAGGCATCTAGAGCATATAATCCCCGTCGCTTATCTGCGTAAAAATATCAAATTTTTTAAAACCATCTTGGGGCAGTTGATTTAGCAAATGCTATTTGCTATATTTTTTTGCCATCTATGATTGATATTATTATTGATGCTATTGATTGATGGAGTTTAAAATCTGTTGGGTTTTACAAAATTAAAAAAGCAGCTTAGCTTCACTCCTGCACTCCTGTCTATTTGCATTACACAAAGAGTATTACACAGAAGCGGGACTTTATGCTATTATTATTATTTTTTTTTTGCTTTTGCTGTTGCTTTTGCCTGAAGGCCTTTTATCAGCCGCCACGCGACATTTTTCCGCATCGATTGGGCAGCAGGAGGTGGGGGCCAGGGAAGTGGCCATTGTCTGGCGACTGGCTTTGATCTATGCCATCTACTTATAGGTCTATGCAATTTGAATACCGCACTGGAGGTGGCAGACCATTGTCAATGGCATATGAATGACTGTGCGAGTTATTAGCATTGATGGCAGAGTTAAGGAACCATGAATTCATTTCAAGTACGCCAGTTTAAAGGATACATTTATCAGGCAATCTCAATGTGGAAGATTTTTGTGGAATGTGTTGAATCATTTTTTGCGGTTTCTACTACACCAATAATCCAAATTTGTATTATGGGGTCCCAGCAATTAAATTATATTTAAAATCAAACTTTTTATGTGAACTTAATGTAACTCTCAATCAGGGTTTGCAAACTTGAATTTATTAATAAATATATCAAGTAATTTATGTTAACAATGTCTAATCATTTTTGAGGTTTTAAAAAATTGTTTAAGTTAAATGTATAAAATAATAATAAATATATATATATGTATGTACATATATAAAAAACTTTCGATAATATTTAAACACATATCAATACGGAAGATTAATGTTGAAAATGTAACATAATATTACTGTTTTTACTCTCCCAATAAGAAATAAAAATCGTTTCAAAACGTATTAAATAATGAATAATTATGGTTTTTATCTCATGATCGTACTGGAATAAATACCAATAAAAAACTGTAGAATATTAGTTTCCCATCAATTGAAATAACTTGTAGATGTTGTATTAATTAATTTAATATTTATTTTGCATATATATATAGATATATAATTATTTTAGGCTTACAATTAAATTACTTTAGGTTACTTTCAACCATTTGGCTGTTTTGCTCTGTAAAGATTTCTATTGTTTTCTTGTACTATGTCCATGCTCGTGACACGAAAATGTTGTTTTTGTTTGTTCAATTGATTTTCGGTACACATTCGGCTCGAAATCATCTTAGTCTTAGGTAATGATAATGGATAATGATAATGGACCTAGAAATTAAATTGACACACATACATATTGAACACCAACTTACATTTAACAGCAAAATAATTATACAAAAATATATTCAATATTTCATATTCGATTTGCAATATTTTCCATAACTATTCCGCTAAGTTAAGAAGCCAACTAACTATAATGTGAAATCGATGCGATTTGTTGTGGTTTGTTGTTGTTGTTGTTTTTGTTGTAAATAGACACCAAGAGAGTTTTGTAAAAGTTTGAATTATGAACTTAAGCTAATCTAACACACAAATATTAGATCTATTAGTAGAAAAATTGGACTTAAGCTTAGGTTCGTATCTGTATGAAAACTAGCTGCTGCTTGCACTGGGCCGACCATCTTGAAAATACACAACTAAACTAAACTTAAGGTGCTTAAATAACTTTACCAAAATGAGCAATTAAACGATGCACTTAAAATATTTTTAGCAAAATTATTTATCACATTTGCGCTTATCCAAACATTTTTAAATCAGCCTTCACGACAATTTTCTTTAGCGTCGGCAAAAACTCAGTTGAATTTGTTCAGAATTGAAAAATTTTACTCAAAATATAAGATATATAATATATAATATATTCTGTTTTCTGTATGTTTTTGGTTTTTGAGATTTTTCTTTTGCAAATCTGTCACATAAATTTCTCTCCCTCTTTTTCTCTCTCTCCCTAACTGCTTAAGGGAGCGCTAGTTCTCACCAACGAAAAGTAATCACAAGTTGCGCTTAGGAGCCATCAGCCTCGTTTTAGGGGGCCTTGAATTTGTAGTTGTTGTTGTTGTTGTTCTTGGTATGTTGTTGTTGTTGCTAGTTTTACTGCGCTTGCGGCTGAATCTGCACAGTGGCTGTCAGCTTGGTGGACTTGCCCGCCTGCTGTGGCTGCTGCTGCTGCTGCTTCTGCTGCTGATAGAACTGTTTGAGCACTTTACACATGGCCAGAGCGAGCATTTTCCACACCAGCAGCTGCTCCTCCGTGCTGGGTGGCGCCTCCGTTTCGTTGAACGTTGTCTGACTGGCACTTGTTGCTGCCGGCGGCGGCGCCTCGTAGTCCACCTGATCCTGATCCTGATCGTAGCCAGCGGCATTGCTGGAATAAACAGCGCCATCCACCTGATCGCCGTCGGTAAATTGGCTGCTGGGCGCTGCTGAATTAGCCGTCGCTGCTGCCGCAACGGGCTCATCTTCGTAGAAGGGAATGGCCATGGCAATGGATTACGTCTAAATTCACAGAGCTGCTTTTACTTGTCACTGGATTCTCTGTTCTTTGCTGTTGTGCACTCGGAGCGAGCTGTCGTTCGACTGACTCGCACGGCTGCTTGCCAGCCGTATTTATACCCGGGAAACGGGCAAACAGTCGCGACCGAGCCGAGAAGGGACGACAGAGACCCACCACCACAGCCCTAACCCAATGCGAGGCGCCCAACCCCACAAAGAGAGAAAGAGAGAGAGAGAGAGAGAGAGGGAGAGTAACTGCTTATTGCTCACGTGTATTTCCGTCAGGCAGGACTCGCGCTTTCCCTCTCTCGCTTGCTCTCTTGCTGAGCAAACCCCAACCCCTGACTGCTCAATGTGCCGCAATGTCAGCTACTTTCTGACATCTCGACTGCATCACGTGCTGTCAACGTTTCCGACTCAGAAACAGAGAAAGCGACAGAGAGAGAGAGAGAGAGAGAGAGAGCGCGCGCACTTGTGGCATGTTACGTTCACGTTATACGTAGTACGTTACGTTATGATTTCCCCAGGCTTATTTCCGTTGCTAGGGGTAGCTGCTTTTTCGATATTCGAATTTTCGACATTCGCGCCGACTCTATTCGAAATTTGCTTTTACTTATGCTGTGTGCCTTGTGTTTTCTTTGGTTTTGGTGTCCTTGACCAAATTCCTTGGCTTTGTCGTCTTGCTCGACTATGCGAACTATGCGAATGTGTCTGTGTTTTATGCTTGCACGAATTTTTTAGACAAGCTTTTCTTGCTGTATCTTAATGCATGGAAAATTATATGTAGCTGCTTGTGCTTTGCATACTTGGGTTCTTGGAAGATATACTCTGAATTCGGCTATTGGATATCTAAGAATATTATCGTTCTACTATATAACTTACTGCTTGTATTCCTTGAAGATTGCTCCTGTTTGCTGTGGCCCATTCAATTTGAAGTTTTACATATTTTTACAACCGCAAAACAATCAGGCAGCTTTTGCCACATGCCACGCGAATATTTTATGATAAAAAGGAGTGCTGACTTCTCTTGTTCAACTTGCTCTATACACCACACCACACCCTTACCAAATCAATTCCACAAATCAACATAATCAACTTCTCGCCGTAAGACCACACATAATGCACTCGCTCTGTTGTTTGGCCAAAAGAAATAAGTGCCGTAAAAAAATGTAAAAACTTTTTTATAGTTGCTGCATAAAAAAATGTAAAATAAAATGCGGCGAAATGGCTTCAAAAACGTTAAAGGTACAACAAAAGAAAATGACTTTGGGTAGGTGGAAAGAAAATCGAGGGATAGTGTAGGTCGCCACACAAAGGGCAGTCAGCTGGGCAGGTCCTGATAATGACATCATATGACGAGCTAGCGCCAACCTCAAAATCCAAATCAAAATCAAAACCCATGATCTAATTTTGTGAGCGCAGCAACTGTTTTCAGTCTCCCATTGTCTCTATGCCATCTGGTATCACTTACCTGAGGAGTACAGGGTAGAGGGTACAGGGAACAGGGTCCATCGTACAAATAGCTGGCGAAAAGGAATGCAGAAATGCTCAAAAGCAAAACAAAGAAGAAATTGTTTTCGCTTAAAAGAACATTCAAATGGAAATGTTCTGCTTGGCTCAACACAAACAACAAGTGCAGGCAAACAAACTGCATTTATTTAGTTAACAAAAAAGGAAGAAAAAAACAACAAGAACAACACTAAAGGAAAGAATATACCATTTGAGTACCTCGACAGAACGTCAGACACACAGACAATGCATAAAAGTGAAGTGCGCCAGGAGTATGTGGAGAGAGAGAGAGAGAGAGAGAGATAGAGAGAGAGCAAGTGGCATACAAGTGCAAAAGCAAAAGAAGAAGTCTGATTGACTTTTGAATACCCTACATGTAAATAGAATTGTATTTTGTATAAGAGAATTTGTATGTTATAGTATTTATCAGCACTATTAAAGGTTAGACCTTGCTGAAGACTATGATGTTATTGTTTTCTCAATTAAATGAGTTAGCAGAAGAAGAAAGAAGGTTGGATAACTAGTCGAAGAAGAAAGCCTATCTCAGCATTATTTTATTATTTATTGGTATTTTAATTTTATGAACAATATTCGCAATCGCTGAAACTGATTGAGAATTTTAAGAAAAGTTCTATTCCTTTTTCGACCTGTTTCATACTGTGATATCTTACTAATATGCCCATTGAGTACACAACTCATGTTTTATAAGGTATATTGGCAGGAGGAAAAAAAACTGTAGCATAAAAAGCAGCGTCGTCGTCGTCGCCTGGCGCACTTTGTTGCCTTCTGGCTGTCAGATTGATATTAAATTATATACCTTATTATCATTTCACTGTTGCTGTTGCTGCTGCTGCTGCTGCTGCTGCTGTTGCTGCAATATCAGAAGGTAGCAGCAGCAGCAGCACACATGTGGGCGTGGCACAGACGCTAAAGCCATGTTTATTTACAGCTGGCAACAATTGTTGCTGCCATGTAGAATGAATGCACTTTGCTGGTTGCCAGCTTCGCAGCTCGCTCCTCAAGTCAAAGTCAGCGGCACACTTCACATGTGGCTGCTGCATTTGTTGTGTAAATTGTTGTTATTTTTCAAAACAGACAACAACAGGGGGAGCTCCTTCAGCAGCAGCAGAGCTTCGTCCTCGTAATATGCTTGATGGCTGCGCGCCCAAGTGACATTAAATGGCTGCCATTTTGGGTTGAGTTGGAGTTGGTTTTCTCTTTTCTGTTGTTTTTTTGTTGGATTGGGTTTGGGTTTGGCTTCGGTTCGCCTGGCTGCGCTCATAAAAGTGGCTCAAGTGTCTAGCAGCTTTAACGCAAAGCTGAAAGCATTTTAAAGCTAGATACTATATATAAAATATTTATTTTTAGTTATTTATTTATTTTATATCAAAATAAATTGAAGTAACGTATCTTCGATAACAAATAAATAGGATTAAAGCTTTTGATTATTTCCACAGCAGCGTTTATTTTATTTGTTGATTGGTTTGGCTTTTATGGTCGATTTTCCTTGAGTATTCTGTGATTGGCTTTAGTTTTGTTGTCCCTTGGTATGCTATTAAACTTTCAACTCTTTATTATAAATAGTTTTTATGTTATTTATTTATGCATTTCCAGGCTATGGCAGACTATATACTTTAATAAAGTCGCATATTTATTAGGCTTTTAGGTTTGCAAAATAATTGTGCCTTCAACTAACCCTGATTAGCCCCAAACCATTTTCAAATGCCTGGCGCAATTGCTAATCGTCCTCAGCAACCAAAAATGAGCCCACTAATTAACAAATTGATTTATGGAAATTAAAATGACAAATCTCCAGGGATCGCAACAGGGTAAAAACTCATATGCAAATTTTAAATGCGCCAAAACAAAAGCAGCAACAACAAGCACAACCCTTGCAAGTTGGCCAAAAAGCTTGACTTTGTGGTCCACTAACGAACAACCATCCACCGGAGAGACTCGAGACAACGTCGACAGACATTTAATTAAGGTGTCTTCATGGTAACAACAACAACAACAACAACAACAGCCACAACAATAACAATAGCAACAACAAGTTGAGTCGAGTGGTAAATGAGTCTAATTAATAACGAAGCATTTGCCACATAATTCATGCGAATTGGAAAGCTGATAATGCTCAGGGTACAGTTATGTGGTGGTTTGAATAATAATTTCCTAAGCCGCCTGTCAGTTTGGCCAGTTTTAGTTTGAGTTTGAGTGGCGTAGTTGGGAATCATTCTCTCTTTTTTTTAGACTTTTTTACTGGTCACATTTGGTCAGCATTTGTTTTGATTTTACGCAATTGTTTTGTGACCATTTTTTAGGATTTTTCTTATTTTATTTTCCATCTGTTGCAACTTGATGACTTAAGCCCGTTGTCTGGTCGTGAATTTATGGCCTAGACGATATGTTTTTGGGTTGCGCTGTAATTTATGCAAATTGTTGTCTTTTCTTCGCTCTCTCTTCGCCAAGCAGGCGCAATTAATTCTGGCAGCGCCAGTTCAATCATATCCTTAATCCCATAGGTCTTCGTGTGATGTCCGCCTATTGTTTTCTTGCTCTTGTTCTTGCCTTCTCCGTCGGTCCCAGACAGGCAATCGAAGTCAGCATACATCATCAAGTTGTCTTTTGTTGTCTTTGGGGTTTCATTATAATCGAATTTGGGCGATAAACTTTACAATGTCCGTTTCCTGGCCCCGTAATTTACATGTCCTGCCACTTTTTGGTGCACCGTAACTAAACTAAATAAACATTTTTGGTCCTTGGCAACAAAACATCAAAAGCATATAATTTATGGTTCGTTAGGTCAAGGATTCTATCCCTGTACAGGACGAGCAGCCTGTCAGCAAGTCAAACCACACACGCCTCATCCTTTGTGCTGCTGCCCCAGGCCCAGTACACTTTTCCACTGCTCCATGGGCTCATGCAAATCGCCTCAAACATTCTCTGCTCAGCCAAGTGTCGAAAACTTGCGTATTCATCTTCGTCAGTTCTTCGCTCTGGTATTTACTTAGTACATCTTGAATGAGGTGTTGGTTTAGCTATTAAATCGAAATTATACAAAAGCCAGCGACCAAGGATCAAGCAAGCCAGTAATAACATCCTTTTGCATCACCCCAACTCCTCGAACTGTGGGAAAACTGTGTCCGATCACATGTGAGTGGCCCTGCTGCTGCTGTCGTGTTTTGGAAATTTATGTGGGCAGCTCTGGGAATACCAGACCAGACCATAAAAAAGGGACAAGCCAACTTGCAAGAAAGTGCGCGATTAGTGTGTGTAAAACTTGAGCGGCGTTGGGGGAGTTGATGGACAATACAAAAGCCAGCCAAATTTGAATGAATGACCCAACGTTCGCTTCAATAGAGGTTGAGAAGGATTGGGTTAGGGTGTCTGTGTGAATGGTCAAATAAGCATAAAAGGCGACAAAAGTGGCACTTGGGCACTTGGGCAATGCAAAGACTTTTCGCTTACTTTTGTGAAAGGCTCCTTCAAGTGGACGCTCTTTGAAAAATACTTTAAAGTGTTCTTCGACTTGTTACTTAAATGAATAAATACATTTATTTGGGGGTTGTTTGTTTACTTGTTTCGTGTTCTGGCTAACTGCCGTTTTGGGGCTTGTCAAGCTCAAAAATGTCGATATTAAATGTTTTATGACCAGAGCAGAGTTACATTTTGAATTGTCGGCAGTCATCGTGTGTATTTTTATTGTCAGGCCATGCATTTAATTTAAATTATATAAGAGAGAAACACTTTTTATATGCGTGCCAGCATTTACTTCTTGCCATTTATCTTATGAGTCGTTTGCAATCTAAGTGGATACATACTCTACCATACAAAGCATAGAGAATGTTGCAATACATGTGTAACTTTATCTTTCTTAGAACAACCTTAACCATATTGATCGAATATCAAAATATTTGGTTTTTTATATTATCTGAAATAGCTAAAAATCAAAAACCCTCTTTAATAAAATGGTTTATATATAAAATTGGCAGAGCATCCAATTGTCTCTGTTTGCCAACATTTTCTGTTTCTTTTGCTGCCCCATTGAAAGTAAAAAGGCGACATTAAAATTATTTTTTATCGTCATTTTATTTGCAATTTTACTTTTTAATTTTTCTTTTGCCGAGGGTTGGCCACATTGTGTAGGATTTGCGAATATTGGCTCTGGCAAAAACGTTTGCCGTTTTTTCCTTTAACGATTGGAAAATATTTTAGTTTCATTTATACTTTTTATTGAGCATTGTAAAAAGTATTTTCTCATTTATCTCCGCCGTGCTCGTTTAATTTTTAATATAAAGCGCGCCAATTTCCAAGATATTTTTTTGTAAAACGTTTTTTAATATGCCACATAAATTGTGCAGGATTTCGGCATTGAGTGATTGAAATTTATTGGCACAGCGCTAAGCAATCGGCAGAGAAAGTAAGAGAAAGAGAGAGAGAGAATAACCTGATGCCAAACATCAAATAAATTTAGAGCTCATAAAATTGTCTACGCCAAATCCATCCAATATATCAAATCAACCTTAGAGTTGCACCCTCACATGTGTGAGCCGAAGAGTACTAGAGTACTGGAGGAGTATTTACCACTCACAAATCGGCAGAGGGCGTCCATATTTGACTACCAATTATGAGCAATTGCCTCGGAGTCAGAGACGACACCTTCTCCCCATGTACTTGGAATAATAATATAAAAAATCAACTGCCGCCTGCACACAGGATAATTTATCGCACATGCCTACACGTTGTCTGGCAGGCCACATACGTGAATATATGCAAAGTCGAGTATATGTAGTCATCGCATATTCACATTCATATTCATATTTCATATGTGCCTGGTCTTTATCCCTTTTTGGCTGGGCGATGATTTGCAGCCGCTGCCACTAAATCAAGCATGAAGCATTAGATCACAGTGTTCCTTTGGCTCCTTAAGCCACAGCCTGTTACGATAATAAATGATTTGTTTATGGACTCTCGCCGAGTGTGTGAATGGAGTTCGTAAGTCTGTCGAACATATTGCGACATTCCATAATTTAGATGTAAGTATATATACGAGATTCGCAGTTCTAAAAATGTAGATGTAGTTCTGCTATTTTTTTAGACTTACAAATTGAATAAATATTATAATTCAGTCACTACTGGCTTACTAAATATTGTCTAGGATCCTAATTAAATACATATTTGCTAATAACTGTCTATATTTTAGACATTAATTTACCAAACTATACACAATTAAATAATACAAATAGTGGATTTAAGATAAATTTAGTAAATTTACTAGCATTAACACAATGCGAATGAAAATCAAAAACCGATGCGCGATAATATGTTATTATATATAATAAAGGTTGTGAAATAACTTATTAGTCACTCAGCTACATAAATATAATATTAATTACAATACAGTTGACTGGCTGTTTGCCTACTGACCATGGCTATTGATGGAGTATTGATATTGAATCCGTGAAAAGCGTGCAATTCATTTGCTTTCAATAAACATGATGATGAAATTCAATGCGTGGACAGTCGCCGGCAATCGGAGCTCTCAGCTGTAAACGTCTGTCAATTGTCAGGCTGGTTTTGTTTGTTATTGTTGTTGCTATTGTTGTTGTTGTTGTTGCTGTTGTTGGCCACACGCCGGCAGAGCCCTCAATTAAAATGGGCCCCGGCAAGGAGGCTTAAATAAAAGAAAAGAGTTCAATTGATGGCTGACATATTCCTTTGTGCGGGGCGGTCATGCAAATTGTCGAAAATATTTTCAACTGACCAACAATTGAGTGGTGGCCGAAGCCAAACCAGACCCAGACCCAGACCCACACCCAACCAAGCAGCCACCCACCCACCTTCCATGTGGTTGTGATTGGTTTTGTCTAATGGAACTCGAGCGTGGCAACAATTTCATTGAATTGGATTTCAATACACGGCACAAAAGCGCCCAGCGCGTTACTTTTTGATTTTCTTCCTCTCTCTTTAGTCTGTGGCACAGAGAACACAATTCGTTGGTCATTAAAAGGGACACGTGTATTGAAGCACGTGACTGAGGCCAGGTTCTCAACATGGAGCTGGACGACGCGCTTTTGTTTTCACTTGCCGTATAAACTTACCCAAAAGTATTCTCCATTTCCACAGTTTGCTTGTTTGTTCCTGCTTGAGAAATGCGGCGAGTGTAAATATTTGAGCCCACAACTTGACACAATGCGAAGCATTTTTCGCTTAATTTTTCTACAAATACACATTTACAATGTTGCGGTTGTTGTTGGTGGGCCCTTTTTGTATAGAGTTCGAGTCCTTTTCACGAGTCCGGCGTGTGACCATCATGTTAATTTGTTATTAATTGTCTGCTCGTTGGCTTGTATTTGTTATTTGTGAGTAGGCGTTGCTATCAGTCGCTGGCCAGTTGATTTTTGTTTTGATTTCAGACAGTGTTTGTTGGTAATGTGAGCAGCGACTTTGAATGGGAGCATTTGGACAATGGCGTGGGATAGTAAATATCAATATTGATACCTGAAATGATGTATACTACATATATATAATAGCAGCGTGACAGACTCAACACACTTCTTCGTCCTGTCCATCAGGACACCAGGACTTCCTGCAGGACGACGCTGTCGATTTGCTGTGGCGCTGTCAGAAATGTTTAAAGCAATTTCTAACATGCAGGCGCATCGAATTGCGAGCGACTTGCATAAATTATAAAATATTCTGAAAATTGTGAATGCCGGCAGTTTAATCAACAACAGACACACGACCCTGGCTTATAATCCCTTTGAGTGCAGATCGAGCGAAAAAGGGTTAATACTTTTTCCTTTTTTACTCTGCGCTGTTGCGGGCGTGAAAAAAGCGCAACAACCACAACACATTGAGCAAACAGAGAATAGATTCAAACGGCTGCTGCTGTTTTGAAGTGTTGTGTCTGAGTTGGTTTTGGGTTTGGGTTTGGGTTTGGGTCATCAATGTCAGTCATAAATTCATCATGGAAATCTGTTTTGGCTGCGTGCGGTCACGTGACTGAGTTAGATAATGTTTGACATAAAGTTTATTAATTGCTTAAATTAAAGAGAGCTCACAATGGGGTTGCTCTTCATACTTAGTATGTTGCCACAACAACAGCAGCAGCATCAGCAATGGCAACAAAAACTATTACCAATTAAGTTAATTGCGTAATTTTCAATATGCACTAAACGCCGCAGGACATCGCAGCAGCAACAAAGTCAAGCACAAGTCCTGAAACCCACGTAGGCAGTAACAAAAGTTAGTTAGTTCACCAATTAATATTAGTATATGATTAACCTTAAGAAATATTGCAGGATTCAACTTACTTATATAGATTCAATTGTAATTCAAAGTACAATGTTTGCTCTTTGGCAATTCTTACTTTAAATAGAGTAATTATGAGAATTGTTAATAGTAGATTATTCAAATTTATAGTCATATATTTAATTTATATTCAACAGTTAGCAGTGTTAGAGTATCTTGGAACTTCCCTCGTACTAAACAAAACGTAGCCTGAACAAATGTGTGTTCTTACTGCTTATATAAATGCAGCATCATCATCATGACAGTGTCAGGAGCAGCTTAAACAAATATAAATCCTTGTGCTAAACACATGCCAAACTTTTTCGGTTGTGGTGCGGGGGAGGGAAGACGCCACAGGGACAAGGGACAAAGGACATTGCGCAACAAAGCACTCGACTAGCTCGCTTCATGCGCAGACACACAAAAACAAATAATTACAAGTAAAAATCGCTGGCAGGATAATGGCGCATAATGATGAGCAAGGATGGCAGCGCGCTCGCCAGACGCTCCCAGTCGGCAATTAAGCATTTTCAATAAAATTTACACCTGAGCTCATTTTAATTGAGTTGCACTCGAAACGAGACCAGACGATCCGATCCGTTTCAAAGTAAGGACATGTCTAGTGCCAGAAAGCCACCCAGTCCACAGATAGAGAAAGAGCGAGAGAGAGACAGTCGAAGATAAACTTGTTTTTCTGCTCGACTCCCCACCTAATTGCCCGGGCATGTTGTGTGTTCTGTTTGTTGGAGTTGAAGTTGAAGTTCTTTGGCTGCCCGCCTGCTGCTCTCTACTTGCGTGTATTTCAATTGATTCCCGCTTCAATGTAGTGGAATTGATTTGTGGATGAGTGGCCACGCCTCCATCAACAAATTAGTTGCCATAAATAAGAAAAAAATGGCAAATTGCACGAGCCACAATCCACAAGCGGACAAGTGAAATATTTTTTTAAATTTGCATCGACTTTCAGGGAGCTGGAAAGGTGGAAATTTGCATATTACCCAAATAAGTATGCAGTGATGCTTATTATTCGAATACACTAAGCTGCTTGAAGCATACTGGTTTATTTGACCTGGTTTGTCAACAAACTAATTATATATGTATAAAGATCTCACATAGCGAGCTTTGAACTTAAAAATAATGCCTAATATTGGCAAAAAAGTCGACAGAGATCAAATCCATAGTGACTACTTGTATTACCTATTTCTTGAGTACATATAAAACCCTTATATCACAAGCTACAATTCGTTGCGAACCAATCAAGACTCGCAAAGAGCATTTCAATATTGTATATCAGCAAAGGACTTTTCTTTTTTTGTTACTCTTATGACAAACCAAATTCTTGCCGCAATAAACATAAATTGGCACACCCAGTTGCCTCCGACCCCGTTGTATCCAGCCCTCAGTCAATGCAACCCCGACGGAACTACTGAAATTGCCAATAAGTTTGAGCCCTTGTCGCAACAAAATAGTCCAGCAGGATATGCTCCATAAATGTAGCGCATGCAAATTTGTTGCCTGATTTGTTCATTTTGTTTCAATTTTCGCTTTGGCGATTTCTTTTTACTTCCATTTCCACTCCCAATATTGTTTTGCACGCATTCCGCTCCCGGGTCGCATTCCTCAAATAATTGCAATGCTACCTCCTCGCAATCTTGTCCTAGTGGTGGTGTTTATCCTGGCATATGTGTGTGTGTGTGTGTCTCGCTTGGGTTATGGTAATTTCTTTCTTTTTTCTATTTGCCGAGCCTGTCTGTTCGCATTATTAGCATTTGACTCTTGATTAGGTCTAATATTACAGCAAATTGCTGGCAAATTGGAAATGATATCGCATGGAAATACTGAATCAAAGACGAGTCTGTAGTTAATATAGCAATGCTGCAAGATGCATGAATTGTGGAAGAGTTTTGTGCTGTCGGTTCTTTGGTTTCTTATTTCGAATAGATTTGTTGCAGGATGTGTTTTCAATAATATATATATAATAATATGTTATAATAATTACTATTAATTAGATTACATTCCAAATGTACAATCTATTGAAGCAACATAATGCTTGTGTTTTATTTGTGTACCGTCAATTTTGCTAAATCCCATTGATTTTTATTTTACCTTTTTCTAAGTTTCGCTTAGAATTGAATATAATTAGATTGTAGCTATTTAGGGAAGCCCTCGTTTCTGTCAGCCGGGCAATTAAATGCAGCGTCGTTTTAATTATATTTTACAAAATTTTAATAAGGCATCTCAAGGGCTCGTTCCACAATTTTTTAAGCTTTGTGTGTATGTGTGCAAAAAATTGTTAACAACTTCAATTAAATTATCAACTTGCAGCACGACCGCTGGGCGCCATTTAATTACGAATGCAAAAAATGTTGAAAAAAAAATGGGCTGGGCCGAAAGTTTTTGGCCGCGCGGGTTTAACTCAATTTAACTGTGAAAACTTTTGCCAGCTGAACGGGTCGCTTCAGGACGTCGCTGGGATACGCATTAAAAATGCTAGCAACGCTTAACGCGGCTTAATTGTGGTCACAGGTGTCGACGGCAACATTTTTATCGTTCTGTTCACAGTTTACAAAAAGAAAAGTTGGCTCGCTATTATTATTGGGTAGATTGAGAAGGATGAGGGTGCAGGCATTGCGGGTGGGTTTTTGTGCTTTGGCTTTCTTCGCTTTCAGCTCATTTCGCTAAAGACAATTTTTATGACCTTTACGACTGTTTGCAGAGCCCATTGAAATGGCTTTGATTTGTCTGAGCATCTTGTAAAAATCTGCAATTTATATTTTGTTTGTTTTCGACTCGTAAAAACATTGCTTTAGGTAATTTGATAGCTCGCCTTGTTAGGCCAACCCTTTCGGCTCTTTTCGAATAATAAACATTGCGCACTTTTCAGCGATCGCATTTTTTAATTGCTTGAAATTTAATATTTTGTGCTCGCTGTATTTTATGCTAATTATTTTCGTATGCACCAACAGCTCGAATTTGTAGGTATATATATATTTTTTTTTTTAATATCGAAAGCCAATTAAAAAAATTAAATTTTTGCACTTTTCGCTGCTGCCATTGAAAATGGCTTTTGGCGTTGGTAATCCGATAGCCGCAATTAGCAGAGGCGAGAATGAGATGAGAGTTTTAAGGCAATAAGCTGATTACCAAACAGATGATTATGGTAGAGCTTGTCCGCTTGGCTGTGATGCAAATTATGGATATGTCTGAGGTTTCGTTAGCAAATAAAATATGCTGACATTTAATACGAAAATTGGAGCACGTGTATCGATAAATAGAACACTGTGTTCAATCATAATGCGAGTAATTGGTAATCATTTTATATGACTGATAGGTCTGTCGAATTAACATTACATTTAGTCTTTGTTTAATATATTTTATTGGAGTAATTTATAGTCCAAGAGAATCAAAGCATCAACTAAAATAGAGTGAATGTTAATTGTTCAATATTAAGCAGAAATATCTGAAATATTATGTCTACATTTCATAAGTTATTTACGATCAGTCAATTCGATCCTTTGATTGCAGCAATATGGAACTAATATGTATATATATTTTTTTTAAATCTTCATCCTAGCTACAATAATTATATTTACACCTACCACAAAAAGCTTCCACCTGCCACTTTTTTCCCATTATCGAATCACTGGCGAATGCATATAGCTATTTATATTTATGAGCCGAGCTGGACACAGCCAAATCCAGTCCTCCGTGTGTGTGTGTGTGTGTGTGTGTGAGTGTGTGTGTGGGTGGGTGTGTGTGGGTGTGTATTATAATTCAATAATGTGCAACGCACTGGCGCTTGCCATTTTTAATTGCTTTTCAATAACATGCTGAGGTGGGGGCATGCTGCATGGATAAGCCCGATAAGCCGCAGGATAATCGCGAGGCCAACGTGTTAAAATGTTGAAAAATCGCGTGTGACGGCTAAAATATTCACGAAATGAAATAAAAATTGCACGCTAATGCAATTCGCGCTCGGATAGCGCTAATTTAAATTTTTGAGTAGCCAACGTGGGGTATGCAACAAATTGTTGCACGGCCAACGCGCCACAAACTAATGCCTGTGTCCGGCGTCCGATGCGGGGCCAACAATGTTGTGTTAACGTTTACACATGTACAGAGTATGCATATGACACGACCACAATGCACTGGAGTCGCCCTCGCACACGGCTCGTTGATTTGCCAAAAGCAGACAATATACATGTGCTCTCCGCGCATATCCTGGGCTCCTGCTGCTCCTGCTCCTGCTCCTGCTACTGCCACAATTCACTGCCATTCAGTGCACAAAGTGCATCAGTTGCGCTGCGTTGCACTTTGGAGTGCAGCCAGTAAAATGCATCGGCCTGTTGCCTGCTGCCTGCTGTCGGGTGTCGATAGCAGCCTTAATTAAAATTAACATTTTTTGCACAAAACTTTACAGGCAGCAGGCCAGAGATCAGGTCACCAGCAAAACCTACAGCCCCCCCTCCGGCCAACAGCTCACAGTTCCCGTACATTGTCAGAGCCAGCTTGATTTTAGGCCAGACTTAACTCAATTTGTTGCTTGGGGTACATTCCTGCCACACGCTTTTCGATTGATTTTGATGATGGTTATTTAATTTGAAGCGTCAAGTGGGCGTTATTGATGCGGCTTAGAGTGCCGTAGAGCTAAAGAATAGCGAGAGCTGATTAAAGGGTTTCCTTCAATTGGAATAGATAGCCGAGGTTACATAACATAACATATATATTGGAACTTTGGAAGTAAAAGAGACTTTTATTTGCATCTTATTATGAAATTTATCATTGTTATAAATGCTCGTTGAATTTATTAGAATTAGTATAAAAGGCTAACTATAATCGGATTCTGGGATGGTTTCTATTTCTTCCCATAAGTTTGACAAAAATGAACCTTTATGTCATTTAGTACCTGTTTTGTCCTCTATTTCAATTCTTCATTTCGATTGGAAAAGTGAGATGCTAATATTTACCAGACTTCAAAATACCATATCTTTACCAAAACTAAACTGATTCTTAAGCCATGGTTAATCCAATAGCTTAAGTAAATACCCGCAACCACCCAACTAGCTGCGCCCCAACGACCATTCCATGTTACCATATTCATAGCCAGCTCATATTTCCATTTAGTTTATTTGACTTTTGAAAATGCATTTCCGTTGCACGAGAGAGAGCCCGGGGGCACTCACTGAACGTCGCTCTGCCTGCTGCCTGCTGCCTGTGCATGAGTAAATATCAATATTTACACCTTTAATTAAAAACGCTAACAAGGTTATTTAGTAGGTTTTCGGTAGGAGCGTGTGCAGTGCAGTGCAGGAGGAGGGAGGAGGGAGGGATGGGGGTGAAATCAGACAGGAAGTCAGCCGTTGTCGAACAAGCGACGCGTCGCTTCCTCGCAAAAGCTTTTAAGCGAAAATCCCAAAATGAAAATGAAAATGTAAAATAGATTGCGGGTCCTGTGTTTGCTTGTTTAACTTTTAACTTGGCCTGGCCCTAATTCTCTTCAAATGAGTGCAGAGTGCGGTGCTTGTTCAAACAGTGCGGCTTTAAGCTAAGTATAATTTGAAAATTAAATATTATCATTTTTAATAAGTCATTTAGAAGGCGTCTTCTATGTTCTAGTATATACCAAATGGCTTCTTAAACGCTGTCATCAAAGATATATTTGAGCTTGTCAATAAAGTATGCTCAATTTTTTTAGTTTTTTTTTTTAATATAAGTAAAATTAAACTTTGAATATATATAAGCTTATTACTATATTTATTATATAGTTAAAATTGAAAGAAATACATTTGCTATGGTCAAAGCTGCGATGCAGCTGCTATAGCCGTTTATTTGTGTACATGCACATGAAATGCGAACAAATTTCGGATTGTTAAAGGTCCCCATGGACGACCGGCTCTTTGTCCTGCTTTGGAGTGCATCTGTGTGTATCTAAAATATTTGTCATAATGCACGTGCCACTCGCCCACATTGCAACACCCACTGAGTGGTGACATTAAAATCTGAGCCTGCATGTCGTTTAATTAAAAAATGCCCCAAAAGCATTTACCCAGACCCAGACAGTTGCAATGGACTCGTTGATGCAGCAGCAGCAGCAGCAGCAGCAGCCGTAGCAGCAGCATCGTTGACAATGAGTGTATGTGCATTTTAATGAAAACGGAAACCAAATAATCACTGGCTGGGATCAGCATCGAGCCGCAACGGTCAAGCAATGGCAAATTAAACAAAGCCAAGGATTTCCATAATAAAAAGTGCAGCTCGCTGAGCGTATGAATTTAATGATTTAATCACACGCTCCTCTCTTCACTCCACCTGCCCCTGGCCATGCCACTGCCCCTGCCCCGCCCTGCGGCAAGTGGCACGCCTTGTTGACACTGCATGCGTGTCAAGAGAATTTGTCAAAAAATGCAAGCGGCTCAAGGGAAATAACCAAGTGGAGTTTCAATCCATTCCCTGCCCCCCATCTTTGTGGCAGGGTTACGCCAGCGGGGCGTCCTCGTTGCAGTTGTGCAAAAATTATTAACTTGGCCCG
Source organism: Drosophila flavopinicola (assembly GCA_035042425.1). NCBI lineage: Eukaryota > Metazoa > Arthropoda > Insecta > Diptera > Drosophilidae > Drosophila > Drosophila flavopinicola. The sequence continues at coordinate 5,471,290 of JAWNLL010000452.1, read as the reverse complement.
AGTTGCCGACTTGCTGGCTGTCAAATGCTGGCATGTGGTCAACATTTAAGTGTAATTAATGCCCGCGGCCCGCCGGAAGTTGCATCGCCAACAACGCACTTCCGCCCGCCCGAAAAATGCATACAAAATCCATTCAGCTTCTATCTGTCTAAAATATGAAAAGCAAATATTCGACTTAATTTGATTAGAGTCGCGCCGAGCCGCAAATGCACATTGCAGTAGCCGCAGGCGTTTGTTTTTGCACTGCTGTTGCAGTTATTATTGGATATTTATGCATGTTGACGCATCTAAGTATTATGGGTCTGATTCCACATATTTTAAAGCCACTAAAGCCATATTCCACTGATTCCATGTCCATTCTCGACGCTTCCTTCTATGCACAGCAGTCTTCAGCACAAAATGAATGACTTATTTTCCTAGTCAATAGTATAATAACATCAATTTTGGATCCAAAAGATATTTTTGGTACCCTTGGTAGAAATGCCCTTGGAAGACTTTAAACTGTCATAACTTTGCCAAAACTGAACCGATTTTGAAGTTTAAATAACGAAAGGCAGGACAGCGAGAAGAAAGAAAAAAGATAACGTTATATTCATACACATGAAGTTTACCTAGTGTGACAACCGTGTTTTCCATGTCTGCTCTCAAAAATAATTACAAGCCAGCTTTTAGCTTTTGTTCCCCAGAGATTTCAAAGCAACTTCCACTAACACATACACACATGTCTTTTTAATGGACTTTTGGCCCTTTTTTGGGCAATCGAAAAGTGGCGCTTGTGCTAATTAATAGTTATCCATCAAAAAGTTTTTCACTTTGAACTGTCAGAAACTATATGCAAATTTGCATCAAGAGTTTTCTTTACATTTCTCGCAGTTTTCTTAGCCCTCACCACATCAATAAACTTTGGCCTTAAATTGAATTTGTTCCACATGGCAGGCAATGCCACCAATTTCAATTGGAAAGTTCTACCAAGTGTGTCCTTTGCCGCAGCATGTGGCATAATTACAGGCGCTAAGACTTACTTCGCTTATAGTTAACGAAAAGTCAATTAAACTCTGACACCATATTTGGTTTGAGCAGCTAAGCAGCTCTTTATGCAATTGACAAGCTGTTTGTTTGAAGAGTTGAAGAATGTATAAATAACTATAATGGAAAGTCGGATAAAGACTCTAGTGGCATTGGAAATTTTTACATTTTTATACCCGTTTGTTTATTTCTTTGCAAGCTTAGTTTGAAGCCATCTTATTGAAACTTGGCCAGTACATATGCTGGAGTCGTACAGATTGGTACACTATTTCCTATAGCTGTTATATAGAATATATATTCAGAAATTAGTGATTATTAGAGTTAAATTTGTTTTTGTTCTGTCTGCTGGGGTATGTAATATTCGGTATGCTAGCTTTTATTCTTGTTTTTGCATTTGTGGCTTTTGTTTTTTCATTTTACTTTTGTCACTATCATAAAAGCTCGGCAAAACCCGTCAACAGCAACAAAAAAAAGCAAAAAGGAAAAAAACCCATAACACTCATAATGATGACACACTTACCACATAAACCACACATACACACACACGCACCCAGCAACCACGAACAACCCACAACAAACTACGTGCAGGGTACTGAATAGAACAGAACAGAACAGAACCCACTTACAGCAAGTGGGACCCAAAGGGTTGGCCCAAAGGCTTTGCGAAAGGCACAAAATGGCCACTAAAATGCACGCTAATGAGTTTCAATTACGACTGTACTGTGTCCGGAGCAGGAAGGGGGACGGGGACGGAGGCGGGGAAGGGTGTACGGCGGATAGGCACTTCTAAACGTTTTTTATTGATGGCGTTGTCGTTGTCGTTGTCGCTTCTGTTGTCAATTTGCGTAAATTTTTCGGCGCTACTTTGATTGAAACTAAACGACGGCCTGAGAATGGGTCTAGTGCTAGAGCGTTAGGGGTAACGGTTACAGAGGGGGGCGAGTGGAAGGGATTTCAGCTTGATTTTAATTAAATTCCCATGCCCATGCCCATGCAAAATGCTGCAGCTGAGCCCAGTGTCAGTGAGAAGGATATCAACGTGGTTTCGTCACTTGTCGTTTTGATTTGGTTGTTGTTTTTTTCCTGTTCAACTCGTAAACTTTTATGATTACAAGCGCTCGAGGCTGTCGCTAGGGTGTGAGTGGCTGCCACATGTTGCAAGAGGCGACGCAGCCATTACCATCTAAATGGTTATGGCGCCGTGCATTTTAAATAATTAATGATCAGTGCAGCCTCGACTACAGCTACAGCTACACCTACACCTACTCCACACACACACACATCTATTTGTACTAGCTGTGGCTGCCAATGGCAATAAAAATGCCAGTCTAAAAAAGTTGGCTGACCAGCCAAATAAAAGCGAGAAACTTGCAGACATTTTCGCATCGACTGCATTTCAATTCCCAAACGATTATAAACTATAGTGCGAGTGTCGAGTTGCCAGACCGTTTGCAAATTTAATTTACAACTAACACAAAAAGTAAAACCACAACAACAACAACAACAGCAGCAGCATAAGCTCAGTTGTAAAAGCAAGTGTATGACTGTCAGATACCCTTGAATAAATTTACAGCAATTAAAATTTCAATTAACACACAATACAAAATACATCATAAATATTACAGCCAATATCCATCCTTTTAAATGAACAATATTCAGCTCATATAACACTATTAATAAATAAACTAAGCGATTTCCACATCAAATAGATCATAGTACACAGAATATATACCATTTTATATAAATCACTACAGGGTATTTAGCAACATGAAAAATAAAACTGCAAGTCTTTTCAATATAAATAAAATCTAAAAAGAAGGCAACAAGTATAGTAAGTTGAGTTGATCTCACAGCAGATACACCCCTCATTTGAAAATGCACAATGCTGGGTATTTAACAGCACAACAAGCTAACAAGTGCCACAAAGGCAGCCGCCGCCGCACTTTGGCTAACTTTTTACTTTGTTAAAGTCCGACTCGAAATTGCGCTCGAAGAACTTTTGCACTTGGACACCTAGAAGTCGAGACCTCTGTGCTCTGAGCTGTTGATGATGGCGTCTGAAAAGCGTTGTAACCGTTGTAATCTTCAGCTTCCTTTCTTCCCATTCCCCTCACTCCAAATTAGCTATAGAGTGTGCACAGCAAATTATGTTTATTATTACTTTGGCACGCAATTTGGGCAGCCGGGCTTACGTTCTTACGTTCCCCACTCGAATGAAGCTGCAACTATGCAGCGCAGAAGCTGAAATTTAAATTAATAAGCCAAAGGTCCAAATGCTGCAGCAAACGGGGAGGCGCCTCGATGAGCCTCGTTAAGCGTCTGCCTGCTGAAAGTCTGAAGAGAAACAGAGTATTTTGGCTCACACTAAATTGCACTTTAATTGCACTTTAGGAGTGGCTGCCAAAAAGCTAAGAAACTTTTCCGTGTCCGTATCCGTGTCCATGTCCGGGCAAGTTTTCTGCTTTCTGTTTTCTGTTTTCAGCTGTGAACTCGAATGTCTTCGAGACAGGAAATTGGTAATCATCATAAATAAGTGATTAAAATTAATTAAATTCATTTTTGTGACAAACTTTTGGCACTTCTCAATAGAGATAGTCTCAAAGCACTAACGCCACTATTGTAGATAGACAAAAGATGCCCAACAAAAGTTTAAGAATGCATTTTTCGATTTTTTCCAACTAGCTAAAAAGTCAAAATACCCTCTGCCGGACTATACAATTATTTAATAGAAATTACTAGACTTTGGAATACACTAAATATCAAAAATGGGCAACATCTGCTGATAGCTGATTAATGTCCAGTTCAGTGTTAACTGAGTTGCACTTTGGATAGCTCCAATTTGAGCTCCATCGCCTCCACATTGTTGCCATTGTGCTGCAGACTTCTCAGCCACTTGACGTAGTCGCCGGGTATGCCCGTCTGCTCGGCACCCTTGACCAGCACCTTGAGATATGTTTGGGAGGGCTGTCGATTGTGGGGTACATTCGCGACAGCAGCTTCCTCTCCGTGCACCAGCGACTCTGGCTGATTGCTGAGGTGGTAGGCACGGCAGATGACTTCGTCCTTGCTGCTCAGCGAGTGAACGGGCACACTTATGGGTATATAGATGCCAGCTGAAACACCCTCCTGGCTAAGTATAAGATGTAGAGGTTATAGCTTAGAATATATAGTGGTTCTGCAGAGCTCACTCATCCAAATCCTTGAGATTGCACATGTCTATCTCCCAAATGGCGCCAAACACTTGAGCTCCGGCAGTGGGTACAATTGTGGCCGGTGCTCCAAGCCAGCTATTCGAGCCGACGCCGTGAAAGTCGAGGCGGTAGTTCTGAGAAAATATTATAATACAATGAAAACTCTCTTAACACACACAGTACACGTAATATGAATATTGCTGCCTTTAATCTTACCTCCAGTCTGCCGGCTCCGATGCGTCTTGCCGTGGGATTTTGAATGTGAATGCGACGGGCCAACATATTGCTGCCGAAGCCAAAATAATAGAATTTATTGGCCATTTTCAGGATTTCCAGTTGCAGGTGGACTTGTGTATATTTAAATCTGTAAGGAGTATTGACCGAAATATCATGTTTAATTTGACAACATTTCTGGCACCAAAAAATAATTCATACGGGAAATATACGGAAGTTTCCTGTTTCAAAACGTTAAAGTTTGACGGTCATTTCTATGCAGGCTTTTGCTGTTTGCAGGTAGTGCAAGCAGTATTCGTTTGGGTTGCGTTCTGGGATAAAACTGAAGGCTGCATGGTTGTTGAAAAAATAATTGCTTTGAGCTTTTATATATCAGAGCTTTTGCATTGTATATGAAACAAACAGCTGATTTTAGCTATGATGTGCACATGTTTTGTGATTTCATTGCAACTTACGCGTTCTTTATGTATTCGCGTAAGTAGTACCATCGATATAGTTCCGTTTTTGATTTATATATAGTTACTATTAATAAGTACACGTCACTTAATTTACTTAGTCTTTGTTTACATGCAGCTTGTCCGGAAAGCAGCACCAAACTGACTTTGATAATGACAATGAGAGAGCGCAAATCACTTCGCGAGTTTCTTCTTACACTTGCTAACAAAATGTTGATGCTTTAATCATATAATGTATAACAATTACCAAAGGAAATTTTGAAGAACCTAGAGAAAACACAAACAAATATTTGCGAAGGTGAGTCAAGCACTATAAACATATATATAAGTTACACACAAAAAAAAAATTATATTTATTATTTAGTAAATAAAAACAACTAAAACAATCTTGCATTTATCAGCTGAATAAAAGCTGTACTAGCGGTTTGAGTCTTGACTAATGCTTGGGAACAGATATTGACAAATGCTTGGGAACAATACCTGATTGCTTTCATACATGTCCCCTTTGCATAGCACAGACAGCAACCCTAACAGCTATGCAATTTTTTCGAATTTTATTTTAGACAAGTTTGTTAGTCACATTGATCTTCAATTCCACCCCTTGAACTTCAAGCGTTTCCTCCAGCTCTTTCGCTGTTTTGTTATTGTGTCTCAAGCCCTTCAGCCAATTAACATATTCCACGGGCACATCGCTTTCGATGGCACCCTTCACGAGTACTTGTAGATAGGTTTTGGAAGGCTGTCGATCCTCGGGCACTTTATCCGGCTGCATGTCATGCAAGTTGCTTTCGGGCTGACGTGTTAGAACATATGCTCTCGCCGGGATTATCTCAGTGTCATTGCCACGCAATTTCAGCTGAACACTGATGGGTCTATACAGATCCTCGTGAACACCCTCCTGACTAAAGAGAGAATAATATATAGTTTATATATTACTAACTTTGTCCTTCACTCACTTGTCTATATCCGCCAAGTTGCTTAGCTCAATCTCCCATAGCGTGCCCCAGGTATTAGTGCCCAGCGTCGGCACAATTGTAGCCACAGCTCCATTCCACCTGTTTGAGTTAATCGTGGCAAAGTCCAGTCGGTAATCTTCAAGAAGAGCAGGGCCCACAATCTCCGCAGTTGGGTTCTGAATGTGTATACGCTTGGCCAGCATGTTGCTGCCAAAGCCAAAGTAATAAAATTTGTCGTCATGCACCTCTGGCAGCTGGTGAGTCAAGGTGTTATTCAAATGGGTCGCAAGCCCGCTGCCTGCCCCCAAAGCGACAAGCAGATAGATCAACGCAATCAATTTATGCATCGCTATTCTTTTCGAAACACGTATTATTTTATTGTTTACTCAGCTTTTGTGTGCTGCTGATTTCGTTGACAACCTTCTCAAACACTGTTCAAAACCAAACTGCGCTGTCTGAGATTCGCTTATTGAGCTATTAGCTTCCCTCGTTATCTGCGATTTTGTCTATTCAAATGGGGTCTTCTTGATCAGTTGTGAGCTTTGTAACCTTTTCGTGAGTCCACGAAATTATTTATTTGGAATCAGCCAAACGACAAGTTTCAATTTTATAAATATTTAGAAGAGTATTCGATATTTAATTTGTAAAACAATCCGTAGCTAAAATCAAATTTAATAAATAAGTAGCCTCAGTTTTTTGTCATAGTCTGAACTGCACAAGAGATAAAGCCAAATACAAAATGTACGTATATAACAGTAAGGTTTGTAGCTTAGAATGAATATATATTTTTATTATGTACATAAATTCATACACAATTTAAGCGTGTTTCAATGGTGATATTTTGAAAAAGTTCAATTAGAACAGATCAGATAACGAAAATAATAATTTTTTTTAAACGCTTATTTTCTGACAGCTTTTGTAATGGCGAAGCACAAAAATTACCCTATTTGTGTTTTATTAAATAATAAATTACACGCACTATCACAGATAATTATTTTATACAAATGTAAACGCTTTGAATTTGTAGCGATTGACAATATTTACTTTTCATTACAATTTATGGGCATATTGTTGTTTTTGCGACGCATTTGCATTTATTTTCTTATTCAAGTATATATTTTGATTTTGTGGCACCTATAAATAAGCACACATATAGCAAGCGTGCTAATCATAAATAATTCAATTTCTTTCGCTCTCTAAATTGTTTGCAATTGGAAGTGCACATTAAAAGCTCAACTTGAATCAACATTTCACATAGTTGACATTGTTTTTTTTTATGTCCCCCCTTTCAATACTAGTGACTTCTGGTTTATAGAGCGTCAAAGCTATTCGAATAGTGACAGTTATTTTGACAGCTATTCGGGTTCAGCTTGCCACAACAAGCTCCACAAATTGCTGCGCCCAAGTAGTGGCCACAAGCTAACCATACTGCCTGTACCCTTGCCCTTGCCCTTGCCGTCGCCCGCATTCTGGCATGTGCAATAAGCAAGCGAAGCCAGCAACACAAACAAAACATAAATTGTAACGAGCTTGTCAAGCGACGCCATCCCATCATCGACGCAGGCGACGTTAACTACCGACGTCATTATATAATTGACTTCATGATGTTTTGCCATCTTGCAGTTTATCACTGAGGCTGTCAGTGTTGGCCATAATGATAGCGACATGCACCAGACTGGCTGGCTGGATGGCTAATGATGATGTTGTGGCTATATCAGTTGCCGCGTTACAAAATATGCATCCATCAATTCTTGTGTCATTCACCAGCTGGGCACGCATGGCGTATGCGTAATTATTTTTGACTTGACTGCACAATTATAGCAATTGAAATTTAGCTAAGCAGTACTCCTTATTATTCGACTTATTAGTTTATGCTTACATTTATTTTGAAAGGAAAATCACCTCAATGTGCGCCATTAAAATCTTGAACTGATTAAATAAAATCTGCTTAAGCCTCGGAATAATTTTCATAATTCTATGTGGCTTGCATGAATGTGATTGTGTAAAGTGTCGTTGATTGCTATCACTCAGCAGTCGCACAAGTTGTATTTTATGCCACCTCGTCTCATCAGCATAACTTATAGCATTTTTTCTGCGCTAAGCCTTGAAAACACATTTTCCCGGTGAACATAATTCTTGCACGCAAATATTTGTCAGACAGACACGCGTCAACCTGACGAACTTTTCTGCCGAGCAAAACTTGGCAGTTGAATTGCCAAAGTTTGCACACACTCATAAACACACACGCCGCATACATTCGCACACTTGCTATGGGCCACGCCCACTGGCCTGGTCGGTGGGCGCGTTGTCAGCTCAAATCAAACATCCCGACTTTGCCCAGGCAGCTGAGAACTTTGTTTATATTTGTAATGCTTAAATTGATTACGATATTTTCTCAAGAGTTTATAATTATACACTGCTTTTAGAAGAGTGCTAGCACTTACTCACTGTGAATGCCACAGTTAAATAAATACTTAACTTAATATTGTTGTTGAAAAATATTTTTAGGAATATATTCTACACATGAAAATATTTTTGAAAATTAAATAATTGACTTCCAATTTGATAAACAACTTTGTAGATACCCTTTTAGGGTGATGAATAAACTGCCTTTGAAAGAGTATCGCATCTTTGTTGTTGTTTTCAATTTTGTTTGGTGTGGTGCGGAAATTTAATCCGTTTACTTGGGCAATTTCTGGTTGGTGTATTGTGGATTTTTGGGTTTGTGGCTCAATCATTTTAATGGCAGTATCGTGTTAGGCCTTGTTGAAAATGTATCTCATAGATACATTTCATACTCGTATTGACGCACACTTAGCCACACACACACCCACTCACATGTATTTACTAAAAGCTGTGCCCGCACTACAGCAAAACTGATTTAAAGGTATGGAAATCTCATTTATATTTTTCCACTCGGGTTTATAAAATTTGAGCAAAAATATGCAAATATTTGCATTTGTTTAATTGTATTATTTCCAGTGCAATTATGCAAATTAATTGGCTCACACTTTGCTGAATATTTAATTTACCGTTAGCGCGTTTTAATCGATTAGTGCAACAAAACAAAAACAACTTTTTTGTTTAGCTTAAATTTATTTAATAAACTTGTAGTATTTATATATGAATTGTTGCGATTATAGTTCTGAAACCGATACACATTAAATGATATGTTATAGAGCTTGTATATAGATAAGCAATGAAATGAACAGACAACTTTGTATTGCGGTTCAGGTTCATTCAGGTTTATGAGCTGCCTTGAGAAAGTGATCATGCAATTGGAAGAATATATACTCGGAATAAATTCATGAATAAACTGTCGCATGAAATCAGTATTGTCGAAGGTAAGACTTTAATTCACGAAATTTTTAAACAAGCGAGAGAAAAGCTGAGCTGCAAATACATTTTCATATATTTATCAGAAGCTAAAGTTAAACGAGTATCTTTGTATCTTCCATGGAAAGAAGAGCTGCAGAAGCACAAAAATCCATTTGTCATTTATGTGAGTATGCGTGCGTGTGTGTGTGTATGTATGTATGTGTGTGTGTGTTTGGGTGACAGGCGAAAAGCTGCCAAAGACACTTGATAGTATTTACATGCTCAAAAACTAGCGCTAACAAATGTAGTCAGGTAAGAAAGGGATAGAAAAGAACGCTTCAAATACGGATAAACAGCACCCAGATGGAGATTTGAGCGTGAAAAACTGACTTAACAAAATACCGCTACTTAATATATTATATTAGTTACAGGGAAACAACCCAAGAATAGATGATGAATGGATAATAATTTTGTTTAAGTGTTTAATTTATAGCTTCACAAATGATTATTTTAAATAATTGTTTTATCTTAGCATGACAGAAAGGTTTTCCACTGAATAAATGTAAATGACTTGAATTGAATTGAATCTATGTTTAATTTCCTTTCCCAAAATTAACAGAAATAATTGTGAATTCATTCAAACCGAATATTCCCGCTGTGATTTCACTGCATATACACATGGATATTCATACATAAGTATGTTTACGTATATTTAAGGATGTATTTTGCGGATGCTTCACTTCACTGCGCGCTTTGTTTGCATTGACTGCCGATGACTGTGATCATTTGTGTGCTCATGTGTGCGTGAAACTCTGCCAAGATACGACAAGGACGACAATGACAACAGGATGACACAGCCCCGAGGATGGGGCATGACTATGGGGATAGCTAGCGTAATACAGAATACCATGACGACAATAATGGACAGCGGGTGGGTCCTGGGTAGGTCCTGGCTGGGTCGCTAGGTCCAGGCATAGTCATAGGCATATGAATATTCATGGGTTATGCTTGCCTGACTGCTGGAGGATTGTTTCTCGGAATGAGATGTGGCTGGCCGATTTAATCGAATTGCATCTAATTGGGTATCGAACAATGTGTCGCTAGTGTAGCAGCAAATTCGATCAATTACGGGACAAGTGATAAGCTAATTGTGTGAGAATATATGGACAACAACAGCAGCAGCAGCTGATCAAAATTACTTTTCACAAAGGGTAACTCGCGCGTGCAGCAAACTCTCTTTAAGTGGCATATTAAAAATGTATACACAATCCCGCCAAAAAAGCTAACATAATTTTCATTATGCTGCCGTTGTTGCTAAAGTCAACTGATTACCCATTCCCCACTTCACTCCACTCCACTCCACACTTTCGAAGCGACGGCAAAGTCAGGGACAAGTGCACTGTGGACCAGTCAAACAACCTCGCGAGTTGTCTGCATAATGGTAATTGCATATGTGCTCGCACTTTGTGCTTCATGGTGGCTTACGGTGGTGCACTTGGTGCAGTCTCCTTGCTGCAGTGCTGCATTGTTAATAAGTCACATAAAATCTTGAACCAAAATGCAGCGGCTTGTAATTAATTAATAAGTAGCCAAACTTAACGTGAACTAAAGATAAAGATACCAAAACGACTTGAGCTACCAAAACGAAAGTTCAACATGAACATCGGATATTAACTTCTGGAGCATAGTTTATAATGAATTTGGTGTTTTCTTAAAAGCATTATTAATTGCTTGCAACTCTTGGAAATCAAAGAGGCTAAAGTTCGCAGCTGACATCAATTTTGTATTAGTAAAATCTTAAATATTTAACAAAACTCCTTTAATCATATTAGGGAGTCTGAAATTTCTTTAAACTGCGTTCAACTGAAATCCATAAGTATGTAATAAAATCAATGTTCGCATTAAATAAAATTACGAGTAAAGTAAACAAGATTGATCAACTTTCCATTCACAGATACGAAGTCTGTCAACCTTCACACTGAGTAGAATGTAGAAAAGTACTTTACACGATTAATTTGTTTGCCTTGAAAAACACTTGGTTAGGTAACCACAAGCCGCAGCTGGAATAATTTACTGCTTTAAAGTGCAGAATGCCAGTTTATGGTTTTGAGTGACGGGAATTGCTTAACGCAAGAAAAGTGTGAGAGAGATACTCGGTACTCCACATGTCAGTCAGTCTGAGGAGCAGCAGTAAAAGTGACTGCAATCTGCACTTCTGACATGCAAGCCGACAGCTGTCCTGTTTGCTCCTGGAAACAGCCGAGCCGGCGCTCGTCAAACTTGCTTAAAGTGCCATAAAGTCTCACAGGGAGTACAGGGTACAGGGGTACACACGCTTACGAAAGGAGATCAAGTGCTTTGGCCCACATCATGGAAACAGAAGTTAGTGGCCTCGTTTATTAAGCGCTTGTCTGCCAACCTTGTATGGCAATCAAATACATGGAACATTCTTAAAACTTGGAAATATTTTCATCAAGTGCTTGTTAAATCGAATAGAAATGCGTTTGTTATCCCATTTTGCTGTTGCCGTGCCGCTGTCAGGATTTAGTTTTATCTGAATGCTGTTTAATGGACTTGGCTTTGAATTTCATGCCTGCCTTGTTCTCGTCTAGACCAATTAATAATATTTCGTGTCAAGTAGAATATTAGACAAAAGCGCCGAAAAATCCACAACACAATATACAAATGCCCAAGAATTTGTTTTATGTCAAAAATAAAAGAGTAAGTAAGAGCTAAGCCAACTTAGCTAAAGACTGGCAAAGATTAAATACCCTTTACCAGGAATGAATAAAAACGGATTGCATTAAAATCTTTTAAGAATGTACACAAATAACATAAGTTCTATCACATTTTACAGTATTTCGGGTAAGAAACTATGAAATTTAATACATTTTCTTATGCAACTGTCTGCTATATAGTCGATTAGCGTAAAATGGCTCTCTGGATTATATTTAGTTAAAGAACCTCCACAATTCCTACGAAACTTAAAATACCCTTTGAAAGAGTACAAGAGCACAACAATGCGAACATGATTTCAAAAGTGAGGCATTCAAAAAGGCGAAGCTCAAGGCTTTCTGCGTTGTGTCTCGCTTCGGTCTACGCCCCAAACTGAGATTAATACGCTGATTAGGGCGCAGTCAGTGCTGCGTTTTAATTAGTGGCGCAAGTAAATTGAGCTGTCACGAGTGCGAATGCGGCAGTGAGTCGGGTTCAGCGGCAGGCTCACGGGTGAGAGGTCAGCCAAAGTGCTCCCAATTGATTTGGGGTCTGGGCCTCCCGCCAAAGTGTTTGCATAGCATTCAAATAGTCGGGCAATTAGGGCGACATGAAATTGCGTGCAATGCCAAACACCAAAACTTTATTACCAAATAAAATGCTACTGTACCGAATTATTTTTGGTGCTCAACGCAACTCAATTAGCTGCCGTGCTGCGTTTCGCTGTAAACTTGTTACTACTGTGACGGCCACGCCCATTACGACCCACACCTACACACACGCACACCTACACACACACACAGTTGGCCGGCCAGTCGCGCAATATGCAAACATTACCGAAACGTTTTTGGCTTAAATTAATTTATCACGTGCCGAAATAAAGCGTCAGGTTCTCCGCCCAGGTGCCGTAATTAATTGAATTTCAAGCGGCAGCGCCCTGAAAGTTGCTAAACTCAATATTTAAGGCAATTGCTGCAAAAGATTAACTCAAAATTTAAGTTCAGTCTTCAGTCTTAATCAAATAACACAGATTGCAATATAAAGGTAAATAACCTGTAGCAAGGCTTAAATGGAAAAGAATTCGAGACTCGTTTGTTTTTGTTTACTTCAATTTCATTGGCTTGTTTTTTGAGTTCATTTTAAGCTGAAATATCGTTTTTTAATATTGACTTATGTTATTCTAGTAAATTATAAAATTATGAAATATTTCTTTTTAAAATGGTGCAAATAAAAACGCCTATATATTTATATTTTATTGGCAGCGAAAATGTCATATTTTAAACTGATGATAGCTATAGCGACTAAACCAAGTTAATAAATAAGTATATATCGACTCAGCTTTAATACTGATTAAGAAGCTTTAAAGGCTTGCATAAGTCTCTTTATGTTTATTTTAATTTAAGTCACCATTTTACTACTTACCATATTTTTTTAATGTACCAGGGTATAAAGCCACGCTCACAACTTAAACTTAATGTTGCCTTCTTACCAGTGCCGTCGGCCGTCAGTCATTAACTGTTATGTTGGGTAATTAAAGCCACGCTACTTAAGCCGAAGGGGCAGCCAATGGACAATAGTCGAGAAGCGAAAAGTCGCAATCGTAATAAGTCTTATTATTCTCACAGTTCAAGTAGAAAAGTCTGATGCATAATGCATGCCCAGCGACCAACTAAAGAGAAAAGCAGTTGCAAAATTGGCATGTCTACTCATATCCTTTTTGAATCTGGCATAAAACGCACCTGTTAATTACGTTACACCGTTGATTGCCTGCGATATGTATCTGAACCTGTGTTTAGCTGGAAATATCGCAAACAATTAAAAAAGTTAGGGGGCAGCAATAAAATGTAATGCTTTAGTATGGAACTTTTTTAATTGTTGTGCTAGCAGCTAATTTATGCATTAGCATAAGCTGCGAAAAAGGTTGCGGCATACTTTCAGGCGCCATTTAATTGCATTTCACATTCTACATTCGAAATTTGAATAGATGTAGCCCCGCACCTGCACGTCTCACCAGACAACCAGACACAAAACGTGCTGCGGATCGTCGACGCAACTTTTCTCGTAAGCCTCTTCAATTTTAATGAGTTGAAGTTGCCGACATTCAAGGGTCGAGTGGCGACGCCGTTGCCGACGCCCATGTCAAAGTTTCAAAGCCAAGACCACAAATTGGCTTGTCTGGCAACTGTTCGGCCTTTCCATTTGCCGCATTTGGTGGTGCGAAAGAGACGACACTCTGTGTGTTCCTAGAACCTTTTTCGCCTCAGAATTTCTCACATCGATTTTGCGGCTTGATGACAATTGCACGCAACTGAGACTTCCAACACTTCTCACATTTCTTGCACACATCGAATGCCGTAAATGTTTTCACAAACACAACTGCTTCTGTCTAATTCGTAATGCGATTTATTGACCTGCACTGGTGCAGACCAACACTTAAACATTTCTGTTTGCATCAACCTTCCGCTTGACTATTTACTTTCCATTTATAATGTGCAGCATCCAGTTGCTAACAGTTGCGTCAAACGGCTGCCGACTCCTCCCCATATTCGCCACGCCCACTGCAAGGGCGTCACTGCGGGCACTGTACTAATAACGCTTAGGTAAGTGGATTTTATAGTTTTCATATACCCTTCAACAAAGTGCGCAAACAGTGTATTAAGTTTCAGCAGAAAGTTCGTCGACTGTTGTCATTGGGATAAAACATTAATTAATGTTTATTCGTCGATACTATTGATTGTCTCGTTATACTTTTTACAGGAGTATTTAAATCTCAATAATATATTTCTAAAATATGTTAGTGTATTTTAAAAATTAAAATTGTTTAAATATAATTAGAATAATACCAACCACTACCAATAGCAGCAAACCCCTATTCTATATTTATACAAAATATAATATATTTTAGTTTTAAAGACAATTTATTGTTAATAAACCTGTCGATCAATTTTCGCAACTCTATGAATCTTGCAATATATGTATATGACTTTTATATTACCCTTTCCATATTCTGTTGTGGGTATTTGCCAGTCGTGATACTGAATGTGCTTATTTGTTTTGTGTGTTTAGTTCTCGGTGCTTTGATTGTTTAATATGGGTAATGAGTTTTTGCCTTATGCAATAAAGCAGCACCCACAGCTTATAGCTAGTTGTATTATTCAGAAGCCAGAGAGCTGCGTATGGTTTTTGTTTTTCGTTACTTAATCACCTTAAAAAGCTATCTCAGCTGACTTTGCCCAGGGCGGTGCAGTCCATCTTCTTTACCAGTCACAAAACAGACAAGCAAGTAAATTATTTCAAATACTAATGATGTTTGCAGCCTTTGCTAGGCAAATACTTTCGTCCATCCGAAGTCAAGTCAACCTCATGATATATTTAATACAGCTGGAGCTCAATTTGGGTATGTGAATTTGATTTCTGGGCCAAGCAACTATTTGCTAGCACTTCAAATGTGTCCAACGCAGGCAAAATCGAAAATTTATTGCCATTTGTTGTTGCGGTCGCAAGAAAAATAAATCTAACAATCTCAAAAGTCAGCTGCAGGCATTGGCTTCTCATAGAAACGATTAACTTCAGCTTGAGGAATTCACAAAAAGTGTTTGTAGACGTCTAATGCAACCAGTTGATACATTTGTATTAGACTGCTACTTTCCTTTGGGTTATTTTGCTTTAACACTTCGACACCTTCCGCCTCAAGGGCTCCCTTAACCGTCAACCCATCTGGCATATTCAATTAGTTTCACGTCTCTTGCTTTCTCTTGCCAGGCTCCAATCAATTTCCATTTGGGGAGACGAGGAGTCTTGGTAGGCGTAGTGTAAGCCAGCTGGGCGCAAAATCTCAGTCAGAGTTGTGTCAGAGTCAGTGGGCGGATGAACTCATTATGCTGTCACCTTAATTATTATTTCGGCAATTCAAGTTACATTTAATTATGCTAAATATTTCCTTTGCGAGACTTCAACCTTCAACCTGAGCCTCTGGAACGTTGGCTATGGTCTTAAGAGGCTCCTTTTCAGTGGAGCCTGCTCCCGCTGTGATTTCAGCTTAGCTGCCTTTTGTTGCCTTCTTGGCATCTGTTCGGGTTGCCAGGACACGCCCCAGTGCCGTCCCCATGTCGACTTACCGCGCTACTGTTTTAACCGTTTCTCTTTAGTTTTTGCAATTTTATATCTCGGCCAACTAGCAAGCCAACAATCTGAACAACTCGACAATTGAACAACTGTGCAACTTGCTCACATTTCTCTCAATTTACTTGCTGCTGTTGTTGTTGTTGTTGTTGTTGTTATTGTTACTGCTGTTGTTGATGTTTACTTAGCGGCTCCTTTTGTGTTTCGTTGTTTTAGTAACAGGAATCGGCAACATTTTTCCGTACTGCCTTTTGCTTTACTCTCTGTGTTTGTTCTGTGCTCATGCCCAGCCAACCAACCATCCAGCCAACCAGCCAACCAACCATCCAACCATCCAACCAACTCAACTAACCGTCCCAACTAACCAACGAGGCGTTGCTTTAATTGAGTTCACAATAAACTTTGTAGCTGGTTCGGTTCGCTTTTGGTCTGCTCGATTAAATAAACATTTACACTCGATTTAAATGGACACACAATTGTGTAACTATTTGAGAATTTGTTGTTTAAACAAGAATTTCCATTATTTGGGGCGCTGTCTACTCGCAGCTAGAAGGAGCATTAAAGTTATATCAGTAACTCGATATTAGAAGCGCTTAGTACTTAGTAGCATTGTTTGGCGCGTATAAAATCTATTGTTGGCATCTGAACTACTATTTGCACATAGCTGATGTAACTAAGCCGAAAATAATAAAGGTTAAATCGTTGGCCAAAGAAACATACGTATTATTTTCTTTGAGTCTTGCATTTTGCACAAGTAACTTATATAAATAGTATAATTAAAAGGTGTGTAATGAATAAAGAAGGCATATTCGATATATACATATATATGTATATATATATATATATATAGTTCCTGCCATTTGCACTCCTTCATATATGCTTGATCATATCTAAGCCAATCTCTCTGTCTTTAGCATTTTCTTCGCAGATTGCCACCCTACTCATTAACTACGCCTTAATTAAACATCAAAAGGCTAAGCCACTTGAAACGAAAACTTTAGTTTTTGGCCCAATGCTTCTCATCTCTGTTGTTTGGGAAATTAGCAGCATACATCATTGAACTGTAATCCACCAACAAACGCCGACATTTTGGCTATTTCTTCCTCTATTTTAGTTTTTTATTCTGTGCTTTCCGACAGCTGCCAGGGCTGGTGAAGCGAATCATTTACGCATTTCATAGGACAAGGACTGCAAAATGCTCTGCCTGATGTAAAGAATGGTTGAGCAGCTGAAAATTAAAATCATTAAAAATTGACTGATTGATGTAAAGAAAATGTTCATTAACTTTTCGTGACGAATTACTACTAAAATATAGAAACACTTTTTGATTTGCTGTGTCACATGCTTCGCAAGCATGTGAATATGCACTTACTTGATACATATGGAAGGCGTGTAGAAAAAGTTATAGAGAAGACAAACTGAAATGTTAACAATATGGTAACTCAAGCGGAAATATCACTTAGGAGCAACACGACAGCTTCAGCTGGCACAAACCCTCTCGCAGGCGAAGACAAAACAAGAATACGGACATAGCTGCCGGACAGACAAACGGACGGACTGGCTGGCTGCCTGGCTGACTGGCAGATTGGTCGTGCTGGCTAGAAAAAGGCGGAAAGAATGTGTCAATAATGACTAATGGCCAGGCCGGAAAGCGTGTACCGTTGTCCATGGCCCATCCGCTTATTGTTGGTGTGTTTCTTTCCTATCGCCTTTGGAAGTTGTTTTTTTATTATTTATTTTTGCATATTTTTTTCAGCTTTTTTGTTTGCTTCTCGTGATGTTGAAATGATTGGATCCTACGTATTTTTTTATTTTTTATATGGATGAGTCCCAGTTGGCTTTCGCTTTTCATTTCAAATTCTGGCGAAATTTTCGAGAGCTCTCCTTTGAGCTGCAATTCGCGGGATTTCAAACGAGGTAGGCAAATGGAAACATGAGGAAAAGTTTATTCCAATAACACATACAGAGAGCTAGAGAGTTGCGAAACTTTTAATTAATTTTAAGCTTGTTTAATTAATCTAATGGCAAACCCGGCAAACTCGCAACGCAACATGCTCAATTTTGCAAATTTCCAAACTCAGTGTCAGCGACAATGAAATTCGTTATTTCGATGCTTCAATAAGATGAAAGTAAATGTGAATCAATGTGAATCAATGAAAGCATCTACTTCTGAGAGCAGCAAGAACTTGAGTTTCCTAGAATTGTGAATCGATACGTAATTTATAGCACACAAATGCGCCTCATTACAAACTCCTCTATAACTTGTCTGCACAAAACAAAAATAAAACCTGACTAAGGTGAAGCCACTCAAATGTCATGAAACCGCAGCTCATTGCAAATATCAGAATACTAACGTACGTACACACTTTCTAAGACTATTATATAATTATCATAAAGTAGAGAGTTATTAAGACCCAAATCATTTAAAAATAGTCGTACAAAAAGTAACCTACAAGTTGATATTGTTTGACATTGCTTAAATGTTGCTTTTATTATATATCTGCACGGGCATTCAATCTTCTATAAACTAGTAGAGCGCGATACTTACAGTTTTATATATATTTATGTGCTTGTTACAAAAAGCAACGCAGAGAAAACACGTGCCACATTTCTCTGGTGTCTGCCTCAAGTTGTACGAGCGAAATGACAAATCTTTGTGGTCCCGGGGTCAGCACAATTATGGTCAGCAAATAAAATACTCATCAGCTGAGAAGTATAAAGCACCAGCAACAGCAACGGCAAAAGCAAAAACACGCAAGCCAGGCATAAAAAGCACACAGAGCCAGGAGGCTGCTAAGTTTGCAGCCCAGTATAAATAACACAAACAATGGAAGCACACACAAAAAAACCAACAAAAAGAACTAACTGAAGTAACACACTGTAACGTTGGGCGCAATTTCTTTTTCAAACTAGGCAGCCAATGTTCCCCAAATGGTTGCCATTGTTGCGTATACGTCTAGGTGTGCAGACGCTATATAGAAAGGTTGCAGTACCAAAGTCGGAATGTGCGTTTGGGGTCTGTAATTAATGATTTCTGCCTGTCCTGGTCCTTGGTCCTTGCTTGGGCTACAAATTTCGGAGCCAGAAAGTGTGAGAGCGTAAAGTTTACGCAAATAGGAAATTGTTATTGCTTTGTCGCCCGAAAAACAAATTCCAATATTCCGAAGGCGATCAATAGGTTCAACTAATGAGACACCCATTTTGAAGGTTAGTTTGTTATATTAATTTCTTTTAATATTCAACTTCAAATTAAAACCAATTTCATAATTAAATATCCCTATCTCATTTAATTTATTTAATTTATTAGGTAAGGAAGTGTCTTGAAGAACATTTAAGATACCCTTTGCAACAATAAGACTGGGCATAAACATAGAGCGAGAGAGAGAGAGGGAGAGAAACAGGAAGAGCAAGTGAAAGTGGGTGTCAACATGAGCTTGTGGAATATTAAAGAGCTGACCGAATTTGTTCCCTGTGCCAATGGGTCAATGACTTGCTGATGTCTCCCTGTTTCTCTCTGTGTGTGTGTGTGTGTTTGGGTGTGTGTGTGTGTGTGTGTTTGGGTGTTTGTCTGTGCGTGCGTGTGTGGGTAATTAAGATGCTATCTGCATGCGTTGAAATTTGAGCCCAAGATTACGGTTGCCGTTTTGCCTTCTTGGCTTCCATTTGGATGTGGGACGTCGAGCTTTAAGTGACGCATTTGGCCTTTAAGCAGCCTGCAGTTTTTCTTCCTTTTCTGCCATTTCTTTCAATCAACTCAATTGACGGCCACTTTGAGCGTCCTTTGAGCAATGTCTAATTTACGCCTGCAATTTTGTGGAGCGCTTCACGCACTTCACGTAATTGATGACTGGCGTAGAAGTACGGCAATGTGGGCGAGCTTGGCCATGCCCACTGGATAGCAAGTAATTTACTTCTTGCTGCGTACAAGAGTCCTGCCCAGCCTTGAAGGGCACTTTTGTTGTTGTTGTTGTTGTTGTTGTTGGACAGCTTTAGGTGCTGCCTGAAAGCATGACGTGAACCATTTATATATGACCAACATATTTTAAGCATGTTTATGCCAAAGAATGCCAACAAAAAACTGAAGGGACCCAGGCGTAGAGTAAGAGGAAGAAGAAGCGGGATAATAGTGAACAGTTGGCGGCTTTGTTTACGGAAGTTGACTGACCAAATGGTTCATTCACATGGCGCCATCCTCTCTGCCGTCAGTCAGTCGGCCTTGATCGATTTGAGTTTGACCTGTCAACTCGTTGAGTGACTCAAGTTTTCTGTTTCTATTGATATTTACTGTCAGGCATGTCGGAACCAGTGTATTATATATTAAACAAACTTTGACTGATTTCTGCTCATATTACATGCCATTTGCTATTCATAAGCATTTTTGTATTGGTCGGCACAATATTAAGCGAGATTTATAGATCTATCAAAAGTTTTTGGGTCAAAAATCAGTTCCCTAACGGTCATATCAGTACCTAATAAATACACCCAATTCTATTCTATACACAAATTTAAATATAATTTGAAGCTGCTATTACTGTTTTCAATTTATGGTTCCTAAGGCTGTTGCCTTTAAGTTCTACAGTCATTTCAACTAGTGTTTTTCTGCATGAAGCCTCCATTAATTCAGTTAATTGAGTGTTTCCGCTATTGGTATTTGGTTGCTTGTTATTTAATCGCATTAAATTGCATGTATCGAATATGTGAATTTGTGTCCAATTATAGCAGCGAGTAGTAAGCAAAGCAATTCAGTTCTCAAATTTATTGCCTGACTCAACAACTTTGCACTTTTGAGCAATTTGCTACACAAGCGGATTACACAGGCGAGAAAAGGCAAAAAGCAAACTAAATCGAAATAGTTTATAAATTTTGCAGATCGCATGAAAAAAAGGGGAAAAAAGAAAATGCATCGGACGAGTAACCAGAGAATTTGCAGCGTGCATTTTTCCAACACAAAATTGAGAAAACTTTCAATTTGCACAGCCAAGTATCGAAATGGTGGCAATCAGGCAGCCAAGCGACCAAAAGAGCTCAATGTAAAATAAAGCATGCTAAAACATAAACCACAATAAGTGGTGCAGGCGACGGCAATTGTGGCTGCGACAACCCTCATCCCAAGCCACTAGACACACTAGAAAAAACAAAACTGGCAAAATTGCTGAAGAACTTTTCAATTTGGCCGCAAAATTTGCGCAATTTCCTCAATGGGCGAGCTGTGAATTTTGGCTTTCACCATGCGGGTGGCGTGAGTATGTGTGTGTGTGTGTGTGTGTGTGTGTGTGTGTGTGTGTGTGTGTATTTGTGTGTGCATAGAGCTGCCGAAAAACAAACAAGTGGCAATGGGGAAATTATGGATTATGCAAAGTTGTCGCCTGCTGAGAACGCTTTGAAAGTTCAAAAGGTTCCAAACTTTCGATTATCTATAATAAATATATTTAAAATTAGTTTCATTGGTACATTACTATAGGGATTTTATTTTATTCGTTTCGGATACAAACAATTTACTTTATAAATATAACCCGTGATTTTCGTGTATTTTATATTATAACGTATAAGCTTAAAATAAGAACATACGTGGTCCTTTTTTTTGTATATTAATAGCTTAAAGGTAATTTGATTTAGCCTACTAAGTAACTAAAAGCTATAGTCTTTTGTTAAAACTTCAAATTAAAGTATACTTTGGTCTGATTAGCATTTTCACAGATTTCAGCGAGTAGTAGCCATTCATTGTGTACCACCAAATGCCTTTTTTATTTTTCTCCCCGCTTTTAAAGTACTTGCCATTGAGATTGCTAAGAACAAATAAAAGTAGAATTAGTGGCAATCGGGTACAGTAAGGACTTAAGACACTCACCTATTTGCATCCCAGTTGAACCACCAGCCACTCTCATAGTAGTTGGCACAGTTGCCTCTCGGCCATCTATCATTGTCATTATCGTAAGTTGAGAATTTGTCGTACAGATTGTATTTCAATGAGTCGCCAGCATTGCCGCTGTACGTACCCAGCGATTTCAGCATGTACTGCTCATGCTCGCTGCCAATGAGAAAGCTATCATAGCGGGCATAGAACATATGGTTGCTGAAATCAACCAGCTCTATATACAGCTCGTATGGCCGCGATTTAGTCAGCCGATGTATGTACTCAAGACCCAAGAAGAACTCGCCATTAAAGAATCCAAATCCATTGCGATATGCATTCCAGTCCTTGTAGAAGCTAAGACAGCCGTCGTAACGATGCTGTATAGCAATCCAACCGTTACCCGCTCCACACTCATCGCAAAGCACCCCAAAAGGAGCAGCGACTTCGGGTACAGTTATTAACTGTACACTGCCTGTGGCATCGTATGCAGAACAACCATTTTTTGCTGCTGTCTTCTCTTCCACACTCGTTGCGAGCAACTTCTTCAAGTTAAACACTGAGGCATTCAAATTGTATAACTGTGCTTGTAATTCTTGTATGATTGCTGTTTGATCTCCTCTTTCGGCTACCTGTTGTGACGGCATCAAGTTGTTACCGATCATATTCGCTAATAGACTCTGATTTGATTTGGTGGCAATATTTAGCATTTTTATATCTTTGTACGTCGCATTTATCGCCAGCTCTCCCAAGATGCCTTGCAGATCGACAATGTGTATAGTTTTACTTTGGAGAACATTGTCCAACTGTAAATGTGACAGTCAAATACTTGATACTTAGCTGCTGTCTACTCACAGCTGTCTACTCACCGCTTTATCGTCATCATCCAAAGTAGCATATACAGAAAAGTATCCCAAAAGTAGAGTATAAACGCAATATTTTACTTTTCTCCGCATTTTCTCTAAAAATGTAATAGCCCTGCTGTGCGAGCGAGCTTCAAACTGGGACTAAACAGCAGTTGACAATTGACTTTGTGCTATATAGCTAAGATATATGCGTCCGGTGTTGCCCCAAAGCTTAGCTACTTATTCACTTATCAATGTTAGCTTATCACACGACTGCAAGCAGCTACTTCATTCAGCAGATTTTGCGCTGTGTTGCCATATTTGATAATGAATTTCTATACTATACTTTCGTATATGCAAAGCAAAGCATTAGCTACCTAGCAGATTTGTATTGTGGAATATTTGGGTCAAGTTCAAAGCCACTTTCTAATGATGACGGCTTATGCGGGCAATATAAATATTATTATATCAGCAGGCTCATCTCAATAGCATATTTATGTTTTAATTGAAGGCTTCTAGTTGCGTGCTAATCTAAATATTTAAGTTGATAAAAACAAGATAGCAAATGTTTGCAAAGCAGGTGACTAATATTACGGTTGCTACTTTCTACTCTTTATCTTTGAGTAGATAGATTCACACAAATTTTAAGGTATTTTAAGACTTTGCAAAGCTTTAAACAGTCTAAATGTGCATGGTTATTTATTATTTCCACTATTGGTTATTATTATTATTATTTTCCAACAAATATGAAATAATAATTGTGAATTTTTTTAATTTCTTGAATTTCTTTCCAATTTCCAATTTAATTTTTTTCCAACCAAATTGAATTGCCACATTCAGAGACCCAATTTGCTGGCCATTTAATTTTGTATTTAAATTAAATTTCAATGTTTATTTGAATTGCTCAATTGTGAAATGTGCTCGTGAGTTTTCCACCTGATCGTGCGATGTGATGTGCCATTAGCCATTGGCCATTGGCCATTAGCCATTAGCCAATTTGCCTAATATGCTCTTTTATATAATATTATTAACACACACACACACACAAGTTGCACGTAAATATTTGTTTTGTGTATGCGTATGTGTATCTCGAGCCATTTGCTAGCATATTGAGGTGCTAATGTATTTATAAAGCGACTTTGTTGTATTTTTAGCTGGCTAACAGAAAATAGAAAATGAAATGAAATGAAATTCGCTGGCCATGCCTTTAATCTGTTCATTTTCAATGCCCGATTTATGAAGTGCGAAGCATTAATTTGATTTCTCATGTATGTACATGTATGTATATGTGTATATGGTATGGCCGCAATAAATTGGGTCAAAATCTGTACAATTTACTCTGGCCCGCTTTGAAGTCGCAGCCTCGATTGCCCCCATTTGACTTTGAAATTTCAGATGGACAAATATGTATGTAAGTATGCATAGCCCCAAGAGTGGCAAGGACAGGCACCAGCAGCAGCTTGAAAGGAATTTAATTAGCTGAATTTCTAAAGTGCAGGCCTGAGGTTAAACTGAGACACACTTGCCATAATTTAACTGGCAGCTGGCAGAGTTTGAGCTGCATCAATATGGCAATAACTTTGTATCCGGTTTCAGTCTCTCAGCAGTCTCACTTCTTCGGTGCACGTAGCGACTTTTAAGTGGTTTCTCTGCTTGCACTTGACCTTAAACTTCCAACTGTGGAGCGAAGAGGATTTGCATCTGCAATGTGCAACCTTCTGCGGTGCACACCCAGATACTGGTCCATTAAAATCCAGTGAGCGCAAAAGCTGCTTCCCCCTAACCACTTTTCGCATCCTTGTCAGCAGCTGCTGATCCCTTGGCATTGTCTATGGTCCAGGGTGTAGCATATGGACAAGTGCATCAGAATGCAGGCAGAGCATCATAACTTCTTTGCTCCTCTGTCTCTCTCGTCTGACTTTGGCTTCTGCTTTTGCGTTTGCTTTGGTTCTTGCTGTGTGCTGCTAATGAAATTCCAAATAATCAATATACGACTGCCCGACCTTCAGAGTCAGAGGCAGAGGCAGAGCCATCAGCATGTGCAGACAAATGGCACCCGTTGTTGCCTCTTGTTTCCTAACAAGTAGTTGGAAAAATGAAAAACATTTTGCACAGGCAATCTGCTCGCATACCAAACACTGAGGCAAACAAAAAAGAGAAAATAATAAAGCCTGTTGTCAAATAGTGCCATTGCCGATTTGGTTTGCATTCCCACATTTTTCCATTTTCTAACACTTTCGTATAGTAAACCCACTTGCCAACGGATTGATCTCTGCAACAATCAATGCTGGCTGCTAAATAGTCGTATCAAGTATATGTTTTAACTATCACTTAGCAATGTTAAATATGCATTTATATGTATCGAGTTACAGCTGGTCTTGAATTGCTTTCCTAGAATGCATATTAAAAGCCATTCAAATACTTGTAAAATAATAATCACATTGGTCTCGTTAGTGCATTATAGTTCACTATCTACCATTTATCTCAGTTCAACTGTGAAGCTCTCTGGCTAGTTCTAATATTGCACGCTATGCAACTCCATTGTCCTGCGAGCAAGCAGCGGTCATTTTCCAACAAAGTTTCAGTTTAGCTTTCATTATATGCTCAGCAATGCGTTTTTGTTGCATTTCTTTTGCTCTGTTTTCAATTGCCAATGCTTTCGAAAAAGGGACGTGCTTATGTATACCCTGAGCTCAAAAATGTACCAAAAATAGTATTCATAACCTGTTTAAATTTATGTAACATGCAGGGAAAAACATATTTGACTCTATATACAAGTATTTATACAAATTCTCCGTCTGTTAATATAAAATAAAATTAAATTAAATAAAGATAATTTCCTGGTTTTTGGTACATATAAACTTGTTTATGATTATATTTATATTTTAACAAATTAAAAAAAGAATACCTAAAATTATTTGAATAATATAGAAAGAAAGTTGTTCATGTAAAAACACCTAAAATGTTGGCTTGTCAGTATAAATGTGTGTTGAAATTGTTTTTAGATCTGTGAACAGGGTAACTGCTAGTCGGGCACTTATAGTTGGCTTACTCAAACTTGTAGTTCATGGGAAAGTGTTTGGAATTGTCTTTGGGCAGTCAAGCACCCTGTTTTGTAGGTTGTTAGCATCTTGTGCACTTTCAAAATGGACATTATATCAAGCATGAAAATTGTTCCGCTTGTTGACAGTTTTCTGCCCTTTTTTCTGCTATTTTGTAGTTTATTGTTTTGTTTTTGTCGCTCACGCTCACGCTTAGGTTTTATTTTTGTGTTTATTGTCACACTTTCAAATGCAAGTTATCTGTGTCTGTGTCTGTGTCTGCATATTTATCTGTCTGTGTACGCACGGTTAAAGATACATTTGCAAGCAAAAAAACAGTGAAAAAACAGAGCAGCCGGCGAGAGAAAGAGAACTTAGAGAGGCAAAATGAGGCATCGTAAAAGATAAGCATCAGATATCTACGACGTTAATAAACGCTCTTTAAACAATAATATTAAATAAACTATGACTAGAATATGATGGCGCTTAGAAACAGTCAAATGACATGTAATAAATGTGAATGATATTTGATGAAAACATAAAATATTGTTTGTGTTTCATTGTCGTTAGCTTCCCAATAAACTCATATTTTTGTGTTTGCATTTTATTTATTTGTATACGAACTTAAATTCCACTTAATTTCACATTTTAAAGCAAATATCTTTGCTGCAGCTCAAATTATACTTAAATATGCAAATATTCGTTTTTTTATGCAATATTCCTGTAGATTTATTTATTCTGACTATTGATAAGACTTTTGAATTGATTACATCTATGAGAATATTTAAAAGCTTATCTTACATTCAAAAATACAAATAGTAAATGTAAATATTTAAAGGGCAACACCAAATAGTTTATATGTTAATCAAATTTCTTTGCTTTTACAAATATTACAAGTTGCAATTGTTTTTTTAATTTAAATTTGTATTTTCAATTAGTTAGCTTATTCATTTATGCAGACAGACAGAGAGAACGCCAACAGCTTTAATACAATGGGTTATTATAAAGGGCACACATCCAATTGAAGTATTTATTTGAAGATTCATTCCAACTTTTAAAATGTATACATTAATTAATTTTAATTAGTAATCATATTATGTTTAATAATATGTATTTATAATTGAATAACGACATGCTATAAAACATTTTTTTTATCAGTATAGTACATTTTTTAGTTAATTTTTTTATGGTTGCTTAATTTTCTGCAATATCTTGTGAATCGTTTGCCTTTCGTTAATTTCATAATCACATTGGAATTGAATTCGATAATGTGAAGATGTTTAGGTTTTATTTCCAGTGGAATTGTTTGTCGAATAATTCACACTTCAATTCAAATTCACACTTGGATGTTCTACGTGTGTTTTAGTGTTTAAGTTCTGTGAGATATTCACTACTGTTGCATACTATCATCAAAGTCTTTCTCTGATTATATCTTTGGCTACCGATCTAGCATACACATAATACTTATAACTTAAATCTTTTCTTCTTCGGCATTAAATCTAAGGGAGTATATCAAGGGGGCGGGGAATACTAGTACAACGGCAGAACGCGACTCACATCCAGTACAAATATCAAACTAAGCACTCTGCTGTCCCAATCAGAGCCGCATTCAGCTCACTCACTCGCACTCATCTGCGCGCAATAAACACAACCGTCTCCAGCGGCATTCCCGGAGCCCGCTCTTATAAGTCCGTGTGCAGAACGGGTGGCTTACAGTTGGTCTCCGCATTGACAACTAGCACGGCGGCGGCATTTGGGGGCACCACTTGAGGTGGAATTGGCTGGATGCAGGTGACAACATCTGTGCCCGCCGTAGTGGTTGTCGTTGTCGTTGTGGTCATGGCCGCATTGTTGTTCCGTGCGCTGGCCAAAGCCTTCTTCTTCGCCTTGGCATTGGCAGTGCCGGCCAGCAGGCGCTCCGACTGCCGCCCCTTGCCGAACTTTGGAAAGAAGCTGTTCTCCAGCTGCAGCTGGGCATTGACATCCTTGCGTGCCGCACACGTGCACGCCTTCATGAAGCTCTTCTTGAAGTTGTCGCTGAGAAAGGCGTACAAGATGGGATTCATTGCCGAGTTGGAGTACGACAGGCATCCGCAGGCGAGAAAGACGGCCAGCTGCAGGCGGGAATTGCAGCCGGGCGTTGAGTTGATCAGTGCCACCTGCGATATCCAATGGGGTAGCCAGCACATAATGTATACTGTGATCACTGTGAGCACCAGTTTGGTCACCTTGCGATGCGACCGCTTCTTCTCCTTGCTCTTGTGCTTCGGTCCCACCGTGTGCAGCTTGCGTATGACCAAGCAGTAGAAGATCATGATGAAGAGCAGCGGCGTCGCAAAGCCCAACACCAGTGTGTACAGTATGAACACCGAGTCCGACTGCGCCTCGGGCCACTCAATGCTACAGGAGATGTGCCCGGGCGCTGGCTCCACAGTGCTGGCAAACAGGATCACCGGCAGCATCAACAGCACCGATGTTGTCCAGGCCACGGCGGACACCAACTTGGAGACGAACGGCGTGCGATAGCGTGGCGACGATATCGGATGGCAGACAGCTATATAGCGATCGGCGGACATGATCAGCAGAAAGATGGACGAGGTGAACTGCGTCACAGAGGTGCTCACCAAATAGGCCTTGCACATATAGTTGCCAAAGGGCCAGTTGCCCACCTGCATGGTGTACAGCAGAAAGGGAATGCCAATCAGAAAGCACTCGTCCGCTATTGCCAGATTGAGTATATAGATATTAGTCACCGTCTGCATCTTGGAGAAGCGCAGCACCACATAGATGACCAGCGTGTTGCCAAACAGACCCACAATGCACACCAGCGCGTACAGTATCATCGAGATGAGCTTCAGCCCGAAGTTGCCGTCTCGACTGCAGCCCTGCATTTCATTATAGGCACCACCGCTGCCATTGGGCAGCTTGCCGCCAAAGCCCACCGGCACGGTGCCATTGAAGCCCGGCGGAAATATGAAACCGCTGCCGCCATTCAACATATTCGCCGGCATCACTGCTGCTGTTGTTGTTGTGTTATTTGCCGTCGCCGTCAACTGTTCTGTGGGCGTTATTAAGCTCGTTAGTGTCAGCGCTGTCAGCGCAAATAACAGGATGCCACAGCCGCCACGGACACGGACACGGACACGGACATGGTCCATGTGGCAGCTGCGGTTAGCGGCACCATTTGGTTTCGAGTAGCCTTTCATGTTTGTTGTGCGGCTTGTTGTTGTTGTTGGTGTTGCTCCCCCTAATCCTGCTACTGCTGCTGCTACTGCTATTGCTGTTGGTATCGTCGTTATATGCGCTTGGCTAATTTTCAATGATGCCTGCTGCTAAAATTCAAATATTTTGATATGCTTTTCATACTTGATGCGTGGGCTGTGAAAGTTGGCAGGTCGAACATCACACAGCTGTCGTCACATAATGCCAGTCCTAAAAAGGATATAAGATTGACGAAAGCGTATTATTATTCATCATGTAACCATATAATACTTATGTTACCCAACTAATTAGCTCAGATTGATGGCCTACACAAAAAGTGTTATTCAATGCCCTGCAGATTTTCTAACAGCAATAAGCTGTTTATGGACAAAACACCCTCTGGCCAGTTTATAAGCCTTTCTTTCTGCTTTCAGTCTCAAACGAATGAAATCAAGAGAGAACAGCTGTGTTTGGCACACCGCCGATGTCATACACTTCCAATTGTGTATTATCCTATCTTAAACAAACTCTATTTGCAGCAAGTTTAATTTAAAAACCACTGATAGTCTTTCAGAACAGTTTATCTATTTCATAGAAATTATTATTGAGGAACAGTTTTATTGAAATTATGGATGTATATTCAAATTCTGTAGAATTAATTATTCAGATTATAAATAATTTTCTCGTTTGACGATATTACTTTCACGCGAAACAGGCAAGCATTGCATAAATAAAGTATGTAAAGTAAAGTATGTAAAGTATCGTCTGGCAGCTTTGTCCCACATATAGTGGCAACATTCTTTATGCAACAGCTGTTGTGTATATCGATAAGTAGTCAGAGAAGATAAAGCAGAAGAAGCGGGCCGGAATCCTTGCAAGTATTAACAAAAAACCGAGCCAAAATAAACATTTAATTGAATTAAAACAAAAGGCAAGCTAAGAGACCAATAGCAATTGTAGTTGTAGTTTGTTGTAGTTTGATTTGGAGTACGGAAATGTTCGGACACGAAATAACAAAGTCAGCTTTAGCTTAGTGCCAAGCTCGCAAGTTAGGAAACAACTAAAGTTTAACTTATATATATATATATATATATTTGTTTGAGAAACCCCCTTTCTCATCGAAACTGTTTTTAAAATTGTTTTACAGTACTTGGCTTCGAAACGTGCAAAAGGTTGCCGTATCCCAAACAGAGCGCAGGTATGTTTTGCTGCTACCTGATCTCTCAACTCTCTGCAAAGCACTGGAACCACCTTTTCAGCAGTCTCGACTGAGAAAAACAGAGAATAAGACATGGAACAAGTTTGTCGCATTTGTCTGGCCTCACGAGGCTTGTTGGATATATTTGCCGAGAAGCAGCTGCAAAAGAGCAAGAGCGCACCCAGTCTGCTCGAAATGTTGAACGAATGCGTCACGTTTCAGGTGGAGAAGGAGGATAAACTGACAAAGATGATATGCAGGAAGTGCATTTCGGATGTAAGAGCAGCTTTTAGACTGAAGCGTACTAACGAGCACAGCCATAAGCTATTGAGCATGAAAGCGGAGAAAAACGTGCTGGGAGACATTATCGATCAGCTGGATGCAGAAGACTGGGAGCTTATCGAGGATTCTATTCAGAAAACAGTGGACGACAGTAGTGAAGAGCACAGTCCAATGGATAACATAGGCAAGGATACCAACTATGAGACGTCAGAAACTCAGGATCATGAGCTCGCTAGTCCCAGTAATTTGAAATGTAAGCGAAATACCCTAGCTTGTCATATATGTGGCAAGATTTACAGTGGCAAAGATTGTTTGAAAATACACCTTCGTATTCATACCGGCGAACGTCCTTATAAGTGTACAAGTTGCCCGAAAACATTCTCTCGAAGCTCTAGGCTATCCATTCACCGACTAGTTCATACCGGCGAACGTCCTTATAAGTGTACAAAATGCCCAAAAGCCTTTGCTGATAGCTCGAATCTATGTAAACATCTTCGTATTCATACAGGCGATCGTCCATATAAGTGTACAAAATGCCCGAAAACATTCTCTCAGAGCTCTAGTCTATCCAATCACAAAGTAGTTCATACCGGCGAGCGTCCTCATAAGTGTACAATATGCTCGAAAACCTTCGTCCAGAAAAGGTATCTATCCCAACACCGACTCATTCATACCAATGAACGTCCTTATAAGTGTACAGAATGCCCGAAAGCCTTTTCTAATAGTGGGAATCTAACTAATCACAAACTCGTTCACAGCAGCGAGCGTAAGTTTAAATGCTCCCAATGTCCGTGGGATTTCAAGAGGAAATATCATTTAAAGACTCACCTAAGATTGCATGATACAAGTAAATCTAATGTTAATAAAACGTAGATGATTAAGAATTGAAAACTGTTTAGCATAAGCATTAAATTTATCTGTTTTATACCTAAAGTATTCACGAAAAACCTAATCCAAAATAAAATGAAATGAATTAAAACAATATATTCGTTTGTATTTACGGGATTCCTGCTGACCGTATTAAGTTGAAGTTGAAGCCAGGAATGCATTCCTGTCATATATGTGGCAATATTTTTGATCGAAAATCTAAATTGGAATCACACATTCGCTTTCATACCGTCGAACGTGCTTTTAAGTGTAAAATATGCCCGAAAACCTTTCCTAATAGTTCGAATCTATCTAAGCCTTCGCCCAAAAAGGTAATCTATCCACACACCAACTCGTTCACAGCAGCGAGCGTAAGATTAAATGTTCCCATTGTTCGAAGGATTTTAAGAGGAAATATCATTTTGAAAGGCATCTAAAATCGCATGATACAAGTAAATTGAATGCTAATAAAAAAAAAGATTAAGAATTGGAAATGTTTACCATAGACAAGGAAAAGATTTGTCTAGATTTGTGAATTTAAAAAAGCTTTTATATACTAAAAGTATATAAGCGTCTGGCAACTTTACCCATCATTTAGTGGCAACATTTTGTATGCAACAGATGTTGTGTATATCGATAAGTAGTCAGAGAAGATGAAGCAGAAGAAGCAGACCGGAATCCTTGCAAGTATTAATAAAAAATCGAGCCAAAATAAACATTTAATTGAACTAAAACAAAAGGCAAGTGTCTATCCAGAATTTTCCTAATAATTATGTATCTCATGCACATCACAAGCATACAAGAGTGAGAGCGTAATGCTATTATACTGATGTGAAAGTGTGTGCTTCTCCCCATGATGGAAAGAGTAAGCCGGATTGCAAGCTAAGATCACCAATTCCATACATATATGTATAGTCTGTTCCCGTATCCATATTTAGTTATGTGATTTTTAATGTCATCATTTACTCAGCAAACCCTATATATAAGGGTTACAAGCTCCGATTGTACATACATTTATATATCAAATTTCCCTTTTTGACGCTTCTTCTTAAGTACTCAAAAAAAAAAATCAGTATACATAATTTAATTTTGAACGTCATGCATGTTAAATGATAACACATAAGATATATATATATAAATACATATATAATTTAGCACATGCGGACAAGCATAAGTCAACGGCCGCTGATCATGCAGAACAACATGTTGTGCATGGTCCCCAGTCTGAGCGCGTCTGCAATAATGTTGCGCTCAGCTTTCACACGAACAGAGCGCTGAATCAACAGAAATAGGTCACAGGGCCAGCTTAGCTATAAGAATATTTCTGTACTTAGCCTTAGTTTGATTTTGAATAAAGAAACGTTCGGACACGAACTTTAGTTTAGTGCAAAGCTCGCAAGTTATGAAACAACTAAAGTTTAACTTATATATTTATATATATAATTTAACACATCCGGATATATAAATATATATATTTGTATGGAAAACCCCCTTTCTCATCAAAACTGTTTTAAAAATGTTTTACAGAGCTTGGCTTAGGACCGTCCAATAGGTTGCCGTATCCCAAATAGGGCGCAGGTATGTTTTGCTGCTACCTGATCTCTCAACTCTCTGCAAAGCACTGGATAAATTGCTGTTTGCCAACCACCTTTTCAGCAGTCTCGACTGAGAACAACAGAGAGTAAGACATGGAACAAGTTTGTCGCATTTGCCTGGCCTCAGGAGGCTTGGTGGATATATTTGCCGAGAAGCAGCAGAAAAAGAGCAAGAGCAAACCCAGTCTGATCGAAATGTTGAACGAATGCGTCACGTTTCAAGTGGAGAAGGAGGATAAACTGACAAAGATGATATGCAGGAAGTGCATTTCGGATGTAAGAGCAGCTTTTAGACTGAAGCGTAATAACGAGCACAGCCATAAGATATTGAGCATGAAAGCGGAGAAAAACGAGCTGGGAGACATTATCAATGAGCTGGATGCAGAAGACTGGGAGCTTATCGAGGATTCTATTCAGAAAAAAGAGGACGACAGCGGTGAAGAGCAGACACAAGACTCCACACAAAATGTTAAAAGCCATAAGACGGCAGAAACTCACACTAGTGAGTTTGCTAGTCGCAGAAACTTAAAGTTGAAGCAAGGAATGCATCCCTGTCATATATGTGGGAAAATTTTTGGTCGAAAGCCAAACTTGAGGATACACCTTCGAGTTCATTCCAACGATCGTCCTTACAAGTGTACAAAATGCCCAAAATCTTTCACCCACAAATCAATTCTATCCAATCACAGTGTCATTCATACCGGCGAACGTCCTCATAAATGTACAAAATGCCCAAAAAGCTTTTCTCATAGTTGGAATCTAGACAAACACCAATTAGTTCATACCGGCGAACGTCCTTTTAAATGTACAATATGCCCAAAAACCTTTAACACGCATTCAATTCTATCGACCCACCAACTTGTACACACCGGCGACCGCAAGTTTAAGTGTGCCCAATGTCAGAAGGATTTTAAAAGAAAGCACCATCTTGACAAGCACCTAGAATGGCATGCTACAAGTAAACTAAATTCTAAAATGACTTAAAGTATCAAGTATTGGAAATGTGTATCGATATGGTAAAGAATGGTCTAGTTTAATTATATATTTAAGCATTGAAATGAACTGTTTTATACTACAAGTATTAACATACAAATTTAATCCAAAATAAAACGAAATGCATTAAAAGAGAAAGCATGCGTCTTTTTATGCTAGAATTTTCCAAAGCTTATGTACCTTATGGAAATCGCTCTATCAAAATCTAAATCGAAACAAAACGCCCCAGACGGTAGACCAAGTTTTTGCTTGATCCAATAGTTAATTATTCCCAAATGAATAGCATGTATCTCTAAAGCTCCTATGTCGAAAAATAGCCCTACTCATATTTGAATATTATGTATATATTTGCAATCCCCGTGCTTTTGTTGATCTCGTGTCACTTAATATTTTACATAGCATTGGTTTTGTCAAATATTACTATTCATCAATGCTTAAACACTTATGTATTTTCAGCGTGTGACAAGATCAAAAATAGTGCTGCTTTCTATTTCGCTCAACAGTATACGCTCAGAAAGTTTTATTAAATGTTTGTTGTTATGTGGGATCCGCACAAGATATAATTGAAGTTTCAGGCAACAAACCAGCCACTTGCAGCAATCGACGCATGAACACATGTCCTTACTCCAAGAAGCTCATTTAATGTTGATATGTAGGTAAAGAATTAACAACCTTTTCAAAAGGTTCCCTTCCAAAAGGTTAGACTGAAAAGAAATAACGCGCAGAGCTGTAAGCTTTTGAACCTCAAGGAAAAATGTATCGAGCTGGGAGACATTATCGATGAGCTGGATGCAAAAGAATGGGATTTAATCGAGGGTTCTATTCAGAAAAAAGTGAACGGCAGCGTTCAAGAGCACACACAAGACTCAATAAGAAACCTATATATAAGGGTTGCAAGCTCCGATTGTACATACATTTGCAAAAATCGTTCAACATGTCCAATTCCCTTTTTGTACAGAATTGAATTTTCTAGATCATGCATGTTAAGCTATAAGACATGAGAGAAGCATAAGTCAACGGCCGCTGAAAATGCAGAACAACATGTTGTGTCTGAGCGCGTCTGCAATAATGTTGCGCTCAGCGTTCACACGAACAGAGTGCTGAATCAACAGAAATAGGCCACAAGGCCTGCTTAGCTATAAGAATATTTCTGTACTTAGCTTTAGTTTGATTTGGAGTAAGGAAACGTTCGGACACGAACTTTAACTTTAACTCGCAAGATAGGAAACGACTAAAGTTTAACTTATATATATATAATTTAACACATCCGGATATATAAATATATATATTTGTATGAAAAAACCCCTTTCTCATCGAAACTGTTTTTAAAAT
Organism: Drosophila flavopinicola; assembly: GCA_035042425.1. Taxonomy (NCBI): domain Eukaryota; kingdom Metazoa; phylum Arthropoda; class Insecta; order Diptera; family Drosophilidae; genus Drosophila; species Drosophila flavopinicola. Next base: position 5,436,068 of record JAWNLL010000452.1, on the reverse strand, counting down.
TGTTTTACAGCACTTGGCTTAGAACCGACCAAAAGGTTGCCGTATCGCAAATAGAGCGCAGGTATGTTTTGCTGCTACCTGATCTCTTAACTCTCTGCAAAGCACTGGATAAATTGCTGTTTGCCAACCACCTTTTCAGCAGTCTCGACTGAGAACAACAGAGAGTAAGACATGGAACAAGTTTGTCGCATTTGTCTGGCCTCACGAGGCTTGTTGGATATATTTGCCGAGAAGCAGCTGCAAAAGAGCAAGAGCGAACCCAGTCTGCTCGAAATGTTGAACGAATGCGTCACGTTTCAAGTGGAGAAGGAGGATAAACTGACAAAGATGATATGCAGGAAGTGCATTGCGGATGTAAGAGCAGCTTTTAGACTGAAGCGTAATAACGAGCACAGCCATAAGCTACTGAGCATGAAATCGGAGAAAAACGAGCTGGGAGACATTATCGATGAGCTGGATGCAGAAGACTTGGAGCTTATCGAGGATTCTATTCAGAAAAAAGAGGACGACAGCGGTGAAGACCACACAGAAGACCACATACGAAATTATACTAACAATAAGGCGGCAGAAACTCAGGCTCATAAGCTTCCTAGTCGTAGGAAGCAGAAAGTCACACTAAAAGCCCTTCCCTGTCATATATGTGGCAAGATTTTTACACGAAAATCTAACTTGGAAATACACCTTCGTGTTCATAGCGGCAAACGCCCTTATAAGTGCACGAAATGCCCAAAAAGCTTCTCCCAGAATGCGTATCTAGCCATTCACCAAATCGTTCATACCGGCGAACGCGCTTTTAAGTGTAAGATATGCCCGAAAACCTTTTGTTATAGTTCGAGTCTATCCAGTCACATACTGACTCATTCCGCCGAGCGCCCTTTTAAGTGTTCAAAATGTCCAAAAACCTTTTCTTATAGTTCTAATCTATCCACTCACCAAGTCGTTCATACCGGCGAACGTCCTTATAAGTGTACAAAATGCCCGAAAGCCTTTTCCCAGAAATGCAATCTAGCCAAACACCAACTTGTTCATTCCAACGAACGTCCTTATAAGTGTACAAAATGCCCGAAATCTTTCTCCCAGAAAGCGAGTCTATCCACTCACCAATTGGTTCATACCGGCGAACGTCCTTATAAGTGTACAAAATGCCCGAAAGCGTTTTCTAATAAATCGATTCTATCCAAACACCAACTCGTTCACACCGGCGAACGTAAGTTTAAATGTACCCAATGTTCGACGGATTTTAAAAGGAAAGATCATTTAGAGAAGCACCTAAGATCGCATGATAAAAATAAATTGAATACTGATAAAACGTAAATGATTTTGAATTGAAATTGTTTACCATAGATATGGAAAATATTTGTCTAGTTTTATTTTATATTTAATCATTTAATTTAACAATTGTAGTATTCACATTAAATCTGACTCAAAACAAAAATAATATGAATAAAAACAAAAAGCTTGTGTCCTTAAGCTATGATTTGCAACAAATTATGTACTGCATGGAAAGCAGTCTACCAAAATCAAAATCCAAACAAAACTCCGCAGACGGCAGGCCAAGTTTTTGTTTGGGCCAAGAATTAGTTTGCCACGAGCCACAAAGTTTTGTAGGTCAAGGCGCAAAGTGTCGGAACAGTCTTCCTCACATCTCGCATCGGAGCTGTCTATGGGATTAATTGTTGTAATCCCCGTCAGATAAACAGTATGAGTTGCCAGAAATGTATATGAGTTGCTGCCTTTTTGCATAACGAGGACGACAGCTGCGATTGATGACATTTTCCACCACGAATCTGTTTAATCAGTCCAGCGACCAATTAGGTCTTTAATCACTGGTTGTGACATTACTTGATGGTCCCAGACTGTTCCAAATCCGCATCATAACTGCCACATGACTGGGCAGCCTCACCTTGATTAGCTGACAGGTAATCAGGCACGGTGCTAACCTGCCCAAAAAGGACCCCCTATAGCAGCTGCTGGCCGCAAAACAAGGTTAGCAATCAATTGCTATACCTGCTGCCACTGACGGGCAACACCACAAAGGCAATAAAACGCTTGACTGCCGCGTCCGACATCTTTGTAATGGGCGGTAGAGGCAGGTTGCTAAAGGGGCAAAGAATACCATAATGACGGAATAGAGAGCACTCATCTGTGCGGTAGGACACACCCAGGTTGAGCTAGTTTCCAACTATGCATATTCGGGAGACTTTGTGGTGATTGTGAATCTCTGAATAGTACCGAAGATTTTTGTTTTAAATCTTACAAATTGGACATAGTGCCTTAAATACGTATGTATATGTATTAACTATATAGCTGATGTGTGTGTGTGTGTGAACAGCTTTTATTTCATTTACTTCTATTTACTAGATTTTTATAGTAAAAAACAAAACATTTCTAAAGTAAAGAATAAATAAAACAAAACAAAATATTTAAAATGAAATCAGGTAGGTTAAAAATAGATTGTAGCTTTTCTCGAATGCATTGTTGCATATGCAATGTTATCCTCATATTTCATTTGCAGGTTATTTGGTTTGTTTAAAGGTTATTGTGATCTTCATTTTGGTATCCGATGTGGCTAAGTTTGAAACTTAATAGTAAAATGTATATTTAGATCGCATTGCATTGCATTGCATTTAACATTTTGACTCCTGTTTCATTTCATTGTTTCCGCACACTCTGTTAAATTAAAATTGTGTTGGCCAACTTTTGGAAGTTGTTGTAGAATGACACCCTAAGCGGCTTTGCAAACTAATTTAATTCCCAAAAGTGGCAAAAGTCACTCACACATCTGCAAATGCATTCAGCTTTCGGACTCGTAATGTTTCACAATTTTCGCTTTTATACAACTCAGTTGAATGAATTGGCCTCTCGGCTGATCGAATAGTAATTAAACTAATAAGGCATTAAACTCTTTTGTTGCTCTTTTATTTAGTGTTGCATTTTGCAGTTAATTCAATTGTTAGATAATGCAATGTTAATTGGCTAAGGGATGTCATAGTATATATATGTCTGTTAGTATATATATCACATATATACCTACATTTATTCTCTTATAGCACAAATACCTTTGGGCATTCTAAAATACATATATATGCTGTTGTTTATATTCAATTTCGACATAATTATGAGTTGCCTCTTTGAATGATGCTTTCATTTACCCACATTCCACTGCGGCACATTGTGGCATTTGATTAATTTGCGAGTAGCCCAGACCAAAAGAACAACAGCCAAATGAAAAAAGTATATGTATATAAAAATTTAAAAAGAAAAACAAACAGCTCGGGGCCTGCTCAAAAAAAGGACAGGTCGTTTCACTCCTCCAGGCCCATTTCCAGGGACACAGCTTGGACTTGAACTCGGCAAAGTGCGGTCTCTTTAAATTCAACACGCGCATTTTGGCGGCTTTCGAGCTGGCCTCGCCAGGGCTTTCGTCTAGACACTGATTTGAGTTGCTTCGTGGGCCAAATTAATTTATGGCCTAAATGCTCGACGGAGGCAGAAGCGTTCTAGGCGTGACACCTCGTTGACGCTAACATTAAACGCTGCTGAAAGCGCGCGTGGCTCTCATCATGTTTAATGGATATTCATAGAGATAACTTATCCCTATCCCTATCCCCATCCCTATCGCCCACAACCAAGTATAGAATCGATGAACGTGCAGTGTTGCGTTGTTTGTGGCTGCCAACGGCATAAATCAAATTAGATAGCCGAAAAAAGTGCGCTGCCTCTGCAAAATACACACACGAGACTCGCGCCAGGGAAAAAGTCAACTTGCAAATGCTGCTCGCAATTTTGTTATCATGCAAAACGTTTCAATACCCTCTAGCCAAAAAATGGTGGTCTTACAAAATGTGACTAATAGTGAGCAGAGTGAACACACATCATGCTGGATGAGAATGTCGATTTTCCATGTCATGTAAATACTTTTGTTTAGCATAAGCATATTTAGCAGTCAATCCTTTCAGACTACAGCATTTTAAAACTCAATTTCGACAAACAAATATACTCTAAGAGTTTTATTCGTCAGCATGTTATTGTTCTGTGGAAATTATTCAGATACATTTATATCGCTTTGGATGCATTCACTTTTGCAGCTATTGCCAGAATTATGATAAGCTCTTTGCTTTTTGCAGGCTTTTTATAAATTAAATTTACATAATTAAATCAAATGGCATTAATTAATTACATGAATTGCAATAGCGAAATAATCAGAATAACAACGAGCAGCAAATTCCTGTAAGTCGCTTTGATAATTAAAATCGACTGAAAATAGCCCGTAGCTTAAATTGAATTTATGTATTAAATCTGTGATTTGTATTCTCCACGTGGGTGTATTTATAAAAATTATACAACCAAGTAAAAAACTTGTGTGCATCCATTTCAGTGGCGTGTATTAAATAAAAAAAACACAGTACATATCTTTAAACAACCAACTCCAATAGATTGTATTTTCTGAAGTGATAAACAGGGTTTTATATTAAATACCTTAAGGCCTTAAGTAAACACTAAAAGGATTATTTTCATTTATAGAGTATCTACTCTAGTCGAAGTTTTATATCACATTCGCCATTTGTGCTTGCCGCATTTTTTTTTCAAAATGTATACACAAGTGGTTTTTTCGGTTTTTTATCGAGAAGTTTTTCCGCACACCTGTGATAACAGAAAGTGAGGCCTGGGTCCTGGTTGCTTCAGAAGGAGCAGGAGCAGGAGGAGGAGGCGGCAAGTAAACAAGCAGTTTCGTGTAGGCGCTTTTCGACTGTGGATGTGCTAGTGAAAAATGCATGAGACATGGCAAAGGATGTCTGCCTGCCTGTAGCATTTGTCTGCCCGACTACCTGTTTGTATACTTTTGGCATACAAATAAAACAATTCGCTTCAGTTTGGCTACCAGGCTACCAGCCAATTATGTCATTCCAACTTTGTGCAGAATTATTTTATGCTTATGCTGCGCAGCTGGGCGGTCATTTCAAAATATTTAAAGAGCTCTGAGCCGGGGTTCTTTTGTATTTTATTTTTTGTTGCTTCTTTAAATATTATTTTTGTTGTTGTTTTTCTTCTTATTTTTCGCTTCAGGGACTCACTCAAAGAGCAGCAAAAATTCCAAGAAAATCTGAGTTATAATGTTTTGGGCTATAAAACGACGGCAACTGGGAGATCTTGGGGCTATAAAGCATGTGCTGGGTCGGGGTCCGCATCTGAGTTAGTCCCTGGGCCGGAGTGTGTACAGTAAATGGACTTTGGCTCGACTCAGCTCTAAGTAGGAGATTGATACTTTTTCGCCGAGATTTGCATAACAAAGCAACGGGGATGGGCCCTCGAATATTGTAGTCGCTGCGGATTTATTTATGCGCGCCTGACAGCATCAAAATTGGATAATGGAAATTGGATTCTAGTCGAAACGAAAACGACAACGATAAGCGACTGAATTTCTTCCAGCGAGTACCAAGAGAAGAGAGCTCCAGCAGCAAAGTAAAACTGAAACGAAACGAAACTTTCCGAGCTGGCACTTGACTTGATTACCACAAGGACGACACGTGTGGCTGTTGCAAACATAAACACAAACACCTGTTGAGATTAGGCCCACAGACTAGATACATCGACAGAGAGAGAGAGGGAGAGAGGGAGAGGGAGAGAGTCATGTACTGCTCGAAACGGCGTCTTATTAATATTAATGAGCATATGAGGTGGGCAAATGCCAAACGCTGACATCACTGCGAACGCCAGTAGGACGTGCGAAAATAAATATTTAATTATTTATAAATCATGACCTGACCAACAGAGACAACGACAGCAACGACAACAACAAGATAATATATCGATGAGCGATGAGAAGAGGGCTTTCCAGCATCGCAATTGTTTGCCTCTACGCATATTTAGAGCAAATAAATTGCAGGCAGGAGTGGACAGTAGATAAATAAATAATAACTCGAAATTCGGCTAAACGGAAAAAAATATTTGTAAAAACACCGGATGTTAGGCAAAGCTGAATTTAATACTTAAATGTCAATAGCTTCAAATGGAATTGTTGTTTATAGGATATTTGCATACACATATTATTATACTTATTTAAATAAACAGTGCAGACTATCTTATTGTAGCCGTATGTATAATTTACATCTATATGAAGTAAATACATATTTATATATATAACTCAAAAGGGGCAAAGTAAAACATATATATATTCTGCAAGATCACGTTTATAGGAACCCATCTTAGACTTAAGTCAAGACAAAATGCACAAAAATTTAAATTAACTTGTTTATTGCGACACATGTCCGTTTGCTTTTCGTTATGAACTCTCTTAACCATTTTATTGCAACAGGGTATGGAAAAGACAACAGCAACAGACAAACGAATAACACACATACAAGAACATAAACACAGTCTGGGCATAAAGGATAATAAAAACGGTTGAATTGTATGTGCATACAAATGGTCGAGAAGTGACAAAGTTGACGGCCTTCGCATCGACTTGCTGTAAAAATATGACTCTTTACAGAGCTGAAAATATATTTGACATTTATTTATTGTTATGGGTACATGTCCTTCCAAGCGGCAAGGCGGCCGCTCCTTCCACGCAAAAAAGAAGTCATGATGGCGCGATAAATGAACGCTGTCCACATAAATCGTATCTCTATAGTGAAATATAAAAAAAATAAACAAGTGCGACTGTTTTGTCCGAGAGTGCTCGACTGGGAGATACTCCAGGCCTATAGGATCGTAATAGACATTGTAAGGCCTTTTTAAATATAATAAATCCCATTATATAATCTAAATTAGTTTGAGTATTTAGAGTAAACACCCTATGTAGCTTGCCAAATAAAAAATAAAAAAATTTGAGTACATATTTAGTTCCTCTATATGTCATTATACAAATTAATATACATCACGACTTTATCTACCCATTGTTTAGTTATTTTGTGGGTACAGAGTATAGGAAACCAAACGATGGTCGCAAATGGAAACAGTAGCCAGAGCCCATATGCAGATCATTGAAATTGTGACACAAATATATGACTTTTCGAACATGTGCGTGCCTTAATAACTTGGCCAATTTACGAGCCGATGTTGGCCAAGTGAAGCTTAAGTGAAACATGAGCCATGAACGCTATAAAAATGATAGGCAGCTCTTTCGTTGCTCATGAAATGGTTCATAAATTTGCTATGAAAACATAAGCTAGTTAGCATATGAGAAACGACCGCCATCAGCGGATGTAAAAGTATCTGACGCTTACAAATCAATATAAAATTTTTATCGGTTTCTGTCGCCATCGCCATAGTATCGCTGATACTACTATAAGTTTTTTTTTGCCACAGCTCCCACAAAAGCAACTAATTGGGCGAAGTGAGGAGTTGTCATTGAAAACAATCGGTTCATTTTGTCGCTATAGATATTCAAACTTGTTTACGTGCAAGTTTTCTTTCGCCTGACAAACTAGTTTCTTTCAGAATGTTGCTGAATAAAAGTTTTTTCTATTTTCGTCGCTTGAAACTTACAACTTTTCAATTAGTCACACGACTGAGCAATTAAATTTACTCCGTCTACGCTTTTTGCTTTCATTTACTATTCTTTTATGCTCGAAATATCCCCATCCTTGGTAGCCAACTTGCAGACATTTATCTTACTCGACTGTCCGTCGGCCTGGGCCGATGACTCTCCATACGTTTATTTGTTTTTGCGCGCTGGCAATAAAGCGAGCAACCTGGCAACAATGTTGCGCTAGAAGGACGACAAACTTGTCGTAATTCACTTTGAAGCGAAGTTTGCCATCGATAAATTTTCTACGAGCCAAACACTTGTTGCATGCGCCAGAGTTGCGCCTGGAGCTTGGAGCCAGGAGCCTGGAGCCTGCCAAGTGGGTTGACTAGAGGCAACTTTGTCTCAGAGCTAAGAGTCAATGTAAATCATTTGGCACTTGCAACGATGAACGCCACTACAAGTCGATCGATTTTGTTTTGAGTGTATCAGAATAATAAGAAAGGAAACAAGTGGAGAAGGATTATCTTCGGCGTGCCGAAGATTAAATACTCTTTTCGAACCTTAAAGCAATTTTTACTATTTTTCCGTGACTGCTTATTTAATTCGCAGATATTAATGTCGCATACATATACCCCTACATATAAAATAAAATATATAAAGGTATTCATGTAAACAGGGACGTTTCACTATCCGCAGCTCGTGGACGCGTCCCTTAGCATTCATAAGTGCTACCGAATTGAACAATATACAAGTTTCAGTTTTTCCAAAAAGTCAAAACTACATTACATATGTATACTACAATATACATACCAAATTTTGTGCCTGTTGCTCTTATACCTTTCAAGGCCGCTGTCGGAAATTGAATTGTCATAAAACTTAATCTGAACATACGAGAGCTTATATTCAGAATTTGAGATCCATATTTTTTTCGCGTGTCATTGGTTTTGCCAATGAATTTAAATTTTTCTTTTGAATTATTCTATTAAAGCTACTTTATGTATGAAAAAAAAAATTAGAAACAATTTAGGAAATTGAAAATAAATGAATTTGACTACAGCTATTATATATTTGAAAAGAAGAATAAGAAAAAATGAAAATAAATGACCAGTCGCCGCTGGTTTCGAACCCGGGTCCTCTCGCTCACCAGTTCGCAACTTTACCCACTACGCCACAAGCCGTTTTGATGATCGCTGACAAAATCCCATGAAGAGCAGACTGTCAAAAGCTTTCTTGTTTTGCTTTGTACTGCTTACACCAAGCAGTTTTAAGAATCGCTAACAAACTCGATTTATACTGAGCTTTTGTTTTTTCGCGTGGCATTGTTTTTGTTCTAAGCCATTGAAAGCAAATGAATTTGATTACAGTTATTATATATTTGAAAAGAAGAATAAGAAAAAATGAAAATAAATGACCAGTCGCCGCTGGTTTCGAACCCGGGTCCTCTCGCTCACCAGTTCGCAACTTTACCCACTACGCCACAAGCCGTTTCGATGATCGCTGACAAAATTGCTTGAAGAGCCGACTGTTACAAATTTCCTTCTTTTGTTTTCCTGCAACCTGCAACTCGCGTTTGTCAGCATTTGTTTTTTCGCGTGGCATTGTTTTTGTTCTAAGCTATTGGAAGCAAATTAATTTGATTACAGTTATATATTTGGAAGGAAGAAAAAGAAAAAAGTATTAAATTAACAATCAGTCGCCGCCGAGGCTCGAACTTGAACTTGCGAAACATGCGTTCGTTAGCGCGGCTCTTTACGCCATACGCCACAAACCGTTTTGATGATCGGTGGCAAAATACCTTGAAGAGCAGACTATCAAAAGCTTTCTTGCGCTTGACTTTGTTTGCTCAGACTATCAAAAGCTTTCTTGCGCTTGACTTTGTTTGCTCATATGCACCTGTTTTTTCAAAATATTTAATGACGCATATCTTCGCTGTTTATGACTCAATCGATTTGCGATTTTACCCATCGATGAGTTATATGGATGTTCAAGTGTACAAGGAAATTTAAGGCAATTGCTTTGAAAACATCGGATTTATGGCCAAAACCGACTTTGAGGTGTATGGCAGCTATAAGATATAGTGGTCCGATCCGGCCGGCTCCGACCAATGTGCTGTCCCCTTGAATAATAAGTGTCTGTGCAAAGTTGCATCGCGATAGCTCAAAAACTGAGGGACTAGTTTGCATACATACAGACAGACAGACAGACAGACAGACAGACAGACAGACAGACAGACAGACGGACATGGCTAGATCAATTTGTTTTTTTTTATAAGCATATTGGCAGTAACTTTTGGGGGTCTCAGACGCTTCCTTCTATGCGTTACAAACTTCAGGACAAACTTAATATACTATTTTCTTCGAAAAGAGTATAACAAGGTCTAGTTGGGCGATGTGCGTGATTATTTACTATATATTTGTATATCAGCAGTAGACGCTTGCATATATAAAAATCAGATAGCTCTGTCGATTACAATTGATTTTTAATTAGTTGTAAATGCCACAAATGAATCAATTTATTGAATTACCTGCTGAAAATTAAACTAACTGCTGAGCTGCTTTTATAACAATAATAATATTAATAAGCTACACATTTTTAATGGCATTAAGCTGGATAGATCTGGTACATTTGAAGGCCACTATTTTACGTACTATAAATTCAAATTTCCATTGAAATTGTTTTGCAGTTTGATTGTTAGTTGTTAGAACTAGTGATTGTTAACAAACACACTTAAGACCATAACTCAATCTGAAGATTACTCTATACTTGCATCATCTACTTAACTGAGAGCCGAATATTGAATTGGATTTTGTGCAATTTAGAAGCACTTACGGCGGAATTGCGACTTGACGTGGCCGTGACGTGACATCTGTTGCCACAACCATCACAAACAGTGACGGATTTGTTGCACGCCCCGAAAACAAAACCATCCAAAGTTGCCACTGAAGCTAATTGAAATGTCGGCCTTGCTTGGTGTTAATGTAGTTGTTAAGCAAAAGTCTTGTGTATAATAGTTAAATTTATAAAAATGTTCTTATTTAGCCTGCTTTAAGCCGTTTGTTTGAGAACGACTGAAGAGCAATCATGCAGATTGGCAATTATATAACGAAACTTTCATACAAAAGCACTGACCGTGGAACTTTTGTGAGGGTATACATATGAATGTGCACAATTTGACATCGGACAAGTGCATCACGAATATATTTTTCTTTATTTTTCTATCGAGCTATGCAATTAGTAGAATTGCTCGAAAAATTCAGTGTAAATAAGTAACTGAATAATTGTATTTAAAATCGATTATTTTACAAACTGACAAACATACTTAATAACATATAAACAAACATATATACTGCCCAGCTGGGCAGTTTTATAGAAAGGCATGCCAATTGTATCTGCAGATGAGCCGTCGTCAATGGTATCTAGTCTGAGTAATCAAATGACCGTAAAGAAAAAAGATTTCATTTAGCCTTTTATTTTTGGGTGCTGCAGTCGGCCACTTAACCTTTTCTTTTTAGCCCATTTTGTCTGTAATTTCAATTAAAATCAGCGGGGTTCGGTTTCAAGGGTTTGACTCAAACTTTCGTTATGCGAATGGCCAACTTTTGATAGGCTGCCTGGCAAATTGTTAATCAAATGCAAAGCGCCGTTGTTGAAGTGTATTTTTTGGGCGAGCTAAAGATTTGAATAACGGCAGCAAAAGGTAAATGCAAATGAGATACTTAAGAGCTGCTCTCTAATTTTTCGTTTTTTTTCAATTGCTGCCCTTTTTTTATTTGCCTTCAGGTTGAATTGCGAACTTTGCCATCGCTCATTTGCCTCTCACCGAAACTAGTTGGAAAGGCCATCATTATCGAGCAACTTAGTGGAAAGTTAGCAAATTGTTGCAGTTCTTAAGAGCATTGTGCGCATAAATTAGTTTTTAGTTTCGTCGATTTTCGTTGATGGCTTTGGTATGAATTACCTTTATCAGACTCTGTCATCATCTATTCAAAACTTTCTTATACACGCAACTTTTCACAGAACTTTTATTTTAACTAGCTTTCATTTTTACTATATTTAAGCTGATCCCAGTTCAGAAGTTAAGTTCATCAATTGAGAGAGCCTATTAGTAAAATTGTCGAGTTGAAAATACTATGACCCCATTAGCATAATAAAGAAGATAAATTTCCCACTCTATATCAAAAAAAGGATTGTTCAGATATCAAAACAATGAAACAATTGACAAACAAAATTCGCCAAAAATATCAAATTAGCAAAGTTTCTATTAAAATGAATGCACAACAACACAGTAGCGAAATTGTTCGTATATATAGATATATCGCAAATGTTGTGTGTGCTTGTGTGTGTGTAAGTGTGTGCGTGTGTTGCTGATAACAATGTCGATTTAATTACATTTTATTGACTTTGCCGCTGCTACCCGAAATGCCAGCTATCAAAGTTTGGGAGGCCGTCGGCTGCACGTCATTGTTATAAGCTCTTATCTGACATTAGGCGCACATTATGCCCCGATATACACACACAGATACAGATATCAGGCCCCGATGTTGTCCCACAAGTTGTTATTTCATTACGTTGACACATAGCAGAGTAATGGAGTCTGCTACGAATTTCAATTAGATCGGATGTATTGGAAACAAGTATTTCAAATATAATATACAAATTTGTGGTTTGTTTTTTGATATAAATTAAACCGCTATTATAAAAATACTCTTTCAAGTATATCTTGGATATATCTATATATTTGTTTATATATATATATATATATATAAATCACTTTGTCTTTAGTAATTTCAAAAATTCTCTAGTTTTAAAAATTGAAAACTATTGTAATTGTAAAAGAAAAACATGCATTGTAGGTTAGAGTATTTGAGTTTCGCTGCAAGAAAATGTGTTACTCCTGGCGGTAGTAATAAGCACGTCATTACTCACACACCCCCACACACACAGGCACAGGCACTTTAAGTCACTCACAAAAACAAACACATTATATAATTACATTTAATTATCTGCATTGAGTTTGCGGCTACCCCAGGCAATCTCTCGACTTTTCCAGTTTACTACTTCACTATTTAACTACCGCCTGCCTCTTTTTCTTGACGTGTTTATTAATTTCACTTGTCTTTCAGACTTGACGCCCTACTGTGCCATTTGACTGGAGGATTGCCCCCTAAGCGTTATGCCCCAAAAAGTATGCAGCACTTTATCAGACAGCTACTGAAGGCCAAAGGCTTTCACCCCTCTTATCTTTGAGTTTACAATTTGGACAAATTTAACATACGAGAACTGTCAAAATACTCGCTCTGTGGGGGATATGAGTTTCCTAATGGGCATAGGAATAGCGCATAGAATTCATGAGCGAGCCTTTCAGAGTTTTGTTGCTGGAACAAATAAAGGTTGTCCTTGAGAAGGCCGCGCTCATTTATTTGCTGCGTATTGCTTAGCTTTATTATGATAATCGATTTTTATTTAACGACTTTGGCCTAATTTGAACCTGCGGATATTAACAAAACCAATTAAACCAATTTTCAATGGAATTTTTATATAAATGTGAATCATAATAAAATATCACAACATTATTCTAAGCAGTTTTAAATATACGAAAAATATGCATACATCTTTGGCAGAAACTGACAAACAATTGTTTACCACGTAATCATAAAAAAACATAAACAAAGAATGCTTCTAAAGCTTCTTTCTTCACTGTCTTACAATTGGCATTGAATTACAAAAGGCAAATAAAGATCCTTGAAGTGCACAGTGCGTGGGGTTTTTTTCACTCTGAAGCTTTTCCCCTTCATAAGCCATATAAATTTCCGGCAGTTTCATTTTACCGCTTCGCATAAATTTGACACTTTTTTGTTTTGGGTTTGGCCAACAGTTTTTTCGGGTTTTTATACACTCTACAGCTGAGTTCATGTTAAAGCAGATTTATTGTACTGTGGAAATAATAAATATTTACCTCTCTCTACCGCTGTCGCTTTACTTGTAATTTGTCTTTTAAATTTGCTTGTGGTCGTGAATTATTTGCTTATGAAATTATTTCTTAAAGCAAACTGTTGTTGCGGCACTTTAATTGGTCTTGCGGCACTTTTGTATGTTTTTTTTTAATTTTTATATTGTATCATCCCCCGATTGTTTTTGGAAAATCAACATCCAACAAATCGTTCACATTTATGTTCACACAATTTGATGTTCTTTTATTTATTCTTTGCACGCACTGTTCAAACATATGAGTTCAACCCCGATTGTTTCAACACACAATAATTGCGACTTTCCGCATAGCGTTGCGACTCTGTTTGGAAAAACCAGTTTTGCCGATCTGCCTTTGCACACGTGCGCAGCGTTTTGTTGACAGGCAACGACTGAAGCCGCTAAGGAAGCCGCTGGCCCTAACATCAACATCATCTGTGTGCGCGCCTCTGTTCTGTTGTTGTCAATGTTAATGACGATGGAGACGGTGGTAATGATGATGTTAATGATGATGCTAATGATGCTTCGCCCGGCCCACGCCGAACAGCTGTTCGAATTGTGTGCGCTTTTGAAGCATTTGCAGAGCAACAGACAGTGAGAGAGAGAGAGAGTGAGACTTCGGCTCTCTTTTGCTGTACCGAAGCAGAGTCGTTTCGGAGTCGTCTTCCAGTGCTGTTAAGGCCAACTTTAACAGCAGCTGTCTGTGTGGGTGGTCACTGTTAGCACAGTTACTGTTAGCATTTTGCTATGATAGAAATTGTAAGTGTGAGCCCGAGTATTTAATTAATATTATTATGATTAGTTTTTTAATGCCCAATCGGCAATTGTTGTGTGATGCGTCTGATGTTCGCCGCTTTCGTTCGCTTTTATGCCTGCTGCGCATTTGTTTATAAACAAATTATGCGAATTTGTTTGTTTCTTTGCTTCTTTGTTTATGGGCCCAGCATTTGCATCTTTGGCGCACAGAATAGAAACACACCCAGCCACAACAAAAGCAATCAAAAGCAATTATTGGTAATAAATCAGCGATCGATTTATGAATGTGTCAATGGATTTTTAAATACATATCGTGACGTCAAAACGTTAGATGCGCTCAGAAGTGCTCCTCCCTGTCTATGTATCTCAATGTGTGAGTGTGAGTGTGAATGTGTGTGTGCGTGTGTGTGTTGATTTTGTAAATAATTAGCCATAAGCCATTTGGTGGAGGCTATGCAGCGTATGCTTAATATTCCAATTGGCAGTGCCATAATGATGTTGCCAATGATGATAATGATGACTGGGTTGAGATCCGATGGCGCAGTAGCGAAAATAAACAAGTGGCTATTGAATAAATATCAATTATGAGATTTATAAATAACAAGTATTTATTTATATAATATTTACCATAATGTAGCCTTTCGAAATGAAAACTAAAATAGCTCTTTACTTTGATGTACCTGTCGCACATTACATAAAATCCTGAAACGCTTAAATTCCCGCATTGCTGCTCAAATATTTCAGGCAGCATTCTCTGTTTATTAATGCCGTTAATTTTAAAAGCCACTTTGGCTTTTCCTTGTCATAAATTTTGTTATTTAAGCGCAGTTAACATATTTAAGCGCATTGCTGAGCTGTAGACAGCAGCAGCGAAAGGAAACTGCAGCAAGGACATCCTGTGCCACACTGCTTAAATAGCTGGCAAGCTGCACTATAATCATAATCTTATAGGAATACAAAATAATATTTTAAAATTATTTTTTCTGATGTTTAAGCTTTTAGATACAATTTTAATAATCGGTATATCAATCAAATTCAGGCCAGGGCATTCTTATCATTGATCAAATTGTTACACGAATTCACTTAAACGCGCTCAATCAATGTAAAAGAGCGAGCGTGTAATTGTTTATTTATTTGCCAATATCTAAAGAATTATTGTAAATGAAACAATGAGCCAATAAGCTTGCTGTGAATTAAAAGGGAATATATAATGAAAAGGATTACGTATTAAATATGGCGAATAATATTACAAAAGCCAAACAGAAAGTGAGCTTTAGTTGTCACATTTGACTTTGTGTAGGGTATTTTGATAGTCTATATATATGTATATGTTGCTTTTATTTAAAATATTTACAGCATAATAAACTGTAAGCTGCGAGCGAGTGCTGTGCATGTTTGGTTTGGTTGGTCTCGGATGCGGTAAGGCACGGAACGGAACGGCACATAACACGTTCGAGTCACGGCCTCACCTCTGTCCCATGCTGTACGTAAACAAGCCACCAGAGCGTCACTTGGCGCCTCGAAAGGACGTGTGGCATGTGGTGGGCGTTGAGTGCCAGGATGGGTGGCAACACTCTTAATAAAAAGCAAATTAGCTGAAGCACATTAAGTTGATGCGTTAAAAAGCTGCTGCAGCAGCAGCAGCAGCATCAACATGAACAGCATGACAGCCGTCTCACTCTCTCTCTCTCTCTCTCTCTCTCTCTCTGTAGGTCCTGTCAGTGCCGCGCCTGCGGACCATTTGGCACCAATTTTATGCCCAGCCATAATGCTAAAGCCAGTCGTATACAGATTGCTCATATGAGCAGCAAAATGTGCTCATAAAAGCAACTTAAATTCGAAATTAACTTATTAGTATATGTGATTGATGATTGAATTGAATGTGTAGTACTTTAAGTTAAACTCTTGTACTCATTAATTACAACTGCAACTGGCTTCCTGCTATTTGTCTGGTCATTTAAGTGTCGAATTTACAATCCACTAGCGTCTTTTAGGTATTTGCTTACATATAAATTGCTCGGTGCATTAATTCATTTTAAATTACACGCCATTTTGCATAATGTGTGCTTAATGCAAATTACGGACGGCATATGCCAATGCAGCCCTCCCTTTCCCATTCCTTCTCAGGCAACATCCTGCGGCAGCAGCACGTCAACTTTGTACAAAATCGGGCGATGAAATGTGTTTTAAATGACTTCCGTCGTTGATTTTTTTGCCCGGCCTTTGATTCAGCATTTATCGGCAGCAGAGCAGGCAGGCGGGCCCTGGGGGCGTGGCTGATTCCTGCATTAACTATGCAAATGTGTGGCCTCATTAAATGTGTTTTAATTAATATTCGTAAAATAAATGCAACAATGTGCTAATTAACGTTTAATTGCGAAGCATAAATACGAAGGCACATTAAGTAAATGTTTAATGCGACTCAATTGTTTATTTTGCGCCATTTAAATGTGCGCAATGTATGAATGTAAATGTTGTATTTAATGTGGATCACAATCTGTCGATGTAAAACTAAATGTAGATTTCTGCAACATCAAATTGTATAGCAGAGTATAGCACAGTCAGTCAGCTGTTCACCTTTCGCCTTTCGCAATCTCAATCTCTGTGACTCTTCTGTATTTGGTTGGTTGTCGTCAGGCGAATTCCATTCGCTGTCACATTCGACTAGTTGTTTGCTTTATGTGCGCAAATCTCTGCAAGAAATCACGTAATATATTTGCATATTTATGGCAGTGAGGGTCCCCGAGACTGTCATCCAGGGACTGCTATCAAGTGGCGTGGCGTGCAAGCGGCAAATGATGCCCACACGTGCGACTGCGACTGGGATGCTGAGCACTGCGGCTGCACTGCGGAGCAAATGAGTCCAGCGAGTCGGAGTCGATGGAAGCGAGAACGACAGCGAGAGCAAAAGCCAGAGTATTGACGAGCAGTTGTCTAGTTTCACTCTGTGGACATGCGACTAGGACTGTGAGGGTGCGCTGCTTCAATTATATCTAGAAATGTCAAGCATTTGGCGCACTTAAATGCTCAATTTTATGGACGGCAATTGAGAGGCAGTCGAGCGCTCAGCAGTGCAGTTGTCCCCAGCTGCCACGCCAACTCCAACTGCAAACCCTAACCCTAAAGCACTAGCCCAATGACCCAAATTTAAAAAGCTGTACAGCTCGCCTTGCATTAACGAGTCAAAGCGAGCCAATGTACAATTAAACCAATTGCAAAGTGTTGTCAACATGCCGCAAGAAGCGCGCGGGCGGCGTGCGTTGCGTATACGTAACGCGATATGTGAGGCACCAGCGATGTCTATGTAATTGTGTGTGTGCGTGTGTGTGTGTGTGTGTGTGTGTAACATTTGCTGCTTTTGTTCAACAATTTCCGCTAGCATGCACTTTTTGCCAGCCAGCCAAGCATGAAGTCAGCGTCGCTTAGCTGCTCTTGCAGGACTAGCTTGCTCTCTCCTTTAGTCCTCTTGTCCATTTCTTGACTGGCAAACCCTTTGAAGTTTGCACATCATCATTTGCATAACTGCACACCCACTGAAAGGGAACGGAATAGGTCAACCCCTTCTCAATATGTGCATGCCTTGACAGCAGCTCTAATGGCACCAGCTGATGTTCGCTCTCCTGTTGACATTTGTCGTCGGCGTCGCCGTCGCCGTCGCCGCTGACGTCTGACAGGCGACTTTCGCGGCAGCCCCAGATTGACACAACAACACCTGGCACACACACACGCGTTAGTCAGGTCAGCTAAGTTTTGCCGACACTGCACGTGCCGAGGTCACCACACTGGGGCTCTTCGCAGCAACCGTCAGTCAGGCAGACCCAGTTTAAGCCCCCATTAAATTGACACATGCTTAACTAAACGCTATGCGGGGACATTAGACTGTAGTTGCTAATGTGCCACAAGAGGCAGCCATTTTGGGCTTATTGCAACAGGTCCTTTCTGAGGGGCAATTATAAAGTTGGCATGTTCAAACTGAAACTTTTGGATTCAGAGAAACTTTTCTAGGTTTGACGCTTAAACATACACTGCACTTAAATTCTGTGAACTTAAAGGATGTTGTTATTAATAGAAAATGGAATTTCTAAGAATCGGAGAATACTTTAATTGGCCCGTTTTCTCAAATTGCCTTTAGCCCAAAGTTGACTTGATCTTCCTTAAAAGTTAGCAGAAGCAACTGATAAGTCATACAGAAACATTCATTTTCCCTATCACCCATTGAAATTTGCTCCACACACACGGCATATTTATCATCCTTACAACTATAATAAACTTTACAAGCAACATGAGAAAACCCGACCTTTGTATAGTTTCGGCTGGCCTCCCAAATAACCTATATTTCAGAGAGTCATTGTACCTATCTAGGCTCTCTAGTGATTTCTTTGTTGGCCAAATGGCTGCCATAATTTCCGAGCATAGTCGAGTGCATTGCTTTCTAATGGGCCAACTGCATTGGTGCAATGATAAATGGGTCAAGCGTTTCTCTAATCTACCGCCTTCCTAAATGTTATTTATGTAGCCGAAAATGTGGAACACACCAAAGCCGTGCACAATCATAAATTGAGCACCCAGGGGGCAATCATAAAATCTATTTGAATAGCCTGCTCAGCAGGGACTCTATCTCTCTTTACCTCGGAGTAGTTGCAGCTTCAAAGTAATTCGCTAATTTGCAAAAGCGCCAGAGAATATGCAATAGTGAAATAGTCAAATAGGAAAATAGAGCACTACAACCGACATCAAGTGGCAGATAGCCTAATTTCAATCGCTCAATGCTCGACCGTCATTTAATTTATATGCTTCGCCAACTTCTTTTGGCCAGCAAAAAATAAAAATAAAAAAATACAAAAAAACGCGGAAAAAATGTGTAAAAAACGTTTCGTTGAAATGAAATCAGCGACCGTAAAAAACCACGCCGGCCGCAGCAGCCTCACATGGCGCGAATTTGTTTGCCCGACTGGCTGCTGGACGCTTTGAAGCTCTAGCCTCTGGCTATAGCCCGGAGCAGTGCCTTCCCCCTTTGCCAGCGCTGCTCGAACTCGCATTCAATTGAAAGGGGCAAACAGCCAGATGGTCCTGTTTAGCTGCCTGCTGCAGAGCCACAAAAACATTCAAAGTAATTGATGTGAAGAGCTCTCTAAGCGCACGCTCCTTCCGGAATTCGCAGATTGGGGCCATCAAATAACATTCATCTAGTTGATATATTACCAGCGCCAAAAAGGCCAACAAATGAGCATGCCAAAAGTGTGATTAGGCTTTGCCTAAAAGCCTCCAAAATATATTGAAATATAAAGCAATCGCAACTCTAAATCAACTTCGTTTCTTGCGGCTGATTCAGTTGGCTTTAAGGCCCACTTAAATCGCGTTCGCACTCAATATTTCCCAGCACTCGCATTAAACTTCAATTTCAATGCGCTGTGTGTTGGTTGGCGTCTGAAAATGTATTTCAGAGATTGCAAATCGTTTGTGCACACCCACACACAGAATGGGCAACAAGGTGCAAGCGATGCGAACAACACTCGCTACAAATAAGATATCAAGTTCGTCCTTCGCAAGGTTTATACGTGCACACTTTGCTAGCGAGAACTTTTGTAGATTCAATTGTGTTCAATAATAAAATGGATCCTGGTCAACTTCTGGGATACAGATTAACATGGAGTAACAAAGCAGTTGTTTGTATAAGCTTACAACAGCACCAGATATAGCAAGTTAGGCGATTACATTTACACACAAACGTGCACGTGTAAACCAGCCAAAAGTAAGAGCGCGTGGCACCATTTTAAGTTCAAGTGTAAATAAAGTCATAGCAAAAGGGAGAACGTGCGCGCACAAAAATTGCAATTACCACTGGTTCAACCCAGTAGAATGGGAAGCTACGAAAAAGGGGAGCTGGCTGGAGTTGGGTGGAGGTGGACGAACTTTTCTCTGATTGTCTGCGCGTGCCGCGACCTCTTTGCACCTGCTGGGTAAGTCGCAGCGCATTTTTGTCGAAGCACTCAAGTGCAAGTAATAGAAGACGTCGAGCGAAGGGGCTGAGGGGATAGCTACGGCAATTGTCAGTATTAAATTGCGTTTATTGGCCACTTGGTCAGCGCGAAACTTATAAGCAAACTTGATTTTAATACTTTGCTGCAGTTTCGAAGTCATTTTTGAGTTTTACCCCATTTCAATTGTCCGTTTGCAGCGAGATACAAAAAAGTAACATTCAGAGCGTGAGAACAGTTTGCACTTTCCACTCCATTTGCATGCAATTTGCCACTTTTCATGGAAACTGACACCTGCTTAATAGCATTGCCAAACAATTTCAAAATAACCAAATTATACAGCAAGCTAAAAAGTTTAAGAATGAATATAGCAATAGCTGTTGATTGTTAATAAAATGTAAGCAATTAATAATCGGCATCTTTTGTTTTGAATGTCGTGAACCCTTTTTGCTGCAATCAAGATGGGAAATTTAACTAAATTTCTTTCAATTTATTATATGCCTGAGAAATAAAGCGTTCATTGCATGCATTTTCAATAAAGTGTGAGGGTGATTAGCAAGAGGATATTTGTAAAGAGAAAGTCGCAGATGTCCAGGAACAGAGTTTGCCTCACGTAGATATAGTTGCAGATATTAACAGAACGTTCATTTCGGGTGCAGCGATTTAGATGCAGTTGCTCCAGCTTGAAAAATAAATTTCTAAATAAAGACAGTTATGAATATGAGAGAGCTCACCTTTTCCAAACGCCAATTGCGTTTGTTTTTCGGCCCTCGCATCAATCCGAGCAATTCAACTACATACAAGCGATC
Source organism: Drosophila flavopinicola (assembly GCA_035042425.1). Taxonomy (NCBI): domain Eukaryota; kingdom Metazoa; phylum Arthropoda; class Insecta; order Diptera; family Drosophilidae; genus Drosophila; species Drosophila flavopinicola. The sequence continues at coordinate 5,415,084 of JAWNLL010000452.1, read as the reverse complement.
CAAGATCTTGCGCTCCATTTGACTGATGCATTTGGCCAACTTGATGACTTGCAGCATATTAGAAGTGATCAGACTGAAGCCTAAAATAGCGACCAGAGACTTTTCGTCTTGAAGCCAGTAGCTCGATAGTCCAAAGTAGCTGATGTACAGCAGTTCAATGAGCAGTCTGGTGGTGTTCGAGGCACAGCATACTAGCTGCATGCTGCGGCGTAGAATCCGTAGTTTCTCAAAGTACTTCAAGCACTGGGAGCGCTGTGTCCTGCTGAGGCTCATGGATTTCTCCAAGTGGAGTGTCAGTGTGCGAATGAGCTGCATGTGAAGCAACATGGCCACATCAGTGCAATAGAACAGAACAACAGCGCGAACAAAGTGATACGATATGTACCAAAGATTCCAGGGCATTATATAAGCAACAAAGTAAAGTAGCATCAGCTCGCGTATCAGATGGCAAATTAATTCGGACAGCGGCAAGTGCACGGCCCTGCCAAAGAGCTGATGATGCATCCTTGCCAAGCGCAAGAACAGATTCAGCAGATCCTGCAAACAGCAGCGATGACGAAGGAATATCCAACCGTTCAACGCAATCCCAAAATATCTGATGACACCCAAGCACTCGACCATGCGGTTATTGAGTCGACTCAGATCAAGTCTCTGATTCGGCCGTTCCTCTTGAAATAGTGTGAGACATAAGCCACACATTGGGTACATGTAAAGCCAGTGCCAGAACTTCACATAGTTATGCCAAAATGCAGATCTTACAAACTTACGCTTGTCGCGTAAATAACTAAATTCGTTAATAGCGAAAACTTTCGTTAAGCCATTGAGAAGGTACAGTAGTACTTTATGGTAGTACATCATGACAAGCACTGGTGCGCCAATCCTCCAATCCACCACTATCAACTATTGTGAATATGAAATGCCACATTGCTTAGTCCTAATTGATAAGCCATCAAATTAATGATCGTGAAACCCATTGAACTCAATTGCTTGTTTTTTATCATCTTTTCCGACTTCTTAACGACCTTAACATATTGACAACATGCACCATATTCGAACATATATATTAACTTATATTGATTTTTACATTATTGATTATTAGAGTTGAATTCACATATAACATAAGGTTTTTACATTTCTTTTTCGAAACACAATCATTTAGATGTTCATATTTTAAACTGAAACTGACTAGCAAAAATATATTAATGACCATAAAATCTATGGCGTCCACAATTAAAGAGCGCCTCACGTAGATATAATTAAAGATGGAAACGGAACGTTCCTTCAGAGTGCAACGCTTCAGATGCATCAGTTCCAGCTTTAAAAGTAGAGACAAAGACAAAGACTCTTTAAAAGTAATGCCAAACTATACATTATTGCATTACAAACAAATTACCTTCTCTAGTCTGCTGCGTCGTGTGGTCTCTGTTCTTCGCAGCGACCTGAGGAACTCATGTTGATATAGACGATCCAAAATCCATCGCTCCAACTCCACAATGCGTCTGGCCATCTTCGCGACATGCAACGTATTGGAGCTGATCAGGCAGACGATGAATATTTTGAACACACCATTGCCTTCTCCGGATAGGATGTAAAGCCAGAAAACTTGCAAAAGCGAGAACATGGTGAACATGATCTCTACGCATAACCTAGCAGTGTTTGGAATACACCCAAATGGCTGCAGGTCCTTCTTCAGCAGCAGCAATTGCTCAAAGTACTCAATGCAAAGGGATCGCTGTAGTTTCCGCTTCTGCTCCGACTGATCGAGATGTCTAGCGAGTGACTCAATACAGCTTAAGTGCAGCAGCATGCTTACATCAATTATGTAGAACATTATCAATACTCTGCAAGAGATGACGCCCATTGAAACAATCATCCAAATTTCCTGGGGAGTCAAGTACCAGGCTGGGTACAATTCGCGTAGCAGATGAGCCGCCAAATGGTACCAGGGTACAGTCACGTTTCTGCCAAAGAGATGGCGATGCATTTTCAGTATACTTAAGAACCGATTTAGCAAATCAAGTACATTGCGACGATAATGAATCATGTACCAGCCTAATGTTGCTATGCTCGCATATCGTATGACAATCAATGTGACCGTTAGCCGCACGACAATGCGTTGAAAAGTCAGTTCGTTGGTGGCATTATCCGAGAGGAAAACCGAAAACATAAATAAACTTACTGGCCAGATGAAGAGCCGATGCAATATTTTCATGTAGCCATGCCAAAACCTTGAGCTAATGAATTTATTTCGCTGTTGATCGTAGTGAAACTCATTGATCGCCAGAACTTTGGTCAGAATGTGGACCGATTGCAGCAGAGCTTTGACGTAGTAGGACGACATAACAGACACTGACCATCGTATTATTAACTAAGCTAGATGTAAACATAGAACATAAAGTTCAATAGCCCCAGAGTCGATTACAATTAGAGAGCAGGGCAAGCCTTTAACGCATTGTAATTAAATAGATGCGAGCTGTGTCATTCTAATTAGCTTACAACTAGGTGTACTATTAGCTATTTCATTAATCAAACTGGCCCAGACCACAGCACAAAGTGCTGGCCATAAAGCACTCTATTGCCTAAGCATAACTAATGCCACTTTTGGCAGCCTGCCAGCATGAAATTTGCGTCTCAGTCTCACAACTCTGACCTTCTTGTATACCCTGTATATTTGTGTACACAACAGACATAAGAAGGCATATGTGACCGTCTTAAATCTATAATATATATGTCTTTAATCTATATCGCAGAAACTAAGCAGCTCTCTCAGAATTGGGCATAAGTTATATTCATATGATTATAAATATGTTGTTAGCTCAGAGCTAGCATCTAAACCGTATACAAATTAAATTCATGGGTCCATATACCCTATGGCTGTATATGCCCTATCATATTTGTTAGCAGAGTATCGCCTAGTCGAATGCTCGAGCATGCTTACACATTCGGACTGGTGCTGTGAAAACACATGTATTCGTTATGAATTAATGTTGGCCCACTCACAGTTCCTAGCTGCGCTGCCGACGCTCTCCCGCACACAGGCAAAATTAACTTGACAGCAAACTCGTCTCATTCATCATAATTATCGCAGGACGCAGCAAAATGCTGCATACTTCTGGCCTGTAGACAATAGCCGAAGTCCTGGCAATTCGGTGCGTCAGTTGACACCTGTGCCGCATTCTGGTTTTTTCCAGGAACCGCCGATCTGCAGCCAGGCGCGTTTGATATATGAGTTTGTTTTGCAAACTGTCTCAGTTTGCTTTGTGGGCGGGCAGTGAAAGGAGACAACTCCTGGAAATCGGGCTTTTAGCGAGCATTTTAATTTACCTAATTTGTGAGGCAGGCTGCAATAAAACTTTGTGACCATCTCCCTGCTGAGATGTGTGCGTAGGCTGCTGTTGTTTTCTCGAAACGAGCTAGAAATTAATCGTTGCCATTAACTTTGATTTATGACTGTGAGTTTTGCTCAACAGCTGATGGAGTGTGCCAACAATTTCAGGGTGTGGCCTAGTCAAGCATTTACTTATGGCTTGCCATATTTTGTGCACATTATTTATAGTTTTGTTTCCATTCGGCATGCGGTGTTAACTAATGTTCTAGGTCAATAGCCGACCCAAGTCTGTATTTTTGTGTTTATATTTTGTTTAGTTTTGACAAACAGTCGTTTTGTCCAGTTTTTACCTTTGCGCAATGTGATTAAATGCTTATGGGCAAAACAATAATATGAGAACTGCGATCTTAAATGTGAAAAGGCTAATTATATAATTTATAGCATTACAAAACAAATATAAATATGCGTAATTGAATGTAAGCAATTGCAAATAGTTTAGTAGTTACATAAGTCAGACTTCTACAACTTTTTTATTTATATTTTATAATATGTATATAGAAAATATATATATTAGATATTAATAAAAACTACTCTACAGCTGAGTGCAGATTATCGCCAAGAGAATCATACACGTCCAGTGCATTCTTGTTTATTAATATTAAAGCTATTCTTGCGCTTTTTTTTATCCCGACTAGCAGCTGCTATTCAATAAGCCCAAATTCCATGGCATTTTTAATAAAACATAATTTCCAAAGGCTATGCAAAGTCTGACGATATAAAGCGTCGCCTTTTTAACAGCTTTTGGCTGTTTATATATATGTATATATATTACTTTTTTGGCTGCAGTGAGCGTGGAATGGTCACAGCTTGGCACAATTACAGGGATTTATGCGAATTGTGTGCGAGACACGTCAGTTGGCATAAAATGAAGTCGATGCTCCTCTATATAGCATATATATTAGGCCCCGCTCCTCCCTCCCTCTGATACACACACACACACTAGTACATTGACAATTGGCACTGCACGTTAATTTGATTTAGACGCATTGCTGAGTGAACCTTTTCTCTTTGGCCAAGCTTTTGACTGCTGTTGTGGCGCTTGCTCATAAAATTTAATTTGGTGACGCTGCAGTGCGGAGTACAGTTGACTGGGGGAAGGGATTGTGAGGAGAGTGAAAAGTGTGCTAGCAGCAATTTATAAACAAAAGCCAGCGCCGCACAAGCGCCATAAATTGGTCGCTGATATTTCACACATGCTGGCCACATTAGGCGGCTTTCACACATATCAATGCGAGTGCAAGTGTGTGTGTGTGTGTGTGGGGGTAAATAGTACATAGCATGTACATACATACATAGTTACATATGTACATCTGCGTACATTTCAATTGAATGCGCCGAGTGGCGCTAATAAAATGCTTAATTTACCAGCTCGGGCCCCAACCAACGACCCCTTTGGGCCGTAAGTACGACTATATTTTTAGCATTGCCTCTTGCCCTTGGCCAAGACCAAATCGTCTCGTCAGACCCATAAACCAAATATGCGCACACGGTTGTATACCCTGTGCCTTGGGCCAAAAATGGGTATTTAAGTTGAGGTAAGATCCTATATTAATTGAGATGCTCATAGCAGTTTCTCTAGATTTATAGCCATATACTATATATATCAATAGCAAGCTGAGCTTTAGCTGAAGACTGCAATACTTACAGGGTATACTCAAGTCATTCAGGAGCTCAAGTAAACAGTCGACCATATGCGATTGCTCTTATTCTCATTGTTGTTGTTGTCGATCAGGTTTATTGTTTGTGGATTTTTATGATATTTTATTGCATTGCCGAGTGTGTTGATTCTCAGTATGTGTGGGTGTGTGTGAGTGTGTGGGCGTGTGTGAGTGTGTGTGTACTCTGCTTACAGTACTCATTTGTGGTATGTGGCATACTTTTGAGTTTATGTACCATTTCTTGACTGACTGAGTGATTGACTTGTTTGAGTTTACAACAACGCAAATCGATGTGATTTTACGACGTAATTGAGTTTACATTAGTAAATATGAATATTCTTTATAAGCAAATAACAATATCTGCAGAGGTTTTGATAAATATTTGTACCTTTGACCTGTAGAGGTTTATACGCGCCTGTTTAAAATTAAATATTCATAAAAGACGTTGATATGAAAAAGAAGTGAGAGTGCCCTAGTCGGGAGTGCCCGACTAGGAGATGCACTGAGCCCAGTCCTTCATTAATACTTACTTAAATACAAATTCAATAATTCCCCTCCAAATCGCTGGCAACGCTTCCTTAAATTCATTGAACGTACTTGCATTAAGCTTTCATTTCAATATCCCTGGACGACCTATAACAATTTGTGTGACGCTTACTCCCAAATCGAAGACCATAAATGGAAGGGGGACTGCCAAGATTTTGTCGCAGCCATAATCCAAATTACAATGCGCATTTTGGCCATTGGCCTTAGCATAAATTGTAAGAAGGAATAATATCCGATATATTTACTTTTATTTGCAATGAACTTGTCCCAGGGCAGGCTAAGACCATAGAGAACTACAGCTGCACACACATGCCAAATGCCCTATGCCACATGGCACATGGCACATGGCATTTAAGCCGCCATTATATTGCTTGGTTGCTGCTTGTCTATTTCCGGTCTGTGCGCCATTATTGTCATGCCCATCGCATCGGTGTCCATGAAGCGTCTCTGTTGTGGTTATCTAAACGTTTGTTTTGTTTTCTTTGCTTTGCTGTGCTTCTTCCTTTTTTGCATTTCAATGTTTTTCTTCTTTTTTGTGGGGCCATGTTTTCAGCTTGGCTTTTAAGTATTAGGGATCCCGAAACATTGTGACAGTGTTTCTTTTCTGCCACTCTCAACCATTTTCTATCTCTCTCCCTCATTGAGGATGTTTTCCATTTGGCAGCCCCGTTATGACCTTTTTATTATGATTTTGTTGATTTCGCTTTTCCGTAGCGGAAAAAAAAATCAAGATGGCATATCTCAAGCGTTATTACACGAAAGCGGCATACTCTTCAAGATGCTGTTTATTTCCATTTAGGGGTAAGTCTAATTTAAATAATTGTTTGCGTTTATTGAATGATTCCTCTTAAATATATATCTATCAGGGACTTTCATACAGAGAGAGTAGGGTGGTGAATAAGTGGTGAAAGTTGTTGGACTGTGTAACAAGCGTGTCTGCATAGTCAATCGACTATCACCAGGGTTGTTCAAAGAACCTGTTTTCGACATGTGTAGAGGCTGGGGGGTTCTTAGAAAATTGCCTGTGTGCTTTTGGAATACCATGCCTAGTATTCAAATGAGACGCGTCATTGCCAGCACTTTGGTTAGCACTTCAGGCTAAAAGGCAACTTTAATTTGAATATTGCTATGCGATGCGTCTCTGCAACTATGTTTACCTTCTGTAAATGTAAAGTAACTAAAGTAAATTCCCTGTCTGTTAAGCTGGCCTGCTAAGCCTGCTATGAGCGCTCATTGAGTTCAATCAATAAAAATCAACTTAGTTTAAATCAATTTGCTCGCCAAGTTGAACCTTCTTACCTATTCCGTTTGCCCAGTCAGCTCTTAATTTTCTATGCCCAAATAACACAATACAGCTTGATGCTGACAGGGCGTGTGTGTGGGGGAGGGAAGGGGGGCGTGGCATCTCAAACCTAAGCGCAAAATAATATGCCAAATAGAATAAAACAGAAATGGGCAGAATGCAGAGCAAGCAAACTGCAAAAGTCAGCCTTAGTAAATATTTCCTTTTACTTTATATTTGCTTTAACATTTTTGAAATAGTCCGAACAATTTTTTTGTTGCAATAACCCAGGGAGCGGAAAAACAGTGAAAGTGAGGAACTTTCCATCCCAAGGGAGTGAGGTTTTTTTTTACGTATATATTTTTTTTAGAACGGTCCGCATTTTGGACTGGCTCCAGCATATTTAATGAGCGGGTGGGAGTTTAGACAATGAATGTATGTATTTGCTTAGCAACTGGCATAAATTTAACTAATAGCAGCTACTTGTATTTTTGGGCAACTCCCCAATTTTAATAAGCTGAATGGAGGACTTCATAAGGCTTCATTCTAAGCCAATTTTCTTCGTTTATTTCCATCGTGGACTAAGGAATTTCTAAATAATTAAATTTTAATATCGCTGCTCCAATATCATCGCAATTTTGATCAAGTTCTAGATGGGGGGATTTGGCTTGTCAATAAGTTATTCTTCGAAAATCAAGCAAGCAAATTAATTCTAATTTGATATCGATGGCATGTTGACAAAAATAGAATGACAACAGATAATATAATAACAATAAATAGCTTTGTTGCTGTCAACAAAGAGCCTAAACAACAATGGGATGATGTCTTACTCCGCTTCAAAGTTAAATATAAAACAAGCAGAGTTTCTATTGATAAATATTTTATCTATACTTTTTGTTGTATTGTGCACTGAACAGAAGATGAAAAAACTGCAATGTTAAATCGAACACTTCCATATTTGATTTATTTTGTATAAAAAAGCCATATTAAAATGCCGTGCTCAATACGATATGAAATTAATGTGAAATCGAATTACAAATCGTATTAATTTTACATTAATTCAATTACAACTCGTATTAACTTTTTCCTTTAACACTGTTTTTTTTTAAATCAAATACATTCATGAATACATTAAAAATAAATCAACTATGTAAATATTCGATTTGACATTGCGTTTTTTGCCAGTGTAAGCGACTCAATAAAGCAGACAATGCAGCATAGCAGCGACAGGAGCAGCTCGCAGCTTAATTCCCAGCTGCACAACAACAACTTGCACTAGTCTTGGAATGACGCTCTATGCAAATAGGAGAGACAAATAGAAGTCTACGATGTTATATTTTATTTTGTTATGGCATGTGCCAACAAGAGTCTATTCATCTCTCTGTCTGGCAAAATGGCATGCATAACGGGATTTTGGCATGCTTTTTATGCCCCACGAAATACTTATGAAAACAAATCAGGCAAAGGACGTTAGCACACACAGCAAAACAAATATTCAGCAGCTCTCAGCTCTCAGAATACGAAATATTTAAATTTTAAAGTGAAGATAACAAATTTAAGTTGTACAAGAGTCAGATGAAGAATCTAGATGCATCATATATCATATAAACAACAATTGTCTGACCGTATTTCATTTAGAGTCTTCACTTGAGTTTTGGCTTAATATATCATTTAGGCACCCCTCTTTTGAAACCATTTTCACAGCTGTTAATGTATAATAAACTAGCTGTCACAACGGCTTTGCTATGTGTATATGTATATGCTTAAGCTCACCTTATAAAGTGCTGGCACTGGCACTGGCACTGAGGCCATAAAACTTCCATTTCGCAGCATTTTGATTAGTCCTTTTCTATCTGGCCCATTGGCTGGAACACATTTTGCTGCTTGTCCAACGCTTCACTGCGCTCAAGTCATCAACTTGTCAGTTTTTGTTGAGACAAACATATTGGCACTTCGCCCTCGGTCAGACTTGGACTTGGACAGAAGCAGAAATCGGAGTTGAGGCAGCAGCAGCAGCAGGATCAACAGACATGCTAACTATGGCCATGAATCAAATCAGCTACTGCAAAAAGTGATAAAAACAACTGGTTGCAGAGTGCAGACATTTAAATACCCTTTTTAACCTGTAACATTTATTTCAACTTTTACAAATATATTTTCTAGTGAGGAAATATAGAGCCAGAGCTATATCAGTACAAAATGTTAATTCTCAGTGCAAGGTTATGAGCAATAGAATAGTAACGAAAAGCAGATTTAGTAAAAGAGTAAAGTTGATAGAATAGACGAGACGAGACACGACTAGGCCACAGCTTAAGGCCAGAAAGTAGGAGTAATTGCCAGTCGGCTGGCTGACTTTACGATTACTGGTATGAAAGTGCCATAACTCGACAGCTGCACAACCAGTGCAAGGCTAAGCTTCTCAGTTCTCCGAGCTCACATAAATTTACCATTATGCCATCACATTGGTTTTTTACAGCGCAGACAATGCGCCGACGTAGTTTATGCAAATTGTTGCGTTTGATTGAAGTGCGATATGTTATGGCGCTATAAGTATTCGTATGCATATGAAACTGTCGCTGTATATATAGGTGTGTATATTTGCCAAATGGCCAAATGTCATACACAATGGCAATTAACCCAAATTGCTGGTGTTGTTAATGTTGTTTTGATGATGGTAGCATTTGCTGCCCCAATAAGTATGCAACACAAGCCGCACAAAGCATTTACACTGCAAATTAATGGGCGGCAATATGTAAAGTGACAGGCAAAGGCAATTGGGGACAACAGGCAGGTCCTCGAGCATGCTGTTGATACTCTCTCGAGCATGGCAAAATATTGGTGTGTTTTTTTTTGGCCACATGCATTTTGCTCATTTTCGGCCTAGTTGCAGCTCATGAATGATTTGAGGGACCTTTGTTTGCGTGATTTGAAAACTTAACTCGAGCTGTTGCTTCTGAGCTATTGCTGGTTGTTTCTTTTTAAATTCAGCAGCAGACAGCTTTATCAAAGCGTTTAGTAGAGGGTTTTTCTCAGCACTAATAAGCGTAAACATAAATATACATTTATATACATATATATATCCATATCCACATGAGTCGTCAAATTTATCGTCTCAGGCCATTATGGCACAACAACTGTTGCCCCTATAAATTTGTTAGTAAATTTATCAGAGCGTCGCTGTCGACGCCGCATGACGCTCATTATTTTTCAGCGGGCGCTCAACTCCACTCGTTTGTCTTGGCCTTGGGCAATTTTGATATGAATGTAATAGTATAAAAAGCAACATATACACGAATATAATGGAAATGCGCACCGAATAAAAAACATGGTGTGTTAAATATTTTACATGCCGCCTGGCAAACTTTGGGGCGACATCTTTTGTTCTCTGTCCAGAAGGAAACTTTGATTTGAAAACTCGTACAGTTTTCATCTTGGCCTGCTGCCTTGCCGGCAGCGCCATTCAAATTGTCAACAGCTTTCCCAGACTTGGCCCAATTGTGTCTGGGCTCACACAATGGCCATGAGCATCGGGTACGGGTACGGGTACGAGAAGGGAAATGTAAGCTCAGCCCTGGATGGATTCGCCACGCCACGCTCTGTTTCAGTTTTGGGTTCGTTGTTATTGTTGTTGCTCTAGGATTGTCTTACTTGGCTGCCCGTCAGTCAGCTGTTTCCAGCTTGTGTTTCAGTTACGGTTTTTATGCGTTTGTCCATTGGTTTTCACAGTTCTTGCAGAAAACAGTTTTTGTCTTGATTTCATGTTGAGACATTTACAAATTATGCCCCTCACCAATGCCTCGGGGTCAGTTGTTCTTGCTGCTGCCGTTGTTGTTGTTGGCCCAGTGAAATCTATGGCCACAGTTGCTCTTGTGGCAAATGTCTGCATCGAGTTCACAGTTCAAATGTCAGGCGAGCAAATTGAGTGACAATGACGCGGTCGACGCCTAACCCGACAGACCCAAATCTGGTTGCGGGTCAAAGAGCTCAAGGCGACTATTACCTTGAATCTAAAATTATTTCAAATGTATTGTGTGTCCCTCGAGTGCAATGTGGGTAAACTTATGTAGCCGCATTTTAAAGCAGAAAATGGAATTATTAAATTATTTAAATGCCTAAGAGCAAAATAATGACTTTCTTAAATTGACCGAAAAAGACCTTAAGGATTACAAAATATATATTTAATTTATTGTGTGTATCTATTGAAATCCAAAAATGTTCATATTATCTTCAAGTTATTTACTATAGCTGATATTTGGTTACTCGTGCCACTGTGCTATAATTCTGGCTGCAACTCCATTGGCTTCCGCTGCACTTCAGCTTCCCCATTCTGATCTGATATAATGCACTTTAATCAAGCAGCGCTTATTATTAATTAATTTACTTGCCAGTCAGCGACAGGGACTTGGTTAGTTTACCTGTGTAGGCTTAACATGGAACTAGCTGCCATTCGTTGGCATTAAAAGCCATCAGATTCATTTGATATGCACAGCTACTGAGAAGGAGCCCGGAGCCAGACTGTCTGAGAAGCGAGCACAGCTAAAAGCCTTCTGTTATTTTGTAACTGCACTTTGATACCCTACTTGGGCTTACGTTAAAGCACCATTCAATTTCATTGCATTTACAATTGACAATTACGACGAACTAAGTATTTATTGTTGCACTAGTTAAAGCGATGAGAATATGATAACTTAAAGTGAAGGCGGAAATATTTCACACTCAGTTGGTTTATTTTAACTGGACAAATGTATATTCAATTTTATACATTCGTTTTTACATATTTTTAATTTAAAATGCAGGCTGTCCGCAAACAGCAAACAGCTCAAAAAAGAGAGATAAATATACAATGCGATTTTTTTCTAACTTGTAAAATAATTGATCGACCGGGAACACCGATTCGCAACATTCTCTGTTGGAGCGACTTTTTAAGTGACGCGCCGCTTTAAACGCAATGATACGAAGGCTTAAAATTACGTATTCCATTTCATCGGATTAAAAAAAAAGTCGTGAATAAATATGAAATCAAATAAAAATGTAATATGTTGGCGACGATTCGAATCGGTTCGGTAATCAAATAAATGATGCACTGGTCGCCCCTGTTGCCTGCCTGTCATAAAGATGACAATTTTGCATTCACGTTGTTGGCTTTTTAAATTACAAACTGAACGAGCACAATTAAAAGTGCATTTCATTTGCCACACTCACCTGACATTGTTGCGAACTGATTTATTTATCAAATGTGGGCTGCATTTCATTCCTTTTAGCAGTTGCTGTTGCTGATAGTGACAACGTTGCAGCAACAATTTGTCATGCTTGTAGTACTTGTATGTCACCTGCCAAGCGAACCTGGACACATTTCGGTATAGCCATGTTCCAATGAAATTAATTACACACTTATCTAACTGGCATTCATTGTGAAATCTCATTGTCTGGCATTTTTGCTCGACTCCCTCGACATCGTTGTCGACGTCTTTCTCGGCTTATGTAAAACAATGCAAATAACGTCACGGGCGACATTTTGATTATGAGACGACGAAAGCAGGTCGCAAACACACAGACGCAGACACAGATCCTGCCCACCCACAAAAGAGAGAGATTGTGGCTACATCTACGTTCTTGTAGTTGCTACTCCCACTCACTTATATAAACTTTCACCAGGGAACACCCCAAGCAATGCGTAATTATAGCACAGACGCACGAACGTTGAACGCAAGAAACCTGCTCCCGCTCCTGCTCCTGCTCCTGCACTCCTGCACCTGCAGGAACCGTTACACGTGTCCAGCTGGGTGGGTGGCGCTGGGCAGCCTGCCAGCTGGAATGGAAATTGCGCTTTACCAAGAACTTTATCAAGTATTTATCATTGCAGTAGTGCTCTTGGTTTTAATTAGATATGTATGTTCAGATAGTTGTTCAGGCTGTATGCTTACAGAGATTAATCATTAGCGCAGTCAAATCCCTTGGCTTGTGTCCACAAGCTGTCAATTTGATTGTCGCACGGCTCAAGCCCAACTGATTAGTCCCTCTTTGAACCCTTTTCAACTATGCACAAGTCGACAGCCTGTCAAACAAGTGGAAATCTCAACCAAGCATATGCAAAATAAGCTTCGCTTGGGTACATTTCACCCAATTTCAATGAATTCTAATAACCTGGCTGGCCTAAAGGGCGTGGCCGAAGTTCTAAGCCAATGACTGAGTGGGCGTTTCGAGTACTTTAGGGAATTACGTTCCCACTATCTCATCAATCTCACAAAAGAAAACTATGGTAGAACAAGACAAAAGTTAATGTAAGCTTGACGCTTACAATTCGCAGACGAATTACAAAACAATCATGACAATAACAGCAGCTGTTAATGGCACACTGTAGATAACAGTTATATTTTAACATACACAGCTAACAGCACTCTGTTGTTCTCTAAGTCCGAATTGTCAACGCTCTGTTGCTCTCTTATTTCTGTGCTGCTTTCCAGCTGGAAGAGCCGCCAAAAAATCAGCTGGTTGCTGGCTTTGCAGACGCTTTGGCTTGAAATTCATTCAATTGCTGCATTTGGCATGACAAACAATAACAAATAATCAGCTTCACCTTGACATCTCAAAGGGTCTGGAATTTTAATTGAATTTTATTTATGCCGCAAAATGTCATTAAATTCGCATGACGATAAGAATAAGCCGACTCGATGGGCGCCAATAAATTTGCCAATACTCCCTACTGCCAGCCAATGCTATTGGCCTTAGCCGGCAAATGGTGCGTGTCCAAATCGCATATCGATGTCTGATGTGGGCGAGCCCACATCACAAGGCGTTTGCTCAACGTTTGGGGCAAATAAAACGTGGCAACAAAAGCCCCGAAAATACAAAAAACAAATAAAACGAATGGAAATCGAAGATAAATAAATTGCCGGCAAAACGTTTTTATCGTCGTGCAGCCTTTGACACATTTGCTTAATGGCCGCCAAAATAATTCAACTTGAATGCGGCCCCATGGCGTATGCGCAATTAAAACATTTTGCGTGTGTTATCGCTATCGCAGCTATCGCCTCTTGACAAGTTATTTGCTCAACATTGTTATTGCCCGAACGAGTTTTATATTATTTTTGCTTTTCACCGACAACTGCCATCGCCTATCGACGTACGTTATATCTATAAGTCATTTGACAATTGGTTTTGTCTGACAATTTCAATATGTTTTCTTGTTAGCGACACATAAATCTTACCATGAGCAGAAAAACTTGTGAACAAAGATACTTTTTAAGGCACTTCTTATGCCCTGTAGCCATATTAATTCGCAAGTGGATAAGCGAGCTAATAAGTTTGGTGTGTAGGTTTTTATTGGTTCTATTTCCAGTTTGCTTTCGATTGTAAAAAAATAATAGGGGTATTTATTATTTATTTCCTTCATCGAAAAATATGTTTAATACTTTTTCACATACTAAGGATTAGAGAAGTTTATTTGCATACTTCCAAGCTGTGTACAAGGTATCTTTCAGTCGAGCAGCCTAACTTATTATTTGTCTTTATATTGCATTTGATTTATGACAGAATACTTAAGCAACTGAAACTTACCATGTGCTCAACTTAACTTACACAGCTAGCTTCATCGCTTTCAGTTTATTCGATTTGGTCATTTGAAAAGCCAGACAAAGTTTCGTTATTAAATTTTATTGTGTTGCATTGCTGCTCCACTACAAGCCTACAATTGCGATTCCCACCTCAAACGCTAATGAAATGCTTGCGGCATGCCACAAAACTGTGCTGCTCTATGGTATTGGTGCCGCTTAATGCCGCCAGTGCGGGAGTACATTGTTTTTCCATTTGTGCGGCTCGTTTTAATTGCAGACCATGCAAAATGGGCCACGTTATTGCGGACAGCCTTCTGTTGAAATCGGTTGGGTTGGGTCGGGTTGGGTTGGGATTGTGGGTGATTTAGAGCTTGGGTGCTTATTGCTGATGCTACCGGCTCTTTGCCAGTGGAATATCTAAAAATTTCGCATATCGTGGCATAGATTAGACAGCAAAGTTTGCAAATTGCATTCCGGGCTAGCTCTTCATAAAGCTAATGCAAAATCAGCATTAAATGTTGATTTTATTTGTAATTTCATTGTTGATTTTTCTCTTCAAATTGTTTTGAAAATTTAGAGTGATTCTCGAGGCCTTCTCTGAGCAGTTCAGTGAACTCTTAACGATATCGCATAGTTTTATACTTCTCTAATCTTTAGCAAGGACAAAAATGTGACTGAAAATGGATTAAAGCACATAAAAATCGAAAAGTTCACAAATAAAACGTATATTATGCAGTGAAAAGCGTTTTATTGACAGTCGTTAAAAGCAGCCGGCCATAATTTAATTTAGAATGTAATTAATTTTATTTGTTTTCTGCCATGAAGCTCTGCTGCAGCCTAAACAAACCTCCGGCTGAACCTTTATACAAGCCTGACCCTGACAACAGCTGCGTGGCAGCAATGTTTAAAAAAGGTTTGTTTTGCTTTGGGTTTGAATTCTGTGGAAATGAACTTTCGAAACAGTTTCTCATTCAAAAGTTTTGCTCTCGACTTTTTATTTATCCGCAAATATTTGTTTTTTTTTCGGCAGTTGTAGGTAAACAAATGAGTTTAGTTTGGTTGAGTTTTGTCATTGCGGGTCTGTCTGTTTTTTTAAAGCATGTAGCTTTAAAGAGTGAAAATGTATCCCGAATTTTTGAGTTGCCATGGCAAGTTCTTCTGTATACATATCATATGCAATTTCACAACACTTTTATGTCCCTCTGTGCATATCTGATGAAAATCGCCATAAAATACCACGAGTGTTGATCCGTAACAGCCGCATTTTGAAGTGCCGGCTAATAGACTTGTAAACTGTTGGCTTGTCCCTTAGTTAAATCCATTTATAATCCACAAAGCAATTACCAAGAAGTGGCAGACAAAGTCACCAGCGCCACGTGCAACTGGCTGTGGGCCAACTATGCTTGGATTCTATCTATACATGTATGTCCTCTGGCCAGAGACTCTTTAGTCGCTTTAGTTCATCTATGTTTGTATGAGTGTCACGCAAATGCTGTTAGTTTATTTTATTGCACCATTTTCAGCAACTGCTTCGCAAGTTGGCAGCTTAGGAGTGGAGTGAAGCAATTCGAATGTTCCCACAAATAGCTCAAGTTGATTTAAGTGAATTGAAAAGAAAACTCGCACACATAATATAATTGGCCAGAGTCGCATGCAGCGAGAACGGCAACATCCTTTTGCATTTGATTAAAGCGTTTGCTCAAAGGATTAGAGGGACATCATTTCCTCTACGTTCTACGCTGTATCCTCTACTTCATTCTGAAGGCACTTCGGGCTTAGAAACTCGGCTCACTTTGATTTATAGCCCTTGAGTTGGCTGCTATTCAAGGATTCAAGGCTGTCGACGGTCATTGGCGACCCTGCAAAGGTGGACGTGAGGGCGGAGGGGCGTGGCACAGGCTGGCTAGTCTGGGCCGCGTCGTCTAAGCGTCGTTTATCTAATGCTAACTACTCCTTTGGGTGTCTGCCTTGAATTAGAGCACCCTTAACGCCTAATTCAAATGATGGCAAGGACTTGGCGGCTAACCGAGAATCACCAAGCTCACAAAAGGACGACGACGGCGCGTAGCATAAAAAATTCATTCATAAAGTGGGTTTATCTCTTTCATTACTGTTCATTGCTTCATCCTTCGCATGAAATTCAAGTTGATGCTCCTTTTTGGTGGTCCACAAATTTGTGGCCTGCCCAAGATTCTTGTTGTTGCCGTGTTCCATTTTTTTTTCAATTTGTTTGCAGCATATCTGAAAGTTTCAGATTGTTTAATGTCATTTGTGGGCTTCGCTGTTACTTAATTGAATCATAAGCGCTCGAGTTTTTTCCCATTTGCAAATGGTCTTTAATCTTTCGACAAGCGCTAATTGCTTTTTATTGGCATTAATTTGGTTTTTGGGGAAATATATTAATGCGTTTCACTGGTAATTCAGACATCAACATGAGACAAATGACGCTTCAGCACCATTTCTGTTCGTATCATATTTATTTTATGCCCTGCACTGATTAAATGCATCACATAGAGTATAGTAAAGAAGTTAAAATATATTTAAGAAATATATAATTTGTATTAAAGTTAATTTTTAATATTTTATGAAAACTGATTTTGCTCTAAATTACATTTATTTATTTTTATAATTTTATTTTGTGTGTACATATTCAGTTTACTTAAAATAGGTCCACATCAGGGAGTTCCTTAGTCATACTTGCAGCTCAATTGCGATTAATTGGATTTCATATATACTACGCATTAAAACCAAAACATAGCTCACTCTTTATATATTATTTATTCGTAAATGCAAACTAATTGCTTTATTTACTGTTTGTCTCTATGAAATTGATGATTTGGTTGACGAGTGGTTGCTTGTTGCCTAATATTAAAATTTGGCCAGAATTCAGTTGGATGGCTTTCTGCGGCTTTCACATGCAAATCCATACAAGATTTCGTCTATTTACTGTTTATATTGCGTATCATTTTCTATGGCTTTCAATTTATCAGTTCGCCCAGCCCCGTCCCGAATCGAAATTCAATTTGGTCGTGCCTTTCATATGAATTTCAAAATTGCTTACATAGAGCACATCAATTGATTGAATTCTGTGGCATGTAGCATGCAGCATGAAGCATGAAGCACCAGCAGTAGGCTGGCACTGGTGGGCACAACGGAGGCTACTCCGCTGATTGATTGTGTTGCCAGTTTTTTGGAACGACCTTCACAGTCGGCGTCTGCTATCATCTTGACAGCCAGGCGCTGGCGTTTACCTGTCGTCCTGATTGATGGTCGGTCAGCGGTCGGACACGTGCCGGTGACGCACTTGAAGATCGTTAAACGAGCCAACCAACAGTTGGTTGGCTTCTCAGCTCAGCTGGAAACGGCGCTACTGTCCTCTCGACTTAATGTCCGGTTATCCACAGTTAACAGTGCCTCAAGTTCACTGAACTGGCAATAAAGTGCCCCAAAAATGTAACAGCCGTCAATTGACAGTGAAAGTTGCGAGGATTGCTGCTGCAGGAGTCAGACGGCGTCTGTGTCGACTAATTAACCACAGGAAACTTGAGCAGCACTCTCCCCTTAAAGGCTTGAGCCAGACATGTCACAGGTGTGAACAACTCACAAAAGCCATTGCACTCGCAAAAGGTGTGCAGCCCAATAACATTTCTGGCTTTAACTTTGCAGCATTGTCGACGTGAAAAGGAAACATACCGATATTGATTGATATACTAGTTAAAATGCGAAAGGAAAACACAATGTATTTTTGTTTGCTTTCTTTCAATTTGGTTTTTATTGATTTTTAAATATTTATATATTTTGCATATATCTATCGTATTTCAGTAGAATTCTCATAGTACATTAAGATAGAATGATAAGCTTAAAGTATTCACATTTTTACAGCTCAACTATTCCATTCGAATGCCAATTTAGTTGCATGTGCCGTCGTCGGAGTTGACAACTTTTGAAAATCTGCTCGCAGCTGGGTTAATTGTAGCAGCAATGGAAAAAGAATGCACAGAAATTATTTGAGCGGAAATCAAATTGAAATTGAACGCCATTCAAACAGAAGCAGAAAAAGGAAAATGCCCCATTCTCAAACAGCAAAACAGCTAAAGTTGGAGCCGAGTGACGAGCATTTTTGCTTTCATTGCGCATATTAAAATGCTTACACTTGAATGGGTGCCGAATAGGCAACAATAACTTGATTATGATAACAAGCTCTCGTTGCCAGGAGATATAACTGCCGTATATATAGACTTAGCAACAGCCACTGTCAGTCGCCTGATCACACACTTTATGTCTACCTACGAAAAAGAACATTAATTTCTTTTCTTTTTTTTAAAAAAGGTTGTTTTTTTCTGTGCATGTTTGTGTTGCTGTTGGGACAAAGCTAACGCTAAATTTGCTGAATTAGTATGCAAAGCAAAAGGCAACGAGGTCCTTTTTGACTAACGGTGTTTGCCAGCACGCACGTGTACCCAAGGCTTCACAAATGCTTACATACATAATTAGGACTTTAATTCAAGCTGAAAAAAAATCTAAAATCACGTCAGTATGGAGTTACACACAAATAAAGTGATTTATAGCACAGCATTAAATTAAAAGGCTCTACATGGCTCTTTTTGACTAGCTGACTTTGTTGAGGGCATTAAATTAAATTGTTTAACGATTAACCGATAATTACGAGCAAAGTACACAAATCTGCAATTCCCAAGGATAACCACAAGAACCGCATCAGAACCAATGTCGATGTTAATCGAACTGAATAGCCAAGACAATTAACGCCACCAGGCGCTAGTCCAACATCCTTTGTCCTTCGTGCTTCGTGCTACGCATGGCTTACTAATTAATCAAAACAATCAGCGACGCATTTTCGTGTCATGTGTGTGTTCACTGTACAGTGCACAAAGGCCAAGGGACGACCTCGTCTGAGCCGCCAACCACTTAAGTAGTTTTCCCTTTCCCCTCCACCACCACACCACACCACACCTCACCACACAACACTTGAATGTTTGCTGGCCTCAGTTCAATGCGCCTGCGGTGGCTGATGCGAGACAGCATCCTTGAAGGATGCAAAGGACGCGTTCATTCACATAGTTTACTACAAACAAAGATGATATATGAAGAAGCAAATTGTGTGCTGCGGTTTTTTGAGTGTTTCTTAGCATTTCAATGGCTGCAAATTGAATTGAAGATGAAGTTACATCTAATTAAAATCTGGTCGTCGAATATCACAGCAACCAGATTTTTAAGTTGAAGCTGCAAAACGTCTGCTTTCGAACATAGATTTCCACAGCTTTATTATAGTAAAGTAAAAGCCACTGAATTTGCTGAGAGAGTAAAACAAATAATAATCTCGAGTGGCCTTTGATGTGCTTTGGTGCTTTGTTCAGTTTCTCAAAATGTGATTTGCGCTGCTTCGATTTCCTTTTCGTTTTCGCCATTTAATTGACTAATGTCTATCACTGTTGTTAGCTGCTATCGGGCAGAACGATGCCGGCATAATTACAAACGAAAGCAAAATGCCGCTATTGAGTGTCACTCAAAGTGATGGCAAGAAAATAAAAATGCCATTAGATTGGATTTTTTACGACTGGGCATAGCAGAGGCTAGAATATTAACAGGCGCCATGATCGACAGGCCTATAAAAGGTTGAAGTACAGAGAAATGTGCGCAAAAAATGTGCCGAGTCATAAATTGCGAATACACTCAAAGGAAGTTATAAAACTGTCTTCAAGCAGGCTACCCACACAAATTAATAAACCAAAATTGCGGCTTGTCCAATTTAATTTCAGCTCTCTCTCTCTCTCTGTTTCTGTCTGAACTTGTGGTGCGAGAGTACGCCAAAGAAATTTGATTTTAAAAATAACTCGACGGGACTCCTTTGAAAAGTTTTACCTGTACGACAAGAGTTACGCCTCCTTACTGCTTTTTGTGGTGGCTGTCATGACAGCAAAATCAGCAGTAGCAACGACCACGCCCCCCGTTTCCACAACACATCCCCAAGACGTGCACTCGTTTTTCACATAACAAAAGAAAAGCTGCTTACTAGTGTGTGTCTGTGTGTGTGTGTGTGTGTGATGGTGTGAGTAGAGATACCTCAAAGTGCTATCCGTTTCGTTGGCCTGCAGTTATATCATGTGAAGCATTTGTGCATTGTACCTGACAGGAAGCAGGCAGCAACAGCAACAGCAACAGCAGCAACAGCAGCATCAGCTGCCTCTCTTGAGGTGTTTATCAAAGCAATTCAACTCTTTGATATGCTGCTGCCAAACCTGCAGGAATGTCAACGACTGAAAGAATTCTATGGCTGCTGCTGCCCTCCCCCGCTGTGTGGCATGAAATTAAGTATACGCCGCATGGCGCATGCAAAAAGGATTGCAAAAGGACTTCCTGCAGTGGCAACTTTGCTGCTTTGCTCTGCTATTTACAACAAAATGTCGCAGAAAAAAAGAATGTACATCAAAATAGATTTGCAAATACGTAGTGCAATTTACTCGTTTTATGTGTATTTATAGAAGAGCGCTTTGTGCGAATCGCGAATTGCATTTTACAATTTGACAACAGCATTGTGCAATATTTCACTTAATTGGCTTTATATCATTTTATTACAGTGCTTGCTCTGCAGTTAGTTGGGTGCACTCTTGCGGTTGCATTAGTATGAAAAACTCAATAATATTATATCGGCGGAAAAATGCCGACATACAATAGTAAAACAATTATATAAATTCGCAGCTGGGGAAAAAAAATAGCAAACAATTGATTGTAATTTAGTGAACTTTCATGTTTTAAATTTTTTTCAGCCGCCGCATGTTTTGGTGAACCACAAACAAAAACAAAAAACTGCACAGTAAAGTGTCCTTAAAGCTGTTCAAACGGATTGCATTGCATGGCCGGTCAAGTGGCCATTAAATTCCTAAAAAAAATCACATGAGCTTAGCACATACTCTATGTGGATTTTTACCAGAGTGAAATTGTTCAAATCAAGTACTTTTCTTAATTATCACTATTGTTAGATTCAAGGTAAAACAACTGGGCAAGGATTATTTTTGTCATGCCGAAGACTTTATACTCTTTTCGAATCTGTGGACAGATTTTCCTTTATCCATATGCTATAGAGCATGGTATATATGAGCAAAACCAAAAACTTCCAGTCAACCTAAGCATACTGCGACGCTTCCTTCTATGCATTACAAACTTCAGCACAAAGTGAATATACTATTTTCTTCGAAAAGAGAATAAATATAAAAACCAGAATAATCTATCTATACTGCAAAAACAATTGATTCTGACAGCAAACATTTAATATATAATATTCGGAGAAACCACGCATTTTTTGTTAGCTTAAAAAATAAATAGCTGGCATAAATAATGACTCCCTTTACTGCCGCCTATTGACCAAGGTCAGCAGCAGCCTACTGAATTACAAACAAACAAATATCAACTTTATCCGCTCCGCAGGTGATATTTTTGTTTGCTGTTGCGGTGCTTATCTGCAAACACCGACGTCAGATAAAACGCGTCAGATACATTTGCAGCTACAGATGCAATTACACTTGTGTACGTGTGTCGAGCTTGCTGCGGGCAATGTGCATTTCCTTTTGGTTTAATTGCGCTTGCAACAAGATGGCAACCCTGGATGTTGGATGCTCTGGTAACTGCTGTCAATGGCATCAACACGTCCCATTAAATTTCTGTTTAATTTCGTTTTCATTTCCGCGGACACCGACGACTGTTTGCGTAGAACATGTTCCATTCGCTTGTTGAGGCGATGGTTGGCACGTTCCAGCAGCAGCAGCCAATCAATTCGACATTTCAAATATATACATACAACAAGCAGATATCGGTGCTGCTGCCAATCCTTAAGCATATATGTGTACACATGTTTTCAGCGGGTGGCGGAGGCGGAGACTGGGCGTACCGGGACATAAATTTCCTTTATATCCTTTGGTTGTCTCAGCAGCCATCGACAGAGTTTCAACGCGCCGCGCCGCCATTTATTATTCAACGGAAACGAGCACAAAAAGCGCCATTCATAAGTGAATATGTGTGCGTGTGCGTGTGTGTGTGTGTGTGTGCATATGCCGTCTCGCTCTCTCTACAGCCAATATCAATAGCTTTGTGTTGCTGTAGCGGTTTGCTTTTATTGTTGCCGGCGGACACATTTCGCTTGTGTTGAGAATTAAAAGTAACTCTTAACTCTTCTGTAGCGACGCTTTGCGGAAGTCGTTGCGAAATTGCCAACATCCCACAAAAGCACAACTGCAGCAGCGGGATGAGCAACAACGCTATCAACAGCGAGCCATGTAAAGAGTTAAAGAGTGTGTTGTGCGTGTGTGTGTGTGAGTGAGTGTGTGTTTGTATTCCGAGAAGGGCAAGGGCACAGTCATTCATATGCGTTCGACCTGCTCAGGCATTTGTCAGTCGCAACGGGTGATATGAGTGCTCATTTCCTGTGCGCACAGCGGAAGCAAGCAGAGATAACAGCTTGACGGTTGAAACCAGTAATTGAAGGAATATATTAGCGTAGATGATATTAAATAGATGGATAAGTGACAATCCGGGACTTGGGAGCCTCATCATATCTTGAGTTTTAATAGAAGAGCCGAAATTCGTAAGCGCTGATCTACTAAGTAAATCATTAGAATGCTATACTAAGTGATACATTTCTGATTCCACAAGTTGGACATATATAAGCCTTCCCGCATTGTTATACCACTCACTAAACCTTGAACACAAATATAAAAGCGCTCAGCCAGGCGACCCATTCCATTCAGCGAATAAATTGCTTGTGGCACTTATTAAAACCAAACATAAACAACAACACGGCAACAACAACAACTTGTTGCCTGAAGGCGCAGGACTCGTTTGCTGCTTTCACTTTTTTCCACATTTCCGCAGTCAGCAGCAGCGGAAAAGCTGGAAAATAATCCAGACATCACAGCGACTATATTAACAAACGCACGCACACAAATATATATCATATTGCACACATTATATGTATATATATATATATATATATAAAGCTGAATCTTTCAGCTTGCTGAAACATATGCAAAACTCACATTTCAGATTGCCGCATGGCAAATGAGCGCATAAGAATAAAACTGCGAATCTGAATTACGAATGGTTTTTATATAAAGCGCCAACGGAATTGCAAATTTATCTTCGCCCTCGCAAAGGGTATTCGTGTTTTGTGATGAAGTTAGTAACTTGCTGCTTGATTATATAATTGATAATAATTGTAGTTTAAATTTTAATAATGTTAAAGCTAATGAGTTTATAGCATTATTTTCAATCAGTTTTGATATCTATTCTTTTAACATTTATTTGTTTGGTTGGATTGGATTTTGTATGCGTTTTAGCTTAGAAACTATAACTTAAAATGTTAAATATTCCAAAATTCTAAACATATAATATTATTTAAATGTTTAATTGATTAAACAATAAATTGAAATGTATAAATATCTAATTTAAATACTTGAAACAAGTCCTATATTTTAATGAATATTTTTATTGTAGCTTTTTTTAATCGAGTCGACTTTAAATAAATATCAAAAATATATGTATTATAAAATCATACTAATGGCAAGTGCACTTAAACTTTAGTGCCTCAACTATAACTGCTCTTCCTTATTTCATCTCTACTTGTTCCATTCTGCTGACGAAGTCGTCGTTCTCGTCATCAGCATGGTGAGCAGCACGAGCAACAAGAGCAGAATCGCTTGCTTGAAATTCATATTTCGAATGCCATTTTTTTATGACTTATTATGTGCAGAGATCGTTGGAGGTGGGTCGGAAGGGGGGCTGGGGGCATGTGCGGAGAGGCCTGGCACTGTCTGCGTCCCTGGCATTTACCTGCTGCTTGCAAATGCAAATGGTGGACCATATTTCATTTGCATAACGCAGTTGCCGAGATTTTTGCAACGTGGCCATCGCATGTGCGTTGCAAATGTGGATTATGAGCAAGCGGCAGGCACTTAAAACTCGAGTAAAGAGTCGCTGGAGCGAGAACTGCTGAATCAAAGCGTTTACAACAATGTGACATATTAGTTCACAAGAGAGCTCTAACAGTGGCCAATCTGTGAGCAGTTACAGTCAGAGACAGTCCCACAACGGCTGTGGCACGTGGCACATCTTAAATGCCTGGTGGCAACTTAGTTCTGTATTAGTTTAACTTCATGCCAGAGATCTCAATCGTGGGCTCAGCGCCCAGCGTGCTCACTTTTATAGCAAATTGAATTTGCTGTGTCACGTTTTCAGCTACTTTGTCAATAATTTTTGGAGTTTTTTAACTGCCCAAAAAGAACAAACTCGCTGAACACACATATGTGCGGATACAAGGTGCTCAATTTGAACATTGCTTGAAAGTAAAGCAAAAGATGAAAACCTCAGTTATCAAACTTCAAGACAATTTCAGACAGACATTTTATAAAATTAGCTTTATGTTCTTGCCATCAAAAACAAAACTTTTCTTAGCAACTTAATAAAGAATTCAATTATGAAGCAATTTTATTCGGTTAGTTCTTAATATTCTAATAAAAAAATATAGATGGATAGAAAACATTACAAGTGTACTTGGAAAACATATTAAGTATTCTATTCAGTTAATTTCACCGGAAGATATGGAAGAACTTTCGCTAATTCTTTGTGGAAGCCGAAACGTGTTCCAATGATGCGGTCTCTTTGATATTACCTCTCTTTTGCTAAAGTACTCATGCATATCTATTATTCATTAAAGCAAATTCATTTCAAACTGAAACTTTTATGCAGCTAGCTCCAACTTGCTACATTTTAAACACCCTGTAAAAAAAGGAAAATAAAGTTTGCACAAGAAGGAACATGAGTATTTTTCTAGCCATAAAATGCAGCTGCAACTTTTTCGCCTTAGCCAAAGTGCAACAAAGAACTTGAAGCGATTGTTATTCTTGCCGCTGGTCAACTTGGTCATTGCACTTTGGGGCGCCATTTCGGAGACTGTGTGTGTGCGCGAGTGTGTGTGTGTGTGTGTGTGTGTGTGTGTGTGTGTGTGTGTGACCCAGTGAACCCACAAATATGCAGCACATGTTGGCAAAATCGCCATCAGCTGCACAGCTCGCATTGTCCTGCCGTGTCATGCCGAAGCCGAAGCGTAGCCCGTGGCCGGTCTTGTGTCCTGCACCGTGTGCTCCATGGCAGCCATCATTTGTCAATGTCGTCCTCGCCCAAAGCACACGCAACCGCCTCATCGCCATCATCGAGTCTCGTGCGGCTGCTGTTTTTGTTGTTATTGTTGTTGTTGCTGTTGCTGTTATGCCATGTTTGTTGCGCGTAATTCCTTAGCGACAGCAAGTGCGTTGTTTTTTCCATATGACTGCTGTAGCCGCTTTTCATAGCAATAACAAGCAACCACTGTGTTCTTTCCGCAACCGAAGAAGTATTACTCTTTCGGACATATTTAATAGTTTCTTTGCCACAAATATGAACTACCTGCTTCAAACCACAAAATTACAAATCCAAACAAAACTCGACAGATGGTAGGACAAGGCTTTGCTTAAGTCACAGAATGTCGCCACATTCGCCTGCTCACATCACAAATGAATATAGTTTTATTGCCTGCCCCGCATACATGCAAAACAAGCGACCGAAAAGGGATCGAAGTCTCAGCATTTAAGAACTCTCGCCGAATCCACCACAAAACAAGTAAGAGTGCTGTAGTCGGGAGTGCCCGACTACGAGATACCCTGAACCCAGTCCTTACAATAATTCATACTAATCTAAGCACACACATGCTGCAGTATAATCAGTATAAGCAGTGCAAGCGGTTTAAGCAGTTAGCTTGCTTTTTCGCTGAGCCCCACACAATGGAAAGTTAAATCTTAAATAACTTCTATGTTTATTGTAAAATTTATGTGAAATTTTTGGGGCAAGCAATTGTCCATAATATGTGTTACCAAACCAAATTGCAAGGTCGTACCTTCAAAAATGCATTTTTTGAACTTTTGGGGGGTTTGGGGGTGGTATCCAAAAAGTGAAATATTTGTTACATGTGTATGCTATTCGAGATTATACATGCCAAGTTTGGAGCCTCTATCTTTTATAACTTTGAAGTTATATCCCAAAAACGCAAGTCTGAAATCGAAATTTATCGATAACTTTTAAACGGTATGAGTTATCGATAAAATGAAATAAACTTGATCTGTCCCGGGATTAGGAGAACTTATGTTCCAAATATGAAGTCTCTAGCTCTTGTAGTCTCTGATATCTGTGTGTTCATACAGACAGACAGACGGACAGACGGACAGACGGACAGACGGTCAGACGGACAGACGGACAGACGGACAGACGGACAGACGGACAGACGGACAGACAGACGGACATGGCTAAATCGACTCGGCTGTTGATACTGATCAAGAATATATATACTTTATATGGTCGGAGATGCTTCCTTATGCCTGTTACATACTTTTGCACAAAACCATAATACCCTTACCCATTTTTAATGGGTTCAGGGTATAACAAGTAAGAGTGCTCTAGTCGGGAGTGCCCGACTACGAGATACCCTGAACCCAGTCCTTACAATCATTCATATTAATCTAAACACACACATGCTGCAGTACAAGCAGTACAAGCAGTGCAAGCGGTCTAAGCAGTTAGCTTGCTTTTCGCTGAGCCCCACATAATGGAAAGTTAAATCTTAAATAACTTCTGTGTTTATCGTCCGATCTTATTGAAATTTTTGGGGCAAACAATTGTCAATAATATGTGTGACCAAACCAAATTGCAAGGTCGTACCTTCAAAAATGCGTTTTTTTAACTTTTGGGGGGTTTGGGGGTGGTATCCAAAAAGTGAAAAATTTGTTCATGTGTATGCTATTCGAGATTATACATGTCAAATTAGGGGCCTCTAGCTCTTATAACTTGTAAGTTATATCCAAAAAACGCTGGTCTAAAATCGAAATTTATCGATAACTTTTGAACGGGACGAGCTATCGATAAATTTTAATAAACTTGATCTGTCCCGGGATTAGGAGAACTTATGTTCCAAATATGAAGTCTCTAGCTCTTGTAGTCTCTGATATCTGTGTGTTCATACAGACAGACAGACGGACAGACGGACAGACGGACAGACGGACAGACGGACAGACAGACGGACATGGCCAGATCGACTCGGCTATTGATACTGATCAATAATATATATACTTTATATGGTCGGAGATGCTTCCTTATGCCTGTTACATACTTTTGCACAAACCCATAATACCCTTTTTACCCATTTTTAATGGGTTCAGGGTATAAAAACTCATTAAATATTGATGTTACTTAGGTAAGGAATGGAAGATTTTTTCCAAAGGGTTGATATGTTTTACCTACCTGGCTACCTGTACATCAACTCTCTGCAAATCATTGCATAAATTGCTACTTTCCAAACAGCTTTGCAGCAGTTTCAATCGAGAGGATCACGAAGTAAGACATGGAACCAGTTTGTCGCATTTGCCAGAGCTCACGAGGCTTGGTGGATATATTTGCGGAGCGGCATCTGCAAAAGAGCAAAGGCGAACCGACTCTGGTCGAAATGTTTAACGAATGCGTCAAGTGCGAAGTGAAGGAAAATGATGAACTGACAAAGATGATGTGCAGGAAGTGCATTTCCGATGTGCGAGCAGCTTTTAGACTGAAGCGCAATAACCAGAAAGGCCATAATCTTTTGAAACTGAAGTCAAAACGTAACATTATCGATGAGCTGGATGCAGAAGACTGCGATTTAATCGAGGATTCTATGCAGAACAAAGTGGACGGCAGCGGTGAAGAGCACACAGAAGACCCCATAAGAAAGAATACAAACAATAAGACGTCAGAAACACAGACTCATGAGCTTGCTAGTCGTAGGAAGCAGAAAGTCACACAAAAAGGCCATCCCTGTCATATATGTGGAAAGATATTTGGAAAAAAAAGTATCTTGGAAATTCATCATCGCGTTCATACCGGCGAACGACCTTATAAGTGTACAACTTGCGAGAAAACCTTTTCTCAAAGTTGGAGTCTATCTAAACACCAAATAATTCATACCGGCCAACGTCCTTATAAATGCACAAAATGCCCGAAAACCTTCTCCCATAAACGTAATCTATCCACTCACCAACTACTTCACACCGGCGAACGTCCTTATAAATGCACAAAATGCCCGAAAGCATATTCTCAGCCTGGCAGTCTGTCCACTCACCAACTACTTCATACCGGCGAACGTCCTTATAAATGTACAAAATGTCCGAAAACCTTCTCCCAAAAAAGTAATCTATCCACTCACCAACTACTTCATACCGGCGAACGTCCTTATAAGTGTACAGAATGCCCGAAAGCCTTCTCTGTCAAAGTTTGTCTATCCACTCACCAACTTCTTCATACCGGCGAACGTCCTTATAAGTGTACAAAATGCCCGAAAACCTTCCCCCATAGTTCGAGTCTATCGACTCACCAACTTGTTCATACCGGTGAGCGCAAGTATAAATGTACCCAATGTTCGACGGATTTCAAAAGGAAACAACATTTAGAGAAGCACCTAACATTGCATGATAAAAGTAAATTGAATGCTAATAAAACGAATAAGATTAAGAATTGAAAATATTTACCATAGATAAAGAAAAAACTTGTCTAGTTTTAGTTTGTATTTAAGAATTTAGTAAAGCTGTTTTATACTTAAAGTATTTAATCGTCTGGCAACTTTACCCCTCATTTAGTGGCAACATTTTTTATGCAACAGATGTTGTATCGATAAGTAGTCAGAGAAGATGAAGCAGAAGAAGCAGACCGGAGTCCTTGCAAGTATTAACAAAAAACCGAGCCAAAATAAACATTTAATTGAACTAAAACAAGTGGGGAAGGATTATCTTCGGCGTGCCGAAGATTTTATACTCTTTCGAACCTATAGGCAATTTTTACTCTGCCAACTGCACCACTGAAATTTCATAAGCTGTACAAAATCGTTTTGTCGCGTAACATTTTTTGTTTTTTTTTTTCTAAAATATTTAATTCATTGCCAGTTGTATAGCAGCTATAAGATATAGTGCTCCGATCCGGCCGGCTCCAACCAATGTGATGTCTCTTTGAATAATAAGTATCAGTGCAAAGTTTCATCGCGATAGATTCAAAAACATGGGATATATGGCCAAAACCGACTTCGAGTTGTATGGCAGCTATAAGATATAGTGGTCCGATCCGGCCGGCTCCGACCAATGTGCTGTCCCCTGGAATAATAAGTGTCTGTGCAAAGTTTTATCGCGATAGCTCAAAAACTGAGGGACTAGTTTGCATACATACAGACAGACAGACAGACAGACAGACAGACAGACAGACAGACAGACAGACAGACAGACAGACAGACGGACATGGCTAGATCAATTTGTATTGTCATTCTAAGCATACTGGCAGTAACTTTTGGGGGTCTCCAACGCTTACTTCTATGCGTTACAAACTTCAGGACAAACTTAATATACTATTTTCTTCGAAAAGAGTATAACAAAAGGCAAGTGTCTCTATCCAGAACTTCCCTAAAAATTATGTATCACATGCACATCACGAGCATACAAGAGTGAGAGCGTAATGCTATTATACTGATGTGAAAGTTTGTGCTTCTCCCCATGATGGAAAGAGTAAGCATGCCGAATTGCAAGCTAAGAGCACCAATTCCATACATATACATAAGTATAGTCTGTTCCCGTATCCATATTTAGTTATGTGATGTTTAATGTCATCATTTACTCAGCAAAACCTATATAGTATAAGGGTCGCAAGCTCCAATTGTACATACATTTGTTAAAATCGTCCAACATATCCAATAGATAAGACAAGATAGATAACATACGGCCAAGCATGAGTCAACGGCCGCTTATCAATCAGAGCAACACATGTTGTGCATGGTTCTCAGTCTGAGCGCGTCTGCAATAATGTTGCGCTCAGCGATCACATGAACAGAGTGCTGAATCAACAGAAATAGGTCACAGGGCCAGCTTAGCTATATAAATATTTCTGTACTTAGCTTTAATTTGATTTGGAGTAAGGAAACGTTCGGACACGAAATAGCAAAGTCTGCTTTAGTTACTCACAAGTTAGGAAATACCTAACTACATATATATATATATCTGTATGAAAAACACCCTTCTCATCAAAAATATTTTATTAATGTTTTGCAGTACGTGGTTTCGAATCGTCCAAAAGGTTGCCGTATCCCAAACAGGGCGCAGGTATGTTTTGCTGCTACCTGGTCTCTCAACTCTCTGCAAAGCACTGGATAAATTTATGTTTGCCAATCACCTTTTCAGCAGTCTCGACTGAGAAGAACAGAGAGTAAGACATGGAACAAGTTTGTCGCATTTGCCTGGCCTCAGGAAGCTTGTTGAATATATTTGCCGAGAAGCAGCTGCAAAAGATCAAGAGCGAACCCAGTCTGCTCGAAATGTTGAACGAATGCGTCACGTTTCAGGTGGAGAAGGAGGATAAACTGACAAAGATGATATGCAGGAAGTGCATTTCGGATGTGCGAGCAGCTTTTAGATTGAAGCGTAATAACGAGTACAGTCATAACCTATTGAGCATGAAAGCGGAGAAAAACGAACTGGGAGACATTATCAATGAGCTGGATGCAGAAGACTGGGATCTTATCGAGGATTCTATTCAGAAAAAAGAGGACGACAGCGGCGAAGAGCAGACAAAAGAGCCCATAAGAAAGGATACAACCAATAAGACGTCAGAAACTCAGACTAGTGAGTTTGCTAGCCGTAGAAAGCAGAAAGTCACACAAAAAGGCCGTCCCTGTCATATATGTGGCAAGATTTTTGGTACAAAACGTAACTTGGACAAACATCTTCGCGTTCATACCGGCGAACGGCCTTTTAAGTGTACAAACTGCGAGAAAACCTTTTCTCAACGTTGGAATCTATCTAAACACCAAATAGTTCATACCGGCGAACGTCCTTATAAATGCACAAAATGCCCGAAAGCCTTTCCAATAATTCAAATCTATCCATTCACCAAGTCGTTCATACCGGCGAGCGCCCATATAAATGTACAAAATGTACAAAATCCTTCTCCCAAAATAGTAATCTATACAAACACCAACTTGTTCATACCGGCGAACGTCCATTTAAGTGTACAAAATGCCCGAAAGCCTTCTCCCAGAATTTCAATCTATCCAGGCATTTAGAGATCCACCTATGATCGCATGATAAAAGTTAATTTAATGCTAATAAAACGTAAATGATAAGGAATTTAAAAGGCTTACCGTAGATTTGAATAAGATATCTCTAGTTTTATTGTAAATTGAATCATTTAATTTAACAATTTTATACTAAAAGTAAAATAAATATGAAATGAATTAAAAAAAACGAAAGTAAAAGAGTTCTATCTCACATTCCGCTTTGTAAACGATCACAGCAAGCAGCTAACAGCAAGGTGAATGGAAAACAAGTGGAGAAGGATTATCTTCGGCGTGCCGAAGATTAAATACTCTTTTCGAACCTTAAAGCAATTTTTACTATTTTTCCGTGACTGCTTATTTAATTCGCAGATATTAATGTCGCATACATATACCCCTACATATAAAATAAAATATATAAAGGTATTCATGTAAACAGGGACGTTTCACTATCCGCAGCTCGTGGACGCGTCCCTTAGCATTCATAAGTGCTACCGAATTGAACAATATACAAGTTTCAGTTTTTCCAAAAAGTCAAAACTACATTACATATGTATACTACAATATACATACCAAATTTTGTGCCTGTTGCTCTTATACCTTTCAAGGCCGCTGTCGGAAATTGAATTGTCATAAAACTTAATCTGAACATACGAGAGCTTATATTCAGAATTTGAGATCCATATTTTTTTCGCGTGTCATTGGTTTTGCCAATGAATTTAAATTTTTCTTTTGAATTATTCTATTAAAGCTACTTTATGTATGAAAAAAAAAATTAGAAACAATTTAGGAAATTGTGAAAATAAATGAATTTGACTACAGCTATTATATATTTGAAAAGAAGAATAAGAAAAATGAAAATAAATGACCAGTCGCCGCTGGTTTCGAACCCGGGTCCTCTCGCTCACCAGTTCGCAACTTTACCCACTACGCCACAAGCCGTTTTGATGATCGCTGACAAAATCCCTTGAAGAGCAGACTGTCAAAAGCTTTCTTGTTTTGCTTTGTACTGCTTACACCAAGCAGTTTTAAGAATCGCTAACAAACTCGATTTATACTGAGCTTTTGTTTTTTCGCGTGGCATTGTTTTTGTTCTAAGCCATTGAAAGCAAATGAATTTGATTACAGTTATTATATATTTGAAAAGAAGAATAAGAAAAAATGAAAATAAATGACCAGTCGCCGCTGGTTTCGAACCCGGGTCCTCTCGCTCACCAGTTCGCAACTTTACCCACTACGCCACAAGCCGTTTCGATGATCGCTGACAAAATTGCTTGAAGAGCCGACTGTTACAAATTTCCTTCTTTTGTTTTCCTGCAACCTGCAACTCGCGTTTGTCAGCATTTGTTTTTTCGCGTGGCATTGTTTTTGTTCTAAGCTATTGGAAGCAAATTAATTTGATTACAGTTATATATTTGGAAGGAAGAAAAAGAAAAAAGTATTAAATTAACAATCAGTCGCCGCCGAGGCTCGAACTTGAACTTGCGAAACATGCGTTCGTTAGCGCGGCTCTTTACGCCATACGCCACAAACCGTTTTGATGATCGGTGGCAAAATACCTTGAAGAGCAGACTATCAAAAGCTTTCTTGCGCTTGACTTTGTTTGCTCAGACTATCAAAAGCTTTCTTGCGCTTGACTTTGTTTGCTCATATGCACCTGTTTTTTCAAAATATTTAATGACGCATATCTTCGCTGTTTATGACTCAATCGATTTGCGATTTTACCCATTGATGAGTTATATG
The DNA here is from genome assembly GCA_035042425.1 of Drosophila flavopinicola. Taxonomy (NCBI): domain Eukaryota; kingdom Metazoa; phylum Arthropoda; class Insecta; order Diptera; family Drosophilidae; genus Drosophila; species Drosophila flavopinicola. Next base: position 5,381,762 of record JAWNLL010000452.1, on the reverse strand, counting down.
GATGTTCAAGTGTACAAGGAAATTTAAGGCAATTGCTTTGAAAACATCGGATTTATGGCCAAAACCGACTTTGAGGTGTATGGCAGCTATAAGATATAGTGGTCCGATCCGGCCGGCTCCGACCAATGTGCTGTCCCCTTGAATAATAAGTGTCTGTGCAAAGTTGCATCGCGATAGCTCAAAAACTGAGGGACTAGTTTGCATACATACAGACAGACAGACAGACAGACAGACAGACAGACAGACAGACAGACAGACGGACATGGCTAGATCAATTTGTTTTTTTTATAAGCATATTGGCAGTAACTTTTGGGGGTCTCAGACGCTTCCTTCTATGCGTTACAAACTTCAGGACAAACTTAATATACTATTTTCTTCGAAAAGAGTATAAAAATGTCTAAAATTTATCATGTTATTCTGTCACTCTGTCATGCTGTCAGTTTGTCAGGGAAAGCTTGCAAAATGCTAATGCTCATTAAAAAACTTGTCAAAGCGCGACAACAGAATGTGCAGAAAACACCATTCTAATTGCACGGAAAACGCCAGCCGCAAAAACTCGACGTGCGTCGCTGAACGGGCAAATGAAGTCAGCGCCAGGGCCAGTAGCGCATAAACCGCTCAATTATAATGCCTTGGAGCGAACCAGGCCCACTGAAAGTCGTTATCTGAAATATTTGACATGTGTCTGTCCGTAGCTGGGTGTGGGTCACGGGTCCTACCAGTGCCGACAAAGCCAAACGCGATTAAATAGGTCTAGTTGGGCGTATTTTTGGGCCTGGGTCACGCTTGGACAAGCATTCCCATTAGGAGCAATTAACAATCTGCTGTCAGGACATAAAATATACAAAATTCATAGAGCCAGCACACAGTCCACAGAGTTCAAGGTTAAATGGAGTGCACGGCGTATGCGTGATTTCATGCCGCTACCCAAAAGTATGCAGCGAGAAATGTGTAAAAACTGCTTGGCAAATCATCGCATAGCCAAAATAAAAAGCAGAGCGAGATGCCAACGCGCGCATACCCTGCAGTGAATAAATTATTTATATTATTTCTATTAATTAAAACATTTTTATTTTCAATTAAAAAGGCCATGCTGATTATATTTAAGAAGACCATCATTTAATGATAGATATTCTCGTTATCTACTAAATGTTGTACAGCAAAACTAAACTCTCTAAATTTAATATACACTTAAAAACTAAATACTGATATACAAAAAACTTAGTCAGCTCATGAGTTTATCATATCAACTCATTGAAAATCATGTGGAAGAGAAAATGCAAAACGCCTTCAAAATACACGCAGAGAGTTATATGCTACTTAAAATATTTTCACTTCACCCATGTGCACAGATAAAAGAATGCTTCAAACTTTAACTTGACACGAAATTAAGAAAAACTTTGTTGTCCCGCACAGTCAACTTTCAGTTATAATCCCTCAACACACAAAGCAAATGAATTTTTAAGAGCGTGCTCCTTAGAATTGAATTGGCTGGGGTCTATAGGTGGCAACCCTGGCGAAATTGAGGGGTTGAATGCATCTGCTTGAATCCTTTTTCAAGTGCGTTGGCTGGCAATTTATGTCGTCAGGAGCTGGCATATGGCATATGGCACGTGTACAGATAAGGCAGCAGCAAGGAGGCAACTATGACAAACTTGCCAGAAGAAAGTAGTCTTCAGATGTGCATTTGATGCGTGGTGCTTTTGTGAATGATGGCCGTGAATGTTGTCAAGATTAGAAAGTATTCAGTAGATGTGTGGTACACGTGTCAGCTATCAAAGAGCCTTTGTTAATGTACTTTCTTTAAGAAACAACTTGTTAGACTAAAGTTAGTTAAACTTGTCTAACAACAAATGTGTGGCAATGTCATAGTTAGGCGCTCAAGTGGTCATTTGGGAATATGTGTAACATAATTCCTGTGAATGATAGCAGACACAAGTAGCACATTAGAATATAAGCCGCTTAGCATGCTCAATTTTCGGACAACAAAAGCATCCAATTAGAAACGTACTAAATTTTCTAGAGAATTCCGAATTCAGGTGGAGCTCAATCCCGACGATATTGTGGGTGGTATCTACTATATCTATTCAAACTTCTGCAACTAGAAAGGCCGCACAATGCCACTGTTATTCACGCTCTGTTTGCCTTCCCAACAGCAGCAATGTGAAATAAAATAAATATTGACAAGTGCGTTTTTCTTTTGGTGATTTATGTGGCATGACTCATCTCGGATCGTGGAACTGGATGAATTAATGTGCTGGCAGCGACAAGCTGACGCGAGTAGCTGCCACGACGACAATTGCCAGACTTCTGGGCAAACACGAGATGAATATTTGCACATATCCACAGGCACTTAAATAAAACATCAGCAAAGTGCTGGGACGACAGTCGTCGGGTCATCAAACCACAAAGACCACAAAGACCAGCAGCGACGGTTAGCACCAAAAGTGAGCTGCATGTGTATGCAAATCTTTTGCCGGGTGGGCGTGTGCTTATGGTCAACTATCACCCCCTAGCCCCCCTTGGCCCCCACCGGCACACCCACTCTGCCCACAACCCGTTCCATTTTGTCGCAATTCGGTCAACATTCATTTGGCAGCTCTCGCAGTGCCGCATTCACTTGTGCATGTCAATCATTTCTTGTGCGACAGGCAGACACATCCATCTGCAACGCATACTCATCAACTGGTGCAGCTGCAGCTGCAGCTGCGACTGCAACAAAGAGACACACACACAGTTTGATTGACAAGCGGACAGATTCATGAGCATTACTTGAATTACCGTTTGGCTTATTTTAATGCACTTAAATAATAATGTTAGCCATGCAAAATGTCGCTAAGTCACATACGATAACTCACTGGCCATGGCATTTAATTATTATCATGCCTAATTAATGCTTATGCAAATTGCCATTTAGCGCAATTTATGAAATTCATGACTCAATTGCGACCTGTCGCCATAAAAGTCGAGAATAACACTAAACACCTACTAAATATCATATATATACATATACATATACATATATATAAATGTGTGTGTAGGCAACATGCAGTTTTTATGTGCGTTGCCAACTATTAATTAAAATACAATGCGTATTTATTTGCTCTCATTTATAATGGTAAACATTTATATTTATGTTTTTTGCGTGCGAAATTTATGTGCATTTAATTTTTGCATGTCCAATGGACGGCACAAAACTATTTAAGTGCGCAGCAAAGCGAAAATCGCCAATAAAAATAATATAAGCTACAGTGAATATTAATATTGTGAAACAGTGCCACATTCAGCACTGTGTGGCAAACTATTTTGCATAATTGAATGTTCAACATTCAGTTGTTTACAATGCAAAACCAGTCAAACGATTCTTAATTAGCTGGTCGCGAAAATGCAATTTTCAATTACAACAAATTGTGGCAAGGGGCGAGAGTTGAAAAAACGTTGATTTGCATATGGAAATGAAAATGAAAATGCGCATGCCCCTTGTAATTCTTGTTATTCAAAGCTTTCCACTTAATTATTTTTTCATGCAAAATCGGCTGATATGGTAATTTCATATGTATTTTGGGCAATTCATTTCTACACGTATTTATCCGAGACGAATCCTAATATTTACATTGCCTCAACATTCACATTCACTGTGGGGGCCCAAGAACAACAGTTGGCAAAGTGAATTTATCGCAAAACTTGTAGAAAACTTTTGATAACACGACAGAGCATTAGACTGAGATCCCAACCACTGCCCCTTCTATATATACATATATGTATATGTATATGTACATATGTATGTCTGAAGAGGCGAAGTGTCTGCATTCCCAGACGTCCTTTAAAAACCACACGAAAACTTTAGCAAAATATCAACAACTTTGGGTTGCTAAGGCATATTCAATTTTTGCCTGATTCATTTATGGCAGCAAATTGAATTGCTCCGAATTTCAAAAACGCTTTAAGTAAGTTTATTCTTGTCCTTTCAAATTTTCACTCTGGTAACTATGACAAATCCAAGAGCCTAGAAAAGTTTCCATTTTCAAGGAATCTTAAGGAATCTTAAGGGCAAGAAACGCAGTTGTAAAATGCGCTAATTAATATTGCCCGACTGACAAATGAGCAAAAGGGCAAAAGGGAAATGGTAAATATTGTTTCTTCTACTTTAGCCCGAAAGCAAATTCAATAAAAAGACATTAAGCAAATTTGAGCAGAGCAAATGAAAACATTTTCAATTTAATTTGCGTAACCAACAATTCAGAGCAGTTGACTAACCAAACAGTTGTGGCTCTTATTTAATTAAAGTTGCAGCAATTTGCTTGGCAAGGGGCAAATCGTTAGGATCGAGTTTGAGACAGAGTCCGAGTCCGAGACCGAGTCCGAGTCCGGGACCAAGTTGGAGAGCCTTTAGAGCCTGTTGTAAACACAATAAAGAGCTCAACTGAAGAGTCCGCAGAAGCCAGTGCTTTTTAAGCGCTTTTCAGTGTCAGCGTTAAAGGATTTCAAAATAGTAAAAGAGAATAGTAAAACTGTGAGGCAAGTTTAACCAGAAGGATTAAAAGTTTTGCTCAAAAAGCGTAGCTCAAAGGACAGTTGGTATATTTTTTTGCCACTATCTTTTGAAGTGTTGTTTGTAGCACAGGATGCTTCTGCTCTTTTTGTGATTTGCCTTCCTGTTGTCCAAGACAAGTTTTAGTTGGAAAAAACCCTTTTGTTGCACATGCAAATTATTGCCATTTGCCAAAAGTTTGACCGTAAATGCTTAATATTTTCCTAATGACCTTGAAACAGAATTCATAGAATTCGCCTGACTACATATTGAAATTCTGGAAATTTTAACTTATACTAACAGCTACTAAAACGTATTAAATAATTAAAATTTCCAAACTCTGCATAATAATTCTGCGAAATAGTTTAAAAGTTATGTGAAACTAATTCCTCGTAGTGTCATGAAATATTTAAATTATATTAATTTAATATATTTAAAAGCATGATGCGAAACTGACACAAATTAGGCAAAAGATGCTCCATTCAAATTTCCAATTAGAAATTATGCTTCAAATGTTTCTCACCTGCCTAATCAGACTAATCAAGTCCCACAGCAGAGAGCAATCAGCTCATACTACACATGCAAATCTAATCAATGTGATTAATCAGTGTGCAATCAACAAATGGCCAACAGGGCTAACAGTCCTTGTTGCCGGCTAACAGTGCACTGTAAACGTTAACAGCGCGACTGCTAGCGAAAGTGACAGTATGCCGGCGTAGCACTTATATAGTTAGTATAAGAGAGCAGCAGGTCAAACAGATGACACGGACAAAGAGAGCAGAAAATCATGTGCTATTAATTGTGGGTACAGTGAGAAAAAAAGAACTGTAAGTTTGAATTTGAAAATGGAAAGACGCTGAAAGAAAATCACCCAGTAACAAGAAATATTAAAATATTATAACAATAACAATAACCCAATGTGCAAATAAATGAGATTCAAATTAACAAAAAAGACTTCATCTTTAAAAACAACACCGTAGTTTGAACTGCGCTTGGGAGGTAGTTTATAAAGCTTTAAATTAACCTAAAGATAAATGAAATCCTATCTTTCGAGTTAAAGCTAATATTTTCCATGCAATCTTCGTGTTCAGTCGTTCAGAATAGACAAAGGAATGGATAGACTGTTCATCTGATTAATAATACGTATAATATATAGGATCGAAGGGGAATCCAACTTATAAAAAACAATTACTGTCAAAAATGATATTTATAATATAAACTATAAACATTCAACAGGCAATAAACAAACGTATTTATAAACGAATTCTATTTCATTTTAGACTCACCGCTGATTTAATTTTAAAAACCCACTCGACTATTTTTCGCAGTGAAAGTGCAATGCGAGCCATGCAGCCAGCGACGAATAGGCGAACAACACACGACCGAACACACATCTGGCCAATTTGCCGAGCAGACACGAGGCAGCGTCGGATCTGCTTACTCTGCACTCGGGGGCGTCGCATGCACCACAACAACATTCGCCGGCAACTGCGGCGCGCAGTATGCAAAACAAAGCTGGAACGTGCAGTTGGCATAGTTGGCAGCGACCCGATACCCGAAACTCGAAAGGCGGCCGCCACAAATCAAATAGCAAATAGCAAATAGAAAATGGCAAAAGCTAACGCGCGTAATTCAAACAAAAGAGCGACGCTGGCAGCGTTGATACAAATTAGCAAAACGCTGTGAAAATAAACAAATAATTCAGCCGCACAAATAATTCAGACAGTGAAAAATAACAGAGCGAAATACGTGAAATTCGAGAAATCACAGAAACGCTTGCCAAATATTTTGAGAACCTCAAAAACGCAGAAAAAAATTTAAAAAAAGAAGAAAAGTGCGTGCCACGGAGATGGGCCATGTGCCAAGGCGGCAACTGGCGTCGCATCACAAAATGGTAAGCACAAGATACATTTGTATCTTTCCATAAAGCAAAAGGCATACAATGCTCAGTTCAAGTGTCAGCCATAAAAGAGGGTGCACTGGCCATCAAATAAAAGGGTCCTGTGCATTGGAATTTATCAGATAGCGACAATTTGTACGCGTCGCAATTTATAACTGTTGAATGTGAGAGGAAAAACAAGGGTTCCAGAAGTGACTATGAATGTGACTAGCATAAGAAAACGGAGCAAAGGTCTTGCAAGTGCAGAAGTCCTGTCGATAAGGAATTGAATAGCTTGCATCCACATTATATGTATAAATCAGTAGCGGAATGCTCGCCTAATAGCTGGGCACATATTGTTCTAGTCAATCTAATGCTACCCCCAAGTCAAGCAAATATTTGAGTAGCTGCTTGATATTCCTATCAGCACAGCCCATTGAAGCCGCACTTGTAAAAAGCTCGCCTCATTTACCAAAAACGAAGCGCCATATTCTCAGTTAGAAGGTCGTTGCACTCCCACAGACAGACTGACAGACTGACTGACAGACGAACACTGACTGACAGACAGTGACGCGCATTCGGTTGATGCCTGCTCCTTGAGCCAAATGTGGAGCAGCAGCAAAAAAGGACAACGAAAGCATTCAGCAGCTGCTGCGACGCATGTAATTTGTCAGAGAGATTTGCTTTAACGTCAAGCGGAGCAGAGCAGAGCAGAGCAGAGCAGAAAAGCAGCTTGGACCCACAACAACCACCCACAATCGACACCAACGCACAACACACAGTGCATGCTAACAGTTTCCTACCAGCACGGCTGACTGGCTGCCATTTGGCCATGCCTTTTGAGCCAGGATATGCAGGACTTAGGATGCGACATGGGAAAAACAACAGACATTGGCATTTCCCTGCAAATGATGTGATAAAATATAAAAATGCAAGAGTTGAAAGTGCTTGGCGAGTAGATACCCTGTATAATATACTATTTATATATTTGTTTTATTATTGATTTTAGCTTTTCAACAATATCTTTATCTCAGTCATATCATAGTTATGTATATGAACCGAGAGTCTCTTAATACGATCGCCATTTGTCTCTTAAATGCATTTGAAGAACCCATTGTACACATACCTTGACATAGGGTATAGCTACCGAAAGCGGTGCAAAATCGACAACAGTTCCAAAATAGAGAAACGAGCAGTTGAAAGCTACAGCTTAAGGAAGGCTCCGACCTTTGACCAGACAAAGTGCATTGTAAATGCGAATAATTTGATGGCACCGGCGCCTGCTTTAACAGCCCACCTTCCTCTTCTTTCCTCTCCCATTGACAGCAGGAAAATAGTCAACGACAAAAACAAAATGACAGAATTTCCGTTCAAGTCAAACGAATGGAAATGGTTATAAATGGAAAGAAGCATGTTGTATGTGAATGGAAAGTGCTGCACAATCATCTTAGACAATTGTCAAACTTGAAATATTCATTAGTATTTACAGTAGTACAGAATGTATCTGTGTGCCCGAAACAAAAAACTTCTCTACTTATTTAAGTTTTAAAATTTAAAGCCGATTACCAATTACCCAGAAAATAAATATTTTAGTTCGTTTAATAATCTTTTTTGCTTAAATTTCAAAAGGTTATTTGGTCTGGTTTTCAGACCAATATTTAAATACTACTTTGCTTCAATGAAACATAATTATTTAAATTATGTTTGTGTTTGCTTTAATATACATTTTAATACCTCAATGTATGGATTCATTCGCTGCTTATTCATAATAATTGACAAATGAGTACAAATGGATACTCATCAGTTGTTTAATGGCTGAACCCGCCAACATTTAATGAGACAACCGAAGCTGCTGCAAACTGTTGGAAAATTTTCCCAACAGCAAAAACTTTTGCAATTAATTACGAGGAGCCCTTTAAGCTGATCTATAGTTGGGTGGCATGTGGCAGGTGGCAAATGGCAGGTGGCAAATGGCAAGCAGCTTTGGCAACGATATAGTTGAACTTTGAATTAAAACCCTTGCAATGAGATAAGATAAGCATGTCGAGCTGGTGCAATTAGTTGGGGAATTGAAATGCAGGCGGCAATGGATCTAGAGGCATGACTTAGCCACATCCAGCTGTGCCTAATGCAATGTAGCCGTGAACTTTCATGGCCTACTCGACGATAACAAACGAAATGAGAGACGACCACATGATGATAGCCGATAGACAGACAAGTAATGAGAAGTCAGCAGTTGTCCAAACCAACTTTTTACAAAATTGCCAATTAATGACTCACCCTAACGTTCGAAGGGGTTGCCTAGACAAGGAGAGGTGCTAGGTGCTAGGTGCTAAAGTGCCAACAAAGTGTTCATTAAAGTCCACAGCTGTGGCCTGTTAAGAAAAACAAAGCAAAATAATGGTGCAACAAAGTTGCCAACTGAGTTGTTGCCTTGAAAATGCAAAACGCGAAAATTATCAAGAAAAGGCAAAAAAGCGAGCAAAAGCGAGAAATAGAAAAGCAAAAGCTAACAAAAGCAGAAAACCGGAACACTTTACACTTCTGAAGTTCACTTTAATTATAATGTGAGAGACGGCTTTTAAATGGAAGTTATGGGAACTTTAAGACAGCCTTACTATTTGATAGACTATTTAAGGATTGTAAAAACTAAATTTCATGCATTTTCAGTTAAGTTTGTACGGTTGAGATATGTTATCTGAGTTTGTATGCGTAAAATAAAGGTCGTACATTTTCTTAGGGGCAAGTTTATATTTTAAAGCAATCAACATTTAAAATTCGAGTTATCTAAAGAAGACATTTTATATTTTCAAGATATCTTGCTTTTAAAGCTCTTCAAAACTAGTTCGAACTTATGCAGCACTTTGAAAAGATATTGTGGTTTGAGATGCATAAAAACTCCCCCATTATTTGGTTGCGAAAGTTCACTTGCATTGAAATTGAAATAGTTGCATAATATTAAGACCTCATGTGAGTAATAATGTCACCGGTTGCTTTTTTTGTTTTTAATAAATCGCTGGTAATTCTTTAAGTCATGGCCGTGCGCACATTGTTTTGCTTTCCCCTGTTGCTTCAAATTCGAGCAAGTTTCTTTTGCACAAAAGTTGCCACAACTTTTTCATCAAGCTGTCGTCAGCCATTTGCATCGTTGTTGCAACTATATCCCGTTACGATGCAACTCCCTGCCGGTTGCCATGATTAATGTTCAAATTAAACAACGCCTGGCTGACGTTAATGGCGACAAAAGAAAGCCAGAGACAACAATAGAAGCAGCAGCAATAACAACAACAACAACAACAACAACAAAGACAACAAAAACTAAGTGAAACTAAAAACAAAACGATAAGCAACAAAGGGTTACTTGATAATGATTTGCGTAACTCAGTGACTCACCCCAAAGTGAATAGTAAATTTATCGCAATATATATTTATGCATATTATTTTATCAGTGCAGCCCACAATTTGCTTAGTAAATTGGTATAATTTGTATTTGGTTCGGTGATTGAATGGAGTTCCAATTGGGCTAATCAATCAAATCAAAGTCCTGATCAAACAAAATGAGCCATTAGCAGTGTATCAGATAGATACAGTTCGTTTAGTTTAGTTTCCATATGAGTCATGCGATCACAATTTCGTTCCGCTCCCGATTCAATATCGCAATCCAATTAGCGACCCACTGACGAATTGAATGATTGTCCATGCAACGGAGGTGACACCAAGAATCCCTACCCATCATCAATCCACTCCTCCAACTAAGGCATTATTGATTGTATTTTGTGTACTATGTGAAATAATAAAAAGAAAACAGAGTGCGACATTGATGTGCAGCTGATATGATACTAGTTATGGAGCACACTGCTGTTTGTGGCGTCATGAAAAAATATCAATTAATTAACGGCATGATTTAGTGTTAATTGAGCGTCAATACATTATACGTATTATCGATAGAGATACAGATACAGGCGTCAGAGCTCCGCTGGGGTTATCTCGCTGTAAAGCAATTAATTGAAATTGGCAATGTACATCATGTTTTTATTGCTTCTGCATAAATGAACTCATAAAATTAATGGAACAGCAAATTGTATGGCATTGCCTAGATGGTTCATGGCTGCAAACATTGCAAATACTTCAATGAGCAATGTGGGCAAGAACAAAATAACAGCAGATTGCACAAATTGGATAAACAAAAAAGGAGAGATTTTTAAATGTAAATCGACTATAAAATATTCTTACAGCAAGTAAAATGGTCATCATTTATATGTGAACAATGCAATGCCATGAACATAAATATACAATTACAATTAGATTTGATTTCGATGAAAATGGAAATAGTTTGGCAGTTCCAATTGAAAGCTAAACTGCATTTAAAACAAGAATAAGGCTATGCTTGAAAAATCTATAGATTGTCCTGAATATATTTACTGTTGTACAATTTAGACCTATATCAGTCTAAAATATATAAATTTATTTTATGGATATATTTTGTATGTATTAACATATTATTCACTGGGAAATGAGCTCAATTGTTGAAAATCCTTTGTTTATAGATTGAATTTGATTTATTTTACAAAATAGGGGTGTATTTACTTTTAGGCAATCGACAAATAGGTATACAAACTTGACCGACTATCATAATTGAATGAATAAATAAAACTGATGGCTGACTAAGTGCATGAAAGCCTTCTTGACCAAGTGCCATTGAAAGCCACAAGCAACAACAACAACAACAACATGAACAACAAATATGCAATAATAATTAATTGGGCATTCATGTTGCTAATTGCATTTCTTGCCAAGCGGCAAACGACTTTCAACTTTCGAGCTGGACAATTTGCTTTGAACGCCGCTTGATTTGTTTTCCATGTTGTATTTATTTATTTTGATGAATGTCGAATCAGCTGTAAATATCAACACAAATTGATGAGCTCAACGACTGACTGACTGACTGAGTGACAGACAAACATAAATACAACATAAAAGGCGCCACGTGCCGAGCATTTTGGCTGTCTATTACGGTCCGATAATTATACTTGAAATATTATTTACACACAGGTAAATGGCATTTGTACGATTACCTTAACAAGTAGCAAGCTCTATTGAAACGGAAATGGAAGCAGTCCCTTTGATTAGACGGCAAACGACGCAAAGGTTAGGAAGCCAGAGATCAGGCCAGTTAATGTATATGACACATTTTGGTACTTTAATACTGAGGGTTGACTTTAATTATTAATATGCCAGCATTTGCCTATTAGTTAAGGATAGCTTCAACTTAAAGACATACAAACGCCTCGAGTCTGATCGCTCAAAATGGTCAAGCTGAAAATATTAGAGGCCATTTTCAATAGCTACTAATTTGTTGCAATCAAAACAAAGACAGACAACAACAAAGACAGCAAAGAATTGCCAAACAGTTCCACAAAACCATAAACAAGGCTAACCAAAGAGCTATTAATATACAAACCAAACATGGCCAAAACTACCAAAACGCATATAAGCAAAAAGCAGAAAAAATACACGAAATACGCAAATGACAAAAGCTTTTCCCATTGTGGCAACAATTGCAAATTGCGTACGTAGAACTGGACCACGTGCCACGCCCACCGCTGGTGGATTTGAAGGCAGTGTAGCATATGGAATAACTGCAAACTGCGCTTTGCCCATTTATTACAAATAGCCGCCGAAATTGCATTAAAGCTTGTCGATTGGAACTATCGAAGCGTGCGCTGCTCTAAATGGGCGCCAAACGAAAACCGAACAATAAACATAACCAGCAGACGGGGGCGGCTATTAGGCCGGGGGCGTGGCATTGTATTGTTGCTAATTTATGCAAATTGCGTCACGTGGGGGTCCGAGTGTTAATACACACATGCCAAACACGAACAGCGTGCACTCCATAAAACGCACTGCGCGAAATGCGTTCGCTTAGCGCCTTAAACTATGCAAGGATATTTGTAGTAGCTGGTGCTTATTAGCTTTAATTGGATTTCTGTATTTGCGGCCAACTAATTACATAACAAATATGTATATGTATGCCTTATACAGTGTTGAATGCTTAGTGTTTATACTAAAATTAAACTTTCGCAGTATTTGTTCAAGAGTGGAATGTCATAAAGAGAATATTAATATATATACTAAAAGAGAATTTCTTTTACTTTCTTATGATTGCAGTTTTCTGAATTTATTTAGCAGAAAATGTATTATTTATATGTATATTTTGTTAAGTCACGCATAATTTTGTTATTTTATACACCTTTTAAAAATATATACTACTGTTTACTGACTAAAGTCCATTATATCTATTTCTTACAACTTCTTTACCCATTTAATAGGAATGGCACAATTCAATTGTACATAAATTAAATTATTAAATTACCTTCGCAAATTTAGAAGGATTATGAAATATTTCCGGCTTTGCAGTCTAATGTTCCACTGACAAATCATTTGCCGCATCCAAGCGGCATATATGAATGCGCCAGTGTTTTGGAACAAAGCTTGGATATATGGGGTATTAGTCTGCAGTTGAAACCACAATAGCCCACAACAGAGCAACCACATCAAAGGGTGGCCACAGCCAAATTCTGGTTTCATTACGCCCTCCGACAAAAGGTGCAAATGTGTGTGCAAATGTGTCTGTTAAAAGCCAAAAGCGACTGCCTATGATAGATGAGGGTGCAGGAGAAGGTGCGGAGGTTGAGTTCGGTTGGGCACGGGCCTTGGAGCATCATAAATAAAATGAGCAGTCCGGCAGGAGTAATGGCGAAAACCGCACGACTTTACAACTTCAACTTGGCTGCAGTTGTTTAACAATGCGACAAAGTCAACACTTACACACACACACACACACATAATTGAGTGGGCAGGATTTGAAACTAACCAGCAAGGTCCTGTGCAGGGAAAAACAAGGACTCTCGCATATTGGGATGCCCGTAAACTAACAATAGGTGCAGACACAGAGGAAACCCGCCAGGAACTTGTTAACAATGTGAACTACCTGCTCAGCTGGCAAGCAAGTTCGAGAAGAGAATCGAAAATGCGTGAAAACATAAAAGTATTTTTCAGAATTCAATTCTATAGCTTAATTTCTAAAAGAGTTTATTAAATAACAAGTAGGAGTGCTCTAGTCGGGAGTGCCCGACTACGAGATACCCTAAACCCAGTCCTTACAATCATTCATACTAATCTAAGCACACACATGCTGCAGTATAAGCAGTGCATGCGGTTTAAGCAGTTAGCTTGCTTTTTCGCTGAGCCCCACACAATGGAAAGTTAAATCTTAAATAACTTCTATGTTTATTGTCCGATCTTATTGAAATTTTTGGGGCAAGCAATTGTCAATAATATGTGTGACCAAACCAAATTGCAAGGTCGTGCCTTCAAAAATGAGTTTTTTGAACTTTTGGGGGGTTTGGGGGTGGTATCCAAAAAGTGAAATATTTGTTACATGTGTATGTTATTCGAGATTATACATGCCAAATTTGGGGCCTCTAGCTTTTATAACTTTGAAGTTATGTACCAAAAACGCAAGTCTGAAATCGAAATTAATCGATAACTTTTAAACGGTACGAGTTATCGATAAAATGAAATAAACTTGATCTGTCCCGGGATTAGGAGAACTTATGTTCCAAATATGAAGTCTCTAGCTCTTGTAGTCTCTGATATCCGCGTGTTCATACAGACAGACGGACGGACGGACGGACGGACAGACGGACATGGCTAAATCGACTCGACTGTTGATACTGATCAATAATATATATACTTTATATGGTCGGAGATGCTTCCTTATGCCTGTTACATACTTTTGCACAAAACCATAATACCCTTTTTACCCATTTTTAATGGGTTCAGGGTATAAAAAGCGCGAGTGTTATAGCAGAATAAATACAATACTTAAGCAATTGAAAGATAGAAATAAACAGTTAGATTTAGATGATAAAGTAAAGAAGATAAAGAATCTGGCACTGAACAAAAGATAATACGATTTAAAATATTATAAAAGTTTGGCACAACAGATAAATTAAAATAATAAAAAGTACTTTTCAATGCTACAACAGTTTATCAATATAACAAACTTTGTTACATTTGTAATTTGAAACTTGAACTATAGAGCTTTGTTTTGTGAAGTTATATCAAAAAGCCGAGCAGAATAGCTACCTGTGGGGCAAACAGCCCGACTCCAAGGTGTACCAAAGATTAAGTGCGGTTAACATTTGCCAAACATAGACAATATGAGCAATATGAGTAACTAGGGCTTGGTTTTTGTTTATGTTGCACTTTACACAAGGCACACCGCACACTCCATAAACACAGCCCACACCAAGTGCACTTGACACACAGACTGTCCAGGGTGTACAGATTGGCAATGGAAGTTGAAAGGGTCTGCATGCAAATTTGCTAGCCATATTTGCAAGCTCTCACTGCACGTGTGTGTGTTTGTGTTTTGTTGTGTGTGTGTGTGTGTTTTTGTGTTTATGTATTGTACTTGTTGTTTATCCAAAAATTATGCGCCTCACATGCCGTTTCGTCCTTCTATTCCGGCCAATCTCTGGCTGCTAAACATTTGCCAAGCTGTTGACTGTCCTCCCCTCCCTCCCCGAACGATTCCTCTTTGATACTTAGCTTGCCTTAACTCGCCTGACTGTACACTGTAAATTTGCAGCATTATTCGCACGCGTGCAACAACCTGCAACTTTCGAGTAGTATGTGCCACATCCAGGGCACAAGGCTGGCTATTCGGCAATGGCAAAGTTTGAGGCAAACTTTTAATTAATTAAGTGCACACTTTTCAGTTTCTTTGCAGTTTCAAATCAATCAAGTGCTAAGATCTTAAAACGATTTGCAATGCTCATTGATTCGCAACCAATTCAGTGATTTAAACAAGCGCAGCATATATTATTTGAGACTTACTACGTACAAGTTTAATGTTAAGTAATTAAATTACTTAAATGTCAGATGCAATATTATAAACTGATGCTGTCAAACAGTTGAAAAGCCGGGTAATTAATTGGACGTGGATAAGTTAATTAAAAACGTATTTGTATTTATATATGACTCTTTATTAAAAATACCACAAACAGATTTTTATTAACATTTTGCTGTGGACAAATTGCTTGAAGCATAATATAATTGGATTTCGAGCGGTTTAATTAAAATAAAATTATTATAGTGTATTTGTTTATTTATTAATTGTCGACTAGCTATAAAACAAAGTTTAAAAATTATTTTAAATATTTGCATTAAAAGAATAAAAAAATAAATAAAATAGTAATAAAAAAAAAAAACAATTCTATGGACTATCCACGCATTATATTGGCTTGTTTTCCATAAAAAATCGAAAATTCGAAATAGCTTAAAAAACTTAATGCAGATTCCAAGAGGAGCACGAGCAGTGATCAAAACTGCCTCGGGATCGAAAATCGTATAAGATTTGACCAAGTTATGGGAGTTGTTGGTGTTTTTCAATGCATTTCTGTGGACTGATTGAGATTTAAATGGTCTTTTGCTACATTGCATATAATTCAGTTTGACTTCAAACTCATTCTGAACAACCTGCCAGCATTGCTTAAATTTTGAATGGCACAGCAACTTTTGATGTATGCTGTTGACTGTTGGCAATAAGATTCAGAGCTCCTTTTTACGAGCTTATATGCGATAGATTTTCTGCTTTAACAGCTCTGTTCAGCTTTGGTGCACATCTCCTCAAGCTAAACTACTGCTTTATGGCCTGTCGCCACATCATCAGCAGCAGCAGGAGCAGCAGGAGCAGCATGAGCAGGAGCATGTCCAGCCACAAGCTGCGGGCTTAGACGGAAACAGAGAGTAGGATGACTGCCATAAACTGCATAAATTTTTAATAAGCTGAGCGCACCAAATGCGGCCAAGGGACAACAACGATGCTGACGGGAGCTGCTGCAGTTCTGCTGCAGTTTTGCTGCACTTTGCTATTGTTGCCTGTGGCCGCAGCTGTCTGTCTGGCTGAGTCAGCATCCAAAAATGGCCACTTGAAGCTGTCGCTCGTCAGCTGGCATCAAAAACTGCAGCAATCATTGCAGCACATGCTACCATTTCGCCCGTCAAATGGCAGCCAATGTGCAAAGTGCAGTGGACAGCCCTGCAAATAAGCTTAACCATCAGCTGCCCCCCACCACCTTTCTTTTGTGATGAGGGTTTTTGCAATTTGTGCCTGAATTGCGGTTGCAGATAACAGCAACAATTACAATTACAACAGCAACAGCTAGCGTTGCCAGCACTTTGGCATTTGATAGCACAATAAAAGCAAAATTAGATACGATTGCGATAGCAGCAACGGTGAGACAGGTATAAAACCAAAGCTGTTAAAGCCCTTCAACCAACTGTCAAAGCAGTTACAACACAATGGGGGGAGGCGGTATCCAAAAAGTTTAGTACTTTTCCATGTGTATGCTATTCAAGATTATGCTATTCAAGATTATATATATATCGATTACTTCTGAATGCTACGAGCTATCGATAAAGTTAATAGTATGCCAAATATGAGGTGTCTAATAGACACCGTCTATCTCTTATAGTCTCTGATACAATTTATACAATAACTTACTAGATTACAACAAATCAAATATATGAATTATGAATTTAAACGGTTATGATAAGTTAAATTGCGAAATAGATTAGAGCGCGACCTTTAGCAGTTTGTAAATACTCTTAGCCCACAAAGGCGCCACTGGCTTCAAGAAGAAGTTCTTGGCTGTTAATTTCACGCACATGGCATCAACGTGTCACTAATTGATTGCACAACCAAATTGTACACCCATGTACACCAGCAGCTCGTTGATTGGTGCTATCTTCGATTGCTGACAGATTTATTGGCCAGAATTGCGTACGAGTTTTGTGAGCGACAGTGAAATTTCAAACGCATCTGACAAACCGAATACCAAGGCAATTCCTGCAACAACAAGACTCAGATGTGTGCTTGCCAATTTATTGGACTTCCTTTAAAAGTTTACTTTAAGAAGTGTACAATGTTAGAACTAGGATAAGCACTAAGAACGGGCTTAAGGTACAGACAGCAGAAACAAGGACAATTTCACAGAGTTTTTCAAATATATTAAAATTCCAATGAGTATGTGTTTGCTTTCAAATGCAAAATTATATTAAAAGAATTTATTCCCGCTTAAAGGAGCTTGTTGCATATATAGAGAAAATATTACTATTATTATTCTATTTCCACCTTAAATTTGTGCACATTTCAACAACCCGTTTCACTTTAGTATAATTTTTGTACATGTCCAAGAATCTAATTAAATCTATTGTTAGAATGTTCGCTATCAGCTAGTATCACTTATCCAAAAGGCAAATATTAAATTGTCCATTGCATAACTCAAGGCAACAGCTTGCAAGTGTAGTGTTTGCTTTATCGACAGTGTCCTGTTTCCGAAAATTTACACAACACTTGAAATTGGCTTGTTATTTATGCCACACACATGCATTAACCTGCCAATCTTGTAAAATCTACTTCAATATGGCTTAACTGAACACTCGAAATGTGTTCACAAGATATCGAGAGCTCTTCTGGCCCCTGAGCTAACTGCAACATTTACGCAATGCAAAATATGACACGAATTAATTTGCAAGGCAAAACATCCTGTTTAGTCTGCGGCACAATTTGCAAGGCAAATTGAACCGAGTATCGAGCAAATTGAAGGCCAATAGCAAAACTAAGCGGCTTATCTATATATATACATTGTATAGCTTGTATATCCAGCATAGAGCACAAATTTAGTTTCGGCACGTACAAAATGCACAAGCGTTATTTAGATTGCGATAAATAAAATACAGGAGAATTTTGCACAGTTAAGAAAATATTTTCACCTAATATTTGCATAAATAGTGCGCTGTTCTTATGCAAAATAAGTGTTGTTTATTTATACAATGTGTGAAGCATTTCACTTGGCCAATTATGCGTGATTTAATTTCAATTTAAATGTTAATGCCAGTTACACAAATAAAATTTATTATTGGTCAATCACATTATTTTTCTTTGATTGTGCAAAATAAAAGTTATATGTGCGCTTTATTTGCACCATTTGCTGTTCGAAATTATTTATTTATGTTGACTTCAATTTTGTGTAAAAGTTAAAAGCAAGAAATCAAAGTGGACGGTAAAGTTGGACTTGAAAGTTTTCAAACTGTGAGCGATTGCATTGTGGAATCTGTTAAAAGTGCCCGGGAGTAGAGCAGCAAGCCACATTAGTGAGTTGCCCAAGCTGATGATGAAATCAATAATTTGTTAACGACTCTTGGGCCAAGATGTTTAGTACAGTTTTGAGAAAAACAAGTTTCTGAGTGCTCCAAGGATTTGTATTGAAGAAGGTTCCTTATGTACGTAAAGAGGGAGGACGATTCTTAATTTTAAAGTGCTGTCATGAAACTTAAATTCTAAATTGATAGAACTCTAAAGTGATTGAAATAAATTGTACTACCTTAAGTTAATCTGGATGCTATACTATTCTTTTGTTTTCAGTCTTTCCGTACAAATTATAAGAAACCATAGAAATATGTTGAATAGAGACAAATAATCCCACAGCCTAATGCAATCTGCAGTTATTCAAAGCCAAATGCAACTCAACAATAGTCACATAAATTAATGTATAATTTCGGAAGCCAATCAATGACATAACCAAATGACCAAAAACCAGCACCAATGTTGATTAGCTGCAATATATTTAACTAACAATATGCATTTGTTTTGCAGGCTAAATAACAAACCGAATGCTAAACACAAATACGGATTGAGACCACAACAAACTGTATGCTATATGCACAATACATATGAGTATATGTAGCAGCTTGCAACTTAAACGGACAACAATGTGGCTGCTGCTTGTGGGCCTTCAGTTGGCCAGTGGCAGTCCAACGGAGTCGCCTGCCGAGTGGCTGCTGAACGACGGAAACGGCAGCAGTAGCAGCACAGCTGCTTATTACTATCCCAATGATACGATATATAGCACACAATCAGCGACTGGCAGCTCCACTCTACACAGCACAGATCTGCCAACGTATCAGCATTGTATAGCGACACGTAACTCCTTTGCGGATCTTTTCACCGTAGTGCTTTATGGCCTGGTGTGCATTGTGGGTCTGTTTGGCAACACGCTGGTCATCTATGTGGTGCTGCGCTTCTCCAAGATGCAGACGGTGACCAACATCTATATACTCAATCTGGCCATAGCGGACGAGTGCTTCCTCATCGGCATTCCCTTTCTTCTGTACACCATGCGCATTTGCAGCTGGCGCTTTGGCGAGCTGATGTGCAAGGCGTATATGGTGAGCACCTCGATAACATCCTTCACATCGTCCATCTTTCTGCTGATCATGTCCGCCGATCGCTATATAGCCGTCTGTCATCCGATATCGTCGCCACGCTATCGTACCCTGCACATAGCCAAGGTGGTGTCGGCGCTGGCGTGGAGCACCTCAGCGGTGCTCATGCTACCCGTGATGCTGTATGCCAGCACTGTGGAGCAGGAGGATGGCATCAACTACTCGTGCAACATCATGTGGCCGGATGCGTATAAGAAGCACTCGGGCACCACATTCATACTGTACACGTTCTTTCTGGGCTTTGCGACACCGCTGTGCTTTATACTCAGCTTCTACTATTTGGTCATTAAGAAGCTGCGCTCGGTGGGCCCGAAGCACGTGTCCAAGTCCAAGGAGAAGCGTCGTGCCCATCGCAAGGTGACGCGTCTGGTGCTGACCGTCATCACGGTGTACATTTGCTGCTGGATGCCCCACTGGATGTCCCAGCTGGCGCTGATCAACTCCAATCCGGCGCAGCGTGACCTGTCCCGACTGGAGATACTCATCTTTTTGCTGCTGGGCGCACTGGTGTACTCCAATTCGGCAGTGAATCCCATACTGTATGCTTTTCTCAGTGAGAATTTCCGCAAGAGCTTCTTCAAGGCGTTCACGTGCATGACCAAACAGGACATCAATGCCCAGCTGCAGCTGGAGCCGAGTGTCTTCACCAAGCAGGGCAGTCGAAGGCGTGGCGGCTCCAGACGCCTACTGACCGCCAATCAGCAGCAGCAGCAGCAACAGCAGACGCATCTGGCCATCCATGGGGGCAACAACAACTCATCGACGACATCGTCGACGACAACAGCGGAGAAGACGGGGTCGACGAGTGCCCAAAAGTCGTGCAGCTCCAATGGCAAGCTGACAGTGCCCGGTTCGATGGTACAGGAAGCTGAGAATCTCATTATCTGCCTGACTGAGCAGCAGGAGGCGTTTTGTACGACGATGCGTCGAGGTTCCAACCTGATGCAGCAAACGGATCTTTAGAATGTATCTGCAATTAACTCGATATACATCGATATTTCATAAATATTACAGGAATGTAGTTTGTGTGTACATAAGTATAATTAAGGGCTCTGGCATTTAATTATAGTGTAATTTTCTTCTACTTAATATGTGTCTAAGAAATAGTCACTTAGTCATAAGCTGTATTATAAGTGTACCCTACAAAACCCAGCAACTGCCCCTTTAATGTGTTTTCTAAGTCTTAACTATATATAATCTTTAAATATATTAAATACGACGATTTTACAGTTTTAATTGCTCGAACCCAAGCCAAATGTTGTTTTGCTGTAGAAAAGGGTAAAGAGCTCCGTTTTTCTCTTCTAGAAATAAGGCTAATTTAATTGTGTAAAAGTGCTTTTAAGTGGATCAATAAAGATAAATAAAAATCATTAAAATTACAATAAAATTGCAATTTACAGAATCAGTCGATTACAGCAATTGAGATTTACAGCTAATTGAGTTGTTAACTGTGTGAATGGGAAATAATTGAATTTCCAATCACATTTACAGCATTTTCAGCCGACAAAGCTTATTCCAGTTAAACGGCGTTGCCAACTACTTGAAATAATTAAATTTGTAAAATTATGTCATCTTTCGTGTTAATCAATTTTATATTTTTGGGAGTCACTTTTACATTTTTTAATAAGTAAATAATATTTTTAAATATTTATTTTCATTTCTTAATTGAGATAAAAAAAAGCAGCTCAATTTAAGCTATCGAATTTGATAGGATATTTAGGTATCTACAAAGTTTAATATTTAGTACGCATTAATATGGCAAATTTAAGAGCTCCACACTTGAAGTCGACGCCAGTGCGACGAAAATTACCAAGGATTCCACGTAGCCTGTCGGGCAGGACAACGCAACGCATTACGAACGTAATCCAATCAGCGCAATTATGAAATACTGAAAAGCAGACACACTCAGGCAACAGGCGCCGAGAACATTGGCCAGTTAAGCAACAGAAATGCAACCCGAATGCAACAGACAGCGACAACGCATTGTGAGGCAGTTGCCCCCAGCCAGACTGTTTCCCCCTTTGACCCTAATGCGGCCAATGGTCGAACAATAGTCACGTTTTATATTTCACGGCATTCGCAGATTTGTCGCAGCAGGTCGAGCTATTTTTAGCAACACACGTTTCAGATTGCAGCACAATTGTTTGGCTTAATGGGCCGCCGCTCGTTGACTACCTTCATAGTTGGTGTGGCCAAAATGCGGCTAGCCACATGGTTTTTCCGGCTTTCGTATGGCCATTTCAGTGGGGGTTGAAAAAACCAAAGGGCCGTCTTGAAGTCTGCAGGAGACATGGCCGAAGATTACTTTACTCACTGCATTGCGCAGCATTTTGCAAAATTCAATTTATCAGCAGCACAACCGCAAAAAGGACTCGCCTTGCGGTCAATCAGCAAAAGCGTCGAACAAGCAACACACTGTCAATCACAGGTGTAATTTAATTTAACTGGAACACCCCACAAGTGGATGCAGCAAAAAGTATTCCGAGTATTCAACTTTGGTATACCCGTACTCAGGCAACTTCACATAAAACAAAACAAAGCTCAGGCTGAGAGTTCTTCAAAAGATGAAAGCCTGTTCCTGTGGTCATCAAGAATATATGTATATGAATGTATATAAAATAGCCTATTATTCTTCTTCTGACATGAATTTACATATTTTGCTTAATCTGCTTTATGTAAGCAACAAAATATTATTTTTCTTTTAAGAATATTGTATTAAATGGAAAAAGATTATAGTAAGAAGAACAAATGCAGTCTTTTTATGTTTGTAATAAATCATTTGAATTAAACTTGAATAGAAATGTGTGAGTATGCATTTGTATTCTAAATTAGTTTATTCATACGCACTTGAGGCCGAATTCTAATAATTAGATGGAAATTATTAAAAAAGGTCAGACTACAGCTAATATTTATTTTTGAAGAGCGTTTTAAATTAGAGCGTAATACACCCCATGAGTGCAGGTATAAGAAGAGACCGTTACTCTGTTGGCAAAAGTAATCAACTAATTAAAACGAGGCACAGCCGCAATGCAGACAACCGAGTGCAATCAAACGTTTCGAGTGTGGGCAAACAAATTACAGTTAATTCGTTCTCAGCCGCATCTCGTTGCTTCAAACAGTTGTCAACGCAGCAATCAAAGCGAAAAATCAGCAATGCTGCAGAGCCAGTGCATAAACCTCTTTTTGAATGCACAATAAATCCAAGTAAGCCGTAAAACCTCAGCGCCCAGCAGTAAGAAGTGGGAAGGCAAAGTGCCAGAGCATTCAGGAGTCAGAAGTAATAATGAAACCGAAGTGCATAAAACAAAAATGACTGCCAAAGGTGACTAGCTCTAACTGAAACAGAAAGAAACCAAGCAACAGGAATGGATTCTCGCAAATTTGCACTCGAAAAACTTGTGCACAGTTGTTGAGCAGCCCCAGCCACGTCCTCCTCCTCTATGTAAACAAGCCCGCAATACACAGCAGCTCAGCGGACGGCTTAGTCGCACTTTTCCCAGAGATTTTCCCATATTTAAAGCAACATTCATTTCCACTCTAAAGGAACGGCAGGTGAGCGGGGCAATTGGGCTGCAGACTTTCTGTTGGCACACTGGAACGCATAAATCAATGGCAGCGCTTTGGCAAACGGCTGGGAGCCAAGTTCCCAAACTTGATTTAATGCCAGTGCAAAGTTTAAGCAAAATATAAAATATATATATAAAAACAAGATTTACTAGAGCTGGTGACTTGAAAAGCGCAGTCTTAAAAGCATTTGGCAGAGCCATCGATATAAATCAATAGAAATTTGTATTTTCTTTAAGTTTCCGATTGAGTTGAGTTAACAGCAGACCTAGCACAGTTAACGCAAATCACTTTTGAAGTGGCTTTCCAATTCACTCACGAACTGTGCAATGCATATTTGCTTTAACAGATTTATTGATCAAATGATCAGTGAGTTTATGGTATAGAAAAAAAGCATACAGCTTGACTAAAGCTTTCATGCAACGAAACCCAAACCAATGACAAATGTGATGTGAAGACTTAACATAAAAATTTAATTACTACTGCAGAAAACTATAAATACAATTTAAAGAACATTACCATACCTAATTTTCCTATTTTATGTCTGTCACATTTTGTTTTGCCATTTCAATAGCTCAATTAAGATGATGTAACTAGTGTTCAGCAAATGAGCCAATTAACAATTTTCAACCACACACTCAGCATCCAGAGTGGTTTCCAATGTCAATGAGATTGCCATTTGGCCCCAGCTGCATATCCGTTAATCTGATAAAACTCGGTAACTCTCGGTGGTAGCAGCTATCTGTAGCAGCTATCTGCAGCAGCCAACCAACATGCACAAATTGAGTGGCAACTCTCAGTGCCACAACCCAAACAACAAAAGGACAAACAACTGAGAAAATAAAAAGTCCCGATGCCATGTCGAGTGAGATACAATGAAAACTTTGCTTTGCCGCTTTTTTATCCCCCTTTCACGTAGTCAACGTATTTTTATGGAATTTGTGCTCTTGTTGTTGGTTTCTCGCTGAATTTCCATGCCAAGAGCGTAAAAATATTTGCGTAGCCAAAGTCAAAGTAAAAGCAACGTAAAAGTGCAAAGAATAACAATAAGAACATTTCATGATTGTATTTAAGCGCAAAAAGGGTAAAACGCATTGCAAGAGAGTTACATTGAAATGTGGAAATGGAATTAGAACTTGAGCTGCAAACTTGGACTGGCCCAAACATTTTCTTGGCCATCAATTGCCGGAAATGTTTTGTGTGCGCACTATCAAGTTATGAGACCGTGTCCATAGCTTCAGTAGTTACCAACTAAATGCCAATTTAAGTTGCCAGCTGCTGATGCTGCTGCTGCTGCTGCTGGTGGCAGTGGTGTTGGTTGTGTGGTTGTGCGGTGTCCTAGCCGGGTCCTGATTCGTTCCTGTGGTTGCAATTTTCTATGCAATTACAGCAACGACGACTAAGCAAAACTTGTGTAATTGATATATGTGGTTGTGCAAGTTGCAACTTTCTAATGGAGCTGCCAGCCAGCCGGCTAGCAGCCAGCATCATCAACTACACGAAAACTTGGTCATAGCCAAGCAACCAACAGTGTTGCATAGCGCCGCAAAGTCTGCGGTTTTTTGAGAAATGCTCAATGCCAAAATTTGCTCTTCCTACCGCCGTAGCTTGCGATTGAAGTCTGACACAATTTTTGACTACCGGCTAATTGCTTTTGAGGTGTGTTCGCATATCCAAACGTTAATTGCCTGCGACTAGAAGCATTTTGAGATTTTGGCAGTAAGTCAGTTGTAGCAACGTTTCCAAGGCTCTAATTTCACTTTAAGTAGTGAGTGAAATAATATTTTCAAATGCCAATGAAAATATATACCCTCGAGTACCCTTGAAGACTGCTTTTAAGACAGAAAGACTTAAGTATTTAACGACTTCAATTCAAATGTACAATAGCCTCTTTTAAGGACTTATACATTTGCAAATGATCTAGAAAAACCTTCTTGTATTTAAATTTCAATTTCAACTTGAACGTAACCCGCAAAACAGTCTGTAATATCATAATCTTCAGTTAAACTCTCTTAGCTTCTCATTCCCCACTCCCCCGTGTGGCATTGCATGCCCTTTTTATGCACCCCATCATTTGCTTTGACATTCGCTTCACATGCAGCCAGCGACCTAAACATTTAAATGCCATTTCAATTATGCGCTCTACGGTCTGTGCAATTGCTAGTGCATACCTAAAACCCCATGTCTAAGGGGGGACTGAGAGAAGAGGGGCTTCCGGTTCGTTAGGGAAGTTCACGCACAAATTAACACGCTGCAAGTGCAAGTTTCAGTCTTTATGGCTGCCAAAGCACAAAGTACATAAAAACAAAACATAATTTCAATTTTAATGAGCAGCAAGTTGTCAGCTCCCCAGACACACGACACGAATTTTGTAAATATGCAAGAATAACATATAAAATATAGATATACAAAGAATATTCATATACACATTCATTATCTGAAACGCAATTTGATTGTGGTGCAAACGCAGTAAGCCAACTTTTCATTGCATACGTGAAGGCGCCTTAAACTGCAATTTGATGAGATTACGAAAATATAAAATCTCGCGTACGTACAGTCGGTAGTCAAAGTTCATTGGCTTGCAGCTGGCGCTACTTAACAGCTCTTTACAAAGTATTGCAGAGTTTTATACATTTATCATGAATTATGTAACGCATCGAAAGAGGCTATGTTTAAGGTACATACATATATTCCGGAAAAACGCCAGTTTCTTTCTCTGATTTAGGATTTTCGAACTTGTTCGTATATAGACAAAGTCTTTTTTCCGGAGGATGCTCACATCGGAACAAGCTGGATCTATTTAATATATTTTTTATCTGCCATTGAACCTTAAAAAGCTTAAAATGTAGTTAATTTTGCTCTTACATTTTCATAATATCTTCATATTTGCCTATTAAAATTTAAAAATAAAGTATTTTGGCAGAGCATTAACCCGCACTTTTAATAAAGTTCTCTTCATTCCCTATTTCGCATTTTACCATTACCAACCAACCACTTCAAAGTGCGCAAAAAAAACAGCATAAAAATAATGTATAATCAACATTTTGGGCAAAAGCTTTTTGCCTTAAAATGTTAATTGGACGCAGAAATGTTAAATAACTCGAAAGTGCAGCATAAAAAAGAATATATACACATACATATATATAGTATATAGTATATCTGAGTACGCGTAAAAAGCGTTGCGTCTGACTGCAGAGAGCCTAGGCAAATGTTTTACTCATTTCTCCCCTACGACTGGCGAAAAAAAGAATTGTCAGTTGGCTGGCAGCCAGAAAAGCTTCCGACAGGGGCCAAACATCAACAACTTTCATTTCATTATGCATAAATTATGAAATAGCTCGCAGAACGTATACAAATAAGCGTCAGGCATTTTTATGCCATATGCGGAACCCAGTAAAAATTTATAGAGCCATAAACGTGCCTTTGTTTTAATTTGCTGCATTTTATAACTCTAGCTGGGATTTGAACTAAATGGATTGGCGCACTTCTCGTCTTTAATCTTTTATGTTGTTCAAATTAATTAGAAAATGGCTTGCTCCTATCGCAATTGAAATGCCAATTAAACATGGAAAACAAATTAATTGTTTATACTCAATTTAATCACATTGCCAGACACACCCAATGAATTAGCCAAAATCTGAAGCGACTGCCTCGTTTAATTAAATCAGGTCACGTTCCATAGCCCATAGCCACTAGGCAACCATATGAATAAGTAACCCAGTTACGAGCCAAGTCAAAATGGCGTCGGCACTTCCGCCAGAAGACCATGTTGCAATTTGTAGCCAAAATTTGTGCCGGGAAATCATTTTAGCACCGACTTGCAGTAAAGGAGGAAAGAAAATGCCATAAACTACTTCCGCATTGTGATTTTATGTCTTTGGAATGCTCGTCAAGTTTTAAATTGACAGATTAACAAAGAGGAGAATAAACAGTGGGATAATAAAGAGACAAGAGAATCGCGAGCGCAAACAATTACTATAAGCATAATCAATAAATAGCTTAAAAGCAGCTAAGAACTATCTTTAGAAGTGCAAGATCGATAAAGCTCATAAACGTTATGATAGTAACGCAAATAAACGCATTATAGTTGCAGCTCTCATTTTGATTTAACGTAATTAAAAACGGAGATTACATTAAATGCTTGTCGTTGCTTAAATCAGATTTCAATACCGTTAAATTGTATTTGAAGGGATTATATACATACATTATTACAGTATCCACATAAATGAGATGCAAACCAATTTTAATTTGATGTCTTGTTCATCTTGATGCTCAATTGCGAATGAATTGAACACCTGATCGAATTTCAACTTCAACGAGAACAAAAAGATGAAAAGAAAAGTAACCAATGCTGCGTTAATGAAAGTTAAGACCTACAAGGCCAAAGGATTATCTTTTGCTGATAAAAGAGAAGTGCAGTTTTGCTACACTAGGAAGTGGGAATGCAAAAAGGCGAAGAGGTGCGCTAGAAATGTTAAGCAAATGAAAAGCAGCTTAAAATAAAGTAATCAAGGAATTTTTTACATTTTATGCAGCAGCTAAGCGAGCAGATAAACTGATTTGAGTGAGAGCTCAGAGAAGCTAAGAAATGCGCAGAATATTTTAGAGACAGCGCAAAAAGCCAACAGGAAATGAAATGAACAAATTTTGTGACATAACATGGCTGAAATTGAGCTGAGCTTTGAGATACAAACAGAAAGGAAAACTTATTTGTCAAAAAATTGAGAGTCGCACAAGAAAATATGAAATTGGCAGACATATTTGATTATTTTTCACCAAGATACTTGCACAATAGCAATACATACAAAGCATTGAGAAAAGAAGCCAGAAAGAAAATTAAATACCCTCATTTAAATACTTGTGTTATGAAACTTTATTTTGAATTAATTTCTCCAAAAGTGAAAAGACCGATATTTATGTACTTATTTGTTAGCCAAGTTAAATTTGCATAAAATAAGATACACCTCCTTTCAATGCCTTCTAGGATATACATAAATAACGCAAGAGCCGCAACCACAACAACAACTAAAACTCAACTTAGCTGCAATTGTGCAAATGACAAAAAGCAACCGCCAACAGCTGGCAGATGAAATGCTCTTGAGATATTAAGACAGCTTATTCGCATGTGAGGAAAACTTAATATGGTCAACAAGAAACGAGAAACAGGCAATAGATCGGCCACTCGAAGTCATATGAAATGCATTTCAATTAAAGGCAATAAATTCAGTAAACTTTGCACACACACAGCCTTCAAATGACCTTCAATTGCTGCATGAATAATGGGCTGTGTGCATTGCCAATAGAAGGCGAACAGTAGCCTGAGATGCAAGCCAAATTCTAGCATATTATGCATAGTATGTATGAAGTAACTGAAATATTAATATAGAGCCTAAATAAGGTATAGCATACGAATGAACTTAATAAATATAATAAACATTTTTAACTAAATACATAACAGAAACATAGTTTTATTGATAATCAGTTGTTCGTTTTGTTGTTTTAAAAAGCAATTAAGCAGCAACTACTGAACAAACTTAAGTAATTGATTTTTTAAATTTTAAAACTATATCGCACTAAATTCTAGAGAAAAATTGCATTAATATGAATAATAATATCATATGAATTGCCTCGTCAGAACACAAATTAATTCATTCTGTTCGTTTCTTCGGAATCCAAAATCAAATGAAAACTTTTACACATGACAAACAACCCTAATTAGCTTAAACTTAACAAATTTCATAATTATTCTGCCGAAAGATTTATTATTAATGGGCTACTAAAGAAATATAAAAGGATCTTTCAACTTCCCATAAACTATAGCTAAATTCATAAATGTATTACTTTGAAAGTGCTGCGCATACTTAAATCTAATTTCCTTCACACTACATTAAATATGCCTTTCACACAAGTGTATTTGTAAGTTTAGCAGTAGCTTGATAAACCTAATGACATCATCATTATCATCCAACAGCTGTCAAACGAACCTGATGAGTGACTCAATCTTTGAGTGACAGCGAAAGCATTTTAATTGCTGTGTCAGCTTGTCAGAGCTCTGGCATACCCTACACAAACAAGCATATGTCGGGTATATGCAACTCAAATATTTATATAAACGACACAGAAAAAAGGTATTTCGCATTCGACAATTCCCATTTACATTTACGCTTGTTCAGATTTCACTTTTCACTCGGGGCGCAAATATGTTGACCTTGCTGTTAGTCAGCGTGAAAGTGAAAGCCGAATTTGCATAATTCGCCTGCAACATGCAAAGTGCAAGCAGGAGCAGAGGGTGGAGGCACAAGGGATGTCAGCTTTGGCTGCACTAAAGCCAAGCATAGAATTTAGTTGTTAGCTCACTGAAAAAGCAAACCTCATTCGCAAACTTGCTGACAAATTGTGGCCCAGGCAAGAGGTGTCAACACCTCGGTCCACCAACCCTCTCTGCCCAAAGACGTTCCGTTCCCCCTTCAGCATTCACGGCACTTACCTCAGTCTGTGCTCCGTCTGTAGATTGCTTGAATTACGCATGCAAACGATGCCGTTGACGACTTTTGCCATTGAGACAGCCAAAGTTGGTTTTTTACGACTATTTTCTGCTGCAGCCAGACGCCTTCAGACTGGGTGCTGTACAGCTTTTTGTTCTTGTTGAGCTGTAGTTGTTGCCGTAGTTGTAGTTGTAGTCGCTTGCATATGAAAACTGCAACAGCAACAGCAGCCAGCCAGTTGGCCAAGTTTTCCCTTCCATTTTCCAGCGTAGGCTTGTGCTCTGCAAAGTAGGAAAGTGGAAAAGTTTCGTTAGCATTAAATTAAAGCGGCGTGTAAAATAGCACACAAAATATTCTATGAAAATTGATGCAGTTAAATAAAATTACATCTCAACTTGATGCAAGTATAAGTAGCCGTTAAGCAGCTGCACGGAGAAAATACTTAAGTGCAACTGAGCACTTACAAAACCAGGTGTCCTTAATGAGATCGTCTAATTAAGTTGTCAAAGTGGCGAAGGATTATCTTCGGCGTGCCGAAGATTTTATACTCTTTTCGAATCTTTACGCATATCTTTGCTAATTATCACTAGATCGATTTGAAATTTCATACATTGAATAGTTATAAGGATGTTCAAGTGTACAAGGATATTTAAGGCGATAGCTTTCAAAAGATCAGATATATGGCCAAAACCGACTTCGAGTTGTATGGCAGCTATAAGATTTAGTGGTCCGATCCGGTCAGTTCCGACCAATGTGCTGTCCCTTTGAATAACAAGTCTCTGCGTAAAGTTTCATCGCGATAGCTGAAAAGCCGAGGGACTAGTTTGCATACATACAGACAGACAGACAGACAGACGGACATGACCGGATCAATTTGTCTTGTTATTCTAAGCATACTGGAGGTACCTTTTGGGGGTCTCCGACGCTTCCTTCTATGCATTACACACTTCAGCACAAAGTTAATATATAATTTGATTCGAAGGAATTGGTATGAAAGCTCAAAGTCTCGATCTAATCTACAGCACTACGTAAACCAAAAATGTATTCCGTAGCAGAAACAACGTGTGGGAGTAAACAAGATTGGAACGACTAGCTGACTATGTGTTGGCCACACAGACGAGCCAGGGTCAACGGGCTGCAGCAAGTGAGAGTGGTCGGATGTGTGTCCTGCCTGTCCTGCACTGAAAGGGATACCAGCGGCAAACAGATGAAACTATGAGTAAAAGCACAAGCTGTCAACAGTTTCGAGCAGACGATAAAAAATGAGAAAAACAGAAAAGCATGCCAGGATTCAGTTGGTGTAGCCTTTGGCAGCAGCTTACATGAATCAGATTCACACACCTGCCTGCTAACCTATCGATTATGTGACCCACAACTGAGCTCTTTAGGACGTTCAAAGGACGCTCGTTGTAAAAAGAGAAACTGATGTCATGGAGACGTTGCGATCTGGATTCTAAATTCCATGATGGAGCACGGGAGCAAACCCAAGCCCGCAGACCACAAACCAGAAGCTGTCAGAGAGTGTCAGCTTTGTGTGTTTGTGCTGCTGTGATTCATATTCAATTTGATTGCTTCGTTTGCTTGCTGGCATTCGGTTTCACATTGTAAATAGCAAATAACGTTTTCACACTTAGCTCTGCTTTAAGTTCGGAGCACTGGAGCAGTGGAGCACTGAGTGATTTGATGCCACAGGGGCTAGCACAAATAGTTGAGGGCCAAGCAATTGTTGGCACTTCTGTGGCAGCAAAAGGGCATCTTCAGCTTCTTTCTACGTTTGCTCTATGTCCTTTTTGCTAGCACTTTGCCCCTTTTATGCTATTTATTTAAAAGATTTCTTTTTCACTGCAGTCTGTTTGTCAGTCGGCGGCTTTTTGCTTCGTTGCATTTTGGCAGCTGACAGGCGCCTTGCCACGCCCCTCCCGCCTTCCGCCCCCCGCAGGCAGCAGTGACTTAATTAACTTTTTGTCCTGCGCTTTGTTTACACAAGGACCCAACTGCCGAAAATTGTAGTCTAAATAAAAGTGTGAAATGTGCAAGCAAATTCTAACCGCATACGATGTATTTTAAATACTCTAAATATTTAATAAAACTAAATATTTAATAAAATATGTGAAAAGTATCCGAATCTTTGACATTGCTGTTATAGCACTGTGCAAGAGTATTCAACTGACCGAATTAAGCAAAGGAAAGCAGACAATGCAAAATAATCGCTAAAGCGAAAAGAATAAAGAGAAGAAAACAAGCACAAATAATCATTGTATATTTCAACTTTAAGTACCTTCTAATTGCCATTGTTAATTTTCAAGCATATTCTATGCGGAGCTGACTTTAAAAGCCGCTAGCCCGACAATGAAGCGTGAAATAACGGGAAAGCAAATTAAGTGACTGAAGCGAGTCCTGCTCTTGTTGTTTTTGTTCACCAACCCAACCCAACCCAACCCATCCACCCAGCCAGACTGTCCATCTGTCCATTGCGGCACGCCATTGTCACGTCACTTGCCACACGGTGGCCATTGTCCACTTTGTTTGCGTGGAGACAAACGGGCAGCAACTACAACTACTGTGAAAAATGTTGCAGTCGGAGTATACAGACTGTACGACACTCTGCTCTGGCTCCAAATACCTAAGAGTACCTATTACTTAACTATATTTTAGAATATTTAGCTTTTCCTTTGGTTGAGGCAGTCTTTCTAACAATCATTCTCGCTTTTAAAAAATGTTTAATATCAATACAGTAATTTTAAGGACTTAGCAAGAAGTCAATTGATAAATAAGCAAATGAAGCTGAGCCTTCCTAATTATTCCGAATTCATTGATTGACTCCGAATACACCAAATATATGTCGATTGGAAAACGGGAGCTTGTCGCATCAGCTATTAGTTCTGTTGTATATTCACAGTGTGTAGGCAACAGGATCGAAACAAATTGTTTGTACTCGAGCAAAGCATTGTACAAAACCAACTCCTTGCCTCTTTGGCAGGAATAGAGTACGAAAATGTAAGGCGCCATGTGAAAAGGCTTAAAGGCAATTGAGGGCGTCGACTGTGGCCTTGTTAGCCACTGAGCCACGGCGCTGTGGTTGACTGCAGCCAATTGCAGGAGGGACCAGAGCAATGAGCAGAGATGAGCAGGCGGTTGGTAAAGCTAAGGGCTCTTAACTAGTTTGCGACCTGCACAAGGCTATGTTTTATGACCGCAGCTGTTGCGCCTCACATCAGCCCACAAGTAGCAGGCTGCAGCCCATTTAAGCCCTAAGGATCACCCATATAAACCCACCAAAAGGAAAAACCCACAATGCAGATGTGTTGCGCTAAACTTCTACCTGTAGCAGGTGCGTTTATTCGTACCTTACCTGTTACGATATATAAACCAGAGTCGCGAATTGAGAGCATATCAGTCAACGATTGAACTTTGTCCTAGACACACCAAGCAAAACAACCAACAATGAACCGCATCCACAACGAGCAGCCAATTTCAAGCTTCGTCTTCAGCAGCGAGGGCACCAAGCAATCCTTCCACCATCAGTGGCAAGTGGCGGGGCAGTTGCACGAGTGCAGCAGCTGCTACAGCAGCATCGATGCAGATGAGCCGCCCAGCCAGCATTGGCTGCAACGTGGCGAGGAGCAGCGTCCACAGCTGAGCAAACAGCAGCAGGCCGTGCTGGACATCATTGAGGCACGCCAGATCGAGACGTTCTTCTTCTGTGATGAGAGCGCCAAGACTGAGCTCCAACAGTTCATGGCGGAGACGTGTGATCGCGCAGTGCCAGAGCTGCTCCGCTGGATGTTCCACAATGGCAGTCAGCGTGTGGACTTCAATGTGGCATGCTATGTGCATGTGCAGCAGCAGTTGCACATCTTCCAGAGCGGCACACTCAGCGTGCAGCATCACTACGACATTGAGGAGTGTGTGAGCGTTGTCTACGAGCTGTTGACACAGCGCATTGCCAACTATGTGTGCAGCAGTCATGATGCCAGCCTGGATGAGTGCAGCATAACGCGCATGCGAGTGCAGGTGAGGCGGCAGGATGGCGAGTCCTGTTCAGAATCATCGCTGCCCATGCAGCTGCGGCAGGAGACAAGTGTCAGAAGCAGCAGCAGCGAAACGGAGTTGGCCAGCCTGAGGGCAGCATATGTGAAACATCAGCGCGAATGCCATGGCTACTTTCCATCCAATATGCGTGTGAATCTGTACGGACTGCAACGCTGCCGGACTACGAAGGAGCTGTATGTGGTGCCATATCACATCAGCGAGACACTGCAGCAGGGACCCAACAGGAATTTCCTCATACTGAACGACATTATGGGCCAGTTTCAGCGACTGCACGAACTGCAAACGCCATTGCCGACTAACAGAAGCCATTCCCGTTCACGTCCTTTGAGGTGTCGGCACTGTCGCGTCGAATTCAAGTGCCGCAGTCGGCTGCACATCCATCAGCAGTTGCGCTGCGGCCAGGACTTCAGTGTGGACAGCATGCATCCGGACATTGTCGAGGTCTACGAACAGTGCCTGCCAATTTCGCGCAGTGTCTCCCAGTACGCCTGCTATGGCATCACAAAGCCCAAAACTGTCATGCTCAAGGGTCAGTTCGTGCCCATCGAATGTGACTGGCGCAGCAAGAGCTCCGTTCAGGTGCAGCATGGACCCTGTGTGGTCATCAGCAATGCTCAGCTCAGCAGTCCCTGTAAATACAATTAATATATATGTGCAAATAAATCATTAAATTTTAGACAATAATCGATTAATACTTTGTTTTAAATGGTTAACTCTTGTTACAAGACATTTGACATATTTTCAGCCTCTCCTAAATAACAACAGTACTAAACTGTGTTTAGATACAATGAACACGCATTAATATATTTAAAATCTAAGTGGAATTCATAAGGTAAGAAGAAGGTAAAACTTTTCTAATTCAAAGTCTCTAAGCCTTCATGTTTGTTTGGATGTCCGAGTTACAGAAGTTCTTCCCGGTTTTGATTGATTTAAAAGATTTTCAAGAATATGAACTCTTATAATTTCAAACAAGTAAGAGTGCTCTAGTCGGGAGTGCCCGACTACGAGATACCCTGAACCCAGTCCTTACAATCATTCATACTAATCTAAACACACACATGCTGCAGTACAAGCAGTGCAAGCGGTGCAAGTGGTTTAAGCAGTTAGCTTGCTTTTTCGCTGAGCCCCACACAATGGAAAGTTAAATCTTAAATAACTTCTTTGTTTATTGTCCGATCTTATTGAAATTTTTGGGGCAAACAATTGTCAATAATATGTGTGACCAAACCAAATTCCAAGGTCATAACTCCAAAAATGCGTTTTCTGAACTTTTGGGGGTTTGGGGGGTGGTATCCAAAAAGTGAAATATTTGTTACATGTGTATGCTACTCGAGATTATACATGCCGAATTTGGGGCCTCTAGCTTTTATAACTTTGAAGTTATGTCCAAAAACGCAAGTCTGAAATCGAAATTTATCGATAACTTTTAAACGGTACGAGTTATCGATAAAATGAAATAAACTTGATCTGTCCCGGGACTAGGAGAACTTATGTTCCAAATATGAAGTCTCTACCTCTTGTAGTCTCTGATATCTGTGTGTTCATACAGACAGACAGACGGACAGACGGACAGACGGTCAGACGGACAGACGGACAGACAGACGGACATGGCTAGATCGACTCGACTGTTGATACTGATCAATAATATATATACTTTATATGGTCGGAGATGCTTCCTTATGCCTGTTACATACTTTTGCACAACTTCATTATACCCTTTTTACCCATTTTTAATGGGTTCAGGGTATAAAAATAATAAGCAAATAAAGTGGACTATCTTAAAACCACCAAAGAGATTTAAATGTTTGTAGCAAAACTAATATACTTAATTAAAATCAGCCTTGTCTTCAAAAGATCCAAATTTAAACTATTATCGCGCACAAAACACTATAAATTATGGTTAGCATTCCAAGTGTTATTTCTACAGAGCAGAAAAACGTTTGTTATTAACATTTTGGGATTTTCATTAGCGTTTTCCACAGCTATTATGAAAGGAAAATGTTGAGCTTGCTGCCAGACAAAGGAAAGACAATCATTTGAAATAAGGAAAACAAGCACAACAGCTAAACAAAAACAAAGGCATTTACTATGATACCCTACAAGTAGTTACTAGATAAATAAATCAAACTTCAATGTATTATATTGAAAGAAATTAAGACGTCTAATATTAAATATATATTTTGTTATTAAACCTTAAGTTCATACCTTACATAGTCACACAAATTAGGGGGTATTCGCCTAGACATGTTTCGTTGCGTATGTAGCACAGCACCACAACAATCTGACATACTAAATATAACCATTCTGCTCACAACCGCACTCCCACACCCACACACAACACACACCCGCACACACACACACACAACACATCGCTGCTGTTCGGCTTTTATTGCGGTTCTGCTTTCTATTGCCACAAGCCATGCAAAAAAAAAGAAAAAGTATCGTGTTATGAAAAGTCAAAAGAGCGCATTTTCCTTGTCGATTGCCATTTCTACTTTCTACGACCACTT
This sequence comes from Drosophila flavopinicola, assembly GCA_035042425.1. Lineage (NCBI taxonomy): Eukaryota > Metazoa > Arthropoda > Insecta > Diptera > Drosophilidae > Drosophila > Drosophila flavopinicola. The sequence goes on along the minus strand of JAWNLL010000452.1, from coordinate 5,345,384 downwards.
GCTAATTACACAGCAAGCGAATGAAAATATTAATGAAATTGCAGTAGCAGTAGCACTCAAATTGGATTTAAGTGGAGTTTACTGTCAATTTCCTCGAAATAATCCCTTAATTCAGGTAAAAGTCAAGGTCATTGCGAATTATTCTTTATATTGAGTCCATTGAGAGGTGAGAGCACTGCAGTCATAACTGCTAACGCAACTGTCAATCAACACGAGAAATTGGATTATTAGCGAGCGACGCGTTTGCATAAGTAACTAAATTGGAATAAAACTCAATCAAAAACAGCGCCCGGTCTCAAAGAGAGCTCAAAGTGACCCACACACTGTTCGTGCACAACGAACTTAAAATGTAAAGGCAAAGTTAACTTATTATCAGGGGGAAAAAAGCATAAAATATACTTCCACAGCAGAGAAGTGAAAAGCCGTAAAAATGCTGAGACAATTTACCTGCAGAATTAATTGCATTTACGAATTTCTTTTAGAATCAAAATTTAAAAATATTACAGAAATTTCAACAGGCAGCGTATTATATTATATATTGCAGGGTATACCGTTGAATGCATTAAACGGGCAGCCAGTCTGGCCATTGTTTTAATAGCCATTCCCAGAGACAACAAGTGCAAAATATGAGAGCCCATCAATTCTGGTGAATAAAAAAAGTATAAACTGCTCTGCTCTAAGTTGCGACCGACCAAACAATTTATAAATCGATTTTTATTTTGCCTATATACCCTGTATTATTAAAAATTTATGTTAATTAGAATGTGTTCGATATTAGCTTGCTGAATAACTGATAACTTTGAGTCATAAAGTTTATTTGCGTAGATTTATAATTGAAAGAAATTATGTATGAATGAACATACAGTTTAATGTTTTCAACAAAAGAAAATACAAAATTAGAAGTTTTTATAGATTAAAAATAAAAATCAAGCATTAAATATAAAAAACCAGAATTTTGGAATTTTTTTTATACTTGTATCTGCCCAAAATATTAAATTTGATGTTTACCAAGCCAAAGATCTTAATATTATATTCTCTCTTTTCGAAGAAAATCGTATATTCTTCTTGATTCTGTTCACATTTCGTTTGCTGGTTTTAATGTATTCCCATTACTTTAAAGTGAAGAAACTTCAAATAGGATATTTCTATGTTCATCACCCATAAAGCTTATTGGTTTTTTCTTTGGTTGATTTTTTGGTAATAAATTGCAAGGCAAAATGACATGTCGTCCTTCGTCCTTCGTCAAAGCTGGCGTCCTCGAAAAGCTGTGTTACTAAATCGTGTGGAATTCACGCGCCGCCACTTTTACACTCATGTGCGCCCCCCAGAAAGCCGTCGAAAATATTTGCTAGGAACGGGCATAATTCAGCGCGTTATAATACATAATTCAAATATGACGCCGGACACATTAGTTCCGCCGTTTTGAGCACTCGCTGGCGTCTGCGGTAAATGGTGGTCCAACAGGTTGACGCCCCAGCTGCTTAAGCAGATCTCGTGGCTGGCAGTTCATAAACGAAAGAGAAAGAGACCAAAATAAAGTAAAACATGAGATGTATTAAATGGGCATTTCACTTGAAATGCGGCGAGTGCCATCGTTGATTGATTGACGCAAGTCGAATGACAAAGAGCAACTTGGCCACATGGGCCATAAAACATTTTCAGCAAATGCTCATCAAGTAGCCATACAATAAATAAAAGAACAGTCCAAACATTGGATGTTGGCCGGCGGGTAGGGTGGTTCATGGCTACCATAAAAATGCAACGCCCAGTCAAAGACCGAAAGCTCATTCAAATCGTAGCCACATACACAGAACGAGAGCAGACAAAAGACATCAAGTAAATGAAGCGCTGAACATAATGCTGCCAAAAAAAAATAAAGAAGGACGACTAGAATTTCTGTTTCTATTCCATTTGCTATTGTCGTAACTCAATGCTATTTAAAGCCATGCCAAGTTGAAATCAAAATCAATTGTTCCTCGCACACACACACACAATAAATGCGGAGCAAGAGACTCGCCATATAGCCAAAAAAAAAACGAATCATGCAATATAGCTGCTGCTTTAATATAAAGATAATCATATAAGTAAGGAGCACAAGTCAGTATATAGTTATTCAACATGGAGTAAACCTGCTACATTTGATTAAAGCTCAACTTTGCCTATTGCTACCTCTGTAGTTCTGGGAAATGTGAAAGGCTAAAGACAATGAACCCACTCAGTCAATGGGCGGCTGCTTCTTCTCCGCCCATTTCCCGATCCCGCAGGAGATTGCCACGACAACAAATTGCGTCAGAGACGGCGCAGAGTCATCAACGAAATTTAATTGGCATATGACAGCGAATGTGTAGAGAAAACTCTTTTATTTTTTAATTTTATTGTTTTACTTGACAAATAAGGGCTTTTCCCCATTTTCATACATACTTTTTTAACCGCTGGTTTCATTAGCTACTAAAAATGGTACAACAAACGAGTAAATTAGATTTTCTTAAATTTAACAGAATATTTAATACATGCAAAAGAGCAAAGGTCCACGCCTTACAATCTCTCATGATAACTTTATAGACACGAGATTAGTTGCAGCAACAAGACATCAGACATAGTCTACCTGAAATGTTATGTGTTTAACCAAGAGGAATTTATTTGAATCCAACCAAGTGAACTTCCGAAGAGCTGTACAAATGCTGTGTCCAGAGTAGCCAGACAAACATCTGTTGTAGACTCATAAATATCCATTGGACACCCACCGACCGAAAGTGTGAATTTGCAATTTAAATGGTTTAAGTGTCGCGCCAATATAAATCAGTAGAGTTACCATTTGTTTAATGGCGATAAGAAATAAAGTAAACAAATGGCTTTTAAGTGGTATATGAATAGCATATGAATATGAATAATGGAATGGGGTGCAGGACTTCTGTCGCAGCACAAGAAGGACAACAGCAATCGCACTCCTGCCAAAACAAACAGGACCAACATATATCTATAGAATTCTCCGTTTTAAAGAAACAACAAAATAAGAGCAGCTCTGCAGCTAAGACTAATTAGTGTAAAGTATACTAAAGCAGCACTAAAGTGCGTTACTAATAGTGTTTAAGAACTATATTTTAAGTATGTTACTATACTATTTAAAATCTTGCTAGTTATCCACTATAAAAACAAACCTAAAACAATACATACGGAAATCTAATAATATGGTCCAGTTTGTACAGTTTCTAACCTCTTTAATACTTTTCCACATTGCTGTTTGTTTGGGGGAATTGGAAAAGGATCATGCCATGTCCGTGGCGGGTTTAGAAAGCCTAATACACAACGAAATAATGTTTATAACCGAACTTTCTCAATATGCCAAAGCTTTGCAGCACAAAATACACACAATCGATAGGTAAGTGAGAATGAAATATATATATGCAAGTAATTTTCGATCCCTGAGCAGTTTCTTAAAAGAAGTGCGTGCAAGAAAGCGACTGTGGCAGGAGAATCCCATGGATCATCTAGCGAATCCCTTAAATAGCTACTCGCTTATACGACGACTGCATGAGGATTGGAGTTATATTGAGATTTATATGGCCGAGACAGTCGGCTCACTGCAAGCTAAGAATGTGCAAAGATTGATTAATGAAAAGGCGCCCTCGGAAACGGACACAAGTGATGCATCAAAGGCGTTCGTGCGGCTACAAAGTTACTATGACTTAGAAGCAGCGAATATGACTAGAGGACTGATCGATGGCAAGCAATACAAGTAAGGCAGGCAATTGAGTTAATAACACTTCTAAAGAGTATCATTTAATAGTTCGCAACTAAATTCGCTCGACTGCTTTGCCATGGCGGAATTTTACGAAGATTTGCCGATTCACCATTTTGCACTGGACTGGTACAAGGAGGCCTTAGAAGTGTACAACCACACTAGGGATAGCGAATTGTACCAGAGTGTCTATCAACTAACAGTGCCGCAATTATATGGAAAGTATGCTGAAATGCTAGTAGCGAAAGGTAAGCGGATTTCTATTTTGAGGGCCTTATGTGGCTGATTTGCTTTATCTAAATAGGTGATAACGTGGCGGCTTTTAATGTGCTCAACAAGGTCGCTGATTTACACGTTGCCCTCTGGAAATATCGGCGGGAGGTGCAGGAGTCCACTCTTATTGTTAAGACGGGCAGTCAGGTACAATTTGGCAATATTCTCTTGAGTTGCCTTACAAGCAAAGTTTTTTGCATTCCAGTTTACAAAAGAGCCCATGACTTTTGTGCAAAAGGGTTGTCGTGGTCTGTTTTCAGCTTCTGTGAGCATGTATTGTTATTTTCGGCATGGCACCGAAGCCTTTTTAATGCTGGCACCACTCAAGGTCGAGCTGCTTAGCTTGGAACCCTTTATGGCGATATATCACGATGTCATATACGACAAGGAAATTGAAGAGCTTTTAAAAGTAGACCTTGCCAGCATGAAACATGATCGATCTGAGAAGCACCTCAACTCTGTAAAATATACAATAGTGCAGAAGAATATGAGTGATGTGCTCAACTATCGTGTTATGGACATGACAGATATGAAAGTAGATTACGATAAGGACTTTGTGCTAATGAACTACGGTTTGGGTGGCCACATATCTTTGCAGACCGATGCAAAAGTTCCAAATAAAAGCCAGGTAAATTACAGACAATTACCAATAAGAAAAACCAACTAAATTAACATTTTTCAGCTGAGATTGGCTAATCCCATGGCTTCCATTATATTTTTCGTAAGTACTAAAAGACTTCACATAAATGCACAATGTTAACTTCAGACTGTGCAGTTAAGCGATGTGCCGCAAGGTGGAGCCACTGTATTCCCTGCGCTGAAAATAGCCATTAAGCCGAAAAAGGGAGCTGCTTTACTATGGTATAATTTGGACCAGGAGCAGAATATTTATGATAATCTTCAGTATATGGCATGTCCAGTGTTGGTAGGCTCCAAGTGGAGTAAGTGTTTCATTTTGCACATTTATTTGTTCGCCCTGAACTAACTTATCCAATTTATAGCTCTCACAAAGTGGGTCTTCAGTAGAAGTATTTGGATGACAAATACTGAGGCAGATTCCTGATTTCGCTTGCTTAATAGTTTATATAAAATAACAAAACATTCTAAATGAATTATACAGTTGCAGGTGTTTGTCATGCTGTAAAGTGTATTAAATTCGGCATGCCTAATCAAATGTAAAATGTTTTCTTCTTTTTGGATCTTAGCACTTGAACATTTCCAATTTATTGTTCGACTCGACTGGAAGTGCTTAGAATGAAGTGCCAGCTGTTGATTTTTAGTTTCTTAGCTGTGATCTATGGCAGCAATGCAAATAACACAAAGCATCATTACGAAGAGCTTTATAGCAGCTCTGTTGTGGGTCTGTTGAAGCTTTTAGATGTTGAGAATCAGTTTGTGCTCAATATGAAGGAGTATGCCGATGCCTTAGAGGACAAATTAGAAACCCTACAAGTGTAAGTTGAAGTTAAATAAACTGATTGATACAATGTAAAAATAATTGATTAAATTTGCTCAATATTTCTCAGTTATTTAAAGACACATGATCGCGTGGCGCATATAACTAAGAAAGGCAAAGAAAAGTATGTCGCAAATCCTCTAAAAGCATTCGGCCTGATCCGACGTCTGCGGGAAGACTGGCGCAGATTGCAGGTGTACACCAAAGCGAAAGTGGGCGAAGGTAATTGCAATTTGCCATCGATTTGCAAGTTTGGAAAACTAAAAGTATATATCGCCAAGCAGCGCAGCTGCAGGCTATGAAGGAGCTACTGAGCAAAGTGCCCAATGAAATTGATATGGAAGAGTCACTGCTGGGCCTCAATCGAATTGAGCTGACCTATGACCTCAGTCCGCTGGACATAGCTGACGGGCGCCTGCAGAACCAGCAATTTCAGTGAGTGTCTTAACAGCTGCAGGTCCTAATAATCGAAATAACTTACCCCGCAGCGAAACGCTCTCCATACGTGACTGTCTGGCAATTGCCAATCATAAATTTCAAATTGGGGACTATGCGAGGGCTCTAATCTGGTACCGCATCGTTCTGAAACGACAGCCAGAACCGAATTTCCTTGAATATAACGAGCTCTTGGGAGACCCACTGGACGGCGTGCGTCTCAAGTTTGTCACCACGCGACTTTTCGAAGGTGAGCTCAAGAAACTGGTTCTGAAAAATGGTAACTAATGATAGTCGATGAAAAAATGCCGCCCAAGAGAGGTTTCCGTTACAAGAGTCAAGGGTTTTCACTGCATTAGTCTAATATCAACAATAATTTCCAGCTGTGCAAATGCTGGAGCCATCACTAAACGATACGGAATCGAACGAAAAGGTCAATGAAATATTGAAAACAACAAATGCAACTGAAGTGGATAACTATGTAGACGAACTGCTGACACAAGACGATGCTCAATGGAGCTTGGAACTGGCATTACTGCAACCGACTCCCACAGCCCATTACTTGGGCTGTCGTGGAAAGTTTCCCCAGCCCAGCCATCTTAGCTGCCGTTATAACTTTACAACAACGCCATTTCTACGCCTAGCACCACTCAAAATGGAGGAAATCAGCCGCGATCCGTATATAGTCATGTATCACAATGTCCTGGACGATAGCGAAATGGAGGAGATGCAGCGACTATCTGTGAATATGCAGAACGGCTTGTCGGGTGAATTCAGGGCGAATGGCACAGAGCTGAATCCAGAAATTGTGGCACGCGTGGCCTGGCTGGTCAAGAGTACACCATTCCAGAGGCGCATCAATCAGCGCATTGAAGATATGACCGGCTTCGATTTGAGCGAATTTCCAGCGCTGCAGGTTGCAAATTTTGGCATCGGCAGTTACTTTCAACCACACTTCGACTATATTCATGGTGATCGTGTGCGGATAGAGGAGTTACGCAACCTGGGCGATCGTATGGCTAGCTTAATATTCTATGTAAGTTGAAGTAGCTAAAGTAGAAGCAAATTCCACAAGCACTACATTTATACAGGCGAGCGAAGTGCCGCTAGGTGGCGCCACCATATTCCCCGACATTCAAGTGGCAGTTCAACCGCAGAAAGGCAACAGTCTGTTTTGGTTTAATCTATTCGAGGATGGCACACAGGATCCGCGATCTCTGCACTCGGTATGCCCAGTAATTGTGGGTTCCCGATGGAGTAAGTCGCAGCTACCAGTTGAGCCTAACTATATATACATATATACTTATTTTGATTATTTTAGCGCTTACCAAATGGCTGCACATTTCGGGTCAGATGTTCGTAAAGCCCTGCAGCGCTAGATAAAAGGCGGAAAAGTTTATACATTTGAATAAGACTTTCAATAATAAGAAATGTTCCTATAAAATATATTAACATTTTTCTTACAACCTTGAACATTACTTATTTCTTTTGCAACCGGAACAAATATGTTTATACTTTGCCCATTTTCATTTAAAATGCTAGTTTCTTAATGGTCACGCTAGCTGTTATCGTTATTAACTTGACAAGCACCTGAAAAAGTTGCAAATGAGCCATGAAAATCGATTTTTACATATGTATAAAGAATCTTAAATTTTACTTGCCTGAAAATGTGGCTATTTTATCTGGAAAACTTGAGTTGTTTATAACTGCAACACGCAATGACGTGGCTTCCAGTATTATTTTACATTTGCCTCATGCTGCACTCTGGCTGTGGCACAGAGTTCATGCAACCAAGATTTCTATATAGCAACTCAGTTGCGAGCATGATAAAGCTGCTGCAACTGGAAAAAAGCCTTATCGAAAGCTTGGAAGCCATTGTCAAGGACAAGCCGTTGCCGCAAAAGCTGCACATGATAAGACTGTAAGTGCAACTGAAAGAGTTCATGATCAGCTGTTATAAGTTAAGTTGTTGACAGCTTTCAGCGAAAATTGAAGCGTCCACTAATGAAAACTCGTGATGCACAAGAGGAATATGTTGGAAATCCGCTAAATGCATTTGCACTAATCAGACGATTGCAGCAAGATTGGCCCAAGTGGCTGGCATACCTAAAGGATGTTGGTACTAAGGACAAAATCGAGCAAATGCGGCAACAGCTGAAACTGGCGCCAAGTGGGAGAGATCTGCAGATAGCAAGTGCCGGCTTGTTGCGCATCGAGAGCTTCTACGATCTGGAAGCATCGCATATGGCCAATGGTTTGTTATTGGACCAGCAATACGAGTGAGTTGGACATAATCAGAATAAGTCTTACTCTTCCTTGAAGACCACAAAAAGTCAATACGTATTCTTGTTTAGCTTTAACAGCAGAATCTTACTATATGTATAAACAAAAGGTAAAACAATGATCAACTCTCCCTGCAGTTCATACCTTGATTCGGTGGATTGTGCAGCTCTGGGAGACTATCTATTTAATCGCACCAAGTTCGCAAGATCTGCCCACTGGTACCGCACTGCAATTCGACAGTATCAGCTGCCGTATCGCAAACTATACAGCCAAGTGCTGGGCGTAAACCGCAAAAAACTATACAGGAAATACGCTCAGGCAATCGTCAACGAACGTAAGTTTAAGTTTTAGAGGTATAAATAAACACCATACATACTAACATACTTAATGCCTGCTCACACAGCGGATAACTCAGAGCAGCCCTTGCCGGATGAAACAGATCCCGAGTGGAAGGATATGGCTGACAAGTTCATGAAGCGGTTGGTAGCTGAAGCCAACAGTGATAATATCAAGCAGCTTGTGGAGAAGTATTTAGCGGAGGACGAGCAAATATTCATTGATCAAAGAGCTAGACATAAGGCCAGGCCCACAGCTGTGGAGAAAGGATGTCGAGGACTGTGGGAAAACCCCCCGTCGCATTATTTGACTTGTAGCTACGTAAGCGAGAATTCAGCCTATCTTAAACTGGCACCACTGAAAGTAGAGACGCTAAATGAGCAGCCACTGATAGAGCTATATCATGATGTACTGTATGATAGCGAAATTAAAGAGCTTAAGAATGCGACTAGTCATGGAAGTGCAGTGGCGGATGACAGAAGTGCAGTTACATCGATTACTTTGAAGGCTGACAAAGCTCCACTCACGCTTAGGCTAAACCACAGAATCGCAGACATATCCGGCATCAATATGGCGCAACATAAGCCGAATTTGCTTAACTTTGGCCTGGGCGGCTATTTAGCTCAACCAAAATGTCAAGGAACTGATAAGAAATCGTGCCAATTGCAATTAAAGCGTTGGCGCAGCAATCGCATAGCTACAATAATCTTCTACGTATGTATTCCGAAATACTTAACTACTCTTAACTATTACTATGTTGCAAATTAGGCTAGCAATGTGCCGCTAGGTGGCGCCACCATCTTTCCTAAACTGCAACTTGCAGTCAAACCAGTGAAAGGCTCCGCTTTGCTGTGGTACAATTGGAATGAAGATGGCAACGCGAATGCTTTAGCGAGACATGCCGTCTGTCCTGTTGTCCTGGGCTCCAGATGGGGTACGTTCACGTTCGATCCAGCGAGTACTATAAATGTAACCAAATTGTATTATTTTGTGTCAACTCAATTGCAGCAATTTCAAAGTGTATGGATGCAGCGGAGCAGGTGCCGCAGAAGCTATGCCTGGCTTGAATATACACTGCTGGCCATTCAATTAAAGACAACATAATATACAGCGAGGTGCGTAAACTCTGTAAGTTGTAAGAAAAAAAATTAAATTAAATATAGCTGTGCAAGATTAAATAAATAAAGGGTTCCCAAACAATTAACTAAATGCCACTGTGTACACTGAATTAGTAGTTTATTGTCCTATTGCTGTTTTTGCCGCTATTTGAAATCACTTCTCAAATATACATACATGTGTCCCATCAGCAAAATATAGTTTTATTGAAAAAGGAGTGTACCTAATTACGTGGCCATCACTGACGCCCTATATCTTAATAATAGCAATGCTAATAAACATCACTTCGCCTGGGAAAGTGGAACACTGTCGTTAGACTGTCGCCCGTCTATTCACTCCCATTGTTAGCAAGCGACAGTCAGTTTAGAATGTGATATCTGCTCTATCGTAAGCTTATGTGCTTGCCCCAAATACCATTTAGCGGAAGTGCACACTTCAATAATAGAGCGGGGCGACGAAAAGTCGGGTGTCAGGCGAAAGGAGTAAGGAGTAAGGAGTAAGCAGTAAGGACAAGCAAGGACAATGAAAGGCTCATCGACAATGGCGCGCACGCGGCGTACTTAGAGGAAAACAACATTCATTTTTCACCCGACACACAAAGGATGCGCCCAACTGATTTTATGTGCAATGGGGCAACGCGTTGCGTCGCCATTGGACCATGGAACTTTTCATGAATATTTTAAGCAATTGCATAATTTAGAAGAGCTGCGAGTATCAAGCGCAACAGCGAGCTCTCGAGTCGGCAAACTAATTGCCAAGATTACGGACATCACAAGCGGGCCAGCAAGCAAGCGGCTTAAATAGCAGCACTAATTGGAAAATTTTCAACTGCATTTGCCGCCAGAACTCGTGGCTCTTAAATAGTGCTAATACTTGGTTAAGTTGTCCGGCCCGCCACGATGCGAAAACTTAAAAGCGGCTCGGAATCGCCCGGCAGCCAACTTGGACGTACTGGGCGGCTGCACTTGTGCTGCGGCAAATGAAGTCAACATGAAAGCAATTGTGCTACTCACTCAGAACTGCCCCCAGGCCGAAGGCAAACAGGAACAGCGAACAGAACTTGTGCGGCAACCAGTTGACTCTGCCAAGAACAACAAACAAAACGCCTGTGGGCGAAACTACAAATGAAGTGAAATTGGAAGATGAGAGCATATGAATATTGACTCGTATTACAATTTACTTAGTGCTAAAGTACTTGTGAAGTGTTAGATAGTCTTTAATTTTAGACGCTTGCTATGTTGTTTCTTCTCTTGTCCAATTACGAAGAAGGGTAATCAATTGTCTTTACAAAACTCAAACCTAAAGCGATAAAGTATTTGAGAGCGTTTGGTTTGAACAGCTTCTTAGTTTATTCTATTCTCCAGCTAAGAATCATCTTGTCCCCTTTGGCTTGTACCTGAAAAATAGAATCATGTGAATAATCATATATATAAACACTAATTGTTTTCTCATCTTGCTTCCGAATCCGTTTTGTCATCTTCAACATTAGCTTATCTACCTTGCAAGGTAGCTCATTCATTTTCAGTGTTGCGAAATGGAAATTTATTCCACACATGACAAATGTAAATCTTCCTGACAACTATAATAAACATCACAAGGATGAAAGTGTAAGTAAAACGTAATACTTTATATATACTGAAAAGTGCAGCTATTCAAAAGCAAGTCCAAATCTCCCAGGTGAATTTTACTTAGTAGTTCACGCAGTTATCCAACTACTAACAATCCATTTCCATACATAGATTATGCCTGAAATATAAAATCATATAAATAATGATGGCAAATTACAATAAAACCAACAAAATACTCACAATTCCCTGACTACTTACATTTGTATAGTCAGATTATTATAGGTGTAAGCATAAGTAAATAAAAAGTTTGGCCTACATAATGGCTAACGGGTCGCCGAGCAAATCGCTGCTCAGCCAACGACACTCCAAAGCATCAATTGCAGTCGAGGAGCAAGGAATTCCATTGAATAGCTGTGCAAGCTCTGCTGTTGACTCAAGTGAAAATTTCTGCGAAAATAAATCGAAGCAGCTGCAATCTAAAGCTTAACCCAGTGCAGAGAGATATGCAAAAAAATCCAGACAGCAATGGCAAACAGCAGTAGTCAGTCGAAGTTGTTGTGCAAATGCGGTGCAGATAGTCCGGCTGGACTCTTGGGAGGCATTGTAAGACGATTTGAACTTTTAAGTGATTGAATTGTTATCAGCGACATGAATTTGTTTGGCAATTTGAATGATGGCGCACTGCGATAATGGTCGGGGCGAGGGATAAGTTGAGCGGCAAAACTGTTTTTAACATTATTTACAGCACTCGAGATGCTCGGGAGCGTAGTGCGAAATCGTTGACGCTGTTCCCTGGCAGCTGACTCGCTTGATTGAGCTTTCCGTGGAGTGGCATCTGAAACTGGCAACAGCTGTGTACTTTATGCGGAAGCAGCTTAAACTGTTGCATTGCCATTGAGGGCAACCAGCAGCACCTTTTGCTTTTCTTCCATCCACACTGCAAATAGAACTGGGAGTTAAATCGGTGCAGCACTAACAGCACTTCACTCACTTGACGTCGACGGTTGCCAACGGCTTTGGCTTCTGGTTGCTGCCACATATGCCGCATACCACATGGCACATGCAGTGTCAAGCTGCAGCTGCAGATGCTGTTTGCCATATTCCCAGCTTGCGCGGAAACTTCTTCTTTGCCAGCTGGCGACGACATGGAGCACTTCATAAATGTCACGCCTGAACGGTGTGTGTAGGATGCCTAAGTGTAGAGACTGTAAGCCCTGAACAAGAGCCGGATTATATACATAGGTAAATAGCACACTTTTGTTGGTTTACTTAGAAATATAATTATTGTTAATATCAAACAGGGAACGTTAATGAATATGAATACATATGAAATGTACGATGGATAAAACTAATTAATCGATTGCTGAATGTCAAATTCAGTTAAAGTCATCGCTATCATCATTCGGCAGATTGGCATCTTCAATCTTCCGGATTTCAGCCCAAGTCAACTTGGATACCTGAATTTCAGCAGTTGGGGCCAAGCAGAAAGGACATTCGCGAAAGTCCATCAAAAAGAAAATCTAGACACAGAGGTGGTCAGTATGTAAATAATGTAAAGCATTAGTTAAGTGGCGAGTTTTAATTTGAAAAACTATTAATCCTGCCCATGCCACTGATTAAACACTTACCATAGGATGCTTCTGGCAGAGTTTACTTAGACGCCCATGGAAGTAATGATGACAGCGCTCGCATTCGAATACGTTTTGGGGCCGCTCACAAATGCATTCGTGTACTTCGTATTTGTAATCAGCTGGCATCTCATAATTTCTTAGCTTGGATTTGAAAAGGCCAGTGAGTTTTTTATTGTTGCTGGTATTCTCATTATTATTAATACGATCAGCACGTTTGTTGTTATTCTTCTTAACGCAATTAAAGAAATTGAATGCGGCTGTTGGGAAAATACATGTACAATAAATACACATGTGCATATGTATTTGTGTTTATATGTATGTAAATAAAATACAAATTGCATTTAACTTGTAGTTACCCATTTTCGTTTGATTTTCCTTTGCTTTTTACGGTCGTTATTTACAATGTGTCTGCTCACATACGTGTTATTTACTGGAATAAATTATATACAAATCATAACGGCATTTAATGCAAAGCCCTATGAGTTTATTTATTACACTTCCCACACACATGCGTGTGTGTATACACGCATACATACATACATATCCATTGTGCTTCTTATTTTTGCAGAAGATTAAAAGTTAAAGTATAGCTGCAATGTGTACATGCAGGTATGTACATATGTATGTAAATATATTAAATGATTTCATCATATTGATTACCTTATGAAGAAACAGTGTTTGAATTACCAAGCGATTTTTAAAATCTGCACAGCTGCGACGCAGTTTTTAACACTACTAAAAAAAACCCCGCTACACACATGCATAGTTCAGCAGAAACGTAGCTGCATGGGTGACAAATATAGCCTATAAAAAGCTAAAATTTGTTTTAGCTTTATACTATACAAATATATTTTCAACTTTTAACGGTTGGTTTTTCTTGTTTCTTAATGCTGTTTTGTCTTTATTCAGATTTTTTAAATATACTGTCTATAATAATGTTATTTATTGTATAAATAGATTTCATTAATTTTACTATTTAAAATCACAAACGGCGGCTTTTAGCATGTCAGCATATTGAAAAACAAAAGCTATTTATGCTGCCAACACTGACTGCGATATTCTTGAAGTAACGGTGCTCAACAGTGCTATATAATGCCCGACAGAATAAGCGCTTAAACCAAATAACAAATCTGCAGGCAAAGAAGACGCAGCAAAAACAAAACACAAACAAACACATACAAATGTATATTTGTGTTTGCATTAGCACACACTTGTGGCTGTATAATTACGAATTTCTTTGTTCAACTGGGTACATATTATTGTATGTAATTGATATCTCTTATTGCTGTCCGGGTGATATACATATGTACATATGCATGCATTATTGGGTCGTCAACGACATTTTTCATTTAGCAGCTAATCCGCCATTCGCAAATGTTTGGCATCAGCTCCACAGAAAGCGCAATTGCGCACGTCCATCAAATAAACGACCTGCGCAAATAGGAGATAATTGAAATTGTAGGTACATATGTACGTAATTGAAGCTTTTCATTACTTCTGGATGCGCTGAGCAGCGTTTTCCAATGCGTCCCATTAACGATTTGTGACAAAAACTGCAAGTAATTAAACCGCGCCTGCGATAACAAATGCACTTCTCACTGGATTCATCCTGCTTTTTGATAACGGGTAATTTCCATGGCATCGATGGCTTTGAATATTTACTTGATTTATTTCCATTTTTGCGATCCATTTGACCCGATTATATTACTAACGTCAGTTATTTCGTTTGACAGTAACAGTGCTGGACAATGAACTGAGGCACTATTTGAAAGTTTGCGCATAAATGATTTATATTTAATCGATTGCTTTGTTACGAATCATCGATGATTATTTTAGTTTTTCGATTGTATTGTACAACCTTTTAACATATTTTTCGAACAAAATAAAATAATTAGATATATAGACCAGAAAGAAACAAATATAAGCAATTCAAATATATATCCACAGATTATTTTTATTAATTTTAAATCGCATAGGATATAGTTATAAGCTATCAACCATCCATTTGGGATTATATTCACACATTGAAATCAGGTTCATAGGAGATTTAAACTTAACCGAATTTACCTCCGACGGTTTGTGTCTTTGCTAGCAGCAAGTACTGTATTTAGCATAGGCATGAACACTAAAACATACTATTGCCATCTCTGTCTGACACGTGTTGCATGCGCTTCCAAATATACACACAAATTGTAATAGTCAGCGCCGCCGCAGCAATGTGAAATATACAATATGGCGATCCACCTTCAACCGGCTCGTTGGTCTAGGGGTATGATTCTCGCTTCGGGTGCGAGAGGTCCCGGGTTCAATTCCCGGACGAGCCCAAGTGGTAAAATTAAATTTTTTATTTTTTTTTTGTTCGTTGTTTTGTTTTGACCAATAGCTGATTCAAGTGATTTGCAAAAAAAGAAAATTTCCGCCGCTTTATAAACAAAACAAATATCTACTCCTGACGTCGAATTTTATCAGTAAGTTTTTGTTTGTTTTTCTTTTTAGTTCGAAATTCATGATGAGTAAGAGCAAAATTGTGATATTTCGTTTTGTTTTTGTTTTTTTTTGTTGCTCCGCAATTTGTTGCCATGCATAATTTTTCGCTTGAGTTTTTGTTTCTTTGTTTTACATACATAAGCATTTTTGTTTTTGTTGTTTAGCATTCGTTTAGTTTTTAGCATTATGTGCTGGAAATACTTAGAACAATATGGTTTCATTAATTATGTTTAAGATTTGTTTTAAGCGCTGTCGCGTCCTTGTCTGCATTTGTATCTGTATATGTGTGTGTGTGTGTGTTGTGTATGCTACATGCATTTGTGTGTGTGCCCACGAGTGATTTATGAAGGTCGATGGTATGGGGAAGAGGTGTAGGATACAGTCTCTATTGATGCACTTGGCTTTCTGCTGAATTTCTCTCCGCTTTCACATATTTTCACGACCAGCTCTCACTCGTATTCCAGAACATTCTTATGATAGAATAATAAATAACTGCAAAGTAAAAATGGTAAATTTATATTAAATTACCTGTACATTGTACAGTGGGCACTCGATAATTATAGTTTTAGAAAAACAACAACATTTAGTTTTTCAATTTCAATTCCAATAACTTTTTTGCTTTTGTTAATAAAAAATATTTAAAAATGTGCCTTGATTTTTATTTTTGTAATATTTTGATATTAATATTTATTGTTACACTCCACTTTTTAGCAGTGCATAAGTAATTTTTAGTGAACAATGCACATTCTGTAAACATTTCAATTGATTCCAATTATCGAGGGACCACTGTTTGAACGCATTCATCAATTTCTCTGTATTTTCATACGCTTCCAACTCACCCCTCGCTGTCGAGGACCTGTTTGAGCGAGGCCATTGTTATCACATGGTCATCGCATTTGACCCACGTATCCTTCTGATGCCGCACATACGCCGTATAATGGCCCGTATCAATGGTGCCCACATGATTGACGACCGCATACAGCGAGAAGCGAAAATCGCCGTAGGCATTATTCTTCTCCGACATGAATGGCGTCATATCGAACTCGACGGGAAACTGAATGAACGATGAGATTTTGCGATCGATCAGCGCCGAGTGCTCGAAACGCTTCAAGTGGAACGAGACGACGCTGGGCAAGGTGCGCAGACTGAACTGTTTCGTCGACTCCTGATACGATTTGCAGGTGGAGCATTTGATTTTGGCAGCCGACCCGAGGTGCTCAGCGCGCGTATAACGCTCCAGGCAATCGATCAGCGTTTTGGGCGTGACGCCGCCATGTGTCGTTGTCTCGCCGAGATCCAGTGAGATGTCCCAGAAGGGATCGAATGTCGTTGAGACGCCGTTGCACGCCTGGCACACCACATCGCTCTGCAGCATGCCCGTAAAGATTTGATCGATGATGCAGTTGCACTGTCCATAACAATGCGTTGCCGTTGCATTCGCACTCGAGCCGGAATTGTTGCCGCCACCGGACGCACTCGAGCTGTTGCTTTTGCTCTCGTGCTCCGATTTGGCCTTCACACAGTGCCGATGCAGCACGTCCAGCGTTGCGATGAAGAACTCGTGCGCATCCTGCTGCTCGTAGCCGGCCAAATGCTTGGCATGATTCCAAATTAAATGCAGCAGACGGTGCAGCGACAGCGGCGAGCGTGAGCCCGAATAGAACTCCTGCAACACAAGGACGCAACGCAAATGAGTCGATTAAACCAATTGGCCACTGCGCAGGCGCTTACCTGGAAGAGGCGCGACACCTCGCACACCAGACACTTGTGTGTCGACTTGCTGCCGCAGTCGTGGCGATCCGACATGAAATAGTCGCTCAGCAGCGGAGTGTGCACCAAGGCCTACAAAAAACCGTACCAATAAGTTTGTCAAGAAATAATGTAAAATAAAAATAATTATATATTCTGCAGAAAAAATAAATTTCCCCACAAAACACTAACAATATAAAATGTGGTTAGGCAATACTATTAGCAGAGTCTCAATTGAATATGTACAGTTTCACTTATATACTTAACTATAGATTTATTATACATAGTTAAAATTGTATTCAGCTCACCTGGACAATGCAGTTCATGAAGCATGTGGCCCCCAGATTGAGCAGCCCGCGCAACCCAATCGTCTGATTGGGCCGCACCAGACGCCGCCGGGCATTGGCCAGCAGCAGATTGGTCTCCTTGGGCGTGGGTATCCATGGTTGCCAGCCGAGGCTCTTCTGCAGATCCTTGGCCTCTAGCTTGCGATTGATCAGCGCATAGTCGCGACTGCGTGCATCATAAATGAAATCGCGACAGGCGTAGCAATACAGGGTGCCGTGCGACAGCTCCAAGGCAACATTGTGTTTCTTGCTGCGCAGATGGCTGGTGATGTGGGCGCCCCTGCAGCCAAAGTAGATGCAGTGCAGGCACGCGTACAGCTGGATGCCCGAGCTGCCGCACTCGAAACAGTTGCAGTGTATGGCCTGGGAAAATATGTGTTAAAGGAGGCGGCGTGGAGATGATATCACGACTACACTCGACTGCTCACCTTCTTCTCGCGCGCATCCTTGTTGACGCAGGCTGCAAAGTAGGCATCGATCACACGAAATGTATCGTAGCTGTACTCCTTCACGTAGGTCTGATAGTGGCGACAGCCCGATTCCGACATGTCCTTGACGTTGCAGTCGTCGTTTAGTTCGGCGGCCAGCTGCTGCACGGTGCGCAAACAGACGGAGACGGACAACTGCTCCTTTGTTAGCTGTGTGCTGTCGCTGCTGCTGGCCCCGCCGCCGTCCCGCCCACCGCTAGCAACAGTTTCGTCCGCCGGACACCGGCCGGCAGCCGCAACTGTTGTTGTAGGTACAACGTCGGCCGCTCCCCGGCCCACCGACGCGTATGCACGTTTGTTGTTGTTGTTGTTGTTTTTGGTGTTTGTGCTGCTGCTGCCGGCGCCGCTGCTGCTGCCGCTGCCACTGCTCAAAATGCTTGTTGTACTATCAACACTATTCTCTTTTGTTTTCGTTCGTTTTGCAGACGGTTGTGGCACGTTGCTTTTATCACACTTGCGCTGTTTTCGCCGAATTTTGGCCACTTTTACGCTGAACACAAGCGCGAATTGTGTGCTGAAAATTAGGAACTTTTTGTTGACGGAGTTTTCTGTTACTTTATTTTTTTTCAAAGACACTGATTTTGCACACGCACACACACACACGCACAAATTGCCTAGCGCAGCGCACACACGCTCAATCACACAAGACTCACGCACACACACTGGCAGACAAGCAGACACAAACATACGAAAACGACCAGAGGGCAGCGCACACAGCTGAAGTCGACTCTGGGATTGTTGATTTTATATCGATAGTAGCGATGTTCTTTTTTTGTTACACAAACACCAGCGAAACTATATCGATTTTAAGGCGCGCAGCACAAAATACGTTAGTGGGTGTACATCATAAAAACAGTAATAAAATAGTGTCATTCAAAAGCATTTAGATTTAGTTAATTAGGATTTAATGTTTTTTAAAATTAATTTTGTAACATTTTTATGATTTAGCTATTTTAATTCCAACGCATTGTAAAGAAATATAATGATGCAGCTTGTATTTGAATTTTCTTTGCTTATTATATGACACTTAATAGATGGAACCGTTAAGCATAGTTTATAAAACAAAAGTTGCAATGATATCGATAGTTCGCGGCTTGTTCTCTAATTTTTGCAACCGACTAGTTTTGCAGTGTGACCGCAGTACGCATAACGATAAATTACCTTAACACAGCGGGGGCGTCTCAACGAGCACATTCACGTCCATTCCGACGAATGCCAATAGAGCAATGCCCAACAAATTTTAAGCGCTCCAGCAATCTAAAGGTACACAGGAATATTTTAAACAAGACTAAGAGCTAATTTATTCCCGGGAAGATTACCGGGATTTTTATTTACTATCATAGTACTTATAAATTAATATTTATTATATTAATATATATTTTTTAGGTAAACTACGACCTAATGAATTTTTGCGCAGCATATTATAAAACCGAAAAAAATAGTCAAAGAGAGATATTTATTATATATTTTAATTTGTACTGTTATTGATACGTTATACTATTTTGGCTGCACAAGACTCTGTAGGGCGCTTTATTTACATGGAAGACTTCGTTCGGGACCTAAGTCTGCTTCTTGTTCAAGTAAGACATTGCGTCTGTGGCCTGCAAAATATTAATAAAAATTGTGATTAGTTAGATGCTAAATGGTTAGACAATTGTGTAATTATAAATTAAATACAAAATTCAAATTTGATTCTTCCTTTGAGATCTGTAGTACTCATTAGAAGCTTATCTAATTTTTCCTTTTGTTTAAGTGGCTTGAATACAAGTAGATTCCTAACTAGTAGCCACCTCAAGATTTTTAGCTTCAAATTTGCAAGACAAACTTATCATAGAAACAGACAGACACAAAATGTATCCCTCCTCAAGATAAACCAAGCAAAATACATACAGTCTTAAACCAGGCTGTCCCCGGTCTGAAAACCATGCGCGATAAGAATCCCATCTCGGAGCGAGGCGCAATTCCGTGCATGTGAAGATGCTTCACTGAGATGAATGGAGGCAGATGGAAGCCAAAGAGCGCGTCCGTTGTGCTAATGCCCTTTGATGCAAGAAAATGTTTCAGACTCTCCTCCATGCGAAAAACTGAAAGCAGACATTAAATAACACGTCTACACATGCATATGTTTAATCTACAAACCCATTTTCTCGTGCGATTTGTTCAAGACCTTTAGACTGTCATAATGTTGCTTTGTCACAATTAGATAATGATGTTGGGATGCCGGTCGTATATCCTTGAATATAGCGAATTCATCCGTTTCTATTTCCAAAATTGTTTTAGTTTTGCCACTAGAAATATCACAGAACAAGCAATTTTGATCGGCCATTTCAGTCGTCCAAGCAGCGTTTATAAATAACAAAACACAAATCAGCTGCGAGACAAGCGACGTAATCATCGATATTATTGCTGCAAGTAATCGATAGATATTGTTGCAAGTACGTCAAGTTACATTGAAAAGATTCTACATCAGATATTTAAAAAAGCACTTATTGAATAAAAGTTACATTTACATAAATAGGTATTTTATTTCTTACATTACATTGATTCCGTCAGTCATGGGTTAAACTACATGGTTACCTCCATATTTATGTATGTATAAAATAGTAAATTTCAGTCGCTTCGTTTACTATCGTTTTGTTTATAAATTGTAAATTTATATTGGAAGTGCGAGAACTACTTGGTTTTTAGTTTTGTTTTGTTGGTTTTCAATAAGAATTCAAATTGTGTTTTGATTTAAATATAAAATTAGGTAAACCATTTAAATAATTAGTAATATTATTAATTATTTTCTTATTTTGGCTTGTGTTTAGTAAAATGTCGAAAATTCGACATTGCTTAGATCTTAAATTCGGAATTATTACAGATTCCAAACAATGATCGAAACTATAGAGCAAATTTAATATAGATAGATAACCATGATAAAAATTGCGAAATTATACATTGTTTAGAATTCATGCGTCTCGGCTAACAGCTTCGTAAAATTGTTCAACACTGAATCGAAGCAATGGTTCAGTTCATGTGCGAGCTAGCAGTTCGATATTTTCATGCAAGTGAACTTTATTTTTAACATATCACAATGTTCAAACGTATCTTAAAGTTTGCATTGAACAAGTGTCTTCAATTTGATATAACGTGCATGTGAGCATAAGATGTGACATTTTCGAGCTCCTTACCTGGTTGGTGCTTATTTTTGTGAATATCTCGGAAAGTCTTCACCAATCTTATATCAATTGTTTGACGAAAGTACTAGAGTACTAAGCGCCTTCTATAAATTAATATATTGTATGAATTGTAAAAAACAATTTCCTTAACATGTAATTTGAATGCATTAAAAGGTCAAATTTTAAAGCATAAGCAATTAAAGCTTATGCAATGAAAATATACACATTTTTAACAAGTTTGCATTTGATTTTATTGGATTTCAGCCACCAAGTGACCGCGACTTCATTATTATGTTAGCATTCGCATCTTCATCATCGTCAATCGTCGTGCAGGGCTGCAACACCATGAAAAATACTATTGTATTATCGATATTTATAGTTGGCAGTGGTCAGGCCGCAAGCACATATACACATATGCACACGTTTACGCCTGTATATATTCCACTAAATAGCTCGGCTGAAAGCAGTTTGCTGCTCTCTAGTAAATAATCCAAATTGAAAAGCACAGCCATATATTTGGGTAAAGTAATGGCAGATAACTTATGTATATACGTAGAAAGTAGCTATTGATTAACGCTATTCACATGGCCTTCAATTTTAATATTCAACCGGTGCAGTGGAATTCGCTGTGATATCGCAAAATCAATATTACTAATTTTGCTTTGCTTTTTTTCCAAATGACATAACTAATATGCATTTCAAACTGTATACACGTTGAAATTAACAAGCAGTCGTTGCTGCTGCTGTTGTTGTTATCGTCTTTCAGAAAATTGCGCAAAAAGCGCACGGCGTACCTGTCACATACATAACTAGCAAAATTGTTTTGTTTTTGTTGTGAGTGCACATAACGAAAGAGGCTAAAAGATCACAATGGCAGCACCGGTCATTATCGAGGCCACGGCTAAGCAGACGGCGACGGTAAGCAAAAGAATGGCAGCACTGCATTTAGCGATTATAAATTCTAAAACTTGTCTCAAATGTATATGCAGCTCATTTTCATGCATGGCCTAGGCGACACCGGGTAAGTATAGTTAAGTAATTTACAATTGTGTGCATTTTATTAATTAGCTATTTGGTGTGCATTGCAGGCATGGCTGGAGCAGTGCTTTGGCCGCTATTCGTCCGCCATTCATGAAGGTTATCTGCCCGACGGCACCCACACAGCCAGTATCCCTGAATGCCGGCTTCCGCATGCCCTCCTGGTTCGATCTGAAGACCCTGGACATTGGTGGGCCCGAGGATGAGCCGGGCATACAGTCCGCCCGCGACAACATTCACGGCATGATACAGAAGGAGCTGAGCGCTGGCATACCGGCTGGTCGCATTGTGCTCGGCGGCTTCTCGCAGGGCGGCGCATTAGCACTTTACTCGGCGTTGACTTTCGATCAATCGCTGGCTGGCGTTGTGGCGTTGTCGTGCTGGCTGCCGTTGCACAAGCAATTTCCGGGGGCGAAAGCCAGCAGCGATGAGATGCCCATATTCCAAGCGCACGGCGACTACGATCCGGTGGTGCCTTACAAATTTGGACAGCTGAGCGCCAGTCTGCTCAAGTCGTTCATGAAGAATGTCACATTTAAGACGTACAACGGTCTGTCACACTCGTCCTCCGACGAAGAGATGAACGATGTCAAGGTGAGTGCGGCGCTAGAGGCGCCTGACTTCGAATTTTATTTGGCAATTTTATCGCTAAAGAATTTCCTCACACTCTCTCTGCTCTTATCTGTTGCAGGACGTCATCAGTAAATGGGTAAACTAATTTCCATTAAGCACTTTAGCACTTTTTGCGCGCCTCCCACCCGTCTCGTGTGCATTCCAGCAAGAAAACAAAAAATACAATTACAATTTTCGAAAATACACAATACAATCGGCGAAAAGAAACATAATTATTACAACAAAAGCAAACGAAACGCAGTAAGCAAGCCACACAAGGACACACAAAAACACACAGTTTATCGGCGAGCTGAGGACGTTGTTGTAGCCAAATTATACCGTTAGAAGCGTTGAGCATCGTTAGACAAGCAATCAATTAAATATAATACGTAATATCACGTAACACCTTAAAATAGATGCGATGCCAATGCAGGTTGTGTTAAGCGAGGAGTAAAGGAGTATATCCTCTTTTAAAGCAAACATCTGAGAAAGCTTCTTTCAATGCACACAAATTATGTTCCGTATTTTCGGTTTAATTAGAAAAAAAAACAATGCAAATTTAATTGAAAACTAATAACTACTAATAAAGCTATTTAATCCATTGAAAAATCCAAATATTTGAAAAATCCATTATTCGAAGAAATTTAATGATCCATTTAAAAACCAGGCTACCAGAAATGAACTGATTATCGTCTAAAGTAATATTCACAATTTCTAACACTGCGTTCACTTTTCAGAATTTCGTCAGCCAATTTCGGAAGCCAATGCTTTTGTTCAATAATTTCAGAGTCATAACGATAACTGCTTAAAATTATAATTTTAAAAACTATTCAATTGCAATAATTTGGTTTTTGTGTTTTTCTTTTATTCTATTTCAATACAGCAAGAATCACAGTCTCATCATCAGTAGAGTTTTGCTGCTGAATTTAGTTGTATTATTGTGCATAGCTTAATATGTGGTTACAGTTTGTGCTTTGCGACATATACTTATTATATACATGTATCAAATAAAACATCCGATTATTTTGGTTATGATTTTCTTGGCTTGGAATTATTATTTAGTCACAAATCCAAATCCAAATCCAAATGCATACACAACATTTACAATCTACAAACACATTCTGTAAACACGTATATGATATTTGATCTAACTAACCAAAGAGCTCTCGCATGACTCATTCATCTCTCATCTATATATTTGCAGACGCATTGGGAGGGCCAGAACATGGCTAGGAGGGCGCAATGCTGCCAGATATCATAGTAGCCATAGGCTATGAAATGTAGTTGCAGTTCCTTCCACACAAATCAAAGCTCCTCTTCGCCCCTAGTCAAGAAACGCGGCCGTGCGCAGATGTCTGAAACTAAAGAGAATTGTATTTTAGATATTATTTTGTACATACATACGTATTATGTAGACTTTAGGCATATTTATTAGCTATTTGGATGTATCCACATGGTGGTCTGACGAGCAGCAGATTCGCGCAAGCGAATTAAACAAATAAAGTTATGTGACGAATAGCTCTCAACAGCTATAAAAACTGGATATGTGTTGCAGCGATATGTGTGTGGGGTAATGCGGAAGTACATACGCTGCTGGTGTATTTATTATGCCTAGGACTACAAATCTTTTAAATCCACCTTCGTTTTAAAGTCACTTTATGGCCGTTAAAGCTGAAAGTCACAATAGCGTTACAAAAATCGATAACGATAACGGGTTGCACACGTTCAAGCAGCTTCGTCAGGCACTATGCAATGTGAGCGCAAAAATTCAAAAAAATAATCTATGCGCAACAATTGTTTTATAGAAGCAAACGACCGGTGCTTTCTGCGGATAATTCAATATTTCAAATTGAATTGCTGTGGGTCAGCAGAACATGGCTAATTGTTGATAAGAATTACTTAGATGCATAGCAACGTAGACCGGCAAATTTAAATAAATTGGCGGATTTCGAGCAAAGTAAACAAACAGCAAGCTAAGCCCCCAATCCAACACACACACATACACACACAAACACTGCTAAATAATGGTGACGAACGTGAACATTCACGACTTCGCTGCGCTTCGTTCAGTTGTTTCCGTATCGCCGCTAAGTTTGGACGCGTTCGCTCCGCTCTTGTAAATTGCGCGCCGTCGCCTTTATTTTGATAATCATATTAGGCGCGAGTGCAGTAAAAGCAAAACAAGCAGATAAACAAAATAAATGCCAATTGTGAGTGAAGTGCAAATGCCAAATCAATTTGACCAAACCCAAATAGGTAAACAATGTTTAATGTGTTATAGTAAACAGTTGTGTGGTAAGCGAAAGTTACGGTTGCAATTTTGTAAATTTCAGTTGCGGTTTTTTTCTCTCCTGTGTACTTGCGGGCCTTTGTGCGTTTTGCTGTTTTTGCTTTGGCCACAAAGGAAGCTTTGTAACGTGTTAAATGCATTTGTGTTGCTGCTGCTGTTGTTTGTTGTTGTTGCTGTTGTCATTCCCATTCCCGCATTCCATCTGCAAAGTGCAAAAACACTATATATACAGGCACACATGTTTTGTATGTACATATTTATGTAGAGACAAGGATACATACTAAATAAACGCAAGAAGTGCGTGCAAGTTTTATTGCAATCTTCGTTGCCTTCACTGTTTACCCTCTCTATAGGTATGTGTGTGGGTGTATATATATATATATATATGTGTGTGTGTGTGCTTGTGTGGGTGTGTGGGTGCTCTCTTAGGCAGCACCCTGTTGCGCCCTCGCTTTATTCGATGGATGGGCGCCCTTTAAAGTTGAGTGCATTTATTCACCTCACGAATGGACAGCGAATCGATTAAGTGCAACAGCGTAGATAACAAAGATAAGACCATCCGGCATTTTGAAATGATAATTAACTCATTTAGTAATTTGGGATAAATACTATCTTTTTTCTTTTAAATGAAAGCAAAATGCCCTCTGATTGTCAATCATATACGCCTTAAAAATACATACAATTGGTAGCTACCTCATAGGTAATAATATCTACTTAAAATAACTCAACATTGCAATTATTTTGCATCATTAAAAGTTCGTTTACTGTGTAATTAATTGGCCTGACATTTAAGTCTAAAAACATACGGTAGCAATAGCGATGCTTGATCTCCGGTTGATTAATCCGTATAATCGGCAGTAAACAAAAACCTATTAAGCTTTAACGCGACTTCTACTCTCAAAAGTCTTTGTTTAACAATTCGTGTGGCAGAACCTTAAAATTTGTTAACTGTGTGTGAATAAAATATAATTAATCTGTTTCCTAAAGGAATGCACCCAAAGTCATAAGCTTTTTAAGATAAATGTATTTCTGAGAATTTGTTAAAAATATTTGCGGTTTCTCATTGTTCATGCTGATTAGTAATCAATTATCTCCATTCGAGAATTATCTTTGGTTTTTCTCGGGCTCTGGCCTTCGATTTGGGACTCTGTCAAATAATAAAAAGTCACATACAAATAGGTATATGTCTAATCGTTTTTGGACAAGCTAATCTCATTGTTTCATCACTTTGCTGTAAAATACTGGAGCTCGTTCTGGTAATTATTGGTTAATTGCTCATAGTCAATTAAAAGTGAATCAGGTCTATTATGAATGGGATGCCACTAAAATGAAACGGATTCTGAAATTTATAGTACGCATTTTAGTAATATTTGGAAATCAAAACAGATTTTGTATTAAGTTTCTACTTTTTTGTAAGTTTGAATTAAAGCTATATACATTTTGAGTAGAATTCTATTAACGCCAATTAAATGACACTCAAACTGAGGAATTACGTATACATAAATCAAATTATTAATACCCATTAATCAATGCATCTTATCTATAATTTATGTGAATTTAGATGCACTTAGTTTCAGAGTATTAAAGCTAATTAGTGTATATTTGCAAAATGATTATGCAGTTTATATTTATTTTAATATAAAATTGACGACTTGTAGTCGTGACTAACTGCAATTAATTTCAATATATAAAAAAACTTTAATGAATGCGAGAGAGTTTTTAAGGACGCAAATAATATTATTTTATGTACATACAAAACTTTCGCGACATTTTTCGACCTGTCAGCAATAAACAGGTATTTTCTGTTTATGTTTCCCACCTGCAATGCGTCGTTCGTTATAAGTTTAAATGTATAATAACAATACCCAGCTCGAGTCAAAAGTTGCCGATAGTGTCAATTAGTAGAACATACTCGTTGGGCACATCTGACAATAGACACAAACAATTAGCATAAAGTAAGCATATATGCAAATTTTCAACTATCCAATAGATTAAATTGAGCGCTCATTTCCGTATGGATGGAAAACCATCTGAGTTGCCGTCTCTCCCAGTTTCATTTGGCAAATATGAAAAGGTTTATGGCTTCTGTATAGCCCAATAAAGAAGCCCTCTTCGCTGGTGTATTTATAAGTGCATGAATACAAGAAACGAGTTTTAATTCGCAGCGCAGACGCTTTGCATTAATCCAATGCTTTTGCAAAGGAATCAGAATAAGAATCAGACGACGCCAAATACATTAAAGAAGCAAATAAATGGACGCAAATCAGAACTGAAATCAAAGTATTCGTGTATTTGTCTTTAGATTGTACAGGGTGTCCTTATGATTTCGATCGTGACAAGTGCCAAAGGTTTCTTTTCGACTTAAAATGATATACAGAAAAAGTAAACGTTTTAATGTTTTTGATTTTTTTTGGATTTTTGATTTAGTTTTATATTTTAATTCTTTGAAAACATTTTTAAATGTGCTTTCGAAATAGATTATGCTACATCTATTTTGTTTGTTCTTTTCAACTTTTTTATTTATTGTCTATTGACGAAAAACCCAATCAAACTAAACAAATTATAAAAAATATTATATTTATATTTAATAATTTGGAAGTGATAAAAAATTGATTTAAATTTAGGAATGATTAATTATGAATTTGCAAAGATCGCATGTTATTCAAGTTTGTACAATTCCTTAGGCATTCGTTTATAATATACCAGTAGACATAACATTTATGCCGGAAATGTGCTTAGGCAGTTATAGCATCACAATAATGTTGCTAGATGATAATAAATATTCATTTATTATTATCGCTTCGAGACCAGATGGATCTGTGATAAAAGGCGTAGTGCTAAAAGCGTATTAAACGTGATCCAACCATCATCTAGCTGTCTGTCTGTTAGCGTATTCAGCTGACAGTCTTTGAGTCATCCGTTTGGAACTGCTCCCTCTGTTGTGTGTTGTCTTCAATATTTTGCACGCTAACATGACTTGCCAGTTTGTTTTAACGAGCCATAAAGAGGGCTCGTAAGGATTGGAATTGGCTTTGGCTGTCTGCTTAGCTCAGCGTTTTATTTGCTGTCCCTCTGCCTTGATTTGATTTGAATGTGATGACATCTGGATTATCAGTTGCAACAGGTTTGCTTCATTATCGCTTGACAAGTGACTACAGTTACTAAATTAACCTGTGTTAATGCACTCAGCTGGATTTGCATTGCAAGCAGGAGTGTTCTAACCGGTTTTGTTATTCTTTTTATACTCTTTTCGAAGAAAATAGTATATTAAGTTTGTCCTGAAGTTTGTAACGCATAGAAGGAAGCGTCGGAGACCCCCAAAAGTTACTGCCAGTATGCTTAGAATGACAATACAAATTGATCTAGCCATGTCCGTCTGTCTGTCTGTCTGTCTGTCTGTCTGTCTGTCTGTCTGTCTGTCTGTATGTATGCAAACTAGTCCCTCAGTTTTTGAGCTATCGCGATAAAACTTTGCACAGACACTTATTATTCCAGGGGACAGTACATTGGTCGGAGCCGGCCGGATCGGACCACTATATCTTATAGCTGCCATACAACTCGAAGTCGGTTTTGGCCATATATCCCATGTTTTTTAATCTATCGCGATGAAACTTTGCACAGATACTTATTATTCAAAGAGATATCACATTGGTTGGAGCCGGCCGGATCGGATCACTATATCTTATAGCTGCTATACAACTGGCAATAAATTAAATATTCTTGGAACAAAAAAAAATATGTTACGCGACAAACCGATTTTGTACAGCTTATGAAATTTCAGTGGTGCAGTTGGCAGAGTGAAAATTGCCTATAGGTTCGAAAAGAGTATAAAATCTTCGGCACGCCGAAGATAACTCTTCCCCACTTGTTTTTATTTATTTTTGTATGACAATAATATTTGTGGTGCTAGTAGTAATAAGCTGACAGACACTGTCACACATATCGTACTCCAGTTTTCACTTTCGGCAAACTTAGTTTGCTAACCTGTTTGTGTTTGTTTGTTGCTTAATTCGACATGTTCTTATTTACTGTGTGAATGTGCATTCAAAGCAAACCAAAAACACTCGAGCTTAAAACGGTTCCTACTTCTTTCAGATATATACTTTAGAATTGTGTACATTGATTTATTTGACACACAAAGCAAGCGATAAATTTGCATTATTTATTTAATTGCAATCGACTATAATATATACTATATATATATATGTATGTATATTGGGTCATTGACTTGCCCCATGCGTTCCGCACATTCTCTGTTTGAGCTGTCAATATGATATATACTCGTTTATAAACTCAATTTATATGAGTCGATAATTTAATTGAGCAGCGCTAAGTAGATAATAAAAATGCATAGATGGCACCGGCTGCCATAATTCTACATAGTTTAATGAGGCGCGTGTTTCTTGGAATGCCAACGGCGGATTTATGCAACTGACAGCAACAACATCAGATTATTGCTTGGCTTGTCAAGGCCGGCCAAAAAGCCAAAACGAATCCGGAGATAACAATTGCCACATGTTTTTGTTGCTACTTTATTTGACACGATTCTTAAAAGGCCCCAAGAAAAAACGACATTTCAAATGATTAATATTTTATTTACAGCGCGTAATCAGCGGCAATGCAGGCGACGCACAAACCAAACCAAAACAAAACGAAACGTAAGCGTTTATAAAACACCAAAAGCACAACAGAAAACCAAGTCAACGATGCGTGTCGCTCAGCAGTAACAATAACAAATAACAAATAACAAATAACAATAACAATAAGAGAACTAAAGAGCAGCAAAATCAAACCAAAAACAATTCCTCTACAAGCAATCTGCGTTTGGGGTGGCAGCTAATGAAACAATCCGAATACGCGACACGTACTACGTACTACAAAGAACGACAAATACCCCCCACATTAATCTAACCACGCTCATCGAAATTAACGATCATCAGGCAAAGTGGCATTAAAAACCCATCAACTGCTTGCAACTTAACCTTAAAGCAAAACAAAGCCAATTTCGCTATGGAACAATCGCGCAGCCTTTTAAGCAAACAGTCCAAGGATGTCGAATTTCAGGATGTTTTCTATACGGTTGATCAGCGCTCCAATTTCTGTGAGTAGAAACATAAATTTTATATATTATCTAAGGCTATTATATGAGCAAATAAAATCTAATGACGAGAGCAGTTTAAATTGCTTTATTTTACCTTTTCACCCAGTTTTAATGGGTTCAGGGTAAAAAATCCTAAGAATACAAAAATAATATGGAATATGCTAACTTTCATCTTTTGTTAGGCCATTTTTCTTTATGACTGCTTTTTATACTTTATTCAAATAATAGTATATTATACATTTTATTTGGTTGTTAAATTCGTAACTCGTCTTTCAGCTAGCTAACTAAAAATTACAATATTTGCATGTAGCAAGATCATTAACATCTTGTATAATAATTATAAGTTAACTTGCCAGTAATTTCATAATACTTAAACTTATTGCACAGATATGGAACTTAGTTTTAGCATTGGCATTAAGCATTTGTCTTTTGCTTAATGACTCTGCTCCAATGCTAGAAACCTAGTTTATATTTTGCACAAGTACTTTTTTGGATTACATAAAATATGCATTTGTTTTGCTTTGTAGCTATTTCATTTAATTTTCATTTAAATGTTCAGTCCGCAAGTTTCGTAAATTGTTTTTCAACTCAAGGCGCGAGTCGCTAGTCGCGAGTTTAGTATAATTTAAATGCTGCCTTTGTTGCGCTCTCTTAAGCTACTTATTTCACAACTTCTTGTTGGCTGGCCAAGCGCTAAGTGTTCCATAATTATACAAGCTGGCGAGCAAATAAAATAAAACCAAAAAAACTATGCTAGTTTAGCGTCTATTGTTGCTACAGCTAACATCAATTACAATAGACACTTGTTATACTCAGTGTACACATAAAAAGGGTATCTTAAAGCTGCGCAAATGTGTGTCAGGGAGGGATATCTTCGAATCTATAAGTATATGCTCATGGGGTACAGATTCCAAATTCAAATAAAATGAATAGTATAAGTATCTTGTTACCATAATCAGAGACTAGCAAAGTGCATAGATTTTGGTTAATCTATGTTACTTCCAGTTGAGCTCTCTCCTCTAGTGCATTATTACTAATTTTTAGTACCTGTTGACCTTTTGCAATTTGGTCACTCGGCTGTTGATGATGGCCAGCTAAGTGGACAATTTTGGTATTCAGTGTCTTCCTCGTTTTGGTGCTGCGCCCAATTCTCTCATCGGTCGAAACGAGTTTCCGTCAACTGTTGTCCAATGTCTAGACTCGTTTTGTCCATAGAGCTGCGAGTACTTGAGTATTTCGCCATTGACACACAATTTGATTCCAACACAGAAATACTCAAGCAGCTAAAGTAAATCATTTGGCAGCCCCTCAAGTTCAGAGTACGCCTCACAATTTGCAGTGTCACAGAGCGACTCAATGTACTTAAAACATACATACGATTGGCATTTGCTATTTGAAATTTGTTCAATCGCATTTCGGGCAGCATTGAATTTGCATTAATTTGCAATAATTTAATCAGTGAGCAGCTCCAGCTGATTCGTATAACACACAATCGACAATATACTAATCCCATACAAACTTCAAAAGCTTCATTAATGTGAGAACTAGATTTCGTGATTAACTAACTAATCACACGAGCAATACTCAATTTATTTTCATTTTTCGTTTTAGAAAGTACTTAGCTGACTTTAACTGAATACAAATAATATAAATTTATTATTCATATTCAATTCCAGTCCAGTTTTGTGTAGTGAACATAAATACTACATCTGTTATACAGTACTTAACCATATAAGTATATATACTATATATACCCGTAGACAGGCGTAGACTGCAATTGTTTCATTATCAGCAAGTGTCTGGCTCTGGTTGTAATTCCCTGAATTTTAGACATTGTGACCTTGATACATATACATATATACATGCATATACACATAAGAGCGCTTTGGCTCTTGGAGACTAAAGTCCTATATTTCATCATCAATCATTTGAATGTGAAACATTTTAATTGTTCTTAATTCAACCAAATATGAATCAAAATAATCATTTAGCTTGAGCTATTCAGCATTGCTAAACTTTGCTTTCCCCTTGAAAAGAGTGTTATTAATTGTAAGCGGCGATTGACGCGAAACGTGCTTCCTCAGCTTGGGAAATAGTTCGAGTTAATCAGCGTCGCGTATACGCCATGTGCAACGTGCAATGCGAGTAGCGCGATGTCGCCTACTGTGGGCGCATGTGTAATATCACAACAAGCGATAAGTAGGCACACCAACACACACATATATACATACTAAATATGCTTTCATACAAGTATATATCTACAAATTGTGCATAGTTACAAGCTACTTCCTCAAACTGAAAATCATTGTTGCCGCTGTGAGCAGCGAACATCGTCATTATTAGCATCATCATCGTCATTATCACGTTCATGGACATAAGCCACAATAGCAACAACCAGATTATGCTGCGCAGTGAATAACAGCGAGAAAACAAACCGCAGCAAAATTGACCAGCTTTGATTGAATAATTTTGCTGTCCCCTTAAAGCGGCGCTTTGATTGAAACTCGCTACGAAATTTCACATTGTGCTCAACACTTTTTCCACTTTTCCTCGAATTATGTTGCGGCTGAGCATTAAATTGATTACTTGTGCCCCATATATAAATATACATTATATAAAGCTAGACTCTCTCTTCCTGCCTCCGCCTTTGGAAATGTGTGAAATTCCGGTTGTTCCTATAATGCAATCTACTTGTGCCTATTTGCAGATCAGCAGAAACAAAACTGAAAATAAATAAGAATCGTTGTCTTCGAGATAAAGTACTTAGCTTACTCAATTATCCCAGCTGTGGGAACAATACAAAATAAGTGAAAGTTCAATCAATAGTTCAGAAATAATGAATAATTTGCACTGATCATTTTCTATATATGTAGATGTTTGTGTTGTAGTAGCTTATGGGGTTCGCAATCTGTCGTTCATACTTAACGATGTAATTGGAAGACTCCCTGAATAGGAAATACAGCTAATTGAAAAAGTATGCAAATAGTTGAATTAATTACAACACATTAAGACTTTGTAATTTAAGCAAACTAAATTTTTCTTTCGAACACTTTGATTCATCGACTGTCGGAAATGGCCATAATTATTCAATTATAATTAATAGTAACAAATTAACAAGCACACCTCTGCTAATGACAATTTAAAGGCATTTTGTAAATTATATATATTTTAGAAACTTCACTTTATTTTAAATATGTGTATTAAAGATAATTGAATTAAATATGTAAATTAAGAACGTTGGAACATCATATTTGCTCTTTAAAGATTTAAAATATTTCACTTACTAAATTGAATTGGGTTGCATATTTTTTAGCTTTTAAATATTTCCATTTAACAATAATGCATATTGCGTCGCATTTGAAAGGTTTTTTTTAAGCACTCGATAATTAAATTAAAAATATTAACAGACTGGCGATAATAGGTAAACAAAAACGAGGTAGAACAGTTATATTGCCGGATACAATGATTCAATTGCAGCTCTTGGATTTGGCAGCTTTTAATCAAATTAATTATATTTTGACTGTTCTGAGTATATACTATATTCTATATATACTATATATATATACCGGTCCGTCCGGTTCTGACACGAGTTGCGCCTGAAGTCAATTAAAAGTTCGTGTAGTCGCACATTTACCTGCTGCAGCACACACAATTAATTCGAGTACTCGAAAATGCGTCCAAAGTGGGGCTGAGTAGTATTCATGTCGTCACGTTCTGGACACACTGATTGTGAATCGAATTCACAAATTGGTCACGTCGCATTGTCGTGTGACTCACTCGAAGTGCGAGTACTCGTCTGAACTCCATTAGTTAACTACTAACAAGACTGGCGCCTAGTTTCAGTTCCAGTGGCCGTGTCCTAAAGCAAAGATCATAAAATGCCGAAAATATGCCCAAGACTCGATGTCAGAACTCGACGGCATTTGTTCAAACAGAACCAAAGAAAAAAAAAAACTGACGCCGCAACTTTGTTGTTCAAACAACAACAGCCGGCAGCAGTCAGCAGGCAGTAGACGGAAAGTCAGCAGGCTAATTGATATGTAAACTTGGCCACTGGTCTATAAACTGTAAATACTGTACTCTCTGGCAATCTGTGTGTCTTGTCACTGACCTTCTTTGATTTACGAGTATTGCGTTTTCGGCGCTTGCGCAACGAATTTCAATTGAAAACTCGTGGGAGGTCCATGCAAATTTCAAAAGCTAAAAAACACGGCCAAAACAGAGTGGCAAATAACACAACCTATGAGTCTTTGGAATGCAGAGAACTATATAGCAGGCTAAGTGACCGCAGACTGAATTTCGCAATCCTTTTAGTTTCAAACACAATAATTAATAAACAGCTTGAATAATATAATAATGAAGTACGATTTGCAGCTGTGATCTGCGCGTGTCAAATGCTTAGAGCTTAAATTGAACTTGAGATAAGAAGCAAGATCTGGTCATATATGTATATACGTGCTAAAAAGAATATCCGCTTCAATTTCATCTGTCGGTTTCTATGCGAACTCATTTGGTGCACTTTGGTTCGAAGCTTTTGACATTGAAACAAAATCGAATTAGTCAGTCATAATAGACATAAACATACATAATATGATAGGACGCAATCTATCTGACTAAAAGGCTGTCCCTGTTCTTAGCATAATTCTCTCACGCATCTAGTGTTTAATAATAAATGCTATTGAATGCTAAGTTCAAGTTCAGCTAATGAATATCATAGATAACGATTGTCCGTCCAGACGACAGAAATGTCGAGCCTTGTCTTATCTCATTCTCATTTTCATTTTCAGTTTAGTGGCTGAAATTCCAGTTTTAATCTAAAGAGCATCAATTAAAAGACACCTGGATTTAATTTCAATGTTTATAATTTTAAATGAAAATGCCCATTAAATGAATGTGATCTAATCAACAATTAAATGCAGTCTACGATTAAAAACTTATTTAACTAAATTTAAAAACTTAAATTAAATAAATAAATAAATAAAAAATAAATAATCAAGTATATATCATATATTATACAGTTTCAATTACTTGAACTGACGTTTATTGGAGTGAATATAAACTCGGAACGGTCTGTAGTCGCTATAGGGGCGATAAGCAGGTCTATCATTGAATTGATGAGTTGTCATAAGTTGTTGCTGGACTGACTTTAACCTACTAGCTTACTTTCCCCCCATCACGCAGCTATTCAGGGCTATTGATAAGGCCGATTCAGCATTGACACATATGCACACAAACAATTCAATTCTTAACCTACAACAATGCAAAAACGAAATGAACTTCTGTTAAGCCAATCAATTTACAAATTACTATTGCTATTTAATTGCAAAACCCTAAAACAGTTTATTTTCAACTTGTTTGTCGCCGCAAATGATAATTAGCTGCCAATTAAACCGAATAAATTAGCTGCATACTCCGATCAAATGAGTGGTTGGAAAAAATACCATGGGAGCGTAAATTCCCGGTTTAACTTTAGCAAGTCATGGTTAAATCGTAATTACCAGCTCTGATCTTTAAGCTTTAAGATCTGTATTTAGCACCTGATGGTGAACTGAACTTCTACGTTCCATAGTAAACAGTTGTCACATAGTTGTGGAAACTTAACGTATCGACGACATAAAGATAAAAAAAACCCTTTCGAGCCGCCATAAACACAGCTAATAAACCCAAAAGGTAGCTGTGTATATTGAGTACCAGCGGAGTGTATTAAGACATTGTCATATATATATATAGCATATCTTGTCACATTTAATAATTAGTGAGCCGAACAAAGAGCTGATCAAACAGCTGAGCAGACAGCGCCAAAAACTGCGTCATCATCGCTGACTTACGAAATTCACAACAATAATTATAAATACAATAAACAAACAAGTTGAATATCTTAACTTAACTGAATGCTCGCTCACTTACACACTTTTGTGGCGACTCCGAATATTCCGATTCTAAATGTCAATTCGCTGTTTGTCTTTTCAGTTCGCGTTGCCGGACAGCGTCAAATATTGAAAGGCGTCAGCGGCAGCTTCCGTAATGGACAGCTATCGGCTATAATGGGCCCCTCGGGGGCCGGAAAAAGCAGTTTACTGAATGCGATTTCGGGTTTCAGGTAAGCTCAAATTTTGAAAAATAAAACGAAACTCGATTCCGCTTAAACTTCTGGAACATGTATAATCACACTGTAGCCGGTTGTATACAACTACATAGTGTATTATTCAAATACTAAATATATGACGTATTTTGTGAATAAATTTAAACTAGCGAAAACAAATAAATTTATTGACTGTCTCAGACTTATAAAGCTGTAAATTTGCTTATTTTTCGCAAACTTTCCATAATAGTTTCGTTTTTTTCGTTTCAAATGCGGCAATTTAAAACATCGCATATTGCTCTTAGACAATGTTATATAAAGCTTTTCAATACACATACTTTATTTTATTTTGGAGTGCTTAGTCATTGTATCATCATTTATTTAAGCTTGAAGCGAAGTTCAATACAGAAATAGAAAACATTGAACGAGAATGAGAATGGGAATGAGAATAGAAACCAACTGTATTTGAAGGTCAGTTTAGCAGTTTGGTTTCTAGCAAACAATTCTGATTTTTTTTTTAACATAAATTCATATTCATTGATATTCGATTGTGAAAGCGGAAGTTCGAGTTGTGCTTCCTGGGTGCCAGTTTTGCAAATTTATCAATTACTATTTGCAGAAGAACTGGCGTCAAAGGCAGCATTAAAGTGCAGCGCGACAATGCCTGTTACATAACGCAGGACGATCACCACCAGACGCTGCTCACTGTCGAGGAGCTAATGAATCTCTCATACGACCTCAAGCTCAAGTCGCGCCTCAAAAAGGAGGCGCTGCTCACGGACATACTCAAGAACCTGAATCTCAATCATCGCCGCAACGTCACCGCCGAAAAACTGAGCGGCGGTGAGCGCAAGCGACTATCCATTGCCCTCGAGCTGGTCGACAATCCGAACATCTTCTTCCTGGACGAACCAACGAGCGGCCTGGATGAGGTCACAGCTGCCCAATGCATCCGCCTGCTCAGTCAGATGGCCCGCGAGGGTCGCACCATTGTCTGCACCATTCATCAGCCCTCGGCGACGATCTACAACTACTTCGACAGCATATATGTGCTGGCCAAGGGCCAGTGCGTCTACCAGGGCAACCCGCTGGCGACGATACCCTTCCTGCGACTGGCTCAGCTTGATTGTCCACGGCACTACAGCCCCTCGGATTACAGTAAGTGGTCAGCCACATTAACCTTAGCTAGTGTCCCCTCCAATTTGCAAATTTAAGGAAGACAAATATATTAATTTTGTATCAATTAAAAAAGACTCTTAAGGCTTATTACTTATACGTACCGTTAATCTTCTATGATCAGATTAAACTATCTGTTTCCATACAAATTAGTTGATTTATTATAATATTTGGCAATTTTTATATTGTTTCTCTCGCAGTTATTGAGGTAATCGATGCTGAGGATGGACAATTGGTGCCGCTGCTCAGCGACCTTACGGAGAACGGCAAACTGACTTATCGGGCCAAGCAGCCGGACACGGCAAACACTCAGCTGGCGCCGCATCAGGCGATAACGACACTGTTCGTGGAGCAGCCGAAGCGACAGCTTTTGCCCGGATTGTTTGCCGGCACCGCCGCCTCCACGGATGGCACGCTGATGGGTGCAGCGGGCGCATTGCTGGAGCAGGTGAAGGCCTTCTCGCAGCAGCTGTATGCGCCGCGACGCGAGATATCCGGAGTGCAGCAGTTCCTGGTGCTGATGCGAGTGATGCTGCTGCGCACTATGCGTGCTCGTCTCGCGCTGGCAATCCAACTGTTGCATCATACTCTGTGCGGCCTGTTCTTCGGCCTGATCTTCTTCCAGCTGGGCAATCAGGGTGCACGGATGTTCGATCATCTCAAGTTCTGCATCGGCGCCGTCCTCATGATTGTCTACACGCAAGTGATGGTGCCGATACTCAGCTGTAAGTGCTAGACGCGCTCTCTAGATGCAGCCCAGCTTAGCTATAGATCCTTATTACTCTTGCAGATCCCGCCGACGTTAAGGTGGTCAAGAAGGAGACATTCAACCGCTGGTACACGCTCATGCCCTACTACATGGCCCTGACCATTTCGCGACTGCCGCTCCAGGTGCTGCTCAATCTTACCTTCATGGCCATGACCTACTGGATGTCCGGCTTGCCTGAGCAGCTGTGGCGCTTCTGCATTTTCGTTGCCGTCGGACTCATGATTTCACTGGTCGCCGAGGGCATGGGTCTGGCCATTGGCGCTACCTTCAGCATAACAGTAAGTTTACAGATTTATTTCGGCCCTGAATTGCAACTACGATTTAATTGATATCGTACACTTTTTAGAGCATACTTTTAGGAGCGCACTTTTAATACACGCTCGGAAATGATTTAATCAAACAAATAGTAAATCAAAATGATTAAATTTGTATGTAATGCTGTGTTTATGTATTAATTTAATATATTTTGTTGAAAATTTATTAGTTTTTGTAGATATTTTTTTTTTATTATTAAAATTATCTGAGTGTTTTAATTTAATTTTTAGTTTGCAGGTATTGAAAATATATTGTAGCTAATATTCTAAGTTTTATTTATCCGTAGAATGGCAGCGTTGTGGGTCCCATGATTATAGCACCGCTCATGGGACTAGCCATTTATGGCTTCGACTTTGCTGGTCAAATCTCTGGAGGCATGAATCTGTTGATGAAATTCAGCTACGTCCGTGTTGGCGTGGTGGCCCTAATTCTGTCCGTCTTTGGCTTCCAGCGCGAGGAGCTGGACTGCGATGACATTTACTGTCATTTCAGCGATCCCCGGGTGCTGCTCCGATTCCTGGACGTGGAGAAGGTGTCGATACTGCACCAGTTCGGTCTGCTGGCAATGCTGATGATCTTCTTTCGCGTCCTCATGTACATCAGTCTGCGCAAGCGCTGCTACACCTGAGCGACCAATGGAATCTGGTATAGTTATAGCAAAAGTCTATGCTGTGATTTGTCTTGATACAATAGGAATAACTTACACTTGTACATACTATTACTGCTTTATATGTATTATGAGCACAGTTGATTGCCCCATGTTAACACTCAGATAACCTGGTGTTTAGATAGCCCATAGTTTGTAAATAAATATGCATCACTCACAAGTATAGACATACATTAATACAATTTGTAAGCAAATTTTAGGTTATATTTCTGGTAATAGTGACAAATATATTATGTATATAAGAGAAATTATATTTTTACATATCGAAAACAAGAAACTCTGAGATATATTGTTTTTATTTCAATTATATTTGTATTATCTTTTTCTTGGTCGAAAATTTGTCCCGAAAATTTGTTAAGTATACGAATGAATACATTTCTGAATTAATCTAGAGGACAAACCATTAAAAAAACATCAGACAATCCAGTTTAATATCTAGGACTTGGAATTATATACAAAAAATATCCATTTCAGAATCACATGTGCAATAGAAATTTCTCGAAGCATGCTCCGAAGCACGTGACCAATCAGAAA
Source organism: Drosophila flavopinicola (assembly GCA_035042425.1). Taxonomy (NCBI): domain Eukaryota; kingdom Metazoa; phylum Arthropoda; class Insecta; order Diptera; family Drosophilidae; genus Drosophila; species Drosophila flavopinicola. The sequence continues at coordinate 5,305,731 of JAWNLL010000452.1, read as the reverse complement.
ACGCCCTAAATAAAGGTCTTTGAACTAGATCAAATTAACGTTAATCGATTTAAATTATTCAATCGCCATATTTGAAAGTATCCTTGCCGCGTACACCCTGTGCATTTAGTTCAGGTCCGGCAACATTCTGCACAATTGCTGCAACATCATTCAAAGCAATAGCGTTTAAAATAAACCGAAATAATGAGCCGTACATCAACTATGTTTAGTCAGGGCGACTTTGTATTTGCCAAGATGAAAGGATATCGTCCGTGGCCCGCCCGCATTCTCGAGCACGGGGGACCCAAATACAACGTGTTCTTCTATGGCACCTGCAATACTGCAATGGTGCCAGCCAAACAGGTCTTTCCGTATAAATCGTACAAATTGCGATTGGGTGATCTGCAGACGTTGCGACAGAAGGAGTTCAAACGTTCCATGATGCATGCGGAGCGCGTGGTGGCCAATCCAGCAGACGACCGGGCCTATTACGAAACACTGGCCACTCTGGAACGAGATTGCATAGAAACACTGCGCCTGGCCGAGTCCGACTATGATGATGACTATGACGATGAATCCGACTAGGATGATGGTTACTTAAGTGGAACTCAGGCCAAAAACACTGTTACCAGAATGGAAGCATAACATAAAATCCATATTTGTACATATTTTGTATATATTTAATAAAGTCTGTCTTCATTATAAGCTCGCTGTTGCTTATTGAGCTGACAAGCTCATGTCAATGTCGGATTCTGGATTGGGCAAATCAGTCCCGATGTCCACTGGCTGTTCCTGGCAGCGCTCCTCCTCCGTGTTGGTCAGCTTGCGGATGTGATCGCGCAACGGCAGCAGCTCTTCAAGGACGCGATTGAATGCGCTATCCAGTTCCTGTGGCAAGGTCATCAGCATGCTGCCCACCAGATCATCCATGGCCGCAGCCACCTCAACGTTGTTGCCATGCCCCATTTCGACGCACAAGTAGAACAGCGTTTGAAGCGAGATAATCATCTCGCGTGTGCTCTTTGACTGCACGTTGGACTGGCCCAGGCCCTGCTCCACCGTTTTTATGTCCACTTCGGCCAGAGTGCGGCACTTGGCGTACAGCCGGTGACGCAGCATGTACTTGCTCTCCTGCAAGTCGTATGCGTACAGATGATTGTGGGCAACGCGCAGCGGCTCCGAAAGCTCGGCGTTGATGCGATGCAGAGTTATCATATTGGAGGCATAACGACGCTGCAGCTTCTCGCGCTGCGGCATGTACTTCTCGCGGCGGGTGGGCGCCGGTAAGCCACTGACCTCCAGCTCCTCGTTCATCATGGCCATGTCCTGGACAGTCTTGCGCTTCAGTTCGACCAGCTTCTGCAGCTGCACCAGAGCCTCCAGTAGGGCCTTAGATTCAATGCGATTTGCGGGCATTTTGGCAAGTATCTGCTGCTGCTTCGACTCCTGCATAATGGTAGCCAGCGACTCGGTGTGGCAGTCCTGCAGTGCGTGCAGCAGGCAATCTTGCATGCTGAGCACCCAGTGCTTGCCCGCAATATTGAACTTGACCAGGTAGCTGCTTTCGCGTCGATCGAAGGAAACAACGCGTCCCTTGCAGAGTCTTATTTGAGGTGTGCTCAGCAGACTGATCACCTTGGCATCCACAGCCAGGGGCAGCGGTATCTGCTGCGGCATCAACAGCAAGGCCTCTTCTTTCTCCTTCTCGATGTTGCGTTGCTGCAGCTGACGCACGAGGCGACGACAGCGATCTAATTCGGTGCGTTCGCCGGTTATGAAGGCCGGCGAGAAGCGACGCGCCTTGCCCATGGTGCGGCTGATTATCTGCCAGGAGCGACGTGGCAGCAGGCGCGTCTGCAGCGGCATAAAGAGGACGTCCACAAATTTGGCCATGTCATAGATGCTCGCCAGTATGGCCTTGTCGATATAGGACTCGATGAACTCGCACCAGATCCAACGCTGGCAATTTGCCTGCTGTAGAAATTTATACAGCTTTTGGGGAGCTGAGACCAGCTCGCTGACGCTGTAATCGTTGTTCGGCTCTTGGATCTCCACCGAGCTCTTGCCACGCAGCCGCTTAGTGAACTTGGGCAGCTTGATGAACAGCTCGTCGTCCACGTCCTTGTCGCCCGTCTGGGAGCGGAGCAAACGTCGCGATTCGTTCGAATTGGACATTTTATGGGCACGATGTAAACCAACTTGAGATAACTGTGGCGGCGTCCCTGCGGAATCGAAAACGGAATCGGTAGCGGTTCGGTTAATATCCGTCAGATTATCGGACATTTTGCGACAAGTGCAAAGGCTTTAAGTTTGTGAGTCGCTTTCAATTGCTACGCTAGTTTAAGATTTTACCTATTTTATTAGCCTGTCTTCAACTTGAGCTGTTTTTCACAGCAACTACTTGTGAGAAAAAGTCTTGACAATATCAGCAAACTGGCAATCTGTCATTTAAATGGCAGTTGAAAAAAAGCATGCAGCGTTGCATGCGACAAGCGTTGCCACCTTTTCCCATTTCGATTGGCAAACTAAAGTAATTGGTTTAAAATTACGATTGCTTAAATGCAACATCAATATATAATTAGTTAATGTATTAACTAAATCTATTTGAAATGAGTAATTTTTTGTATTTTTCTCTTTTACCAATGTGTAAGATTACTGTAGTATGACTCCGAACACAACATTCGAGTACATACCAAAGTAAATAATACAAATGCGATTAGGATTAGTAAACTAAAATTATTAAAAATATATTTTTTTAAATATTGTTTACAATAAAAATATACATATGTATGTATGCAGATCTCTAACAATATTCTGAAGTCGACTACTTTTTTATGCTGCCGATTTTTTCCTTGCGCTTTTTCACATGCTTCTTCACTTTGACCTTCCGCTGCTCGGCTTTGGCATCCTTAACCGCTTTTTTGCGAGCCTTTTTGCTTTCTGGCGACTCGTCTCGCGGCCGCGCTGATTTTTTAAATTTCGTTGCATCATCGCCGTCCTGAGATTCATCGCTCTCGCTGCCACTTTCCTCCTGTTCACTTTTTTCGCTTTTCTGCTCGGCATCCAAAATGTCCGGGTGTTGCTGGACGTCTAAGCCTGACGTTAGACCTGTAATTTTGCCATAAATAAGATCTTGCTGCACACCCTGCTTCGCTTTAGCAACGTCGCGCTCGAAATGAGGCACCTGTTAAAAGAGAGAGATGTTTTAATTGAGTTCAGAAAAGTAGTTACTGTTGTGAAGTATTTACATCGGCTAAGTTTTTGGGAATGTAGGTGTTTTGCCAAACGGCCTCGTCGATTTTCTCCTGGGCTGTAATAGCATCGTAATCCCGATCCTTGATACGCTCCGAAATCCGCTCCAAGCATTCCTCCATATTCTGATCCGTTATAGTCTGGTCTGTGATGAAGTCAAACAGTTCCTTGACGGTCATTGTGGCCACCGACTTTTTGCGAAAGAATTCGGATATGTTAGTGCAGTCCTTGCGCAGAAAGTCGAACGAATGTGGATGATCGTGCTCAACAGCCTGGCTCACATCAATGATCACCAGCTGGCCATCTTGGAACAGGATATTGAACTCTGAGAGATCGGCGTGCACGAGACGACACTGATTGTAAATGCGCCACATAAGGACCACACAATCGCGATACAACTCTCGCGCCTTCGATGTGCTCAGCTCCACGTCCTTGAGCTTTGGCGCCGGCCAGCCGTCCTTGCCGCAAAAGCGCATGACCAGTACGTGGGAGCGTAGCAGAATCGGTTCCGGAACGGGAACACCAGCATTGCGCATACGCAGATAGTTGCGCATCTCCTTTTCGGCCCAGGTGCGCACCATCTTGCGCGGATTGTGCTTGCAGTAGCCGTGCCGAAAGCGAAACTCGCCGGAAACATACTTGTCCCGATCCTTGAACACCAGTATGGACGTCTTGTAGATTTTGATGGCATACTCGTCCTCGCCATTTTTGGACACGGCATGGTAGACATTTGCCTCTTTACCGGTCGATATGCATCCGTTGATCTCCTGAATGAGTCCGCGATTGAGCAGCTTGAAGAGAATCATACGTGTACGTGGATCCATCACCTGCTCGGCAGTCGCACGATCGTGCTTGTCGCGCACTCGTACTCGCTCCGTCTCCTGGCGCCGATCAAAGCTGACCAGCCGATTGGCCGCCTGTGCGCTCATATTAGCATTCGGATCGTACTTCTCGACATTGATGCGTGCCGAATAACGACGCAGCACCTTCTCATTCGGCTGATAGCTGCTCACACGCTGCGTGCCGCCGCCTCCAGTGGAGCCAGAGGCTTTATTGGCAGCGCCGCTGCTGTTGCCACTAGCTGCCGTTAGCTGGGTTTGTGCATTGTGCTTGTTGAAGCCACTGTAGGTCTCCTCGTACGCATCGTAGCTGTCGCCATCGTCGTAATCTTCCTCATCGCACTCATCCGCATAGTCGGAAGCAGTTTCCTCACCAGAATCAGCAACTAGTTGAGTAAAATCATCAGTCGCTTCCTTATCGTTCAGCTTAATGTCCTTGTGCTTGACTGACAGTGCTGTAAAGTCTTGCAGCCACTCAGACTGCAATGTAACGTATTTAAATTAAATATAATTGAAGTAATTTAAAAGAAACTTACATTTTTCAGAACATCTTCATCTTCCTCTGCATCGCTATATTTGTGCTGGTCGGACATCTTGTAAAATTCCGATGCGGGCAGCTACTCAATATATAAATCTATAACAATTAGGATTGCAATTTTGATGCAACCTGTTCTTTATAAATGCGTAGCAGCTTTCCAAGTTCAAGCTTTATTTAATAATTGTTGTGAAATGTGAAAAGCACGCACGTGTAATTCGCGAACAGCTGACTCGTTTGCCATTCATCGCGGCACGGTGACATTGTTTTGGTATTTTCTTTGCAGAACTATCGGTTATCGGGCAAAGTGTTGTGAATAGCATTTCTAAATATGCTAGTGTCAGAGGCTTACAGCTGTTCTGCTAGTAATTTTTAGCATGCCGCTTTTTATTTACTTGCTTATATAGTTGATTCGCGGTCTACAAAAAAACAGATGGAAAATAAATGAAAAATGTTCGTGTTAGCGGAAATCAAAGACAATGTCCGCATTGCGCCTGATCACTTCAATTTGAAACTGGTGGATGCAGTGCGTGACGAAATTGACCGGAAGCTGGCAAACAAGGTATGCTGAGAGACTTCTTAATGAAAACATTGACTAAAGAATAATGTTTATCTACCAGGTGTTGCTGAATGTTGGCCTATGCATAGCACTCAAAGAGATTGTCTCGCTGAAGGACTCAATAATTCTGCCCGGCGACGGCGCCTCGCACACGGAGGTGTTGTTCCGCTACGTGGTGTTCCGGCCAATGGTGGGCTCTGTTATGACCGGTAAAATACGCAACTGCAGCCGCGAGGGAGTGCACGTAACGCTGGGCTTCTTCGATGACATACTTATTCCACATGCGGCACTGCAACATCCTTCGCGTTTTGATGAGGCGGAACAGGCCTGGGTCTGGGAGTATCCTTTGGAGGATGGCAATAAGCATGATCTTTTTATGGATGTTGGAGAGCCGATTAAGTTTCGTGTTTCCCGCGAGATATTTGAGGAGACCTCTCCGATAGGGCCACCCAAGCCGGAGGGCCAAGCGTCACAAAACGCCAGCACCTCCACAGCTGCCACAGCAACAGCACAGGAAGTGATAACACCGTACAAAATTGTTGTAAGTCCTGATCTGCCATATTTCAGGTCAACAATTCACTTTGCTTTTATTTTTAGGGCGCCATCAATGAGTCCGGGCTGGGCGTGCTTTCCTGGTGGGATCAGCAGGTCAAGGATGACGAACAAGACGGCGAAGATGGTGAGGATAATACGGAATATGATAATGACGAGGATGGCGAAGGCGCCTGCGAGGAGTAACAACTGTCACAACGAAATGTGTACAACTGAGTAGTGTATAAGGAAAAGAGAATGTTCAAGCTTAGTTTTTAAAGAAGACCAATAAGAGTTAATATATATAAAAAAAAAACAAAAAAAACCATTAACTTATAACGTTTAACAAATGAAACAAAGTTATTTCAATTCGGCTTTAGAATATTTTTTCATTTATTTTTTTCTTCAGAATTTGTCGTTTGTTTTTAGACTTGCAATCGCATTTGTTGAATGATCATATTTGAAACATTTCATACAATAATCGTCACATATTCCATTTAAACACTTTGGTAGCGCAGCTCTTTTACATACGTTAATTTATCCATATATTTAATAATTTTATTATAGTTTATATTTAACTCTTTGTCGTTAGCGACTTAGTTCTAGGAAGGGCGGCACAGGGACTTCAGAATATACCATTTAATCTCATCTTTTTAATTTATCATTCAAATATAGCTTCATAAAATTTATGCGATTTCGATTTAGTTCGATTATTATTTGTTTTCTTTGTATTTGCTTAGCGTGCACATTTGTCTAAGTCGGCTAATTCTAAAACTTGAATCCTTTATTTTATTAAATTTGTTTGTGTTTGAAAGGGGCGGGGGAGTGAGGCAATGGGTTTATTGTTAGCATAGTTATAGTATGGTACAGTTGATGCAAAGTTTTAGTGGTCGGGGCTGCAAAAGTGAGCTAAGTATAAAGCTGGTTAGCAACTTTGCCTCTAAGTTGTTGCTTTGAACGATAAATTGCATAGTTTTTGATTTTACTCGCATTCAGCATTCGCATATCTCTTCTTTTTTTTATAACTCTCTGTTGTCTTTTAGGCGCAATGCTTAAAGTTAATTTACATGTACACACATACATATATATATATATCTATATAAATTGTTTCTTTGTTTGCTGGTTTCTTGCACAATCTTTTATGGTTAATTACAGTGAGATTAATTAAAATTTGCTTTAAAAACTACAATAATAAGTATAAATTATTTTTATTTATATATAGACGTCATCTCGGTATTGTACTGTATTGTAAATAATTATCATTTTTGGGTCTTTTTATTGTATTACCTCTTAGACAGCTCTCAACTTAATTTATATAGTTCCAGTTAAAATCACAGTAGAAATCATAAAAAACAAGTTGTAAGACTATAAGGATTTATAGTGTTACGAGAACATTTATAGCACAAAAGGAACTTCCCGACTAAAAGTAACAATCTAAAATAAATATAGCATACAAATAGAATTCGATTAGTTATATAACTGAATGAATCTAAACAAAATCAGTTTGCTCTCTGTTCACATTTTTAAAATAAAGTAATCAATAAGCAATTATTCAATTATCAAGCAGCGTGGCAAATGCTCTTTCAAATAATCGAAGAGCTCGTGCGAGGCGCCTGGACAATTGGTCAGCTCCAGCTCCTGCAGATGGCGCAGCTGGATGAGACTGGACAAGCCGGATGACGTCAGCAGCGGACAACCAGCCAGCGAAAGCACCTGCAGATTCCGCATGGAGCACAGATGTTGCAGCCCAAAGTCACGCACCTGGGAACACCAGCGCAAAAACAGGGCGGTCAGCGATAGCATCGTCGAGATATAACCAACTCCTATATCCGTTATGTGCACGCATCTACAACGAGGCGACAAATGTCAAATTGGCTAATATAGTAACTGGAATCTTAAAAGCTTGCAGAAGTAACAAGATAAAGTTGACTACTTAAGCCATTATGTATGGTTAATGAGGGAAAAACAATATTAACAATAAAGAATTTTAAATTTTAAGCTTGTGCTATTTAGCTGTTAGCTGAACAATTGCTTAATAATTCCAACAATCAGTCGTTTAAAGCTTAGACATGTTGGGAATTTCAACAGCAAGGAAACTGTAAAAAACAACGAACATAGTAAAAAAAAACACTACGAAATGTAATCAAAATCAAGACTATATTACGTAAAACGCTTTCAGGAGTTTCTTCAAGTCTCTTTAAAAATTGCAAAAATAATAAAGATGAGCAAGATGGAAGCTAGAAGCTGCTGCCACTTGCAGCGAGTGCAGCTCGTTCTGTAGGTGATGCGCAGGCGGAAATGGAATTTAACTCATGAATAATTACTGAGCTGGGTTGCTTGGGGCAGGTGAGAGTGCACAGGATGGGCGTCCTTGTCGTGTGGCATGAGCATGGGCGACTCACCTGTCTAAAGTCAATTCCTCCAGCTGGTTCAGATCACAGGCGATATACTCGAGCGAGGCGTCCGTAATGCGGGGACACCAGGACAGGTCCAGGGCGCGCAGTTTCTGCAGATTCTCGGCAATCAGCTCGACGCCGTCGTCGGTGAGTTTGCTGCAGCCGGACAGGCTGAGTACCGTTAGATGCGGCAAGGAGTGCACTGCAAGCAAAAGAAAAAGAGAAGTGAGCAAAAGTTTACATTAACTTTAAGTGGAAGCTATGGCGCAAAGTTTACGCAGTGGCAGCAACAACAGTTGCGTCTGCGAATTGGGCCAGGATCATGTCCTTTGCTGACAACTGACAGCCGGAAAAGCAGTGAGTTGCTTTAGCGGCCTGGGCTCTCGCATAGCTTATGAAGCGTGTGATTTAAAGGTAACTATTTTTCAGCTTAAAGATGCGGTAAATATTTGCAGAGCTTAAGACCTTGCTCATATATAACTAGCCAACGTATTCAGAGCAGCTTAAGTTGACTTATATTACAGGGAATTAGTTTATATTAACTTTGCATTAACTTTGATTATGTTTTCAACCTTTTTATTTTACTCTAACATTGAAAACATAAAGTTTAGTTGTTTGAGAACGGTTTGCAGTGTCGATACATATTCTTACTTACAAGTGTCAGTATTAAATAAAATAATTAATAATATGCTAAAACACTTTTTAACTCCTTTATAAACGAAATTTGAAAGAATATTTAGTATATATTGTGACTTTAAGTATTTGTACTGCTTCTTTTAGTGAGTAAAGCCCCGAATCGATTGCTTAAAGTTTATATAATAAACATATGCATCTAAAGTGCCTTTGCCCGTGTGTCTTGGGGCAAAACTAATTGAATCTGAACGATAATTGAATTTTGTGGCTATTCACACACAGAATATGTTGGGCTAAAAGCACATGCACAGATTCAATTTGGTCACAGGTCCTGCAGCTAGCTGCGTATGAAAATTGTCTGCGAGTTCATGAAACTAACTCACAGATGGAGAGAAGGAACTAAAGAGTAGCCTCGTCTTTTTCGTGTTTATTCTTATTGTGGATTATGGGCCTGGCCAAAGGCTGACAATGACAACATTGTTCTACTTGCGTCAGCTGCAGTTTTATGTGGCACATTTCGTGTGCCACATTTTGTGTCTTCTTTGCCAGATTGTGTTGCAAACAGTTGACATTCTTTTTGTAGCTGCTCTATGTAATATTCTTTGTTTTAGCTTGGATTTGGATTTGGATTTGTTTCGAGAGCATCATCAGTATCTTAAGAGATAAAGCTTAGTTAGTACAACAAGACTTAAATTATTCTGTGTAATTTTTAAAAGTTGTAAAATCTAAGATCTACTATATATGTAAGTAAAGGATATCATGCTAAGATAAGACAGCCAAAGTATACTTGCCCGGGATTCAAACCCGCGTACTCTAGCTTCCTTTGCCTTTAACTACCATCTCATTTGCCCAAATTTCACTCAAACACTTTTCTATATCTACCCACTTTTAGGGGTCGCATTTAAACCGTCGACACTTTGAACTCAAAATTGCTCGAGTTGAAGTCTAAGCCTGCAAACTTGGCAAATGAGAAAGTTAAAGGGTTGTCTGCCAGCTAATTAGGGGGTGTGGCGGGAGACTGAAGCAGACGGCTACAATTACCGTTGGTAAGCGGCTTAAGCGGGCGACTCGAACAAAAGGCGACTTCGCCAATGGGAATGTGGGCGTGGCTAGCCAGCCAGCCGTTGATTTGGCCTCAAAGATAAGCATACAACACAGAAAAGGGCCCAATGCAAGCGCAAACTTTCAAGGAGAGAAGAAAAGCCGGCCGAGCTCTAGATGCGAAGTCCAAAAAATGCAAATATGCGGCGGCAGAGTAACTAAGCGGCTTTTCACTCGACTTCTAAATAACTGCAACTGCTGGTGTGTATGTAGTGGAAGCATGCATATGATAAACTGTGCCCCACTTTGCTGGCCACCAGATACGGATTCGAGTATGTGGAAAAGTGCATCTTTTGTTTGGCTTCTGACCAAAATAACCACAAGGTGCTCTCGTCTACAGCAACGATTTGAATTACAATATGAATACTGTATTGTGGCTATCTGCCATTCGTGAATAACAGGCTGCATTCAAAGCAAATGCAAAACTCATCAGCTCAACAAAATAGTCCCATAAATTTACACAGACTACATGCTGAAAGCAATTAAAAAAGTATATATATAAATAAGTATTTTATATTAAAGCGAATTCAAAATAATGTCAAAACAAATACAAATTACACTTAATTAAAATATATGTTTGGATGCAGATGGCAATAATTAAATAAAAGTATTTTAAAGACAGGATTAAAATTGATAAGGTTAAGCCACCAATCAATAAAAAATATTTAAATAATTTGAATTATTGAAAAATTTATTATTACTTGAAAAAACCAATATGGATATAGTAGAATATAAATAAATTGCCATAAATTAGTTTTGAAGCTGTGCAGAGTTTGGGTTTTGGAATTTCTGTAAACTTCGAGCATTGAATTGGCCGCAAGCCAAGACAATGACAAGAACAGTTACGATGGCGACAAGGAGGTTGAGCCAGCTAACTGTAATTGTATCCATCGATATCAGTTGGTAGCAGCAGCATTTGTGGGTTAAGTCGCCTGAAAAAGGGGGACACTTCAAAGCTAAAAACCGCAAAGAACAGATAGAGAGAGAGAGAGAGAGAGAAACCTTCAATAACAAAGGCTGGCAATCATGTAAGATGTGTGGAACTATTTAAATGAATGCTGAGCGTCTCATGCATATGACGAAATGCCATAACGGACCCAGATGAGCAAAAGAGACAGATAGAGAGAGAGAAAGAGACAGAGACAGAGATAGAGATGGAGAAATACGAGCTGCAGTTACAATTGCATTAGATTGAGCAGACGATGATTAAGCGCCAAATGCAATAGACCACAGCGACCGAGAGACAGATAGAGTGAGAGGGAGAGAAGGAGTGTAAGAAAGAGAGAGAGAGAGACAGAGAGCGCGACTTGAGGAGAGATTAAAGTGGCATCGATTAAGTTACATTTTGTAGCAGCAAACTAACGCGTTGCATTGGCATTAGAAGCATCATTGGCAGGGAAGGGTTGGAGCATTCAGATCGCTGAGATTTCTCTGAGATTTGCGCGTATTTATCGCGCCTGTAATCGCAGCTGAGCTTCATTTCATTATCAGCCGCTCATCAAGACGCAACTAAATCAACACATAACCAATTGCCAATATTCATGTGAAAGATACAGTGATACAAGTGCATCGGTTTAAGTCCTGTGTTGCAGTTTCGGTTTGTGACCGACACTAACGGGTAGTTGGACACCTCGAATTCGCAGGCTTACTCGTTTTTGCGATCACAAATTCTGAAATTGCAACGAAAAGCAACGAAAACAAACTGTAGAAAATACCCAACTGAAAATTGATACGAACTGAGATTAAAGAGGTCGCTGAAGGGAGGCGGGGGCGGGGTCAATGTGAGTTCGTTTCGAACTTAATTCTGTACTCAGTGATGTGGCAAAGTGTGTGTAAAGTGTGAGATATTTTTATGATTGTTCGAATCGTATTTCATTTAGTCCAACTGTGTAGAAGCGAGAAAGAGCAATAATATTGTTGATAATATTTGTGCGAATTCCAAATTGATATATAGTAAGTATGCACCGATTGTTTAGTCGAACGGCACAGATGGCATGATTATATTCTTACATCATAATCATTATTATATATGTACATATGTAAGTTCTAGCGAAAACATTTTCGAAGGCGCCAACTACCCGTGACTGCAGCAAATCTTTATATTTATTTCAATTAAAAGTAATGACACAAACCTAAATGAATAACAAAAAGTACAAGCTAAATAAATGAACGGTCTTCTCTCATACAATATTAAACAATTGCGAACAAAGTAAAAAGTAGTCGAGTACTCCTAATTGGATAGTTTACTAAGCATGCCAAAAATCTGCTTTTAAAGCTTTTTAAAGCTTATAGCAAGATTAATTTCATTGCCTCTACACAATTATTGAAACTTAAATGTCGTTTTATATATTTTTGCGAAACAGTTTTATTTGCTTAAAGCTCCAAGTTTTAACTATACGATTTTACCATGAGCCTTGATTTATATTTATTTTTATCAAATATTAAATTTAAAGAAATTACTGAGACATCGAAAGACCTTTTATTTTGCTTTAATTTCTCACAACATTAAATAACAAAATATTTCTTTTGATGTGGAACAAAAATGGCACCTTTTCAAGTTTTTGCTATAATTTAAATTCAATGCGTAAATCGAATTTGCTTCTTGGAAATGGGCGAATCGTGGCAGTCAATGGAGCTACTTGATATGTAAATGAATATTTGCGCATGGTGAAACATTACGAATAGCTCGAAATAGTGACATTTCACACACAAACACACTCACACCCAGCTGCTTAGCTGCGAGGCTAAGCTAACAATATGTGTGCTTCTAAAAACAACTAACATTTGTGTGTGTGTGTGTGTGTGTGTGTGTGTGTGTGTGTGTGTGTGTGTGTGTGTGAGTGTGTGCCTTGTTTCCAATTCGGTCTTGTGTATTTGGGCCATATGCGAGAGCTCGTATCCCATCTGCATTTATTTAAAGCTTTGCCTCTTATCTTCCTTTTAGGAGCCGAAGATGTCAAACTGTCAAACGTATACGAAGCACTCTTCTCACAGGCATTGGTATTATATAAGTAAATACATATGCGGGTGTTAGGTTTGAGAGGATGTCAAATATACAGCTGGTCCACAGACCTTAATCATTGATCTTCGGCCTTAGTAAAAAATGAAAAAAAAAATGTATAAAAAGCTTATATGTACAGGGTATTTTGTAGACAAACACACTTGTTTGCCTTTTGTTTTTTCTTCTTTTCTATCCGCTGTCATTTGCACTCCCATTTACCAATATGACAAGTCTAAGCCGCACTCAAAAATTTCATGCTAAATGTACGGGAATCATTTATGCTCCACGATTTGACAACTGTCTTTATACCAGCGGGATTATCTATAATCGATTTCAGATAAACGCTGGAGGCACTAAATTTGGTATGTATAATATTATATATATTTTAAAATTCCTTGAAATAAAAACTCAATAAAGTTAGCAAAAATATTATACGCTGCCATATGGGTGGTATGAATAGTTTAAATAAAACATTGTGCTATAAATTTGCATAAATCCAAACTACATTTGTTTAAGTTTAAGCTTGCTCTTATTCATTTGCTGAAGGTCTTATTAATATTACAAAAGTCAGTAACAATTGTCCGTCTGTCCAGAGTTCTTCAGTTTGTTTGCTTTTGTTTCAGTTTAATTAAATAAAGCCTGTAAAACTTTGTTTCTTGCTTTGCACGGTTTTCTGAAACTTTGACAAAGCTGACGAAGCATTTGGAAATCGCGAAGCTCAGAATTTTAATTGTAGTTTGTCGGCAAAACTTTTTTTCTACGTCTTTCATTTTGTGCTACTCTTTTGCATTGTGAGCTTAAATTATTGTTTAAGGTAATATTAAGAGGTTAGTCAACTTATATAATTTAAAAATGAAACCAAAATTGTAAATCAAAGAAAATGCCAAGCATTTGTAAGAAAATTCTAGAGTTGTTGAAGTGTTATAAGCAGCGACAGACTAAAAGCATATTTCGCATGAAAAACGGGGTTTGTTTTGATATAGAGAGATAGCTACAGAGTTCTCAAATTGTGAAAATATGTGTAGGTAGGTAGTTGTGTGAAAAATCACGCTAAGCGAAACATAGGAAGTGAAAAAAACAGGCCAAGCTCTAAACAAATAGGAAGAGTGAGTGCAGAGTGCGTGCTCGCAGGAATAATGAGCTCACAGAGTCAAGTAATGTTGGCAACGTGTAAGGCTCATTACGCTGACGTCTTTGCCAGTTGCCGCCGAAGTGCGATAAGGATTACGTCAGAGTCCAGGAAGTGGGGTTTGGGTCACGACTGGGGACTTCTAATAGATGCCAGCGTGCAAAAGTGTTTAAGAATTGAATTAGCAAGCAACAGCGATTAGTTGTGTGTGTGGGCTCTTTAGATACTTTGCCAGAATGTCGCATCTTGACGCGGTTCTCTTTAATTAACTGAACTGCAAATTGTGCACAAGAGAGCCAACAATTTGGCAAGCAAACGTGGCTAGCAAATGGCGAGGGTGGCTTGAAGGGGCCGCCAATGTTGTTGTGTGTTTTGTGATGGCAAATTGCTTAACAATTGACAAACGAATTGCAAATCGTTTAAATTTCACATTTGGCACACTGACAAATTCGAAATGCAGTTTGCCATTTCAATCAAAATTAATTTCACAGATTTGACAGCCGCATTTGCCATTGTTATAACATCAAATTGTGGGTATTCATTTAGTTTTTGTGTGAATATATAAACAAGCTGTAAGTAGCTAAATGAATGCAGTTTTTAGTTGAAGTCAACTGAGATGTTGACTGAGATACAATTTTAATTAGCTGACAACAAAGTTGTCAAGCACAAGAATGCTTTACTTGAGAGTGCTTGACTGGGAAATACCCTATGTATAATATTTATACAAATTTCTTGAATGCTCAATAATAAATATAATTTGTTATGGCATCCATTGCATATTATTCAGGACGTATATTCTTACTAAAGTACCTTCTGGTACTCTTCCAGAATTAGCATCACTGATTGCATGCTATAAAACCAGAACTCCTGTTCTTTTTTAAGCAGCTAATGAGAATAGAAAATAAAGAAAGCTGAACAAATATGTTAAGCTTTATAAAAAGGATCTGTGAAAGTGGAACGAGACTGAGCAGACAATAAATATGCAGAGCAGGCGGCCGCTGCCAATCAAATGCATGCATACAACACCCACATACACACTCACACACACACACACACACACCCACATACGCCCACACACACAAAATCACCCACATGACCTGGAAAGCAATGCGCGTGGGAAACGCAGCAAAAGGGCACTTTAGGCTTGTCGAGAGGGGGTTGGCCATGGGGTTGGGGGTAGTTTCCAGTGCGTTTGTCAGCTCAGGGGAGCCATTGAGGCGACAGTGGAGCTAAGCGTTTTCATGCATTTTTAATAAGAGGAGCGCGTGACGTGTGATCCACATCAAAGCACCCATGACAGCCATGGGACAACGACAGGAGCAGCCAACAACTGAAAGTTTAGTGCGCAAAGTGTTGCGAATTATGTTGAAAGTTTTAGTTGGTTGGCAAAATTTTAATATTAATTTACGCATGTGTTGAAAATCTAAAGGGGATTGCAATCTATGAATATGAAAATTAAAGTTTTCACATAAAACTGTTGAATTTAATGGTAAAGTTAGATTAGGAAAACTATCGACTATAGTCCATAAAGTTCACTAAAAGGATTAGGTCAGCTAGTGCGCATACTGGGCATGTCCTTAAATGTCTGTAATGCATTGCGAAATCTCTCTAGTTGATCAATCATGTCGCAAAAACTAAATACTGTTCTTGTTCATTACCCATAGATCCATCTTAGCTTGCTGTTTACTCTCGATAAACATTTTGCTTTGAGCTACGAGTTTTTAATTCGAATTAATGATGTAGTTCATACGCCCACATTTCCTTTTCGTGCACAGAGCATTAATATTTCATTTCCATCCTGATTTAAAGTAGCGCCCACAACATCCAGCCGCAGGACGAAAGTGACGCGAAACTTTCTTGACTGCAGCGCAGACGTCACTTTCCACTTTCGCTGGCTGTCAAGTGTCTTGCAGGCTGACGCAAAATGGACGGGGACGTGACTGTCGTTTGACTGTGGTTGTCAGTGCGTAGGCGTCACTGGCTTGTCCGCTTGTCCTTTCGTCGCTGCTGACGTAATTGACGCCGCTCTTTGCTGGCCACTTTTATAGTCGCAATCATAGGCCGCATCCTTCGCTGAGCCATTTGTGTTGCCTACTTTTATGCGTCCGTGCGTCCCACTGCATATGTGTGTGTGTGTGTGTGTGTGCTTAAATGCTGTTCGAATGCAATTAAAATGAAGCTCATATTTACTGCTGCTTGACTGTTGAGCTTGTTCTTAACGCTGTCTGAATTCAGTTCAAGTTATCTTTATTGATTTATTCTATAGTCCTCTTCAGCCAGCTTCCACTCAAGCATCAGCTGCTGTTTTCACTTTTTCTTGCAGTCGAGCAAATTCCATTACATAAGCCTGCAATTACGAATCTACGTTTACGAGCTTTACTTATACTATTTGTATAGCTCTCTCTCCAACTCTCCCTCTCTCTCTCTCTCTCTCTCCCTCTTTGCCAACATTTGACTTTTGGCTATGCAGCAATTTGTTGTTGGCTGTCAGCTTAGAGCAAAACTTTTATAAATTTAAAGTTAGCAAAGCAGCTGCTTATTCACTTTTGGTATTTACTTGAGACTAAATACAATTAACATTTTAGAACTTATTTATTAATTTAGCTTCTCTTACTACAGTTTCAAATTGTTTTTATGAGATTTTCATAGGAAAGATAAATAATGTATCGTAGCTCTTCTAACTTTGCCAAAACTGAAACGATTTTCAAGATGGAGGTCATGATTTTTTCACTAAATTTATTCATTTGAATTGGAAATATTTAAAAAAAATTTCTTTTCTGGAAAAAGCATGTGTCTTAAGTTAAATACATTTCATTATATAAATCCTTTCTCATCAATTGATGATGCTGACGGTTTTTGGACAGTAGTTGGCTGCCGGAAAGGTTAAGACACAATCAGAATAAACGCTTTGAGGCGGGTCAATGGATTGTTGCATTGTTGTCCATGTTCATTTGCTTGGACAGTCGCTTGTGGCGTTCAAGCTGACAATGATGGATGTGGATGTGGATGTCGATGGGAATGTGAATCGCTGCCCTGCAGCAGGATGTGTCCTAAATCATTTCTGTTTTCGTATTCTTGGGGTTCAGTGACCTAAGAAACCAACAAATTGATGTGGCTTGAAAGCAAGTGCTAATGGAACCTGTACAAGGTGAAGTAATCCCAAAAACGAATCGTCCCCTAACAAATAAGCTCTCACAAAAAACACAGAGAACAGAGCGAAATACACACAAAGTTTTCAGGTATTTAGGTAAGTTCATGGCCAAAGCCGTGTGCAAAACAGAAAGCGAGCGACAATTGATTGACAATTTGGCCGAGTGGTCGCCTTGGTGAGAGCAGGGGCGGGTAGATGGGGGGGGGGATTGCGGAGGGGGTGGGATGGCTGTTGTCAACGTGCGTGGCCAACAGCACGCGTCGAGAGTTCCCGTTGAGCTTTTGATATACTTATAAATAAGTTAATTAAAAAATGTTCAACGCGAGCGACAAGCAAAAATACCACACACACACACACACACACACACACACTCAAAAGCACACTCACAAGAGTGTAAATGAATACACACAGAAGCCACAGCGATGGCAACGTTGATCACAGATGATGATGATGGCAACAACAGCAATTACCTTGAAAATGTAAATGTAATTAAATAAAAACGACGCACTCGATGGAGCTGGGGGCGGGGCAGGGAAAAGGAAGCGAGCGGAAAAGTAAGGTGTATAAACTGATCTGAGGGAAAGCTTGAAGGCAGCGCTGCAAGAAAAGTTGTGGCAGCTAACCTACTCGGCCCCATCCTACCCAGCTTTTCATCTCACCCATCAGCCACAGTTGCATTTAGCAGCAGCAGCAGCAGCAGCAGCAGCATCATTAGGTAATTTTCTTCTGGCTAGCTCACAGACTGACGAAGATGAATCTTCCCTTGTTACGCTCATGTATTTCGTTTTTACATGTTGGCAACAAATGCAGCAGCGGCGAATATTCAAGAAAGATAAGTAATGCAAGATGAACAGATATTATAAATGAATGGGTGCAACAAGGGTTGTCTTTAAACTAAATTCTATGGATAATGGAAATTCCTAAGTGCGCTTCTTGTAGGTAAATGTGTCTTTACTAATAGAAGTATTCCAGCTTTTATATTTTTACATATAATTTGATTGATTTTAAACAGCAAATGCAGAATTTATATAATATTTGTCATTGGAACAGTGGTTTAAGATTGTCCAAAAACTCAAAGACAATAACAGTAATAGTCAGGTTGAAAGCAGATGCGACCGACACACATTTTAGCCATTTATATTCCAATTTGTTTATATTTCAAAAATTGCAGCTATTTTACCCACTGTATGTCAACTGATTGGCGACAGTTTGCGACTTGATGCGGAACAAACCCGTTGAGGGTTACGGATCTGCGAATCGTACTCGGTCGCTGAGCACTTGCGGCTAAATTGATGGACATTTCGTTTTTGGTGCCGACATTAATGACAATTGCAATTGTTCAGGCGCGAAACGAACCGCAACCACTTCATTAGCAACCCCTCGAAAGCGCTGGGAAGACGATGATGAGGCTGCCTATGATGATAATGAGGACTTTTACAGTGAGAGCGAGAGAGAGGGAGAGAGTGAGAGAGAAAGAGAGAGAGCGAGCGTTGCCAGGTTTGTGCGCCTTGGCTTGTTTAATGCCATCTGGCACTGCTGTTGACATTGTCAATTAATGTGAGATTAACTTGTTCGTCGCCGTTAGCAATTCGCCAATTTCGTTTTGGTTGCGTGCTCATAAATCACGCATACGCCCAGTTGAACGAACTGCTGCTGCTGCTGCTGCTGCTGCTACGGCTGCCAATTAGCTTCAGGGGCGCCTGAGCGATATTCACATATCACTTGGACTTCCGTTTCCGGTGCTGTCAGCGCTCGCGTGCCAAATAATGTGTCACCTGTCAAAAAATAAAAAATAAAAACATTTGCCGAGGCGCAGCAATAAAAAGTCCATTGGCATCTGGCCCACAGCCCAAAGGTGAAAGGTGGCCTTACAAATGAGTCCTGGCACTAACGAAAAAACACAACAAGAGCAAAGAACTTGCAACTGCCTCCTGTGAGAATTGAACTCACGACCGCTGGTTTACAAGACCAGCGCTCTGCCACTGAGCTAAGAAGGCTCTTGCTGCTAAAGAGTTGAGCGAGTGCGTTGAAAGACTCTGCAATTGAATTAGATGCGAAATGCAATTAGCTAAATGGCTTCTCCATGTTGCGTTTCTGTTGCTGTTGCTGTGGAGCACGAGCTTATCAAAAGTTTTGCTGCTGCCGCGACTGCTGCTTCTGCTTCTTGCGAGAGCAGCGAGTTTCACTTGTCGTCGGCAAAATGGTTGTGAAACTGTTGGCAGAATCTGTGCGTTTACCTTGACTCGACAAGGCTGTCCTTAAATTGTGCACAAATCACACAACTTGTTCAGTTGTCAGCGAAATAAGCTGAAAGTTAGTTGAGTAAAGTTGTGTTTCTCATTTCCAAACGAACAATTAAATAAGCTCACAGAATTTATAAGTTAAAACATTTTGCTTATTCTTATCAAGTTGAATTTTACTTTTTAAGCCAATAAACAATAACTTATTAGTGTATACTTATACTATTTACTTGAACTATTTATTTGCTTATAAATATCTCTTTAATTTCATCATTGAGTTTGGCAAGCTGACTTGATTAACTTTTAGATGATTGTGGAATTCAATAGCAAGTTAATTAGTTTCCAGCCACCCCCATGAAATCATCAAATATCCACAACAATCCCAAGTAATTCTTGTAAACATTCCTCACTCTCCCTCTCTTTCATATTGCTTATAATAATTATTGGTTGTGCACACACACACACAATCAACCAGTAAATAAATTGCTTTTTTTGCGAGCGAAATATTTTACTGGGTTATGTCATGTTGTCTGTTTTACTTTTTTTTTGTGTTCCTCCTTCCCAACTATCCATTAATTAAATATTTCCGCAATTTACAACAATGCGGTCAACCGTAAGCATTTAAATTAAAACCGTAAAATATTGTGATAGATTCAAGTGACTGTAAATTTTGTTGTTGTTGTTGTTATTTGCTTATTGCCTGCTGTACAAATATTTTATGGTCGATATGAAATGTCCTCATTAAATACTCATGTCAATTTCATATTTGCACATGCCACAATTATGTAAATGGATAAATGCACAAATACGCACTTAAACAAACACAGGAGAAATTTAATTTTATATTTTCATCTCTCATTTTTCGATTGGAATTTTTGTGCTTTTCGTGTTCTTTCAACACTTCCATCGAAATTTATACAAGAGAATGACCATCATGGAAATTTTGAGCGTTTGGTCTGAATAGAGAATATTTACAAGCAAATGTTGGGAGGCTAAAGAGAAAACGCAATTAATATAGTAAACAATTTGTGGAATTCCAAATCGTTAGCATACTTTCGAATATAAATATTATTTAAATGAACTTTTACGGAGTGTGTAGGAGAATTAAGAAAAAACTGTCTGCTAAAACACGTTTCATTGCCTATGGCTAAATTGCTATCGCTTTTATCACCTTTTTCTGACTCGTAAAGTACACATAAATAATGCAAGAGTCGTCATTAAAGACTCTGTAGTTAATGTGACCAATAAAATTAGAGATATTAAATATTTATATCATGTTGTTAAAGAAGGGTGTTATAGAAAAGTTGACTTATCTTTTTATGAAGCGGACATAAAAGATCATTAAATTATTTCTAAGCTCAATATATATATTGTTATACTCAGTTTACTCCCTAAGCTGTAATCACTCAATTGAAAACTTTAGCTGTTAACTTGGAAGCTTGCGATTCATTAGCAAGTTGGCAGCACCAATGATTGAATTTCCACGGCTAACTACAGCGCTAGACTATAAGTAATAGTTCGAGCTACAGTTAGTGAAACAGCGGGGCAGCAAACGTGCCACATAATTGAACTCTGCCGAGGCGTTGAAGTCGAGAAGCGACGATGCGTGTTGCTGAGTTGGCAGCCCAAGTGGCAACCATTTGGCTGGCAGCCTGCAGCAAGCTGGCTGCTTAATTTGTTGCACTTCAACGGGCCACGTAAAATGGCGATGAAACTGTGAAGGTACAGGACACTGGGAGGAGGAGCGCAAGAGCGGGCAGAGAATGGTTTCATTCGAGTTGATTGCGAGAAGTTGGGTGAAAAAGTGCCGTAGCGTATGGCAGCCATTTTGTAATTTGTAATAGCCACATGCCCCTGGGAAGGCATATGGGCTTAAAACCAGACAGTCGTCTAGCAAATACCCTGTAAGTGT
The DNA here is from genome assembly GCA_035042425.1 of Drosophila flavopinicola. Lineage (NCBI taxonomy): Eukaryota > Metazoa > Arthropoda > Insecta > Diptera > Drosophilidae > Drosophila > Drosophila flavopinicola. The sequence continues at coordinate 5,284,473 of JAWNLL010000452.1, read as the reverse complement.
GTGTGCCTATGTATAGCTCATATAAACATAAGAGCAGCTGCTAAAAATATATACAAACTTTTTGCAGCTGGTCTTCTTGCTTTTGGCGGCAGGGTATTGAAAACCATAATATGCCATCAAATTAACTGCTAAGTGAATGGTTAGCTATGGCATTTTACTACAGCAAGCAAATGCAAAAAAAATTCCTAGACTCAGGACACAGGTGAGCGTGTAGCGAAGGTTCCACGACAAAACGACAAAACCTAAAGCTGCCCCTGGGGCTTATGTTCAGAGGGGAATGCATTTAGAAGGTAGATGGCCTGCTCGACTATTAAATACCCCTTGCGTAGCTTAGTCAGATAATATCTTAATAAATGACAGCAGCAGACACTAAGTTGAAATATTGTCCAACCGCGTTAATACCCCATTGCAAAAAGCTGAGTTCATATTCGAATTAAGCAGGTTGTTTACATTTTACTGCAAATATGCTTTCTCCAATTTATAGGAAAGGGAGTCGGCATGCTGTCCCAGCTGCCACGGCTGACAAGGGTGAAAGCGATTGTCTGTCTATGACGTCAAAGGATGTGCTCGAATGGTTTGCCCAAAAGGTTCAGCACAGAAAAAAACCAGCTTCAATTAGTTGAGTGCAATGTTTAGAAATGGTCAAAAAAAACAACAACTTTGCCAGCTGATTCAAGATTCAATACAGTTAATGTTCAATACAGGCGAATGTTTTATTGTGTTTATTTGATTTGCCAATAGGTACGTATATATTGTCCCTTTTCCTACAGCTCCTGCTCCAATTGGCAAACACCTGGCGGATGTCCTTCACAGCTCTGCCGAAATACATACAGGACAGTTATGTAAAACAACAATAAGCTTGCCTGCAGGAAGAGCGACTGTAGTAATTTCTCAGTAGTCATAACTTCAACGTTTCAAGTTTCTGCCAACAATAGAACTTTTAAAATGCAAATATCAAATTGGTTTCACTTGAAGCAGCTAATTTCCGGCCATAACAAATCAAAGCATATAATTTCATTTATTTTCCTAGAAATTGTATTCGGCTTTTTTCTTGGAACTGACACTAACTGAAATAAGTACATTCGCCATACAAATATTGGCATTTGGACATTTCCTAAATTCACTTGATTTTATTTATGTTTTATTTATGCATTCGTCGCGGAGGTCAGCTTAAAAAACTGCTTAATTTATGTTATTCCGAATATTATTTCTTTGATATATTTATATTTAGTTATTTAAGCTTGTGACTTACCGATGTTAACAATGCCATGATTGGTCAGTTCCCAGCATGACTGTAAGCGTAATATGCTCAAACTGTGACTTTGCTTTGGCGAGAAGTAGCCCAGGGCGGCATCTGTGACATGGTAAGCCTGTTGGCAGTGCCAGAGAGACAGAATTCAATTAAGTACTGTGAGCCCATGTTACACACACACACACTGCCCAGAAACTTGCCTGAAGCGAGAACTCGTATAAGGATGGCAGCAGCTGGGCTACCGCACCGACCGCCTCGTCCGCAATGTTGATGCAGTCCGCCAGTGACAAGGACACGATCCGTGGCGTTAGGCATGCCCAAAGGCCCGCCTCGGTGACCTCATTGCAGCCGGCCAGCTCAAGTTCAAACAGGCTCTGAAATTGTCATTTTATTTACAAAAATTATTGTTCGTATTTTGCCCATTGTCATGCAGTTTTTTAATTAAAAAGTAGTTTGCGCAAGCACCTTAGGGGTTTTTATAGTGGGATAACAGTTGTGCAAACAACAACTTTTGAGAGAAACAATTTAATTTAATAGCTAGATTCGCCAAAATATTTTGTAATAAATAAATAATAAATTGCTATAAGAGAAAACCTATTTATATGAGATTTAGACTGAGATTTTCAAAATGAAACTTACTCACATTATAAGATCTAAGAAACTTTGAATGTTCTAGACTAACAGAGCTGTTGAATGTATGTTTATACCATGTACTTTGCATAACTCTATAATATGCAATAAAAATACTGCATGCCTGCATGCAGGCTTCTAAGTAAATTCCAAACAATGACTCAACTTTGACCTTTTCAAGAGCAAAACATCTGAAAAGTAAAGCGAAAAAGAAATCAAACAGACGACAAGCAAAACATTTCACAATAAGTCGAGTACTGGGAAGGCGACCCACATTGCGTGCCAGACAATATGTCGAGGGATTTGATCTGGCTAGTCACCATTTTCTACATAACTGTTGTTGTGGCCCAAAGTTCGGGACGTTTCGAGGCGACACTCAAGAAGTTTTGCTCATAAACGCCCAGGCAAAAACAAAATCCAGAGCAAAACATGTCGAATCAAAGCTCAATGGCAATAAAGTCGCAAAGCAACCGGAAACATGACGCAAAAGCATAAGGGAAATGAGAAATGGGAAATGGGAAATGCGGGCGAAGCAGGCAAATATAAGATTGACGACATAAACAACTATGGCCACACAAAACATTTATCGCTAACTACATCAACAATTACACGACATTGAATAAGCAAAGTTGCCGCATTCAAGTGCAAAATGGATTCAGGTGCCACAGAATCAAGTTAATATTATGTTTGATACTTGTTACATTTTTCTTATTTTTACCTAGTACTTTACTACAGTTTAACGGACTAGCAAAATAATATAGGTATCGCTATTCCAATGTTATTTCAGATATATCTACACAACCCATAATAATTTATATAATTCGTCTATTTAATTTTAACATTATCTCCCTTGATTTGGCTACACAATTATGTATGAAACAATTATTAATAATTATCTCTAAAAAGCATGTTAAGAGAACTTCTTATCTAGCTAATCATATATCATAATAGCTGATATGTAAATAGCATTTGGCTCTAATTAGAGTCGGGCTAATTGACCTCTAATTCCAAATAAGCCAAACAACTAGCATTGGAATGACTTCATTGTTAACGCTAAATGGTTCTGGGCAATTTCAACATTTGATATTTGGCTCGATTTGTTGTTGTTTTGGCAACACACGTATCCAGGGTAACTTTTTCCACATGTCCGCCACAAAATCAATATCCCAAAGGCGAAACAACAGTTCAGCAATGAGATGCGAATGCGATTGGAGTTTTGGCTATTTCATTTTTTGTATCATAGTGTTTGGTGAAAGTCGTAAATTAATTTCAAAGTTCGCAGATTTATGTATGCTACGTTTTGGGCATAATTCCTTGGTGTACAAAGCTCTCAAAAAATACTAGCAAATAGTCGAAAGAAAGCGACTAATATTTAAGCTACACTTCAGTAAAATAACTTTATTTCTACACACACTGTAACATAGTTTCTCAGGCATTTGTGGACTGGCACAAGCTGCCTTTGAATATGCAGCGTGGCATCCTTTATGGGTCAGCTGGGTTCAACAGCGCTTCTAAAGCGTAACTTTGCAGTTAGCAATGCGGAAATTACGTATACGCCGCGTGAGTGCCGAAGGCAATTGCAGGCAACGGGCTCATTAAATATGTATGCATGGGGAAATGCTGTCGCATTTCCGTCGCATTTTCAAGTGAAATACACAAAATTATAGGGACTTGTTAATACTAAAACTAAAGCCACTAACGCCTGAGCAGCGTTTGGGAAATGGACAAAAAGGACACAGATGCACAATGCACTGAGTTCATTCCCCAAGGTCAAATTTCCCAGATACATATGCATATGGAGATGTGTATATAGTGCTTAGGCACTGTGCTGAACGTGCCACTCTTGTTGACATTTTCAGTGACAGCAATTTGCAATCAAACCATTTGTCGACAGAGTGTCTCACCCACACACACACACACACACACACAGTACACACAATACACACAACATACTAGGCTCATGAGCATGACATGCATTCACATTGAATTAATTCCGACATTGCAGATTGACACGCAGCCAAGTGACTGACACAACCACAAATACAAGCAGATAGTGAGCTTGTGTGTGTGTGTGTGTGTGTGTGTGGATGGCCATAACAGCCAGAATGAGAGTTATTCCATTCAACTTGGCCGCAACCAGTTCACAAACATTATCCACTTTACTCATGTGTATCTCTGCCTCTGTCTCTGTCTCTCTGTCACTCTCTTTCTGCTTTGCTCTGTTTCAGTTGTCTCATGCTGAGCTCCGACTGGATTATGTTGGCAGATTGCTTTGAATTGGCCCATGAAACCGAATAGATTAGCTCCGTGCAACTACAAACTTGGTATTGTCAGCAGCCGACAGCAGCAATTAGGCCAACTAATTACAATTGGCCACTGGAGTCACTTGAACTTTAGGTACATCAAACGATGACTATTGTGATTACTATTACACAAGTTAAAATAAAAAAATTAATATTGTTAATTGTTAAATACACAAGTAGTAGTAGTGCCTTAATTAATTACCTAAATCCTAAACATAGCGCTGTTTATAAATGATGTCCACTAAATATATTCACGAAAAAAAAGTCAAATCTCATTTGGTTATATGCACATCTCATAAAAGATTCACCATGCAAATCGCACTCATTACGACTATATATATGTTTGAATATATACATATGTATATTCATTTTGCACAAATTAGCTCAACGAAATATTTCACTAAATTAAATAAAATTTATGGCGCTGCTTTGAAGTGATGTGCGCTTGAAATTGATCGCATCAATTCGTTATGAGATTGCAGAAGCAGAGCATTGAAATTATCACACGCTTTTCACCTGCCCACCCTCTGCCGAACTAGTTGCCCCCGGTGGCCCCAACTGCCCCTGGGGCAGTCTATGACACACTTTTCCGTTCAACACGTTTCATTTTCTCAAAATAAAAGCGAGAATAGTTTTCACTTGCCAGGCAGGAATTTCGGTGAGTTTATTTTTGTTTGCGCCGTGTGCCGTGTGACTGACCATCGTCAACTTGACGCTCTGCCTCTGCCTCTCTCTCTCGCTCTCGCTGTCTCTATCTCTCTTTCTCTCTCTCTCTCTCTGTCTTCTAGAGTTCCGCCCACGGTCATGGTAGCGGTGGCTCTTGACAAAATCTTATTTGACAGGGCACAAACAAAAATGACAGCGCACGATGATAAATACACCCAATATTATTTAAGCTAAACCAGCCTTGGCCAAATTCTTAAATAAAACCCTTTCGATTAATGAACAGGCAGTTTAAGATCGTTGGATATGTTTTCTTGGCAGGAGTTGAAAATTCAATAAATTATAAAGTTGTTGGAACGTAAACTATCTAAGGAATAGTCATAGAAACATAGTACATATACAATTTCTATAATTGTCGAACAATTCTACTGTTTGTGGAACTAACATTTATTTTTCGTCTTTTTTTCTTCTTGAATATAAGTAAGCTGGTAGAAGTAAGATGGTATAAGCAAACTGGTATAAGTTATACCAGCTAACTTACACCAGCTGACTTATACGTATAAGTAAGCTGGTATAAGTAAGCCATTATACTTATACCAGCCATTTTATAAGCCATTATACTTATACCAGCTAACTTACACCAGCTGACTTATACGTATAAGTAAGCTGGTATAAGTAAGCCATTATACTTATACCAGCTAACTTATACCAGCCATTTTATAAGCCATTATACTTATACCAGCTAACTTATACGTATAAGCAAGCTGGTATATGTAAGCCATTATACTTATACTTATACCAGCTAACTTATACCATAATTATATAATTAATTATACCCGTGCAAATTCGAATGTATAATCTCATATTAAGTAATATTGCGCTTTCTGTTTGCCTGTTTTGCTCACCTGCAAGTGGTCGAGTAACGTTTCGAGGCCACGATCACTGATCGAGGAGCAGCGCAGACTCAGCGAATGCACGTGCTTGGAGGCCAATGGAAAGGAGTGGACCACGTCGAGGGCATCCTCATCGGAGGCGCCCACCAAGCCCAGCGCATGGAAGCCGCGTCGGATAAGCGAATTGTACAGCTTGGCCCGATCGCAGGTGGCCATCTGCCGCAGTTCCCGACACTGCAGCGTCGGCAGCAGGCCGGACCAGTAGCGTGGACTGCGGTACAGTATGTCCCGCCACTTGATGCACACCTGGGCGAGCACACGTCGCTCGTACGGCGAGAAGTACTGGAAAAAGCGATTGAGGAAACGATCGTCGAGCAGGAGCGCATCGATGCTCTGCATGTGTGGCGGGTGCTTGTGCAACATCAGAGCGGACTGACTGACCACAGCGGTCAGCTGGACGTTGGCGCTCGAAGGATTCGCGACAACGACAACGCCGCCACCGTACGGATGATGCAGATGCGGATTGGGCAGCTGCTTGCGCAGCTGCAGCGGCGTGCCGCCAGCGGTCGCCTTCTGTGCCGCGACCATGCCCATCGTGGTGAAGGTGGGCGAGCCCGGTGCCGGTATCATGATGTTCATCTGCTTGGCAATCGATTTGACTGTGGGCGTGGGCGGTGCCCCAAGCATCATGCCAACGGGTGGCGCTGGAACGCCAGCGGCAGCGGCAGCGAGCACGAGATGATGATTCGAATTGATCAGTGTGGAGCCGGCCATAGCCTGCAGCTGTTGTTGTTGCTGTTGCTGCTGCTGTTGTTGTTGCTGCTGCTGCTGCTGCTGTTGTTGTTGCATGAGATGCGGAGGCGCCGCGGGCAGCGCACTGGGACTGACGGATGCCAGCTGCTGTGCCTGCTGCTGTGCACTGGACAAGGAGATGAGCGTGGCGCCAGGAGCGGCACTCTGGCTGGCGCGCGATGGCTTGTCGGGCGTTTGTGGAGTGCTCACTGGGCTGGCAGCGGCGGCATTTGAGCTGGAGTTGGAGCTGGAGCTGGAGTTGGAGTTGGAGTTGGAGTTGGAGTTGCTGCCGCCGCAGAGCGCATTGGTGACGCGCTCCATTACTGAGGTCTTGCCGCTGGACGAGGAGGAGGTCGCACTACTGCTGGAGTTGGAGGAGGCGCTGTCGCTGTTGCTGTTGCTGCTGCCATGATGGTGCTTGGAGCGCAGACCCAGGCCATTGATACGCTTCGATAGTTCGGCGGAGGCTCTCTCGACCACGCCCTGCGCCGAGATCGATGACATTGTCTGCTGGAACAAATGCACTTTGTCTCTCTCGCTCGCACGCACGCACACACACAAAGGGAACGTTCTCTCTGTCTCTATCTCTCTCTCTCTCTCTCTCTCTCTCTCTCTCTCTCTCTCTCTCTGTCACTCAGTCACTCTTTCGTTTCTGCCTGTCTCTATTTTACATAACGAACAGCATGTTGGGGCTTTTGAGCGTTGACCTTGTTGCGCCTTTTCCTTCGTCCTTCTCACGCCCGCCTGCAAGCATTCGGAAAGAAAGAAAAACTTTAGAGATTAAATGCACTTAGAAAAAAGGAAATATTGTACTTCCAGTAGGTACAAACGTTTTCAAAATAAGGTCAAGGCCAGTAACGTAATAAAAAGTCAACATTTATAAGCCAGAGTATGAAATTCTTATTTCATTAACTTTTGTACTCCCCAAAATGTTTACATTAAGTTCATACATGTTTTATTAATTTTTTCTTGACTTGAAAAAAATGTGAATGTAAGAACTAAACACGCTGTTTTTCACCGAGTAGATTTATTTAGAGCTGCACTTTTTACGACCCTGCCAAACGCAAGGCGAAACTGAAATCAGTGCAAATTTATGTTCCATATTCATTAAGTGCTTTTGTTGTTGCTGTTGCTGTTTCTATTGCACGCTATCCTCACCATACCTCATATCCTATCCGCTATTCATCATACCCCATCCACCCATTCGGCAAATGCGATTTGTTGTGGCTGCAAAAACTTCAGCGATAAAGCGAAACAATGTTAAAAAAGGTAGCTGAAATAGAACTATGCCAAGGTAATTCGAGGCTAGTTGATGGCTTCCAAAGGACATTTCGGGTTCTCTGAACTATGACATAAAACGAACAAACTCTAAAAGCGGCTCTTTAAAATTAAATGTATATAAAGTAAATTGTAATTTTCTATTTCAATAGCTAAACAACAGATATGTAGTTTAACTAAATAGACTACAAGATCTAGCCAACTAACTTACATGCCATACTCTAGATTATTAGAACGCCATCAGAACTTTGCCATTGACAATAGCCAACCCCGTTCGTAAAACTGGAAATTGCAATCCATTTGCCACTTTTATGCAGAGTTTCTTTAATGAAATTGCGCACAGCTGTAGCAGCTGACCCCGCATCTGAATTTATCATTTGAGCCAAGGCTGGCTATTCAATTAGACAAATGGCCAAAAGCGGGTGGCAACCTGCAAAATCAACAACTGGCGACACAAGCAACATTTTAGCGGGTGCAAGAATTGGCAACACACAAGGCCATTAAAAGCATTCTACAGCTAGCGAATTGCCGTTTTTCAGCTAACCCACTTTTTGTACTCTTTGCGAAGAAACTAGTATTATATTCATTTTATACTGAAGTTTTGAAATACATCAGAAAAACATCAAATAAATGTAGAGAAATTTACCGAATTAAATATGCACATAAAAAAGCTTTAGGAAATGTGCACACTGCACTTGAACCCTGAATATGTTACATTGTTTTTTTACGGTCATTTAGGCAAGGACTAAAAAAGTGTGGAGAATTACATGCTTAAGCTAACAATCGTGTCAAGTGCGTCTGTCTGTGTGTGAGTGTGAGTGTGAGTGTGTGTATGTGTATGTGTATGTGTGTCGGACGTATGCAGCAATTTAAGAACTTAACCTGCTTCCAATCTCAGACAAACGGCGTTATTAAAATTGCGACTGCGGCTGGGGACGTGTTGTGCCGGCTTGAGCAAAATGCTCATTAGGCGAACAAAGGATCTGTGGCATGAAAGACAATTTAATTGCCATAAATATGGGGCCCTTTTATGCTTCGCTTCCTGCTTGGCCCCGGCTGAAGGCTGAAGGTGAGCATCGCAGCTGCAGCGCCATCGTCATCGTCATCGTCATCATCATCGCCGCTCTTGACTTGGGCTGAAGCGGCCAAATCTTTGCGTCTCTCTTGTCGCCACCCAACAGCCGCACAATGGGGCACAAGTACAAAGAAAACATCAAGGGATTGGGGGAGGGGGGTTTCTGTGGGTAGTGAGACTTTGATGCCGCATTGTTTTCTGACTTCCTTATCGTCGGTTTTCGCGTTGTTCTCTGCTTGTCCTTTGTCTAGTTAACTATGCCCATTTAAAGTCGTCTGCGGTTCTTGTCTCCCTCTCACTCTCTCTCTCTCTCTCTCTCTCTCTCTATCTATCTCTATCTCCCTCCATTCATGACCTATCGAACACAAGGACGCCCATCAAAACTAAAGATATTTTAGCACACTTTTCCGCTTTAGTTTTAACTTGCTCGATGCTGCTTTTTAGGAACAGTATTTGATTACAATTTGTTTTAGTGCTACGAAAGCAAATACAATTTTTGTTGAGTCACTTTTGTTTATAGAACTAATTTCCTAATGGGTTTTTTAATTTGATTTTAGAACAATAGATAGACTCAAAGGACCTCAAATGTGTATAGAAACATATATAGTCAATTCTTCAACTAGATAGTAACTAGAAAGTATATAAAATGTCATTGCAATTAATTAAAGCAGTTTAAAAAGGAAGATTTCGTATTTGAATTTAGATATAAATATGGACTGAGTTCATAAGAATTTAAGTATATTTTTTCTATTTAAGTAAGAGTTTGTGAAGAGAGAAGATTAATTTAAAGTTTTGCTTTAGATGGCTTTAAAATATTAAAAACGTTATACTTCTTAGACGTTAATTTGCATTATACGGAAACTGTTTTAGTCTCTTGCCATTCAATGTAAATTTCTGCTATTAAATCATCTTTCAAAAAGCTGCATCAAAACGAAAGTCAACAAATTGGACTTTTGTGACTTTACCAAAATGATGTGTTACCAACTTATTGATAACTATGATAAATAAAACTCTCGAAATGTACATATACTTATTAATGGATGTTTTTACCAGCCCAAGCGCAAACTTTTTGTATTTGAGCAACAAGGGAAAATAGGAACTGCAATTGCGACTGAATAAGTTGAATAATAATAATGGATTGAATCAGTTGATGGAATGCGACCGCAAAGGAACTTTGGTTCAGCAGCAGCTGTGGCATGGGCCTATTAAGCGTTGAGTACAACTGAAAACTATACTGTGTATACTGTGATTTGCTCTGCGGTGGATGTGAATCTGAGTACGTGAGTGTGAGTGTGAGTGTGAATGTGAATATGAATGTCAGCATTCAGCAGCAGTAGCAGCAGCTCGGAACATGTTATATTCCACGCACACAAATGCACAAATGTTGCGCTGTGTGTGCGTAGTACTTATTTAATTTTTATTTTTGCCAGTCCGCTTTGTCAGCATTTTCCGCCGCTTAACTGTGTGTCTATTTTTGGAGTTGGTTCGAGTTGAGTCAAGTTGTTGCTGTTGTTGTTGCTGCTGCTGCTGCTGCTGCCTCGCGTGCTTCGTGCCTTGTGCTTATTGGACCTTGCTGCTTTCTCTGCTGCTTCGTCGCGTAACGGTAACTACCACTACACGCTTTAAATCGCTGCTCTGTGTCAGGGCCTGCTCCACATCTAAGTCCCATTCGCTCCCCCGCCTACCCTTGGCCCTTTCGCTAGCATTTGTATGCGTGCTGCGACAGCGGCATATATCGATTTTCGTCCCGTTGTTTTCATTCCCATATGCGCTTTGATCTAACCGCTCAAAACAAAATAAATCACCCGCTTAGATGGCCATAAAACGACTGGCAATCCATTTAATATCCTTGCAATAAGGCGTCTCAACTTTGTCATACGCAAGCAAACATGTATTTATCGAAGTAATTTTTGTAATGATGTTCTAATAAATCTATAATATTCGTTCAGCTTGTTATTACCAATATTTATATACATTTGATATGCTGAATACGCTCCATTTAGTTTGATTCCATACTTTTTACATTCCCCTTTGTTGTTTTCTATCTAGTTTATTGATAGTATTGAGCTTTGAGCTCTTTATTTAGCATACTCATCAAAAGCTTAACAAGTAGAGTAAAGAATCTAAGGAATTACTTTCAAGGCGCTTCAAAGAGTGATTATGCTTAAAAGTATGCTTTATAATTTCTTAGAAAATATTATTAGTTAAGTATATTTATACGAATTTGTGAGTATTGGAGTCGTTTATAAGAGTACGATTTAATAAATTAATTGAATATTTTCTCCCTAGACAACCGTAAACAAATTTGATGTTGATGTTGATTTTACAAAATGTTTGTTGCAACAGGAACTGGAATTTTAAAAGTTAACTTTATATTATGATAAATTTGGCATTAATATGGTACACCTAAAAGAAAATCAACTTGGCATTTGCAGCTCCTTGCTTGAATAAGAAATCACTTGAAATGGTCCACTGATTGAGTCGATTTAAATTGACTTCCTGCTGCTATCAGTAGGCTGATTCATGCAACACATGGCAGCTGTGCGTCAGTGCTCGTAACTGGGTCAAACTATGCAACTTTGACCCGATTCAAGTGTACATATCTGCCACACTATATACAATATAGTACATAGTATATACAAGCGGTTAACTGAGCCTTATTCAATTGGGCTAGCAAATCAATATGGATATCATTTATGGCGCAGGTAGGTGTAATGCGACGTCCTGCAGCGATAATTGATCCAAACGGACGCAAACACTTCGGGTCGCGCCAGAATGTCTAAAGTCCCCTTATTACTATGCTGGCGTATGACATCACAAGCTCAGCAGAGCCACCCCACCCCCAAGGGCGGGGGAAGGACGCTAAGCGCCCGGCTTACGCTCGGGGGTTGCAAGAGCTGCTCGAACTCAAAGATGGAGGCCTGAATTCTGGACGGGTGGTTGGATGGTGCAGAATGTTGCAGAATGGAGCCGAGTGAAAAGCAGACAAAGCGAAGGCAACCAAATCACGTGCAATCCCAAAAATGTTGAAACACACTTGAAACGTAAAAGTTTCGCTAAACATCAACTTTTGTAAAAAAATTGTCCGCTGACAGACGACATTATTTATTTTAGCGCATTCACACACCTTATTATATTTGAAAATATTTCGCCTTTGTGTATATTTGTTGTTGTTGTTTTTTTTTTTTGGAATATTCTTTGCTCGTCTCCCGCAATAAAAATCAATTTTACAAACGTCGCGACGTGTTTTTTTTGTTTTTAATGGTTTCTTTGGCTTTATTTTTGTGTGGCTTGCTGCTTTCGTGCTTTTGAATTGAACACTGAACACCAATCAGACGGAAAATACAAATTTGGACCGTTAGCGGAAAGTTTATTTGCTGTTTTGATGAAAAGAACACTGCACAAAATCACACAATGCTTGCGAGCAAAACGTTTGAGGGAAACCGCAAAAACAATCACAAAACTATTTGCACGCTTTTGTTTGTTTGTGTAGAAAATGTTGAGAGCCGTGTAAAATAATCAAACGGAAAAATAGGCAACCGAGCGTAAGCGCGCACGACTCATAACTGCAGGCGACTGCCAGCCAGCGAAAGTGGCGAAAGAGTGAAAAGCTTAAAACAGCCGAAAGAGAGAAAGAGAGAGAGAGAGAGAGAGAGAGAGAGAGCGCGCGAATAAATAACTTGCGCACTGCTCTTTATGTGCTCTCGACTCCTGCTCAGGCGAAAGCTTTTTACATGAACATGGCGAACAATTGTAAAGGGGGTTGAACGGCAACCAAAGGAACCGACAATTATTTAGTAGCCCTGCTAACGACGCCACTGATTGTTGACTGTGTTTTGCGTTGAGTGGGCCGAGAGGATGCGCACTGCAGTTGTTAAGGTAAACAACTGAAATACACCCCCAACATGGCTCTGCTTGCTTGTGGGGGGAGAGCGAGAGAGCTCAACCGAAAAAGCTCATTTGCTTGCTAAACATAATCAGCATTATTTAATTACATGTTTTAAGTTTCCCAGTGCTCTTATACATCTTTGTTGCATTTAAGTTTTTTTTTATAATATCAATAATACAGTCTCAAATTCATATGGCAATTATGTATGAGCCTCATCATAAATTTAACCTGTTTATTTGAATTGCTTTAGAGTTCTTATCAGACACTTACCAGGTTATTTACCCTGCTCACTATAATATTCAGTTAATACAGTCCCTTTTCGGCTTTGTCTTGCATATACATACATATGTATATGCATGGATGCAAATATTCCAACAAGTCCTTTTCGCGGTGCTTCTTTGTTTACCCTTGCGATGTACTTAATATTTCATGCTCTGCTATCTACGCTCGTTTATTTTTTAACGCAAACTTTGCCGTGCGCTTCTGTGCATTCTACCGTAATCTGTCATAACGGCGCTCAGCCGCACGAGCACATATAAAACGGGGATTAGACTGGCGATGCAGGCGATGCTGTAGACGGCTTTTATATTTAGTTTGCGGTAATTGTATTTTCCCGCTTTTTTTGTCTGCGTACATATATGTATGTATGTGTGTAAGTATGTGAGCGTCAGTGGCGCTGTTTAAATCACAAAATTATAAAAACAGTGTTAAGAATCCAATGCTGATCACTCAGTTTGCATCAATAGAGTTATTATTAGAGCGTAAAACAAATAATATTTGATATGGCAGCGGTATATTTTTCACAATTGAAACACGTATGCCGATATTGCGCGCTCACATTGTTTATTGTACTGCTTTCGATAGTTCGATACAAAAAAGACATCGGAACTAAACAGTATGTTAATAGAAATGCATTCTGTAAATGAACGAAGTGCTCCACACTTAACAGCATCGCTGTCAGTACATAAAATGCATGGCAAGAGGAAGAATCAAAATGAAAAAATAAAGCAAGAAGAAGACAAATAAATATTATTCAAGATTATTGCGTTTAATATAAAATGTCCTCGACATCGGCGGCTGCATCAAATGCAGCGCCCGCTAAAACCGAGGTGCGCTACGTGACCGAGGTGCCCAGCAGCCTCAAGCAGCTGGCGCGGCTTGTGGTGCGCGGCTTCTACTCAATGGAGGATGCGCTCATCATCGATATGCTGGTACGGAATCCCTGTATGAAGGAGGACGACATTGGCGAGCTGCTGCGCTTTGAAAAGAAGCAGCTGCGGGCGCGGATAACAACGCTGCGCACCGACAAGTTCATACAGATTCGGCTGAAGATGGAGACGGGTCCAGATGGGAAGGCGCAAAAAGTCAACTACTACTTCATCAATTACAAGACGTTTGTAAACGTAGTCAAGTACAAGCTGGATATCATGCGCAAGCGCATGGAGACGGAGGAGCGTGATGCGACCAGCCGCGCCAGTTTCAAGTGCTCCACGTGCTGCAAGACCTTCACGGATCTCGAGGCGGATCAGCTTTTCGATATGGCAACGGGCGAATTCCGCTGTACATACTGTGGCAGCTCCGTAGAGGAGGACAGTGCGGCCATGCCCAAGAAGGACTCACGTTTAATGCTGGCCCACTTCAACGAACAATTGCAGCCTCTATACGACCTACTGCGCGAGGTGGAAGGCATAAAGCTGGCGCCCGAGGTGCTCGAACCGGAACCTGTGGACATCGATACGATACGTGGCATAACCAAGCCGAATTCCCTGCGGCCGGACAGTCTGCAATGGTCGGGCGAGGCGACGCGCAATCAAGGATTTGCCGTGGAGGAGGCACGCGTCGATGTCACCATCGGCAACGACAACTCCGAGGCGGTGGTCGAACGGAAGTCGCGTCCAATCTGGATGACGGAGAGCACTGTGATAACCGATGCGGATATTGGCGATGGCAGCGGCCACAATGATACGGCGCAGCCGTCGGGCACTTCCGGTCATCGAAATAAGAAGGAGAACGAGGATATTATGTCGGTGCTGCTGCAGCATGAGAAGCAGCCGGGACAGCGGGAGGCGCATCTGAAAGGACTACACAAAGGCTCTTCCAATGCCAACTCCACTGATTCCAGCGATGATGAGAATGATATTGACAACACCAAGATACGTGAGTTCTGACTATGATCATTTGCATGAGTAGCTGGATTTTATATGTTGTCCTTCGTTTTAGCCAATGTCAACTTTGATAACTACATCAATTCGGAGTCGGAGGAGGAGGAGGATGACGATGTGCCTACTGTGCTGGTGGCTGGGCGACCGCATCCCTTGGATCAGCTGGACGACAAGCTGATTGCACAAATGACAGCGCAGGAAAAGGAGAATTACATACACGTCTATCAGCAGCACTATAGCCATATATACGAATGATTGTTCTCCAACTTAGGCCTTAGGTTTATAGACTCATTGTTATTTTAAGTTGCATATTAAATTGGCATCCATATGGATGGCGGTTGACAACCCTTGTAATTTGCAAACAGCTTCATAGTAATCCAATTCAGCTCAATGTTTACTAATAATGGCGCCAAAAGTTGTGTTTACCGAGAGAAGTAACTCAGCTGATCGTCAGTCCATAAGCCAACCAAATATGTTAATTGAAGCTGTAAGCGCATATTTGCGTCGTATGCTGCTAACGCACGATTGAGCAACATGAGTCACTGTTAATTTACATAACATAAGCTGCTAACGCATATTGCCCGCTGCTAACGCATGCTTGAGCAACGCAATTTTAAGCTGCCAGCGATAATTAATCGAACAGTGTTATCTGACGTCGCAGTGCTGTGCCAATCAGCTGTTCTCGGCAAATTTTGTTTTGTACGTTGGCATTTAGTAGCATGGTCGGTGTTGTGGGCGTCTATGCAGCACATACGTGAAGTTGTCTGCTCCAGATAAGCGGCAAGTGCAAACAACAACTGAGAAATGCACACATATATATCCAGTACACCGTGTCAGTTCATCATCGCTGCTAGATAAGACTCCAACCAGAGTAAAGTGAATGCCATCTCGCTACATAGCATCGAATATGCTATACTTAAGGACAAGCGTGTAATGTTGACCCCTGCGAATTTACCGGGAATGCCAGAAACGTGATCACACATGAAATCGATCGCCAATTCATATAAATATATGTATATATATATGCATATGTAAGTGTAGCTGTATGAAAACAAAACAACAGTGAAGTTCGTGTTGCTAATTTATGCTTGACATTGCACTTTTTCTTGAATATTGAAAATAAGTGTGCAAAAGTTCTTAATCGAAGAGTGTCGCGCATTTGCCAACTGGGAAATTCCGAACACTGGTGGAATCCAATTGGAATTGATGTATCGCTAATCGCCACGAAATATAACAGAAAACAAAACAGCCAAAATGAAGGCCAACATCGATAAGGACTTGCTGCCCATGAAGGCGCATTACTTTCTCTTCAATGCCGGTAAGTAGTGGCGTTACTTACAATGCCCATTACCTCTTACCATTCTCAAAATAATCTGATTGGACTAAAACACGTCGTTTATGAAAAGTGAACAATTATGTATGTGCTGTTGAGCCGGTGTGCAAAGTGTTTTCATAGATAAAAGACACGATAAGGATCTATACCTGACAATCAAATAGATATACGCTAAATAAACTTGTTTGTTCGATAAGTATGATTGGGAAATATAGGTTGTATGCACATTAAATCTAATCAATTTGATCCCATATGCATAGGTTTATTTACTATAAATATTTGTACATATATAGTAAGCGTCAGAAGTATTCCAACATCAGAAGTTTATTATAGGTTTTTACCAAATGTATAATATTGAGTATCAAAAATAAACCCAACTAAATATTTAGAAAAATGTCAAATATTTGATCGATTTCAAAGGCTTTCAATGGTTCTGAGAACTTTATCATAAAGTACAACATATTTACTCGTTTGAAAGTGTGACAAGTGGAAAGCAATCAATCAGGAATGACGAAAATACGTTCACTAAAATGAGGCAATATGCTTTATGTTTACCTCCGAATGAACTTATCATATTTCGTTGACTTTATATACAAGCATAAAGAAGAATACTGCAACTTTTTACAATTTCCAACTTTAATTAGTTACAATGTACCACCATTCATAAAATATTCGCATTTAACCAAAGAGAGACTAGTTATATGTATTAATATATGTATGTATATATATATACATATATTCAATGGCAGCCATTGTCACATACACCTGGCAAGGCTAAGTCCAAAGTTGACATGTCAATTAATTAAGCCTTACCCGTTAGCCGGTCCCAAAGGTATTGTGCCCTTCGTGACCCTCAAGCTGCTATCAGCAATTAAACTGAATTTCTTACTTTTAAATTAATTAAAAAAACACCATACAGCTTCAACTTGACGACACAGAAATGTGTGTATGTATTTCAGTATATGATGTGATATATGATCCCCATTCCAGTTATTTTTGTTGTTTTTGCTATTGTGCTTATCAGTCATAAACACCCACATTTGATATTTGGACAGTTCCTGCTAATCGTTGTTGTACGTCGGTTTTTCTCTACCCTCTAAAATGAAGAAGGCTGTATTGTAGGGTGTATTATAGAGAAAAAGCATCTGTTGACTGGCTTATATGGCTGTTTAGTTACAGGGTATTTTCGAGCTGGGCACACACCTTGCCGTGCTTAGTTTTGCATATTTCGCTCTCAACAGACTCATCAACGCCCACGCATCTGACTAATCTACATATTTTGTTTACTACTTACTATCCACACTGTCGTCCACACAGGTACCGCACCCGTTGTACCCTTTATGCCACCGCTGGCGCAACAGCTCGGCTACTCCCCGGTGGTTGTGGGCACCATGTACATGATATTGCCCATTATTGGTTTGCTGGCCAAGCCGATCTTTGGCTACATTGCTGATCGGTAAGTGCTGCAAAAAACTAGAAAACATGTATACTTAATGAAAGGATTTCAGATCTTTAAAACTATAAACCACAAAAATTAGAAATTATAAAAGAATATATTATATTATAAAGGATATATAAAGTAGTAAAAAAACGTATGTTTCTTCATTGTTTTCCGCCCGTAGCTATCATCGCCATCGATTCCTGTTCCTGGCTGGTCAGCTGCTCACCGCCGTCGCCTTTTTCATGATCATGTTTGTGCCAGCCGTTGAGAAGCCGCAATTCCATTGTCACGCCGGCGTCTCCAACATACGCTACTGCTCCAACTATGCGCCCGACACGGAGAGCAAACTGGAGGCACACTACGGCAATCGGACGCTGGGCTGCAACATGCACTGCCAGATGATGCCCGCCATGTGGGACATTGTGTGCCAGAACTGGCTGAAGAACCAGTCCAGCAACTGCATAGCGAATCGCACCAAGCCTTGGCTCGATTTCACCACCTACATCAGCACAAGGGACATAATCGAAGAGCCAGGACCCGGCGGCGGTAATTGCCTTAATTTCCTGATACCGCACGATCTGGGCACACTGGACGCGCGCAATGTGACTTTATACTGTCCCAAGGACAAAGAAATGTTCCAGCCCAGCTGCCAGATGAACTGCAACGAGCCGTATGTGAAGCAACTGCTGCCCAAGAGCGACGTGATCAGCACGAGCAGCGCCATGGCCCTGCCCGAATTCTGGTTCTTCTTTGGCCTGCTCATCATCAGCTGGGTGGGCATGGCGGTGGTTGTCAGCATCGGCGATGCCATCTGCTTTGGCATTCTCGGCGAGCGTCATCATTTATATGGCAGGCAACGCCTGTGCGGCTCCCTGGGCTGGGGCATTTTTGCGCTGCTCGCTGGGTTTCTCGTGGACACTATGTCGCAGGAGGGCAGCTCCGACAAGAACTATACGATTGTCTTCTGGATGACGCTCGTTATACTGGGCTTCGATATGCTCGCGTCCACCAAGCTAAAGGTGAGATTTGGCAATTATGTGTTTTGTGTAGAAACTAACAGTGTTTGGCACAAATTACCAAACAATCAGATTTTAAATCTAAAACAATGAATAAGTGATTGAGATTAATAAGAATGCCAAAAAATGATCACAACTGCCTCGGGAACGAAAATTGGATCAGTTTTGACAAAGTTACGAGAGTTGAAAGCATAAAATAAATAGATTATCATCATTATGTCCTGCAGCACACACAGACACACATGTCGGCGAACATACTGAAGGATGTGGGTCAAATGTTTCTATCGGTGCGCTGCGTTGTCTTTTTTCTCTGGTGCGTAGCAATTGGTCTGTGCACGGCGCTAATCTGGAACTTTCTGTTCATCTATCTGGAGGAGCTGGCCGAGCTGTACGACAATGGTCAGGACTACATCAAGACGCTGGAGGGTCTGGTGATGAGCATTCAGTGCTTTGGTGGCGAGCTGCCATTTTTCTTCATGTCCGGCTGGATACTGAAGCGGATTGGGCATGTGAACGCCATGAGCCTGGTGCTCTTTGGCTTCGGGGTGCGCTTCATTCTGTACTCGATGCTGCAGAATCCCTGGTACATACTGCCCATTGAGCTGCTCAATGGCGTCACTTTTGGCCTCTTCTATGCGACAATGGCCTCGTATGCCAGCATAGTTGCGCCGCCGGGCACCGAGGCCACCATGCAGGTAAGTGTGATCAATTTGAGATCTCGTACAGAATTTCACCTCTTTGCTTTTACAGAGTCTTGTGGGCGCTATTTTCGAAGGCGTCGGCGTCTCCATGGGCAGCCAAATTGGCGGACAGCTCTTTGTGGCGGTCAGCGCTCGCACCACCTTTGAGATCTTTGGCATTGGCGCCTTCATCGTGTTTATAATACACGTCTGCGTCCAAATGTATCTGCAGCGCAATGGGCCAGCTGAAAACGGTAAGGGTAGGTCCTCGTCAGCCTCCGCTCCCGCATCCGCGACTAAAGAAATCGAGTACCCGACTACTAATAAGCATATCGATGACTTTAGCGATGTAGATTTGAGTTGATCAATGAATTTAGGTGGCATTTATTTAAGCACTCCGTTAGTAGTAACACGGTCAATTTACTCAATTATACTCCCAAAGAATTTGAATAATTCTGCAAATTATTGACTCACAAGCAAAAATTACCTCGCTGATGAAAATTTGAATTTATTTTATGTACTCCAAAGGTTATGACACATGTTGTCATAAGATATTATCAGAAAGTTTCCACATTAGACAATAAAACGTCAATTAGAAGTTTTACAGTTGCTCAGTAAGCTATTACTTGATATTGAAACAATTGGGCTTGTTGAATAATATACATACAATTTCTATTTTTGATAGCAGAAAGAATTTAATAAATGTACATTTTTAACTATTTTGCTTAGTAGTTAGGAGAACAGAAAAATTATACAATATATGCACAACATATTCTTAAGATTACATTCTCAATGCGTAGAACATTTAAAACGCATTTAAACGTCAAGAACAACAAAACATATGGACAGCAAAAAGTAATAAACGAATTTCCTAATATATGTTCGTGTTATATAAAGGGAGAAAACCGATTTTTTGTTTTACTTTATATTCAAAATATGTTTCATTTTGCTTAAAATCACAGCTTTTGTCACCGCATTTTCAGAAAACCAAACAAGTGAAATCCACTTTAATTTGATGATATATATTAGTCTTATCAAAATTTCTGTAAAGCTATACAAAAAGTAAGATCCATCAGAATAAAATTGGAAATAAATTACACATTTTGTTGTACACATTTACATTTGAATCACTCTCATCTCTATCCGAAAACATATAACAATTACACATTTGCTATGCAATTGATATCATTGTACATATTTAAGCGAAGGTATTTATTAATGATTTATTGATAGTCTGAAACAAAACAGAAAACTTAAAACTCGCAAACTAATGATTATTTCAAATACTTTTAGGCACTGTCAAATATTTTGCACCGACAGATGCAATGCACATGCTGAATGAACAGGAATATACAAGTAGTGTTAGCTAAGCTGCTCTGCTGTGATCTGACGTTTCCGTATCCGTATCCGTTATCCTTGTCAGCGAGAACCAACACTTTCAACCAAGAAAACAACAACAGCAACAAGAGCAACAACAACACACTTTTCTGCTGCTCAGTTAATACCAACTTAAACAACTTCTTCCAATTGCTGCTGCATGTTGAATTCGATGTTCTTAATTGTATTTATAATGTTTATATCTAGATGTACTCTATTTTAGTAATCGTAGTAACAAATTACACACACACACACACACACACACACACACACACACACACAATCATATTTGTGCATGCTCGTATACCAATTCCAAAACATATGCTAAGTTTATGCGCATAAATATCGTGATATCTCTGATAGTCCTATATTTAAAAAACTACTACAATATTTATTGTATTTCTCAAACATTACCGTTTTTTTTTTAACTGGTAACTTATCACGGTAAGTCTCCGCATAAACGTAGTTAATTACCAAATTTGTTCAACTTGCATGTTTAACAATGTGTTAAAAACTCTGTAATTGTCACTTTATTTAGCTGTGAATGTTTAAATGATATATTTTAAAAGTCAAGAACAAACCATTTTAAAACTCATATGTTGATAAATTTTGCAAAACAGAATAGGCTTCTCTTGCATGTGGCTTAATTGCAACACTATATTCTGTGAAATCTCAAAAGTATTTACCAAATTATACAAAATATATAAAAACAAAAAATATTGAATCAAATCCATGTATGTATAATCATTTAAATGTTATGTTTATTTAGTTTAAAGATTTACTTATTGTTAACTGTTGCAGTACCCGTTACCAATGGGCACTCCAATTGTATAGTTAATGTATTATTATGTATGGAGTGCTAAGACCTACTAACTAGCTATTGCGACTGGCTGCCGATGAGTGACTCCTCGTGCTGCTGCTTGTCGAGCTTGCGCTGATAGTCGCGTTGCTTGCAGGTCGCCACATTTGCGGCTCGTTTCTGTAATCAGAAGATACGATAAATACTTACGTTACGATTAAGCTTTTTGCATGTGCTCTACTATGTAAACACACACAGTTGATGATTATTGTTTTTTATGGTTTTATGTGCAACAATAAAGTTACGTTTTTTTGGGTTGTACTTTTTTTTTGTCTCACTCACCTTTAAGACTTTTGTGCGCTGGTAAATGCTCTGCATTTCCTTTTTGATTTTCGTCAGTTTCTCTTTGTAGCGCTTTACATCGTTCATCTGTATGTGTAATTGTAGATTGTAAATCATTATATTAGTACTATTTCATAATGAGTTCCCATTGCTACATTGTATGATTTACCCGCACTTAGTTTAGCTTTCAATATCATAAATTTACTTGACTGCCAGCGATAAGATTGATTTGCCCGCAATTTAAATACCCAGACATTGTTTATTATTGATATAATGAACAATGGGATTTCCAATATCAGCAGAAGAGGGTCGTTAGTCAAGTTTCACTGACTCTTATACCCCGTTAAGTCTAACAGCATAGTCTTATACACTTAAATACTCACCATGTCATTCAGTTTAGCCACCTCACTGCAGTCCAGCTTATACTTCTCCTTTGATAAGTCAATGTAGATTTTGTTTTGTTTACCGCTAAAGTCGAATTGCATGTAATGTAATGATATATTCAATGCCCAGCATTACTCACATCAATTCCTTGAGCTGCACTCGAGCACGCGCCAAAGGCGGTTCGGCTATTTGTAATATGCCGTAGGACAATTGCAAAGCTGCCAAACTGCATTCGTTTCCATCTCCATCTAAATGCATATTGTTGTTGTTGGTTGATTGATCGGTAGCTGCGGCGGCGCCGCTGGCAGTGCGATCAGCATCGAGTTGATTGATCACGCTGTTTAATTTCATTAATATATGTATTGTTTTGTTAAAATGGTAGCCAATCACTTACCTATTTAAGTTGCTGCTTTTCAACATGTCGAAGCTCAAGCAAAACAAACCCTAGACGAACAAAACAAAAGAAAGTCACAAACAGCTGTTGCAAATACTAGTATCGTGTACGTCGCAAACACAAAGCTTTCATCGATTTGTGTGTTATCGATAGCACGCCTTACCAGCCCTGCCCCAATCAGCTGACTACTCCGCAAAATCATTTGCATATGTGTGCGAATATGTTTAATATTAATTAAGAATATAATGCGTTGTGCTGTTAGTAACTGTGGCAACAACAATCGAAATAGCAATAGCGAAAAATGGCGATATTTTCACTTCCCCAAAGACAAACAGCAGCTCAAAAAATGGATTGAATTTTGCGATCGGGACATAGCAAACACGGCAACAGGTAAAATGTTTGAAAACAATGCTGATTAATTAATAACAAGTCTTTTGTTAGCCTGCATCTGTAACGAGCATTTCACTTCCGAAGATTTTGAGCGGAATATGCAATATGAACTGGGTAAGTTTTGCCGGTGCTGCGAGTGACAATTTTAAATATACAAATTATTGCAGGCTTCACTCGCAAGAATCCAACTAAACTAAAGCCCGGCTCCAATCCTACAATACGTGGACCACAGACTAAATTGGTTAAAAGTAATGCTAAGCGAAGCCGAGTTAAACGGGATACGGCACCAGCAAAGCAAACGCATTTCTCCAAAGAGGAAGAAGCAAACTCCACGAAGACCTTACCAAAAAATGCTGCAGAAGCTGGAAATTCCGTAAAAGTCGGGCTCCTGCAATGTGCCGAAAATGTTGAGGATATAGCAGAAAGCAGCAGCAGTCTGGACCAATGCTATGAAATGATAGAGTATATTAGCGAACAGGAAGAGTATACAAATTGTCATATGCCTCACGTGGAGCTAGAAATAATCGATCCGCTCAATCCTCAAACAAATGCTGAGGACCATGTGGAGATCATTGATTCGGAGAGTGACAACTACACAAGGCACCTGGAAATCGAAGTGTATGATAGATAATGCTAGCATGCTATTAATAAATATTAAAAATATGTCTTTTTTGCATCAACAGAAGCAGCCTTAAACGTCAGGTCTTCTTTCTGAAGGATGAGCGTAAGAAAATGATCGATGAAATGGAAAATCTCAGGGCAACAATTCGGAACACACAACTTAAACACGCAGATGCCTTGGAAAATCTAAGCTTGACTAGCAGAAGCACGGTTTGTCTTTTTCTTAAACTATATATGAAGATAACATGTTTATATTTTATGTTCTGATTATATTTGATGTTTACAGGCCACAAAATCTAGACACAAGCCTCCGATCAAGAGGACAGTAATGCTTTATACGGCAAATATTGATACCGTCCGAAAACTGAGGAAAATAAACAAGAACGACTGATGAAGAGCAAATATTTTTATAAATGCGAAAATATATGTTTTGATAACTATATTTTTAAAAATCTACTAATTATTACTTTATCCAGTCGATTTAGAACTAGCTTTCCCATGATGTTTAATAAAATACATTCAAATATTTTTATAATCAGCATAAATTTGCATTGAGAAATAAATACGAAATAAATAAAATACAATTTACATGCAGTTTACCAAAAGAATTTCGAGGTACCTAGACTTATTTTCCCCGAAAAAAAGAAATGATAAAATACCCATATGTGTGTACTTAGTCGCTGTCAAAACTCAATCTTAACGAGCAGACAAATCCATTGTTTGACCCTGCTTGGTTGTTATCGCGGAAATTTCGCTGTAACCGCGGTCCCTAAAATTTCCACAAGGTCAGAGTCATTAGGATTACTTCGACGGCTGACCGCCATATTGCATATTGCCTTTGTGTTCGGCTACCTGAAGACCTATAAAAGAGCCGGCTAACTTAGAATCGATCTGCACTGCAAGCGCAACAGTCTGGCGAACAACATCGAGCTGCGTTCTGCACAAGGACCCTGACGAGATGGCTGTGAAGACTGATGTCTCAAGGACCAGGAGTTGAAAATCAGCCGAAAGATGTTACGACTCTGGAACCAATGGATCCGTCTAAGCTACAGCTTGTAGTGTCAGCCAATTTAGACAAAATAATTAAATTATAGTTAAATTCGAATACCCAATTGTAAATACCCCTTCAACCTTAAATGTATAGTTAAATTTATTTAGCTCAATTGTACATAGATGAAATTTTAGTTCAATTGTACATAGACAAATCTTTAGTTCAATTGTACATAGTCAAATTTATAGTTCAATTGTACATAGACAAATCTATCTAATTATTTAGCCGAATTTTATGAGTATATTTTGAATATACGTGATATTTTTTGCAATAAAATGAAATTTACACACCAATTTTAAGTTGTTCTTTTTATAATTGATTTGTAAATAACTGTAATTATTTATACAGAATACGAACATATATATAAATCTTATAAATATACTAGGTGTCTTGCATATTTATATTGAAACATTTTTATTATTTAATCCTTGAATGAAGTATTTATAAGACAGCATATAATTATAATAAATTCAATCTTAAAATCAATAAAATAATAGTGCTTGAAACAGAGTATTTAATATCTATAAAACAAAAAATATATTACACATTTATTGATAAAACTTACTGCCTAGGTTACCATAGCGCCCATTCAATTCTTTTGCTTATTTATGTACGTATGCTAAAACAAACAGTTGTCGATTTGAAAGATTACGTAGTTACTTAACTGCCATGGAGTATACTTTTAAAAAGGAGCGTCGCACAT
This sequence comes from Drosophila flavopinicola, assembly GCA_035042425.1. Classification (NCBI taxonomy): domain Eukaryota; kingdom Metazoa; phylum Arthropoda; class Insecta; order Diptera; family Drosophilidae; genus Drosophila; species Drosophila flavopinicola. The sequence goes on along the minus strand of JAWNLL010000452.1, from coordinate 5,259,005 downwards.
TTGGTGCCCGTGTACATTTCGAGGACAAGGATGAGGTGGTGTTCAGCGAGAACTCGAATCCCGAGCTGGTCAAGAGCTACATACTGAAGAATCCCGTGGAGCGTTGCACACAGTACGCGGGCCAGACCTCACTGAGCGTGGCCAATACGGAGCGGGCGACGTACAAGAGTACGGGAATAACGCATAATGAGGGCGGCTGGCCGAAGGACATCAATATGCAAGATCCGGAGCAGACGGTGCGCTACAAGCGCAAAATCGAAAAGGATGAGAATTACATAACGCAAGTGATGAACCTAACGAAGCCCATGGAGCACTATATCCATCAGAACAATGCCGTCAACATCTACGAAAACTACTTTGAGAATATGGAGCCGGCACCATTGCCGGAGCCATGCAAATCGCGTACGGTAAATGTGTATCGGGATCCCAATCCGATAAAGGTGCCCGTCAAGCATTTGTCCTGGTCACCCGATGGGGGCATCAAAATGGCCGTCAGCCACTGCGACATGAAGTTTCAGGGTGACAAGACCGGACAGCGCTGCAACTCGTACATTTGGGAGGTGGAGAATCCCAACGAGCCGTTTCTCACGCTGGAGCCGAAGGTGCCGTGCGTGTGCCTTGAGTACAACCAGAAGGATCCGACCAGCCTGGTCAGCGGCATGTACAATGGCCAGGTGGCCGCCTGGGACACACGGCATGGCAAGCATCCGGTGATGATTAGCGAGCGAGAGGTCTGTCATCGCGATCCAGTCAATTCAGTGCTGTGGAACAACTCAAAGAGCGGCACCGAATTCTTCTCGGGCGGTTCCGATGGTCAGGTGCTGTGGTGGGATACGCGCAAGCTCAGCGAGCCGCTGGATCGTCTGCTTATGGATCCCGTCAAGAGTGACGAGCAGGATCTGTCGCGCTCCTACGGCATCTCGGTGCTGGAGTACGAGACGACCATACCGACCAGATTTATGGCTGGCACAGAGATGGGCATGCTCTTCTCGTGCAATCGCAAGGGCAAAACGCCCATGGAGAAGATACAAATCCGGGTGAGTTTTGTATCCGTCCTTACCTTACTCCTCTTTTAATTACCATCTTTTCATATTCACAGATGATGTGCCACTTGGGGCCAGTCTATGCCATAACTCGCAATCCAGCTTTTGTGAAGAACTTCCTCACTGTGGGTGATTGGTGTGCACGCATCTGGTCTGAGGATTGCCGTGAGAGCTCGATTATATGGACTAAGAGCAGCTCCTCGATGCTGACAGACGGTGCCTGGAGTTACACCAAGTAAGCAGTACTAAAATTTTAAAATATATTGATGAAAGATACTCGCCGCAGGGTCTCTCAGTTCTTTATTACTCGTATGGACGGTGTGCTGGACACGTGGGATTTGTTGCAACAGCAGAATGAGCCGGTTCTAACGGTTAAAGTCTGTGATGAGCCGTTGTATTGTGTGCGCACCAACGAAAATGGCAAATTCGTAAGCTGTGGCAGTAAATTGGGAGCCATATTTCTAATTGAGGTTTCCGACAATATGGTCATGTCGGCCAAAAACGATAAGCCGCTGTTAACTGCGGTAAGCTCAAAATAGCAACTAATATGTAAAACAGAAAAGTAATATCCAGCTGCGATTTTAGATGTTTGAGCGTGAGAATCGACGCGAGAAAATCTTGGAGGCCAAGTCGAGGGAGAGTAAGCTGAAGATTAAGGCCAATCACGGGCAGGAGCAAGCCGACTTAACCATGCTGAATGGCAAGATAAATATGGCACCATTTGCTAGTGCCTGTGAGCAGGCAGCCAGCGAGTACTTTGCCGCTGTGGAGCAGGAACGCCTGCGACGACTGCCCGGAGGCAAGCGTAGGTGAACGGTTACATTTTACATATTGTTGAAAATGCAACTTAATTATTTTGTATATTTTCCTATAATTGCAGAGGATGTGGAGGAATTTGATGTCTCGGAAGCAGAAAGCTCGAAAGTTTAGATTTGAAATATTTAAAAACCATTGTTAACTTATTTAGCTTATATAGTAAATAACAAGTTACGACTCCAAATGCAAATTTGTATTTAACGACAATTTGTACATTGCTCAACACTGCAAGTTCTCGCTAAATTGTGGTGGTCAGCCGATTGTCGAGAAACAGTACATCGAATTAAACTCAATCATCGATAAGATCAACCAGTATTGAGCTATTTGTTTTATACTAAATTTTGTATTCAGTGTAAGTTAAATTATTGTTCATTAACATTGTCTGCTCGTTATATATTAATTGCGATCAATAACTGGTGAGTACAACTGTCCAGCTGTGTGCACCGTTTAAAGTGCGCGCGCAATATACCCAACTCCCATGTTGCACGTTGTGCTGTGTGGCCTACGTGACTCAGAAACAGTTATCAATGGCGCAACAACAGCTGCTTCAAAAGTTCAGTGACCAATTTTAGTGCAACAGCAACCCCCGAGCTAAGCAGCATTCAAATTTAAACCGATTTATGAAGGCAGACATTTAATTGCAAATATTATTTCGAGCAGTGCACACACACACGTGCGCCTATTAAATAATCAGCACGCAGTAACAACAAATAACACAGCAACAATATCAAAAGTGAACGTATAGGAAATTCGCTGCGAAGAAAACCTTGGCGCGTTTGCAATTCGACAGTTGCAGCTAAAATTAGTTCTAAAGTGAAGGTGAGGCCCCAACAACTGAGTCATTTAAGTTTTAAGTGCTTTTCTTTGTTCGACTTCAGTGCCTTTCTGCTAAAACTGTTAAAACTGAAGCTGTTGTCTGTAAGAAAAAAAAATTTCCAAAGGCAGACAAGAAAATTGATTAAATTTAGATCTCGCATGTCTGCAGTCACGTATACCTTAAAATTTTGCTTGAGCCGCTCATAAACCTGATAATTTGTTTATATATACTGATTTGTTTGCATCTAGAATAAACAAGGTCAGGTTTTTGTTGTCAATTACTTGCTTACCCAAATGAAATTTCTAATGAAGTCTGTAAATTTCATCTGCAGTCTAGCCAGTGCACATCATGTTGGACATCGTCCAACCCAGCGAGCAGCTAAGCAGCAGCAGCAACAACAACAACAGCAGCGATGTGGTCGTCATTCGAGCCCGTCCCAAGAAGGTGTTCAAGCCAAAGGCGCGCATTAATCGCATACCACAGGAGCTGCTCGATGATCCGGAGCTGCAGCATGCCATTGATCGGCTGCCATCGAACTACAACTTTGAGCTGCACAAGACAATTTGGCGCATACGTGAGACGAAATCGAAGCGCGTCGCCTTGCAGCTGCCGGAGGGGCTCTTGATGTACGCGATGGTCATCAGCGACATCATCGAGCGTTTCACCAGCGCCGACACTGTCATAATGGGCGATGTCACCTATGGCGCCTGCTGCGTGGATGATTACACTGCACAGGCTTTAGGCGCCGATCTGCTGGTTCATTATGGTCACAGCTGTCTGATACCTGTGGATCAGACATGCGGCATAAAAGTTCTGTACATATTCGTGGACATTAAAATCGACCCTTTGCATTTCCTCGACTCGGTTAAGCTGAACTTTAAGCCCGAGGTGGGCCAAATAGCGCTGGTCAGCACGATACAGTTTGTGACCACGCTGCAAGCAGCTTCCGCTGAGCTGAAGGCAGCCGGCTACGATGTGCTGGTACCGCAGGCCAAGCCGCTCAGTCCAGGCGAAATATTGGGCTGCACGTCGCCGCAGCTGCCGGAGACGACACAAATGATAATCTACCTGGGCGACGGACGTTTTCACCTCGAATCGGCCATGATTGCCAATCCACTGCTGAAGGTAAGCGAAATGCAGCTGCTCAGCACAACAAAACTTACTTAAACTTTGACCACCTGCAGGCGTACAAGTACGATCCGTATGAGAAGAAGTTCACCGTGGAGCATTATGATCATGGTGCCATGCAGGGATTACGACACGCGGCCGTGCAGCGTGCCAAGCAGGCGCAACGCATTGGCATCATATTGGGCACACTGGGTAGACAGGGCAGCGCTCGTGTGCATCGTTTTCTGGAGAAGCGTCTGCAGGCTAAGGGCATTGAGACAACCACCATACTCCTGTCGGAGATCTTTCCACAAAAACTGGCACTGTTCGCCGGCATCGATGCCTTCGTGCAGATCGCCTGTCCGCGCCTGTCTATCGACTGGGGCTCGGCCTTTGAGCAGCCACTACTCAACCCCTACGAACTCTCTGTTGTGCTGGGCGACATCGAATGGACGCCGGACAATGCTTCGCCACGCACCAATGCCTATCCCATGGACTTTTATGCCAGCGGTAGCCTGGGCCCCTGGACGCCCAATTTTAAGCCACCAGCGGTAGGAGAATGCGAGAATCGTCCGTCAGCCGACTGCTGCGGTCGCTGCACACGTGCCGAACTGGAGAAGGACGACACTGGCAAGGCGGCGGCATTAGCCGATCTGCTCGATTTCAAGAAGGGCTAAACAGGAGTAGCAGCTTTGCATTGAGATCACACCTGCAGTCGTTCTCAAATCTCTCAAGCGTGACTTATCGAAAGTAACTAAGTGATTTAGTTTATGTGCCCGCCCCGCCCAAATGTAATATACCTACTAATTTAAGTTAGTGCAAATTTGATTTCTAAGTTATGTAGCTCTACATTTGTGTTCATATATAATTTCTTTTCGGTATTGTAACAGCATTCACAAAATATTCTAGTTTTTAGTTGCATTTCCAGAAACAAAGTAACCTAAAAACGTTTTTTATTATTAAAGAAATGTTTATAATGCAAATCAAATTAAACTCAATTATTCCAAAATTTTAAGCATCGAGATAGCTAATACTGTGTTTATTACGCTTTGAAATTACGCATTAGCATCACGCCGTGTATTTATGCTCTCTTATCGACCAAAATAAATTCTTCTGAGTTCAAAGTGATTTCTAAGTTCAGACGTTTTACATTTAGATTACGAATCAATATTATGATTTAAATGTAAGCATTGAAATCTGTAGACAAAAGCCATTCTCATCTATTTGAAAACGTTTCAGTCATTTTAGATCTATCTCTATACAATTTTTGTTTGCCTTACAGAGCATCTAGTCAAGCACTCGCGATTAGAATAAGTCTTTTTAAAAATTACCGCCACGCTGGCCGCTTTGAGAACTATAGATAGTAAAATTAGGGGCAAGGGATCGTAAATTCAAATACCAAAATGACCATTTAAATAAATAGGGCTCGAGCTACGTGCTATAATTCTTTACCCCCCGAACATACCAAATCTAAAACCTGATTGTGTACACAAGGCTTATGTATTTATTTATTTATGACGCATAAGAGTCAGGTACGTGTATATTCTGCTTAGCTTTCTTAGTTGTGTATCCGAACTCTGGTATGTGTCGGAGGTTTCAAAGTGATTTTGTGAAATTAAACCGCTTATTTGTTGGTTTCATAAATATTTAAGATTTTATTTTCAACATAAAAATGTTCGTACAAATACGATCACGCATTAAAGACATGCAGTTAAAAGCTGAATATTGTACAGAGTATACTGCACATATGTTTTTTTTCTTTTTTCTGTTTGAGTATAAATTAGATCGTAATATTTTACATACATAGATAGGATGAGAACCGGTACTCATCCATGTTTAACAGATCTGTGTACTCAAAAAAAGCTTTTAAGCATTAATCTTGAATTGTCTACATTTAGAAACACACTCGTGTGTTTTTTTTTTTGGATTTGTTTTGAAAATATATTTTCGTATTTTACCCGCTTAACATTTAGACAATCTTAAATTTAGTTATGTTTAAAATTATATATGCTTTATATATATATATATATATCCTGACTGGCGGCATTTGATTAAATTAGGCTTGGATCCTGACGCACTTACAGTTAATGTTGGGACACGTAGTCGCATATACATACATATATTTGTTTATTTATGTGAATCTGATATTAGAAGTAGTACATACATTTGTACATGCATTTATATATGTTCATTTGTCGTTTTAGATTTGTGATTTGTTTATGTTTAGGTAGGTGTATTCGTTTCTAGCTTTGCTCCTGCAACATCACATGATTTCTATTTGCGTTTTGTCTTCATTACTTATTTTAAACTTTTGTTAGGTGTTCGAGATTGTAAATAGAGTTTTTGGGTACAATAACAATTGGGCAAGGACAACTGGTAACTGGTAACTTGGTAACTTATGATCGAATGTAGCACCAAAAGCAGCTGACAATAAAATAACTACACTTAAATCCTAAAAAGATCGTTTAAAAGTCATATACACAAAACTGTGCCTAATAATGCTTGAGTCCAACAAATAGTTATCTTCTTTCTTTTCTTTTTTTTTATATAGTTGTCCAACAAAAGTTCGCACGTTTATTATCTGACTGTTTGTTTTTTTTGTGGCAGTTCAATTTGCATTACTGAAATACATTTTGGGACTGATGTTTCGGTTCGGTTCGGTTCACAACCAATGCGTGATGCTTAAAATCAACCAAGGATTTGACCAAGCAAATACTCAACATGTGATAGTAAGTTGAAAGGAAGGTTTTTAAATTCTAGACCAATACTTATCGAGTTGAAAAAACCTAGTCAAGCAATTAGCGGACCAAAACCGCAGCAATAAACTATACGAACCCCGCTTGGAAGTGAGTTCCTAAGATTTAAATAAAAATAAGTAAGTAGTGTTGTTGTTAAGACTTTATCACTTTGCTTTCTCTCCGCCAGATCTCTCTCTCACTCTCTCATTTTAAAAACTTTAACACACACATAAATGTTTCAATATTTCTCATGCTGTAAACCTCGGCAAAGAGATCCCTTCTGTCTCGCTTTAAAAATATGAATATATCTCTTTGCTCTTTCTCTGCCTCCACCCCGTTTCGCTAGCCACGCCTTGGTCAGTTTTGGTTCATTTGCTGTGCTTACAATGAGAAGTACTTTAAGAACTGGGCGGGTGGAACTGGCTGAGCCAGAGCCAACTGACCGCCAGCATCCTCGACGCGCTGCTTGTAGTCGGGACTCTGATCGACAATGCACGGATGACCATCGGAGGGCCAGAAGAGGCAGCAGCAGGAGCGGCACAGGGCCAGCACCTCGGCAAACTGGTAGTCATCGTTGACGCCATAGGTGCGACGCAGCTGATGATATATCTGCTTCCAGTCTTTGGTCTCGCCCATCAGCTTGATCTTGTCCAGGTCGAGTATGGTGCTAATCTGCCGCTGATTGAAGTGGAAGCGTGTCAGCTCGCGCCAGATGCGCTGCTCCGACACCAGTTTGGCCATTGTCTGCCAGGCCTGGGCGGCCGACTCTAAGTCCCGATGATCGGCAATGCACAGGATTATCTCGCGCACGCACTCCTCGGGCAGCTCGTGCAGCTGGGGCCGCACCTGCGGATCCGGCTCCCTGATCTCAATCTGACTGGCCACGCGCTGGATGCGCTTGATTCGGGCCATGTGCTCCTGCCACAAGTACGTGCTGCCCAGCGGCTTGCCCCAGCACTTCTGGTTCTCCTGGTTGACAATGTGCTCCAGCTTCAAAGCCAGACCGCGCAGCACGTTCGGATGCTGCTGACTGTCGTTGACTGTGTGTGGACAAACAAAACGATTAAAGTTTGACTTGGGCACGATCTTCTGACCACTCACCGTGTGAGGCCACCTCCTCGACCATTTGGAGCAGCTGTCGCTGAGCGCTGCCCGGCAGGCTGGCGATGCCCTTATTGGAGACGAGCAGCAGAAACGCACAGATGTAGTGGAAGCGCTTGCGATGCCGCACCGAGCGGCGGAAATCGAGGCGCTTCACCGCCTCGCTCAGGCCATTGAAGCCGGCGATCTCACGGGTGCAGCGTATTGTGATGTGATAATGCGGCGGCATGCAAGCAGCTTCCTGCTCCTCCTCCACGCTGCCGCTGCTGGTTGCCTCCGTGCAGCTACCCTCCGAGCTGTGCCTGCGAATGCGAAAAGAAACAACATAAGCAAGCAGTCAAAGCCACAATTCGGAAGTGATTGCAATCGCTGCGCCTCCAACTGTTCCCCCTCAGACCGCTCAGTCCTCTCAGTCCGTGCCACCAGTTGGCAAACATCGGTGAGTTTTTTTTTCTTTCTTGAATTTGGAGTTTTGTCGTGTTGTTTGCTTTATTTTAAACGTTTGTAAACTGCTTTTTAAGAGGCGGAAGTTGCCAAGCTTTTCACAGCCTCCGAATTGCACTCAGCTGTTGCATGTGGCATGTGGCATATGTGGCTGAGAACCGGTTATTAAATTAAGCGAATCGCTGGGTGCGGAGCGGCATATCGTTGCCAGTGTCAAGTTTTGCCAATTACACGTTTGTTTTAGTTTGGCCAATTGCAACTTGCACAATTTCAATTAGATTGTATGCTTCAAAATAAAACCTATAAGGATGTAACGTTTTTAGTAGTTTCGGCCGGATTTCCTTTGGTTCAGAATATTTATGGAACTAACCTCCAAAAGTAAACAACGTGCAATCTCTTGAGGTTGCTTATTCAACTCTCAAACCAAATAGTTCTTATAGTAATCGATTAAAATCAAGTTGTTGTCGTTTCTAAAACTCTTTGACTTAAGTTGGTTTTAGCTATACAAACTGCCAGAAGCACCTGACCCACTTTATTAAAAACATGATTCATGACTGCACTCCAAGCTAATATTTTAATAAAAAACAAGTGGAGAAGGATTATCTTCGGCGTGCCGAAGATTAAATACTCTTTTCGAACCTTAAAGCAATTTTTACTATTTTTCCGTGACTGCTTATTTAATTCGCAGATATTAATGTCGCATACATATACCCCTACATATAAAATAAAATATATAAAGGTATTCATGTAAACAGGGACGTTTCACTATCCGCAGCTCGTGGACGCGTCCCTTAGCATTCATAAGTGCTACCGAATTGAACAATATACAAGTTTCAGTTTTTCCAAAAAGTCAAAACTACATTACATATGTATACTACAATATACATACCAAATTTTGTGCCTGTTGCTCTTATACCTTTCAAGGCTGCTGTCGGAAATTGAATTGTCATAAAACTTAATCTGAACATACGAGAGCTTATATTCAGAATTTGAGATCCATATTTTTTTTCGCGTGTCATTGGTTTTGCCAATGAATTTAAATTTTTCTTTTGAATTATTCTATTAAAGCTACTTTATGTATGAAAAAAAAATTAGAAACAATTTAGGAAATTGAAAATAAATGAATTTGACTACAGCTATTATATATTTGAAAAGAAGAATAAGAAAAAATGAAAATAAATGACCAGTCGCCGCTGGTTTCGAACCCAGGACCTCTCGCTCACCAGTTCGCAACTTTACCCACTACGCCACAAGCCGTTTTGATGATCGCTGACAAAATCCCTTGAAGAGCAGACTGTCAAAAGCTTTCTTGTTTTGCTTTGTACTGCTTACACCAAGCAGTTTTAAGAATCGCTAACAAACTCGATTTATACTGAGCTTTTGTTTTTTCGCGTGGCATTGTTTTTGTTCTAAGCCATTGAAAGCAAATGAATTTGATTACAGTTATTATATATTTGAAAAGAAGAATAAGAAAAATGAAAATAAATGACCAGTCGCCGCTGGTTTCGAACCCAGGACCTCTCGCTCACCAGTTCGCAACTTTACCCACTACGCCACAAGCCGTTTTGATGATCGCTGACAAAATTGCTTGAAGAGCCGACTGTTACAAATTTCCTTCTTTTGTTTTCCTGCAACCTGCAACTCGCGTTTGTCAGCATTTGTTTTTTCGCGTGGCATTGTTTTTGTTCTAAGCTATTGGAAGCAAATTAATTTGATTACAGTTATATATTTGGAAGGAAGAAAAAGAAAAAAGTATTAAATTAACAATCAGTCGCCGCCGAGGCTCGAACTTGAACTTGCGAAACATGCGTTCGTTAGCGCGGCTCTTTACGCCATACGCCACAAACCGTTTTGATGATCGGTGGCAAAATACCTTGAAGAGCAGACTATCAAAAGCTTTCTTGCGCTTGACTTTGTTTGCTCAGACTATCAAAAGCTTTCTTGCGCTTGACTTTGTTTGCTCATATGCACCTGTTTTTTCAAAATATTTAATGACGCATATCTTCGCTGTTTATGACTCAATCGATTTGCGATTTTACCCATCGATGAGTTATATGGATGTTCAAGTGTACAAGGAAATTTAAGGCAATTGCTTTGAAAACATCGGATTTATGGCCAAAACCGACTTTGAGGTGTATGGCAGCTATAAGATATAGTGGTCCGATCCGGCCGGCTCCGACCAATGTGCTGTCCCCTTGAATAATAAGTGTCTGTGCAAAGTTGCATCGCGATAGCTCAAAACTGAGTGACTAGTTTGCATACATACAGACAGACAGACAGACAGACAGACAGACAGACAGACAGACAGACGGACATGGCTAGATCAATTTGTTTTGTTTTTATAAGCATATTGGCAGTAACTTTTGGGGGTCTCAGACGCTTCCTTCTATGCGTTACAAACTTCAGGACAAACTTAATATACTATTTTCTTCGAAAAGAGTATAAAAAGCAATAACATACTTAATAAAGGCGATAGGCAGCAGCCTTCTTTCGGATAGATCGATATGCCTTGACCATATTTAGAATGCGGCTATCCACTAGCCGGGCCAACGCTGCCAACGAGGACATGTCCTTGGGCCAATGCATTTCAATTATGGACCAAACTGGGTCATTCTCGCTGTGCATGTGTGTGTTCGTTGCTGTATCTCGCATCTGCAATTTGCTTAATACAAGCACAGAATAATTGACCCCTATTGAAATTCCATGTAAATAGAAAATTCCTTATTCAACTATCAACCTTAAGTAATTTCTATGCTATATTACATTTATGTATTGAGTTTATATTTTAAAGAATGTGTTTAATGTAATACAACTACTGTACAAGATAACTTGATAAAAACAAGTGGGTAGGATTATCTTTGGCGTGCCGAAGATCATATACTCTTTTCGAGTATAAGAACAACCATTTTGGTTTCAAAAGTGATTTTTGGTACCCTAGAAATGCCCTTTGAAGACTTTAAAGTGTCATAGCTTTGCCAAAACTGAACCAATTTTTAAATTTGCAAGGACTACAACAAAGTGTTCCATGTCATCTCGGTTGAGCTCTCTCTCCCACTAATAAAATCTTATATTCTTTTGTATTTACGGGACACCTCTGCCCGTGTTTAGTTAAATCTATTTTCCCTTTTCTTTCTTTATTTCCCTCCTTTATTTTTCTATATTCTCTCTCTATCTTCTATCTTTCACTTTATAAAATACTTTCTAATATATACTAACTCATTAACTACTTAAAAAATTTTTATTGATTTTTGGTTTGATTGGGTTTTTTCTGGGTTTCCCCAATCCTTGCAACAAATGTTGGACCAATGATTTAATTTTGCTATTGATATCCCCAGAGCCTAACGTAATTTTAACTTTATTTCTTTAATTTAATATGTTTACGATTTTAAATTTATTTAAATTCTTGTATATACATTAACATTTTTTTATAATTTTATATAAATTCTTTTGTGTCGACTGTCAGTAGTCGACAATAAATAAAATAAAATAAAATAAAATACGAGGCCATTTTGTTCATAGTTTTTCCACTACATTTATTCAACATTTAAGTTTTTGGAAATTTTTGAAAATTTAATTTTTTTTTTTTGACTTTTTTTTCGAAAAAAGCATGTCTTTCAAAAAAGTCTAAAGGAGTCCGATTTACATATAAAAAATTGTTTAAAACTCACTCATGATTTTAATAACGATAAAACTGTGCAAAAACTTTGTTAAACAATGACAAAGAGACTTTTGGGGTTGGCAACCTGCAACAAGCTGCATTCAGTGAAAAAGTCGAATGCGGTATACTAGTTCTAATTGCGAGTGCTTTCGAAATTAATTTGCTGATTTCATGGACGTCGCACAGCTGAAAGCGCAAACTCGCCATGAAATACTAACAGCAAGCAGCAGATACAGATTGTTATTGTTTTTGTGCAGTTAACCAACAAGAGGCGGCAGCTTTTTGCTTTGGCCAGCGGACCATGGATGCAGAGAGCGGCTGGGGAGCGGGAGAGGGAGCGGGAGACAGATCGGGACAGGGGCGACGACCACGTGATTCATATAAATCAGTCAACGACGTCATCATCAAGCGTTCGTTTACCTTTCTTGCGGGGCAAATGCAAACAAGTAAATAAATGGCCCCGGATCAGGCCCCGGGGCAGCTCTGACTGCAATTCGCCCGTCTATTTTTAAGTGTGTGACCTTTTTCGACACAAGTTATAGTGACTCGCGTTGCGAGTGGAGTTCTAGTCTAAATTTGGACGAAGTTGGAAGCTATCACATGTCGCTGTCGCTCTCAAAGAGTCTCGCAGCAGCAGCGTCTTTAAATAGGCCTTATGGGAGTTGTACGCATTCGCTAAGTTGGGAATCTATTTACAAAGGAATCAAAACAAAAAACTATAGTTTCGAGCTACTTTTGCAATAGTTCCATTAGTTTCGGATCATGGACCCACCAGTAAAAAAAAATATTACAATGAAAAAAATAATAAAACTGAGTGCAATAGAGAAATGATAAATGTGCTCATTACACTATACAACAAAACTGAAGTCGTTGAACTACTTATAGTACAAATTTATACATTTTGAAGCTGCAACTAAAGAACTAAAATAACTATTATAAAACAAGGGCATTAGGAATTATTGTCAATATTTTTAAGCTTTACAAATTTAAAACTTAAAAATTTTGATCAAAGCAGTATAACGAATATTCTCATGAAATCAGAAAATAGGGCATTACCCAAAAACTTATAAATTTTATAGTAGTCTAGTCTAGTCTAGCCTATACAATTACTAGAGCAAAAAATGTTCAAATCTCTTGATCTCTCTTGCTTAAACGTTGCGCGAATATCATTAATAACTTGCTGACTAGTGTACGCAATGGTATTGAGCGCATTTCCATTGGCTGCACCCGGGGTTTTGAAAGTGTAAAAAAAAGTTGAAACAAAGAGCCGATGGATGCAAAGGCCAACAAATGTTCAATGGGGAGTGCAGTGAAAGTGGGTCCACGTCCCAAGTCCACCTCCACGTCCGCATCTGCGTCCAACTTTACGTCCGCGTGTGCACTTTAATTTATTTCGTTTTTTTTTATGCAATTTTTAATTTTTAATTATGATTTCCATTGATTACGAAGTGCTCGCAATTCGGCAAGTTGAAATTTTGAATTGAACAACAAAACGCAGTAAGGCCGAACACAAATGAAAATATACAATTCGTTGAGGCACTTAGCACAGTTTGGGGGAATTTTCACGTAAATATTGAAAGGCATTTATCGACATTTCCTATTGCATGAACAAGTTGTGCAACTTTTGATTTCGTGTTGGATTTGCTAAGCTCACAAGTGATTTGGCAAGCGATAAATTGGATAAAATATAATTGTTATATGCAATTTTTGACTATGTAGTCTTAATTCCAGTTATCTGCTTTTAAATATTTCTTTGGTTTCTTTTCGACATTCGCTATTGAGTTAAGACTTGTAAACTTCTTAATAGCATGCATTTATATTTATGTTATTGCCTTATTATTTCGTTTTAATTTCCAACAGTGATTTGGCCTGTCGTTAACAGTTAAAAATCATTCGAGGGCCCTTTTAAAATCGATTTGAGGATGGAAGTTGGGAACCTTGAGCTTTTAGGCGCCCAAATATACACAAATACTTGTACTTTCGCCTAAACTTGACCGAGTTCCACGCCATCCCAATAGACTATCTGTGTGTGTGTGTGTGTGTGTGTGTGTGTGTGTGTGTGTGTGTGTGTGTGTGTGTGTGTGTGTGTGGGGATTGAAGTTTACAAGGTTGTGCACCGCCCAGTTATGCACTTCTAGTATATAAGCTGCAGTCGATATTATGCAGCTCGTCAGAGACATTAAATGTATCTGTACACAGTTATATGAAAAGCGTATTTGCTTTTCTCAACTCCCTGCAGCTAATTTAGGAATTCTTTGAAATTTTCTTGAGTATACTCATTTATGCGCATTGCTTCCGCATTTCGCTACCATATAAGAGCTAAGTATATGTATACATACACATGTATGTACATATATACTGCCTGACTGCCTGACAAATGCCAAAAATAGTTTTCCCTGTTGCATTCGAACAAAATGTTCTTTATGACATGTCAAAATAATCACTTTAAAATGACTTTTTCCGTGCATGCTTTTCACGGTGCTCTGCTTTATATAAACCGTTGGAGTCTCTCAAGTGGGTCGACTGCACGTTTCGCTCTGTCACGCTTCCAGTCCCCCTCAGATTTTAGTCAAGAGTTAACAACTGCTTCAAAGGGTCAAGTACTGATGTACGACTTCTTCATGTATGTATGATGTTGCATTTTTTATTTATTTTATTAGCTTTAGCTACGATATTTGTTTGTTTGGTTTCTTTTACAATATTGAAAGCGAGTGCTTTGCTTTTCGTTTATACAGTAGTATCTCGATATTTCGGACATCCGATTACTTCCTAATGGAAATCTGTAAATCGGACACTGCGCTTCTTTGTCTACCTCAACGATCCGAACTTTTCATTTTATCTTCAAGAAGCATTATTGTTGCTGCAAAATCCATGTAGAGGCTTTTTGATGGAAAATCTTATTGTGATTTAATAAAAGTAAATTGCATTTAGAAAGCCTGTAAGATGCATTTAGTCTCGACTTTTTGCTGAGCTCTAATTGTCCGGATTTAACGAGATTGTCGTGCGTTTTCTTTGCATTGAGTTTAGCAAAAAATAGCAATCAATCAAAAAGCTCTCCCTGCCCCTTTTCTACGTTCATTCGTTATCTGCTGTCACTTTCACGCTCATTTGAAGTGAGTCATGCTAATGATTATAACCTCCGTAAACTACATATGTCTACAGTACCTTTCTTTATACGCATATTAAAAATGAAATGTATATTCTGTATATATTGGCTGGATACATTTTCTATAAATAATATCGATACATTTTGAATAGTTAAACAATTTCAATGCTATTTGCCCACTACCCAGTCGAATAGCATTCATGGGCATTATAATACTGTTTCGACATTTTCCGGTTCGTCATTATATTCGTTTTGTTTTGTTTGCTTTGATGATGTTGTGCGTAACCGTCGCTAGCTTTTGTGGTGGAAGGTGAAGGGTATTGTTATACACTAATACAACACAATTATTGCTTAGTTTTGGAGATACAGTAATATGGTAAAATTATTCGCTTGATATTATCTTGAGCAGCTGTTCGCAATATATTATGAATGTGCTCTAATTATACAAATCAGCAATGCTAACTAAATGTGATAAGAATTTTTGTAGGTCCCATATAGACCTTGGTATTAATTTTCTAAAACAAAAACAGTTCCGGCGGCCTTGGCCTTTAATCTGTCATATTGGTGCAAATTATCTTATCAACGTATATATAGTGAGTGGCTTTTGCCAAAATGTGGCAGGTCAAATGAGTTTTTGTTGTTGTTTATAAATATCTATTGTGTGTCTGTATGTGTATAGCCTACATAGACAACATATGTATGAATAAGTAGGCTGTGAATTTGACCCAAATATTGTGAGCTCAAAAGTAAACAATTTTCCATTGTTTTGTCTGTCGGATTGCATACGAAATTCAAATTCAAACCGATTGCCATAGAGTTTTGTAAAGTTGTGTTGTCATCGGATTGATTGACTGCTAATCAGCGTTGAGTATTGTCTCCTTCCACTATCAATATCAAACTTACCGCTTGCGTTTGCCGCCGCACTCGAGCACCTTCTTGCGCTCCCATCCCTCGTCGGTCTTGACCCAAGCTTCGCCAGGTGAGCGAAAATCTTTCGAAATGAACGCCATGTGTGTGTGTGTGTGTGTGTGTGGTTTGTTTTGTGATAACGGTTAATTACGTATTACGAGTATATATTTTAATTACTCCTTAGTTGTTTTTCTTTATATTTGTATTTTGTAATGCTTATGCGGACGGCAATTTGAGTAACGCTTTTTATTGTTGCGCCTCACTCGTTTAAGTCTGCTTAGTGTCTGCTAGTTAGCTGCAAAGGTAAAAATATATTTGTTGTACAATTTCGACATTTTATGCAATTCTTTAAAGCAGTGCAGTACACAAAAATTTGTTGCGCACTTTGCGACTGAGTCTATAAGCTATCTAGTCGAACTGTCTACACCCTGCTTTCATTTACCCGAAAGACTTCCATATATTGAATTAATTAAATCATAAAATAAAGCAACAGGTTGCAGATTACATGACTAAATATTCAGATTAAATTTGCGCTTTGTTAGTTTGTAGCACTAACTTTGCGAAAGAGTACAAAAACGTTTACAATTCCATTGTATTGCAGAATCAAAACAAAAAGTACAAACGAACCAAATAAAGGCAAAGCGCTAGAGCCAGAGAAGCACACATACAAACAGCAACAACGACAAAAGAGAGCGAGCGTGCAAGAGAGTGAGAGATGAGCAGACGACCAGCTGTTATTTGTGTGACGTTGTCTAGTTACTGGGCAATTGCGGGGTTGAGGGGCCGACTGTTTGGCGCTCAAGTGGAGCACGAATCGTGCGTTGTTTTGCTGTCTCTCTGCTCGTGTGTCGTTTCGCTTGTTGTGTTTCACTGTGTGCGTGTGTACGAACGTGAAGCTGTAGGTACACAGCTGATTTCTGCAATTACGCGTTTGTTTTGCTTTTGTAGTTGCTGTTGTTGTGGTTTTTGTTTTTCTTTTTTTTTGTTATACATTTTTTCAGTTTGGTCTTAAAACACGCAACCAATTTTTTCGTAGCAACATTTTCAGCTGGGCTTTGCTTTCATTTCCTCAATTAAGTCATTTCTGGTCGCACATTTATTGACAATACATATGGCAACTGTATAAAAGTGTATACATATGTACATATGTATGTAGGTCTTCAATATGTATTTGTTCAAATCAAAACGCAGTTTTCTGCTTCTATTAGTTTTTTTACGCACTTGGTAAATTGGCTTGGCTAGCTTTCAGTTAAATTCCACGCTGCTATTGATCAGCAGTGGCAGTAGTTCAGCTCCCAGTTTTCTGGTTTGTAAAACTATAGCACTCGACGGAACACAAATAACAATGCTAGCGAACAGCTCCACTAACTCCACGAACTGCTTCACTCGGCGCGTTTCACGTTGCACTCGAGCCCCAATCTGAAGACACAATGTGCAAATGTTGCTCAACATTGCATGCGCACTATTGAAAAGCTTAGCAGCATGTACGCTCACATAGAGAAGCTTAGGCACATGTTGCCTCACTTGCAAGCGCTTGACAACATGCTCACACATTTGGAAACTTGTAGCAACAAGTATATTGATATTCGACAGTTTGGAAACACGCTTACTAAACGTAGTACAAATGTGCCATTATTTGATTTAAATAAAATAAAACAACAATTTGACTATTGTCAATCTTTTGCATTAGAAAATGTTGTTACTAATGATTCAGTAAATGTATACGACCACAAATCAGTTATTTTGAACTCGATTTTTATATTTCTGTTGTACCAAGTAACCTTAGCAACATTTGTCTTCATGCAAACTATCGATTACAGTCGTACACAATCGATTGCACGATATGTGCTTATCATTGATTTGACACACCACTAATACGTGAGATTTCATAATTTTTGCCGAATTCGTACGAAGAAAATTGCCCAAAGCAAGCAGGCTAGTAAATAAAAACAGGCGCATCTATTAATAATGTCGGGATCGGAACAAGCACCCAAAATCAAGTACGGAGAAGCCGCACCCAAGCTAGACAAAGCGCAGCTGCAGTTCATGAAACTGATCGAGGAGCAGAATTTGGATCGTGTGCATAAACTGAAACGCGTGCGGCGCAACAATTTGCTGACTGCCGGCGCACTGGGACTCTCTGTGGTGGCCATCTACGGCTACTCGATATTCTCAGTGCAGCAGGAGAAGTTCCTCGACGACTTTGATGAGCCCAAGAAGGTGACCACCAATTAAGGCACCTTCAAATAGTTACCCTTGTTATCCCAATAGTCGTTAAGCGTTTTTTTTGCAAACATTTTGTACACTACTTTGAAATCGTTGCATAAGGAACATCAAATGTAAGTATACCGTAACTTCGCTTGGGGCAAGCATTCACAAGTTTAATCCCCTACAGATGTCTCAGGCCACGGCGCGCATCCTTCGCAGCGGCGTCCGCTTGCCACCTTTACCCACCATCCGCGATCTGGTCAAGCTCTACAAGCTCCAGGCAATGAAGCAGCTCAGCCAAAACTTCCTTATGGACGAGCGTCTTACGGATAAGATCGTCAAATCGGCGGGTCGCATAGATCCGAGCGACATTGTCCTTGAAGTGGGTCCTGGACCCGGTGGCATTACCCGTTCCCTGCTCCGCCGCCAGCCGCAGCGTCTCCTGCTGGTGGAGAAGGATGCCCGCTTCGCCGAGACGCTGCAGCTGCTGCGCGAATGTGCCAGCCCGTTGCAAATGCAGCTGGACATATATCACGAGGACATCCTGCGCTTCAACATCGAGCAGCATGTGCCCGACACCACACAGCGGCTGCATCTCATCGGCAATCTGCCGTTTGCCATCTCAACGCGCCTACTGATCAATTGGTACCAGGATTTGTCTTTGCGACGCGGGGCATTCCGACGCAACGACACCTGCATGACGCTCACCTTCCAGAAGGAGGTGGCCGAACGTATTTGCGCCCAGCAGGGTAGCGAACAGCGTTGTCGTCTCTCCGTAATGTCACAGATCTGGACGCAACCGGTGCTCAAATTCATCATACCGGGTAGGGCGTTTGTGCCCAAGCCGCAGGTGGATGTAGGCGTAGTCAAATTGCTGCCGTTCAAGCGACCCAAAACGGAGTTGCCCTTTGCACTGGTGGAGCGCGTCATGCGGCACATCTTTAGCATGCGCCAGAAGTACTGTCGTCGCGGCTACGGCACTCTGTTGCCGCCAGAGGGGCGCGAAGAGGCAACGCAACGGCTCTTCCAACTGGCCGATGTACAGGATACGCTGCGTCCCTTCGAGCTATCCGTCGCCGAGTGCCTGCGGCTGGCCGACGTCTATGCGGAGCATCTGGCCACACATCCCGCGCTGGCCGCCTACGATTACCGAGCGCCTAAACAGGAGTCAACGATTTCATAGAACTTTCTTTCGTTTGTGTATATTATAAAAAATGTAAAAATGTATTACATAAGTAGTTCAGTAAATAAGCGACTGCTACAAAAAATTGTACAAAATGTGTGTGTTACATGGACGGACTGTGGCTAGACGCGTTTTGCGGGTAATTGTCTATTATAATACCCTTCACTCCTTACAATAGACGTTTACTGATTCGATCTACGTTAGTATTCTAAAGAAGGCACTTTATGGTGTGTGTACTCTTAGACTTAGTGCAAATGGAGTACGCTGAGCACCAGCAGCAGAAGCACAGAGGCACCCGCCAGACCGTTGGCACCATTGCAGCGATGGTCCAGGAAACAGAAGCAGAAAGTTGTGTCCATGAAGTAGTCCCGTTTCACGTCGTGCTCCTTGATCGTGTGGTTGACATAGTGTGCCAGGCGCACATCCTTTGCGGCCGGGCGACAGCCCTCGTATTTGTCCGCGGGTATGTCAGTGCGAAAGCTAAGTGCACTGAGGCAGTCCCGTGTAATTGTCTCCTTCGCGCCGCGTCGCTCCGTCACTTTGACGCATATGTCGTTGCTCTCGGGGCACTGTTCGCCGAGGAAACCAATGCCGCGCCAGTTGAACTTGTCGGCGCAGCCGGGTGTCGCGGAGGTGCAGCGATAACACCAAATGGCAGCACCTGTAAACATATCACCAATTAGAGCAATGACTAATATTAAATGAAACTCCACATTTTTCCTATGTTTACAATAGGGCTGCTGCTTCTTCTTCTTCTGCGCATCGCAATTGAAGCTTGAGGGACTGACCTTCGTGTATTAATGCTGCCATTAGCAGCACCACAGTAAGCGCGGCTTGGGCTTGCATATTTTATTTAACTTTTATTTGAAAAGCAAGTCAATAATTAGAAAGAATTAAAATTAACACAAAATTCCGCGTTTACGACAAAAACAACGCCCAAGCTAGCGATAGTGATGACACGCTTACTTATGTTATCGAATGTGCACCTATCAACATATGCCGCAATTTAATCAACACGGGTGCAGTGTTGGTAACGTATTAAGCGCCAATTTTGAAATACCTGCCAAATTTGCTTTTCGGCAATTGCCAATAAGTGAAAAGTTCACCTAGTTAAAAGCAAATAAAAAAGCCTATGTCTGTTGTGGCTTGTCTCTTATTAAAAACTCGTGACTCACACATATTTTGTTTGTTTTTTGCACGTATGAATTCACCAGCTATTTATCTAACCGTTTTACAACCTATTTCCTAAACACATATTTATGGTAATGGTGTTTCCTGCTAATAGTCATGTGTATATTTAGCGTTACAAAATTTAGTATGCAAATCAGCGACAGCAAGGGGGACCAATAAACTTTTGCTCGTATTTGGTGATCGCTTTTAGAGTATATTTTATGGTGGAATGTGCGTTGTTTGCCAAATTAAAGGCCAAGATGATTCAGACGCAGGCCAAGTCGAGACGGCACCGCTAATTGAACGAACGGTTTCGGCTTTCGGCCTCTTGACAAAGTCCAAAAAGTGCGACGGACGCGTAATACCAGTGGTTGTGGATATATTCGAGCGTCACACGCTATTAAGTCGCGAAGAAAGATGCTCAAATATATAATGACGAAATAGCTTTCGCATACAATCGGCAAAGACTGCATAAACAGTTGGCAGTTAATGCGATATAGCATTCAAATAATGAAATCAAAAATGCGTAGGTTTAAATATTTAATTTGTTTTATTATTGGTTTTTTGTGTGTTTATAACTAGTAAACTAAACAATTTATACAGTTAGTCACATTTGCAAATATCGCATACAGTGTTTTTTTTGAATAAATCAAAAAAAGAGAAGAAATTAAAATATGCTTAGGTAAAAAACTATGTATGTTCACACATGCAACATGATAAAAGATCTTCAAGAGGTTTACAAAGAAAATAATGCAAATTATGTTTTGTTATGTACACGTTAGAATAATAAATAAATTATGCCAGCTAAATGAATCATTCACACACAACAAACAAACTAGCTTATGAACTAAGACGCAAACAGACACACATACACACACAGTCAAATAACTAGAAAACTACGAATACATTTCATGTAAAATCACGTTTCAGGCACAGATCCCACTGCACCCCATGGTAGTAGAGTATTACCCTGCTGGAATCAGGAGGTGCATCTACATGGACACGACAAACTCCTTGCCGGTCTTGAAGTCGACGCACTTGAACTGCGGACAGCACTTGGGGAAGCTCCAGTTGAGGTCGCTGGGCAGCTCCTCGCAGCCGGGCATCTCGATGTAGGGACAGGTCTCGATATTGATCTGACGCGCCTCAATGTCGCACGTCATGGCGGCACAGATGCCCTTCGGCTTGTACTCCTTGTCGGGCAGCATCGAGCGTCTAGTCAGCTTGTCGTAGCATTTGCCGGGATGCGCTGTAAGTGAAAGAATGCGAGATCAGTTAAAGTTCTTTTCATGCATCTTGCTGTGTTTTATTACAGCTGCACCCGCTTGCATTCTGTTTATTTTTTTTTATATTATTTATGCACAAGGAAGTAAGCTCGCTTTATGCAAAACTCAAGACATACATATATATCTGCCTATGCTATAAATATCTGTAAGTATTTGCTTTCAAAATAATTGCGGCGTGACAGTCAAAAAAAAAAAAAATTAAAAAGACTTAAGCCACGAACTTGACAGTCATGCCGCGCTTTGAAACGAAGGCAAAGTAAAAATAAAAATACGCTCAGCTCTCTTGTGGTATATTTATAAATAACAAAAAACTCTCGAGTGGTACTTGCAAACAATTGACAGCCTCGCGCTATTATTTATAACAATTTGCCGCCGGCACAATTGTGCCCAGCTATCGAAGTTTTGATTAATGGTACTCGCCATTTGCCATTCAGGTCGCAGGCGGTGCGATCTTAAAAGAGTTGCGTACGTTAATTTAATTTATTTTTGTTGTTATCTCGCTTGTTGCGCTTAATTGCGATTGGGGCTAAAGAAATTCGCGTTAACTCATCGCCTATTTTTAAACGTTTGGTACTCCAGTGCTTAGCAAAGCCGGTCAGAAGTTGGACGACCTTCACGAGATAAACAACCGCGGGGAAAAAACTATTTTATCAAGAGCTGGGACATTTTTGTAACACAAATCCGCATAGCTATGCAAATTAGCGAAGCGCATTTGAATTTCGTTAATAAACGGCCAGCAAAATAAAAATCAGCACATTTCTTATGCTAATTTTTGGCAGATGCGAAAAACCCAAAAACCGAAAAAATAGCAAAAGAAAGAAACAACAAAATCACAAAAAATAACTAATTTAGTTGTTGTTGCTAATTTGGCAGCGACTGTTTTGCGTTGTATATATTATTATCATACTTTATGTTTATTTCGTTTTTTTTTATCTGTTTCAACGTTGACGTCAACGAAAACAGCAAAACAAAATATAAATCACATAACTCATACAAAACACACACACAAAAATCACAAATAATAACTTTGAGTCTGGGTATCTGACGTCGACGGCAAACAGTTACAATTAAAAGTTTAACAACTGACTGTAAAGCAACAACTCAGAACTGTGGCAAACATCTTCAAGCTGAACTATAAATCAATCACAGATACTGCCAACTGCTCTTAGCTTTATTCACTTTTTATTGTTGCTAAAGGTCGTTGAAAGCGTCCGACTATGTTTACGACTGAAATTAATTAAAAATTTAATTAAAAACCTGCCAATTATATAGCAGGCTGTCTTGATTTCGTTTATTAAATCGAAAAATTGCAATTAACTTCTTGCTTGCGCTAGTTTTTTTAATACTGACAAAACATATTTTCTGCATGACTTGAGGCTTTCTTCAGCAGCGAGTGTTTTCTTGATTCTTCTATGCTGTCTATAGATACTAACCAGGATGGATGACCGCGGGCTGAGTGTAAACAGCCGCTTCGGCGAGGCAGGCGAGACAGGCGATGAACGCGATTGCGACACAAACTTTTTCCGCGTACATTTTGTGATTTATGTGCGTTTATTGTTTATCAATTGTTTGTGTAAAGTATGCTTGTTATTGTTCAATGGTTACGGTGAGTTCACAGCGTTTCAATTGGTGCTTTGTTTTGCTTTGTACAGCAGCTAATTGTGGACTTTTGCGTTTCTTGTAGAGCTTTGCACTGGACACTTAACAGTCAGCAACTGAGGCTACAGCGGCCAGCGACGCTCATATTTAAGCGAAAGTCGCCAGGCCATGGTGTAATTACTAAAGGTGGAGTAAACTATTTTACGAGCTGCCACGCCAATTTCACGAAGCTGTCGTTGCTTCGTTTTTTTTACGAGCGAGCTGCCAGCAGTTGCCTGCCGTTTGGTATGCTTGTGTATGTGTGTATATGTGCTTATGAATGCGTGCATTAACGCTTGTAGAACACATACAAGCACAAATACATTCACGCATACAATCAAACATTTCTGAAAACAAAAAAATTCATCCGCATGTCGACCTGCTTCAACGACGTTCAGGAAACGACTGGCAAGCTAGGCAGCTGAATAGATTCACCACACTGTAGTTTACTCCACCTTTAGTAATTGCACCATGCGCCAGGCCTGGCTTCTCACAGAGCCATGCTCACGCTCTCTCGGATACACACACACACGCGCTTTTACTCTCTCGCTCTCTGGAGTCGCAAAGCACATGTTTTCTTTTTGATTGCGTTGTTTGCTTGCTTCGCTTTTCGCTTTACGCTTTACATTTTTGCGTCTTGGGTTATTCCGAGCCTAACGCGCACCATAAATCTTGAAGCCCATCTGCAGTATAAATATGTATGTATATATACATGCATACAAATATATATGTATGTACATATAGTTTTCGCTTTGCCGGCGAAATGCTTTTTCTCTATCTCTTAATCGGTGCTTCGCCCCGCTATTGTTGTTATTGTTCTATAACACGCCCACGCGTCTTTGGCGCATTTTTTCGCTCGCCATTGTTCTGCATTATTTGCAGTTTGTGTAATTAATGGCTCGATCACTTCAAATGGCAACGGCTCGCCGGTGTGTTTATCCAAATCGGGCTGGGTCTCTGGGCGCTGTAGGCGTTCGATTAGATACTTGTGGGCGTTTCTGGTATGTTCGTCATCATATGCACCCACAACCCGCCCCCACCTATGTACTTTCATTTTATGGCACTGTGATCATTTCATTAGTTTGTTTTATAATTTCTTAGCTATTTACTTCGTATGTATGTACACAAAATCAAGCAAAACAAGTGTGGAAGGATTATCTTCGGCGTGCCGAAGATCTTATACTCTTTTCGAACCTTTAGACAATTTTCACACTGCCAACTGCACCACTAAAATATTTAACGACACATATATATTTGCTAATTATAACTGAATCGATTTGAAATTTTAAACATTGATGAGTCATAAGGATGTTCAAGTGTACAAGGATATTTAAGGCGATAGCTTTGAAAAGATCGGATATATGGCCATATATGTGATATATGTGATGTATGCAAAGTTTATTCTCGATAGCTTTGAAAACATGGGATTTATGGCCAAATCTGACTTCGAGTTGTATGGCAGCTATAAGATATAGTGGTCCGATACGGCTGGTTCCGACCAATGTGCTGTACATTTTAATAATAAGTGTCTGTGCAAAGTTTCATAGTGATAGTTTAAAAACTCAGGGACTAGATTCCATACATACAGACAGACAGACGGACATGGCTAGATCAATTTGTTTTGTCATACTAAGCATACTGGCAGTATCTTTTGGGGGTCTCAGACGCTTCCTTCTATGCGTTACAAACTTCAGCACAAACTTAATATACTATTTTCTTCGAAAAGAGTATAAACAACTTTTTAGCAAAATTAAAATCAAATTCAGTCGTTTAATTTTGATTTGCTAAAGGTTAAACAAACTTATATCACAAAAAAATCCTCGGAAGACCCTAATTAGTTATAATAATATGAGACTAAAATTTAAATTATTTAATAATTGCCATTTTTCTTTGCAGGAATACATTTTGATCTTCAAGGACAACGGATCCATTGCCTGGCTACCAAGATGATGTTATACGGACAACCACCAAAAAAAAATTCACCGAAAAATACTGGAAAATTTGAAGTTCCTCAGACGCAACAACGTCACCATTTTTAATGTCTTCAATCAAATATATAATTTACTTAATTAATTTAAAAGTATTTGTTTTATTTCCGTTTATTAAAATTTATTATAAGAATGTATTTAAAAATAAAATATTACATTTCATTTATAATTACAATTATTTTTTGATAATTTCTGTTTTTTGTACAAATATACCTTATATAGTTATATTTTAAATAAATGAAAATACAAACCAAGAAACTTTGTTTTTCTTTTTAAATTTTAGCGCGACCTTGAATGAGAAGTAAATTTCATTGTTGCATATTTGTAGGGTGTCTGAAGCAGCAGATCCGCTTTGCCAAATGCTATTTTTCGTCAGAAAATACCAGGCGCACATAATTCAGCAGATGAGCGATGATTTTTCTGTTTTTAATTTTAGCATGACCTTGAGGGAGAATTTCCCTTTCAGAGAAATTTCCCTACACTCAGAGCTGGGCTTGCTTAGATTTTCTGTGTGCAGTTGTCAGTGTTCGTTTTTGTCTCGAGCAATGGCAAATTTCGTATGTTTCTCTGGTCGAAGTACCAGGCGCACAGAAATCAGCAGATAGACGACGAATTTTTCGTTTTTAATTTTTGCATGACCTTGAGGGAGAATTTCCCTTTCACAGAGAATATCCCAGAGCACAGAGCGGAGCTGCGTGCAGTTGTCAGTGTTCGTTTTTGTCTCGAGCAATGGCAAATTTCGTATGTTTCTCTGGTCGAAGTACCAGGCGCACAGAAATCAGCAGATAGACGACGAATTTTTCGTTTTTAATTTTGGCATGACCTTGAGGGAAAAGAGCAAATAACCCTGAGTAGAACTTCTGAGCATGGCTCTCAGCTCTGAACTAATACATTAAAATAAAAAAACCTTGATTTTTGATAAATCGTTTATTTTCTTCTTTTATTCTACAAATGTGTATAAATATTTATATTTTTCTTAACTATAAATATAGTATATTTTGTATTATCCTAAGAATACATTAAATATTACAATATTTATATAAAAAGCAATGTTTTAAGTTTACATATTAAGCTAGATGTTGCTGCTTTCTTGTCAGTTGATTGTTGTTTTGTGTTTGTTGTTGTTGATGTGTTTGTTGTTGTGTTTGTTGTTGTTGTGTTTGTTGCTGATGATGATGATGATGATGATGATGGTGATGATGCTGATGCTGATGATGATGATGATGATGATGATGATGCTGATAATGATGATGATGATGATGATGATGATGATGATGATGATGATGATGATAATGATGATGATGTTGTGTTTGTTGTTGTTTTTGTCTGTTTGAATATTTTCTACATTTACGCTGATATTGCACTTTAAATTTGATCAGTTGTGCACGATGCGGACTTACAGAAGCCATGCATATTTACATACATACAATGTATTTGTTGTTGTCGCTCCGAGTGCTTTTAATTTGTCCTGACAGGGACTTGATGAACCTGCTTCCCTCCCCACGGACAAGTATATTGGCTGCAGTGCTTATTATCCCAATTCGACTGACGCCAAGTTGACGCCGCCGGCCGCCAGGGGGCGTAACGCTTAATGGAAACTAGTCGCCTGTTTTTTTTTTGTTTTGTTTTATTGCATACCAGAGCTTAAATACCCATTATCTGTGTCCGGCATTGCACGTCATTCTCAACAACAAAGGAAAGGCCAGCAGCTTTTTATGTTGTTTATACTACATATGATGCCACACTCAATAACATAATGGCCACATATTGTCCTTTGAGCTAAGGTGAAAGCTGTTACAAAAGGTACCGAAATTTCAGCATTTGACATTTTAAAAATTCAAATAAAAGAAATGATAGCGTGTCAAGTACAATTTGAACAATAAATGAGACATAAGAATACCAATTATGTTTAAAACAGCTTAGGATTGTAAGACTTGTAGACAAGAAAAATAGTTTATTGTTGTTATTAAGGTGCACTCATTGGATTGTGTGTGTGTGTTAAGTTGGCATCCCAATACTCGTTTAACCCGTTCCCAGTCTCGATACGCATGTCACACTTGCAACAAGCCGCAAGCGACAAGCAACCACTAACTACACGGAGTCGCGACAGGCGATTCCGAGCCCGACCGTGTGACGTCAATTTGCTGTTATTGTTATTGTTATTGTTATTGTTAGTGTTGCTGCTGCTGTTGTTGCTGTTAAGTTTGCTTGTGTTTGTCGTTTTTGCTGCTGACATTGCCTTGGCCTGGCGAGAGAGACGTGAAACCGAATTCATTTTTGCGGCGCACGCTGGAATTTATTAATTATGACCGGGTACAACATTTTTAGTTGTTGCCTTAGCACAAGGCGAGGGGCAGCCGGTCGGCAGCTATGCTAAAAATTCCACTCCAAGCAAGCCATTTTATAGCTGATTTATTGTTGATTCGTATTAATGTTATTGCTCATTTTTGGACTACGTGCCAATGTGGCATTGTAACGAAAAAAAAAAACTCAAAAAACAAACAAACAAAAAATCGACGTAAACAACAAGAAACACAATAAAAATAAAAAACAAAAAACAAAAATGAGAAGAAAAAAACAAACAAATTGATAAATATTTATAGACTTAAGGTTTTTGTTTTGACATGACGCATAATTAGTAATAAATTGTGAATTAAAACAGTCCCATCGCATACAGTAGCAAGCTTTTAGTTTCGTATTCACTAAACGATATGTGAACAATTAATTGCTGATTAATTTCATGCACAAACAAACATTGCGCTCCCTTTATATGTGCATATATACATATATATTTTAATTTATATATAAGCTACATACATTTGAAATGCTTAACGAACTATGTACTATGTATGTGTACATTTAGTGGGCATAGAGAGTTTAGAGACTATTCAGTTATTATATATGCATATTATAGATGCATATTTAATACTTGATACGTTTGACAACAGCGCAGCTTAAAAGCCAAATAAATTCAAACAACTTTCGTATGAGACGTGTATTATTGTTTGCTTTTGTTTACCAGCTAGTTAAAGTTCAACATTTGTGTGGTATTCCCCAGAATTGTGTATGGGAACCAAAGTGATAGCGAAAGAAATTTCAGTAAAGACACAAAGTTGCAGACTTAATAAATTAATTTAAGGCATTATTTGCATATTTAACACGTCGCTGGGCAAAAACCCCAAAATTCCAAATCCGCATACAAAAACGTACGAGCAAAGTGTCTGGCGCCAAAGAAATTGCCAATAATCCATCAAGCGATTTGAGTGGTTTTGTTTATCACTGCGTGTCTCAGTCTAAGTCTTAGTCTCAGTCTCAGTCTCAGTCTCAGTCTCAGTCTCAGTATCAGATTCAGTATCAGTGCCAGCACCAGCCTCTGCCATGTGCTAATCGCTCGATGGAGCGTTGCGTGAAGTTTTTATTACACGTCGCTACCGTCCAGACCGGTCCACAGACGAATTTTTGAATCTATTTCCCGGTCGAAATGTGTGTGGACGCAGCAGTTGACTGCGATTCTGTCTAATTATGCAGGAATTTTTGACGCGGCGTCCGTCTCCGAGTCGCCACGATAAATTCTGCGAATTTGACTGTTTTCTTTGTTTTTTTGTTGTTTTTTCTTTCTTATATGACAGACTAATATCATAAATTTATTTTCAGTTGGTCCACACATATGAGCTTCTCTGTAAAACATTCAATTGGACTGATTTGCAAGGCCCAAGTCAAATCTCATTTTCATAATGGCGGCATTTTAAACTCGTTCCAGACAGATCTCTTATTATTTCGGGTCAATCTATTATGTCTTAGATATTTTTTTTTATCAGTTTGAAGAAAAGGAGTCTAAGCATCTTAAATCAGATTTACATTGAAGCAAGTAGCCGGAATTCCGATCAGTAATATTGTAAGTTCATCAGGAACACATATTTTTTTTAAATTTCAAGTTATATTAAATTTGTAAAAAAAAAACCATATAAATAATGGCAAATCGTGATTTGGGTACAATAATCAGGCAGCTGGTGCAAGTCCTTAAGTTAATCAATGAGCCAGTTACAATTAATCAGTTGATCAAGCTTTCCCAGGACACGCCGGAGAGTCCCTTTAGATTCAAAAAGGAACTTAAGGCGATATTAGGCCTTGCCGTGCATCTGGGGCTTGTCGAGGAAAATAACCGGCACTACACATCCACACCCATTGAGGATATACTGCCGCAATTAGTCGATGACACTGGCAGCCAACTGTCGACTCAAAGATTGCAGGATGCTGTTAGCTGGTTATCGATAACTAAAGAAGAGCGTGCTGGAAATAATTCCAGCGATGAGGATGATAAGAGAGTCCAAACAAGATCAAGGGATTGAAAGGACATTTAATATCCTGTACGTCCATAATGGAACACTTAACAAAGGTTTTTGTTTTATTGATATTCAGCAAACTAAAACCGTCCTGAAGCACAGCAGTTGGCGGTATTTGCTTAATACGGCTGAGCTAATTTGCTAATTTGTTTTGTCCACAATAGCTAATGGCTCTCGGGGACGGAGTGGTGCGGCCCACGCGCTGCCTTTTAGAACCTGCGCGCTCCACTGCCAAAAATCACTTAGCGGGCGACGAATTGGCAGACAAAGGAATGCGCGATTAAACTAAATTAACTGTAAAATAATGAAAATTAAATTACATTTTAGCCACACAAGATGGGGGCAATCTCACAATACATTTAACAAATTCTTTGTTGTTATTTGTTGGCTAGCTTCAGACCCAGTCACCGTTGCCGTTTCGGGTTAAACCCAAAAAAAGCATCATCTCCCCCCGCTAACGTCGCATCATCGCACTAATCAGCGTAGTCGAACTAGTCCAAAATGCCGGCATCTTGCTGCCGCCACAGTGACGCCGTCGACTTTCACGATCCGACCCGCGATTGAATTTAAAATGAGTGACGTGGATTAACCGAAATAATAAACATTCGGGTCTCGAATCTGTTTATGTATGTATGTATGTACATACGTCCGTTGCTAAATTTTGCAAAATAAAAATTTAATTAGTCGAATTTGTCAACTAAGCAGAGCTGAGACAAAAACCAAAACATTTAAATACAAGGCTAAGGCCAGAGAACCCAGATCAACTCGGACCAGCCGCATCTTAGGAATTCCCATTCGTTTATTTATGAATTTCCATTTTATTTGTGATACGATCAAATTTGCATGGCAAATTCGCTGCACGACGCAGTTTTTTGTACCACATTTGTTTTGGTACTATGTACTGTCTACCATCTATTCATGCATATGTATGTATATAACTAAGATGAAGTTTTTCAATATTCAAAAACATTCGAAATTGCAAGCAAATATTCAGAAATTCATAAACATTGGATGGTCAGTTCAGTTTTGAAAAAGTTATGGAATTACTGAACGAGAAACTTTATTTACTAGATGGTAATATTATTAGAAATGCTTCATTTATAATAAATCTTAATTCGATTTAGTACTGACTTTCATCTATGTTGCATTCCTTTATTTTGCTAAATGTATAAAAAACAAAAATAAAATTATGTTGTAGTGTGTAAGATTCTGAGTATCGAAAAGGTAAAAACAAAATATAGTACAAATATATCGATACTATCGTGCATACAATCATCGATTGTCTTGCAAACCACTGTGTAATTTTCCACGAACACGGCATGTTTGTTGCGTGATTATATATTTTGTATTAATCTGACCAAGAAATTGCAAGCACTCAACAGGTGCAGTTGCTGCTGTGGTCATGGCTGAAGTCAAGGATTGGCGGCCCTTTGTTTATGGCGGCATGGCGTCCATAACAGCCGAATTTGGTAAATGAATTGCTGATGAAGATTTCGAGAAACTGTTGTAAACAAACATTCGTCGCATGTGTGTGCACATGTGCATATTTAATGCAGGCACATTTCCAATCGACACAACAAAGACCCGCCTGCAAATTCAAGGACAGAAAATTGATCAGACGTTCACGCAACTGCGTTACCGCGGAATGACAGATGCATTTGTTAAAATCTCGAAGGAGGAGGGACTTCGAGCTTTGTATTCCGGGTATGTTTTGAATGCATTCGAGTACAAGTGACCCAATAACGTGCCAGCTTCAGATTCAATGGTCACATATGTATGTACATAAATAGTGCATACTCATGCATGTGTATGTAAAACAATAATGTTGATAACGACAAAGAGCAATGTAACACCGCTAACTAAACTAAAAATAAATCGTCTCGTGTTATAATCCGTCAAGTGTACATCACACACGAAATTGGCAGTAAACTTTGGCCCCACTTGATAAGCACGGCCGCAACCCCTTAGACTTTGTTTTTTTTTATTAGATGTATTTCTCTGATAGCCAGATATCAGCTAAGCAATTATTGTGTCTTGCAGCATTTGGCCAGCGGTACTGCGACAGGCCACCTATGGCACTATCAAATTCGGCACATACTACACGCTCAAGAAACTGGCCAACGAGCGCGGCCTGCTGACGGACAGCGATGGCAGCGAGCGTGTCTGGAGCAATATTATTTGTGCGGCGGGAGCGGGCGCTATATCATCGGCGATTGCTAATCCCACGGATGTGTTGAAGGTACGCATGCAGGTGAACGGCAAGGGTACGGAACATTTGGGCCTGCTCGGCTGCTTCAATGAGATCTACAAGTATGAGGGTGTGCGTGGACTGTGGCGTGGCGTTGGGCCAACCGCACAGCGTGCCGTTGTCATCGCATCCGTCGAGCTTCCCGTCTATGACTTTTGCAAGCTGCAGCTGATGAGCGCTTTCGGTGATCACGTAGCCAATCATTTTATGTAAGCGACGACATACAAGTTTCCAATTTCTAAACATAACTGAATTAACCTTCTCAAATTTGCAGTTCGAGTTTCATTGCCAGCTTGGGCAGCGCCATTGCCTCGACACCAATTGATGTGATTCGGGTAAGTGGAGGCACACCCACTGGAGTCCGAAACAATAGCTAATGTACTTACCTTCTGTAGACGCGACTGATGAATCAAAGGCATGTGACTGTGCTTAATGGTGGCATGACCACTGCGGCCGCCTCTACGCCGAAGCTCTACAGTGGAAGCCTGGATTGTGCTGTGCAGACGATTCGTAATGAGGGCCTGCTGGCGTTATATAAAGGCTTTATACCCACGTGGGTGCGCATGGGCCCCTGGAACATTATCTTTTTCATCACGTACGAGCAACTGAAGAAATATTAGCATTGCCGGAGATCAAAAGACATCAAGTACAAGGTGTATTCAGCATTCAAACCAAAAAGATCTATTTTATAATAGGAACATAATTGAAATGAAATCAAATCAGGGAGTTGCCTCTAAAGTGCCTGTTGCATGTTGACTATCTAATAGCCAGAATGGCCTTCCGTATCACCAATGAGTAACGACGTTTGATATAATTTGTATGTGGTCGCACGCATTTGAAGTATTCGCATTTCAAATAAGTTTTGTATCATTTCATGGAGTGATTGGCAAGTGGAAGAACGTCGTGTATTCCTCTAGTCTTGTTAATGCTATTCAACTACAAGCATTTTTGTTCTCATTCATGTATGGTATACTGCATTTGGCGGAACGCATTTAGGAGTTCATATTGTTAACTTAATTACAAAATGTGGCAAAAATTAGTTTAATTTATATTTTGATTTGGCTTATCGTTAGTAGCAAGTTTAGGTTGAAATTGTATTAAATCGCGCATTTCTTTTATGCAAAGCAATTTATGGAATTCGCTCGCATTACATACAAATCTTTGCTGTAAATATGTAAATTTAGTAATATCTATTATATTATACATACCAGACAACGATATGTACTACAAGCAGAACTAATAAATAATCAGATCCTCTGAAATCTCATAACAATAATAAGTTATGTTACAATTTTTACTATTCAAACCAAAAAGATCTATTTTATAATATTAACATGTTGCATATTTTTACTATCTTATAGCCAAAATAAACTTCCGTATCACCAATAAGTAACGACGTTTGTGTGAAGTGAAGTGTTTGCATTTCAAATAAGTTTTGTATTATTTCATGGAGTGATTGACAAGTGGAAGAACGTCGTGTATTTCTCATTCATGTTAATCGCATTTATTTTATGTAAAGCAATTTATATTTATGTTTTCTACAATCAAATTTTCAAAGATGACTTCTTGTGTATACAACTTTTTTGTTAAAAACCAGTCACTACTGTTATTTATGTATACTGGCAATTAAATGTATATGTGAGTAGGGGATATGTAAGGGTATGTATAATTCGATCGACAGAAGATATCCGTTTATGTCGTTTATACAGCTTTAAATTATAACTGATAGGTGCATTAATCACAAAACTACATTTATTGATTGAGTCCCTTATAAATACAACGATAGGGGCTTAGTATGTGTTATTTCGCAAATACCGTTTGTCGCTTGCACTTGTAATATGGATCTGCAACAGAAATTAGCCAGGGCGTTGGCACAACTGGACCTGATCGCCTTCAGTGAGGCCCTAGATTTGGGTGCTAACCCCAAAGAACCAGATGGAAGGAATATTAGCATTTACGAGACATCGCTGGCCACCGCTGGCGGTGCGCAGTTCATCAAATTATGTCTTCAATACAACTGCAGCGCGAACTACGTACGTATATATATAGTTTATAGCTGGATGGGCTTTACCAAATCTGATTCGATTACAGGTTAACCAACGGTTGCAAAAAGCGGCCATTAATTATGCTACTGATTCAAGGGATAGCAATAATTTGGCGGTGCTCCTGGAGGAACATAGTGAAGTAAACGTGAATCACACATACAATGATCTAACGCCACTAAATTCGCTGGCCAAGAATGTGACAAAGGAGAATGCAAGCGAGATAATAAAGTGTATGCGATTGCTACTATTTTATGGCGCTTCGCCCAATATTGCCGATGATAACGAAATGACTCCGCTGCACTATGTTCTGCTCAGCAAGATCGAGCACTTGCAAAAGGTAGAAATCATTACATTGTTTCTGCAGCAATCTGACCTGGACATAGACAGCGTCAACGACGGCGAACTTCGGATGGAATTGCAGAAGAGGATGCCCAACCTGGTGCTGCCAGCCGTACGAGGCGATAATACGGACTCCCCACAAAAAACCAGCCGTGATCAGCTGCTACATGAACTGCGCAATGATAATATCAATAAATTCCAAGAGCTATTGGTCAGCTATCCGGGCAATAGGTCGGACTTGCTCATGGAATGCATTACAACGGGTCGCCATCAAGTGTTTGACTTTCTGCTGTCAACCGACATCGATATCAATGCGAAGCCGGCGGGATACAAAAAGACGTACGTGGAGATTGCCATCATATATGGCAACTGGTATGCACTGGACAAGCTACTGCAGCATCAGCGACTGCACTTGCCTCAGGACGTGCAGCTTCTCGGTGGAGTGATTGGGCGTCTGGATGAGCGGCCGGTGAATGCCTATAGCTGTTACGACAAGTGTTTCGACCTGCTAATGCAGAGCAGCCATGTGAATGTGAATGAAACGGATAGGAGTGGCAGGACACCGCTGCACTATGCCACCTTGTACAACAATGAGTACGGTGTGAAGGCCTTATTGCGCCGCGGTGCCTATTTGGGCATAAAGAGCAAATTCCAGGAGATTGCCGTTCAGGGTATTGAGGCGTCGCTGCTGGAACATCATTTCGATGAGTGCCTCACAGTAAACGGCAAGAGCCGTGCCGATGAAAACTTTGAGATTACCCTGAACTACACGAACTTGAAGCGGCCAAACGAGTTGAGATTAGATCTGCACCGAGAAATGGAAGCAATTGTTGCTATCGGTGAATCGAAGAAGCTGCGTCACTTGCTTCATCATCCACTCATTTCGACATTTATATCATTGCGGTGGCAGAGCCTTTCTAAACTCTTCTACTGGTACCTTGCCATTTCCACAGTGTTTTCTACTTTAGTAACAGCCAATTTACTAACTCCTTACTTACAGCTCAAATTTTCCGATTACACCAATAACAATCTTCTATATATACTCTCCTGGATAGGCATTGCATATTTCGTAGCGTGTGAGCTAATCGAATTGGTCGTGAGTCGCGTTTTCTTGACGACAGGTCGATTTTTGAATATAGCACATATAGCTATGTTAATTATTTGCAATATCCAAACTAATCCGGAGACGTATGATAGCCGTGTCATTGGCGCATTCACCATGCTACTTATCGCTTTCAGGCTTACTAATCTCGTAGGCTTCTTGCCAATTCTGTCTATATCCACCCATGTACTAATGTTAAAAAAGGTCTCTTCTACTTTGCTGAAGAGCTGCATACCCTACTGCATATTAATCATTTCATTTGGATTTTCATTCTATATACTAAATATTCATAAATTGGGAGAAAAATCAATTGTAGCTGCTGTCTTAAAGACTATCGTCATGGCGACGGGTGAATTTGATGAAAACAACGTAAATTATCAAAATAATTATTACGCTAACATTTTCTTCATAATTTACGTAATTATTATTTCGATAGTCCTGATGAACTTACTAAGCGCCTTAGCTATTGGTGACATTCAGGTATATTATACCATGTTCTCTACGTATATTCCACAATAACAATAACATTTCCTTGCAGGCTATCCAATCGCTAGCGGAGGTGAATAGTCTTCTTTGTCTTGCCAATTCGATGAGCAGCTTTGAAGTCTTCCTAGCCGATCACGGGGGATGCATTGGATGGTTGCGGAGTTTATTTCACCGCATAGTAAAAGTGCAAAATACCAATTTGCCAATGGTTGTATCCACCTTCCCAAATAAAGAAGATAACACTAGTGCTCAAGGGAACTGGGGATGCCTTGGATCCTCGAATCCTTTCATTGAATGCAGGACCAGTGAAGCTTCCGCTCAACAACATGGAATAAGCCTACCACGATATCAAACAGTTATAAAGTTAGATAACGAAATAACTAAATATATGATTCAAATTATTGATCGGAAGTCGAAATCGGGAAATAGGGACTGTTAAAATAACTGTTAGTCAAACAGGACCAAAATAATAAAAAGCTCTGTTAAAGTGGTCAACTGATGACGATCAATTTAAGAACGTTTCAAATAAAAGTCAAATTAATAAATTGTTAATTTCGATATAAATAAAAATTTGTTGGGCTGATTTGGATTTGGTTTTGCTATTCTTTAAGCAAATCACACGACAATAATATACACATATTTGATTTAGATTTCTTTAAACTGATTTTATGCTTTAAATTTGGCGAGAACAACTCTTTGTTATTAGATTGTGCTGCATAACGTAAAAAAATTAGCTTGAATAGTTTATTTTGCTAACAAAATCTAAGTTATTTGTTTAAAACGTCGAAGGAAGCAAGCAAAATGTAAACAAATCCACAAAGTGACCATACTAATTTATAATATAGAAAGTCCCAATCAATATTTCGATTCTTCGTCATTCCTTGCTTATCGATAAGTTATCGATTGCTAAAATAACGGATTTCGTGAATGGCGTCAGTCAGTGTGCTGTGAAATTTGTAGATTTTCTTTATAATATACGAGTGTAATTTTTACGCTCAAGTTGTAGTTGCCAAACTTATACATTCGAACACTATAAACAACAGTGTGGTCCGTTTTCATATTTATAATGGATTTCTTAACTGTTCTTTCGAGCGGCGCCAGCGTCTCTGTGAGTAAATACTGTATGACTTGTGTAATATACATATGTAATTAATCGTAAAACTTGTCAGTTCGCGACAGATGAATATATCTACAGTTTAATCGAGGCCGTCATCGCCGATCCGCACAATTGGTTGGGCAAAGTGTCGCACAACTTTGTCGGCCAATGCTTTAAAGTGCTGGGCCTGAAGTTCAATGCTAGCGTCGAATCCTTTCAGAATTCGAACTATGATCATTCGTATTGTGACGACAACTTGGACTACGTGTTTCACGTGGTGCCGTTTGTCTTGCAGCATGTCGAGGAGTTTTTCGACCTGCTGCCGACAACCCTGGCACATTGTGAAGTTTCACTGGTGCCGGATAGGCCAGTCCCAGGCTTGGGCCAGGAATTCTACGACTTAACGAATCCGGTGCGCTGCTACTTGCGCGTGGTGCGCGTATGGACAATGGTGGTATGTGCCATTACAGATAAGTTTCAGTTGCATCGCAATCCCATTGATCGTTTCGTGTGCGAGCCCCTGGCCAGATTGTCCTTTGGCATGCTCAACGGCCTGGCCAAGCTGTTGCCCGGCTATGGGGAAAAGTTTGAACATCTTAAGGACGTTTGCCTCAAGCTGGCCGTTCTCTCACGGTATGGCATATTGTAAGTGCGATCGCTGGTAATCAGATATTGTTACTCACAATTCACTTGAATAGCTACGAGGCGACCTGTCAGCTCATGCTGCAGCCCATGTTTGACATGTTTAGCAAGTACTTTGAGCTCTTCTGCGGCGAAGCAAGATCCGCACTAATCTTTGTCTATTGGCTCTTTACCTGCGAGGTAAGGATGGTGTGCCAACAACAATGATAAATAACTAAATATTTACTATATTTACGCCTTCAGATGTCCAACAAGAACAGCTATATTCAGGCATACAAGTTTCTGGTTACGATGATGGATAGATTTGCAGACGGACAGCAGCGTGACTCAGCTGGCAATCTGTATTTACGCCTGTTAACCAATGAGCTGATCACCGACGTATATCTGTCTATACAATTTGAGATGCTCAACGTGCACAATCCCAATAATCTACTACTGGCAACGCTCCAATATTTGCAAACGCTGCACCGGTTAGTTTGATGATGTTTGCATATAACACACACACTGATCGGTTTCTTATCCAGGCACGTGGCCAGCGCAGAGATCTTTCCATGCCGGTTTCTGGAGCAAATTCTGCTGGTGTCAATGAACGTGCCGAATGTTTCGAAAGCGGTCTGCTCTTTGGCTGTCGAGCTGTATGTGACACTGGCAAAGAGTCAGTTTAGTGAACCAGATATTTTACAGCTCGTCCTGGGCACGTTTATAAAGGCCCACTACAGCGCACGAAAGTCGCCTAGTTATGCGCAGTTAATGTTTCTGTTGACGAACTATCTGACGAAGCTAATGCCGCACCTTCCGGCTGTGCGGTTTTTTAAGTCCTACATGCACGTGTTCACTGTGGCAGATGCGCGCCACGAGCTCCTCATAATGACTGCCCAAGCTATGTGCGCCCTTTTTCAATTGTATACCAATCAGTATGATGACAACGAGCTGGCCCGCAAGCAGGTGCATAAGATGCTGTACAAATGGCCGAAACTCGTGGAATCAACTGCGCGGTGGCCCCAGGTTCGTGGCGTGATATGTGGCATCTACAGTTGCGTTAACTATATGGCTGTCGCGGAACACAAACTGAGCGTGAGTTCTTGGCAAAGA
Source organism: Drosophila flavopinicola (assembly GCA_035042425.1). Taxonomy (NCBI): domain Eukaryota; kingdom Metazoa; phylum Arthropoda; class Insecta; order Diptera; family Drosophilidae; genus Drosophila; species Drosophila flavopinicola. The sequence continues at coordinate 5,220,400 of JAWNLL010000452.1, read as the reverse complement.
TTTGAATTGACTTTTATTTAAAAACAATCTGGTTTGCAGTTACTTGGCGCGCTAGAGAGGCATGGCCTGAACTTATTTCTGACTGATGAGACGCTCAGAGAGTCCGAGTTCGCTATACTCTTTGTAAGCATCTGCCACTCAGTAGAGGATACAGGCAATGAACACCTGATTGTTACGGCAGCACTCGAATTACAAGATAAATTCGCAGATATATCGGTGTACTTCATTGGCCGCATGCTTACGGATACGACGCCGGAAGTGTTAAAACAGTTTGGCCATTGTGTGCGCTGTCTTTATGGTATGCTCCGGCAGAACAAACTGCGCGGCCATCAGGTGTGCGAGATGTACGAAATGTTAGCTTTACAACTGCTGCAATCGACCGGTGTCACCGATCGGCTGGGTAAGTGCATTCAAATTATATTATATAACGTATTGACTTTGTATGCATATCTGTAGCTAAGTATGGCTACGAGTGCTTGGCCTTCATGCTGGCTCTGCTGCACCGGGAGCCGGAGGGGGTGGACTTTCTGCAAGAGCACCTGGAGAGGGCAACGGAGCTATCTGCGCAACTGCTCGAAGTTTGCGTGCGTGAGCTGTGCAATATGTCGTTCAACATCCTGCTAGGGAAGGGTCTGTTTTGTGCCATTGTCGTTCTGCACGTGGGAATACTGCCTGTCCCGACACTGGATTCGCTCACCTATGATACGCTGTTGGCGCAACTCACCGATTCGACGTTGCCGCTTAAGGCACGCACCGATACGATGGCCTTAAACTACGTGCAGGAGATGCATTCGTATTTCCGTATGATAATCAATTGTGACATGATTCAATTGCCCACCAATCGCTTATGGAAACTGCTACTGGATTTCAAAATGGTAGGATAGAACATCAACAAGGAAAACATTTAATTTAATGGAATCTTCTGCAGTTGACAGTAACGCCAGACTATATAAGCCCACAATTGGAGCTGCTAATTATAGTGCTTATTAATAAACGAATTGACACTTACGCTCATTGCCTGTCTGTCATCCATCTGCACATTGTTAACGAGCGCTCCAAATTGAAGCGCGTGGCGGCTGCACTGGCCGCCCATCTGCACCTGATCAAGCTACATGCGTGTGCGAAGGATGCGTGGCTGCTGAGATTGCATGTGTTCAATGCATCGCTGGAGCTGGTGGTAAACAATCTGAATGTGCGCCGTACTGAAGCTACAATAACGCAACGTTATAATGTCGCATCACTGCGTCATTTGTGGGCACTGGTGGACACCCTGCGCCTTGAGGAGCCACACTTTATGAAAATGTACAAATGTGCACTTAATGTTGATGTATTTTATTTAATTGTATGCTCTTTCTGTACAGCGCTGCACTGCTGAACAAACTGCAGGAAAATACCTTCAGTGCGCCCGACAAGCAGGAAGTGGACAAGTTTATTACGCAGCTTAGCGCACACAAATACCGCTGCGAAGATGAGTGGGCCAATACATTAAAAGATGGCGACCTCAGGAACAAATTGAAGCCACAGCCACCGGGTCCTATGGCTATGTGGCAGGTGGAAGCGTTTAGTTATCTGGCAGATAATGGGGCAGAATTGGAGCGCAATGAAATGTAGAGCACTGAACTGAATAAAAATTATATTATAAATTATGTATTGAGCTTTTTGCCAATAATAACAAAAAATTTGATTGCCTTTTTGAGACCCTCGAAATGACGTTTTTAAGAATTTAAACATACATAACTTTGCCATAACTTTTTTATACACTGAGCCCATTAAAAATGGGAATTTAAAAACGCTAGGTAAGTTTCCCTAGCGAAATCGCTAGCTACGTTTCTCCAGCGAAATCGCTAGGAGAGTTTCCCTTCACTTTTTGGAGACCCCCTTCCCCACAATAGTGAAAAACATTCATTTCTTAAGGTATGAACTTGCAATTTGGTTTGATCACCCATTTTATAGCCATTTTTTTATGTGTTAAAAATGTCACAAAGATCGGACAATAAATGCAAAATCTATTTATGATTTGCCTATCCATAGTGTGGGGCTTTGCGAAGAAGTTAGCCTGCTTAAATTGCTTGCACTGCTTGAAGTATGTGTGTGTTTGTATGAATGTGCATTAATAGGTAAGTGTGAATGTATTTAAGGACTGGGATCAAGGTATCTCCTAGTCGGGCACTCCCGACTAGAGCACTCCTGCTTGTTTACTGTAGATTTTTGCCAAATTTAGGTTTTATCCACTTTTGAAAAAATCCTTTTGTGATTTTATAGTCAAATATAAATTGTGGGCAGAATTGATCAATCAGTCGTAAGTAACAAATTCAAATATTTTCAAGCAGCCACAGTAAGTAGTTAGTGTTTGCTTGTCGGTTTTCAGTGAGATGCGGAAGAGAATGTCAACAACTTGTGAAGCTACTCATCCTGCAAGTGATGCCGAGATTGCAGCGTATGATGCGGAACGTGTGGAGCGTAAGTCTCTAGTGCTTTGGCAGCGTCCCTTGATGACTCTAAAGTACGGGATCTTGGAGCTGTTTGTGTTGTTGCTCAACTTGGTCGCGCGACTGCTAGATCGACGGTTCGTGGGCAGTTTGCTAATGCTGGTGCTGATCTACAACATTCCGGGGCCCCACGCGGATTACATGCACATCGGCAGTCAGAATCTAGCATTTGCCGTCTACTGGCTGGTCTTGGGTCTGTTGTCTTCGGTGGGTTTTGGCGCGGGCCTGCATACCTTTCTACTGTACCTGGGACCGCACATCGCTGCCGTTACACTGGCCGCCTACGAGTGCCAGACCCTGGACTTTCCAGCACCGCCCTATCCGGACGAGAAGATTTGCCCCAAGGAGCCGTACGTGCGCAAAATGCCAACCACGCTTGACATTCTGGCCAAGGTGCGCATTGAAGCCATGTTGTGGGGCGCGGGCACCGCCCTCGGTGAACTGCCGCCCTACTTTATTTCGCGGGCGGCACGTCTCTCCGGCAAGTGTCTGGCTGATAGCCAGGAACTGCAGCAGTCGCAGCGCCGCAGCGATTATCAGAGTCTTTTCGATAAGAGCAAGGTTCTGGTGGAGCGGGTGGTGCTGCGCATCGGCTTCCTGGGCATTCTCCTGTGCGCCAGTGTGCCCAACCCACTGTTCGATCTGGCTGGCGTGGCATGCGGCCATTTCCTGGTGCCCTTCTGGAAGTTCTTTGCGGCGACGCTAATCGGCAAGGCGCTGTTCAAGTCCAACCTACAGCAGCTGATCGTCATTGTGGCGTTCAGTGAGGATCTGGTCGGCGTTTTGGTGCAGTCGCTGGGCCAAGTGCCCTGGCTCGGCCCGCGGCTGCAGGCGCTCATTCAAAATATGCTGACTGCCACCAAGCTGGGCATGCATCGCAAGACCAATGACGCCTCTTTCACCGGTCTCAGCCTGGTGGCGGGCGCTTTTCAGCTGGTTGCCCTTGTAATTGTGGGCTACTTTGGGGTATCGCTGCTGAACGCATTGGCTCAGCGGCACTGCAAGCGTCTGCAGCTGCAGCAAAAGGAACAGGCTGCTCAGGCAGCTCAGGAACTGAAGAATCGTTCAACAGGCACTAACAACTTGAACGAAATATTCAAAGATCCGGCAGATGGTGAAGAATGTAAGCAGGAAGCTGACGTATAAATAAATGAATCCATGGTATGGCTACATTTTAAATATACATAATAGAACTTACAGCTGCTGATTATTTCTTTTGCAGGCATGCGATATTATCAATGAGAACAATTCGATAACAGTTAGATGGGCATGAAGAAATTAAAACATTTCAGTGAAATTTGTTGTATTCTTTATTTTATTATCATTAGTTCTTTTGTTGTTTCTGTTTCTGTTTCTGTTGTTATCTTGTAATTAAATGCCAATCATATTCATTAGTATCAATTGTACATTTTACATTCAACAGCAATTTAACACAAAGCTAAGCATCTTACTTAACGCAACCGTTTTACATTTCGGCGCAATTTTTGTTTGTTTGTTATTTGTTTATTTATTTGATTCGCTTATGATGACTCGTACAAAATGACGCTACAATTGTGGTTTGTGTTTGTGGTTCGATTTAAGCTAAGTACACGCGCATTGTTATACGGGTACACTGCGGTGTCTAAAGCCAACTCTCTATTCCCGTTAGAGTGGCCTCCGATAAAAAACCATACTTACACACAAGTACGTACTTTCAATGCTTCATTCGGTCTAAAACCATATGTACTCACGCACTCCAACTACGCCTACTTCTACAGCTAAATTTCGTCTAACATTTGCACTACAATTTATATGCATGGCCTTCATTAGTAAGTATTACTGTACGTTGATACCATCTTCCACTTTCGGGGTTGTATTGGCTGTTTAGCACTCGGCTTATAGTCGCTTGGTTCGGCATTTCTTAACATTCTTTAACAAAAATGAACCAATATTATGAGATGCATTTGATATAATATATACGAGTTCTTATGTTTTGATATATGCACATGATGGATGATGATTATGTTAGGTTATGTGTGGTACAACAGCGTTACAATTTATAGTTTGACTTGTTTGTCCCATTGCATTGAAATAATAACCATCTGATTCACGAAGTGATTAATCGCATTTGTCTTAGCTGTAAAACAGTCGTACTATATTTGGTTTGTAGGTATTTAAGATGGCTTTAGTACTTATTGGGAGCTTTTTATTATAGTGTTTTATTATCTATAAGTACATACATACACATATACATACAAACATACGTAGAGTTTAACTATTTGCGGCAAAGTCTTTTCGATAGACAGATACAGAGAGACAGAGAGAGAGAGAGAGATAAAGTGAGAAGTAGAGAGAGAGTTTCGAAAATATATTTAACACATTGTAACATTTACAAAATTGGAAATGAAAAGTTCACACCATGTTATTGACAAACATTTTTGGATTGTTTAGGTTCTCAGTGGCGATAATCTGTCAGGGTCTTGTAACTGCTCAAATCCTAAACCATATATCATAAAAGCATTTACGATATCCCTGCAAAGATTTTTTAGTTTCGCTCAATTTTCGCTAATTGGATTAAATTGTATTTGTATATTTTAGCTACATTCATACACGACACGATCGTTACAGATATCTCAACCCACCTAGTAATGAGTTTTACAATTTTTGCCCAACCAGCATAATTTTTAGTATTAAATATTCCTGTATTGCACAAATTAGTTGCTGCATATAAAACAATTTTATGAATAATTTTCGTTTTTAATAATCGTTTTAAATAATTTAGATAAATTTGTTGTTACTTTAAGTATTTGTTGCTCTTTAAGTTATGTTTCAATTACTTTGAGTTTTTTCTTTTCTAAAATTTGACGCCTAATACAATTTTACTTTTATAATTTAGGTTAAAAATTCATTTTATCATAATGTCATCTCCCTATAATTTACGATAAATATTTGTATGGATTTGTTTTTAAATATACTTATGTATGTATGTTAGTTCAATAAATATTATAGAAAACTGGCAAAAAATTAATAATCAATATAATAAAGATTCCGAAAACGTTTTGAAAGAAAACGAACTCAATTGAAGTTGTTCAGCAAGAGAAATCTCTTAAATAATGTAAAATAGAAAATATATAATGTTTTAAACCTTTAAAAGAAGACAATTTCATTTAATGCATATATCTTATATGGATTGTTTATAAAATCTTCTAGGTTTTGGAACATATGTGTATTTATTATTTATTGCAGCTAGTTTTTATATCTTTACAAACGCCTAGACATGTTGATTATTATTAATTTTATGTGTATGTAGGTACATTTATTGTTTAAATAAAGAGAACTAAAATTATTTTATCTTTTATTTCTTTTCTGGTTATTAAACAAAAGGTATTCAACTCTTCTATGGAAGTATTTTGAAAGACGAATCGTAAGCAGTGGCTTCATTTATTTCTATTATTTTAATTATTATTCAACTTTAATATGTACTTTTAAAAAATATTAACGGCGGGAAGTACTACAATCGTTTCGAAGCATTTTATTTAATATCTTGATATATTAGCTTGCATTTATTTTTACTGTTCTCGTTTTTTGTTTTCTTTTTTGTTGTTGTTTATTTGTTAGTTTATATAATCGTATTTGTTTCGATTTGTCGCAAAATGTTTTATTACATTTTGTGTTCTTGATTGATTGTAGAAAAATGTATGCGGACTACGTTCCAGTATTTGACTTCAAAATGCATTTTGTGTCGCTTTTCAGTTAAATTGTTCATCAAAAAGAGCAAAATTGTGTTTTGTATTGTCCTTTAATGTCTCAGAAATTTGTCATTTAGCATTTGGTTGTATGGTTCATCAGTTGAATGAGTTCTGCAATCTGTCAATGGTGATGATGTGACATACTACATTTTTATCCTGTTGGAATCTGTTGTAGTGCGTATATGCTTTGTCCTTAAATGCTCCTCGCTATGGACAATGACAATGAAGTTTGAGAATGTAATCCTTGAAGTTGTATCGTTTTTTATTAGTTAGTTTTCACTTTTGTTTCAATATTGTCTACTACTTATTTACATCCCTTGTTTATGTTGTTCTTGCGTCCGTATTATAATATTTGGTTTTCGGCATAACTTCGTTTTCTTGTTAAAATCAATGTCTGAGTTATTTAGTAAATACTCGTATATGCTGGAAGTTATATATATGCTAATGACAGTGAATCGTTTATCGTTAATCGCTTATCGTTTTCATATTGAGCTTTAATACTTGTAACGGTTTCTTGGTACTGTTCCAAAAATTCATTTAAATGCCATCGATTGTTCAATTTCTGATGCTTACTCACGGTTCGGTTGGAATAATCAAAACACAAATTGAATACTATAAAAGAAATGCTAACATATATATTATATTACATAAATGTAATAAAGGAATTGCAAGGAGTCGTTGTGAAGCTGAAGGCTCTTAGCTTTATTAAACTAGGTATTCTAAATTATTTTGTTTACTTCTATTTGATGCCGTTTCTTGGTTGGTTTATTTCGGTAACGGTTTCAGTATCGGGTTTAGCTATTTGTGTTAATTATAAATTAATTTAAATTAATTATTTATATAAGCTATATACAATTGCATTGGATATCCGACAAACCTATGCCATTTACGGCACGGTTTGGCCAACGCTTTCGAGATACTGCCTGGGTACGAGTAGATCTCTTTAAATATACACCCTGCGCGGTGATGTCCACATTTTTCTTGTTGTTGTTAAATATATAGTCAAACAGTCCTGCAAATATAGATGCAATTTAATTATCATAAAATCGAGATGCTTTAAAAGATCGCAAATAAATATGTGTGACAAAGAGAAAATGAGTGGGAAACTAAAATTTGTGTGATTCTCTTTTTTAAAAGCTTATAAAAATGTGTGTGTCTGGGTAATCTAAATTGATTTTGGTCTCGTAACTTACTTCATTTAATGCTCTGCAAATATCCATGAAATCACTTTATTAAGTGCAGATTATTGTGCTCAAGTCAATTATTTATGTCGGTCTTAATTATCTTTCACTGGAAACCACTGAACCGGACTGAACCAGTTGGCCAGTTACTCCTGCCAGTTAAACGAACCACTCGTCCTTTTGAGCAGCGCCGACAGCGGCGTTGGCATTGGGATGATTGCCAGCACCGGCGATGTTCGTCTGGCTGAGTCCGGTGGAGTTTTGTGAAAGATCTTGACCTAATTGACGGAATTTGCCAAGCACCAAATGGGACGGACTTTGGTGGCCATCTTCAAGTAGTTGTGTGGAATGCGGTGGTACCCGGATGGTCCCGCAGGGTGATGCCAGTTTCCCGACGCCGGCGGCAATTGTGTGTGCTCCCGCGTCAGCGTGCCGCCAACGCCAATGCCCATGCCGACGCCATGGTAATGCAGATGCTTTGACGACCCATTCGTCTCCGCATTGTGATGCACTGCAATGTCAAAGGTTGAAAGATTGAGTCATTTGAGCAGCAGGACTATCATATGCTACTTACGCTGCAGTGCGGTGTTCTGATTGGCGGCATTCTCGTCCTGTCGCCGGCACACGCAGATCGCAATGGCCACAATGAGGGCGCTGAGCACCAGCAGCACTCCGACCACGATCAGCACAAACCAGGTCATGTCCACGCCAAAGACAGTGCTAGTCGTCTCATCTGAAATATAGATAGTTTTATTAAATTGTAACGCGTCTTCTTATGTTTATTTATCCACAACTTACTCTGGCATAGATTCTGGACCGACTCGTCGGAGTTGTCGCCACAGTGGTTGACGCCGTCGCACAGCAGATCGGGATTGATGCAGAACTCGCGTGTGGCGCAGGTGAAGTCCTTGCACGTGTGCTCTGCAAAGGATAAGCACAAATGTCAATTGATGTACATATGTGATGTTTGCGTTCGCTTGTCTACTCACTGGGATCCTTCACCGATGTTATCACCAACTTGAAACCGTTCGCATCTGTACCCCAGCCATCGGTCACGTACTTCAGCGTCACGAAATTCGTGCGCGTCAATATCGCATTCACTGTGTTCTTCGTGTTGCGACAGGAGATGTCAATCTGCAAATTAAATTAATATTAATAATAATTAGCTAGTCGTTCATTTGTCAGCACGCTTCCTGGTTGAAGCACATGAGCTTTGCGAACAAGAGAAATCTCTTGTAGCTGTATAGGTAAAGCAATTTCCTTTTGATTTAGCCAACTGTTATTGTGACTAGTGCTTTAAATTTGCGCTAACCTTGCAGCAGCAAATAAATAAATAAATACAAATAACAAGAATTACTAGGAAATAGCCTGAGCTCAACCATATGCCCTATACTTTCCTCTAAGTGCCCTTCTATAACTTAAGCTAACATAGCTTTGCCGATGCTAAAAGTCTAATCAAATTGCTTAAACCCAAACTTTGCTTTCAAAATTCCAAGCAGCATTTCCTCACTTAGCACTTTATCATCATTAGCTGCGCTTAAGCTTAAGTCCACAGGTGAAAGCTTTACAATCGCTTCTCGCATACACCCATTAATATGTGTGTATATTGGGCACGCCCATTAAGACCTAGTTTACTGCTTGAAAAATGCAAGTGCAGCTTGTTAGCAGCGCTCCAAGGACGAAAGTCGGATCTCGTGCGTGATGTTCCATCAATGCCATGGCAACTGGTGCCACCCACCTAAACGCCTTGGGAGGGCATCAGCTGCCATGGGGCTCAGCTGCACATACGGGCTATAATCGCATTGGGCACATATGTATGTATGTCTGTATGTACAGTACACAAATGCAGCATATGCAGGGCCAATTCCAGTTTCAGGAAGCTGTGCCCGCATGGAAATGTGCAACAGTCAATTGGCCGTAACTACTCAAGTCGATAGAGAAGTCTTCAATTATACGCATAAGAGCTTATCATTAATCGTTCGAGTGGAGTTGGTTCGATTTAGCTATGTACATATTCATTATGTACTTATTTGTACATGGCCAGAATGACGATAGCGTGCTCATCGATTATTATCGACTTTTAGTTGTATGTTATCAATAACAGTCGATTTTATGGGCGTGGGAAAGCATGAATAATGCTTTATCGATTTGAGGTTTAACGACATGTTCTTCATTTTTCCAGCCTACCAGTGGTCGTCGCACAAAACACTTTGTCTGTAGAAGATAACTACAATTATAATATTTCAAGTTTGAAGTCTCTATCTATACTGGCGTTCATTAAGGTGTTCGTACATTGTACATTGCACAAATTCAATATACTATGAATACCTTCGGTATCAGAGTATAAAAACCTGCAAAGACTGCCACAGCCACTGTCACTGTTGCTGTTGACGACACTGCCCCGCTTTTATCACCATCAGCATCAGCATCATCATCATCATCATCATCAGCGATGCCGCAAAGTGCACAAAGTTGATGATGAAGTAGTCTCTATTGCCACGTGCCACGTTCGCTCTGTGTAAATTTGTAATGCTGCTGCCTGTAACCTAAAAGTTGCACCAGGGTTCATCAAAGTACACGTCGCACCCACACCCACACACCCACACACACACACACACACCCACACACACACACACACATACACTGTGTATGCGTGTCATCGCTGAGGCCTTTGCTGCGGTTGTCTTTCTTGACACAACGTTCTGGTTTCTGGCAGCGACTGCTGATCCCGCCTCCTATGTGGCAGTGCCAGAGTGGCAGTTGGGTGCAGCTGCAGTTGGTCGGCATCTTCGACGTGCGCCGCTTTGTGGAATATTTAAATTTTGTTGCAGCCTCAAAAACGCAAAGTTTCCACTACATTTTCAGCTACATTTACCGCTTGCCCCGCTGCTTTGTAGTCACCTCACACACACACACACACACACACCCATAGTGCGGCAAACATTTTAATTTAGTATTTTTGTAGTGACAACTCCTTTTGTCCCAAATTATTTACATACCGAGACACTCTCGACCCTCGACCCCCAACTCTCTTAACTCTCTCAACTCTCGCCTTCCTCCACTCACACGCAGCACTCACAAAATGTTATTGGTTTTTCGTTTTCGGGTCTGCAGTTTTGGTTGCTAGCTCGCTTTGCTGCGGCCGGTGGCAAATGCAAATGAGCCCAAGACTCGAATTAAGTTGCATGGAAATTCATAAATCTCACCGCATCGCTCATACGCCTCATAGTACAAAGATGCACGGGTAGCAGCACGGGTAGAAAGCAAAGCTTCTTACACCACATGCAACCGACTCTGACTGGAAACAGGTGCCTGGAAGGGTGAGAGGTAGGCGGAGGGGAGGGAATGGGGTTTCCGAGTAGTTGTAAGTCTGTTGCAAAACAAGCCACTTGGCAAATATGGAAGCAAAGGCTCTTAAGATATGACTCGGCAAAAAACAATAAGCAAAAAAGGCCAACCAGTTGTGTGGGAGAGAGAGAGTGCAGAAATCCCAATGTAGAAACGTGGCAATCAGAAAATAATAATCGGCTTTCAACTACAAAGCCCTTTCTTCTAAATACTTTTTAATATAGATGGTTTTCTTATGTTAGTTGTATATAAAAAAAAAATTGGTAAAACAATGTGTAAAACTGATCGGAAAGTAAACTAATTGTTACTTAATACACATACACATAATAAAAAATACATTTCATTAGCCCTAGCAAACGTATAACTAATAGTTTTAGATTAGAACATCAAACTGTACTTTTTTCTTTCAAAATGTATATATTATAACTAAAAGCAAAGTTTTCCACAGGACCCACAGGCAAACACGACTTCTGAAGAGCGAAACAACCTTTGGCAAGGTAATAAGCGCAAAATTGATTGGCTTTCTGTCGTAAATGTCAGTTCTGTTCTGTTCTGGACTTGACTTTACGTAATTAGAAGCTTAAACTGCCATCGATTTTATCATAAGCATTGACTCGTTAATTTTTTATGGTACACTCGGGGCCGACATAGCAATTATTATGTACGAGAATTTCATGTGGTTTTTTTAAGTAACCAAACAGAAGTTGTATGCTGAAGCTAAATAAAACGACTACAACATACTTTGTACTTGATTTCTTTGATATTTTTGAGTTCACTACTCCAAGTCTTGTTACAGGGCATCTGCTAGTGCATCACTACCGACCAGAGTAAACTGACTTGTTTGGCAGCTGCATTATTGTGTGGTTTCACTGGGATTTAAAGAATTTAGCTTATGCTTATGTGCTGCATTCTGGCCACTTGCCTTGGCTTACATTGCACACACACACGTATACACATATATATATATATATATATATATATATATATGTATAGAGCCACGCCCTCAGGCACACATACTCAAGAACGCATAAAATAATATATATTGCAGTCAGGCAGTGGGGCGTATGAAAAATGAAAATTGTTGCTGATAAAATCAGAGCGCTATCAGCAAAGTCAGCCGGCAGTTGGCAGCTGCCAGTTGGCGCCGCATTGCAACCGCAGTGGTGCAGCTGCCAGCCAACGAACCCAAACCACCCATCAAGCGACCGACCGACTGACATTCTTACCCGTTGTCATCATTGCAAATGTCGCAGCGACTAAAATTATGCCCATATTTTCTCTGTACAACACATACATAGATATGTGAATGTGTGTGTGTGTGCACAACGGAAACCCCCACAGGGATTGAACCTAAAATGTCAGTGGAGGCATCAACGTGCTCCGATTGTGCATGTGGATCAGCAGGCTGCGACACAAATTGCAATGGCTTTTTCCCATTCGCCTTTGACGACTTTGCCGGCAATGATTGCCCTTAACTTTCGCTATTACAATTACTCGCATCTCGCATCGTGCGGAATACTTTGATAAACCGCCACAAAGGTCCCATCCGGTAGAGAGTTATAATTAATGATGACATACTACGAGAGACAGTGATTAGATGTTCAAGTTCCAGCAATGCTAAACAGAGTGGCTATCGGTTAGACTAGAAAATAAGTAAGACTGCATATATATATATTGATATTTCGGAGACCCGCTAATTCGTATATTACGGCTGCTAAATTAATATAGAGGCCAAACAACATCAAAACTGCCTTGGCAACGAAGATTTCATGGTGTGAGAGTCTTAAATATTGAAAAGGCACCCAAGAATTGCTTTGTATTTTTCTATAACTCTCGGTACACTTACCTTGGCCGTTGAAACGGCATGGGCTCCATCATAGACCAGCAGATGATCATTGCAGTCCAGCTGGAGCATATCGAAGCGCAACATGAAGCGCTGCAGGATCGAGTGCGTCTGAAAGGTGATGACACAGTCCAAATTGCGCTCATTCTGGGACCACAGCACGGCGCCATCAATTTTGCGATAGAGCTGCTGCAGAAAGTGATTCTTGCACAGCGATTGCATGTAATCTACAATAAGAGAAAAAAGATCTTCGGTTAGTGAGGACGCAAAGGACTATAAAATGGCAATGTTGCCACTGTTTAATAATACTGAATAATTTAATAATTCTGTGGCGAATTCGTTGCGCGCTTTTAAGGCCACCAGGCAACCGGATGCCACGTGCTGCTCCAGCTCCAGCTCCAGCTCCAGCTGCAGCGCAACTTCTAAACTTCCTTAAACTTAATGGTTGTGATTTCCACAGCGGTGGCCAAACCGACAGTTGCTCCGTGCGTTGCGCCGGAAAATGTGCACTTAAATTTTAATGGCAGAATGAAAAATTCATTTACGCTTCGTTTCACGTATTGCTGGCACATGTTTCCCATGCATTTACTTAAGTACAGCTACTCGTTTATTTTTATTTATTTATTTTTTTTTGTGTAAATGTGTGCAAAGTATGTGGCAAATATGGACTTTTTTATTTTCAATATAGAAAAAAAATAAATAAAAGAAACTTGTCAAAGTAAAAAGAAAATAGGAAACTTACATTCGAAAAATAGCTTGTATGTTTGAAGAAAATATGTATTTTACGGGCATAAAGCTACAAATTAGAATTAGAAATCAGTGTTAAGCTAAACGTTTAAGGATGCGGCATAAAAAGGAATGGCAAAACTGCTTTTCTCTTGAGACATGCGGCGGCACTTCGTTACAGGCTCATTTCATACTCTATAAAAATGCAGCTGACTGGAGTCAGCAGCTGTTAAAGACTATAAACTGCATTCTATAAATGACTTTCAATTAGTTTTAATAATCAGAACTATTGCGCTTAAGTGCGAAATCCATTAACATGAAATGAACGCCATTATCAGGAGCGGCTGACGTTGCCCATTGGCGCTGCATGCAAATGAAGTCGGCCAAACAGGACAAAATTGTCGCATAAAAGCCAAAAGCGTGCAGGGACCAACTGGCGATATTCGAGATTTTAATGAAACGCACACACACACTCATAGTATGTGTGTGTGTGTGTGTGTGTGCGGTTGGGGATGGGGGCGTGACGGGCGTTACGTGCGCGCCTGATTTCAGGCAATTTCCTGCTTAGCAACCGCTTCCGCTCTCGCCGTCGCACTAATTCAATTTCGCTTCACTAAAGCGCACACGAAGGCGCCCACCGCGGCGAAAGGCGAAAGAGCAGCTGAAAAGATGTTGGTCGCAGCGGGGGTGGCGCAGGGGGCGAGGCAGGCAGTCAAGGAATTTAGTGCAAATTCGTTTTACGCCTTCGCCACACACACACACACACGCACGCTAGCATAAGAGAGGGAGTGTGTGAGGTAGAGAGAGCGAGAGAGCAAGCTGGCGTTGCCACACGTTTGGCAAATGCTTCATTTGCGGGCGTTGCCATTGCTGGTCGTCGCGTTGCCAACTTCAAAATTGAATTCACAATTGAATTGAATTGGCGGCAACAGCGGCCTTTTGTTTTAGTCTATCTCGCACTGTCTCTCTCTCTCTCTCGCTCTCTCTCTCAGCTACCGTCCAGGGGCTCGGCACAGACAGTTTTGCGTGTTTTATATGTAATTGGCAATTTTGTTACACATTTCGCTTTGATCTTCGCCGCTGCCAGGTGAGCAGCAGCAGCAGGTAAATGGGGGTGGTTTCAGGTGGGCGGATGCACAAATTTGCCGCAAGGCATTTGCCAAATAATTCACGATTGCCCCGCTAACGAAATGAAACTTTTCGTTGCGGTTCGTTGGCTTTTTATATTCCAAACTTTACACACATACACAGACACACACGCACACAGACACACTGGTTACTGCTAACCCAAGATTGATTACAGTTTCAGCTTTTGGCCGAGTTGCTGATGTGCCCGGAAGTTTCTTTTTGCAATAATACTGAATAATTTAACACACACACACACACACACACACACAGACAGAGTCCTTTATATACTATCCATGCATGAACGATTAAATTAAGTTAAATATAAATTTGTTACTGTACACTGTACAGATGTATTTTCGATTTGCATGCCAGTGTTGTGAGCTCCTTTTACTTTTAGTTAACACTGTCGATTGCCATACACAGTGACGGGCGACAAATGTGCTGCAAGGGGGGGCCAGGGGCGAGTTAATGCCGGAATAAGCATGAGCTCAGAGACAGTGAGAAATAGAATTTCTGCACAATTTGACACAGGCACAGTCACAGGCAAAGGCAAAGGCACAGGATACCAGCTGCCAGAGGACATATAACAAACAGATAGAGCGAGTCTGGAGTTATCCGGGGCACAGTTGCCAGCGGAGACAACTGTAAAATATCAATTACGGTTGAAAGTAAAGTGCTCGAGCATATACATATATAGTATTTCCATGCAGCCACGGCAACAGGAGCGAAATCCTTCAATCATCTCCAGGCAGGCTTCGCCGGCGAGTGCACTGCAGCGTAAAGTGTTTGGGAGGACATAGTATCTACATAATATCAGGATTACTCATATTGCCGAGCAGCTGTGCCACAGTCGCTGACATTGGGGATTTCAGATGTACTACAAACACGACAGCAATCCGTTGGGAAGTGAAGGGAACAGGAGAGACAAACAGAACTCATGTGACAACTGAAGCTAAGGATATACATTTTCTATAAATTACAGTGAGAAAAACAATTCCATTTGCAGCTGCTGGGCGGCCAAATGCGAAACTGCAGCGAGACTACCACCCCTTTAGTTTAACCCACCCTCTCACCCACCCACCCAGCATCAGCCTATGTTCATACACTTATACATAGAAAGAACATGATATAAGATCAAGAAAATTATCTTAGCTCCGTAAAAAAAAGGTCGGCTAAGATTTGAGTGTAAGATTCCAAAGGATTAGGGGTTCTTTCTAGCCTAATTTTCTGTGTGCTGCCCACAAAAGGTGCAAAACATTTGCTAATCTACTAATTCTGGTAGAGTTTATATAACTTGGTAATACCCATAATCACCTGAAGATACTACAATTCCCTCGTGCCGATCTTTATTTTGTCACGTTCCCCACAATTGCAAAAACCGAATGAGGTGAAGCTTAAGTTTTACGATTCCGCTTGAACATATCCTGCTGGCAGCAAAGTCCCCAAAGCAGCCTTCGTAACATTCTGTGGTCATTCGAAATGGCCTCAGCTGAGCCAACTAAATGGGCAACAAATCCAAGGCCAAATTATGGCTCAGGGTCTTAGTTGCCCCAAATACGCACTAAAAAGATTTCCATTTCCATTTCTGGTTTTGGCTTTTTTATTTCCTGCTGTTGCTGTTGTTGTTGTTGTTGTTCTTTTTTTGGTGTATTAAGAGCTCAGTTTGCAGAAAATGAGTTCATGCTTTGGGCCCACGTTGAATGTTTCTCGGTTCGGTTAATGGCTAGATTAGTTAGTCGAAATGTCATTTGTTAGCATGAAAGCAAGCGATGCCAAAAAGGATTAAAATTAGCATAATTAATTTCAAGGACTTACGTCCTTACACAATGGTTTATGTTCTTGTTATTAATCGAAATTGCCGCAGATTTCGTTCGTGATTCAATAGAAATTCTCGCTTGTGATTTGTATTTGGGTAACGGATTGAAGAATGCATCAATTGTGTGAGCTTATTTATTTGCAGAGAGAAGCAGTGGAAAAGTAAACAAAATATAGTAGTAGTAGTAATATATAAATCGATAAGAGAAGTTTCATAGCTTGCGCCTGTTTCAGGCGGATATGACACATTAATTTAAGGAACGGAATTTTGTGGAACACCAATTGTTTTTGTGTGCTACATTTAGTTTGTTTGATCTGAGAAAGGCATTGCCATTTGAAGGAAGAAGCGAAACGATTAAAAAAGTAACACTGGCATCTTACAGAACAAAGAGTAGAAATAAAGCAGTAAAGTTCCTCCAAAAGCAAGAAGTTATTCTGACATTGTCAAATTGCAAAACTAAGTACACGGGGAATTGATTTTGAATGCTACAAGAGAAAAAAATCGACAGCATGCGAAGTCACAATCATGTTCCACATGAAATGTCTTTTGAAAGGCGTTTACAGGACAACGTTTTTTCTCCAGACAACAGAGCTGCTTGCCAAAAGGCAAACAACCAAAAGGACAAGCCCGAATTGTGTCATCTAAGCTGCGGCGGGGCACTCAAAAACGGGCAACCGCATCATAACGCACAGGACCGCAGATGTAATAACGGGCCAAAGGATTCTCCGAGCGCAGCAAAAACCGCGAGGATACCAAACACACTGATGATGGGCTATTTGAGAGCTTAATGTATCCGGCCGAGGACAGCGCAAACCACTGACGGAAGTATTTGCTGCCCTTTAATGCGTTTGCTCAAACTCAGATGACAATGATGCCTGCCTGCTGCCTGCTGCCAGCATCCTTGCTGCTTGGATGAGAACTTTGCCTGCTGCTTGCACTGCACACACACACACACACACACACACATACACAACACATTCGCGTTGATTTCTCTGACAGCTGAATTGGCAAAAGGAATTCCAATGCATACGTATCGCTCCCCTTCTCCAATCTTCTTCCTCGCTCCTCTCCCTTACTCACTGTATCTCTCTCTCTCTCTCTCGCTGCGAGAACTTTCTCGTCGTAGTTTGAGCAGTGGAAAATTATGTTTACCTTGGCCCAACAGTCTAACGTCTAATATCGAGCTTAGCGTCTTCGTTTGAGCGTACTTTTACGTCTTCACTGACTACCCAATTCCCCACTAAGGACACGCAGCGCCTGCTCGCTGTCGATGTCCTGACGTGGGCGGACAGCTGCTGTGGGCACCTGTTCGTCGCATTACTCAGCCGTTGCGATTCCAGCAGTAGCAACGACTGTTTGCCCAAGTCTTAGTGGCCCTGGCACTAAAAGCTGCGCCAGGATTACGTCTCTCTATCAAATATTCAATGCACTTTTCATGTGTGCTAAATATGTGTATACTAAGTATTCCCGGTGACCAACATGTAGCGGATAATGTGCTGCTTTGTTGGAACATGAACTTGTATATATATAAGTATAAGAAAACTATGAGGAATCGGATTATATAGTCTCTCTAAATCTACTATCCGAATAACCTAAAGTTGTAAAAATAAAAAAAACTTCGTCGATAAATATAAATGGAATATATGTTTAAGCATTAACTGCTTTAACTTAAACGCTGCAAGAGTTAACAGCATTTTGCTGGACAGCTAGGACAATGAGCATTTGCTTTTGGCATTTCCCAACTCGCCTGTTCCTGCTTTGGAAAATCTGCTTGACCGCCGACATTGAAATGCAAATGTAATGTAAATATTTTAAACTAATTTTCAGTGATTATGCAAAGCCGCAAATAAATCTGCAGCAATGGCACAAAATGCATGGGGCCAAAGCCAAAGCCAAAGCCAGCAAACCCCGAAACGGACTACAGCTCAGGACTAAGCACCGCAAACAGGAACAACAAGAATGGCACGTAACGGAACCGCAGCTAGTACCTAAAGGCAGCTACCGACTACCAGGCAAGTGCGTGGATCCTGTCGGGTTGAGGGGACTTTTGCACTTCGGACCGTGGCCGAAACTTTAGCTTGAAATCCGCTTGAATTTTGGTCCTGTGTGTATGGTTGGCAACAAAAATAATTTCGCTGGCTCGTTTGTCAAACTAATGGCAGGAATTTACGCAATTTAAGTAACAAAGGTTAAACAATGAATTTCCTGTTCGCCAATATTGAATTTAGCTGACCTAGCCCAGTCAGGCCAACAGGCATTCGTGCTGTGAAGAAGATGTCATCCCTGCTCCCCTCCCATTGCCAAGCCAAATCACACACAGTTGACTAAACCAACCAAGTGCTGCCCGCCCGGCTCCTGCTGCTCCGGCTTCTGCTCCTGGGCAGCAGCAGCTGCTGGCGAGCTCACACGCTCCATTAGCGCGTCCACAACTCATCGGTGGTGTGAGTTTTGCTTTCATGAAATATGTGTATATATATCTAATTGAAGTAAATGCTTGTCGTGCAGCAGCCTAGAGTCCTGTTTACTGCTATTGACACGCCCACTGCTATTTTCAATTTAATTGAGCCTTTGGGCGCCGACTGCCTAGATTTTTAAGCACTTATCTTTAACGTTATCCTGATAAGCAGCTGAGTTCGAGTTCTTAGATCGTCCTGTCTCCTAAAGTTGAGCAAACACACTTATTTTTGCCAACTTCATCAAACGGCAGTCCGGGCCAAGGTAGCAGCTTAAACGCATCATTAAACTTTTGTCGGGAGCAAGTGACGAGTAACGGGAAAACTGCAAAGATGTGGCAACCTCAAGCAGAGGCCACTCGAGCGTGCAACAAAGACGAAGTGTCAAACTAATGAAACGACTGAAAAGGACTTTTCTCTGCGTGGGAGCGAAAGAGACAGAGAGAGAGAGAGAGAGAGAGAGAGAGAGGACGTTGCCTAATGGCCATTAAGTTGCACTGTGTTTTCCCCCTCGTCCTTCATGCCATTGCAATAATCAAGCAAATTGTCGCCTGTCAAAATGTTCCAAGTTGCAAAGTGCGAAACTTTGCTGGAAAAGTGTCAGAACAGCAGAAGTACTTCAAGCATTCCATGACCAATTGAGTGTCAGAGGCAGGATATGAAATTAAATGAATGAGTAAATGGCAAGTAATGAGATCTATTCATAAAGTCAAAGCTCTCTCTCTCTCTTTCTGTCTTTCTTTATAAACCACTCGCACTCGCACTCTCTCTCTCTCTCTCTCTTTGTGTATATGCCTCAAGTATTTGATTAGCTACTTTTTTCACTCATTTGATTTTCGATTGCATAATATTCAATTTCTTCGGCTTGTCTATTATTGTATCTCTTCTCATTCACTTCCTTTTTAGCTGTTTGAACTGCTCGCTCTTATGTTTGTGCCCCGGAGTGCCATTACAAATGTCACTTGGGCAATTAGCGCCTCTTTCAGAGTTTTTGCTCTTTGTCGCCGCATTCGCAGAGTTTTTGCATACTTTGATTGCCAACTGTTTGGCGGTTTCTTTTGCCATCTGCCATCTGCCTCTTTGATTGACATTGGCCACTGCCTTGAGTTTGCCAACTTTTTGGACAGCTGCTGCTAACTGTGGACAAGGCCGCTTCAAATTTAGTGGCAAGTTCTGAGTTACTTTTAAAACGAGGGCTGGACAGTCTTTGAGTTTGCTTGGGTTATTTAATTGTAATCGATTTGGAATTTCAATTAGTTCGCAAATGGCAGATGGCAGATGGCAGACAAAAGTTTTATATAATTTTCCTTTACTCTTTTCTGTTTGCTGTTATCAGAACGATTAACTTTATCTTCTTCTTTTGCTCTCCTTACTTTTATTTGACTGCGAACTGAGAGGACAGTTTATATCATTGCATTAATCCCCTAGTTTATGAAAAGTTCTATTCTACACTGCTATAATAAGCATTTTACTTCCAGCTCCAAGAGCCGTCATAAAGTGCCCTGGCAAGACCTTATCAGATTGCCATCTGAACTTCTCTTTGCTTTTCCTTGGCAACTTCTTAATTAAACTTCAGCTACCGTCTGCTTTTCTTAAATATTTTTCAAATAATTTAGCTTTATTCATTTAATGAAGAATTTACTTTTTTTTATTGCGTGCAGCTGGAAAAGTAAAATACTCAACTTATGGTCGGGGAAAACAAAGCGCACATTTTTGCGTATAGTTTTCGCTGGCAAGTTTTGCTTTACTGCTAGTTTATTACGCTATTGTTTTCTTTGTTGTTTTCATTATTGTTGTTTACTTATTTCACCGCTGTTTTCTAGGCGCTTGTAGTAATAGTTTCTCAGAGAGAGGGAAAAAGGGGCAAAGGGGCAGAGGGGCAGGGAGGTTTGCGACGTCCACGGAGATAATATTTGCTGCTTTTGTTTTGCGAGCGCGGGATTTTCTTTTATATCCAATGCATATTTTTATACATACCCTGTAGCCGCAACAAATATGGGTAAGAAGGGTTATAGAAAAGCAGACAGACAGTCAATAATTTGATTGCTTGATTAGCATTAACAATCAAGTCGAAATGGGTTCGTTTATTGCTGGTAAAACATATGGAAATCATGTTTATTATTCAGTACAGCGTATCTGCCAGTCGAGTACTGCGGCTTGTTTGCGATGCCTAAGTGGAACACGCACACACACATACATATACAGATACAGCTACAGCTACAGTTGGGACACACCCACAAAACACAGCCGCCAAAACACAAAGCCCATCAGAGCCAACACGAAAGAGGCTTGGGATTCGGTTTTGTTTTTTTTGTTATTTATATACTTTTTTTCTTTGCTGAATAGAATAGAATTTTCTGTGCATTTGATTACAAAAGGGATTCACGCGCCTAAGTGAAAGGCATAAAGGAAATGTTGTACACATTTCGTGTGTTTTTTCAGTCCACTTTCTGAGCTGCCCAGCTCGACATGTTACCCAACTATCTAATATTGTTGTGGGGCCTGTAACTAAAAATACTATATAATTGTATAAATAAGCTTTAATAAACTAATTATAGCTTAAAGCGCTGCAACAATTAATAGCGATTATGAAAACAATAAAAGAATGATAGCAATTAGTGAAGAGCAAAAAGGCCAATTATAAAAAACAAAAATTGTACAATTTTCCATAGACAGTTGCAATCAATTAAAATTCGATTTCGATTCGCGAAATTCGCACACACGAAATGAACAAATTTGAAATACACACAGCTCGCATATCGATTTCAAATAATAACAGTTTACTCGCTACTCGTTTGCCCAGAAATATTGATAAACAACCATTATAAGCCTCCAGTCTGAAACCCTCCTCCCTCCAATCGAAAACCTACCGCATTCATGGACCATTTGCCCAATTTATTGTTTGGCTTTCGGGGTTTTGTGGGGATGGGGATGGGATGGAACTGGATGGGAGCACAAGAGATTTGCCTGTGGCCGTAGCCAAGAGTTCGCAACGCATCAATCCTCGATTTGGCATTGGCATTAGGTTCTCTCCAATCTCCTCTCTCCACTCTCCTCTCTAGCCCGCTGGCGAAAATGTTTAGCTATAAATGACATTTGTTATGCGTTGCTTGATTTCATTCGCGCTGCGATTTTACAGCTATGAATTTATCATATGTAAACGTTTATCTTTCCATTCAACTGTGAACCGAGCTAACGACCGCATCCCATTCTACTATTTTCCAGCTCTGCGGACTGTGGAGTAGTCTGTTTTGAGTGATTCGGGTTATCTATTAAGTAGTTCTTTTTATTCTTATGATTTATGTGGCATAATATAGTCAATTTATTACACTAACAAATAATTTTGATATTTTTCATTAGTGAATACTAGTTTAGTTCAGAGGTGCTTGGATTAGCTTACAGTTAGCTGGCGACTTCGAATTTTAGAGTAAAGAAATTGCGCATACGTAAAATAAAATGTTAAAATCTAAATCATAAATAAACGTTCGTTTTGCAACAAAATGATGAAACATAAAATAAAATACAATACAATTTAAAAATCTCTTTAGCAAAACAGACTAAAATATTTGAAAAATGGAGCATTCCCGCTGCCAAATGCTGAATTGAAAAATCGCAAGCATCGTATAAATCATAAAAAAGGTTTAAGCTTATCCAAATGCTGTGGTATGTTGCAAATCTCTATGCGTATGCGGATGGATTCTTATGAAATTAAAATTTATTGCTTCCGCAAAGCTGTCATAATGTTAACCCCTGTCCCCCTGCCCAGCTGCACGTGCCATCCCTTTTGGCAAAGTCTCATTCATTTTTGAATAATGCCGCAGTGGCAACTGGTCCCCCAAATCCATCCATTCATATTTATGCCAAACAAAAAGCAAAAGTTTTACGCCATTTCTTGGTCGTCGACGGTTGTTTTTCTCACAATTTTATTGGCAGTCGGCCATCAGCGACTGTCGGAGTCTGCCAAAAGGATATCATCACCCCTCTCCACGAGCAACGTGACCCATTTTGTAAAATTCTGTAATGCTCGTATTATTGCACAAAGCGACACAATTGCTTACAGAAGGGAGGGGAAGTTGCTGAAGTCCACAAAGTGCCAACTTGGAATCTTATTTCTGGAAGCAACTGATTGTGATGTCATTTCACGATAATAACGCAGTAGTATATAGTTACTATCTTTAATAGGGTTTAACGTTAATTCAATTTGTATTAGATTTTGAAAATCCTGCGAGATGTTGGGCACTTATCAGACTTGTACACAAATACGTGCAGTACCTCTGTGAAAAGTTAATTATAATACGATGATGTGGTAAACATTTAACAAATTGAATAAGTCCTAAATCGTAGCACGGAGGATGCCAACAGACAGGGTGTATAACTCAAGCACAGGCCCCAACTTGTGCGCTTCAGATAATTTGAAGTGAACACACAAAGTAATTATGAAAACCACTTGCAAATACGAAAGACAGACAGGCAGACACACACACACACACACACACACACACACACACACACAGGGTATATATTTACACATGTAAGTGACTGGTGACTGGCTTGGCAATGGGCAACCAGAGAGCTCGGCAGCCAGGGACCTGGCCAAACCAGTTTGCCTCGAGTCGCAGCTCGTGCGAGTCATTACAAGTTACGCTAATCAAGTTGAACGTGCGCATCAGCAGCAGGAGCAAGAGCAGGAGCAGGAGCAGTGGGGCGTGGCAGTGAGCCGGATGGCTGGCAGACCGCTGGAGGGTGAAGACAGGCAAGACAGCAGCGCCGAGTGTTCGAGACAGGAAATGACAATTCAAATTAAAGACAAAGGTCCAAAAAATGCACGAGTGTGAGGGGCGAAATTGGAGTTGCAGGACCTGCCTACGTAACGTTTCGCATTGCCACTTAACATGAAATTAATTATGAAACTTTTGTACAACATTTTGTTGAACGAGTTGTGAAAGCCTTCAATGCTGCCAACGGAAGCCTTTTGGCCTCATCGCCCCGTCGCCCCTTTGGCCAAGTGCAATGCGCAAAAAATACAAAAATACAGCAACAAAAAAACACAAAGTTTCAACGCGCCTGGCAATGAGCATGGGAAAATTAAGTACACGCCACGTGAGCCACAAGCATTAAACAGCAGTGGGGGGCGTGATGCGTGCGCCTATGTGTGCGTGTGTGTATACGTGTGTGTGTCTGGCTACAGCACATGCAGCAGCAGCAGCAACAGAGCTAAGCATCGCTGCTGCTGTTGTTTTGATGTCGCCTCCGGAAACTAGCAAGCAAAAGGCAACAACACCAAACAGTCAACGGCGGGGCAAATCCGAGCGTCACCCGAGCTGCGTTTTGGGGGGGAGCTGCAATTAGACGCGCACTTCGCAGCAGCAGCGGCAACGGCAACCGGAAACGGGCCCAAAAAAGTATGCAACAACATTTTTACAGCACAAAGTTTTGCCACCGTCGACGTCGACGTCGGCGTCGCTGTTTACTGACTTGTAAGTTGTTTTACTTGAAAATTTTTAATTATGATTTAATGTTAAAATACGGAAATAATTTGCGGCAACAACTTTCGTCGTCGCCGGGACGTCGCGTCGTCGTCGCAACGCTTCAGCAATTTCATTCCATTTGCCAGCAATTGCAGTGTTTCAACCTACCCCTATGAAACATGTAATTTGTGTGGTTATGTGTGTGTGTGTGTGTGTGTGTGTGTTTGTGTGTGTGAGCAGCATGAAATTATTGAAGATGATGTAAACAGCTCATTACATAAGATTAATATGCAGCAAGTCAAATAACTAGAAACATACTTGGATTGAATTGGCTGTTTGTGTTGGGAACTACTTTTGATATTAATGTGGAATGGAAAACTGATAAAAGATATAGTACTTATGTGATTAAATATTTTGGTGTATAGCTATATAATTTCACTTAAAACAAATATAATATATTTGATTATTCATTAGTCGATTGAGTGCTTTTATTTCTTACTAATTGAAGTCAATTTCCTTAAATTGCCGCTTTGATTAAAATGTGTTTGGGGGCTTTTAGCACACATCCTAACGCAACCTCGCACACACACACACACACACCCGAACACACGCGTGTGTATGACAAGCTGTTTAGTATGCAAGTGGCCTTCTCATCGTAAAATTGTATTTATATGTTGTTTATTCTTTGCATAAACAATATGAACAATGAGAATGAATAACCACAAAAGACAACAACAAAATACATTTTTTATAGTTGAAGCATTTTGTTTTTGGTTTGTTGGCGCTTTTTTACAACATTTTCATGCGCTTTTATTACATTTCCTCGATGAAATTTTATTGTCCTGCCAAAGAAAAGCAAAAAGTCACATCAAGAAAAAACAGCAACAAATTGTGTGCAAATATTTTGATGCATGGACCACAAAACAGAAGCTGAAATAAGTAAAAGCATAAAAAAACCGAGACAAAATGACAAAATGTATTACATTTGCCAGTGAATTGGATTTCTTGACTTGCCGTCAACACATTTTGACTTATAACATTTCGATTGTTAGCGTTTGACTAATCAAGATTCTTGATGCATTGGAATCGTTTCAATTTCAACATAGAATCATGCTGAAATTTATTTAAATTTCATTTCGAATGTCTTTTTATGTATCCCATT
This sequence comes from Drosophila flavopinicola, assembly GCA_035042425.1. NCBI lineage: Eukaryota > Metazoa > Arthropoda > Insecta > Diptera > Drosophilidae > Drosophila > Drosophila flavopinicola. Next base: position 5,195,058 of record JAWNLL010000452.1, on the reverse strand, counting down.
TTCTATTTAGTACTTTTCTTATATTTTTATTTTGTGGTGTGCAATATTAATTACGATTGTTTTTCCCAATTGTAGCAACATTTTTTAATTCGCTTTTAAAAATTTATCAAATTATTAAAGTGTCAAAACGGCATGCAAACCCTCAATATAAATAAAACCAAACTTTTATTTTAGCCAAACAAAAATTATTTGCTGTTAGTCGCAAAAGTTCAACGCTGAGTAAAAGGGACAAATTGTTTTTCGAAATTCAAGTGGACACAGGACAAGGGTAAAAGTTGTGCAAAGCTTCGATTTTTGGCACATACAAACAGCAAAAACAGAAGGATACTTATATATATATATATATATATATATATAAAGAAACGTAAATACTCACAGTGTTTGCTCTTCTCGGCGGTAACTTGGCTCTGCGGCGTTTGGGCCACAATGGCGAATAGCATGAGAAGCATTAGAAGCCATTTGGGAATGCCCGTTGCGGGACTGGCTGGGCTCCGGGTCGGTGTCCGTAGTCGGATACGTGTACGTTCGTGTGTTAAGCTAAGGTCAGCAGCGTGTGCGTCCGCTGGCGGCCCGGGGCCACATGATGTCGGCATCAGCAGCATTCTGCTGGCTCAATTTTCGCGATTTTCACGATTTTCACGCTTTTCACGATTTTCACTGTTGCTGCTGCAGCCGGTCAGAAAGTTTGTTGCTGCTGCTGCTGCTGCTGCTCCTGCTGTTGATCTAGCAAACAATTTTCCTTTTGTTCTCGGCACATTTGTCCTGGCAAACGTCATTGTTTCGCAATTAAAAGCATTCATTTATGAGTTTCCGCTCTGCACAACGATTTAATGCTCAGCCAGTTGCTCGTTTCGACATTTCGCCCGATTCCGAATTAATTGTCAGTTGCTGCATTTATCATCAGGCCTGCAAAAGAGAGAAAGCGCTCAGCAATTAGAAAGTGCATAGGGGAAACAATAAATTCAAATGGGAAACTCGTTTATGAGACGCGAATACAATTAAGATATACATTTCGTCTGAAATTGATAAGCATTCGAGTTTATATTCTATTTATTTTGTCATCCTAAGCAAACTGGAGGTACATTTTGAGGGTCTCCGACGCTTTCTTCTATGCATTCGAAAAGAGTATTAAGAGCCGTAAGTTCTGTCTGACTGAAAGGAAACATATACTAACATACATATATACAAGCTTCAATCATTTTGAATAACTGGCAGTATATGTAAAAGTATGTCATTTCCAAACCGCAACGAGACTATTATGTGCTGATGTAAAATTCATAAAACAGCAGCAAATCTCAAGGAAATAATATATAGGGGTAATTTCAAAATGCTGCACAGCGCTATTATGCTATTTAGCCTGAGACTTCGTATCTCGGAGTACCCTGAAGCCACTCTCAATGGCAGGTCTTGGCGGCGGCATAACGATCCAGCGCTTCAGAAGTATCACATAAATCGAGAAATCGATGCATAAAATTATGCAGACGCTCGGGGGCAACTGCAACTGCAACTGCAGCAATGGGCGTGCACGGAGGCGTATGCGCATTTAAAAGCGCATATCAAATGAGATATTACGTATACGCAGCGATGCACAGTTTATCATTTGAGCACAGGCGCTGCCATTATACGTGTATACATGTGTGTGTGTGTGTGTGTGTGCGTTTGAAATAATAATGAAGCTCAACTGCATGTCTGGGTAATAAGAAACTAGCGTTGATTTTAAAGAGCCGCCTGATACAGCAGCTGCCGTAAAATAATTTCTTGAACAAATCAGAGGGGCGGGCAGTGGGCTGGAACGGCGTGTATCGTCTGTTATACAGTGGCTTGGAGCAGGCCAAGCACCACGGGACAGCGGCTGGCATCGCAGCTGCCTTTGTGCCATCAAAAGTTTATCACATTAGAAATCAACGGCAGCCCCGAGCGAAGCGGCTCGGTGGCGGGGCGTGCTCCTCCTGACCGCCCCAGCTACACTCATTCTATTCTTGTGCCACATAAAAGGCAAAATAATAATGAGAAGCCAGAAGCAGCAGCAGCAGTAGTAGCAGCAACAGAATCGGGAACAGAGGCAAAAAAAAATGTATCGCACATATTTTGTTGTGCTTTATTTGCTTGCAGCAGTTCCAGCAGCCTTCTCACTTCCATCCACTCTCTCTCTCTCTCTCTCTCTCTATCCCTCTCTCCGACTCCTTCTCTTTTTTTGAGTACTATTCATGCCTCGGACTTTGGATGTGTCACATACACGCTCACTGTTTGTTATCCTTCGAGCGCTCCAATTTCGCCTTTAATTAAATTTGATTATAGTTTGCCTCATTTTCCCGCTGCACGTTTCCACTTCTCTACCAACTTGACTCACAAATTTGGCTTGGGGCGTTCTTTTTAAAGCAATTTCATTTGGCTTGCCTTCACACAGTTGCTTTGAGGATTCTCAAGCAGTTGACAGACGATTTTTTACTTGTTTGACTTGAAACCCTCTGTGAAAACACGAGCAATTAATATTTTTAGATTTAAAAAATGAAAAATATGCTAATAAATTTATTTCTCTTTGATTAATGGATAGTAATATTAGAAATACTTTGGGTAATACTTTAACATGTGCCAGTTGATTCTGATCAAGAATACTAAATGTGTTTGTCTCCCATGTGCCCAAAAACCCGCTTCAATAGTATTCAAATAAACAGCGCATTTACTTCATGATAATTCGAGTCAAATATTGAAGGTAAGTTAAGCACAGTAAGTACTAAACTTCTCTATATGTATTTAATATCAAGCTGCAGTTTGTTGTTGCTGTTGCAATTGTTCCCTTGGCAACCAATTTGCTTTTGTTGCTGTTCACGGCGTGCTTAACTGGTAATGTTTACAAATCTTCTACTTTGCTTCGCTTGTTCTCTTTTGATTAATGAGAAAGGAATGCAGCCACGCAAACAGATAAAAATAGCATTTGAGTGCGGTTTTATACCTCAAGATTTTGCATAATAAAATGGAAATATTAATTAAAGAATAAAACCCGAAGAAAGGAGGGTTAAATCGTAGCTAGCAGGTAATTAAGGGGAGGCCAAAGTTTTCGCTTTCACCAAAAGAGCGTAAAATGCAATTGCTGTTACATCACTCAGATCTGATGTTGCTGGTGGCCGCCGGGAGGCAGCGGAGTCAGGTGGCGGAAGCCGCAAAAATTACAAACACCGGCTGCATATCAACAAAAAGAGGAACAAAGGCCCAAAAGCAACAGCAACGCGTCTAAAGCGGCTTTAGCCAGGCGAAACAAACAAAACTAACATCAGCAACAATAACAACTGACAAGTGCGACAGTGTGTGTCCATGTATGTGTATGTGTGTGTGAGTATGCATGTAGGTGCGTAAAACATGGCATACAAAATGGGGAAACACAATGGCAGAGTGGACAAAGCAAAAAACAAAAAAAAAACCTAAAAAAAATGGTAGACTACCATACAATTAATGGCCCTGTGGGGTTTCATCGGGCAATCGCTTTGGAGTTTTATTTCTGTGTGTTATTTAGGTCTCTACATGCATGGTACACACACACACACACATATATACTATATGTACATTTTGTGAGAGTGCTAGGATGTTGTTATTGTTAAAATTGTACTGCTTATATTTAGTGTAATTGATTTATGATGCACTGGCAAATGAAGACAAATAAAGTTCAACAATAAACTAAGCGAAGTTTTATGTGCTCCTAGTCTAATAAATCTACTACTAACTATTTCATATCAGAAATATTACACCACAAAATATGGAAAATTTTAAAAATAAAATGTAAGACCAACGAAATGACTTTCCAGTTTTCCAGAATACAGACTCAATTTACGATATCAATAGATAAATTTAATAGAAAATCCAAAGCCCTGTATAATGTATGTCTTGCTAATCCAGTCAATTTGATTTTTCGGCCACTTCTTGTCAAGATTAACGAGATTATACTGTAATAATCAAACAAGCTTAAAATGAGTGCCATATTTATCAAGGTGAAAGCAAAACAAAAAGAAAGCAGCGCAGTAGCTCACATTACACTGAATATTCACAAATTCCCATTAACAACAGTACATTAACTCCAACAAAAAAGCAAAAAAAAAAAGAAAAAGACAAAGCAAAGAGGGAACATAAATACACACACAGACACACATACCTATATTAACTGCTGGTCTCCTATAAACAAAAGAAATTACTTTATATGTAACGGCAAAGTGTTTTTATGTAGCATGTTGGCAACACTTTAACCCAACGCCCGCATCAGGCACCCTAAACAACTCGCCGGCGAATGCAAAAGGACTCGTGCTTGCTGATTGGTGCTCCGTGCTCCTTGCTCTGAGCTCCGTGTTCGCTGCTCGGTGCTCGGTGTCTCTGTCTCAATTTGCGCCTCTGCTTTGCACCCTCGCGCCCCCCCCCCCTCTCACTTAGCACCGTCAAACGTCGCGCTCGTCTGTCTGCCAGTCAGTCTGGCGGCCGCCCGTCTTTTGGCTATGTCCATTTGTCTGCTGAATGGGGACTGCCAACAGCGAGGGCAGCAGCAACACAGCGACGCTACTGGCGCCACTCACACACACACACACACACACACACACACACACACACACAGGCACACACACGTTTGTATTTCATTGCCGTATGAGTAATTTTTCAGGCAACTCGTCGAAAAGCCGCATTGTTTTGGCCAGCGCTCCCTCTACATCACTCACACACACACATACACACACACACATTTAACACACACGCACTTATGCATGTGCATTTTACAGCAATTTCAACCGGTCTCTTCGTTATGCTCTTTCGGTTTTTGGCTTTTATTCAGGTGCCGACGTCTGGCGAAGCTTTCGCGTTGCTTCACGTCATTTTTCATTTTGCGTCATCGCCCTTAAGTAGCGGGCAGGGCACAGTTAGAGGCAGGGGCGGGAACGAGGACGGGGGCGTGGCAGCGGGCTGAGGCACAGACGAAACACGCACATTGCTACGGCAATAATGTAAAACAATTGTCAAGCTTTTAGATATTGATAGATGACCTCGGAGGGTTCTTAACATTCATATTTTGCGATATAAATTCTTTCGATTCTACGCTCGATCAAAGACCCAAATGGCATAAGGCTAACAAATGCGGCTGAGTGTATTAATAAAGTATGATTTGAAAGCAGCTTAAAGCGACCTACGATAAGAATACATTCAGAGTTATTGTTTTACATGTGCTTAAGTTTTATATATAGAACAGAAGCCTAATAAAATGAGTAGTAGCAATGAGTGAAATATGGAAAACGTAGCGGAAAATTAAGGAAACGTCTTATATTTAGTATTATTATGAAGAGAAAATAAGAGATTAATAGCGAGCAGAACTTCAAGAAATTAGAACGTCCATATCGTTCACAAATGATGGAGAATAATTGAGAAATGCAAATGCATAAACTGATAAATGTTAGGCTTTAAACCAAATCAATATATACATATATGTATATATGTATATATGTCTATATAAACAAGGCAGGCATTTCTTTGCAAGGAAAGCAGGAATTGAATTTGTAGAACTGTATAAAATCAGTAAGCTCATATAAATTGAATAACTGTTATAAATCGAATATAAAAAGACGAAAATTGAAATGCCGGAAGCTATACAATTGGCTGGCGTGCTGTCTGGCCACAGTGGCTGGGTCACTCAGGTGGCACCGCATCCGTACGATCCAAATCTGTTGGTGTCATCGTCGCGCGACAAGACGCTCATTCTGTGGAGCCTCACACGCGAGAGCATGAACAACTATGGATATGCACTGAAGCGGAACTATGGCCACTCGCACTTCATTAGCGATGTGGTGCTCTCATCGGATGGCAACTTTGCGCTCTCCGGATCCTGGGATCGTACCATTCGTCTGTGGGATCTGACTGCCAGCGCGACAACGCATCGCTTCGAAGGGCACACCAAGGATGTGCTGTCGGTAGCCTTCTCGCCGGACAATCGCCAGATAGTGTCCGGTTCGCGGGATCGCACCATCAAGTTGTGGAACACGCTCGCGGATTGCAAGTACACCATCACGGACGATGGCCACAACGATTGGGTGTCGTGCGTGCGCTTCTCACCCAAGCACTGCAATCCGCTGATCGTCTCGTGCGGCTGGGATCGCACCGTCAAGGTTTGGGATCTGACGCACTGCAAGTTGCGCAACAATCACCATGGCCACACTGGCTATCTGTCGACGGTGGCCGTCTCGCCGGATGGCTCGCTGTGCACATCGGGCGGCAAGGATGCCAAGGTGCTCTTCTGGGATCTGAGCGATGGCCGCAATCTGTATCCGCTCGATCATCATGATGTGGTCAATGCCATGTCCTTTTCGCCCTGCCGCTACTGGCTGAGTGTCGCCTGCGGCTCGTCGATAGTCGTCTGGGATCTGGCCTCGAAGAAGGCGGCATTTGATCTGTGGCTGGATGATGTGACGCCAACGGCCAAGGGCGATCTGCCACAGTGCCTGTCGCTGGCCTGGTCCATCGATGGGCAGACACTCTTTGCCGGCTACTCGGACAACAAGATACGCGTTTGGCAGGTGCTAACCGGTCAGTAAACACCACATCCTTCAGGACAACACATAAAAGCTAGCTGATTTGTTTATTCTATGTTACGGGACACACTCAATAACACACACAACAAAATAACAAAAATACCTCACAAAATAAACAAATGCGTGCATCCTGTCAGATCTCAGAGCCACCATTAATTAGATGGCACAGCGGATATTTCTTTTATTCCATTTTGCCGCATTAGCATATGTTGTTACACTGTCAATATTTGATTAACAATCCCCCCCTCACCCCTCACCCACAACACACGCTCGGAAAGCACTTATAACGCTTATTTCCTTGAACGGCAAAAGTGTCAAATCATGAGTTTCAGATTTAGCTGCGATAGGATTGTGTGGCCGAGGACAGCGTTGACAAAATGGGGCGACGACAACAACGACGTTGATGTGGATGTGGAAATGGCTTAGTGCCTGAACGAGTGACAACTGGGTCAATCCCAAGACGCTGCAAACGGGCTACGACTCGGGCCAGGACTATGATGACGATAAGCTAAATATGCACGCCAAAAAAAACGTATTCGATTTGGACTCGGACAGATTAATAGCACACGCCGAGGCAACAGTAGTCCTGGTAGTGGCAGCAGAAGCAAGCCTGTCAACAAATCCGCAACAACAAACCGCACTCGCAATCACATTTATTTATTTATTTTTATGTTTAGCAGTTGGCAGTTTTCTCATTTGTGCCCAGCGCAGCACAAAAGCTGACAGGCGACATTTCAAGCATCCCTGGTCGACATATTAGTTGGGATATTGGCGTAACGGTAACGCGGCCGAAACATGAAAGGGTCGAGGTCATCTTAATGATTAATACGGTTTGCAGTGCCAGAATACGCATGTGCGAGTAAGCATCCATAGATGCGTATACGCAAAACTAACTTCACACTGATCAACTGGGGCAGCCTTGCACCTGCCTCACGCAGTCACCTGTATGTGTGTGTCTACACCCGAACGAAAGCCTTCACACACGTATAAGAACGCAACAACGGTACAGTGGTCGCTTGATATGAATAAAAATAATTTATAGAATTTCTTTGCTTCACAACTTTTGAATTTTAGATTTGGTATATTTTAATCGATTTTGAAAAGCTAGAACTTACGATAGTATGAATTGTCCATTTAATACTATAGTATACTATTTTTGTTTGCATTGATTTAAACTTGCTCCTTCCATTGGTATTTTTGTGATTTTAATTAAATTTAAAAGTATATATATATTTAAAAACAGAACAAAAATAACATACTCTAAACTTTATTTAAATTGAACTCGAAGTTTATTTAAATCGCAAACTCTTCAGATTTTGCTTAGTATTGTTTGAAAACTTGACAAATGTAGAAATATTCACAAATTCGATAGATCCTGAAGCAGTAGCGTTTTAATTATCCAGCGACCACTGTATGCTATTACACACATCCTGACCCTGGATACGAAAATGCCTCATACTCATACCTATATACATATGTATGTATGTATGTGTGCACACAACAGAAGTATGTATTCACATAAGTAACTATGTAATTATGCATGTGGCTATGTACAGGCGCTTGGCACTACTTTTATAGTGTACGTTGTAAATATATACACACACACAGGGCAACATTGATACATGTGTATGTCGCTACGTGAAGGACTTTTAAAATCGACCACTAACTACGCCTAAGACGCACTACGCGCAAGCGAGATGGCAACATTAACAGCACCTTCAAGCTTTGCGCTCAGAGAGCCAGAGCGTTTTGAGAGTTGCGGGTGTTGGAGCGGGGTGTGGGAGGGGGCTAACAAGTCATCGGCTTTGCTCGTTTCGCAGCGTAGTATACTCGCTGGCGTAAAAATGTGTAAAACTCAGCTCTCTGATGAATGAGATTAACCGTTGCACACACGCATATACAAATACATACATACATATATGCCGCACTGAAACCAAAGCAACCCCCTGGCACAGGCGCACACGACAAAACGGCTACAGCAACAACAACAACCACCCTCAACACCGACAAAGCACTTGCTGCTGCTTCTGCTGCTGCTGCTGCAGGGCATTGCATGGGTGGGTAGGCTGAGGGAAGTGCGGGGTGTGTGGCGCTTTTACTCGCTACTTTCTCAATTTACTTTTACTACACTGCCAGCAATATTCTTTTTTTTGGTGTGCGTGTGTTTTGTGTGTTTTTGTTGTTATTGTTGACGCTTGCACAAGTTTTATTCTTAGACATTCGACAATGAAATAGTGGCTAATAATTCCACTTCCCTTCAGTCTTAGTTAACGCCCGTTGCTAAATTTAGATATGTTTAATACTCACACTTTATAAAAACGGCAACTTTTTTGACTAGAGAATTAATTGCACTTAAGTTTTGGCGTGCATACAAATTTGTATTGTTGTTAGTGCGCTGTTGCACTCGCATTTATTTATGTGCATTGCATTTTACATTTGTACATTTCACAGCACACACACTCACACACAAATGCATAAACGCACTTTGTGCTGCTTCTACTGTTTGCACACCGTCTGAACGTCTCAACGCTAACACTGCGACTGCGAGTACTCGTCGCTTAGCTCCAATGGCGGCTATGTTAGGAGCTCACACTTAACATCAGGTGGGCAGCCCACTGTTAAGCGTATCGATTAAATGTTATGCTCGGTGCGAGCGAGATGTCAAGTTACACAGCCACAGCGTGATGGGTGGAAGCGGCAGCGCTTTATTTTGTATTGTTATATTGTTAGCATTGAATATACTTAGAGAGTACAACTAAGAAGAAGTGTGGCACTTTTCAATGCATTTCGTATGCATTTCTATTCAATAACACAGCACAATATTGCAATCCTTGCCTAACTGCGAGTTGTTACTTTTGCCCGCTGAGTACGAAAACCAACTGCGACCTTTGGCTGCATTTTGATAAAAGCCGGCGTTGTCTCTGCCAGGAAGCGAACCACCACCAAGAGCACCAGTCAGACGCACCCCCATGTTCTCTCTTTCTCTCTCTCGCTCTCTCTCTCTCTCTCTCTCTCTGAATCTCCCTTTTGTCTGCATAGTTATAGCTTTGTCATTTGTAATACAATTTTACTGTACTCAAGTTTTTGGCGCCTAATTCGCTGTCCAATGTAAGCCCTTCTGGCACTACCTAACCCAACAATGTCAAATGGGTCAAACATAAAGACATTTTCATAATTTTTGGCCAGCACTTAACTATCATCGCATTTGCTAGTAGCAAAACCATATACAATGTACTTTAAAATGTCCTTGTACTTGTGCAGCCACTCACTCACTTTGACAAAGGGGTCTGGTTCCGGGGTGGCTCTTGATGAGGTGTCGGCGTTTCTTATCACTTGCCAAGTGTAACTTGAAACGCTGTGCGTCTAATGTCTGGCTTGACTTTTGTCACGTGAAATGCCCGGGAACAAAATCGATTTCACGCTGTCCCCCCCGACTGTGTGGCAGTGCTGTTTTGCGCCATGTCCTGTAATTTGTCGCCACACTTCAAGGACTGAAACGCCTGTCGCTCGTCGTCGGTGAGAAACTCCCGAAACCCAACAGTATGCGTTGGGAGTCTGGCAGTTTCTTAGTGGAAAATTGAATTAATAAAGAAATTACTGATTCGTTTAACATGTGCCACAACTAAAAAGCCGGAGTATGGTTACATAGCAGTGAGAGTTAAGACACGTAAATTGATTTATTCCCTGTAGAGGAACTTGAGTAAAATGAGTACTTTGTCGGAATACACTGGAATACACTAAAGTTTCTTAAATCTAACAAACACCATTTCTATAGTATACTTATGCTTATTCTTTAGTATACGCCACTAATTCATATGCCCTAGAATACCCTATCACCTTTAATATAATAATACTTTTTTACTTCTTTCCCACTTAATGACGGCACTCGACCAGACGCTTTTGCGCACAGACCTGGCGATTAAGGTCAAACCATTTGCCAGGTGCACAGAAATGGGTAGCTGGAGTTCCGTTAAGGCAGACGTAATACTTATTACACTGCTTCGAGTCGCGTATGACGATACCATCGGCCTTATCGCTACAGTCAGGCTTACCCAGCAGTCTTGCAGCGCTACCGTCGTGATCTTCCGAAATGCTTTCAGATTGGAGACCCTCATCGAATGAACACTCCACCCTACTGGGGAAGTTGCAATACTTTATGTTTGTGTCTATGTAAAGACCTTTGGGACATTGTCGGGGAATGGCGCGTCCGTTGGCGCAGACATAGAACTTGCTACATGATCTAGGGTGCTTTAGATAAGCGCCATTTGGCAATGAGCTACAATCTGGAATTGAGGACTTTTCCGGTAAGGAAACAGAGTCTTTGCTTTTAATTGGATGCGAGGGCTTCTTTGGAACGGAGCTATATTCTTTAACGCCATTTGTGCAGTCTACCAAGCTGGGAAAATTGCAAACCCTCTTATTGATGTCAAAGTAAAGAACTCCTGGACAATGTCGGGGTATAGGAAGTCCATTGGCGCATACGTAAAACTTGCTGCACAACTTTGAATCCCTCAGAAAAGCGCCATTTGGTAATGAACTACAATCGGAACTCTCCCCTCCATCTGACAGCATAAATGAGGGCTCTGTTTTGTCAATGGCATTCTTAATACTTATTGACTCCTGTGATATTGTAGTGGTTAATACTGTCTCCATCGACTTCAACTTATTTTCAGCAACGGAGCTGGTTAGCTGCAGCTTAGGTGCTACAAGGATCTGAGGTTTCTTGTCCTGTTCGATGGGTGAGCTCGGAGGTTTTACTTTAGCTTTAGAGATGGAAATAACACTACTCTTGGTGCTGTTGACAATTTTAGAGCTGGAAATAACATTATTCTTGGATCTGGTGGCTGTTGTAGATTTATCAATGGGTGAATCCGTAGTGGTTGTTACAATTTTAGAGCTGGAAATAACCCTACTCTTGGATCTGGTGGCTGTTGTAGTTTTATCAATGGGTGAATCCGTAGTGGTTGTTACAAATTTAGAGCTGGAAATAACATTATTCTTGGATCTGGTGGCTGTTGTAGATTTATCAATGGGTGAATCCGTAGTGATTGTTACAATTTTAGAGCTGGAAATAGCATTATTCTTGGATCTGGTGGCTGTTGTCGATTTATCAATGGGTGAATCCGTAGTGGTTGTTACAAATTTAGAGCTGGAAATAACATTATTCTTGGATCTGGTGGCTGTTGTAGATTTATCAATGTGTGAATCCGTAGTGGTTGTTACAATTTTAGAGCTGGAAATAACCCTACTCTTGGATCTGGTGGCTGTTGTAGTTTTATCAATGGGTGAATCCGTAGTGGTTGTTACAAATTTAGAGCTGGAAATAACCTTATTCTTGGATCTGATGGCTGTTGTAGTTTTATCAATGGGTGAATCCGTAGTGGTTGTTACAAATTTAGAGCTGGAAATAACATTATTCTTGGATCTGGTGGCTGTTGTTGATGTATCAACGGGTGAATTCGTAGTTGTTGTTACAGTTTTAGAGCTCGAAATAGCATCATTCTTGGAGCTGTCAACTGATGTAGATTTATTAATTTTCGCGCTATTTAATTTTACGGTTGCAGGTTTAGGTTCAAGAGATGAGGGCACTACGCTTTCAAAATGAGGCACACTATTTAGTGTCTTTTGTGCCAGCTGTAAAGGCATTTTTGGCTTGTCATCGCCAATTAGACATTCCACTAAGTTGGGGAAATTGCAAACCTTGTTCTTGATATCAAAATACAGACTTGCTGGGCAGTTGCGTGAAATAGCACGTCCATTTGCACATATGTAGAACTTGTTACAGGACTTAAAGTCTCGTAGATAGGCACCATTCGGCAAGGAGCTGCACACGGATTTTTCTTCCATTGTCGAAGGAGCAATCGAAGGAATTTTCTCACTAATACTTTCTTTTAGGCTAGTGAGTTTAATGTGATTACGATCCGCAATTGCTGGCAAAATTAGTGAAAAGAGCTTAATGTCTTCCAAGCTCATCACTCTAGTTGTTTCCGTTACTCGTAGGTAAGATGATTGATTCTCAGTGCTAGAGGTCTGAGTAGTACCTTCTGCTGATGGGTCAGATACTGCCGAAGAAGATAAATCCTCTGAACTGGATCTTGAGCTCTCAGTAGTGTCTTCTGCTGATGGGTCAGTTAATCCCGAGGAATACGAGCCCTCTGAGCTGGAGCTCTCAGAAGTGCCTTCTGATAATGGTTCAGTTACTGCCGAAGAAGATGAATCTGCTGAAGTGGAGCTGGAGATCTCAGTAGTGCCTTCTGATGATGGTTTAGCTAGTCCCAAGGAAGAAGAACCCTCTGAGCTGGAGCTCGCAGTTGTGCCTTCTGATGATGGTTCAGTTACTGCCGAAGAAGATGAATCTGCTGAACTAGAACTGGAGCTCTCAGTAGTCCCTTCTGATGATGGGTTACTTAGTCCCAAGGAAGAAGAACCCTCTGAGCTGGAGCTGGAGCTCTCAGTGGTAACTTCTGATGATGGGTCAGTTAATCCCAAGGAAGAAGAACCCTCTGAACTGGAGCTGGAGCTTTCAGTAGTGCCTTCTGATGATGGGTCAGATACTGCCGAGGAAGATGATGTCTCGGAACTTGAGCTAGCGCTTTCAGTATAACTTTCCGGTTCAGTCACTGCCGTAGAAGATGAATCGTCTGAGCTGGAGCTGGAGCTTTCAGTAGTACCTTCTGATGATGGGTCAGTTACGGCTGAGGAGGATAATGCCTCGGAAGTTGAGCTAGTGCTTTCAGTAGAACTTTCCGGTTCAGACACTGCCGAAGAAGATGAATACTCTGCGCTGGGGTTGTCAGTAGTACCATCTAAGGACAATTCAGTGACTGCCGAAGAATATAAACCTTCTGAGCTGGAGTTAGCGCTTTCTGTGGAGCTTTCAGGATCAATAACTGTAGAAGAAGATGATGCCTCAGAGCTTGAATTAACGCTTTCAGTAGAACTTTCCGGTTCAGTCACTGCCGAAGAAGATGAATCCTCTGAGCTGGAGCTTGAGCTCTCAGTAGTTCCATCTGATGATGGGTCAGATACTGCCGAGGAAGATGATGTCTCGGAGCTTGAGCTAGCGCTTTCAGTGGAGCTTTCTGGTTCAGTCACTGCCGAAGAAGATGAATCTTTTGAGCTGGAACTTGAGCTCTCAGTAGTGCCTTCTGATGATAGGTCAGTTACGGCAGAGGAGGATGACTCGGAGCTTAAGCTAGCGCTTTCAGTGGAGCTTTCAGGTTCAGTCACTGCCGAAGAAGATGAATCCTCTGAGCTGGAGCTTGAGCTCTCAGTAGTGCCTTCTGATGATGGGTCAGATACTGCCGAGGAAGATGATGTCTCGGAACTTGAGCTAGCGCTTTCAGTAGAACTTTCCGGATCAGTCACTGCCGTAGAAGATGAATCCTCTGAGCTGGAGCTTGAGCTTTCAGTAGTCCCATCTGATGATGGGTCAGTTACGGCCGAGGAGGATGCCTCGGAGCTTGAGCTAGCGCTTTCTGTGGAGCTTTCAGGTTCAGTCACTGCCGAAGAAGATGAATCCTCTGAGCTGGAACTTGAGCTCTCAGTAGTGCCTTCTGATGATAGGTCAGTTACGGTTGAGGAGGATAATGCCTCGGAAGTTGAGCTAGCGCTTTCAGTAGAACTTTCTGGTTCAGTCACTGCCGAAGAAGATGAATCCTCTGAGCTGGAGCTTGAGCTCTCAGTAGTGCCTTCTGATGATGGGTCAGATACTGCCGAGGAAGATGATGTCTCGGAACTTGAGCTAGCGCTTTCAGTAGAACTTTCTGGTTCAGTCACTGCCGAAGAAGATGAATCCTCTGAGCTGGAGTTTGAACTCTCAGTAGTGCCTTCTGATGATGGGTCAGATACTGCCGAGGAAGATGATGTCTCGGAACTTGAGCTAGCGCTTTCAGTAGAACTTTCCGGATCAGTCACTGCCGTAGAAGATGAATCCTCTGAGCTGGAGCTGGAGCTTTCAGTAGTCGCTTCTGATGATGGGTCAGTTACGGCAGAGGAGGATGACTCGGAGCTTAAGCTAGCGCTTTCAGTGGAGCTTTCAGGTTCAGTCACTGCCGAAGAAGATGAATCCTCTGAGCTGGAGCTTGAGCTCTCAGTAGTGCCTTCTGATGATGGGTCAGATACTGCCGAGGAAGATGATGTCTCGGAACTTGAGCTAGCGCTTTCAGTAGAACTTTCTGGTTCAGTCACTGCCGAAGAAGATGAATCCTCTGAGCTGGAGCTTGAGCTCTCAGTAGTACCTTCTGATGATGGGTCAGCTAATGCCGAAGAAGAAGATGACTCGGAACTTGAACTAGTGAATTCAGCAGAACTTTCCGTTTCAGTCACTGCCGAAGAAGACGAACCCTCTGAGCTGGAGCTCTCCGTAGAACTTATTGTTGATGGCTCTGTCATCGTCGGAGAAGAGTATGGCTTCGTACTTGAATTAGAGTTCTCAGTGGAGCTTTTTAATGGTGATTCAGTTACGGTTGGGGTAAACTGTGGTGCCACTGAGCTTGAGATTTGAGTAGAGCTGCCCAGGCCCTCAGGGCTGTTATTCACGCTTTCTGTTGTTCGTTCTGTTGCTGGTGATGTCGATTGTGAAAGTGAAGAAGTTGTTGTGGTTGTTCCAATTGATGGTGGTGTTGGCAGGGGATGTGGTAGATGTGGGGGCTTATTCCACAGATAGCCGAAGAGGTTGAAGATGATTGGTCTGTCCATGGCTATGTTCTGATTAATATTGAACTCATTTTTAGTCCCACTGCCTTTAATTTTGGCTTGGGCGCCTGACAGTTGTTCTTGTGCACAATTTTGTGCTTGTACATTGAAGCGGAATCCTTCCGCACAAGAGTTTCTTATCGTGCCAAACAAGCCCAAGCATAGGTAGTATGCATGAGGATCTGCTGGATCAATAGCCTTATATCCAAAATTCTGACCCTCGCATGCATCCAAGGCGATAGCCTGCGGAATGGTCAACAGACCAATCCACAGGAAGATCACTAAAGAAAGGCATTATAGCCATATTTTATTTGAGATTTTTAGTATTCCATATAACTTACCCAATAGCATTTTAAGTGTTTCCAGCAAAATGCGATGCGCAATGGCTGCACATTTCTTTTTATACCATCTGTGAAACAATTAGCTGAAAGACTTTCCATATTTAAATAATTTGAGTCTAAGTACTACATGCATATAGTGTTTTCTATTATCTGCTAACAACGTAATTATTTTAAGTAAACTATATCAGGGCTCTTGAATGTACTTGCACTTATTCAGAATACAGAAAGGAATTCCCGTATGACATATGTTACAATGCAGTCGACAAGACAGACAAGATGATGACGTCAATACCCGTTTCTGACGTCAATACCCCCATCTCTCACTCTCTCTCTCTTTCTGCCTTCGCAATAGCCGTTGCTCTGAATTTGTTTTCATCTAGTAATTATTATAATAATCAAAATGAATACTTAGTTCCTAATATGAAAGAATACTGAACGAAATTTCTTTAGTATGCAGTACACAGGAACATCTCTGATCAAATATCTCAACTATCTCTGATAATAATGTTGTAATAATATCCGTTAATGTGTATTTTTCATTAATAGTCATTATAAGCAAAAATTGCAATGGTTTTTTGTAGTCAAATATAAGATAGTCTTGAGTTTGATAATCTTGTCAAGTGACTCTTATCATTAATCACCCTGCGCTGAAGTTTCGTGTATTGTGATAGTGTAATTGTCTCGCAGTCAGCATTACTTTCAGCTTCACATTAGCTGCCGTAGAAGAAGCCCCCGCAACCCGATGCACACCGACCGTGTCCGCAACCGGACCGATTAGTTAGCTGAGATAAGGTGGCGACGGCTCTACTTATCGTGTTCTTGCAATGATTACTCAAACCCTCCGCACTTGCTGTTGCGTTGCTATTGTTTGATGTTGTTGTTACTATTTTTAGTGTTTGGGTTGGCAGAGCTTTTGATAGAAAGCACAGAGCTCCACTATATGTAGGCCTTTTAGTACGGACTCTTATCGTAACTTGTGTGGCTTCGAATGTACCTGGTTGAGGAAAGCGAATTCAGTGTTGGATTTTGTTGCCTCTGGTATTCGAGCCAATAAGTTCGGGTTCGGGTTCGCATTTTATCTTTTGCATTTTTTATTATTTTTGATTTTTCTTTTTTTGTTTTTCGGCTTTTTTTTAAGTTTTGCACCAGTTTTTTTTTGGCAAATCAACGGGTCACCTGCACTTACTAAACCAGACCGATAACCTTGTCCTCCCCGTTGATAGCAACACAGCTGATAGTAATTATTTTTGGTGTACACAACCCATTATCAAAAATCAAATTTAATATGATCGTTAGTTTTTCAGTGTATTAATTCATGAGTTTACATGCTTAAGATAAGGTAGCACAGTAACTTTGTCTTTGTGTATGGGAAACTATCTAATTCACCTCTGCTATTCAAATCGAGAGCTGGTTTATGAATGCAGTAATGTGTAAGTTTAAGGCCATAGACTCGAGTTAATAATTAGATCATATATGAATAAATACGTTTAATTGATTCAGGGCCAGAAAAACTAAAATAAAATATGTAAGCTACAATTTAGTAGTATGTCTTGTTCCTCAATAATGCTAGATAAGTAATTTGTATTAATTTTAAAATTTTTAGCTGCCTAGAAACAGTTTGTATAAGATGTAACTAATATCTACTTGGTATTATATTTACATGTACATTTATTATAATCATTGTATAAATTTCTTATTACCTTGGCGAAATTAATTGTAATTCATTTTCTATTACTCTTATTCTTGTTAATCTTGAGGAGTACATTGTAAATTCCGAAAGTCAAACTCCATTAATAGGTATACTTTTAAGTGACCGATGTAATTATTCTTGACATTGGTTAATGTTATATAATTAAGTTAGAGCCCTATAAACGTAGGAAAATCTATTTAATTATTTTCCGAAGAAACAAAACTGTGTTGTTTACACCTTTAACAATTTTGTAATTGACTTATCAGCTTTTAATTTAGAATCGAAATCAAATCCCTATATCAGTTAAATGAAGCCGATGCATTTCTCAGCTTTGCTCTTTACCTAATATAGAAAAAGGCTGTGCAGTTCATACCAACTTTAGTTGTTGGTAAAAACAAGCATTGGCAATGACTTTGGTCAAAATTTGCATACGATAAGAAGCGATGCAATGGATTAGAGTGGTCTCGAAACTACACTACGCTGTAACGTGCGCTTTGGTTAGTTGTTCATCCGTTAGCTAACGAGACCATTCCAAACACGATAACGATCGCTGAATTTTGCACATATCAAGCTGAGGGCGACGTCGATCAGATCCTCCCCGCCCATTACAATAGCTGGGTGGACGAGGGAGAGCGCACAACCGTTGCAGTTTTCGCCAGCTAAGTAATCAGTGCTTATCTTTCGCCCAGAGTGATAAGCGCTTTACTGGGGAGTCACCCACTTTACAGATTAAAGTCGAGCCAGGGCCAATGGGCTGTAATGACGACACAAACTACAAATGCAGCATTCAAACTCCTTTATTACAGATGAATTTGTGTTCAGTTTAACGAATCCACGTTGTGCATTCCGTTGGCCTGTTCACGTTGCAGGCGATTGCCGAAGGTACGCGAAACAAGACTCCAGGTGTCCAGAAAGCGATCCATACACTGTGTAATGCAACGCTGTTCGGTGCCATCCAGAGCCTTGCCCGGCTTCGATATGCACTTCTTGAAGCACTTGTCGGTCATCTTGGAGAGCATCTCCTGGGCATTAGCCATTGCGATCTGCTCCCGCACTTGAGTCATCACTGCTCCTTTATCCAAATTTGCAGCAGCCATTATTCTTGTTGATTGTTTAACTTGCAATTTACGAACTGGCCGAACACACACACAAACGTATTGTATATAACAAGTTATTATCCACACAGCCTGTGAAAAATAAATACTAGCTTATGTACTGTCATTTAGACGTAAATAGAAATGACAACTGGCAAATTCTAATACAAATCCAAAAGATCGCCAATTTTTTAAGACACTTGATAGTTTACATTTATTTTTGTTTAGCATAAATATAATTTGTTTGGGTTTTATTTTCATTTTATACACATTTTGATGAAAATTCTAAAAAGTAATCTAATCTTTAACAAAGGATTAATGTTAATGAATTTTGTTTTAGTTTCCATTAAATATTTTGAAAGATCTTCGTTCAGCTTGTTTTAGAAAAATACACTATAAAAAGTTGTTTGTTTTTTCAGTTTTGTTTAGTTATTTATTTTATGTTTTTAGTTTTTTTTTATGAATACGACAAAATGTCACATTTTTTATAAAAATAAAAACTTGTAGTTTTATTTTTAACAGCTTTTGGAGTGACCCAGTGAATACACTTTGGTCATCATATATTATAGTATTTAATATTCTTTGGATCGCAACTATTTAAGAATCATTAGAATATTTCACGCACACAAGCTGCTTTGGCAGTACGCGATATTTGGAATTTTAGTTTTAGTCAGTGTAAACTGATTGATAACCCTTTTTGGGTAAAAAACCTGACAAAAGGGTTACAAACAGTCATTAGGAATTCAATCATAATCCCTAAACAGCTACAGCAAGAAATTTAAATGTGTGTTTGAATATCGCCCTGAAAATATATATTGCCCCTTATGTAACTGCTGATATTTTAGCCTTTGCCTGATCTTAGGATAGCTAATTGTTTCATTATATGCATGACATTGTATGTATTATATGAAAACCGAGCCCACAGCTCAGGGCTTTAATACTGTAATAAACTTTAGCTACTTTGCACAAAACATGCTGAATTAGGTTCAACAAATTTGGCCCAAAGGGGAAAAATAAAATATTGCATTTGGAACAATTTCGATGGAGGTCCCCTAAAACTAGGATAAGTAATGTGCAGAGTGCAGTATCCAAGGGACTGACCTGAATAAACAGTTATGTTCTTGCATATATAAGTATGTGCTACTGATTACTGATCAGCATGTATCACTTATATTTGGTTGATTCATGTACACATACAAAATGTCAACTGATCTGTACAAGTTTGTGCAATAGCTAAACACCATTGACTATTAAAGTGTGCACGTTTGTGTATGTAGATTATATACAAGTGATAGGTACAGTTCAGCTAAGCTAGATGTATATGTAAGTAAATTTATGCATAATAAGTATATATAGTATGTGGAATGTACAATCACTTCGAGTATATAAGTATTATTGCGTTGAAAAGACAGGCACAAACATATAGTAGTGTTTATGTGTATGTGTGTGAGTGTGTGTATGCAGCTTAGCCAGATTGTCAGTTAGTCGGCAGCAGGCCACATTTAGTTCAATTCCTAGGCACCGATCCCAGGCGATGCCAGTCAACCAGCTCCTGACGCAAATCATGCTTGGACAGATCCAATTCAAAGCCGCCGAGCAGCTCGTTCTCCTGCAGCGTATCGTGTGACCAGACAGTCACCTGCAGTCGGCGCTGCTGCACAACATCCAGTGGCATGCGGTACTCCAGCTGTGGAGTAACAAAGAAATTTGTAATAATATAATACCATGGTTAGTATGGCAGTTCGCTTACAGTTTCCATGAAGCTGGGCACACAGGTTTTGCGCACCACCTTTGTCTTGCGTTTGGTCGCCTTGCTTGGGTCCGGTTTCAGGTAGCACTTGACATAGGTGTTCGGCTCCTGGCCGCCCTGCAGCATGGGGAGCCCTTTAGCGTGGTGTATCTGCAGCATAACAAAATTAGATTTAATGTATTTGGCTAATATTTAAGAGGGGCTAACTCACCATCACAGTTAGCACGCCACGTTGGTACTGTAGCGACATTCGTATCTGGCCAATCTCATTGGGATTATCCCGCGATGGCTGACGCTTGACCTCTGCAATGATAATTCGTAGCTATTAATGTTATCTTTAACGTTCTGCTCGTCTATTTACCTCTTATCTTGGGCATCTCCAATTTGGCCTCCTGTTGGTCACGCAACAGCGGATGAAAGAATGTGTAGACCAAATCCGAGTGCGCTATTTCCTCGGCCGCATCGAACAGAGATTTCAGGAAACGCTGTATCAGAGGCAACCGCTTCTCGGCAACAGATTTGATATTGGATCGTCCCACATGAACACCGGTTGGTAGGCTGTTATCAAATGTAAACACAAGATTAATGCAATGTAGAAAATAATCAATCTTATAAATATATGTATGTATTCCCACAATGTTGTAAGCCCTGATCATAAAAATACACAGATTAAGTAAGCGTGCATATTACTTATCTATTCTATTTATTAATAGAGCTTTATAAATGATTATTGCTTATTACAAACTTGTACTATATAAGTTTTGCAATGGCTGAATGAGTATAAGTACTTCATAGTGAACAAGTAAATACTTTTCTTGTACATCTAATATAATTCTAATTACTAACCGCAGCCGATATCATATCATTTTGAAGAGTTATCAATTATTGGAATATGCCAACCTTTAAATTATCAATAAAAATAGCTATATTATGCGTAACGATAATATATGTACGTGAGTGATTAAAACCAATGCAGGATATTATATAAATACGTAATAATAATGTGGGGACCCTAGAGTTTTAAGCTGTTGACATTATTCGACTTTTCCCATAAACGCATACTTTTTGCAAAAGAAAAGCATCATAAGGAAACTAGTTTAGTTATAGCTTACTATCAACTAAATATCCAAATTACGCATTATTGGGAGTGAAATTTCGGGTTTTAAGAAAAGCAGTCAAAACGGAAAATAGACACATGAAATATTGAAGATTGCTTATCAGTGACCGCGAAGCGTCTGCCAAACTATTAGTAACAGGTAACAGCCGCTAATGGCTGATAAATCAGCCAAGAGTGTCAGATAGTTTTACTTCACGGCCGAATCAAAGAGCAGCGGGTGAAAGAAGAGTGAGCCACCGAACCACCAAGCCAAACACACAGAAAGAGAGCGAGCGAGCGAGAGAGAGAGAGAGAGAGAGAGACGAACATTGGGAGCGCCAAGATATCGTTGCGATAAGCGTTGAGCGGTAGTTAGCAAGTGACGACGTCAGCGCTCAATCAGTTAACGAGCGTGCTGCGGTGCGGTCGGCAAGCGCTGAGAACGGGGAGCTGGCAGCCGAGAGCGGCATTGGCGTTCGATTATCGCCGACGTGGTGAACTGAACTGAAGACCAAAAACAACAACCAAAAACTCACAAAAAAAAAAAACAGTGCTGCAAAAAAAATCATAAAAATCAGGTGTGCAACTGCGAAATGCTGGCCAGAAGCGAATAGCAGCCATGGCTCAACTAACGTATGTGGGCCAAGGTAAGTTAGCCACCTTCTAAGCCACACGCGAGAACTTCTCAACAATAACATCCTGCAACAGGTCAGCATGCAGCCTTCGGTCCTTTGGCTGCCTCGGCCATGCTACTCGTGAGTCTCGTCTTTGCGCTGCTCGGCATCAAGATCTGGGGCTTCAGGCGTCGCCTCACCTTCGGCCAGACAACGACAACGCGCTCATCCCAGCAGCGTCAGCAGTCGCAGCAGGCGCCACGTTATGCAGCCTACGAATCACAGGTGCGTATAATACAACGATACCAATCACGCTGCCACATTCACTGCAAGCCATTTATAAAGGTTAATAAGTGTGTGATACCGTTGATATCCGAAAGCAACAACGACAACGACACAGTCTGATAAGGCGAAGCAAATACGCGGGCGCACCAACAAATCAACAGCAGGTGTATTCGCGCTTTTGCAAATGACTCTGTGTGTGTGTGTGTGTGTGTGCGTGTGTGTGTTGTCAACAGAAATGGAGATGAGAGCGTGAAATTTCCGTATCGATAAAAGGGCTTTGCTAGCACAAGCTTTTACTTCATATCTAGTATCGATAGATCTTTAACACAAGTTATTACGATTACCTTTGAAAACGAGCGTACAAAATTGTTCTCGATTCCAGAGACTTTGAGTATTCCCACACTAATAACATATAACCTTGATAACAAATCAATTAAAATTTATGTTTACAGTTTTCAATACTAGGTCATTGATTACTTAGAACCCAACTAAAGTTTAAGTAAATTAAAGTTTTTAGGATATTGAATCTTTACTATTTCGGCGTTATTTCATTTGTAAATTTTTTCCTTGAGTAAAAATATTTATAAACGAATATACTTATATTCCATCTCTAGTTTACATGATTGTAGGTACAAATGTACATACATGGACTCATACCCATTTCAGTGTGTATGTGTTCATTTGTAACGCTTTTACAGTTAAGATTGTGACGCATACAAAAGTTTGTTGTTGTTGTTAAAGTTGTTTTTGCTGTTTTTGTTGTTGCATGCGCGGGCGTTTGGCCCAAACAGCTGAGCACAGCCACAGCTGTTTTAGCCGTTACACGAAAACCAAAGCAAAGCTAATTTTGGAGTGCGAAGAATGCTCATTAAGAAATCACAAGAATAATCGGAATGTACTTTGCAGGTAACCGGCACTGACAACGCTGTACACGGCGTATTTCGCCAACGGAATACCGAGGAATTCGAAAGTGCCAGACCAACGAATACAGCAGGTAAAACGAGCAATCGTTTATATAAATATATGTATGTATGCATGTGCATATGTGTACGTATCGAGTATTACTTAATGTGAATGGAATTGGAAGTGAATTGCCTGATTTCTAGCCATCGTTAAACTTACTCAGTTACTGAAGAAGCCATCACATGTTTATACATGAGGTAGACCCAAAGTAATGGCCAGTTATTGTTTTTGGCATACAGCCAAACTATTCTAACTCGAGCCACATATGTATACGCCATGTAGTTATACAGAAATCTCTTTTCGACCTAATTCTAACTGAAAACAAGTGGGGAAGGATTATCTTCGGCGTGCCGAAGATTTTATACTCTTTCCGAACCTATAGGCAATTTTCACTCTGCCAACTGCACCACTGAAATTTCATAAGCTGTACAAAATCGTTTTGTCGCGTAACATTTTTTTTTTCTAAGAATATTTAATTCATTGTCAGTTGTATAGCAGCTATAAGATATAGTGATCCGATCCGACCGGCTCCAACCAATATGATGTCTCTTTAAATAATAAGTATCAGTGCAAAGTTTCATCGCGATAGATTCAAAAACATGGGATATATGGCCAAAACCGACTTCGAGTTGTATGGCAGCTATAAGAAATAGTGGTCCGATCCGACCGGCTCCGACCAATGTGCTGTCCCTTTGAATAATAAGTGTCTGTGCAAAGTTTTATCGCGATAGCTCAAAAACTGAGGGACTAGTTTGCATACATACAGACAGACAGACAGACAGACGGACATGGCTAGATCAATTTGTATTGTCATTCTAAGCATACTGGCAGTAACTTTTGGGGGTCTCCGACGCTTCCTTCTATGCGTTACAAACTTCAGCACAAACTTAATATACTATTTTCTTCGAAAAGAGTATAAATACATTTAAAAAAGTAAAAACCCATGATTGGAATTGAATCATAATTTTTCTTGCAGCGAATGAATATTTTACCGGCAGTGTTCCCAATCTGCAGCTGGCCACATTGGCGCCCTACGAATACAAAGACGAGACGGGCATACCGGAATTGACGGGAACAGCCCCGTACCGTCCAGAGCCTCAAGCGGCTCGCCGTAGAGGCCGTGAAGTGCATAGCGCTAACTATGATTACTATGCAACGCCACCCACACGCCAGCCACCCGCACCACCCGTTGCAGCGCAGTCAGGGGCAGCAGCCCCTGCAGCAGCAGCTGGTGAGTCCACCTCACAGTTGGACATGCCCGCTTTCGATCACTTTGCGGAGAAATATGAGCTGATCAGTGCAAAGCCCGCCGAAGAGTCGCAGCCAAAAAGTGCGGAACGTGGACGTTATGTAAAGTACGAGCAGGTCGATGATGTGCCCGAGCTTCTAACGCCCGACGACGATCACGTCGGAGCTTCAATTTCTGTGGCTGCTGTAGTGCACCACGTGCCGCAGGCAGAACCAAAGCCGGAGGCAGACAGCAGCAGTCGCCGCCTGGAGCTCGAGCACACAGATTCCGCGTTCGTTGTGGAAATCATTGCTGGCACTCCGGATTCAATTGAGCTAACGGAGCCAGTTATAGCCCGCAACTTGTTTGACAATCTGGAATTGCCCAATCACGTAGACGATGCGGAATTCGATCGTATTCGTTCCAATTACGAAATGAACGAAGCGGAAATCTTGGATATGCAACCAGACTTTGCAGGACTGCTGCCAGTGGAGCTGCCAGCGTCTAGGAGTCCGCCTGGCTTTGGTATGAGCATTGACGATGACTGGGAGAGCTTTGAGAATCTGGACAACGTGGAAGAGGTGCCCGTGCCTAACTGGCTAGTGCATCCCGCTGTGGTGGTGCAATCGCAGTCGCTCTTTCAGCCACCGGTGCAGTGGGAGTCGCCAGACGATAGGCTTAGCTCGCAACCAACTGATGATTATATTCGGCCACCTGCACTTGAAATGGCGCCGCCTGCTCTGCCCATTCTGCCCGACTACGAGTCACTGATGCAGCTGGAGAGCACGCAACCCAACGAAAGTCTGCCCAAATACGCGGATGTAGTACGCGAACGCAAGGCAAATAGCGCCAAATACGTAAGCAGCATAGAGGATTTGTTTGGTGAGCTGCAAGTGAATGGCGACGCCCCCACTCCACTTGACGAACAGGTGCACAATTTTGAGGAGCTCTGCGAGGAGCTGGACATTGTTGTGTCACCGGTGGCCGCAAACCGAGCACCACAGCCAGCGCCGCGGGTGTCCAAGCCGACGACCCTCAATGCACGCGGTGATGCGCCGCCTCTGACCTGCTACGAGCCCGAAGAGCTGCCCAGCTCGAGTTCAAGTGATGCTGAACCGGAAGAGACTACAGCGACGCCGGCACCACCACAGCCCGCCAAGCGCACGGGACGCACTCTAAAGGTGCGATTCGACGTTGATAACTTGCAATATTATCAGTCTGCCGAGGTGCCCAGCTCAAATGAGTCGGAGGTTGACTTTGAATCTGAGCATGAGGATGAGCATGAGCACGAGGCCCAACTGACGCCGAGAGCCACACAACGCTTAATCCCATTGCTACATGAGGTGAATGATGAACCGGATGTACCCAGACTTTTCAGCACCCAGGTCTCACATGATGACAGCGATGATGAGGCATTTGGACGCGCCATACGCCAACATCGCGCCATGACAGATGCACTGCGTCCAGTCGCCCCGAGCGCCCGAAACACAGAGGATTAGAGACCACAAACCAAGATGCTGCTCTTCATTTCCTTAGCAAAGACAGTATTTTACATGTAAATAAGTCTATATAAAAATACATATACGTCTATACATATATATACATTATCTATAAAGTAGAAGTTGCCATATAATGTTGACTATGTTTAAATAAAGTTATCGTAAATATAAATTACGTTCTATCATTTAGATTTCTAAATGAAAAACAATAATAGCTACATAAGCCGTTTACCCCAAGATAAGAGTAGAAACCCTGTTGCATATGAATTCCTAATATATCTATACCTCATCTGAAGCAATTTGTGGTTTACCTACTCCAAGATAAATATTCGATTCGTTTACTTACCTATGCAACTTGACCAGCGGAAAGTGCATGCACAACTTTTGATGGAACTCGGTGAACTCGCGATATGAGCGAAACAGATGCGTTGGATCCGTCTGTCTATGTCGTGTGACTTGCAGAATGTACATATAATACTTCTCCATGCTGTAGTGCTTTTGGAAGCGCACCACTTTAACAATCTTCAGTCGTCCGTCCTGCAGCATGCTGCAAAAATACAACAGTTTTCATTAGTTCTTAATAAACATATTTAGTATTGCTCAATCACTCACGTGTACTTTCGGGGCACAAAGGACAATAGTTCACCGTTGCCTTCATCGTTGTTAAAGCGCATCTGAGCCAAATTGTGCAGAAAGAAATTGAATTGTGTGAACCAACTCTTCAGCGAGGACTGTATCATTTTGGCAAATGTGGCCGCCGCCTCGGGATTCGATTGCGAAGGCAGCAGAGCACGACGCACATAGGTGACAGCATTGGAGTTTACGCCCGGCATACCCGCCGTGGCCATGTGCGCTAGGGTGTGCAGCAACAGGTCAGCGTTCTTGCGCACAATGTTAAAGGCACGACAGCAGAGGTCAACAAAATAGTGAAAATCCGTAGAGGGTTTATCACCGCCATTGATCACATATGCCATATCCGAGGTGAGCACAAACGGGGTGCGATCTCTGCAAAGATATGGGATATATTTGACTAATGGAACTGTTACAATGTTAGGCGCCCACCGCTCACCTTTTGAAATTCCCAAACATCTGAGCATCGCCCAGAAATTTGCCAAAATCTATGTGAAACAAGTGTCCCGAGGTCTTGAGCATAATGTTGTCGTTGTGTCGATCACAGATGCCCAGCACATAGGTGGCAACGCTGTAGCCGGCGCAGGAGAGCGTAAAATTGCGCACCGCACTCTGATATTCCAGCGGACTGGGATTCTGTTTGCCCAGCCACTCGGCAATGGGTCGATCCTTGAACGACCCCGTTAGACCGCATTCCACTTGGATTTTGCGCAACGTTTCGGCCTCGGAGACAAGCTCGATCATGCCGCTCTTGAAGCCAGTGGGTACACAATTAAAGGTAACCATCTTGAGGTCCAGGCGTTCAGCCAGCCACATTTTGTTCATGATGCGTATCAATTGAATTGTCAACATGTCCTGCTGCAAGTCATCGCCGCACTGTCAAGAGATCAAGAGGATTAACAATTGCTAATTACACAAGCAGCAGCGTTGACTTACCTTGAAAATGGCCGGCAGCGGTTCGGCATCGGGTCCCACGAAGGTGATCTTCAGTGGCAGTGTATTGGAGTTGAAGTAGCTACAGTTGCGCACATTGACGCCCGATACCTCCAGCTCAGGTCCCAGGGGCAGACAAGTGGGCTCCTCGAGTAAATCCTGATGTACCTGATCCATGCCCGCCACCAGACTCTTTTGCCGCATCGACTCTTTCGCCTCCTTCACAGACTCCGCTATCTTGGTCAGATTCTAGGAGGCAGAACGTGTTATTATTTGTATAAGTTTACTTTACATTAAGTTAACTAGTCACTCACCTGGCACATGCGATGCTGGTACATGAAACGCTTGAGCAGCTTCTCGCCACAGATGGCCATGAGAGCGCGCAACATCATCTTGTTACGGCGATAGTAGCGCGCCTGTGTGATTTGCGACTCATCGCAATCCTGATCCACCAGCGAGGCGCCAATCGAGTTCAACGGATCATCGGGCAGACTGTGCACCAGCAGCCAGTACATGTGATGGGCAAAGCGCGGCGACTCCAGGCACTTGGCGAGCAGAAAACGCGACAGCGCGGAGGCCTCATAGGTATCATGCTTTAGCGATTGCACCAGCTGCGGCAAAAAGTCCACCAGCTGATCGTTGGGCATTTGCGATATCCACTCCACGGCCTTCTCGCGCACCTTGGCATCGGGATAGCGTGGCAGCAGCAGCTCCAAGGCCTGCAGCGGCGACAACGGTGCCCACGAGTGCAGCAGCGAATGCAAATCAATCAAATTCGCGTAGTCCCAACTGTGCGCCGCATGCAGCACCTTAGGCAGCGCATTCGGATAGTTCTGCAGATATAGACGCTTCTCCCAGAACACTTCACGGCGCTCAGTGGCGCCAGTATAGCCCAACTCGGCGGTATCCAGCAGTTCTTCTTGCAGATTGGCGTCCAGTGAGGCAAAGTCGTAGCTGTGGGAATGAGTTTAAACAAAGTAAATAAATAAATATTATAAGATAATGAATTAGTAAATAATTAAATTTAATTATTAATGACCAGTGCATTCATTTGGGTAATGCTTGTAACACTTGTAAAATAATTGACAGCAGCAACTTACTGCGGTGCCTGCTTTGGCGCTTCCTGATGCTCTGGAAACTCAATGCGACCGCCATAGGGCGGCACCTCAATGCTCAGCACCGGACAGAAGTCCGGATGCGGATGACAGCCGCGTGCTGGCGCCGGTCCCAGCATCTTATCTGTAGTCGGCGGCCACACGGACAACAAATATGGGCCACAGATCATAGTGCGCTTAAAGTCAAACAGCTGGATGGAACACCAGCCCAGCTCGGTGGTAACCTGGCGCCGTTCGCCATTCGGCTCCGCATTCGGTTCGTTCTCGCTGGCCGCCTGCTTGCCGTACAACACAAACGTGAGACGCGCTTCACGCGGTAGCGTGCAAATGGGATGTTGCTCGAATGTCAGCCAGGCACTGAAGTTCAGGCGGGGAAAGAGTCCGCCACTAGTATCACTGGCACAGTTGAGAACATTCGGCTTGGACAACAAACGCGTGCCATATACGAGCTGCACACAGAGCGAGTAATCTTCATACTTCCAGCTGGGCGGTGGCCGGTGCAGGCAATTGATGCTTACCACAATGGGCTTGGACACACACGAGATGGGTATGGGTGCTGGAGCAGAAATTGCCAGTTAGAAGAGCATAGAGTTTGATATATGCAATCGACTTACTTGTGGCGTAATCTGACGACTTCACCGAGAAGGCAACGCGAAACACATTGGCATAGAGTTCGACCAGCTCCTGGACCGCATCACGCAGCCGATTACACTTGAGTTTAATTTGCTCTAGCATAGAGCGCGGTCGCAGCGTCACCTGCGCATACTCGCCATAGTCGCTGACGATTTCCGGATTGCTGGCGCCCGCCAAGGGTGCATACTTTGTCTGTACCTCCTCGCAGATGCGCTTCAGCTCGGAAATGCAACGCGCTATCTCCAGAGTATCAATCGAGCCGAGCAGCGCACAAATTGCTTTGACAGCCTGCACGACACCCGAACAGGTGAAGCTGCGTCCTGCCGACGGCGCACCATCAACTGCCGATTCGAGCTTATCAATTTCCATTTCGAGCGTCTCAATTAGTATCATCATATTGTCATAGGTGACAATGGGCACCACCTCGTTGGGCAGCACCTGCTCCGGCTGCAGATTGCAGTCGTTCTCATCATCCTGTGCCGTGCGCGCAATTGCCTGCATATTGGCAGCGCTGCGGAGACACAGGCCCAAATGCACATCCTTCTCCAGTTGAAAGCTGTTGTGCACGCACTCCAATTGGCTCAGCTTCGATGTGGGTGCCAACCACTCCAGCAGACCAATGGGCTGTTGAATAGAGATTATATGCGTTAGAGAAGTTAAATTGAATGCTGTTCCTACTATACGCACCTTGACAACAAAATCCGTTACCGCGCCCTTCACCTGACCCTCCAGAGAGGCGAGCGCCTGTGCCACAACCTGAGCCACTACAGAGTCAACTGCAAGCAAGGATATTATATAAGACTCAGATACAATTTATCAAGAGTTAAGTTCACTCACTGTCGCAGGTAAAGGTGACTGGCATGCCGTAGCCCTTGACCTGTTCTCCAACCTGCGAATTGGCAGCGTGCGACTGCAGCGTATTTGTAGCTGGATGCACAATCACCTTAATGCTGGTGTCCATCATATAGTGATAGTTAAACTCGGCGGCTATCACATGTCCCATATTCGTCTCACTATCACCGTTTGGATAACAGCCCCGCAGCTCGCGTACCATATTATAGAACTCCATGAGCTCGGCATCATTCGTGCTCTGTTCGCTGATCAGCTCGTAAAGGCGCGTGCAAGTTTTCCGGCGATCGAGCGTTACGTGAGCAGGTATGCTGTTCGTGTAGCTGTCCGTAAAGGGTGCCAACTGTGGTGGCTTGGATGTGGACACTCTGGCGGCGCCTGTGTCATACAGCTGCTGATTGCGCGGCGGCAGTGGAGGTGGCGGCGAAATGGAGCCAGATGTGGAGGCGCCTGTTGCTGATGCTGCCACTTGTGTTGCTGACACTGTGATAGGCGATGCTGACTGGGAATGCGACGGTTGCGCGAGGTAATCCTGTCGCCAGCCAATCGAACTGACGCTAACGCTGCCACTGTGCGCGGCACTCTTGTCCCAACGGTTGACCGCCTCGTACATGGGATCCGAGTACTGTGTGCCACTGTCGCCGCTATACAGAAAATCAAACGGATCGTACTCCGCGTAGTAGGAGGTACAATCGGAGGCGCCATCGTTGCCTGCAAGTAACGAGTGCATTATCAATCAGCGAGTTAAACCAAGCACACAATCGATCGCACGATGACTATTATGCAAATGCCGCCACGATCGAATAAGTCGAGTCGCAGCCAAAAATAAAGTCAACAATAGCCAAGCGAACTGAAACGGAGAGCAGCGAGTGTTCACAGCGAGCATATGGATATCACACAGAGAGAACATTTCGCAAATCTATGCTAACAAATCCGTTGACTATTGTCGCCGCCGTTTCCTCTCGCTAACTTCCACGGCAAAAGGCCAATTGGCCCGGCTGTCAGTGGCCGCCTACGCTGTCCGACACCTACACCACATAAAAATAAATAATAATAACTCACAGATCGCGTTCGTTGTCGTCGTGACCTTTCCCTTATATCTGATCGGAATATGCTCGCTTGCCTATACTCTTCTACAAAGGATGCCAATGGTTACTATGACTCAATAATAATAATAATACAGAATGATTATACAGCATAAATTCTTCCTGATATACATAGTACTTTCTATACATTAATTAGTTTGAATAAGAGATCCCCCACAGTAAATACTTTGGTAAATATTAGTTCTGAACTTATTATTTGATTATTAGGAATTTTGTTGGAATATAGATTTACATAAGACTTCATAACACCTATTCAAGCCGAATAGCAAAGTTTTTTCTTGAATTTTAAATACAGAGTGATTTAAGATTGTAAAATTGCACCTAGTTCCTTCACAAGTCGCATCTTTCTCTACAAGAATATCGAAGAATTTAGGCTTTCAATTCTATTTCTATTCTGAGCATAATACATATGGTAGAAACCAATGATCCTATACATATATACATACATATGTTAATGTTTCTAGCGAACTGAACAGATCTCATGTCATGAAATAGGCCAACATATAAAATAACTTTAGTATGCCATATCCAATATGAATATACGCAAAACGTTGAGCACGAATTGTTTAATAAAACAACATAAAATTGGAATGTTTATTCTCAGACATAATTTATTATTGGTCTCATCGGTTATACAAGATTGTATTTAACATATGTATGTATATATGTATATTAAAATATGATATATGTATATATGTGTATGTAAATTTATATATTTATGTAGCTGCAAATCACAATTGTTTTTGATCCATAATACTCAAAATTAAGTCAATTTTTTGTTGTTTTGAACAACCAAATGAAACCAGACAAGGTTGTCAAATTCGTTTCGAAATTTTGAAAAACTAATTTCATTTCTCGTTTTCCTTATATTTATTTATTTTTTTGTTTTTGTGATGCTGCTAATGGGTACTTTGTGATCTGTGGCCATCATTTGATCGGTCTTAGGCAAAACACTTTTACATTGACTCTCCTTGCTCTGACTCTCTAATGTTTGGCTCTGATGCAGTTGAGAAAGGCACGAGTTTTTGACTTTAGAACGTTAATATTTTTAAAAGTGTATATGTGTGTGTGGTGTGCGAGTAGGTGGATCTATTAACATATGTATGGCGTGTATTTGTATTTGGATATATCCACACACCAAAACCCTGAGCCCATTTTGCCATTAGCTGGTGACGCGTGTTGTGTGAGTGTCGCCTGATTTATTTGGTTGTTTTTTATTGTTGTTGTGGGTGGGTGTTGTGGTAGTACATAGTTAAGTAGTTGCAGTTTTGGTAGTAGTAGTACTTAGTATGGATAGTAGTAGAAGTTTGCACTAAAATGTATTACTTTTGTGACACTGCAAGATAGAAAAACAGAAAGCATTCAGTTTAGGTTTTTGTTTTTTGTAACTTGGTGTCGATTAGCAACAACAACAACAGCAGCGTCAAACAATAACATGACACAATCTATGACATATACTAAATTGCGATTTAAAGCTATGTCAACCAAATTCGATGATCTCAAAAGCACGATATATGTATATATATATATATACTTCTTAAAGCCCAAAAATGCAATTGTCATCATTGATAACGTTAATTACATACGATGAATAAACAAACGGACAAAGGACAATTGAAAGCAAACTCAACATTCAATAAGCTTAATAATCAAGTTACTTAAATGTTATTATCAAATTTAAAAAAATAAAATGTATAATTTTAGGTTAATAATTTGTTCACAGCTTACAATTTAATAGATTATCATTTATATAGGACATATAAACAAAGCCCAATCCGACCAGTATTTACATAATTTGTTTCCAATCCCCAAAATAAAATTGCGCTCTATTCATCTATATTCCAGAATACTCTGCATTTTGTCAGGGTGTTTAAGATTCTACTCATAAATTTATTTTTATTTTTTTGTACCTAAACAAAACTTTCAATTTTAATAAAAATTCAGCGCTGCTATCCATGGAAATGGGTGTTTAACTTTCTAACAGCAGGCAGACGCCTTAGAAACACAGTTGGCATTAAAAAATAAAGAAAATTAGAAGACGCTTACCAGAGTTTTCATTGAGCAGGGGATCAAATGCCTCCAGGACACTCACACGGGAACTGCAACAGAGAAGTGTGAAATTAAAACAAGAAATCCAACGCACACAATGTAATGCATACTAATCATCCTGATTCAAATCGATCAAATCGGAACGCTGAGCTGCCAATGGGGGTCCAACGGAGGGGACGCTGCCAACGGGCGGCGTGGGACGACGCACATTAAACGCGGCTGTGCTGTTAGCTGGTATCGTCGCCGCTGGATGACTGACTTGACTGACTTGGCTAGCGATGCTGCTGCTGCTGGATGCTGTTGGCGGTGCAACTGGTGTGCTGTGTGGCCGAGCAAAGTCCACGTGTGTGCTACCGCCGTTGTTGGGCGCATAGCCAGTTATGCCATAGCCAAAGCCATGTGACGGATACTGGGGCGGCATATACGCTGCCGAGCCGGGCACTACAGGTGCCGAGTACGTGGGATAGTAGACAAATCCAGCGGGATGAGCAGGCACCACCGGCTGCAGGGCCATCTGATTCATGCTATAGAGCCGCTGCAGCTCCTCCGGATTGAGTGGACGCTGCTGTGGCTGCTGTGCCTGAAATGGCACCAGCTGCATACCGGCCCCGGCGATGGGCGCTACACTGCCATATGTGGGTGGGGCATAGTGGACGGGCAGCGGCGTTGCTGCCGCCACGGGACCCACCGGCACCAGAGCTGTTTGCGGATTGTTCGTCTGCAAACGCTGCAAATCTTCAATGAGGCGATCGAAGGTGCTGCCGCTGTCGGGCGTCGGCTGCTTGCTGGTAGGACTTGCAAAGCAAATCAGATCACTCTCTCCGTTGCCTGTCTGCGCCGGCGGCGTACGCGACCGATCCGCGCTGCCCAGCGATACGGTGGCCACATGACGCACCTCGGAGTGACGACGCTGCGGTTGGCTGTAACTTCTTTGTGGTTGCTGCTGCTGGTGATAGTAATCGGAATTGCCTGTGCCGTATTTTTTTTGGCGCCTGTAGTCATCGAGTGCCTCCTGCTCCAAGCTCAGAGCCGTCGCCTTGGCCAAGTCCTCTTGGAACTGCCTGTCGTACTCCATTTGCGCTTGATTCGACATTATCCACTCTGAGTTCTCCCCGACGACCAACTGCAAACGGTCGAAAATATAATTAACAAAATTTTTGTTTTCTACTAGAATCGAGCCGAACAATGCCGTGTGATTTTTGTATTCGCTTATCTGTCCCCCATTCGACTGTGCGATAACAAAATGCACGATAAAAGCGATTACGCGCTGTAAACGACTTCGCTCTTCGAATGCGTAGCGGTAAAAAAGAGTACAGGAATTATATTTTCTTTGGGGAATCGGAGAGCTAGTTCAAGGCTAGTTAGGTTTCACATGTAGGTGCAAGATAGATCTACAAATCCACAGAACGTGCTATTATGGCATTTGATTAAAAATCTAAAAAAAAAACGCTCTTTCCATTGTATTTCACAATTATAGTATAATTACTGCATTCTGAATGATACCTTCGAAACACCATAGCGTGAAGATGTTCTCAACGGCCGCTTGATCAATTTTGTATATAACTTTGAAATTTTTTGAAACGAAGTTCTTAGTCTGTGTTTGTATGTAAAGAAGGTCATTAGAAATATTTTGTACTGGAACTGTTTTTGTATGTAAGCACAAGTCGGGGTACTTCATTTGTTTTATACACTAAAAAATGCCTACTATTTTATGACTTGAACATAAGTTTCTTAAAAAATGCATCCCTGGTAATCCTTTATATGTACAAACAGAAATAGATCCTTCATCACAAATGCGGTTCCTGATTAATAAAAGCTTTAAAAACCAGCTGTCCCCACAGAACAAAAAAAAAATAATAAACGAAAATTTATGTGCATAGCGGAGATATACTGAATACTATTTTATTATATCGAAACTCTATTAACCATATAAGAAACAAATTCGTTTCTAAGTTATATACATGCATATATGTATCTGTTTATATATCCACAATCCATTCATGCATATTTAGGTTTGCCTTACATTGAAATGTGCGATAAGCCTTTCGTTGTTGCGATATTGTGTGTTGCGAATAAAAACAAACTAGTGCGCCGCTTTCTCACGATTGCTTTGCGAGCAACAGCTGTTCAGCATGAATGCTTGTCACACAAATACATACACACATACAAACACAGATGTGGTACCGGTACATACAAACATACGAAACGAAATCAAAATACTATCGAAGAAAGGGGACACAATAGATAAGAAAACATACACCGGCAATGCGAAAGCATCTAACGAGGTGGCAAAGGTTAGAGTCAATCAATAACGAAATATAAACGATGTGATGAGTAGCAGTTCGACAAGTTCAAATTTGCATACGTATGTATATATGTACATACATATTTATAAAGGTAGGTATACAAGTGAGAATGCATACACATGCATTGTACATACATTTGTCTATATGTATTGGCCCAATCAAAGTGTGTAGAAAGAACAGCAAAAATGACAACGATAAAATGCTTTGAGCAGTTTTATATAATGATAATGGCAATTGTCGTTGAGCAAATGAACATACATATACATAAGCATAAAAAACAGAGTACATAAACGGTTGTCAGCATATTTACACACATATGTATGTATTCACATTTATGTATATATGTCGGTATATATTTATTCGATTTCGCTTTTCGTGAACTTACATGGTACGTATTTGGAACTCTTGTAGTTGCTCAATACTGGTGTCGTTTTTAGTTGCCTAAAGTTTCATATGTATATAGATTTATTACGTTTTCATTTGATTTCTCGTTACTTCCGCGGCTTTGGAGCTTCCTCCACTCACATACACATTCATATGTACAAACAGATATTACACTAACACACCGAAATTGAGACTTGCACAAACACAAAAAAAGAAACGAAACTGAAACATACACAAACACGTAGGCGTAATACTGTTTAATACGGCATTGTATTTAAAAAGTTTGCCCAAGCAACATAATATTATAAATATGCTTAACTGAATATCTCTTTCTAAATTGCTACAGTCGCTTCGTCACACACGCGAATAATAACAACGGTGTGACCGAATCTTGAAAGCAAAAATATGCCAGTTTCTAGCACAAATGCACAAAACGGAATGCAACAAGCGGAGTAATTATCTAATAACTGAATTTGATGTACACACTGGCGCTGGACAATTCAATATATCGAGTAAGGCTCATACAAGCCATGTTTATCGATTAGTTGTTTTAAATTTGAAATTATAAAAAAAAACGTTTATTTTATAATTTGTTACTCAGCACTCATGCTAAGATTTGCCAAAACTAATTCTTCAATGTCCAGAGTATTGCCATTGCCCAAGGCTAGCTTCTTAGAATCATCATCCAGACCCACAGTTGTCCAATAGTCCAAGTCGACATTACCCGACAAATTGTACATGCGACGATAGGAGGCTTCGATGTTCTCGTCCAACATTCGATCCACAATATCACCCGCCGGCATGGAGCCAACAGTCTCCAACTGAGGCTGGGCAGGCGTATTTCTTGTGTGACCAGCGATGCGCTGTGAGAATTCAACATCCTCGACGCCCATTTTGCATAGGGCGCACTTACTCTGGCCAATCTGCTGCTTTATTTTCTGCAGGGCGAGACGATCTTGGGTGAGCAGCATGCGCTCCTGCGACAACTGTGCCTCCTTTTCGCTCAGCTCGTGAGAGCGGCTGCTCAGCAGCTGCAGTTTCGTGTGCAGGAGTTGCTCCACCTCACGAGCCTTGTGATCGGCCAGGTGCGAGCGCTTGATGGCCAGCCGATAGGCAGTGGACGCCTGCACCACTTCATCCTCCTTGACGCTGAGTGCATTTTCCTTATCCAGCAGTATACGCTTTCGCTGCTCCAGCTCGCGTTGCTGCTTGTGGCAGCGATCCCGCTGCTCATCCGCTCGCTTGATGGCATCCCGAGCCACTTGGAGCTGTGCCTCCAGTTCCAGCCGACCGTTGTCCAGATCGCTCTGCTCGTGCAGCTTGTGCTGCATCTCCAGCTTCTGCTGCTCGATGAGCAAACGGTTGCGGTCCTGCTGCATATCCAGCTGCAGGCGCTCAACCTCGGCCAGCTGCAGCGTCTTCAGCTCCTCTATGCGCTTCTCGTCGCGCTCCATTTGCTCGCGATGGAACTGCTTCTCACGCTCAAACGCATTCTTCTCGGCCTCGATGCTGGCCATGCGCTGTCGCAGCTGCCAGCTCTCTTCGGCCGACTCCTTAGAGAGGCGATTCAGCTGCAGCTCCAGCGTGCTCACCAGCTCCATGAGACGTCGTTTTTCCAGATCGGCACCCTCCTCATCAATCTTTAAGCGTCGCTCCGCGTCCGCCAGCCGACGCTCACGTGCCTCCAGCTGCTGTTCCCGCTCCCTGGTCGTACTCATGCCCTCGCGTAGCTCTTGCAGATCACTGGAGGCTGTGCGCAGCGTTTCTAAGTAGCTGCCGTGATCCCGAACTGCGGCCTGCTCCAGCAGTTTGGCCTGCCGTATGCGCTCCATGTCCGCCTCATGCGAGCTGCGCAGTACGCGTAGATCGTCCTCGTGATCCTGCTTCAAGCTGGATATCTGCAGATCATAGTCGCTCTTCAGTTTCTCCATTTTGTCGGTGTAGTAATCTCGCAGCTCAGTGTTCTCCAGCTTCAGGCGATCCTCCACAGCAGCCAGGTGTTGCTCTAATACTTTAAGTTGTTTCCTAGGAAAGACACAGGGGAAACAATTAAAAGAATTCGACTGGGAGATACTTTGCCCCGTTCTTTTTTTGGGTTTTTCTTAAAATTTTAAGGGTAATTTATCTGAGTGTAGACTCTGATCATAATACCCTTTATAATGGGTACAGGGTATACAAAATAGTTCCAAACACTCACTTGTAGGAGCTCTCGATCATTTCAATTTCCTGCTCGTAGTTGACTTTCATGTTGGCCACCAACTCCTCCAATCGTTGCTTCTCGAGTGAATCGCGCTTGGCATCCGTTTCCAGCTGCAGCAGCTGCTCCCGGCTCTCATCCCTAGCAGAGAAAGCCTGGTCCACGTGAGCAACACTTTCCCTGCGTTCTTCAGCACTTACCATCACCGGCTGCGTCAACATCAGTTGCAGATGAACATTAATGCGCTCCTGCTGCACCTTGATGTGCTCCTCCATTTGCTGCTGGCGCTGCAGCTGCTGCTGCAGTAGCGCCTGGAACTTGCGATCCTGAGTCTCCTGCTTGTGCTGCATCTCCACCAGTGCCCGCTCCTGGTTCTTCATTTGGGTGGCAATCGTGAGCTGCGCCTCTTGCTGCTGCAGTGCACTGTAGTTATGGCTGCTCTCCAAGTGTAGGCTGTTCAGCATTAGAATCTTTTGAGCGGTGCTGTCGGCCATGGGAATAGTTGACATTGCCGGCTGGGCTTCCAGCTCCACCTCGTCCGAGTCCGGCATACGCAGTATTTCCGTGGCTGGTGCAGGCTGCTTTGCCTTCTCAGGAGTAGGTGGTCGAACCGGCAGCTCCATCTCTTCTTCAGCAGCTGCTGCTGTCGTTGCGGACAAACCCAGCCAGTCAGCGGTGCCACGTTTTTTGGACACAGGCGTGGACATGCCGGAAATATTCGCATTCGACTCCTTGTCCCGGCCAAACAGACCCAAGGGATCCGCATTGAGATTGGCAGACTGAGCTGAGGCGGAACTGCGCCTCCCTGCGCCAGCTGCTGTTTTGGGACGCGCCTGTGAGTTCTCCGTAGTTGTGTCCGTCGACTGGCGAGACATCGACGGCTTCGCAGTTGAGGGACGTTTGCTGGCGCTATCGCTACTATTTAATATATCCTCAAAAATGTTTCGCTTAGGCTCTTGGGAGGCGCTAAGCAAATCGTCGAAAAGGTTTTTCCTTGCTCCACCGCCGCTCTTTGGGCGCTTGGGATCGAAACCCAAGTCATCGTCCTCGGCGTCATCCATAGAGAGCGAAGGCTTCTGTTTGACAATGCGCGGTGTGCTTGAGGCAGCTGGGCGGGCAGCACTCACTAGTTTCGTATTTGCTGCATCTGGTTCGGTTTCCTCTTTGATGCCGAATAGATCCTCCAGTTTTCCTTTGGCTTTGCTTGCTTTTGCCACTTTTTTTGAACCGCCACCGCCGGCTGGCGCGTCGAAGAAGTTGTCATTGTCCAAACTATTGTCGCTGAGTAGATCAGCAAGTGGATCGTCGCTAAAATTCATCGAAACTATTTATTGCTTGTTTTTCATTTGTATATTTAAAACTGAATGGAAAAACACAAACTATGCTAGGAGCCACCGTTGCTAAGTAACGTACTTTGGTGTTATTTAGCATATTTCTCTTTTGAATCTGTGGACACACTGTAAGTCATTGTAAAGTGTGCAACAGGTAGAATGATAAATGTTTATGGCCAAACACTAATCGATAGAAGCAATCATTCTTCTTCATAAAATATTAGTTGGCCCAAAACACTGCTTTAAGATATGTAATCTCAGATAATTATAGGAATATTAGGAATAGGTAAATAACATTGTTTTGATGGGTTTCGCTAAATATAAACATCGATATAAATGCGTTGACCAATTTTCAATAGCTTTAGAATTAAGCAGCCCTGGCTGCTTTCAGCCGCGTTGCCAACTTCTTCTACCAGACGTCAATAAAGTATACAATTTTGGTCTGAGTTGTTTATTTGCTTGAAAATGAGCAATATTTACATTCAGGAGCCGCCCACCTCTGGCAAAGTGCTGTTGAAGACCACAGTTGGCGATATCGATATCGAGCTTTGGGCGCGAGAGTGCCCAAAGGCGTGCCGCAACTTTGTCCAACTCTGCTTAGAAGGATACTACAATGGAACAACCTTCCACCGGCTGGTCAAAGGCTTCATTGTGCAGGGTGGCGATCCAAATGGCGATGGCACTGGCGGCGAGTCGATTTACGGTCAGCCGTTCAAGGACGAGTTCCATTCACGATTGCGGTACTCGCGTCGCGGTTTGGTGGGAATGGCGAATTCTGGCAAGGATGACAACGCATCGCAATTCTTCTT
This sequence comes from Drosophila flavopinicola, assembly GCA_035042425.1. Classification (NCBI taxonomy): domain Eukaryota; kingdom Metazoa; phylum Arthropoda; class Insecta; order Diptera; family Drosophilidae; genus Drosophila; species Drosophila flavopinicola. Next base: position 5,154,908 of record JAWNLL010000452.1, on the reverse strand, counting down.
CACGTTTGGAGCGACGCCCGAGTTGGAGAACAAAAACACGCTCTTTGGCAAGGTCACGGGCGATACAGTGTTCAACATGCTCAAGTTGGAGGAGGGCATCGTCGATCACCAGGAGCGACCAATGTACTCCCATCGCATAATTGCCACCGAAGTGCTCACTAATCCCTTCAACGATATTGTGCCGCGTTCCTTGCCCAAGGCTGCGACAAAAAGCAAGAAGAGCAAAAAGGAGAGGCAAGGTGTCAAGTGAGTGAAGAATTTTTTTTAATCTTACAGTATTATTTAAATGCTTTCCAATAGAAACTTTGGACTGCTTTCATTTGGCGAGGAGGCCGAGGGGGACGAACAGGAGACGACTATATTTGTCAAACAGAATGCCGGCAAAGCCAAATCATTGCACGATGCAACGGATGACCCAAAACTAAGCAAGGAGCCAATAAGGGTGCCCAAAACAGAGCGGGCATCGAGCGAGGATCTTTTATCAGAAGACTGCGAGGAGAGTATTTCCAAGTCAAAATCTAGCAGCTCTGATATAATTAAAAGCAAACTCGCCAAAGCAACCAAATCCACAACAGCAAAGCCGTCCAAGCGTAAAGAGATCAAAATTGAATCGGAGGATGACGATGATGACATTCTGATGACCCAGGAACAAGAACAAAGCTTGAAGAATTCTAAAGAAAAGTATATGCATAATAGTTATATCTTAACTTTATATTCATTTAATTCCATGCATTTACTAGGTCAAAGATACGTGAGGAAATTGAATCACTTAAGCGTCAATATCAAATGGACAAAGTCAGCAAGGATAAACAAGTATCCAAAGAGTCGGAAGAGACTTCAAAGTCCGACGACATAAAGGGCGCCAGTGAAAATCATTATATTAATGATTTCATTCAGGAAAAACAAAAGTATACTGCCAAGACTAAAACCAATCTCAAAGGACAAGTCAGGTAGTCACTATAAATTTTAATTATATATCGTTTAAAAAATAATCCCATTATTATTTGTTACAGAGAGGAGTTTACACTGAAATTGTTATCCAAATTCAGATCAAAGTTGGACAACCTAAAATTCAAACCCAACTCTGACGATGACGAAGCCGAACCCAAGCAAGTGGATGAGAGTACTGTGGAGAAAGAAATAACTGGGGACGACTGGTTAGCGCACACGCTCAACTTCAACAGTAGTGTTCCCGTGCTGGCCAAGGATGCATCCACCAAAACTGATGACTGGTACGATGTTTACGATCCGCGTAATCCGCTGAATAAACGCAAGCGAGGCGCAGCAAATACCAGTAAACCCAGCAGCAAATCATCCGCAAAGTCTTCGAAACATACTGTTTGATTTCACAAAGAAATATTAATATTTTCAAATATCCAAACGAATATTGTACTTATCGCATTTGGTATTTAAGGTAATTACAGGCAATTGGTATTTTTTCGATTGATAAATACCACACTGCTTCGGAATATCGGATTATTATCGATAGCTTGGCTAGCGGTAGCAGCTGAACAATAAAAAAAAACGTACTCAAGGTGAAGTAATTTGGCTTTAAAAATACAGGTAATTGTTGCAAACCATTAGCTCCAAATTGTGCAAAAAATTCGGCTGGCAAGCTGACGTCATTTGTACTGCGAAATTCAATTAGGAAAGCTCCACAAAATGCAGCTAAAGTTTGAGTCACAATCAAATTATTGATTTTATTTGACATTTGTTTTCGATGCCGTTTGTCGTCACAGCTACAGCAATACACGCAAAAGGGGGGGACAAAGGCAAGGCTGCTTTAGTCACCAGCTCCGAAATGAGTGCCAAGAGCAAACGCCCAGGCACGGCGAACAGCCAAACGCCCAACGAGTGCGTTCAAGTCGTTGTGCGATGTCGTCCGATGAGCAATCGGGAGCGCACCGAGGGTTCTCCGGAGGTGGTCAATGTGTATCCCAATCGTGGCGTCGTCGAGCTACAGAATGTGGTGGATGCCAACAAGGAGCAGCGTAAGGTGTTTACCTATGATGCCGCCTACGATGCCAGCGCTACACAGACGACGCTCTACCATGAGGTCGTTTTTCCACTGGTCAGCTCGGTGCTGGAGGGCTTTAACGGCTGCATCTTTGCCTACGGCCAGACGGGCACAGGGAAAACGTTCACGATGGAGGGAGTGCGGGGCAACGATGATTTGATTGGCATTATACCTCGCACCTTTGAGCAAATCTGGCTGCACATCAATCGCACCGAAAACTTCCAGTTTCTGGTAGACGTCTCGTATCTGGAGATATACATGGAGGAGCTGCGCGATCTACTAAAGCCCAACTCGAAGCATTTGGAGGTACGCGAACGCGGCTCCGGCGTATATGTGCCCAATCTACATGCGATTAACTGCAAGAGTGTCGAGGACATGTCGCACGTCATGAAGGTGGGCAACAAGAATCGCACCGTCGGATTCACCAACATGAACGAGCACAGCTCACGGTGAGTCTTGAGGTTGCAACTATTGCTTCGGATTAATTTATGGTTGTTTTTGCAGCTCGCATGCCATATTCATGATCAAGATTGAGATGTGCGACACGGAGACGAACACGATCAAGGTAGGCAAACTGAATCTCATCGATTTGGCCGGAAGTGAGCGTCAGTCGAAAACGGGCGCTTCTGCGGAGCGCCTGAAGGAGGCCAGCAAGATCAATTTGGCGCTCTCTTCGCTGGGCAATGTGATCTCGGCACTCGCAGAGAACTCGCCCCACGTACCGTATCGCGACTCGAAGCTGACGCGCCTGCTGCAGGATTCTCTGGGCGGAAACTCGAAGACGATCATGATTGCGAACATTGGACCCTCGAACTACAACTACAACGAGACACTAACGACGTTGCGCTATGCGCAGCGGGCCAAGAACATACAGAATCAGCCCGTCAAGAACGAGGATCCGCAGGATGCCAAGCTGAAGGAATATCAGGCAGAGATTGAGCGACTCAAGCGTCTCATTGCGCCTCAACAGCAACAGCGCACCGAGAAACTGGCTGCCGCAGCAAAGAAGCGCGTCAAGAAGCCCAAACGCCGTGAGCTAACGGACAGCGTCAGTCAGGAGCAGCAGCAACAGCAGCTACCGGCGGAAGAGGATGACGAGAGCGAAGCAGATGCTTCGCCGCCCGAGTCGGACAAGGAGAACGAGGCGGAGGTGGCCAAGTCGAATGAGCAACTGGAGCGAGAGCGCGTGGAGAACGCTAAGCTGGCGGCCAAGCTGGCCGAACTCGAGGGTCAGCTGGTGCGTGGTGGCAAGAACTTGCTGGACACGTACAGCGAACGTCAGATCGAGCTGGAGAAGAAGCTGGTGGAGATTGCCGAACGCAAGAAGCGTGAAATTGAGATACAGCAGCAGCTGGAGCTACAGGAAGAGACGACGCTGGAAATACGAGAGCGCAATGTGTCGCTGGAGCAGGAGGTGGAGCTAAAGAAGCGCAAGCTATCCAAGTGTTATGCCAAGTATCTGGCGCTCCAGCAGGAGCTGAACGACTGCAAGCACGATCACAATCAGGATCTGCGCGAACTGGAGATGGCTCAAAACGAGCTGGTCAAGGAGCTGAAGCGCCAGCTGCTCATCATCGATAACTTTGTACCCATCGAAGTAAAGCAACGCCTATACACGCAGGCCAAGTACGACGAGGAGCAGGAGGAGTGGAAGTTCGCCTCGCTCCCACTGCCCCTGACCGCAAGCGATGGCAAGTTCAGCAGCCGACGTCCCGTATCGCATCCGCTGCGACGGCGACCCACCTCCGAATATGCCCTGCAGGAGGCTAAATCAAGTGCGCCCAGTGCGCTGCGCTTCAAGAGCGAGAACATTGTCAGCTACGAGCTGGAGATGCCCTGCCGCACCACCCAGGAGTATCGCACGCCCAAGGTGTCCGCCTCCCTGCAGGCCGTGCTCGCTCAGGCCATGCAGACCGGTGACGACATCGACATTGTGGATCCGCACACCAATTCACTGCGCCACCGTCTCGAGAACATCATCAATGGCAATGCCAATAGTGGTACGTTGCCAACTGCTGCGGCTGCTGCAGCAGTTGTTGCTACTCCCACTGCTGCCGCGTCCAATGTACGTCACGTCAAGTCCAATCGCAGCGGGTTGCCCAGTCCGGGCTCAGCACTTGACTCGAATCGACGACCGCCCACGGGCCGCATACAGCCCAAGAAGCCAGCCTCCGCTTATCCCAAGGCGCGCGGTCTTGTTAACAAGTAGTCAACGAAGCACTAACCCATAACTCATCTCAGTCAGTCACAAAAAACACACGCATACACTAACCAAAGTTCTCATAGTCACTGTCACATGTCTGTTTGCTCATGTACAAATCGAATCCGTGTTCCCGTTGCAAACGAATCCTTAGCCCAATCTTCGCACAATTCTCGCTTTGTAAAAGTATTTTGCATTTTTGTGTATTCTTGTTTTTTATTTTATTTTTTTTAGTTATTGTTTAGTTTACTCGGTATTGAATTTTGTTATTGCTTTCGTGTGCCCAGTTGGGCAGAGCGTGCATTTTGCCTCACTGTGGCCAGTCATTCATTTATTGTGCAATTTAATCTTAAGTTTAATGTGTAATTTTACTTGTTTATTATTACTTAGTACAAGCAGCTTAGTTAATCAGACACCAAATAAAGCAACTCAAAAACAAACGTTCAAACATTTTGTATTCCTTCTCAACATTAATATACCCTATTTATCAACTTTTAATCGATAAACATTTACACACAATTAAATATTGTTGCATATACAAATTCTTCAAAAAATGAATAAAATCTTATTTGGTTCAAAATGATGAATGAGTTTTTAAAAAGACTTTTATTAATTACATATTTAAATTATATTCCAAACAAAAACTTGCAAATAATTTGCAGATCTTGTCTCAACTTAGAGAAAGAAAATAAAAAGATCCTGACCAAATTTGAATACATTTTTTAATCCCAGTTCGGTTTATAAATGCCAACAAATATCCTGGATTGTATGAAATGCAGCTCAAATACTTGAAACTTGACGGGTTTGTGTCCAATTACTTGATGACCTTCAGGGAGCGACCGACCTCAATGAAGGCCTGAATAGCGCGATCGATTTCCTCCTCAGTATGCGCAGCAGAGATCTGGACACGTATGCGTGCCTTGCCTTGCGGCACCACCGGATAACTAAAGCCAATGACGTAAATGCCACGTGCTGTAGAAAAATCAAACAATTAAAAGCGATCCATTGGCGAAAAAAGATCGCACTTACTGAGCATCTCATCGGCAAAGGTTGAGGCCAGACGCGCATCGCCCAACATGACCGGACAGATGGGATGATTCTCGCCGGCAATATTAAATCCGGCCTTGGTCATCGCATCGCGGAAGCGCTGCGTGTTGCTCTGCACCCGCTGGCACAGTTCGCTGGAGGCGAGCAGCATGTCCATGACCTTGAGTCCGACGGCCACCACCGGTGGCGGCAGTGTATTGGAGAAAAGATACGGACGCGATTTCTGGCGCAGAAACGAGATAAGCTCGGCGGGCCCAGTAGTGTAGCCGCCCGAGGCGCCACCCAAAGCTTTGCCCAGCGTCGAGTTGATAATGTCCACCTCGCCCATGACGCTAGCGTACTCCTCCGTGCCGCGGCCTGTGGCGCCAAAGAAGCCCGTCGCATGGCACTCATCGACAAACAGCAGTGCATCATATTTCTTGGCCAGCTCGACAATGCGTGCCAGCGGTGCTATATTGCCATCCATCGAAAAGACGCCATCGGTGGCAATCAGCTTTAGACGGGCATCTGAAGAGCGCAGCTGCTGCTCCAGATCAGAGAGATCGCGATGCTTGTAGCGCTGCTTCTTGGCCTTGCACAGGCGGATACCATCAATGATGGACGCATGGTTCAGTTCATCCGAGAACACGGCATCCTCGGGCGTGAGTATCGCCTCAAAGATGCCCGCATTGGCATCAAAGCACGACGCATACAATATGGTATCCTCGCGTCCATGGAACTGCGCTATCTTACGCTCCAGCTGCTTGTGGATGTCCTGAGTGCCGCATATGAAACGCACCGAGCTCAGACCAGCGCCATACTGACCCAGCAGCTGTTGACTATACTGCACTATCTCCGGATTGTTCTAAGCAATTGGTAAAAATAAATGAGTCGCTCAGTTATTCTCAGAGATACACTTACGGCCAGACCCAGATAGTTATTGGCACAAAAGTTGAGAATCTGGCGATCGCTGCCCTGCACCGTAATCTGTGTGCTCTGCGATGAGGTTATGATGCGCTCCGCCTTGAAAGTGCCCGCCTCCTTAATGTCGCTCAGCTGTTTGCCAAGCAGCTCGCGCAGCTGGGACTGCGCTGCGGCGCTGTAATGACGCACTTGCTCCCCAACTGAGATTTCATAAGAGGATTGCATAATGGGAAAACAAGTGTGAGCATGTACGAGAGCAATTGCCCAAAAGACTTACCGCAGCAGCGTACTGACAATATTTTCGAAAACGCTGGCATCATGCGACGTATACTTAATATCTGTACGAATTGTGACAGCAGGCACGTGTCCGCTCAACGACTCGCATCGAACTGAACGCTGAAGAAACGAAATCGCAACGACAACGACAGCGTCGCCAGCACCAGGCCCCCTAAAATATGGCAGCATCGGCTGTTTGTTGTTTTCTTTCCCTGATTTATAAATACATGGGCATATATAGTACTCATAACTATGTAGATACATATGTTTGTACATAACTGTTTGTTACTAAATTAATTTAATTTGCTTTCATTTTCGTTGCCATAGCTGCCATTGCAAGCTGTTAGATTTATTTATGCTACACTTTGCGAAAACTAGCTTGATAGCAAAATAAATAAAAAATGTTAAAAACTTAAGCTTAGTTTTTTATATATACAAATATTTTTATTTGTTTTTTTTTTTACTTTGAAAGCTTTATAAGATGTCCATATTTGTAAATAATATTACTAATATGGAAAATCATATATAGCATTAGATACATGATGTACAATAGAACTGAACGCTCATGTGTCATCATTTAAATGTGTATATTCTCACTTTCAACTCTATTAATGGAATTACTGACAATGTCACTGTCAATTACGTTTTGCTTATATGTGTGTATGTATATGTGTACATATGAATAAATGTACATACATATATACAAATAAATTTATTGGATGTAAATGTGCATTTCATTTGAACTTGATAGCTTGGATGAAGAAGCTGATAACACAGATTTCAAATACTGCATGTGCCTCTATTAATAAATGTTTTTATTTTAATAGAGACATTCATATTCAAAACTGTAATCAATAACTTGTCAAAATACTAATCAATGTTTTTATATTAATGAGTTATAAACGTAAGACTACATATGCACATACAAATATTTCCATGTACATCTATCATACAATACCAATACTTAACAAAGCTAAAATAAATTGTCTCTACTTATGCATTCCGTAAACTTAATAGTATAAATCAATAATTAAAAAAAAGTATAAAATAAGGAAAAAGAAAAAACAAACTATTTCTTCGTAGCAGGTTCTACCGAGATTTGAACTCGGATCGCTGGATTCAAAGTCCAGAGTGCTAACCATTACACCATAGAACCGTTCGATTTTCGGCTAATTTTAGCAACAAATATAGACACTCACATATTGACGTTCTACGCTTGCTTAGCAGCATCATAATCATAAATGACTACACACATTTTTCGTAAAGTGCAATAGAACAACAATTCATATTATTAAAGTTTCCATATATGTATATTTAAAAAGTAATTTGCATTAAGTATTACGTAGAGCATCTTAAAGTGAAAAGTGCAAGTCTTTGCCCATATATTTATGTATTGAAAAAATTAGCTTATATGAGTTCAACGATATATGTATAGATAATGAAATACACAATGAAACATGTCTAACAGTACGATGAAGTATACGCCCCTCCACAAACCGCATATAAAATAGAAGCAAGCATCGTCGCTGGCTTCAGTTTCAGTTTCGGTGCCCTTCTCTTCGCTTAAGCATAACTCGAAAAGTGTTTGTTCTAAAAGTTACCAATTTCCGTTTGAAAATGCCAGTGTGAAAATGCATATTGATAAATCTCAGCAAGTGACTTTACTCCCTTTGTGTCTGCTGCTGCTCATCGTGGAGCTGCCACGGACAGCAGCAAGTGGAGATCGCGTCCAGGCGCAGCTGCATGGCAGCAAAGACGGTAGCCTGCTTTTCGAGGCGGCCACCGACCAGAACATAACATTCCGACTCATGGGCGAGGCGGCAACACTGCTGCTCAACGATACGGACATTGTGTCCCTGCTGCAGCGACGTCGCCGTGCGGCAGTGGCCCAGTCAGCGGCGTCACGACGCGAACCATTATCGCTGGACGCGCTCAAGGAACAGTTTCGCGGCGTCCAACGTGATCTGACGCGACTGGCCAGATGGCTCAGCCTCATGCATAATGGCACCCGTCGCGGCAGACCCACGCAGCGTGTCCTGCGCCGCGATCTGCAGCGTGTCCAGGTTATTGGAAATACGCTGGCAACGCTCGAATCAAATCTGGGCAAGGACGAGTGCGCGGCAAGTCCGTGCAAGAATGGCGGCACCTGCTACGACGCCTACAAGGCCTTCTACTGCTTCTGTGCCGCCGGCTGGCAAGTGAGTACGCCGAGTGGGCGTCTACCCGTCTCAATACGGGGCGTAATCGTGGATCAGTTCTTATCTCAGTTGAAAATTTATTGACAGTATGTGGATAAGCTAACAAAATCAGCTATTTTCCGGACAGATCACTATATCTATTACATTTCTAGATATACATATGTATATATATATCAATATATATATTAATATATATGTATATATATATATATAAATAAATTTGTTGAGTGTTGCCATAATGCAAAAATTAGTTGCCAAGACCGCCGTTATGAGTCACTGATGTCACTCCCTTCGACAATTCCAGGGCGCGACATGCGAGGACGATGTGAATGAATGCTTCGACTTGGCCAACACTGATTTGGCCGTCTGCCAGAACGGTGCCCAGTGCATCAATACACCGGGCAGCTACCGGTAAAAGGAGTGGAGCAAATAACCAAGTCTGTTCATAATGCTAAATCTTTGTAGCTGCATCTGTCGCATTGGCTTCGCCGGTACCCATTGTCGGTTGCGTCAGAACGCCTGTCTGACCAACCAATCCGCCGCAGAGCTGTGCGGTAGCCACGGCACCTGTCTGCCTGCCGTCGCCTCTGCCGGCGGCTTTGTTTGCATCTGTGATCAAGGCTGGACCTGGGCGGATACGAATGTCACCGCTGCGAGTGCCAGTCCCTGCACGCGTGATGTAGATGAATGTGCTCCCGATGTCAATCCCTGTCACAGGGAGTGCATCAATTTGCCGGGCAGCTTCCGCTGTGGCGCCTGTCCACCGGGCTATACAGGTACGGACATGATCTGAGCATGGAGAAAACGCTTTCTTATACTCTCTCCAGGTGACGGCAAGTACTGTCGCGACATTGACGAATGCTTGGATGGCAACAATGGCGGCTGCAGTCAGCGTCCGAGCGTTAGTTGCATCAATACGGAGGGCTCGTTTCGCTGCGGCCGCTGTCCGCCCGGCTGGACGGGCGACGGGCGCAGCTGTACGGAGGCAAAGTCCAACTCGTGCAACGGCGAGCAGATTTGCCATCCACGTGCCCAGTGTGAGTATATCTCTGGCACGGTCGTGTGCAGCTGTCCAGTTGGGTTTTATGGGCACGGCTACGGCAGCGATGGCTGCACGGAGGACTCCAGTCGCAAGCCGTGCGACAGTCACAGCTGTCAGAACAATGGCACCTGTGTGCTCAGCGGACGCGGCACCAGCTGCATCTGCCAGCCGGGTTATACGGGCGCTGTGTGCGCCGCGTCCGATGATTGCCACCCGAATCCTTGCGAGAACGGAGGCACCTGCCGCCTGCTGCCCGGGCGTGATCATCAGTGCATTTGCCAGGATGGCTACACCGGCAGCACTTGTTCCCATATGCGCAGTTACTGTGGCTTCATATTGCGCAATCAGACCGGCAGCCTACAGTTTCCGCCCAGCGAGGACAACAGCGGTGGCTATCAGCCGAACGAGAGATGTGCCTTCATCGTACGCACCCAGCGCGGCAATGTGTTGAATGTGACGTTTGGCATGTTTGATCTGCAGAACAGCACCGACTGCAGCGATGACTTTCTGCAGATTCAGGATGGCGGCAAGCTGACTGCCCGGCTCATCGGACGCTTCTGTGGCAATCGGCTGCCACTGGGCGGCGGCAGCTTTGTGTCCACCCAAGAGCAGCTGTTCTTCTGGTTCCGTTCCAGCAATGAGACGCAGGCGCGTGGCTTCAATCTTACCTGGCACTCTCAGCCGCTGGTCTGTGGCGAGCAGCTGACTCCGAAATTTGGCGCGACTGGAGTCTTGCGCTCGCCCAGCTATCCGGACAAGGCGCGACCCGGTCTCGACTGCCGCTGGGATCTGACAGCGCCATTTGGCACGCGGCTGCTGTTGCGCTTCTACGAGATCACGTTGGGCAACAGCAACATTGACAGTCGATGGGTCAACTGCAGCAATGCGGACTCGCTAAGTGTGCTGGATTCGGATCGGCAGCTTTATATGGCCTGCCAGTCGGCGCAGCCTGCTCCGCTGCACAGCTCATCGAATCTGCTGCACATACACTTCCACACGGATATGTACCGCACGGACAGCTCCTTCCAGCTGCACTATGAGGTCGTGGCGGGTCATCCCGGCTGTGGTGGCGTCTTCACGGAGCCGCGTGGCCTCATCAGTGGTCACATGAATGCGGAACTCTGCTTGTACCGCATTGAGCAGCCCAGTGGCACACAAATTGAGCTTAGCTTCCAGCGGATTAACTTGTTGCGCTCCGCATTCTGTGATCTGCAAAAACTGGAGATCTTCGATGGGGACAGCGACGAAAAGCCGCTCTTGAGACGCTACTGCGGACAGCCGGACGAGGGTGAACTGCAGCCGGTGATGTCCAGCAGTAATGTGGTACTGGTGCGATATGAGTACGCTTTGCCTGGCCTCACGCTGGACAAGAGCTTCGAGCTGCGCTACAGAAAAAGTGGGTATTCGTTAACGCGATGATTATTTAATGCAAATGCGATTTCTCTTTCGTTTGCATCTCTATCTGCAGCTTGCAGAGCCAACTACAATGATGAGGAAGGTGGCATTATAACCAGTCCCAATTATCCAAATGCTTACATGGAGTACTTGGACTGCACCTTCCTTATACGTGGTCACATTAATACCGCAGTGCGCATTAATATCACCGATTTATCGCTAAGCGAATCTCAGCCACCTCCTGCAGAGAACAACGAAGTATTCATCAATGTTGAGAATCAGTTAAGCTATATGGATGTAAGTTTTGCGATGTTAAATATAATATTTAAACTCACAATAATTGTTTTGAACACAGGTTTATCTGTCACGCAATGAGAGTGAGAAGCAGCGCTTCTCCAAGAACCTGACCAATCTATTGCTGATCTCACAAAACAATCAGGCACGCTTGGTATTCCACGGTGCCAGCAATCCACAACGTGGTCGCGGCTTTCGTGTGGAGTACAGCTTTGTACCAAATGGTTGTGGCGGTGTTCTCAGCACGCCACGTGCCACAGTTGAAGTTTCTATGGTCCAGGGCTACTGTATGTGGATCATTGAGACGCCCGGTCGAAAGTATCTTCAAATCGAGTTTCGATCACAAAAAAACGGTCTCAGCGTAGACATTTATGATAATAGCACCGGCACAGAGGACAAACTGTTGAACAGCTATACAGTTGATAAAATATTGGAAATCGATGAGTACACCGATTCGAATCTGCTAACAGTAATTGCACGGAGCTCTGTTAACTTGATCTTTTCAATGGAATTGTTCTACGAACCGGCCGAACAAGGTAACCTAATCGAACTTAACTAAAAGCAATCAGACTACAGAGCTTCGACTTTAATTATAGTTTGCGGGGGAACCTCTACGGCGCTATACGGCAATATTAAATCTCCAAATTGGCCACGTAGCTACGGCTCATCGGAGAACTGCACGTGGATAATAAAAGCACCGATGGGCAATCGCATTGAGCTGGTGGTTCATAATTTTACATTGGAAACAACATCAGATGCCTGCATTGATGACTATCTGGAAATAAGGTGACCTTTTTCAATCCGTTAGCAGAGAATGCGATATTTTAAAAGAATTTCCACATGAATACAACTATGAAAGTTGCAAGGAAAGACATGCTTGGAATGAGCAGAGACTGAATTCGAAAGAGTTTTGGTTTTTCTAGGATTATTAAACCAGTGGTCGTGTCATAAATTCGGAACAAACTTGATCTGAAGCACAAGTATAACACTTCAAGTTTCAAGTCTCCATCTTATTCCCGAAAAAGGGCTAAGCCGCTTATTCAAGGATTTTTTTTTTACTAACAATGTTTTGATTTCTTACAGAAACGGTGACAAAGCGACCTCACCACTGATTGGCCGCTATTGTGGCAGCCGCATACCGGTGCGGCTGCCATCCTATGGGAATGCACTGTACGTGTTCTTCCAGTCGGACACGTTCATAGAGGAAGCGGGCTTCCATCTCAACTGGGAAAGTGCGGCCACTGGCTGCGGTGGCAAGCTCATCTCACCCTTAGGTGCCATCCACTCGCCGCACAGCATGGACTGGAATAGTGGTGCGGTGTCCTGTGACTGGCAGATCCGCGTCGCTCAGGGCTCCACGGTGCGGCTGCAGCTGCATGGCCAGGACGACGTGTGCAATGGACAGTTGACCATATACGATGGACCCACCACGCGCAGTCCCCAAATACCGCTGAATTGCAGCAGAGTGGGAAAAGAGTTGCTACTGGCATCCAGCGGAAATCAGGTCCTGGTGCGCTACAACGTCGCCAAGGAGACGCCCGATGGTATTGAGTTTATGCTAAACTACAACACAAATTGTCGGGTGCGGTTGGAGAAGCTACGCGGCGCTATCGAAACGCCCAACTTTCCGGACAACTATCCGGCGAATGCCAACTGCGAGTGGGACATTCGCGGCGGTGCAAGCAGCAATCGCATCCAGTTGGTCATCTCGCACCTGAGCGTGGAGCAGACCGACAGCAGCACCTGTGACTTTGACTACTTGCAGCTGATCGACTATAAGGACGATCAAGTGATCAGTGATCGTCGTCTGTGCAGTGACAAGGATTTGGATTTCACCAGCGTCGGTAATCGCCTGCTGTTGCGCTTTACTAGCGACTCCTCGCAACAGGCGCAGGGATTCCGCGCTGAATACAAGCGTGTTGGCTGCGGCGAGGAGCTGATGGGACCCGGTGGCACATTCGCGACACCCAATGCACCCTATAGCGTTGACGTCGACTGCGATTGGGTCATCACAGCGCCCGATGGCTATCATGTGCGACTGCTGCTGCAGGAGCTGCACATCGAGACGCCGCAGCGTGACTGCAGCCAGGATGCACTGACCGTCCTGCCCGGCGGCAATTCATCGCACGTCCTGCTGCACAGCTGCCAAGTGGAGTCCACCGTGCAGACGCTCATCTCACCGGGAAACGAGCTGCGTGTCCGCTTTCACAGCAGTCCGCAGCGCGCTCGAAAATACCTCAAGGCCAGCTACGTCGTGGTTCCAGGCGTCTGCGGCGGCTATGTGAGTGCCAGCAGCGGTCTCATCACCTCGCCAGGCTTCTATGAGCAGGGCAGCGACATCTATGAGAAGGATGTAGATTGCCTCTGGACCATTGAGGTAAGAAGAAACAAATTATATTAAAATTTGAAAATATGTTAAAAACCTAAATGTAGAATATATTTAGAAGAAAAGCAATAAGCATATTGGCCTCAGGAATTAGGAAACCGGTTAAGTTTTGGTTAAGTTATAAGTGTTTGAAGTCTTTAAAGAACATTTACAATATTTAATTTCGCAATTTTTCGCATATTTTTGATAGAATAATGAATCCAGAATCGGTCACAGAATCACAGAAAATTGATATAAAAATTTGTTTTCCATAATTATTAAGGGAGCAGACATGTTTTTTTCGGAAAGGATGAAAATTTCAAATATAGATTAAACTTAAATGTGGAATATATTTAGAGGAACAAGCGTGAATAAATTAGAGTCTAGCTAGAAAATGGGTTCAGTTTTGGGGAAAGTTATGTAGGTTTAAAGTCTTCTAAGAGCATTTAAAGGTAGCTGTTGATTTATTGTTTTGTTTTTTTACAGGTTACCAACACCTATGGCCTGCAGCTAGAGTTCGAGCCGTTCAACTTGACCGACTCGTCCAATTGCAGTGTCGCGATGCTGGAGCTTTCGAGCTCCAAGGACGGCAAAAGCGAAGAGTTTCTTGAGCGCGCCTGCGGCGAGAATCGTCCAAATTCGGTGGTCGTGCAAAATGGACTACGTATGCACTTGAAGGTGTCGGCTGGCTTCTGGGCAAGATTCGCGCTGCACTATAGCCGGGTCTGCGGCGGAGCTCGGTCGGCCAGCGAGGGTTACCTGCGTTCGCGTCTGGACGAGGACTGCTACTGGACGATTTTCGGGCCGGAGGGCAGCAAGGTTAGTCTCAACATCCAACAGCTGGAGTGTCCGCGTTGCACGGCGCCGGGTGGCAACTGCACGGCCGGACTGCGTGTGCTCAACGATGAGGATGAGGTGCTGTACTTTAGTCTGTGTGAGGAGCATCCAACGACTTTGATTGTGCCCGCCAATAAGGTGCGCGTCGAGTCCCGGGGCATAGTCCTGCTAGCGCAATATACCACCATGCTGAATTCCTGCGGCGGCAACATAACTTCCGTGCGTGGCACCCTCAGTTCGCCCAACTATCCGGACAGTTATCCGGCGAACGTGGAATGCGAGTGGCAGATCGAACCATGCGCCGGCAATGCCATCGAGCTGAGCTTCGAGGCACTTGACATTGCGAGGTCGGAGCACTGCAATGTGGACTTCCTTGAGGTGCGTGCCGGGTTACTGGGCTCCGTGCTGGGCCTGTACTGCGGCAAGGAGCGGCCCGCGGAGCCATTGATAGCCAGCGGCAAGCTCTGGATCAAGTTTCGCAGCCAACCCGGCAGCAGCGCTGGTGGCTTTAAGCTGCGCTGGAATTACGGTAAGTGACTGCACTAAATAGGCGTCACATTTAAGTTAATTGGAACTTCTGAGGGCAGTGCACGACCAGGAGGTCACGCAGGGCACCAATGGCACCATCGATTCGCCGCCAACGCTGGCGGTGCAAGGTGATACTCAGGCCTACAGCTGGCGCATCTTCATGGAACGTGAGCGAGTAGTCATCCTGGATTTCAAGGAGTACAACGTGGGACTTCAGGTAAGCGGTATTTTATACAGCATTTTATACAAACTGTTAGTTCATCTAAATTGTAAAAAAAAACTGAAGTAAAATGTAGGGAATTTACTCTGTAATGTTATTAAAAAATTGTTAACGTGACAAAGTATTTATGGTAGAACTTCCACCGGGAACTTTTGGTTCTATTCATTACAAACTTCAGGTCAAAATAAATGTACTATTTTCTTCAAAAAGAGTTTAAAAAAATATTAAAAAACATTTTTGTGGTAATTTTAATGCGGTAACAGTTTCCTATTGCAACAAAATTTTGGATTACTTACAAAAGTTCAATAGTCAGTATGCACGAATAAACTGGTGTACAAAACCAAATTCTTTTAGCTAAGTTAACCGTCGCAATTTTGTTGTTTTTGTGCCCTGCAGCTATTTGATGGCTTTGACGACACCGCACTGGTTGTTAGCATCGGCACCTCGCCCTGGCAATTCATCTCGAGCAGCAATGTTATATACTTGAAGACGGTCAATACGGATTTCGATGCCTTCCGGCTGCAGTGGCGAGTGCTGCGCAGCGATGAGCTGACCTCGAATGCGACGCAGAAGACCAAAGAGTGCAACGAGGTCTACACTGTAGGCCAAAAGCCGATTATGCTCACTTCGCCTGGATATCCGCACGGCTATAAGGGCAACCTGGACTGCGAGTGGACGTTCAAGACACCGAATCCGACGCAACATGTCTATCTGGAGCTGTTTGAGGCGCGGCTGGAGGACAATTATCAGTGCCTGATGGACTTCGTGAGTGTACAGACCTCGAGCAATTTGGTTAACTGGCAGGAGCAGCTGCGCATCTGCAATAGCAGCGAAGATACGGGACATGTCATACACCGTATAGACGGCACACCAAATATCAGGCTGAAGTTTATCACAGACTCAACTATCAATGGCACTGGCTTTAAGTCGCGACTGCAAACAGCCTGCGGCTCCAATATGACCGGCTTAGTGGGTACCATTGTACCCACTGACTTTTTGCTGGGCAGCGACATATCCTGCGAATGGCACATTGAGGTGCGGCTCGGCCGCGTCATCGACATCAGCATTGCGTATAATGGAACAGCGAGCAATGACAGATGCGCGTACTATGGACTCATACACGACGGCCTGGATGCTGGCGCACCGCTGCTGGCGCCGGGCAAATTCTGCAATCAGCTGGGCTTAACGACGTCCAGTTTTCGCAGTACTGGACCGCGTGTGTACATTCGGTACTTTAGGCCGCCCCACATGCGCAGCGGGCAAGCGGACCAGGACCTCTGGAATCTCACGTATCGCGAATTTAGTGATTGTGATGCGGAGGTGCGCCTGACGCACTTGGCAAGCAGCTATAATATTAGTACGCCCGGCTATCCCTACTCTGCGCATGCGCACTCTGACTGCAGCTGGGTGGTGATAGCGCCGCCCGGCGAGACCATTGCCGCCAGCTTCGTCGGTGACTTTGATTTGAGTCTACGGCAGTGCAATGAGGAGTTCGTTGAGCTCTACGATGGAGCCACGACACTGGCGCGACAATTGCTGCACACCTGCCGCCGGCCCGGCACAACACACAGCTCGGGCAATCTTCTCCTGGTGCACTATCACACACAGCTTACTGAGCCCCATGGCGGCTTCCGGCTGAATGTGTCGATCAGCAGCTGTGGCGGGCATTATAATGCCTACACTGGCATCGTCCGATCGGAGCACTATCCGGCACTGGGCGCCTATTCCAAGCCAGCTGTCTGCGAGTACATCATCAATACGCCAAAGGTCACGCACGTGGAGCTGAACTTTAGCGATCTACATCTGCCGTTCGATGCCATGGAAAGGAATGTTGAGTCCCTAGATCGCATTGAGATTCTGGATCTGACGAATCAGCGACAAGTGCTGCAGACGCTGTTTAGCAATATAAGCATTCCCTATCGCATCACTCTCGCGACCAATGAGCTCGCACTGCGCCTCGTCACGGTGGGAACGGTGCACAGCTATCGGGGATTCCAGCTGCAGTACAGGGCAATGCCAGGCTCCTGCTTCCGGGAGATAACAGCTGCGTCTGGTGAATTGCAAATCGCCAAACTGAACCACCAGTGGCCGAGGCTCTGCCAGTGGCGCATCACGGTGCCCAAGGGGCAACGAGTGCGTCTAGAGCTGCTCAATTTGGCCGATTTGCGAGCGGTACCAATTCCCGACAGGAGTCAACGGTAAGTGTTTCAGGATATAAAGAAGAGTTAGCCGTCGATACTTATTACCTCCTTGTTTGATTATCTACTCCGCAGCAGGGTAACTGGCACCCTCCGCATGACCAGGCAGAAGCTCTTCTCCTTCTACAATGATCCCGACCAGCGCTCTCAGATATCCGACTTTAATCTAGATACCTACGAAGGCGACGGCATCGTTGAGTCGACGGATAACTTTATGCTGGCCCGCTTTCTGCTGACGCCCATGAACTCAATGGTCACGTTACGCGCACGCTTTAGCTCCAGCCAGTCGTCGCCTTGTCCGCCGGATATAGGCAGCCAGGCAACGGGCAGTCTGTCCAACCAGGAGCTGATCAGTCTGCCCACCTACCACTGTGTCGTGCGCTTTGTGGCCGAGCCCGGCGTTACGTTTAGCTTAAATGTGCAGGACTACTCGATGCAGCCGCCCATATCTGTCAGCATCAATGATGATGTGCTGCATAGAACGCTCCAAGTGGACAAGGCCAATGCTAGCTTCTCACTGGCCACCACTGCCGGACAGGTGATGCTGCTCCGCAGGAAGGATGAAGTGGCGCCACGCTTTCGCGCCACATATCGCCGCTACGCTTGTGGCGGAGTGCTGACCGTGGCGGAGGGCAGCATCATTGAGCTGCCTCAACTGAACGAAGGATTTGGCCCCGTGGAGTGCGTGTGGACGATAAAGAATGCCAATGGCTACGAGCTGAGCGGCAATGTTAGCTTCAGCGATAGTTGCGACCGCGAATATCTGAGCATAACCACCGGCATACGTGGCACCGAGCAGGCGAGGTTCTGCGGCGATGCTAGCCCGCTGAACACTACGCAACTGGAGGGCATGCAGGTCACGCTGCTCTACCATGCGACACTCTATCGCGGCCAGAGTCTCAGTCAGTTCCAGCTGCTGGCGAGTCGACCCAAATCCCTCGGCGGCTGGGGCAACATCATCCGTGTGGGGCAGCAGCCAACGCCGCCGGTGTCCATCGATGCGCACAGCTACAACAACAACATGGAGCTCAGCTGGGAGTTTCAGGGTAGCTGGAGTATATCGCTGCGTCTAGTGTTCCAGGGCCGCTTCTTCATTGAACAGTCTCAAAACTGCAGCAACGACTATCTGCAGATCTTCAGCTACCAGCTGGAGCTGTGGCAACCGATTGCTAAGTACTGCGGCCGCGAGCTGCCACCGCCACTGCACATCCAAGGCCAACGGATGCGCATTGTGTTCCGCACCAATGAGAATATTACGGCCGATGGCTTCACCTTCGTGGTGCAGTCCTCCTGCGATGCAAAGTTGGTGGCCAGCAACGAGCTGCAAACGTTGTATGGGCGGCGTGGCTCCTACTCTCAGTGGCGCACGGAGAGCTGCAACATTGAAATTAGCACGGACAGCAAGCATCAACTGTTGGTGAGCGTGAAGAACCGGGGCAGAGTCTGGAGTAAGATCGCCTGTCAATTCAACTATATCGAGGCGTATCGTCTAGATGGCCAGCAGGAGCAGCTGATTGGCAAACACTGTCCGGACTTTGAGGTCACCGGCTACGGGCGGGTACGTCTGCACAGTGTGACCACTACGGCATTGGGTCGCTTCTTCGATGTGCAGTATCAGCTGATCGGCTGCGGTGGCAGCTATTCGGCTCCCTTTACGCTGCGTCCGCCACGCGGCGAAAACGAGGACAGCTATGTGAACGGCTTGAGCTGTGAGTGGCATGTCCTAGCACCGCCGCAGCATGCGATCTTCGTGCGCTTCAAGTATTTGGAGATTGAGCGCACCGAGCGCTGCCGCCACGACCAAGTGAGCATCTATCGCGGCAGCAGTGTCATTGAGGAGCAGCGCATCGCCCGCCTCTGCGGCAATCTCAGCGAGCCCAGCGTCATGGTCGACAGCAATCAGGCGCTAATTGTTGCCAAGCTGGTGGGCTACATCAATCCGCTGGGACGGGGCTTTTTCGCCAGCGTCCACTTTACGCCCAACTGCAACGAGCGACTGTCTTTGAGTGAGGGCAACAGCCGCATGAGCCTGGTCCGTCACTTCCCGATGAATGGCACCAACGGCGACGGTCTACACTGTTATTTCCGAGCCAGTGTCGTGACGGGCTATCGCCTGTCCGTCTGGCTGAAGCAGATGCAGTTGAACGCCGATCGGTGTGTCACCTGCAACTCGCTGGAGGTCATCGATGGCTTTGACGAGAACAGCGCCAGTTTGGGCACCTATTACGCCGTTGTGGGAAACGGCACAAAGCTCTTCAGTGCGACAACGGATCTGCTGATTAAGCTGAGCGGATCTGTGGCTCAGCCGAGTGGCATTGGCTTTGAGCTGATCCTGCAAATGGAGACAACGGCCTGCGGCCAGTTGGATTATGAGCTGCAAGCTAATCAGGTGAGTAGCTCTAAAAAAAAATTAGCTCATTAGCTTGAATTCAAAAGCTCTTTATATATATTCTACAAATACATATTTGACTTTATACTATATATCTTTTACTCTTCGTATACAAAATATATGAATTGCTAAAAAAAATGATGTATTCACAGACACTGAATCTCCGCCTAAACTCAGACAACATATCCAGCGGTTATGAAGGCAGCATCCACTGTGTCTGGAATTTCAAAGCTAATGACACGGTGGAAATGCGCATCAACTCGGTGCAGCTGCAGGATGTTTCCCAGCTGACGGGCAAATGCATCGAGTATCTGCGACTTAACGTAAAATACGTGAGTTCCAAACCTACAGTACTTAAAGCATTGAGTTAATATTGTTATACTCCTTAGGAAGGTGACAAGTACTATTGTGGTCAATTTAATAATACCGTTATCGAAGTAGCAAAAACTTTCGAGCTAATATTCCACAGCAGTGGACAAGGAGCGACTTATGGGCTTGATATATCCTTTAAGCTGAAATCACGTATGTTAAAACACACAAATTTAAATGATCTATTAATATATGAATAAGAAACCAACTCTTTTTAAGAGCTTAAGATAATTGTAGATTGAAAGGCTTTGATTCTTTTACATATAATTATTACATTATATATAATCGCAATATATAATTGAAATCAAAGAGATAGAAATCTATAATTGTTAGTTCACATATCAAACTGCTTAAATCAAAAATGTCCATCCTTTAATATTTTTTTATATTTGTTTCTTTATTTTAGGCTGTAATCGCACTTTTACCGCAATGAGCAGCTTGATCGGTTATAATACGATCGATGAGTCAAATTTTGACCGCTGTACCAATTATGTTCGCATTCCCGATGGATACTTCATAACAATGGAATTAATGTATTTGTACTTTCAACATGATTCAAATCGGTCATACATTAATGTATGTTTACTTGTGCCCATTCAAAAGCATATGATAACTTATAAAAACCCAAATTTATAGATGACTGATCTGGTGACGAACCGTACCATCTATAATGAGACGGACACTTACATTTCATACGTAACCATACGCTCCACGACAAATGCGATACGTCTAGAGGGCGTGGGTATGAGATTTTTGCATCTGTTTTATTACGCCACCAGTAACAAACTGCCCAGCGGATGTGGCGGCGATCTAACCGGATTAGAGGGTCTCTTTACCAATCCGCCGTATGACAATCGCAACTACTCGGAATGCAGCTGGCGCATATCCGTTCCATCGGGCAATCAACTGAATCTAAGTTTCAGGAGTAAGCCATTACAGTATAATCTCGATATTTTGCAAATCTAGGGACTTGGAAGCCCTTTCGTGGCTAGATTTTAATACAAAATCCGAGATTCAAAAATACTTTACTTAAATGCCAATTTTAATGAGGTCAAACCAAAAAATCTAAAAGTTATGTGAGCTTATACTGCTTTAAATGTATTTTTAGGGACTTGGAAGCCTTATCATGTCTTGACTTTTAATATAAAATCAAAATCGTGTAAAATACATTTTTCACGATTTTTGTATAGCTTGGCAATCCGGCATTTCCGACAATAGTTGTCCGGACTAACAAAATTATACTGTTTTTATCACATACTCATTATATATTTTTGTCTTCCTTTTGTCTTTCGTAGAGTTCAACATGGGCTCGGAGACGAATTGCCATATCGACAATCTGAAGCTTTACGAAGTGTTGCCCGACAACAGCGAGACATTACGCCAGACGTTCTGTGGCTCGAGTGAGCTGCAAACAGTTACTGTGACCTACAATCGCTTGAGAATAATCGCCAAGAAATCTCCTAATTTTGATGGCACTGGTTTTGAGGTAGCTTACAACGCCATATATGAACAGCTTTAGTTGCTTAAAAAAACAAAACATTTAAGTACATAAAATGTAATTAGTTTTCCAGTCAAACTGTTGTTTGATTTTAATTTCAGTTATTAACAGTAAAAATCGTATTGCCACCACGGCAAGTCAATTATTATGTTAAATAATTTTTGAAGCCTTAATTTACTCAATTTATATATCAAAGTAGAGAATTCTAGGCTTTAATGTTTACTCTTCTTTTTCTTGTGCTTCGACTTGTCAGTCTTTTTTGACTTTTTCTTGGCCTTTTGCTTTGACTTCTTAGACTTTTTAGAGCTAATACTCTTGTGTGACTTTTTGGACTTTGAGCGCTTTGCCTTTGCGTCGCTGTCATCGCTGCTGGAGTCGCTGCTATCTTCGTCGCTATCATCGCTGCCGCTGAGCTTGCGTTCCACCCACTGATCCGATTTGCGTTTGCTAGGCGCATGCTGCTGCCACAGCTGCTGCAGCTTGGCATCGATGCTGGCCTCGGCATTGTTGACCGGCGCTTGCTTCACCTGGTCGCTTGGCAATCGGGGTCCATAGAGCTGTTCCACGGGCACCTGGTCCATGGCTAGCTCCTTGTCATTTTTCAGCCGCTCCTCGCGCGATTTGTATGCTATTTTTAGTTTGTTGCCTGGAATGGGTGCGAACTTAGCTGGCACAGGCTCCGGCTCTGGCTCGGCTGATTTGACCGCTGGCTTCTCCTCCGCTGGCTTAAAGAGCGCAGCAAATATGCCGCGTGGCGGTGAATTATTGCGCAGCACATTGGCGGCAGCGGCGTTTGTTGCCGTGGTGGGCAAACCAAGCGCCGCCTGCATGGCAGCTAGTTTTTCTTCCGCTGTCTGCTCTGGCACTGCTGCTATTTCCTGCTCCTCGTCGCTGTCATCAAATATGCTCTTGAACAGATCCGTCTTTTCCGAAATGGGCTTGTCACGTGCCTCATCCACAGCCTGCTCCAGCGGCGTACGCGGCACAAAACTAGGCTTGACGACTACGCTGCTGTTTGCAGGTGGACTTGGTTCCGCAGGTGGTGCTGGCTGCTCCTTTTCCAGCTCGACCTCATTAATGACTGCTGCTGCTGCAATCGGCAATATGCTTGGCTTGCTTGCCTCAATGTGCTTGGGTCTTATGGTGGGCGTTTGGAAGTTCGCCTTTGTATTGACCGACGCTTCCAGGTAATCGAATATGGACATTTTCGACTTGCCCTTCAGTTCCTTCTCATTATCTGGCAAAGCACCGCCGAAGGGTTCCGCAATGTTGTAGCGCTTGCAGAGCAATGCGTTCGGCTTCCACATCGCCTTCGTGCGTTCCATGACTATTTTGCGCTGCTCCGCTGGCTTCACCTGCTCAACTTCTTGCTGTGCCTGAACCGTCGCCTCTGAGACAAACCTGTCAAGCATGAGACCGGCCAGCGGTCTATAGATTTTTGCCGCCTGCACAAATTCTTTTTTTTCCATTTCGCGATCCCACAAAGACATCGTCACCGGCTGCAGATCTGCCAGAAATTGTGTGATCGCTGTGTCATCTTTCAAACTGGAGCCCAGAAACTTTTCATAGCGTAGTTGCTTGGCGTCGTTGCCCAGAAAGGGCTTGAATCCACCAGACGGCGTGCTGGAAGCTGTTATAAATAAACTGTTATTTGTCTGTAGGCTTTAAGGAATTTGTGTACATACCCAACTTATTAGTCTTGGCGGCAGCCTGCTCCAAGAGTGCAGCATTGGATTGCTGCAGCTCCTTGCTGAGGTCGGGCGGCGCCGCTGGCTGCTCCTCACCAGTGGTGGTGATGAGTCCACCCTTTGTAAAGTTGTTGCTTTTGGCGCTGATCAGCTCGAGTAGCGATTTGCCGCGTTCCTGCTGACTGCTGGCGCTGTTAGCGGTCTTGAAGGGATTCTTCTTGGTCTGGTGTGTCTCGCCCAACAGCTGAGCACGCTGCTCCGGATCCAGATCGTGCCGACCAAGCCCCGCTTTCTTATGCTCCGTCTGCGCGGCCAGTTTACGTGCACGCTGCTCATCAAGCGGTGCAAAACGACTGCGGCGCAGCAGCCAGTTGCGTGGTTGGAAGTCGCGAGGCAACTCGATGGCATAGGGCTGTGTTTGGGTGCTGCCGCTCTTGTCCTCGCTGAACCCATCAATGACATGGCGTTGCTGCACGTGGTGTGTCTTCTTTTGCTTTGGCTGTTTGTCGGCCAGCGAAAAGTCGTAGCGTGTCATGTCGTCCCGGGCATATATGTCCTCATCCTCCTCCTCGAAGGCACCTACGCCAAATGCCTGGCCGCGTATGGATAACTGTTTCTGCTTGGCGGCAGTCGCCTCTAGCTGGCCAAAGAGATTGATGTGCTGCATGGGAGCCGCACTTGTACTTGATTTGGACAGCACTGGAGTGCGACTGAGTCCCGAGTAGCTCATGCCAAAGCGGTTGTCTTTGGGTGTATAGAATATAGGCTCATAGTCATCTGGCGCAAAAGTGATATCCTCCTCCTGTTCTTCCTCTTCGTTCTCCTCGTCCTCGCCGTCGCTTGCATAGTCCTTGCTAGGCAACCCTTCGGCACCGTAGTGTTCCAGCAGATACTGTTCCCGCTGATTGCGGTTCGTCGCCTGGCGTTTCTCCTTGCGCGTTTGCCGCGGACCCACACCCTGGCCGGGCTTCCATCCCATGCTCTTTAGTATGCGCACGGCCACCTTATCGCGCACTGGGCGTAAGAGCTGCTCCAACACGGGCACTCCGGGTATGGGCCCGGTAGATTGAGGCTGCATTAGCTTGCGCTTGCGTTGGCCCGTGCGCTGTTCCTGCTCGCTCTCCTTGGCGAATTCGTCGCGCGTGCGTATTCCCTGTGGTGCTATGCCAAACTCCCCCAAATCTTCCTTGTCCATGAAGTCCTCTGGGCGTTGTTGCACCTTGCCTGCTTTTTCGCCGCGCGAGCTCTTGAAATTCTGTGGCGTCCAGCCCTCCAACGAGCCGACAGTGTTCCAGAAGCCAGCACTGAAGCCGCCGGTAAAAGCGCCATGAAAGCGACGCTTACCATTTTCGTCCTTCACAATTTGATCCTCAATCATAATCGGCTTCTTGGCAGGCACCTCGTCTATAAACGTTTATTATTTGTGTGTTTTATATTATATTGGGATGGCTTACCCTTTTCGAGCGGCTCCAAAGGTGTGCCGAAGCGGTGCAGGTGCCTCTCCTCATCCATGTTTGCAATACTTTTCCTTTTATTGCGAAAACATCAACTTGTGAACAATTTTCTATTCCACTTCGCACTCAGCTGGTACAATATACGAAAACAAACTAATGGTGCTGCCACATAGTTACAACTTATACGATATACATATCGAGTACAGCATTGCGATATTTCGATATTTGCGCTCGCACTCATCGCTAGCAAGACTGGACTATAAAAATCCGTGTCGGAATAAGAATTTTGTTTTGTTTGTGAAGAAATTAAATAAACTCAATGCAACATTATTAAGTATTGAATAAACTTCCATTTAAATTTAAAACTTTTGAATTCAGCTCGCAATAACACTTATTTTGCCATTAGAATATTGACCCTATTCCATTATTATATTAAATCAGTGAGATGTGTTTTTAGTTCGAATCATTTTACTGGCCTGGAAACAGGGTAAGAACCCTATGCAGCTTTCCTGCGGATGAAATTTTTGTAAACCCTTCCATTATCAAAACAAACAAAAAACCAAAAAAAATTTAAATATTTGCAAAACAATTCTTGTTCCCACACCGATTCAATTATCGATATTCGAAGCTAAGTGGACGTGGGTAACTTGACGCTCATAACTTGTCGCACACAAAAATATCAATCAAAGTTAATATCAAATTATCGATAAGCCGGCACGATTACAGCTTACATTCATAAGCGAAATTGTTGAAGCAAATTCGGGTACGTCGTGCTATGGCCGATATAAAAGCCGGTCGTTATGCGAACAACGCAGCTCCAAACCCCCTAGGACAGAGCCCCGAGAACCTTGAGTGTAAGAACTTTCAGGACTATCTGCGCACACGTCAAACGCCTGAGACGCTGGAACAGCTCTACAATTATACACCCATTTCCCTAGCCGTCTTTCGCGAGCTGCCCGAAATTGCCAGACAATTCGTAATACGCATACTTTTTGTGGACCAACCAGTGCCACAGGCAGTTGTCACCTCATGGGGTGCACAACGCATTGCCAAGTAAGTACAGCAATTTACTAAGGAATTTATAATTATCACGCATTCCTTGCAGGGAACAAATGGAGGCCACCGAATGCCTGACTGCTTTGAATGTTTGGCGCGTCACAGCTATACCGGGCGGCCTGGCAGCCTGGGAGCTGTTGCCCACGTTTAAGAAAAGCGTGCGTGAGGTGCTGCTGGGCGGCGGCAAGCCATGGCCGATGACCAATACGCTTGATAAGGACTCCAAACCACGCGACATTGCGTTCCTTGATTCGTATGCAATGTCCCGATGGCGCTGCGTGCTGCACTATATGGTGGGCACGGGCAACCGGAGTGTCAGCAGCGATGCCGAGGCCATCAGTCCGGATGCTGTGCGTATTCTGCTGCATGCCAACCTAATGAAGCGGGATGATCGCGAGGGCATTACCATAACACGTCAGGGCTTTCAGTTCTTGCTACTGGACACACGAGCTCAGGTCTGGCATTTTATGCTGCAGTATTTGGAGACGTGCCAGGGTCGCGGAATTATGCTGCCCGAATGCCTATCCATGCTATTCCAGCTGAGCTTCTCGACACTGGGGCGCGACTACAGCTCGGAGAACATGAGCCCGCAGATGTTGACGTTTCTGCAGCACCTGCGTGAGTTTGGGCTGGTCTTTCAGCGCAAGCGGAAGGAGGGTCGCTTCTACCCCACACGACTGGCACTGAACGTGACCAACAAGGATGCCGCGCAGGCTTCCACCTCGGCGGATGATGAACGAATGCAGGAACGCGGCTACATTGTTGTGGAGACAAACTATCGTGTCTATGCATACACAGACTCGCCGCTGCAGGTGGCCGTGCTGGGACTGTTCACCGAGCTGCTCTATCGCTTTCCCAATCTCGTTGTCGGTGTGCTCACACGCGACTCGGTGCGGCAGGCACTGCGTGGCGGCATCACAGCCGAGCAGATCGTCAGCTATTTGGAGCAGTATGCCCATCCCAATATGAAGCTGGTCGAGTCGGCCATTCAATCGAAGTCCTGCCTACCGCCCACAGTTGTGGACCAAATTAAACTGTGGGAATTGGAGCGCAATCGTTTCACCTACACCGAGGGCGTTGTTTACAATCAGTTCCTGTCACAAAATGACTTTGTCACGCTACGCGACTATGCGCAGTCTATAAGCGTGCTGGTGTGGCAGAATGAGCGCACGCGCACTATGGTGGTGCAGAAGAACGGGCACGACGATGTCAAGCGCTACTGGAAAAAGTACTCAAAGAGCGGTGTCTAGCGTAGCAATAATCATACTTCGTTTTTAAGCTAGATCGGTTAATATTATTAATAAGTTTGAGGATGCGTGTAGCAGCTGCTTTTCTGTAACAAGCACAAATTTGAATTGTTATCATTCGGTTCAAAGCAACTGCACACAAGTTCTGTAATAAAATGGTAGACCTAAAAATACCAAACAAGTTGTTGTATTATATATCGGGATAAACAAATCTTTTGCTATCTTCCTACATCTGGTTCTTCCGACCAGTTGATGATTTCAACGAGATCACATAATCACTCCAATAAAAACTGCTCTAGTTTATACATATTATTTTAGTATATATATAAAATACAGTACATACATTAAATTCATAGACAACACGAAACATTAAAGCTTGACAAAAAATCACACTTAAATGCAAAATTGGAACGTTTAGTATAAAATCGGCCGCTGTGGCATGCAGAGATTATAGTAGCTCTTCTTGTCCCAAAAGTCCAAACCCTTCCAGCCGCACCAGCCCTTTATCTGAATTGTAGCCAATTCATCAGCACCAGTGTAATGAGGATCGAGTATCAGGAACTTCGCTTGTCCCGTCTGCACACAGTAGTCAACGCCGATAATTGTGTGCGCCAGTACGCCGCCGCCAATCATTACGGGTGTGCCCTGGGTCTGGAAATGCATGGCCAGCTCTGAGGCAATCGTCGAGAGCTCGGCACCGGATGCCACGTGTAAGATCTTGGAATCAACATTGAGAAAGCCTTGCAGGCACATGCTGAGTTCTGTGGAGCCAATCCATTGCGAAGAACCCACAAATGAAGCTGGCTTATCGTTGATTTTGTGCAAATATTCCTGAGCCTCCAAGTGCGTGGGTATCGCACGCTCCGTGTATCCCTGCAGCAGAAACCAGGAGCAAATCGTCTGCAGCGAACGATAGGCACAGCCCCAGCCCTTATCTTGAATCTGCTGCTGCAAGTAGTGGTAGTAATGATAATTGCCATTAACCAGATACTCCTTGCCATCCGTCACACCACTGGGCCGTACGCCCAGATGCGTGTTTAGCAGTGGCGTCCAGACTGATGTATCGACGACGTCCTCATCGCCTTGGAAGCGACACTGATTCGCCCGTCTGAAGTACGGTCGTGTAACGGGCAGTGCAAACTGTCGATGCAGTCGCTTGCGTTGCTCCTGCACACTGGGCTCATCATCGCTCAACTGCTCCAGGTAAGCACAGCTCAGAAAGTGCCCGAACTCCAGCGGATAAAAATGATAGCTGCGTGGTGCCAGCAATTTCAGTGCCGAAGACGACTCCTGCTCGCTGAGCCGCTCGCTTAAACACTGCTCGAAGAGACGCAATGCACGACAAATACTCTCGATAAGCACATCATACAGACGCAGCAGTTTTGTCTTCTTGCAGAGTATGGCCATTGCCTCCAGCTCCAGTGGCACCTGCTGTTTGCTTTGCTCTTCAGTCGTGATGCAAACACTCAAAGCTGGGTGCGGTGCAGTATCGCCCACTGGCGGCTCGCGGGAACGACAGCGCAAGACATCAATGTTGATAACATCATAATCGCTTCCCACAGCGCCATAGTGCTTGGCTAGCGCTGATGCCGTTGCAGCCACTTTCTTCTTATTGCCGGTCGGCGTTTCTATTGGTGTCGGAATCTCAGCAATGAGCTGCTCAATACGCGAATCGCAGTTGATGCTTGTGTGCTGGGTTCCACAGTTGCTACTTATATAAATCTTCGTTTGAGCAACATTGAACACCAGACTGCCATCGGCGACACGCTTGCGCAGCGCATGCATCTCCTTGGCAATAGACTCGGGCGTTGGCGAGGCGTGCAAAAAGAAGCCGCACTTCAAACGTGTGAAACAGAAATCGTTATATAGCTGTGCTGGCTCCATAACTTCGTAGGGAACATGTTCCAGCTTGCCGTGTACAAAGAATGATGCACGCAGCCCGACTAGTGTTCCCAGCTGGCATTGCAGCAGTATCGGATTATCCGTTATGTCAACCGATGAGATTACCTCATTGAGATGCGCTTGAGTGTCGGTGCAATCGCCGAATTTGACCAAACCACACAGATCCAGTTCGGCTGGGAATTTGTGCTGTATATGCTCATAGTTCAACTGTCCCACACTGGACTCAACATTAAAACTCAAGAGCAGCAAAGTGCCTTCGCCGTAGAACACGCCATATAAACAACCGCTGCACTGCAGCTTGACGCGCTCCAGGCGCTGCAATGAATATCATAAAATTAACATATGTGGCTTCAAGTGCACGAATAAAGCTTACCTTGAGCAGAAATGCAGATATTCTCAATTTGGGAAGCATTTTTTCCAAAAACTAGGCGTGAAATATGAGTATTTGCTTATAAACTGCACAGCTGGCAAATGTGTTATCGATTGGCATGTTATCGTAATGCATTGCATTTGCAACGCCTATCGGTATCAGTGTGGCCAAAGCTCAGCATAATACACTTGGCGCCAAGCCCCCTACAAATCAAAATATATAGCTAGTAAACGCTTGAATACAGACACATAACATTTATTTAATATAATATATATTGATTTCGGCATAGATTATAGATTCGCAAAAAACGCATTAATATTTGACTGAGCAAGCAGCTTTGTGTTGTGTGTACGTACGATTGCTTTACTTTACTCGACCATTACCATCTCGACGCGTTCATATTTCTGCGTGCGCTTCATTTGCTCTTACTAAACGTTAATTCTATCAATGTTATACATTTATATACAAATACAATATTCATAATTACGTGCTGCCGCCTTTACATTCCTAGTGCTTTCTGCTTTGGACTGGAATATCTTTCGCTTGGGTGTTTGTTTTACTAATTTACAATTTGTTTTAGGCATTATGTTAGATACGAGACTACAAACTACTAGTTTTCCACAATTTTCTAATTAATTTTCTTTGCTAATTTTGCTTAGTGTTGCCCAAAGAATGCATTTAAGTTTACTCTCTGAATACAATCCCTTGCATACAGTTATCAAATTCCTGCGGCTACTTCGTTTCTTTCGTTTGTTTTTCGGTTTCGCTTTTGTTAATATTTACGCTGAACATTTAGATAAAACGTTAAACATGAAATTTAAAACACAAACAGCCAGTTCGGTGGCGCTACTTCTTCTGCTTGGCAGCCAAAGTTGCGCTGGTTGTTGTTGCTGTAGCTACAGTTGCTGTTCCTGTTGCTGTTATGGCCATTGGCTCCTTGCGTCCCATAGCGACTGGGACATTACTGGCGCTTGTTGGCCTTGTCGTTGTAATCGAAGATTTTTTGGACGCATTAACTTTGGCTGCAATTGTATATAATATTAATAAATTTAATATATATTTAAACAATATAGGAATTAATAATAGCCTACCCCATTCGGCCTTTTTAACCTTGTCCGACTGCTCATCTTTGGGCGATGGCTTCTCCAGCGTTTGTGTGGGCGATGATGATGACTCGCCCTCCGCGTACTCCTCAATCGCTGGCATAAAGCCCTCGGACACGCTGCTGCTGTCCTGTGTGCTTGTGGGAGAATCCTTCTCCTCGGCAATGCGTGGCAATAGCTCACAGCTGCTGGGTATGGCTGCATTATTCGTTGCTTGATTATCAGTTGAAGCGGATGCGGCTCCAGCTGCAGAAGCTGCTGTTGTTGTTGCCCCTGAGGTTGTTTGTCTTTGAGATTCCTCAGAGGTGATGTTGCCTGATTGCTGCTGCTGCTGCTGCGGTTGCTGCTGTTGCTGTGCGCCACCAGATCCCGCTGCACCAGCAGCCGGTCGCCAAGTGGCCGCCACGACGCGCTGATGCTGATGATGTTGAGTCTGCTGTTTGATGGGCGGTGAGCAGCATAGCGGCGATATTTTTGTCTCAGCGCTGCGGGGATGCAGTCGATCCGGGGACAGGGCGCGACGCAGTAGCGGCGAACTTGGCTCCGCTGATTTAGTGCGTGCAAAACCCGCCTTCTTGCTGCTGGCAGTCACCGCCGTTTGCAGCGTGGGTAATGTGCTGCCCGGACTATACGACTGAGTCGTATTCGAAGCGCCCGGTTGATGACCGACAAGCGGAAAGGCAAGCGGCGATGGCGATCGCGTGGGCGACGACGGCAGCGGCGATGGCGACGGTGTACGCGCTAGCGGCGATAGCGGTATATGGCCCACGGATTTGCGGCGATTGGGCAGCGCGTTGTTGTTCGATGTGTGCAGCGTTTTGAGGCCGCCACCAGCGCTGTTGCTGGTTGCTGCACCACCACCGGCACCAGTGGCCGCTGCGTGCAGTTTGTGCTTTAGACCATGCAGCGTCGAGGGACGCTGATACAGCTGTGGCACAACACCAGTGGGCGAAACTAAATGAGAAATGTATTAATGTGTTGTATTTTGCATTCATTCCACAACTCACCTGGCACATTGCCCACAGATGTGGCACTATTGCCCACAACAGCGCCCACATGCGGCAGCAGCACAACTGGACTTGCCGGCGGCAGTGGTAGTTGCACACTCAAAGCGGCGACAGGCGCTGCAACAATAGAATTGCTGCTACTGGCAGCATTGGCTGCACCATTGCCACTGCTGGAACCGGTGGGCGTGTTGGGTGACGAGGATGACGGCGAAGTGGATTGCGACGAAGAGTTGCCAGCTGATTGGCAGCAGCTGCTGCTGTGATACGAAGAGTCCAGCGGCGACAGATTGCGCGCCGATGGTGTGGTGGGTGAGCTGGTGCCTGCCGAATACTGCAATTTAAACGGAATACAATGATTAAAACGCCTGCGCAAATCAAAAATCAAAAACGAGTTGGGCGATGAGAATGGGGAGCCTTCACCATCATTTACAACCGTAAAGTTTTGGGCAGCTTAATAGACCGTGAAATGAATATGAATGAATGTAATTGTAAGATTTCAAGTAACTCGCGTACGTAATTCTCGAATTATTCACAACTCACCTGCTGCATTTCGGCATTGGCACGCTTGCTGCTAATGCGGCGGAACAGCGATGTTTTGCGCTTCTTGTCGTGTTCCCGCTTCGATTGTTTCTTCTGGCGATTGAGGCCCTTTTTGGCTAGCTTGCTCTGCATAAGGTCACGCTTGCGACCACCGCTCTGAATGCTTGTGTGCTCCAAGGGTGTGGCACGCAGCGTCACATGCTCGCCGCCACTGAGCAACAGCTGCAGCACTTGCGTGTGGTACAGACCCTGCACGGCCTCGCCGTTCACATGGGTGATGAGATCGGCGGGGCGCAGACCCGCCTCAAAGGCAGGACTACCCTCGTCCACGGCCATGACCAAATGGTGCATGGTATAGAAATCCGTGTCACCATAATATACGCGAATGGTGTGAACGGTGAAGCCGAAGCCACGTGGTCCACGGCGTATAATGATCGGCGGCTTGAGATTGGTAACCAACGGGGAGAGTTCGCGACACGGCGATGTGTCCCTGGAGCTGGCGGTGCTGGAGCCATTGCCGCCACCGCCTGCGCTGCCCGGCGACTGAATGCCACAGAGTTGTGCCGCCAGCTGCGTATTGTCCAGCGATGACATGAGCGACAGACCGAGTGCCGATGCAGACTTAACAATTGAACGCGAGCGATGATGCTTAAAAGTGGGTCCGCTGCTGCTGTCCATGGACTTAGGCTGATGCTGCAGCGCCAGCGGCGACTGTTCGCGTATGTTCATGTTCTCCGTTGAGGAGCTGCCCGCACTGATCGCCTCATCCTCAATGGAGATGGAGAAGCGCGGCAATATGTCACGCGCACAAACGCCCTTCCGCTTGCGATTTATCTGCGGCGAGAAGTCATCGCTGTCTGTCTGCGAGCTCTCCGGTGTGCTGCGCGAGAAGCTGCTCACGCTCGTCGGCTGCGGCGTCGCTGTAGACGACTGTGTCGGTGGCGGCGGTGTTGCCGGTGTGCTAATTATGGTCGTTGTATTCGGTGGCATACTGTGACGCTGCTGCAAACGCACAGCGGCCGGTGTTGGCTGTTGCAAATAGTGCTTGAGCATGCGCAGCTCAGCATCGTTGCCAATGGTCACGTTGTGCAGCAGTTCCGGTAAAAATTCGGTGTCTGGCGTCGAAGGCACCTTCAGGCAGCTGGATGAGAGCTGCAAGCGAAAAATACGATTTGTTTATACAAATTCATCAATTGTCGACTAAAAATAGTAAACAGGAAAGCTAAATCAAAATTTAAATTGAAATAATAAGAATGCAAAGAGATTAGCAAGAACGAGCCATCAATTCTAAAACATAATTTTTGTTGATTAAAAGAGGACTCGGAATGGAATACAAAGTATGTAAGAAATAATTAGTAGAAGGCAGATAAGCTAAACTGAACAGCGTTTAATACTCACATCCAGCTTACGCAACTGTGGCGTATTCAAAAACTTGTTGACCACGCCCTCTTGACTCACTGCTGACGCCTTAAATTTAGGCAGCGCGCCCGTCGCAGCCGCAGTCGCCGTTGTTGTTGTTTCCTGTGCACGCGAAGGTAGCGTTGTCATCGTTGACTGGGCGCTGTCCGTTGTCGTGGCTGTTGCATGACGTGACCAGCTATAATGCTGTTTGCGATATTGTGGCGTATAGGAGTTGAAGCTACCGAAGACGGGTGTGTCGTCGGTGTCATCCGTGTCCTCGTCGCCCAGATCGTGGTTGTATCGATCCATGCGTGCTGAGACAAATATGTTAATAATTCAACCAATATGGTATGTTGAATGTCCGGCTACTTACTGTCAAAATAGCTGGTATCATCCTCGTGCGACAGCTGCGGCACAAACTCAGCCTTTTGGCGCAGCAGCGAATTCCAGTCCATGCCCTGAAAATAGACATGCTCCTTTACCTCCAAGGCACCGGTCTGAGTGCCCAGGCGATCGCGTGGATTCTGCTGGAGCAGCTGTGTAATGATGTCCTTTGCCTCCGACTGCACGGGCCAATCCTCGCTGTCGGGCCACTCAATGTCATCGTTGACAGTATGGGCAAACAACTCCTCGGCGGTCTCGCCGAAGAACGGCACGCATCCAATGAGAAACTCGTACAATATGATGCCCATGGACCACCAGTCCACGGGTTTGCCATAACC
The DNA here is from genome assembly GCA_035042425.1 of Drosophila flavopinicola. Lineage (NCBI taxonomy): Eukaryota > Metazoa > Arthropoda > Insecta > Diptera > Drosophilidae > Drosophila > Drosophila flavopinicola. The sequence goes on along the minus strand of JAWNLL010000452.1, from coordinate 5,120,642 downwards.
CTGACGCAAAATCACCTCAGGTGCTATATACTCGGGCGTGCCATAAACCTGTAAAGGCAAAACAATAATATAAGACTGTTAGTATTTCTTTATATAGTGGTCTCTCAAAAACTACTAGTTTCCATTAAATATCAAATAAAATAATACTGCTATTCATTAGCAGCAATTATTACCTGCTTATCGGAAAACTGTCGCGTCTCCGAATCAATATAGCCCTCATACAAATTGGTGGCCAGCGACATGAGACCCATTTTGGACAGGCCAAAATCGGTGAGCTTGATGTGACCCAGGGCCGTGATTAACAAATTGTCCGGCTTGAGATCTCGGTGGACAATGCCATAACTATGTAGATACTCCACGGCTAATACTGTTTCGGCGAAATAAAAGCGCGCCATGTCAGCGGGCAGCGGCCCAATGTTCTTGAGCAGTGTGCCGCAGTCACCACCCTCCACATACTCCATGACCAAGCAGAGATGCTTTTTCGTTTCAAAGGAGCAGTACATGCTGACCACAAACGGATTATCGGCAAACGACAAAATATCCCGCTCGGCAAACACCTGCTCCACCTGATTGCGCAATATGAGATTATTCTTGTTGATTTTCTTCATTGCAAAGCGCTGGCGTGTCGTCTTGTGCTTCACCAGATATACGGCACCATAGGCGCCATTTGAGATCAGCTTGGCAATGTCAAAGTCGTTTTCATGCGGCAGCGGCTGCTGTTGTTGTTGTTGTTGCTGTTGTTGTTGCTGCTGCTGCTCCACTGGCGTGTTAAGCTGACTTATAGCCAAGGCAAAAGTGGGAGTCGATTGGGCATCGCAGGCAACCGGCGTTTGTGGCGGCTGCTGTGGCAACATTGGCTGCGGCGTGCAGCTGCCGCTACCACCTGAATTGCCCACGTCCAGTGCTATTGAGTCCAGCGTCAGGCTGCTCAGTTGCTTGGCCGCACACGTTAGCGGCGAGTTCAGTAGAAGGCCACCGGTCTGCGCTTCCAGCATTCGATCTTCACCAGTCACCTGTTCCGCGCACATTTGCTGCGTTTCGCGCTGCTCCTGTTGCATCTCAGCGATGGGATCACGATTGAGGCCCAGCTTGTGTATGATATACTGCGGTATATCGGCCTTAATAACGGGCATGGCCCTGGCATGCCCTTCGGCAGCTTCCAGTAGTTCGTAGAATTCCTGTGGGTCGAATTCGAGGCACTCGAGCAATCGCGCTGGTCGCGATATAATTAACAGCAGCTTTTTGATCACTCCGCTTAGCTCGGCAGCAGCCTCCGGTGATTTCTCCCTGGTCTCCATCAGCAGACGCTCCAGATTCTCGCTTAACTCATAGAAGTACTGCGACGTTATCAGCTTAGCCTCTGATTTGTGCAGACAATCACGTGCCATTTCCAGAACTTGATGATGCACAAAGCTGAAAGATGGATGTGAAGGGAAAATTAGCTCTATTATAGACAAGCATTGTTTATAATAATAGTATATGTGTTGTTTACGTCATAGATATTTTTTTTAAAACGCACATTTTGTTTTTTTATTATTATTTTGTAATTGAAACACTTGCAAGACAAACTTACCGCACAATAGGCTGTGAATCACGAAAACTGTTACATGCGGCACTCTTATTCTCATTGATAAAGTGCTTCAGTCGTTCTTCCATTTGCTGGGTGGCCTTAGGAAAGCGTTCCTTGTAAAGCGTATTCATAACAGCAATCTCATTGTCGACAATGGGTGAACGCGATGGGCTGGACAGAGATCGGGAACGTGGACGAAAGAATGGCGACATGCGGCCGCCAGCGCTGCCCGGCATGGACGACATCGAAGCGTTTGATGCGTTGGCGCTGGCATTACCGTTGCCACTGCATCCGACACTCAGATCGGCACAACAATTAACGCAAGCGATCGGTGGTTTCAGTGGTTGTGGCTGCAGTTGTGCGAGCTTTGGTGCGTGCTGCTGTTGTGGCTTGTGCGCGGCCAGTAATAGAGCACAATGTTTGGGACAGTGCTGCTTCAAGTGCTCTGCACAACAGGCGCCAGCAGCAACAGCGGCCGCATCCTCCTGAGAATGTGGAATGTTGTGCGGCAAATGATTTAGACCCTCCTGACTGGAGCACTGCGACTGCTCGAGAAGTTGAATATTACAAGTCATAGAGAATAGATTATATTGTTACTTACGGATAGATTGGAGCTGCCTGGCGTAGTGCCGTAGCCCGAAGAAGGCAACGATGCCACTGACCAACGTCGGCCATCGGCAACGCCACGACATGATGCGATGCGTTTGATCGGCGCAAATGCAAACGGCATGGGTGAGTTCAGCCGTGGACTGTCCGCCGGACTGGCCGAATACGGCGAATGTGCACGTGAGCCACCCGCGACAGCCGCTGCATTGGTCACCAAACTCAGACGATGATGAGCAACGCCACTGGAGCCGCCAGCACCAGCAGTCGAAGTAGAGCCACGCATGACTACACCATGCAAATGATGATGCTTGGCCAGGGCAATGCCGCTGCCAGAGCGCGAGATGTTGAGGCCCGGCGAACCGGCTGTAGGCGCAGCTGCTGCTGATGCCATTGTCGGTGCTGGCGCATTAGGGAGCTCATGTCGAAAATAGTTGCCAGTGAGGCAGGGCGCTGATTTGCCTAACGAGGAGTGACGCATGCGCAGCAAATTGGACGCCTCTAAAACAAAAACAAATTAGCAAATTAGTAACAAACTGGTGCAAATGGTTAGTTAAAGACTTACCGCTGCTGACAGCGCGCATTGAATTCGTGTGCTGCTGATAGGAGATCTTGCGCAGCAGCGCCGTATAGCCGCGCGAATGCAGAGAACTGGAGCTGCCCGATAGTCCGCCCGACGAGCTCTTGGTTAGATTGAGATTGCGCATCAGCGACGAGCCATTGTTGCTGCTATGATCAATGGCCATTTTGGCCGGCGATACGGGCAACAGCTCAACGCCGCCGCTGACATCAGCCGTTGCTAATGCAACAGCAGCACTTTCAGCAGCAGCAGCAGCGGTGGCGGCGGCAGCAGCGGCTGCCTCCTGATCGGAATCATCAAAGATGAGCACACGCGCCGAATAACTGGACTGTGGACGTATGCGCGACAAGTTGGCAGAGCCGAGATGGCGTTTGGCCACGGGACTGGCACCGCTGCAGCTGCTGCTATTGATAGACATGTCACAGATGGCGCTGGCGTCGCTGGCATCAATCTCGCTGGCCATGCTGCGATTGATGAACTCCTCCTGTTGCGCCTGCGACGATTCATCTCGTTTTTGAGGGGTTGATGTCGAAATTTTGCTGCATGTCGTTGCTGATGTTGTGATTGGCTCTGTTGTTGTTGTTGTGGTTGTTGTCGCCTTTGGCGACGTCTCCTGACGACTCATGATTGTGTCGATGCTTTGCTAGATCCTTGCGCTTAAAAGACTTGCATGTTGCTGCTATAATTATTGTTGTTGTCGATGCGGTTTGGCATGTCAGCTGCTGCAGTTGCTGCTGCGAAATAAGACCGAAAATAAATATAAGCATGGAGCTGACAACGTTGAAGCTCCAAGCGCCCCAGACGCTGGCAATTGCTTTAATCAACAAACACACACACATCCAAGTATCAAGTGATAATTTTTGTTGAATTTTCATTTTCACACACGTCAGTGGAAATTTCATTATAAATACTATACATATATGAACGTATAAAATAGTTCAGCTGCTGAAAAAGTGATCACAAATATATACAGTATGCTAACAAAGTCTTCGTACACTGGCTATTTTTAAACTTTATTGACTTGAGAAATTAACATGCACAAGGTAAGAAATCGTGTCGCTAATTATTTATCCGTTTCGCTAGTTTATCCAACCCACAAGCATCAAGACTGCGCTGAACAGACTTTGGTCGAGAAGTTTATATAAATTGAATCCATATAGATTCAATGCCAAAAGGCCTAAAAGCTTGAGGAAATAATTGGAAGCTACCCAACAAACTTTTCAAACAGATATCTAAGCTCTTATCAAAACATATTAATTTTTTATTAAAATTAAAATTACGGCTTCTGATTGTTATTTACTGACTGAGCTGGATGGTTTTTTTTTTATTATTATTATGTGGAGTAGGCTGGATTTTGTTTAGTGACGAGGGGGTAACAGTAAAAATTCATTCTTAAAATCAAAAAGTTTAAGATGCCTACTTTAACCCTAAAACACAGGTAGTACTGTGGGATAGGGTATCTAATAAATGTGCAAGAACGTGCGATGCTTGTGCGCCGCTAGTTGTCGTAGTCACGACGTCGACGACTGGTCTGCGGTTATCAGTTAAGTTGTTGAGTTTGTTTTTATTTTATTTATGTATGTTTAGTGGCACTTATTTACACATATATAACTGTGTGGCTGCATGTGTGTGTGTGAGTGTGTTGGTCCCACTGTGTTTGCTTGAATTTTGTTCGCATGATCATTTAATTTGTTTTATTATGCGCCAAGTGGTTGTTTGAGCCAAGGGCAATTGGGGGGGTCTATATGTAGGATTAACGCACAATGAACAAAAAATCCACTCAATTGCGTCCACAGGCCCCAACAACAGAATAATAAAGTGACACATACATTTGTCATTCAGCGGCGACTGCTCCACACCTCAGAAACCAGGCAAATACATCCTTATTATTGTGCTGCAAACACTGGGCGTGTGTTTGTGTGTGGGGTAGGTAGACGGACTCCTTATGGGGCCGCCCACTGGCTGCCTTGTACTACGCACACAGACGCACAAACACGCACTCTTGGTCACTCACACTCGTACAGAGTGTGGGGCAACAATTGATTGTTACACACTATTCATGCACTTTGTACTTTTGGCACAATGCATGATATATGCAGCAAGTATGGCGAACACACGCATACGCACGTGCACCGCACGCACAGCAATAATAAACAATTTAATAAATATAGATTCTAGTAAGCGACCAGAGCGACGAAAAATCGTTGTAACAATATCAATTGGTTTTTATATGCTACGGTCACACTTCACATACTAAGTTGGGGATGATAAGCCCAAAAGGGTAATCGATAATAATCACTACGATATATCGCTAACTTTGTATCGACTAAGCCATTGAATTATTTTACTTTCTTTTTCCGTTTTTACAAAAATGTAAATCCGTTTAGAATAAATTTTTTTCCAGTAAACCGTTAAGACGTTCACTTTGCAACTTTTAACATGTGCTCCTTTTTTTTAATTTATTCCAAAACTAAAAAAGTTTGTTTCTTGAATGAAATTCGCTCCCATAACCGCGAATTATTGTAGTTTAAATGAAGAGTTTATTGTTTAAGTGTAACCTAAACGTAATCGTAGAGCTAAAAATGAAAATATATTTGCAAGAGGCGATGGTAAAACCGTTGGCTACATTTACTAATTTTATTTATTACGTTTTTTGTTGTTTTTTTTTATAGAGAAATGTAAATTAATTCGCATTGCTTATTATCTTCATTATTTAAAATAATCCGAATAAAAAGCATAATTTATCATTAATGAGAATATATGTGTATAGAAAGCAACAATCGTTAGCCATAATTCATGTTTGTACTATGCGAGGTCTGGTAAGCGCTAGATATGTTCTTCTGGGACGATGATTGCTGCATGTGCTGCTGATCTGTGGCAAGATGGTTATTCTCCTGGCACCACTCGACAAAATCATCAATGAGCACGGGCCAAGCACCCTCCGAGTCATAGTTGCTCATGCGATCATCGATGTTGGTGGCAAAATCCAGAAGCAGATTCCAAGTATCTCTTGAAATCGAACGCTTATGTTTCTCTTCGAGGAACTTGCACCAAATATCCAAGAATTTGAAACGATCACTGAGCACAATGCCCCAGTATGCAATGGCCATGTCCAAATCAATGCCCTTCTGGCCCGGATCCTTTGCATAGTTGAAAGTGAAATGATAGAAATCCTTAAATTTGCCTGAGTCATTCAATTCCTGCTCTAGCAGCGGCAACTTTGACTTCAGCTTCTCTATGCTATCGGTGCCCAGATCGCACATACCATTGATGAACTCATCGCGCGAGAATTCGCACTGCACCTCGGCGTGAAACTTCCATGCAATTATCAGCACCAGCTTGGAGTCCGGGCTTAGTTCCAAGTCTTCGAGAAAACGAATGACGCCCTGTGAGCTGATCTTCTGAGTATCTCTGGGATCACCATAGCGCAAAAACAGCTGCTCGATACGCTTGCGATCTAGTTCCCGATAATAGTATTCGGGATTCTGAAAATAGTTATCGCTGGCCAAATCCATTTTCCAATCATTCTGTTGCAAGCAGAAAATGGCTGTCTGTTCACCAGTTTGTGTCAGCGAGATGAATTTTTTCACCTTGTCACGGTGCTGGCTCGACTTCAGTTTGTTCTGCAAAAAATAAACAACATTAGTTGATGGCTCACACCAATACTAGCACAACCATTTTAATGATAAATGAGAATTGCATAAATACAGCAACTACAACAACAATTTGTGCGTGCGCTGGCGCTTGCATGCAGGAAGAAGCAGCACCAAGCAAAACAAACAGACAAACTGCACTGCTCTCCCTTTCAATAGCAACACTGGAGAATACGTTATGAATTATGTATTTGCACTTACCATTATTTATTTATATGTATGGGTATTTGTTATTATTTAGTTATTATTAGCAAAGTTTTCTCTGCGTTGTTGTTTCGACAGTCGAACTCAGAGGTGCCTTAGATATCGATTAATTCGAAGCGATATGACCGACCTGCAAGTGGGACAAGCTGGCAACACTCAACTGCTATCGATAATTTACATCTGACTCAGTATTGATTTTTGGAGAAGCAACAACAACATAATAATAAGAAAACAAAGCAGACGAGATTCCTTAACGTAAAAGGTGGCCAAATGAATTCCCCTTGGCTGCTGCCGTTGCTGCTTTATGTGGCCGTTGCCCAATCCAGCGATATTACAAATATTGTATTTGGTGACATTAAGGAAGGTGTGGTGGCAGCTTTTGGTGACTTTAATTCCGATGAACTTACGGACGTATTCGTCATTCAGGATGATAGAAAAATGCTACAAATACTATATGGTGTGTATATGCACTGAACTCTAAAAGTGCAAGCAGGGAATATAAAAACTTCGGCCAAGAAAGTATATATATACGTATATATCTTACTGACATGCGACACTCCAGAAAATACAAACGTGTCCATATTATAGACCAGTTGATTTACAAAGACTTAATTTGTTGTGTTTGATTAAAACAAGTTACGCCATCAATTTAAAATAACTTATGATAATCTTTCTATAATACTTTTTATTTTATTGCTTGACACTTGTGTGGAGTTGGAAATAGCTTACTAAATGTGGCTTTGTATTAAGATAATTAACGGACTTATTTTAAACAGGCGCTGATACGGAACCGCTGCTACGCCTTGGTCCTGTTTGCTACTTTGATTCCAGGCGGATTGTCAGTGTAATACCGGGCGATTTCGATGGCGATGCCCTGATGGATGTGCTGGTCAATGTGGACAAAGGCAATGGCATCTATGACGTATACATTAATTGGGGCAACACCACCATGTTGAATTGCTCAAAAGAACCCGTCATCCAAACCAAAGGCGAGACAATGGCGCTCGATTTTAATCGCGATATGATTATCGATTTATATGGACTAGATACGAATGATACGCGCTGCTTCTGGATATTCAATAACAAACGCGATCCACCGCAGCCCGTGCATCAGGCAATGCCTACAGGCGGAACCACCCAAACTCTAACCATACCCAATGCGAATGCGTATTTGGATCTCAATGGCGATTATCTGGCCGATCTGTTTTTGCAAACTAAAACCGCCTACGAGATCTGGTACGGCATCAATGAGCGCGATGGGCAGGAGAACTTTAGCTATCAGCACTCCATCACCTATGAACTGGTAGGCAGCAACGATTATGTCGTCGGTCAAGCCGTCTTCATGGACTTCGAGCTGCGTGGCGTCCAAAATATTGTGGTGCCGTTTTGTGTGCAGGAGAATTGCAAAAACTCGACGATCTTCGTGCACGACGGCAATCTGTTTTATGATGTGCATGTTAACTTTAAGGATCCGCAGGGCGTCACATGGGCATTTGTGCCGCCCGATGCTAACGATGTCTATCTGAAGACGATTACTGCGCGCAGTGGCGACTTTAATTTGGATGGCTATCCCGACTTGTTAGTCACCCTGCAGCCGTTGAGCGTGGCAAAGCCGGTGATGCAAACGTTCCTGCTGGAGAATATCGCCTGCAAGACGTGCAGCAAAAAATTCAAGCGCACCTTTGAGGTGCGCTGGAACGCCTTGTCGCCCATGGGTAATAATACGGTCGCTGGGGCATTCTATGACTTCTACCAGGATGGCGTCCTTGATGTGATACTCATGGAGAAGCAAAGGAACGGAAATTACCGTCCGCTTGCATTTCGCAACAGTCTCGATTATGATGCCAATTTTGTCAAGGTGATTGTGCTCACTGGTCTCGTGAATCCACTGAATCCCACATCCCGCACACCGCTGGGACGAAAGAAGCGCACGTATGGCAGCAATTTACCAGGTCCTATTATCACATACAGCACAACCACACAGGATGGCGATCAGCAGAGCGGCAGCAGTGTCCAATTGCCGCAGTCATCATATTTTGCGCTCCAATTGCCGTACACGTGTTTCGGTTTGGGTCGCACGCCCAACTTTGTGGATCAACTGGTTGTTGGGCTGTATAGCAAGTGGCACAACTGGACACAGCTCATACCAAACTCACAGATCATAGTCGTGCCCAAGCCGCTCGATCAGCCGCAGCACTGGAAGGCGCTGCTCTTTGTCACGCCCAGCAAATTGATATTGATGAGTGTGGTTGCTTTGGGTGGTACTTGCCTGGTAATTGTGCTCATCATATTGGTGCTCTATATAAAGGAGAAGCGTGAGGATAGACAGGAGCGCTTGCAAGAGTCGCACAGATTCCATTTCGATGCGATGTAAACAGTTAAATGATATGTATACAAACAATACAAGCAAATTTGTGTCAAGCGGTTGCAGTTGCTTTATTTTATAATTATTTCTTTGTTTAATTAACACATCAAATTTCCAAAAAAATATGCGGTTAATCGCAGTTGGTTCTGTCAAGAGCTTATATACAGCCTTTCAAGGCAGACTATTTTTTGTGAACTATTAAACTCTCAAAGCCGTACGTAGAATCAGCTGCGAATGTGCATAATAATTGTTTAATATATATAGTTTTAAAAATGTGATAAAATAAAAAAAAATCTATTAAGATCCATTTATAACGTTTTCAACTTTTAGTTGGTTTTGAAACGAATGTAGACATCGTAATGCACATTCATTGGTTGTTGGTCATATATGACAAAACTAAACAAAATACATAGGATTAGTTTTCATAAACTCCGGATTAATCAGTCGCTTGTTGTACTCCTCCTGCGGCGACCTCAATAGCTTAAAACTGCTATGAATGAAATAAAAAACAATCAGTAAGAAAGGTTCAAGTGGTCTCCCATTTATATGATGCTCACCCAGTGATATAAACACGTCCACGTGCGGCAGCCAAATGGGCCAAGTAAGCCGGAGCCGGATAAGATACGGAACGATTGCAGCGTGGAAACATGTGACATAAATTATAAGTTAATTGCTGCAGCAGATCAATATCCAGATTGCCTGTGTTCTCAATGACATTGTAGCGTGTTGGCTTAGCCACGCCCTGTATGGACTGATGGCTGACCATAAAGAATTGCATCTCGTTCGGATGCACTATGGTGCGATCGACAATTGTGCCGGGTTCAACATTATTGTATTTATTTCGTGGGTTGACCGGCCCTTGTGGAAAGAAGCGTGTGTGATGACGCTTCACCACAATCACACAGCACATTTTTGGATTAATCTTCAGCTGTAAATAAATATTGGGAGACAACAGTGATTAAATGATTGAATGTGATGGTGCACATTTACAAATATTTTCCTTAAGATGTTGATAAGTACTTTTCGATTGTAATAGATGAAACGCTAAATTATAATTAAGGAGTATCGTTTTGTGTCTCACCCTGCTGCAGGCCATGTTAATGCCCTTCAGTTCGATATTCTTGATTTTTAAAAATTGCCCATCGCTGACGCCATCGCGATAATATATGATGTGATCCGGATAGCGCTTTTGATACTGATAATAAACGCGCAAATGTTCGGCAACAATGGACTGCATATCTTCGATTTCCTCATGGGCGGCGCCACCGCCACCGACTTGCAATCTATACTGCATATTGTATGAGCAGCCGTTCGCATCGTGTGATGCGGCCACTCCCACAACGCTGGGTATTTCGCGTTGATCGGGCGAGGGATGTGTGACATCCGCACCCAAATACATGACATTCGCTAGCTTAGTTCGTGTATCGTCCTTAAGCTTGTGATTGATGCCGTTCAATTTAGAATTAACCTTCAATAAAATGTTGCCAACTAATTGAGGGCTTAGGCGGCGTTCCACATTGTATTGCTTGATGCACTGGGTTAATATGCCCACTTGCAGTTCGGCGTTCTGTTTGATAACATCATAGGTGGTGCCACGCGACGGAATGATGACAAAGACCAGATCACAGCCTAGTTTTTTTAGATCAGTGAAGTACTTCTTCAGCCCGAGTTCGTCACTAAAAACGCGAATATCAGCCTTTGGCTCCAGTGCCACGCTGACAATCCTGGCTTGTTGTACGACCTACAATGCGAGTTGGCATTTAAATGTCACATACTAGAGATTTAAGTACTCACCATATCCTGAAACTCGGCCACCTTGTTGTAATGCATATTTCCTGATTTACAATGAAGTATGGCCCATTTGTTGGTCTTTGGCTTAACGCTCAGAAACTGACAGCGATCCATACGCCACGATCCATTCATCGGGGATGAAAAATTATTTCCTTTATATTCCAGCTGCGGTGCCTGCAGTTGGCGTGTATTAACTGTTATAAAATCGCTGGCAATATGTATGCCAAAACGGCTTATTGTTGGATCACTATTGTGACTAAAATATTTCAGCAAGTCCATTATCTTGGCCTTGCGCTCGTTGGTCGATGTTGCCGCAAACTTGATCATCTCCGAAACCTGATTCGCACCGTCCTTTCGCTGTGTAGGTAATGCAAATGTTTGTAGTAGAATAAAGCGTGTATACTCTGCTTCTTACAATTCATGGACAATTATAGTCCTACTCACATTTAACGTTTGTGCCTCCTCAATGCGACACAGCTCAATGGGCAAGTAAATTTTTTTTTCTCTTGGCCCAACGTGCAGGCATTGCAACTTCGGAAACTTTAAGTTGTACGACAATGAGCGGAAGTATTGTTCCACGGTTAGAATTTTATCTTCTAGTTGAAACTTTTGGCTGCACGCTGGTTGTTCTGTCAGCGCATTAACCTTAAATATGCGAGGTGACTTGCCAAAACACTTTGGCGGCTCGTACACCACATTGATGCCCTTGATAAACTCATTGATGTGCCATGTATTACTGATTGTAGTGTTTGCTGTTATGGTAGTTCTGAGTTCATAGCGCTCCAAGTACTCAATCATTGTCATTGCAATCGGAAACGACTTGTGGGAGACGTCCACATTGACAAACGGTCTGTCGCCGAGCACGAAACTCTGGTATAGACCAACAAATGCCTCATAGCCATCGCCCAGCTCTCGACGTTCGCCGTTGCCGGATGTCTTGAAAAAGGAGCGGCCATAACGTATGGCACGCTGATGGCATGGTGACCCAAGGACTACCTCCAAACATTGCAACGCACGCATGGGCTTGTCATAAATCTTGTCATTCATATAGCTGGAAGTTAGAATATATTTTAGTAACTTTTCGGTCGCTGAGTTAATATAGTTAGCCTTACCTGCGAAGGGATCGGAGCTCCACTGTTGAGTTTTCCGTTTCCTTGATGGTAAGGGTGTAATGCAATGTTCGACCATGAAGATCCACCACCTGCAGGACAACAATTATGGTAACAATGTATCAACGGCTATTAAAGTGGACTCACCTCCACCTTACCGGTGGCACTGGGCAGCTTCTCAACTGAATAGCACGATTTGCGGCCATCAAAAGCGGCAAAGCTGTTATTCCAATGCATTTTGCGGAACACCTCGAAGGCGTTGCGATAGAACTTCTTTGGGCGCTCGGGTGTGATAGTCACATCATAATGATATGCAGTATCTGGCATTTTTTTAATGTCCACTTCCAAGTAATTGACGGCCACGGTACCGGGGCGTCCGAGAGTGCCGCGCTTGATGTTGCCCGTTTGCGGTTGATTTTGATAGCCACCATGTTGACGTCCTTGCGGGCCACGCTGTTCATAGCCACCCTGTTGAGGTCCACCCTGTTGAGGTCCTGGTTGGCCACGCTGTTGATAGCCACCCTGTTGAGCTCTCTGCTGGCCACCCTGTTGCCAGCCTCCTTGTTGTTGTTGCTGTGGTTGGCCTTGTGGACGTTGTGGACCCTGACGGGCCTGTTGCCACCCTCCTTGTTGTTGCTGTTGGCCACCAGGACCTTGCTGTAGTTGGGCGCCATCACGACCAGCAATAGCAGCCGAACTAGTTGTTGGGGCCGCTGCAGCATTGCAAATTAAATACGTAAATTAAACAGATTAAATATTAGTGACGTGGCATTATGATGAAATATGTACACACAGTGTACAAGTTTTGTAAGTCCCCCTTAAATACAAAACTCGAGTACTCTATTTTAAATGGGCTATTTTGCTCTATTTGAGTAGAAACATAGCGCGGACAAAAACATCAACTATTAATATTTCACAAAGGCCACAAAAGCGAAAGGTGTGCTTCCCCTCAAATACGCAGCTTCGAGAAGTTTCGCTCACAGACATAAGCACACCACCCACAGCAGGCAATTATGTATGTGCAAGCTGCATTTTGCGTTTATATATATATATAGGTATTTCACCACTATTAAACTCACTTGGTGGTTGTTGTTGTTGTTGTTGCTGCGGCTGCGGTGGCTGTTGAGGAGTTGGCTCTGCAGATTTATCTTCTTGCTTATATTCTGTTAGTGCAATTGGCATTAAATTGTTGTAGTGTTCAAATTACCGTATGTCTTATGTGGTTTCTTTGTAGCTTTACTTACTGTTTTTTTTTCCCATCTTAACTTTATTTTACTTTCCAAAAATATTTATATAAATTCTAAATTTTTATAAAATAAGACTTCTTTGTTTCTGGTCGCCTCTTTTGCGTCTGATTATTTCTAGTCTTATTTGTGCTTCGTTAACCAACATTGACAAGGGTTGCATCCATTGAATATTAATCAGTGTTGTGTGCCGATACAGTACTTCGATAGTTACACGATACTTGTGTATTTTTTTCTTATCGATGTAAGATTCCGATAGCCGAGCTTAAATGTGCCGCCAATTTACTACAGTCTCGATACATTTATTATCCGTTTTTTGTTATTCAAATATTTTGGACTGCTGCGATATGTTTTTTCTGAAAAGTTATTGCTATTTTTGTAACATATTACAGTAAAAACTACAAATTGTTTGTTGTCGTTATGGTTGTATCAATTTTATTTGGAATTGCACTTTTATTTTGCCCCATTACAGCAATCAATTAATGTTTTACAATTTTTTTTTTAATTTTCTCATTTTTTATGCGTTTAAAATTTGTTTGCCAAAAAATAACGTATGCTTGTATTATACATACTATATAAATATATATGTATATATATTTGTACAAATATATTGTAATGTATTTATCAATTGGTTTTAACGCATTTGAATAAAATTTTCCATTGCACAAATGTGATTTTCAAATTGGTCTCAACTCGATCTTGTTGTAATTTTCTATAGAATTTGTATATAAAATTTTACTAACAATTGCACAACTTCGTCCGCATGATTTATGTACATTAAAATAGCTAAAATAAGTATACATTTAGATTTATGATTTTATACGAAATCCGTTTACGCTTACAATTTTGTTTAAGTAATTTTTGTGTATGGTTAATTCGACTAATTTAAACTAAAATGACTCATACATGACAAAAACATACATACATATAATAAAGACAGTGGAAAACAAAAATAATTATGCCAAAAAATTGCACTAAAACGTAAAATTCAATTGTAATAATAATAAAACAAAATCTTTGCTGCAAAGTAAATCATATTGTAGTTGTTGCTGTTGTTATCTTCTCCCTTTTTCTTTTTGCTGCAGCGCCACTTAATTTATAAAACTTAACAAACAAAATTTTCTTTTTATAATTGGCTCGGATATTGTTTAATTCGTCCAGGCAACAACAGGCAACACAAATTTCAAACGCATTTTTCACGTTTATTGCTTCGAAATTCAACTGACGCTTTCAAGTTGCTGCTGGTAAACAAAAAACTTAAATGCTGCATAAAGACATAGTTCGGTTTTATGTACTAAAAGTATGTACTACATAATCATAATAATTCATACATAGCTATATATGGAATTGTTGTTGATTTTTGTTTTTGCTTGTTGTTTTTTTTTGTCGTTTTTCGTTTTTGCATTTGAGAAATATCGTATAAAGGAACAAGAGTCATGCCGAACAATTCAATTGACTGTTCCGAATGTGGAATACAGCTCTTTGAAAGTAGTTCGTACAATCAAGCATTATTAAAACATAATGTACATGTCGTTGCTCTTAAATCAAATCGTTGTTTTTTCTTTTCTTAGAGCCCACATCTTAGCATGCCATATGCGTTTTTGGTGTGTGTGTGTGTGTGTGTGTATGTGTGTGTATGTGTGTGTATTGATTTTATTTAACAATATTATTACGTAGCTTCTCTTTAGACGCTGATTATGTGGGGTTCTTTTGAGCTTGTTGGTTGCTGATCATTGCCTACTCTCTATATCAGGTTATATAACAGGAATGCATGACTAATAATATAAGATACGAACTATAAGTAGCTAGATATATGTATACATATATATATATATATATATATATATTTATATATGGTTTCAGTTATGGGCATATGGACTGCTAAATCTTAAGAGATGCTGGCAGGGGATATTTTGGGGGAATGTTTACCGCTTTGTGCTAACCAAAAGCCAAAATATATAAAAATTTTGTTTATAAACTGATAAATTCTTAATAAAACTTTCACTCGAAACGTCGTGTGCTCGTATTACAACAAAATACAATAAAAATATCTCTCGGGCAGGCAGGCAAACTTGAACCGTGGCCACTGGGCCTGGGGTTCAGGTTTAGGACTTTTTCACATTGTGCTTGCTAACTAAGGCCTGCAATTTGTGCAGCTGACTAAGTAGATTGGCATTGGTCTCTTCCAGTGACTCGAGTCGTTTCTTATAATCATGATTCTCAGTAACCAGAATTTCCACGCGCCTTTCCAGCTGATCCATATACTCCTTCTTCTTACGACGACTTTCCTGAGCAGAGATCTGTCAAGTTGAGAAATGTATTAGACAGTAAATCGAGCCAATTGATTTCAGTTCACATACCTTATTTTTAATTTTGCGTCGTATCTTCTTGAGCGATTTCTCCTCGGCTTTGGTGAGTGGCAGCTTCTGTGGTATGGGATAACCCTCAGCAAGCAGCGTGCGTTTCTCTTCCTCTGTCAACAGCAGAGTGCCCGTTGAGCCTTTCTGCAAGTGCAAGATGGTAAGAATTAAATGTAATTAGTATTATTTACAGTATGAAGAAGTTATGTTTATAAACTATCAATCATTAACGAATTTACAATAGATCAATATTTCATGTCTTGATTGTGATAGAAAGCTCGAAATTGCTTGAAATTGAAATGCACAACTATTCAAGATGCAAAACCACCTCGGGATCGAGAATTGGATAAGTTTTCACATAGTTATGGGAGTTCTAGATGTTGGAAAGGTGGTGTATTGTTGACTTGTTCGATTTTAAGGATTGCTTACCGGCTGCGAGCTGATCAGCGGCGTGTGTATCGGCTGCCTCGTCGATGGTGCGGTGCTGGAGGCACCGTTGCTACTGGCGGCGCGGGTGATGGCGGATGCAGCGCGTCGGGCGCTCGCATTGTTCAGCGATTCGCCGTTAGCGGCTGCGTTGGCCACGTTGGGCGACAGTGGCGCATACAAGTGTTCCGGCGACAAGTTGCCCTCGGAGTCGTCGCTGGGCAGAGAGGAGGGCGGCGTTAGCGGTATGCCATAGGCATATTTTGCGCTCCAATTGCCGTACACGTGTTTCGGTTTGGGTCGCACGCCCAACTTTGTGGATCAACTGGTTGTTGGGCTGTATAGCAAGTGGCACAACTGGACACAGCTCATACCAAACTCACAGATCATAGTCGTGCCCAAGCCGCTCGATCAGCCGCAGCACTGGAAGGCGCTGCTCTTTGTCACGCCCAGCAAATTGATATTGATGAGTGTGGTTGCTTTGGGTGGTACTTGCCTGGTAATTGTGCTCATCATATTGGTGCTCTATATAAAGGAGAAGCGTGAGGATAGACAGGAGCGCTTGCAAGAGTCGCACAGATTCCATTTCGATGCGATGTAAACAGTTAAATGATATGTATACAAACAATACAAGCAAATTTGTGTCAAGCGGTTGCAGTTGCTTTATTTTATAATTATTTCTTTGTTTAATTAACACATCAAATTTCCAAAAAAATATGCGGTTAATCGCAGTTGGTTCTGTCAAGAGCTTATATACAGCCTTTCAAGGCAGACTATTTTTTGTGAACTATTAAACTCTCAAAGCCGTACGTAGAATCAGCTGCGAATGTGCATAATAATTGTTTAATATATATAGTTTTAAAAATGTGATAAAATAAAAAAAAATCTATTAAGATCCATTTATAACGTTTTCAACTTTTAGTTGGTTTTGAAACGAATGTAGACATCGTAATGCACATTCATTGGTTGTTGGTCATATATGACAAAACTAAACAAAATACATAGGATTAGTTTTCATAAACTCCGGATTAATCAGTCGCTTGTTGTACTCCTCCTGCGGCGACCTCAATAGCTTAAAACTGCTATGAATGAAATAAAAAACAATCAGTAAGAAAGGTTCAAGTGGTCTCCCATTTATATGATGCTCACCCAGTGATATAAACACGTCCACGTGCGGCAGCCAAATGGGCCAAGTAAGCCGGAGCCGGATAAGATACGGAACGATTGCAGCGTGGAAACATGTGACATAAATTATAAGTTAATTGCTGCAGCAGATCAATATCCAGATTGCCTGTGTTCTCAATGACATTGTAGCGTGTTGGCTTAGCCACGCCCTGTATGGACTGATGGCTGACCATAAAGAATTGCATCTCGTTCGGATGCACTATGGTGCGATCGACAATTGTGCCGGGTTCAACATTATTGTATTTATTTCGTGGGTTGACCGGCCCTTGTGGAAAGAAGCGTGTGTGATGACGCTTCACCACAATCACACAGCACATTTTTGGATTAATCTTCAGCTGTAAATAAATATTGGGAGACAACAGTGATTAAATGATTGAATGTGATGGTGCACATTTACAAATATTTTCCTTAAGATGTTGATAAGTACTTTTCGATTGTAATAGATGAAACGCTAAATTATAATTAAGGAGTATCGTTTTGTGTCTCACCCTGCTGCAGGCCATGTTAATGCCCTTCAGTTCGATATTCTTGATTTTTAAAAATTGCCCATCGCTGACGCCATCGCGATAATATATGATGTGATCCGGATAGCGCTTTTGATACTGATAATAAACGCGCAAATGTTCGGCAACAATGGACTGCATATCTTCGATTTCCTCATGGGCGGCGCCACCGCCACCGACTTGCAATCTATACTGCATATTGTATGAGCAGCCGTTCGCATCGTGTGATGCGGCCACTCCCACAACGCTGGGTATTTCGCGTTGATCGGGCGAGGGATGTGTGACATCCGCACCCAAATACATGACATTCGCTAGCTTAGTTCGTGTATCGTCCTTAAGCTTGTGATTGATGCCGTTCAATTTAGAATTAACCTTCAATAAAATGTTGCCAACTAATTGAGGGCTTAGGCGGCGTTCCACATTGTATTGCTTGATGCACTGGGTTAATATGCCCACTTGCAGTTCGGCGTTCTGTTTGATAACATCATAGGTGGTGCCACGCGACGGAATGATGACAAAGACCAGATCACAGCCTAGTTTTTTTAGATCAGTGAAGTACTTCTTCAGCCCGAGTTCGTCACTAAAAACGCGAATATCAGCCTTTGGCTCCAGTGCCACGCTGACAATCCTGGCTTGTTGTACGACCTACAATGCGAGTTGGCATTTAAATGTCACATACTAGAGATTTAAGTACTCACCATATCCTGAAACTCGGCCACCTTGTTGTAATGCATATTTCCTGATTTACAATGAAGTATGGCCCATTTGTTGGTCTTTGGCTTAACGCTCAGAAACTGACAGCGATCCATACGCCACGATCCATTCATCGGGGATGAAAAATTATTTCCTTTATATTCCAGCTGCGGTGCCTGCAGTTGGCGTGTATTAACTGTTATAAAATCGCTGGCAATATGTATGCCAAAACGGCTTATTGTTGGATCACTATTGTGACTAAAATATTTCAGCAAGTCCATTATCTTGGCCTTGCGCTCGTTGGTCGATGTTGCCGCAAACTTGATCATCTCCGAAACCTGATTCGCACCGTCCTTTCGCTGTGTAGGTAATGCAAATGTTTGTAGTAGAATAAAGCGTGTATACTCTGCTTCTTACAATTCATGGACAATTATAGTCCTACTCACATTTAACGTTTGTGCCTCCTCAATGCGACACAGCTCAATGGGCAAGTAAATTTTTTTTTCTCTTGGCCCAACGTGCAGGCATTGCAACTTCGGAAACTTTAAGTTGTACGACAATGAGCGGAAGTATTGTTCCACGGTTAGAATTTTATCTTCTAGTTGAAACTTTTGGCTGCACGCTGGTTGTTCTGTCAGCGCATTAACCTTAAATATGCGAGGTGACTTGCCAAAACACTTTGGCGGCTCGTACACCACATTGATGCCCTTGATAAACTCATTGATGTGCCATGTATTACTGATTGTAGTGTTTGCTGTTATGGTAGTTCTGAGTTCATAGCGCTCCAAGTACTCAATCATTGTCATTGCAATCGGAAACGACTTGTGGGAGACGTCCACATTGACAAACGGTCTGTCGCCGAGCACGAAACTCTGGTATAGACCAACAAATGCCTCATAGCCATCGCCCAGCTCTCGACGTTCGCCGTTGCCGGATGTCTTGAAAAAGGAGCGGCCATAACGTATGGCACGCTGATGGCATGGTGACCCAAGGACTACCTCCAAACATTGCAACGCACGCATGGGCTTGTCATAAATCTTGTCATTCATATAGCTGGAAGTTAGAATATATTTTAGTAACTTTTCGGTCGCTGAGTTAATATAGTTAGCCTTACCTGCGAAGGGATCGGAGCTCCACTGTTGAGTTTTCCGTTTCCTTGATGGTAAGGGTGTAATGCAATGTTCGACCATGAAGATCCACCACCTGCAGGACAACAATTATGGTAACAATGTATCAACGGCTATTAAAGTGGACTCACCTCCACCTTACCGGTGGCACTGGGCAGCTTCTCAACTGAATAGCACGATTTGCGGCCATCAAAAGCGGCAAAGCTGTTATTCCAATGCATTTTGCGGAACACCTCGAAGGCGTTGCGATAGAACTTCTTTGGGCGCTCGGGTGTGATAGTCACATCATAATGATATGCAGTATCTGGCATTTTTTTAATGTCCACTTCCAAGTAATTGACGGCCACGGTACCGGGGCGTCCGAGAGTGCCGCGCTTGATGTTGCCCGTTTGCGGTTGATTTTGATAGCCACCATGTTGACGTCCTTGCGGGCCACGCTGTTCATAGCCACCCTGTTGAGGTCCACCCTGTTGAGGTCCTGGTTGGCCACGCTGTTGATAGCCACCCTGTTGAGCTCTCTGCTGGCCACCCTGTTGCCAGCCTCCTTGTTGTTGTTGCTGTGGTTGGCCTTGTGGACGTTGTGGACCCTGACGGGCCTGTTGCCACCCTCCTTGTTGTTGCTGTTGGCCACCAGGACCTTGCTGTAGTTGGGCGCCATCACGACCAGCAATAGCAGCCGAACTAGTTGTTGGGGCCGCTGCAGCATTGCAAATTAAATACGTAAATTAAACAGATTAAATATTAGTGACGTGGCATTATGATGAAATATGTACACACAGTGTACAAGTTTTGTAAGTCCCCCTTAAATACAAAACTCGAGTACTCTATTTTAAATGGGCTATTTTGCTCTATTTGAGTAAAAACATAGCGCGGACAAAAACATCAACTATTAATATTTCACAAAGGCCACAAAAGCGAAAGGTGTGCTTCCCCTCAAATACGCAGCTTCGAGAAGTTTCGCTCACAGACATAAGCACACCACCCACAGCAGGCAATTATGTATGTGCAAGCTGCATTTTGCGTTTATATATATATATAGGTATTTCACCACTATTAAACTCACTTGGTGGTTGTTGTTGTTGTTGTTGCTGCGGCTGCGGAGGCTGTTGAGGAGTTGGCTCTGCAGATTTATCTTCTTGCTTATATTCTGTTAGTGCAATTGGCATTAAATTGTTGTAGTGTTCAAATTACCGTATGTCTTATGTGGTTTCTTTGTAGCTTTACTTACTGTTTTTTTTTCCCATCTTAACTTTATTTTACTTTCCAAAAATATTTATATAAATTCTAAATTTTTATAAAATAAGACTTCTTTGTTTCTGGTCGCCTCTTTTGCGTCTGATTATTTCTAGTCTTATTTGTGCTTCGTTAACCAACATTGACAAGGGTTGCATCCATTGAATATTAATCAGTGTTGTGTGCCGATACAGTACTTCGATAGTTACACGATACTTGTGTATTTTTTTCTTATCGATGTAAGATTCCGATAGCCGAGCTGAAATGTGCCGCCAATTTACTACAGTCTCGATACATTTATTATCCGTTTTTTGTTATTCAAATATTTTGGACTGCTGCGATATGTTTTTTCTGAAAAGTTATTGCTATTTTTGTAACATATTACAGTAAAAACTACAAATTGTTTGTTGTCGTTATGGTTGTATCAATTTTATTTGGAATTGCACTTTTATTTTGCCCCATTACAGCAATCAATTAATGTTTTACAATTTTTTTTTTAATTTTCTCATTTTTTATGCGTTTAAAATTTGTTTGCCAAAAAATAACGTATGCTTGTATTATACATACTATATAAATATATATGTATATATATTTGTACAAATATATTGTAATGTATTTATCAATTGGTTTTAACGCATTTGAATAAAGTTTTCCATTGCACAAATGTGATTTTCAAATTGGTCTCAACTCGATCTTGTTGTAATTTTCTATAGAATTTGTATATAAAATTTTACTAACAATTGCACAACTTCGTCCGCATGATTTATGTACATTAAAATAGCTAAAATAAGTATACATTTAGATTTATGATTTTATACGAAATCCGTTTACGCTTACAATTTTGTTTAAGTAATTTTTGTGTATGGTTAATTCGACTAATTTAAACTAAAATGACTCATACATGACAAAAACATACATACATATAATAAAGACAGTGGAAAACAAAAATAATTATGCCAAAAAATTGCACTAAAACGTAAAATTCAATTGTAATAATAATAAAACAAAATCTTTGCTGCAAAGTAAATCATATTGTAGTTGTTGCTGTTGTTATCTTCTCCCTTTTTCTTTTTGCTGCAGCGCCACTTAATTTATAAAACTTAACAAACAAAATTTTCTTTTTATAATTGGCTCGGATATTGTTTAATTCGTCCAGGCAACAACAGGCAACACAAATTTCAAACGCATTTTTCACGTTTATTGCTTCGAAATTCAACTGACGCTTTCAAGTTGCTGCTGGTAAACAAAAAACTTAAATGCTGCATAAAGACATAGTTCTGTTTTATGTACTAAAAGTATGTACTACATAATCATAATAATTCATACATAGCTATATATGGAATTGTTGTTGATTTTTGTTTTTGCTTGTTGTTTTTTTTTGTCGTTTTTCGTTTTTGCATTTGAGAAATATCGTATAAAGGAACAAGAGTCATGCCGAACAATTCAATTGACTGTTCCGAATGTGGAATACAGCTCTTTGAAAGTAGTTCGTACAATCAAGCATTATTAAAACATAATGTACATGTCGTTGCTCTTAAATCAAATCGTTGTTTTTTCTTTTCTTAGAGCCCACATCTTAGCATGCCATATGCGTTTTTGGTGTGTGTGTGTGTGTGTGTGTGTGTGTATGTGTGTGTATTGATTTTATTTAACAATATTATTACGTAGCTTCTCTTTAGACGCTGATTATGTGGGGTTCTTTTGAGCTTGTTGGTTGCTGATCATTGCCTACTCTCTATATCAGGTTATATAACAGGAATGCATGACTAATAATATAAGATACGAACTATAAGTAGCTAGATATATGTATACATATATATATATATATATATATATATTTATATATGGTTTCAGTTATGGGCATATGGACTGCTAAATCTTAAGAGATGCTGGCAGGGGATATTTTGGGGGAATGTTTACCGCTTTGTGCTAACCAAAAGCCAAAATATATAAAAATTTTGTTTATAAACTGATAAATTCTTAATAAAACTTTCACTCGAAACGTCGTGTGCTCGTATTACAACAAAATACAATAAAAATATCTCTCGGGCAGGCAGGCAAACTTGAACCGTGGCCACTGGGCCTGGGGTTCAGGTTTAGGACTTTTTCACATTGTGCTTGCTAACTAAGGCCTGCAATTTGTGCAGCTGACTAAGTAGATTGGCATTGGTCTCTTCCAGTGACTCGAGTCGTTTCTTATAATCATGATTCTCAGTAACCAGAATTTCCACGCGCCTTTCCAGCTGATCCATATACTCCTTCTTCTTACGACGACTTTCCTGAGCAGAGATCTGTCAAGTTGAGAAATGTATTAGACAGTAAATCGAGCCAATTGATTTCAGTTCACATACCTTATTTTTAATTTTGCGTCGTATCTTCTTGAGCGATTTCTCCTCGGCTTTGGTGAGTGGCAGCTTCTGTGGTATGGGATAACCCTCAGCAAGCAGCGTGCGTTTCTCTTCCTCTGTCAACAGCAGAGTGCCCGTTGAGCCTTTCTGCAAGTGCAAGATGGTAAGAATTAAATGTAATTAGTATTATTTACAGTATGAAGAAGTTATGTTTATAAACTATCAATCATTAACGAATTTACAATAGATCAATATTTCATGTCTTGATTGTGATAGAAAGCTCGAAATTGCTTGAAATTGAAATGCACAACTATTCAAGATGCAAAACCACCTCGGGATCGAGAATTGGATAAGTTTTCACATAGTTATGGGAGTTCTAGATGTTGGAAAGGTGGTGTATTGTTGACTTGTTCGATTTTAAGGATTGCTTACCGGCTGCGAGCTGATCAGCGGCGTGTGTATCGGCTGCCTCGTCGATGGTGCGGTGCTGGAGGCACCGTTGCTACTGGCGGCGCGGGTGATGGCGGATGCAGCGCGTCGGGCGCTCGCATTGTTCAGCGATTCGCCGTTAGCGGCTGCGTTGGCCACGTTGGGCGACAGTGGCGCATACAAGTGTTCCGGCGACAAGTTGCCCTCGGAGTCGTCGCTGGGCAGAGAGGAGGGCGGCGTTAGCGGTATGCCATAGGCATGCGATTTGGCCGAGCTGCTGCTGCTGCTGTTGCTGCTGCTGGCGGCACTTTGTTTCTCGCTCTTGATGGCTATCTTAGGCAGCATTAGGCTCTGGCCACCCTGGCCGAGCAATAGCTGTTGCTGCTGGGATTTGATGAGGCTGTTACTGTTGCTGGTGGCAAGCAGTAGGCCACCGTGCTACAAGAACAATCAACATGCATTATTGCACATCCTTGTGGGAAATTATCGATGGTGGTGGTGTCTTACCTTTTGGTCGAAGAGCAGCTCCGATTGCAAGTTGGCCAGATTGAGGCTCAGCTGCTGTGCGCTGCTGTTCTGTGAGTTTGGACTGGCGGGGCAGCTGGAATCGGGCGACATGGGCTCATCCTTTATGATCGCATCATCGATATCAATGTCCGAGCAGATATCGGGCGATATGCTGCCCTCTCGGGCCGACGACACCGATGAGCTGCAATCGTTATCATCGTACATATCCGCCAAGTGTTGAGGTAGTTGAAAATGCTCCAATGCAACGTTCATGCTGCTGCTGCTGTTGCTGCTGTTGCTGCCGCCGTTGCAGCTGCCGTTGCTATTCTGTTGCACCTCGCCGTGGCTGCGTGCGAGGGCTGCGCTTGCTGCCGCCAGCTCCGTGATGGCTGTGCTTAGTGCGGGATGGGCGCTGGCGCTGCTCAGGCTGCTCAGCATCGCTGTGCTGCGGCTGTTTCGTGCGGGCGGGTGGAGTGTGAGGCATTTGGGATCGATGGTGATGCGCCCACTTCCGGAGTAGCACTCGTCATCCATGTCTGCAAAGGCGGGACAGTGGAAACAAAGCACACGATTAGCAAGCAAATCAAATACAGTACAAATTCGGGAACTACTGAAATACTGCATTTTCATGAACTTTTTTAAATCAATCGTTTGAGTTATTTTATTGTATTATTCATTTGGAAATTTCACGTTAGAGTAGTTCGCCTGTATCACTGTTACGTTAAATGCCTATATGCTGCAAATTTGCGAATAATGACAAGAATGCGAAAACTTGTTTCCAGTTGAGTTCGATTAAATAGGCGGTATCGTAATTTTCGCATACCTCTCGAAATGCTTGAATGCAGATACAAGCAAACTTTCGAATTACGCAGACAATTTGCAAGCTGCTAGCGGTTAACTATTGTTTTCAGTGAACAGTAACGGTAACGGTTCTATGCTAGGTACGTATTACGTATGTTGTTTACGTCTTGGCTCACTCGCCAAATCAAATAATACTATAATATGTTGGCAAATATTGTGCGGAGCAACCTAAATTCTTTATTATTATGTTTTTGTTGTTTTTTTTTTAAAGATTGTTAAATGTTTCTTTCTTTGGCCGAGGGCAGAGCCAAGTATTTAACAAATATTATACAATAATTTGATATTCTTTTCTGTAACTGTACAAACAGGGGCAAACATTGGATCAGTTGCCACAGGCGTGCGCGTCAGCAGATGCTTTTGCCATGACACTTGTGTTTGCATTTGATATATATGTTCTATTTTTTCAGCTACGTTCTTGTGTCTGTCTCTCTCCCTCTCTCTCTCTCTCTCTCTCTCTCTGTCGTTTTTCATATATATGTATATTAATTTTATTTACACAGTTGTTGTACAGTTTCCATTAAATTACAAATAATACAGAAACCAAAAAAAAAAAAAAAACAGTCCAGCAGCAATTATATACAGTGCGCCCATATACATATATACGGGAATATTACCAACAACAATAACAATAACTGATATCGCGTCAAAGTACAAAACTTCATGCACGAGTACTGCGTTAAATTGCTAAATGCTACCGCGACAGTAAAAAAAAACAAAAACAAAAAAACACAGAAGCTGCTCAACTGTTTTTCATGTTGTTGTCGTTTGTCGTTCACTATGTACATGGCCTAAATTTACAATGGAGCTACCAACTGGCAACTGTATTTGTCTTGGCTTTAAGCAGACAACCAAGCCGTAAACTTAAGAAAACGTTAACGTAACCGTTATCCAAAATAATCGATAGCACCTCGATGGCACTGACTGTTTGATAAACACTAATTAAATATCGATAGCTTTCGATTTGCGATTTGAACCTACCATCATCGATCTTGGCCTGCAGGCTTTTTGGTGAATCTGGCAGGGAGTCACCATCGCTGTTGAGACTATAGGAATGCTCCGTTTTGATTGGGCCCGTGCCATTGAGCAGCGCATCGGATATGAGCTTGTCGTGCAGAATGACAGCTGGATCCTTGACATCACGATCGTAAAACCAATCATGCATATCATGATCGCTGCTTATTTTCAAGGACTCCGTCTGTAAAAATAGATGCAAAAACACAGAATAGCAAAGGTAATTAGTAAATGTACATACGGCATGGAGTCGCAGTCGTGTTGCACAGCGATAGCGCGCTTATATAACTTAGAAACAAAAGTAGAAATATATTTGTGCAAACAAGAAAAAAAAATGAACAGAAACAAAACCACTAATAATAATTTAAAAGCGAATCGCACGAAGCGCTGGCACACGTAAACCAAAACGCAGCGATACAGATACACGACCCATGCAGATAGCTCAAAACAACACCAACTTCTAACTATGTACCTTGTACACACACATAAAATATACAATATTATTTAGAAATATGTGTATGTATGTATATGGAAAGATCGGCCGCCTTGCATGCGTTGTGAGGTATGTAGTATATTTTTGTTTGTCAATCTTATCAAAGACGACAGTGGCTCTATCGTACCCTTGAAATTCTCATTGATTCAAACAAAATAAAAATAAAAGCAATTTCAAGTTATCATTTGTTAAGTCATAATAACTGAAGTGGAACTGGCAATTGAAATGATTTGTATTTGAATCTATGTCATCGGCTCATATGATTTCAAAAGGTCACGCTCTCTTACATGACATAGCGATGATTTTCAATCGCAACGATTGCATGTCCTTATGCGTGAGCCTATCGATAGCAGTGACACGCTGCTTCCGTTAATCTGAACACATCGCTAATTTTGCAAGGCTTGCAAAATTTAATTGAAAAAAAGTGTAACAGAGATTAATAAATTAAATTTAAATGGATCGCATTTTGTGGTGCTGTGAGCGTGATTAGTCGTCAACAACCTTGAAAAACAGCCATGTGCATGATGATGATGAGCTTGGGATGAGTACAAATGCGATTTGCAACAAGTGTTTGTTTTGTTGTTTACCGCTCGACAGGAACAAGTTTGCTTCTTCTTCTTCGGCTGTGCTAACCAAAATATACAGAATGCGAAATTTGGAACGCGTTTGAAAGCCCGATGATGTAATCTCAATGTGCCAGTTTTGTTAAATTATAAAAAAAAACGACTACTTGAATTTACTTAATTGCTGTAAGCAAATCTACGACTCTAAATTGTTGACCCATATAAATGCGACACTTTCTGGTTGTGGCTGCATGTGTGTGTGGACATACAAACATACATACATATGTACATACAATTGTGGAATGATAAAAAGTGCATGTAATTACGCTTGGCTTTAAAACCCCATTAGTATGTAAAATGTATGTTTCTTTTTTGGTTTTGCCTTTAAAATGTTCACATTCTAAGCAACACTCAAATGGAAATCCAGTTTTGGCCATAAGAAAAGGGAACGTCGGGCAAGTGTGTGTGTGTGTGTGTTTATGTATGCCTGTCTGTATGTCAGCCGGCTTGCGTGCCGCGGCAGGTACGATTCTTTCGCTCTCTCTCGCTCTCTTGTCTGTCTGCCGTGTCTCTCCCCCCGACTGCTTCTGTGTGGGTCTTCTTTCAAGCTTACCACTTATTCGTACTCGGCACATAAACTTAAACATTGATTACCGTTTGCACGCGTGCATTGTACGTATGTAAAAGTATTCATTGGTATGTGCGAGGGTGGATTGGAAAGTACGTGATGTGCAATTGTGATGACACATGCAACGACAGCTGATTGCAATTGTATCGATAGCTTCTTGTAATTGTCAGACTTGAATCGATAGGTTAGTTTGATTTTGATGAGGCACGCATCGAAAGCACGGCTTAGGTTAAGTGCATAGACATATACATAAGTAAAAATACCGGGGAGATAAACGGTCCGGTGCAGAAGGGCATATGCGTAATTCGTAAGCCATTGGTCAAGTCGACTCGTAGGCACTTTGTGTCCCACACCCAAATTGTCAAATTGTGTGGCCTCCACGTGGTATCTCCCGGAGTACTAGATCCAGTGTATATCTGGCTATGTACGCTAATTCAAGCGACGAAAAATATATATTGTAATCAATATAATACAATTGCCGTGGCGTTTTCCCCGTTATTCAACGGGGTCGGCCAAATAAATCCATTTTACCCACGGGTACCTTGGTAACTTAAACCACAAAAAAAAAAAAAAAAAAAAAAAGTAAAAATACCGCAAATACTTTTTGCAAGCTCCATTTTATAATCCACCCTCGTTTGCATGTACAAATGTATGTATATTTGTCCCTGCACAAGTGCTTTCTCCATATTTTTTAGCCGTCTCTCCGCAATGGCCAAGAATCGGCAAAGTAGCAGCGGCAGCAGAGAAGCGTAAATAAAGTGTACAGGTGTGTGTGTGTGTGTGCGTGCCTGCGGTGTGTGCATGGGTATGTGTGTGTTTATGATGAGTTCAACGAACCTTGGAATTGTTGAGAATTAGCAATTCTTGAAAAATGTTACCAAAACGGGCAGCATAAACACACAAACACACATATATCAACACATTGGTATACAGAGAGATATTGTGGGGAGCTTGATGATGATGAAAGAAAGCCAAGAGACAGCAAAAAAAAAAGATGTAAAATGCTCACAGGCATTCGCTGTTGCTACAGCTGCCTGCCCCCTCTCAGCTGAGCTTCGGTGGATCGTAGCATAGCGGCGCTGGGGGCCAAGTTGTGGAGCATCACTGAGCATTCATTGTTGCAAGTTTCAGGTGTTTTTTTCTCTTCTTCTTCTTTATACTCTTTTCGAAGAAAATAGTATATTAAGTTTGTCCTGAAGTTTGTAACGCATAGAAGGAAGCGTCGGAGACCCCCAAAAGTTACTGCCAGTATGCTTAGAATGACAATACAAATTGATCTAGCCATGTCCGTCTGTCTGTCTGTCTGTCTGTCTGTCTGTCTGTCTGTCTGTCTGTCTGTCTGTCTGTATGTATGCAAACTAGTCCCTCAGTTTTTGAGCTATCGCGATTAAACTTTGCATAGACACTTATTATTCCAGGGGACAGCACATTGGTCGGAGCTGGCCGGATCGGAATACTATATCTTATAGCTGCCATACAACTCGAAGTCGGTTTTGGCCATATATCCCATGTTTTTGAATCTATCGCGATGAAACTTTGCACCGATACTTATATTCAAAGAGACATCACATTGGTTGGAGCCGGCTGGATCGGATCACTATATCTTATAGCTGCCATACAACTCGAAGTCGGTTTTGGCCATATATCCCATGTTTTTTAATCTATCGCGATGAAACTTTGCACCGATACTTATTATTCAAAGAGACATCACATTGGTTGGAGCCGGCCGGATCGGATCACTATATCTTATAGCTGCTATACAACTGGCAATGAATTAAATATACTTAGAACAAAAAAAAAAATGTTACGCGACAAAACGATTTTGTACAGCTTATGAAATTTCAGTGGTGCAGTTGGCAGAGTGAAAATTGCCTATAGGTTCGAAAAGAGTATAAAATCTTCGGCACTCCGAAGATAATCCTTCCCCACTTGTTTTTCTTTCTTTTCGTTTGACTTAACGTTCGATGAGAGCCGAGGGCGAATGGCAAGACAAGTGCTCCCTGCCCTCAAGTGGGTGCCACTTCAGCCGCATAAAGCGCTTAAGCAATAGCTTGATCATCTAATGATCAACAGCCAAGCTTGATATCGATTATATGATCGGCTATCGATCGCGCACCGTTATCGATGCAAATGAGCACCTGTTAGCGCAACGGTCACGTGTGCGACTCGTTAAAAGTCTTGATGAGAACTTTTAACATTTTCTTCGGTTGCGCTTAATTTCGAAATCTATTCAAAAACCAACTCGCATCAGAGCAAATGAGCCGCCCGAGAGTTTTCAATTTAACATACATATATGTATGTATGTTTGACATTAGCATATCGCCTTCGTTACATTATACAATTTTATTCAAATTTTTGTAGTCCCAGCTACATAAGTAAGAAAAAGGGTGTAAAAGACAAAAATGCAAAGCAACAAGAAAACTACAAAAACGAAAGAAAAAAAAAAATATAATTTCATAAAATAATTAAACTGGTTATAGTCTTTTTCTTTCTTTTATACTTTATTTTTTTTCATTTTTTTTTGTTTTGTCTATAGATATTTCGATTTTGCTTTTTCGCTTGCTCCACAAATTGGATTGATTAAATAATGTTGCAGCAAGCGAAAACCTTTCACATTTATAAAAATGCAGCTGTGTGTGTGTGTGTGTGTGAGTGTATGTATTTATGTACATACATGTGTACTTATGTGTGTTTGTAGGCACTAAACACACACTCAACGTACATACATACGTACATATGTATCGGTTTTCTTTGTGTTGTGCACAGCATT
Source organism: Drosophila flavopinicola (assembly GCA_035042425.1). Lineage (NCBI taxonomy): Eukaryota > Metazoa > Arthropoda > Insecta > Diptera > Drosophilidae > Drosophila > Drosophila flavopinicola. The sequence continues at coordinate 5,090,386 of JAWNLL010000452.1, read as the reverse complement.
TTTAGCTGCTCTTTATTTCTTTTCAATTTTTATGCTTGTCTGTCTGTCTGTCTGACTGTATTTCTGCCTGTGCTTCTTCTTCATCATGATCATCATCGCTGCAAAGTGAAAGGTGCTCCCACAATTCAAAAATGCTTTTTAACTTGAAAAATTGCTACGCTTTGGCTTGCGCTTTGGTTTCTGATGCCATTTTGCGTTTGTTTTTTTTTTTGGTTTTTTGACTGTGGCCTGGCAGTCGAAAAGCGTGGTAAATGGTAATTGGTAAATGTAAAGTGGCCTGAAAAGAAAGTGGACGAACAGAAGAATGCTAAAAGGCAACCCTGGCCCGTTGTCTGCCTTTCAAATAGTGTTGTGAATTAATTGTACAAATTGATAGCTTAGCTCGAAAATTACAAAACAATTTTAATTTATGTAGAGCTTTTTCTTAAAAGGTCAATACAATTTGCATATGCATTTAGTTGTAGATAATCTGTTAATTGAAGAAGTGAAATATGTTAATTGTGTATAACAAATCGTCCCATCGAGAGAAAGAGAGAGTAGAAAGACAGAGAGAGAGAGAGTGAGTTGGAAGAGAAAGAGAGAAGTAAGAAAAAGGAAGTAGTAAGAGCAAGAGTTGTAAGAAAAAGAGACATGACAATATTGGCTTGAGCTGAATGTCCTGATCAAGAATATATATAAATTTATATATTTTTTGTGAATTACATTCATTGCATTTACATGCATGACTAAAGTGAATTGTTTATTCATTTTGTGTGCTTTTTCTTAATTACTTTTTAGCTGTATTATGTAAATCCAAATGATTGATCGTGCCTTAAATAGTAATAACTTTCGCTCAGGCGACTTTAACTGACCTTGTATGTTGCAAGTAAGTGTTGCAACCCCTATGCAAACCCAAAGTGCGATCCAGACCCGTTTGGCAACAAAACAGCAGCCAGAAAATGACGTGTTTTTGCCGTATTTCGGCTATAAATATAACCAAATGAGTATAATAATAGCAGCGACACACAGGCACAGCGATATGGCGGGGGCGTGCGTCCTATGCGGGCTTAACCTTATCACCAAACACACACACACACACACACATACATATGTGTTGTGGCTGTGTGTGTTTGAGCAGAGAAAAGTACGCAAGCAGCAAGGCGCCCTGACGTAGAAGCCGCCACCCGCCAGTTATCCAATTGGCCAAGTCAGCTAGACAGCTATTCAACAAACAACAACAGCAACAACAACAGCAGCAGCAGCAATTCGCATAACGGAAATGTTGTGAAAGTTTGCGAATGGGTGGCACAACCCACGCGTGAAGAGTCCAGCAACCATGGCTAGCAGTTGGGCCCGTGTGTCCTAATCGCATTTTGCGGCATTGCGGTTGCTCCAAAGCGGTTGACTTTGACGCCATTCACAAAACTAAATGCTTATAAATAAATAGCAGCAACAATTATGCAGATCAGCCAGCGCACATAATGAACCAAAGCAATTGATCAAGTTAGCTTCGTTGTTAGCACATTGAGTAAGTAGTGAGTCACTTGGGATCATCAATATTGATAGCTTTTCCAAATGTCTGACTCACCCAATTGGTTGTGCTTATGGGAAAGTAAAAGTGCGATAAGCAGGCTTCCTTGACACAATGAATATTTGTAAATTAGGATAGATGATCATTTCGATAAGACATTAAGAAAGTGCGACTGAGTAAGTAGTAAAGTTTCTTTTGACAACTTTATTTAATACATGTTTTGCTTACAGAAGCGCAGCCGCAAAGGAAATGCCTTTAACTCTATGCCATAGCTGATCTACCTTTCCTGAGATGTCGCCTAGCGTATTCACCCTGTAATAAGGCCCAACTGTTGCACAACTTGTTGCCATGTTGTGCTTGCTGTTACAGTTATCGTATAACACTTCATTAACACACACACACACACACACACACATTGGGGACAAAACAATATGGTACGCCCACGCTATAGAGCGACATTTTCGCCCCCTGCCCGCCGGACTCCGGACATGCTCCGTATTGTAAATTCAATCTATGAATAATTCACACTGAGCCTTCAACTCCTGCCTGCCTGGCTGCCTGTTTGGGGCTGCCTGACATTGACGTCAAGAGTAAACCAAACAGCTGGTCGGTCGCCTGCCGCCCGCCCACAAGTGCCTTCGACTTAAGAGCGGGGCAAAGAGCACGAGAGTGCCTGCTGGAAAAAAAAGAGAGCAAACAACCATTTGTTTATGCAATGCGCATCCTGCACTGCGCAGCGCGTGTAAAATTCGCATGAATGGACTTGGAAGTTGACTCAATGAATGATATGGGGGGCAGTCTCGCTCTCTCGCTCGCTCTCGCTCTCTAACTGTAATACGATGATACTATAAATATGTGTGTGTGTGTGTGTGCAAATTTAATTATGCGCGCTTTTGCCATATGTTTGAACTTTTTTTCGAATAGAAAAGTGCCGCACACCAGCCGAATTATTTGCAATGTTGCCATCGTCGGATGTGTGTTTCTTTTTTCTTTTTGGCATTTACTTTGGATTGTTTTTAACCTGTTTTTGCAGATTGCAACGCTCGCAACGCTTACTGGAAATGTCAAAGTTAAGCAATACACACACACAAACACACACACACACACATCGACTTGATACCATATTGAAAGTATCGTGCATACACATAGCTCGAACTAGTTATTCAAATATGCTGAGCAACCGTCTCTTGAGACCGTCACTGTTGCCAAGCACGTTTTTCAGTTTTGTGGGTTCTCGTGTGCATTTAAAATAGCGGCGCGCTGCACTAAGCCGTTAGAAACTCAACATAACCTCAAACACACACACACACATGCGCATCCATGGTTAACTGTTCTTTGTTTGCTGTTGTTGCTCTTTTCCGCAAAGGGTGTCAAATTGTGTTTGGAAAATGGTTAATATCATTATTAACGCTCATAGAGCTAGCAAAAAAATTTGTTGTTGCCAACTTTTTTGCTTATATAAGCGAAAGTTGTGCCAAAATGTAAAATATACACACACACACACACACACAGCTGTGTTGAGTTTTGTTGTTGTTTTGGTTGGCCACTCAATGGTAGAAGTCAAGTAAACTTGCTGACTTATTAACTTGAACTTGTTTGTTAATGCTGCAATTTTCTTCTCGACTTGACTTCTGGTCTTACAAATTTGCTCCGCTCAACGTTTATGAAAACTCTAGAGTTTGGTCTGCTTTGACTTCTTTTTCTTTTTGGTCAGCATTCTTTTGTGAAGGCGATTGCCTTTTTTTGCTTTCAGCTTTCGTCGACCCAAGGTAATCATTTTTACTGAGTTTCTTCGGATTTCGTTTCTCTAAGCCAAAAGATTGTAGAGCAAGTCAAGTCATGGTTATTGGAATGCCGAAATGGCTGACGATCGTTTTTAGGACACATGCAGAGCTCAACATCCAAAAAAAAACACATATCAAACTTCCCAAAACATATCAAACTTCCTGTATAAGAATGAGAAAAAAAAACATAATTATGTTTGTGCTTTCAGCATTCCTGTAGATTTACTCTAGGAGTGAATAACCCTTTACAGCACTGTACGAATATATAATATGTATATATACATATATGTAGGAGCTTAAGTACAATGTGTGTATGCATATAAGATTAATTTGAATGCTGTCTAGCGTGACGTTTTGTTTCCAAGCGAAACATGTGCCTCTTATCGTTGAACAAAATGTTAAAATAGAATTTTAGCTTCCAGCAGCAATATGTCTAAGTCCTTATCAATATTAGTGGACCACTATAATGAATTATAGCAATGCGATCTACCGTTATGTGATGCTATGTCAATTTGTAAACCACACTTGCTGAACATAATATGAATATGCCCAAGATCCAGTCTCATTTTGAATCATTATGATTTTCAAAAATATTTACCTTCTGTTTTACTGAACAGTCTGTAAAACAAATAATATTCACAATTTAAGTCTTTTTACTACATGTAATGTATAATTCATAGTTCTTCAAGTGATAATCAATATAGTATAATATGTGATGCGTTTACTGACAGCACTGATAAGCAAGTACTTGTGAAATGATTATTGCCCCAGCTCTCGACTTTCCTCTCAATTCAAAGGGGGGTTTTTTTTCTACAATTGTCTCAATCAATTGACAGATTATGATGATGATGAAAGTAAAACACAGGTTCTGGGATTTTTCTCTTGGTAAATATATGGATTTCACTTTTATTTCCAAGTAATTCCTACGAACGGATTATCTATCTGTGTGTATGTTTTTGTTTTGCATTTCGCTCGTTGGGAAAAACCCCAATTTGTACATTGTCCATACATATATAAATATTATTTTTATTTACTGTCCCACGTACAAAATGCGCGCAAGCCGTAATCAAAACTATTTCAGGCCTTATCTGGCTCTTGGGGCTCTTTTGTTTTTTTCGGTTACAAAATGTGCTCGCGTGATAAGATTCTTGATATGCCACAAAGACTTCAAACTTTACGGAATGATAATTTAAATTTAAAAAGTAATGCCAAATCAGTTAAGACGATCAAGTGTAGTGTGTGTGTGAGGAGGAGGGCCGAGAGGGCAGCTCATATGGTATATGGCTAATGTTTTCTTTGGCCATTATAATAAATATTTATGGTGGCATCGTCGAGGCACACTCGAACAATGCAAGCGAAACCGATGCTGACGTAATCGAGGACGCACGCCCCGGGTCTCTATGGCCGACCGGCCGGCCGTAGACGCTCTGCTTACGGCGGGCAAGCAACAAAATTGCACGCGCGTTTTTCCCGGGAATTGTTGTTTTTGCATTTTCGCGTTGCTATTGCCGTTGCTTTTCGCATGAGCCTATTTCGAGCTGGCGGCGCCGTCTTCGCTGCATTATCTCGCCCAGTAATGACACTGACGGCCCGAGATTTTGTCAGTTTAAAGTGCAGCGGCTGGCAAAAAACCACAACAGCAGCAGCAGCGTTTAAAATAATAATAATAAAACAAAAAGTCATTAGTTACTTTGCATTTAGCGCAGCTGATAGCGTCTTATCACTTGGCCCGCCCCCTCTGCGACTGACTTGCCATCTAATGGGTGTGTGTGTGTGTGTGTGTGTGTGTGTCAGTGTGTGTGTGCCTTAAATGCCGTAATAGATTCTTTCTTTCTTTTGTATTAGAGTCGAGTCTGTGCGTCGGTCCGTCGGTCCGTAGTACTCATAAATGTTACGCCGACAGAGACGCTTCCTCGACGGCGACATGTATTCATTACTGTTTCCGCAGCGATAAGCAGCTCTCAGAAATGAAGCTCAACGGAACGCACTGAAGAGCAGCAGCAGCAACAACTACACACACCCACACACACACACACAGTACATATTTCATTATATTGAAACGATTTTCGGCGGGACGGGGGTGCGAACAAAAAAACCAAAAAATAATACTAACAAAAATCGAAAAAGAAAAAAGAAGCAACCACAAAATTTTGCTCGCTAAATGATAAATTTCTTTCCTACGTTATTGCTGTTGTTGGTTTTTTAATTTCTTGGAAAACTCTAATTATCATTATCAGACGAAAAAATCCACTTTGTGGTACAGCAAAGTTTTCGTAAGACCAGAAATAGTTGTGACTGCGTCGATACAGGAACTCTTATCGCGCTGTCCATGTAAATGATATTTTCGAACACAAGAAATCACTAAAAACATTGTTTGTGGATGCTTCGCAACGTGCCGTTATTTTCCGACCCCTACGACGTAAGAGCAAGACTAAGCAAGACTTCAACGTAACGCTAGTCGGACGAGAGGTGGAGAGAGAGAGAGAGAAAAAAAACCTTGGGCCTGCCTTGCCATATCACATCATTTGCCAAAAGTTGTTTGACGCAGCTACGCCCCGGCACGTTCTCTAATAAATAGTAAGTGAGAAATCAAATCGAACCAAGTGGGGAAGGATTATCTTCGGCGTGCCGAAGATTTTATACTCTTTTCGAACCTATAGGCAATTTTCACTCTGCCAACTGCACCACTGAAATTTCATAAGCTGTACAAAATCGTTTTGTCGCGAAACATTTTTTTTTTTTGTTCCAAGAATATTTAATTCATTGCCAGTTGTATAGCAGCTATAAGATATAGTGATCCGATCCGGCCGGCTCCAACCAATGTGATGTCTCTTTGAATAATAAGTATCAGTGCAAAGTTTCATCGCGATAGATTATAAAACATGGGATATATGGCCAAAACCGACTTCGAGTTGTATGGCAACTATAAGATATAGTGGTCCGATCCGGACGGCTCCGACCAATGTACTGTCCCCTGGAATAATAAGTGTCTGTGCAAAGTTTTATCGCGATAGCTCAAAAACTGAGGGACTAGTTTGCATACATACAGACAGACAGACAGACAGACAGACGGACATGGCTAGATCAATTTGTATTGTCATTCTAAGCATACTGGCAGTAACTTTTGGGGGTCTCCGACGCTTCCTTCTATGCGTTACAAACTTCAGGACAAACTTAATATACTATTTTCTTCGAAAAGAGTATAAAGAACAGTGTATCGCGAACAGGGTGTGATGCTGTCGTATATCATAGTTAGGGCAGCAGCAGTAGCGCAACAGTGTCGATTAGATTTGGCTTTTGGTGACTGGCAAGAGACCCAAGACCCAAGACTCAAGACAGCTCTAGCTCCATAGACAGACAGACAGACAGTTTTATGAGGTTGTTTTATAGGACTGGTTTTTGTTAGGTCTTTCGGGCGCACAAAACATAGTAGTAGTACATACATATTAAACGGCTGCTTAATATGCAGGCACGAAGATCAGTTTTTGGATCAGAAAGGGAAAATGGAACTAGCAGCGAGTTGGGCATATACTACTACTATATTCAAAAGTTCAACAATTTCTCTCATTTCATGCAACACCAATACGAATGTGTAATGTGTTTTCTCCATCTTATATATATATATATATATATATATTCGATGCCGCACTACTTCAATTCACACTAAGTAACAAATCGTTGCACGTTTACAAGTTCATTTGCCCGGCCTGATAAGCTTGGTAAACTTAATGTGGGTCATTAATGTTGTTTTTGTTTTTATAATTTTATTTTGTTCCAAATGCAATTTCGTTTTCTTCTGAACATGACTTCATATTTCCATATAATACACCAGATAGTACATTGCTCGGCTAATGTTAAGAGGGGTTCGTTTTAATGGCGACAGTTCAAAGCTACCTGAATACATAAAATATATAATATATATGTATATATGAATCCAGAAACAGAAGATACTTCTCAAGTAGTCTATTCTTTGCCGCAGCTTGCAGGTTTAACTATCGTTATTCTTATCGTTCTCAAAGTACTTACTAACTTTAACGTCACTTCGCGTCACATAGGTTTTTATTATAAAACATAGTACATGGGTGTTATTAACACGAGAACTGATAAAGCTTTGCGCTAGTTGGTGTACCCCATAAATTGAACTTGTCGTCGTATTCGCTCGCTTACCGGATCTAAATCGGAGTCCCATATATCTTTGAGGTCGCCATCGTAGAATGAATCCATATTGAGGTTTGGGGTTTTTGCTGTTGTTGTTCTTGTTGTTGTTGTTGTTTTTTGCGCTCTAAGAACTTTTTAGGTGTTTTTTGTTGTTGTTGTTTTTAGTTTTTAGTTGATCTTGCGGTGTTCGACTTCGTTCCACCTGGTTGCAGTCACACAATTTTCTTATTTTCCTCAATTTCTTCTCAAGACGTTGCTACTAAATATATATACATACATATATATGTATGTGTGTATGTGTATATTTTACTGATGATCAATTTGTAAATTCCTTGTGTTGTTGTTGTCTTGCTAAAGCTAGTCAGCAAACAGTTCTGGACGCGCTTCTTTATAACACTTATTAGGGCGAAACCTGTTGCTTCCAAAGAATGTTTTCACTTGACATTGTTAAAGTCGCTGTGAGTGGTGTGTGTGTGTGTGTGTGTGTGAGAGCGAGCGAGAGCAGGCGTGTGTGTGTGTGTGTGTATTGGTGTACGAACATATGTGTGTATGTGTGTGTAGTTCTAACTTGGTTTAGAACTTGTAGCTGGATTTAACTTGTTGCACGCGTTCGTTGGGGGGTTTTTTTTTATTTTAGTATTTTCTTTTTGATTTTTATAATTACATTCTTTGATTTGATCAGCACATTCGATATTTTCACGCGCAAATTGTTATTAATAATTGCGAAAATTATGTAGATTTAATGATTTGAATTCAGCACATTTCCATTTCCATATGGCTGGCGTTGGCCATGTATAATAACATTTAAAATGTGTAGTTAATGGCATTAACTGTTTGCCGCTTTCGTAATTAAATTGTATATGGTTATTGGGTAGTACATGTACAAATTTATATATGTATGTGCATATACATATATGAATATTATTGTGTATATGTATGTATATATGGTATATGTACGTTTAGCACAATTAGAATATTGTCCGTAGTGCGACTGCAGCCAAAAACGGTACTAAACTAAATGTCGGTGAAATTCTTGTGAATGCGAACGAACTGCCAGGCAGCGACAGCAGCAGCAGCAGCGACAGCAGCCGCAGTCGACGTCGCGACGTCGTAGATACGCTCTCTCTATCGCGCTCTCTCTCTGTCTTTCACACACACATGCAGGCATGCACACAATCAAAGCAAAGAGCGCTGGTGAATGACTTAACGTACATTCACTCGCTCGCATTGACAATGCCGGTTGCCGGCTTTGTGCTTAGTGCGGCGCTCTCTTAGCTGCAACTTTCACGCTCTTCGCTCTTTTGTAAAGTGAATGTAAGCAGGCGTCATTCGTCGCTGCCGCCGTCGCCGTCGTCGTAAGCCGGCTTTGACGTCAAGTCAAGACTTGTAGGAAAAAAAAAACAAGTTTCTTCCGACGTTGACGCCGCTGCTGCTGCTGCTGCTGTTGCGGCAACATTTGTTAACCTGTTTTTTTTTATTATAGATTTTTGTTGTTGTTGGTATTTGATTTGGTAGCCCCTCGTTCGCCCTCCACTTATGCTCTATCTCTTTCGCTAGGCTCTGGACGGACGGACGGACGGACAGCTTCGATGCTGCCGCTTGGCAACACTTTGCGCTGCCGCTGTCGCTGCCGCTGCCGCTGCTGTTGATCTTGTCAACTTGACCAAGTTATTTGAACTATGCGCATGTGCAGCCGCTAGCCGTCTAGCTGGCCAAGCTGGCCAAGCCACTCAGTTAGCCAAAGCCAAAGCAACTTGGCTAGCTTTGTCATTTGAAGGCTGTTTGGGGCTCTGGGCCCGGCTGCAGCGACGTCAGCGTCAGCGTTAGCAGCAGCAGCGGCAGCAACAGTGGCATAAAGTGAATGTACTTTCAAACCAAAGATCCGGTTTAAAGCCAGGCACAGATACAGCGATGATGACGATGGCGACGACGTTTTCACAAATGCTTGTGTAATACATATGGAGAGGCAGAGCCACACATACATCTGTATATACATACATACATACATACACAGATGCAGGCTTACATACGAGCTTTGGCTACACATTTTTGTGTTGTATTTGAACAAAAGTTAAGAAAAGCAAAAAACCCATATGTATATCGAATTGTTAGCTTACAGGCTTACAGGCTTGAAACCGGTCGGTCGGGCGGTCGCCTGCTTCGTGATTATCGCACGAGAAAAAACTAAAACTAAAACAAAAACAAACAAATGAACAACAACAAAAAGTGCCGTCCCCCTAGGCTCCGGGAAAGTATCAAATAGTGCCTATAGGCGGGAGAGCGAGAGCGAGAGAGAGCGAGAGCGAGAGAAAAGCTGGCATCGTTACCCCAGATCAATGAGCTTTGATAGCTCGGGCAAGACGCCAGTCGACAGCCGCCCCAGAGATCTTTTAATATTAAAAATGTACATACGAGTATACATATGCATCGTATACACATACATATATGAGGTACACACGAACCATTGAGAATGTGCATTGTGTGTGCGCCTGTGTGTGTACACAACATTTCATTTCATTTTTGTATCTGCAACTGTGTGTAATAATTCGTCATGCTGGCCGCATTTGAACCCGCATAGCTGCCGGGCCGGGCCGAACCGAACCGAACCGGGCCGGGCCCAACACCGCCCCTAATAAGCAAATCAAAAGACAAAAAAAAACAAAACTGCGCTCTTTGCCATTTGCCGTTCTCCCTCTCTCTCTCTCTCTCTCTCAGTCGCTCTCGCACCCACTCGGATCTAACTCTCTTTGGTGTGCTTTGTGCGCGCTCTTCTCAATTCGCTGATCGTGCGATGGCGCTTCAAGTGGATTTTACAGTTACATAGTATATATATAAGCATGTACAGAGAGAGAGAGAGAGGGAGAGAGAGCGCGCGGGCCAGCGCATATTGAGAGACAGAGATACATTTGTATCTTATGGCTGGCACAAATATTTTTCGCACAGCGCCCAAGTCACTGGCAATTTTTTTTATTATTATTATTATTTTATATTATTTGATTTGTGAATCACAACAAAAAGCCGTAGATATATATGGGGTGTATGGGTGTAGTTGTGTGTGTGTGTGTGTGTTTGGGTTTCACTGGAAAACAAGATACATTACGTGCCAGCGCCTGTTGTTGTTGCTATTTAGGTGTCGGTGTCTGTTGGTCTGGTGGCTCGTTGTTTGCGACTCGCATGTTGTTTATCTGCAGCAACATTTTAATCTGTACTTCAGTTATTTATTTTAAAAAAAATATAATTTAGCATTATGCCTAGCGCCTTCTGATTAGATTTTCGTTATTTTTATACTCTTTTCGAAGAAAATAGTATATTAAGTTTGTCCTGAAGTTTGTAACGCATAGAAGGAAGCGTCGGAGACCCCCAAAAGTTACTGCCAGTATGCTTAGAATGACAATACAAATTGATCTAGCCATGTCCGTCTGTCTGTCTGTCTGTCTGTCTGTCTGTCTGTCTGTCTGTCTGTATGTATGCAAACTAGTCCCTCAGTTTTTGAGCTATCGCGATAAAACTTTGCATAGACACTTATTATTCCAGGGGACAGCACATTGGTCGGAGCTGGCCGGATCGGAATACTATATCTTATAGCTGCCATACAACTCGAAGTCGGTTTTGGCCATATATCCCATGTTTTTGAATCTATCGCGATGAAACTTTGCACTGATACTTATTATTCAAAGAGACATCACATTGGTTGGAGCCGGCCGGATCGGATCACTATATCTTATAGCTGCCATACAACTCGAAGTCGGTTTTGGCCATATATCCCATGTTTTTTAATCTATCGCGATGAAACTTTGCACCGATACTTATTATTCAAAGAGACATCACATTGGTTGGAGCCGGCCGGATCGGATCAGTATATCTTATAGCTGCTATACAACTGGCAATGAATTAAATATTCTTAGAAGAAAAAAAATGTTACGCGACAAAACGATTTTGTACAGCTTATGAAATTTCAGTGGTGCAGTTGGCAGAGTGAAAATTGCCTATAGGTTCGAAAAGAGTATAAAATCTTCGGCACGCCGAAGATAATCCTTCCCCACTTGTTTTCTGTTTAAGTTGATAATTTAATGACTTCCTCTATGATAGTTAACCAGCTGATCTTAACGAATTGTATACGTATTTTATAATTATTATTGCTTGGCATCTTTGCAACTGATATTTACTAATTATAAATAAATTGAACGTTTCTAATCATTCACAAATGCGACTATCTGCAAATGGAACCATAGTTCCTTGACAGGCTCTTCAAATTCCATAGTTCTTGATAAGATTCATTGCAAAGAAATAAGCAAGGGACGGCAAATGCACCTAAAAACATAAATCAGTCGAAACCAAAATTCCTTTGAGAGTCATTAGCAATTCACAGCGGGGTTTACTTATCACAAATGGTTTTTAGCATAAATTTGCCTGACACACATTAGTAGTAATATCTAGTAGTACTATTTCTATGGAGGCCTTTTTCTAGAAAATGTGTTTTGGTTTACTAGCTACTTGGAAAACCTAGAGGCAACAAACAATTCCATATAATGGAAAATGATAATATGACGTTGATAAAGTAAATATAGATTGCCCTAAAATTATTCCATATCTGCTCATGATAGCAGAACTTCTTCTATTTCAGGTACTTTTCATTATTATTTAAACTGCACATTAAACAATGCTTTTTGTTTAATGACTATAATTAGTTGCATGAAAAGCAGCTGTGTCTGTTGCTGTGGCTCTTTGTATTATTTAATGTGCCTGAAAATAAAATTAAAAAAAAAAATGTTCAACAAAAAAACTGCATAACATATGCCAGCAGCTAAAAATATGTACATATGTTTACCCAACGATGTTGCTTAGGCGGCAGGTGTAAATAACTAGCTGATTGTTGATTAAAGACACCAACAACAACAACAACAACAACAACAAAAAGATATCACTTTGGCCTACAAAAAGCGCATAAAGATGCGTCACTTATCTATCCTTTATTATTTTAATTTCGCCCTCTATGACATCTAATAAAACAACAACAACAAAATAAACAAAAATCCATGGCATACATTTGACATAGTTTCTTAATTATCACATTGTAAAAAGCGATTTGACAGTCTTTGCTTTTCGCCAAAAAACAAAATTGTAACTGCGTTATTTTGTCAACATTTTGCTTACACTTGCAGAGGGTATTTCAGTTAACAAACAATAGTTGTAGCGCATTGCATTTTATTATAATCAAAACAAGTAAGAGTGCTCTAGTCGGGAGTGCCCGACTAGGAGATGCCCTGAACCCAGTCCTTACAACCATTCAAACTAATCTATCAGTGTATATACATACAAACACACACACACATGCTGCAGTACAAGCAGTACAAGCAGTGCAAGCGGTTTAAGCAGTTAGCTTGGTTTTTCACTGAGACCCACACAATGGAAAGTAAAATCTTAAATAACTTCTTTGTTTATTGTCCGATCTTTCTGAAATTTTGAGGACATAACATTGGCTATAAAATGTGTGACTAAACCAAATTGCAAGGTCATACCTTTTTTAAACTTTTGCGGGGATTGGGGGTGGTATCCAAAAAGTGAAATATTTGTAACATGTGTATGATAGTCGAAAATATACATGCCAAATTTGGGGCCTCTAGCTATTATAACTTTTAAGTTATGGCCCAAAAACGCTAGTCTGAAAACGAAATTGATCGATAACTTTTGAACGGTACGAGCTATCGATAAAAATGAAATAAACTTGATCTGTCCCGGTACTACGAGATCTTATATTCCAAATATGAAGTCTTATAGTCTCTGATATCCGCTTGTTCACACAGACAGACAGACGGACAGACAGACAGACGGACGGACGGACAGACGGACATGGCTAGATCGACTCGGCTGTTGCTACTGATCAAGAATATATATATACTTTATATAGTCGGAAATGCTTCCTTATGCCTGTTACATACTTTTGCACAACCCATTTTGAATGGGTACAGGGTATAAACAGAATAAAAACGAACGCACAAATGTTAAGTTTTTATGTCAAGAACGAATAAATATATTTAGGGTATTTGTTGCTCGTCAGCCGTTTCGTTTTTCTTGCGATCTTTTGTTAAAAAATAAGAATGACTTCATAGCTACCAAAATAATATTTTGTTTCCCTCAGGACTTTTAAAGCCATTGTCATTGTCATCATGAAAGTATTCTATAAATGTATGTATGTACATATGTATGTACATATTGACTGTACATATTTGATGGCACTTTTTTCTGGCTTAATATAAATGTCTTGAAAGCTGTACAATGAAGTTAACACATGCTTGTAAATAAATGTACATGTGTATTGTGAATTAAACATACAGTTCACTGATCGATACCCGGTGTGTGTGTGTGTGTGTGCACCTGTGTGTGTACCTGTGTGTGTGTGTGTGTGCCATGTGTAAACATACAAACAGATCCGCACCGGCAGACATTTTGCCGACTACATCGTCGTTTACAACTGAGTCTACAAAGCATGTGCATTGAGCCGCCTTTTGTGTGAGTTCGATCGTGTCCCATCTGTCAATGCATTTAATAAAGCAAATATCATTTGTAAGCAATGGTCTACAGAACAAAACAACTCATGGAAAATAAATTGGTTACGTTTGCACTTGTTTCAACAAATACATGAAAGACAACCCACTCCACCCCACCCCAAAGCCCCCCCATTTGTTTTCATTTATTTCATTTCATTTTTCATTTTCTTTCGGCTTACAGGTGCATGGCAGTCGCTGCGACTATATGGCGGCTATATGTATGTAGTACATACATATGTCTGTTGATAAAGTGCGCTAGCATAGACGAACGCTTGTCTTATCGTATTTGCCCAAATGCTTGACAATAAATTAGATTTTGTGCAAATTTTGAAACAAATAGAATGAGCCACTCTAACGTTGCTTGGCCTGACCACATGATGGTGCAAAAAGCCACTCGCCACAATTCGGTGTGTGTGATTTATATGACAACAAACAACGGGGAAGAAGTCTCAACGAACTGTGCATGCGCTATTTATAGCAATGTGATATACTAACTGCTATACTATCGAGTAAACATCATATGTATATATATGTATTTATTTATTTATTTATTGTCGACTATTGACAGTCGACACAAAAGAATTTATATAAAATTATAAAACATTTAAGTGTATATACAAAATTTTCTAAAAATTTAAAATAGTAAATATATTAGATTAAAGATATAAAGTTAAAATTACGTTAGGTTCTGGGGATATCAATAGCAAAATTAAATCATTGGTCCAACATTTGTTGCAAGGATTGGGGAAAACCCAGAAAAAACCCAATCAATAAAAATTTGTTTAGTAGTTTGTTAATATTTAAAAGGAAGCAAGTATTTATAATGAGTTAGTATATACTATTAGAAAGTATTTTATAAAGTGAAAAATAGAAGATAGAGAGAGAATAAAAAAAAACAAAGGAATACATGTACAGATACGAGTAAGTAAGTAACTGTTGGCGAACTGCATCGGAGAATCGTTATGGCGCACCTGTGTAGCGAACATATATACATATATAGCTTTGGGGCACGTTTTTCTGGCCGCTACGCCGATGTCTTCGGGCTCCATAAGCAAAATACGGCCAAAATGCGGTGCGGCTGAGGTCAATGATTTCTTATGCGCTGTCTTTATTTCTTTTCACGCGTTTTGGACGCGTTTGTGTTGGTCAGAAAGCACTCGGCGAGCATACATACATACATATGTATATTGAATATTAATTAAAAAAATGGCTATTGGCGGCTTATGTAAACAGGCAGAGCGCTTGAGTGGCGAAGAGTAATCTCTGGACCATTGACTGCTGTAATGTCAATCTATTCACGCAACCGATGACATAATACGATATACATACATATGTATGTACATACGAAAAGTTGGAAATAACGCCATGCTGCTTGTGATTCACCAAATAGAACCATCTGTAATGTGTACGCATCAATTTGATATGTGTTTCAGTGATAGCTATCTGATAGGCCATGGGCTGATAACCAATATGCAATTAGACTAAAACGAAATACATGTTGTGCGGACATTTTTGGGTCCATATATTCAGCGCCACTCTGATGGAGCATCATCAGTAGTCAAACTTTGTTGCAGACAACAAAATGTATAAATCGCTGTTAGCTTTGTGCCTAGTACTCTCCACATGCTGGGTGTGCACCTATGCGGATGTATTTGAGGAATGTGCAGACACAGAAGCCGAGAGCTTTGTCTCCAGCTGGGAGAGCTGTCAATCGTATGTGTATTGCGATGGCGAGGATTCTATACTCGGTCAGTGCGAGGATGGCCAGTACTTTGATCCTGACTCGAGCTCCTGTGACGATGCGGCCAATGTGAGGTGTTTCCTCGACGAGATCGATGAGCCGCCCGTACAGGAAACGGAGAAGCCCGAAGCGGAAGCGGAAGCGCCCGAGCCAACGCCACCGATTATGGAGCAGCCGTCCGTCGTGGATATCGTGAACATTGCGCCCGTTGTGAAGCCAAACTGTCCGAACAGCGATGATCCCAGCCAGGTGATATTCATGGCCAGCAATGAGTCGTGCACAGGTTACTATCTGTGCTATCATGGACATGCCATGGAAATGCATTGCACCAATCAGCTGCACTTTAATGCACACACCGGCCAGTGTGATTATCCCGAGAATGTCCAGTGTGCGGTAAGCTATGAGATTGTGGTTTAAGCAGCTGTGGGTGTTTACTAACACTAATTCAATTCGCAGCTGGATCAACAGTCGGCGCACAAGTGCCTGCCGCACATGACCGAGTTCTTTCCGCATCCGGACAAGTGCAGCTATTTCTACTACTGCATCAAAGGATTCCTCACGCTGCAGCAGTGTCCTTTCTACTACGGCTGGGACATTGAGCGGCGCAGCTGTGTGCAGCTAAACGTGGCCAAGTGCTATGGCAACTCGCGGCGTGCGTGACGTGACGCGACGTTACGTTACGCTCGTTACGTTGCGGCTTTTCCTTGACTTAAGCAACAAACACACGGAACACATGGAACTCGATCGAATTTGTTCGTTTTCTGTTGTACCTTTAATTGATAAGCGCCCTACTGTATGATAAGCCCAGCCAAAACACGACTCGTTTAATTAAATGCAAGTATTTAGAAGACAATCGGTTAGTGGAAAATATAAAAACGCTAAGCACGCCAGCAAAGCACCGCACAAAATGAGACAATCTATACGCATTGACATCCAGCCCGTCGTCGCCGTTGCTGTTGCCTGCCTTTGCCTCCTGGCCAGCGTCTACGCTCTGGAGATCGCCGAGTGCGGCTCCACGCCAGCTGCCACATTCATTAACAACACGCGGCCCAACTGCAGTCACAGCCTCATCTATTGCGATGGACAGAACTCGCAGTTCTGTGACTCGCAAATCTTGTGCGACTTAAGCTACAGCTGCGCGGCAGCAAATACAACAGCAACTGGCAACAGCACCACTCTGGCGCCCAGTGTGTCCACTGTATCGGTTGCCACCACAACCACCGCACCTACGACGGATGTGCGCGCCTTGTGTCGCCATGGTGTGACCAAGAAGTACCGATATCCCGACAATTGCAACTACTACTATTACTGTGTGGATGGATTTCTGGTGGTCGAACAGTGCCCCATCGGCTGGGCCTTCGTCGAGCAGAACAGTACCTGTAGTGGACTCACCGCCGACGTGGTGGATTGCAGGCGACGCTAGCACATCAGCAAAACATTTTTCCAATTAAGACTTATGTTGTGTCGAGCGTGTTTTTAATTTTTTAACAATAATAAATATGAGCTAATCGACCTTATCAAAAGCAACCGAAACGCCTATAAAGCAGCCGTCTTCCGCTGGCTTTGGATACAGTACCCATTTATGTTGAAACTGCTATTAGTACTTGGCTGCCTGGGCCAAAGCCAGGCGGCATTTCTGCAGGAATGCGAAGGTGTCATCATCAGTCGAGTGCCCAATCCAAATCTGGAATGCAGCGAGTATGTCTACTGCAATGGCGATGATTCCTACTACTGCAATGGGGAATGCAGCGAACCCGTCAGCTGCTACGGCTCAAATGAGACGACGATGGCCCCAGCGACAACTCAGAGCACTACTCCGGTTGCAGGACAACAAACACCCGTCGCAACATTGCCTACCTCCACCTATAGTCCCACAACCAGCAGCAGCAGCAGCAGCAGTAGTAGCAGTAGCAGCAGCACCACCAGCACCACCACCATCAGCAGCACCACAATCAGCAGCAGTAATCTGCATGTGATTTGCCTGAGGAGCGGTCAGGATGGCGTCTATGCTTATCCGGCCAACAGCAACTACTACTATCAATGCATTTCGGGTTATCTGCTGCTGCAGCAATGCCCGCAGTATTCGGAATTCGATGCCGCCCTGGGCAAATGCATTGGCCCGAACCCTTATCATTTGTAAAAGCAATAAACTAGACAATCAGCAGGAGTTTTGCATGACATGGTGTTGGGCGTAAATTAATATTTGATAAGCGAGTCATTTAAAACGCTACTGTATCAGCACTCGGTTGTTTAGTCACCCAGCGACAACGTTTGCGACAGCATGCTGCAAATTACAAGTAGTTGGTGTTGTCTTCTGCTGCTGCTGCTGCTGCTGCTGGCTTCCATGTGGCAGCAGTCGCTAGCCGACATCTTTGAGGCATGCAACAGTGGCAACAACAATAACTTTGTGGCCTCCAATACGAGCTGCATTCATTACATTTTCTGCAATGGCGAGGATTCCTTCGAGGGCGAGTGTCCCGAGGAGAATGATTACTTCAATGCCCAGCTGGCCATGTGTGAGCCCATGCAGGACGTGGATTGTCGCACGGGATTAGCGCTCCAGCAGATACAGATCACAGGCGAGGAAGCAGTGACTGCTGTGCCAGTGGAAATAAACAGCAGTGCCAGCTCCACGGCTACCAATGTGATCCTGGAAACGGTGACAGCTGCTGCGCTACTCACCACAGCAGCCAGCATTCAAGTTAACCCAGTAGTCACCATTGTGGCGGGCGAATGTCCTCGCACGGACAATCACAATCAAATTGTGCTGCTGCCGCATGACAAATCCTGCACGGAGTACTTTATATGCTATCACGGCAAGCCGCTGCCCATGAACTGTGCTTCAATGTTGCACTTTAATGCCAAGACGGGCAAATGCGACAAAGCCGAAATAGTCAATTGTTTGGTGGGTACAGCAAGTTCTTGTTATGAGTAATAAATATCAACTACTACTATTATATATTACAGCGTTCAGCGATTAGTGTGCGGCAACAGTGCAAATTGCATACCGTCGACATTTTTCCTCATCCGGATAACTGCAACTATTTCTACTATTGCAGCAACGGTTATCTCATGCTGCAGCAGTGTCCCTTCTTCTACGGCTGGGACTACGAGAAGCGCTCCTGTGTCGCGATCAGTCGTGCCAAGTGCTACGGTCTGACGAGACTTTGAAAACTAATATAATACTTACTATTTATCTCTTGTAAAAGAAATTTAAGTTTAATAAACAACTTGTTGAATATGAATCGATGAACTTTTATGTATGTAGTATATGCCTAGTTATCTAAATAAATAAATAAATAAAAATCAAATTATGTTTAGTGTAATTTATCTTCTTTACAATACCTTGACAAACCCGTAATCTAGTTGTAAGATTGCTTTTTACATTGACAAGTCAATCTATCGCGTCAGCGTGGAACACTTTTCGAAAACCACTGGGTATTTCACAATCCGTTATTAAATTGCAAAGTGAAGTTATCGTCACGGGTTCTTCTCAAGGCCATTTCCGTTTTATCACAACAAGCAGTTGCAGGAAACAAGCTAACATTTTCAGAAATTTAAGAAATGGGCCAGCCAGCTAGCTATTTTGGGACTACACATAGAAAGATGAAACTCCATTGACCGATATGAGTAGCTGACTAACCAAGGACAGATATGCTTGTTTGTCTGTATGTCTTGGGTCGTTTATCACCGAGCATAACATAATTAATTGGGTTTTTAGTGTCGCGTGCACAATCTTTGGTAGCTAATCTCCAGTCGAAGACTTTTTTGATCGACATTGTAAGAAATTAATAACGCGCCTATTTGTCATTCCCAGCTACGAGATGTGCCAGCGAGTGTTAATTTTGAATCAATATGTCGTATCGATTGTGTGAAAAAAGTAGTGCAGAAAAAATGCCGGCAGCGATTGTTTTGGTTGAAGGCCTTATCGATACGTTGACACGAAATTGAAAAATGTTAATTTTCTGATATTGATGCGATGCGATGCTGTCGCATATATGCCAAGTTCTTGGCGCATTACGAAATTAGAATAAAATTGCGCTTTACTGAAGTCTGACACACAAAATAAGAAATGGCTTACAACGGGAAACTTATATGTAGGTCGATCCTGCAATTTCTTCAGAATAGAAACTCTAATAAACTCCATTTTCATTTCAGTCTTATACTTGCTGCTGCTGTTTACGTTGTCGGCGTCCCAAATGCAGTGGATGCGAAAGCCAACCAACTCGGTGACCATACGACAGAGTGCTCTTGGCTTGTGCTCGAATCAGGCGAGTGGCAGTTTTGTGGAGCACCCCGATGACTGCCGTTTGTTCTATTTGTGCCAGGACAATGGCGATGCGGTGCTGGCCTCTTGTCCCTCCAATATGTTTTACAACAAGGAGAATCGAATTTGCGATACGGCTGAGAATGCTCGATGCGAAAATGGCACTGATAGCAGCGGCAATAGCGCACCCCCCATCGACGACAATGGGTTGAACAACATGGTCACGGATGCGGCGACTTATTGTGCCACGCTAGCGCCGCAGGCGGGAAACGATCGCATCGTCTATATTGGCAGCTCGACCAGCTGTAATAATTACTATATATGCTACTATGGACAGGCCATACTGCAAGAGTGCAGCAGGGAGTTGCACTGGAATGCGGTGACAGCCAAATGTGACTTGCCGGAGCGCGCGAAATGTACGCTGGTGGAGAATGTGGTGCCTGTGCTGCCGCCCATTGATATTACCAATGAGCTTCTACATTGCCCGGCCTATGGACAGCATCTTTATCCGCACATGAAGCGCTGTGAATTCTTCATTTATTGTGTCAAAGGTCATGCGACGCTGCAGCAGTGCCCGTTTTATTACTTTTTCGATGTGATTTCCAAGTCCTGCAAATGGTCACGTACCGCGCTGTGTGTGCGTGATTTGAATTTTCCGCGCCATTAGTGAATAAGTTAATCGATATCGATAGTTGCCCCAGCACAAAAGAGTGACCGTATCGGTACTAAATAATCGATATTAAATATCAGTCGTACGTGAAAAAATATAGTTTAATATTTGACGTGATGTCATGCCATACAATACCAAAATAGTCCATCATGTGGTCACACTGCTGATTGGCCTGGCCGCTGTTTACACGAATTTTGTTAATAAAAATTATAAATGTGCATCGCAACTAATGAATAAGGAACAAACAAATAAATAAAAGACGCCTGTTAGCTATATCAAGGAGTATAGCACAAATATGACCACACCGAAACTCAAGATACAAGTTTTACGAAACAAAGTAAACAAAAATTGAACGAAATTTTGTAATAAAAATCGCATCAAATCCGAATCAATAAAAAAATTTGAGTACTTAACTTGACATCCGTCACAGCTTCAGGTAATTTTATTGCTGCCACTATTCTTGACCGAATATTCAACAATTTCAGAGCAGGCAGAAATTGCTGGAAATTTCGAGAGACGTCTTCAACAATTCGTCTACAAAAAGTAGTGTCAAATTTGATTATTAATTAGCTGTGCACGTAAGAAAAGTATGTTTGAAAACTTGCTGGGCATTTTCCGCAAACGTCGACGCTGCGAAGAGCAGCTGCGGCCTCGACCTAGCACCAATTACGACGACAGCTCTGAAGATGAATACGATGATGACTATGATTATGGGCATCCTCCAGCCGCTTTTCCTGGCGCATTTATTAACAACAACTCACAAATCGATAGGTAAATAGCAACTAAATAAACGTTCTCTTTGCTCTCTCTTATTGCAGCTGGTGAGTGTGTATGTGTGTAGCTATCATATAAACAATATTAGCCCCATCAGCCAAACAACAGCAACAACAATCAGCCCACGCAAAAAGCTTAAACACATTCCAAAATAGCTGAGCATTAAACAAAAATAAGTTCCAGTTCGCACAAAAGGCGCGAACTTCGAAACAGTCACAAAAGATCTAGCGTGCGGGAGAGAGAAACGACAGTTAACGTAGTTGAATTTAATGCTTGCTTGCCACAGCGCTTGGGGCAGCATCGGCAGAGAGATTTAGTGGCACACTGGATCAGCCGCAGGATATGGATATTGATGCTCCCTTTGTGCATGGCATGCAGGAGCACGACGACATCGACAATCATCACAACAACAGCAGCCGCAGCACCAGCAACAACTCTCACGGTTTTTATTCAGAATCATCAATGAATTTCGATTATTTGCAAGGCTTGCATGCGGATGCGGCATCAACATCCTCAGCCGTTGCCGGCGGCAACAACTCGTATGGACTTGTCGACGACAGTAGAGCGCTGGACAGGTTGTTATTCCAAACTACATAAAAACTACTAGACAACAAACACAAAACATAAAAAAAACAGCAACTCTCGATTCAAACCCCAAAATTTAAAATTTTTATTAATTTTTTTTTTGGCTTTTTGTCTTTTATCTGCTACCTTATGTTTAGTCAGCTTATGTAGCATATCATTATTTTTTAAACACACATCTAAAGTCTAGACTCGTTTTGGTAGTGCATTATAATAATAATACATAATAATGGTGGTAGCGAATAGAGTTTTGAGTGGCGCCCACACACGGTCCAAAAATAAAGAAAACGTTGTGTGAGTGCCGCTTGAGTATTATTAAGTTTATGTGCAAGCTGACAGCCTAACAATCTAACAACAACTTTGCTTGTCTCTTTCCATATCACCACCAACAACAACAACAACATATAATAACCAACATTGGGTAGACCTTTCAATGCGAACGAGCGGTAAAATGACAATCACAACTAATATCTTAAGCACACATTAATGATTTGACTATTTACAGATTTGTTACCATACTCGATCAGCTGGATGCGCGTGTGGAGAAGTTCCGCAAGGATGCGCTGAATTTACAGGAGAAGAAAGACTACCTCTTAATGTCCATGGATCTCATCAAGAGCAACGAAATGATGCAAAACATGAGCGAGGGTAAAGTATATGCTGATTAACAAAACATTTCCATAATAATGATAACATGCTTTATTATACATATCACATAGCTGAACGCGAGGAGATCATGTTGTACATTCAGCGTGTGAGTTCACGCCTTGGCACCGTTGAGCTGAATGTGCGTACCGTGAGGGACGATTCTCAGGAAGATTCGCTGAGTCAGATTAATGCCTTAATCGATACAATGATCAAAATGGGGGATCCGGTTATTGGTCGCCAACGTTGCCAGATCTATTTAAATGCCTGTTGCAGCAATACCAATGATCCCCGTGGGCATCTGGGCACCGTGCACGAAGCGGACGTGGGTCCAATAGATAAGAAATTTGAAAGTGTTCTACTTGGCTGCACGCTGGACGATCAGAAGAACATTAAAAAGCGTCTGCAGGCTCTGATGGGCTATCTGAATAAGCAAACTGTTACCAATTAACATAAACTAGTTAACAATATACCGCGATATTTATGAACATATGTTATGAGAATGCAAAACAAACACGATAAACCAAAACGAAATTAAAATGCGCAATATGCCGACACCAATAAAGCAAATCCGAATAAAACAGCCAAGTAGTGTTTAAATAATATGTTTATTGTTAAGATCACACACTTATTTATTGTTATCTTATTTGTATATTCGAGATGCCCGGATAGCAGATGTCTTGTGGCGTCAGCACACGATCGCTAAGCACCCAAACGGCACCCTCTGCTCCAAAGAATATCTGCTGTATATTCTTGGAGGTTAAGTAAATAATTTCATTGCCCTCAGCGGTTAAATTTGCCAACTGAGCGCAACGCACCACAGCGCCAAATTTGGGCACCACATAGAACAGTGCGCCAAAGTAATCCATTAGCATGCTGCGACTAGGACCCAGCAAGCTGCCCAAACGTATGAGTTGTATGGAGGATGATGAGGTACCACCTGTTAGCTGCAACCTTTTTATGGAACTGTAGAGCGCACCATCCTGATCCGAGACGATCAGTTCGCCCTGCAGGCCAAAGGTAAAGTCCATCGGCTTGATGGGAAACGTTTGACTCATATTCTCGTACTTGTTGCTCATTAGGTCGCGACGATGCCAGGTCTGCTCCAGTATGTCATACGCCACAATATGCGGCTGGCTGTCCGATATGAAGAATATGTGCCGCTCCAGTCCGCAGCTGCTCGGCCTGGGACCCAGCTGCACCACCAGGCTCTCAGTGGCATTGGCATCAATGTGCTGACCGCAGTCGATGCGCAGCAGCTCGGCATTGTTGCGCATCAGATCGAAGACCAGCAGCTTGGGCGCACACTCGCTGCTCGGCCAGCCGACATCCATGACCCACAGGCGAGTCAGGCTATCCACCTGCGACCAATGCGCCTGCTGCAGACGCGTGCAATCCGACTCGAGCTCAGCTTGGCTTGCATGCACCTCGCTGCTGGGAAAGATGGCCGTGCGCATGGGCAAGTAGGAGACGGGCCACTGGGCCTCGATCAGCGTTGGGAAATCATTGTGCTCGACGCTTATGCTGAGAAACACTCGCGAAAAGTGTGTGGACAAGTGACGCACGTTGTAACTGGACTCATTGAGACCCGTCTGGGACATCAACCAGGCGCTATTGATAACCACTTGCAGCAACAAACCGAGAACAACGTAGAGACGGAGACGCGTTTCTGTGTCCATCGCTTAGCGAGCGGACTGCAATTGGCACTGAGCTGGAAACAACAACTGCTTACGTTGTAAATGGAATTGGCCAAGTCAAGGCAGCTAAAGAAATGTGTCAAAATTTGTCGATCTCAGCATTTGGGATATCGAGTGTCAGACGACAATTTAAATAAACCGGCAAATGGCAACCTGCATTTCGAAAAGTGCCTAAAAAAAGGTATTCATATTTTGTATATGGTATTTTGATTTGATTATAAGATATGTCTTATATCGAGATAATACACGTCTGTCTGTATGCAGCTCGACTAATCTGCTTGTTTCTGGTACATAAGGTATTTTAGTTACTAAATGATTTTTATTTCTATCGTACGTATGTTAATAAGAATGAAGAACATAGAGAAGTTAA
Source organism: Drosophila flavopinicola (assembly GCA_035042425.1). Lineage (NCBI taxonomy): Eukaryota > Metazoa > Arthropoda > Insecta > Diptera > Drosophilidae > Drosophila > Drosophila flavopinicola. The sequence continues at coordinate 5,065,640 of JAWNLL010000452.1, read as the reverse complement.
GGTAAAAGGGTATTTAGTTTTCGATAGCCAAATATCTCGTGACACTGTTGTGGTTTACGTATTGGCGGAATCGGGAACAAAAGCAAGTGCAATGACTCATCCTATGAGCGTTATCAATTTTGGCAGATATCTATTAAATTATCAATTATGAAGTACCTGATAATGCATCCGAGCATCAGCTCATGATAACAATGAGCCAGTGAAAATAAATACACTTACTCATATAATATATTACATCATATTATTCAGCAAAGACAATATTTAATCCCTCACAAAATAGCTTAACACTTTTTTCTTGACCTAATATCAGTTTTATTACTTACCCCGGCTGATTAAAACGCACTATTCGTGTGTCATTATCTAATCTATACCAATTTGAATTACTTCTGAAACTTTCAACAAGGTGAGTACTTTATTTATACAATTGTTGATAATAACTTCCTGTGCTTTTGTAAATCCCCAAACAATACATTTTAGCAATCTCAATACACTTGTTATCATATAGTGTTATCTCAGATGGCTAAAACCAATTTGTCACTGTCACTGACCCGTTTTATTTGTACATCTTTCGTCATCCCACCAAAAAATCAACGTTTATCAAAAATGTCTATGATATTTTAATCAAATTCTTGTCGGCTATATAGTTCATAAATTTGTTGTATTTTTTTTTAAGTTTCTATTATAAGTTGCGATGTGCCTTAGGCGTTGCCTCGTTGAGGTCACTTATCTAGTATTTCGAAGCATGGGCTCTTTATTGTTCGGGTAGGACGAAGTGTATTCTGATCGAAAACTATTTGAAGCCCAATCTAAATGCATTTTTTAGTTTCTTGGAGCTGGCTGTTGTACTGTCCGTAAGTCGTATAGTTTGGTTTCTAGTGGCGTTTGGTCTATCTGGCGGTTTGATCTTTTATAGTGTCACGCTATGTCAGTACTCTGATCCTAACAAGATAAGCTCACCTAAACCGGCTTTTAACAGCACAACACAACTGTATATGACGAATTTAACACAGTTTTAAGTTCAGTCAACCTATGGAGAGGGAGTTTGGGGTCGTCAATAAGCTTTTTGTCGCCCAGTTGGGCCGTTAATTACTGATGTCTTGTTATCAGTCGATTGTGTTTTTTTACTGTGCCCCGATATGATTAAAGCTTTTCACGCCTCAATGCTACAACCTGATTTGTGAGCAACGAGCATTTCAGTTGTTATTTTGTTTTGGCCATCGACGGATCGTTAGTAACATTTGCGGCGAGAGGCTATATAAATATATATATATACACAAATATATATATATAACATATACTATATAGAGGAATATACGTGAACGAAAACACTAATTAAAATGTGCAACGCTTTGTGGGAATGCATCAAGTGCCCAGGCAAAATGGTTTGCTGGTAAGTTTTATATACATGCGTGTTTTCCATGAGTGAGTCAGCCTCAAAATGATATAGGTGTAAAATAATTAGAAATATTTATCAGACAACGTAGATTTTTTTGGAATACAGCCATATCTTTTATGGCTCACTATTGCGAATAGTCTTAACAATGCGACTATAAATGTTTATTTGATATGTGATTTAAAAAAATTCAGTTTAAGGTGCTTACATTATCATTTTTTATTAAAGAATTATGAATAGAATCTTTTTACTATATTTGTATGATATAAAATCGACATTCTGTTTGGATTAGTCACATTATTATTGTGAAAGTATGTTCATTGTTTTTGGAACTAAACTATTTTAAACTATTCATTATTCCATAATTTTCCATGTACTGTACTGATCTAGAATCTTTCTCTTATCCTTTTTTAGTTGCTGTGAGTGCGCTTGTAAAATGATCTTGAGCATTCTATGTTCCTTCATAGTGCTGTTGGTGATTATTGGATTGATTGTTTACTTCACCGTTTACTACAACAAGGATAGCGACGATACGCAGAAGCAGCTTCAAAAAATGGTGCCAGTCGTCAAGAGAAGCATACGCGACTATTTTAATAAGGAATATTAAAGTTTTACAACGCACAAAGAATTTATAATATAAGTTATTTTAACTAACGAATACAAAAGAAACACAAACCCCAATAATATCGGCTATATGTCAATAATCTAATCGCTTATCACTGAGCCGCGTTTCCTTATAATTGCATTTTTGGCTTATCAGTCGCGATGGAATTATTGTTGGAACCAAATAGTTGGTATGGCCCATTTAGAGGGTTTTTTACTGGGTTTGGTTTTGGTTTCCTAGGCTGATAAGCGACGCCACGAACGCAATATGATTCAGAGGAAATGTGAATTTTTTCCGGGAACGCAATTAGGCATTGTGACACCATAGCAAGGAAAAGTAATGGACATACTAAAAGAGAAAGAGAGAGGTAGAGAGGGAAAGAGAGTGAGAGGGACGACCCGCTGGTAAACCCTCATCTGTGAGCAGCTGTTAGGTAAACATTTTCCCTTTTAGTCCTTTTGTGTAGTTCTTTGGTTTCGGCTGGTCAGGTAGTCGCCGAATCGAGGGATGAAAATGTCTGGTTGTTTGGACTCTCGTCTCGCGTCAATCACAGTTTAGTTTTTGCCAGCGAAGCGTCAGGTTGTTTAAGCCATGTCCTCCTCGAATGCAACAATGTATTACACTGCAATCGATGATATGTTCAAGGAACTGTTGCTCGACACCAGTGCCGAGGAGCAGGTGGTAACTAGGGAGCATGTGGAGCCATTGGTGGTCACACCGAAGCGCATAGTGCGCATTCGCAAGCTAAATCTGTTTGCCAAGGATAAGAACGAGTTTGTCATCTGTCGTCGCCTGCCGATGCCAGCAGCCAAGCTCGAACTCTCCCCCCGCGGTCAGGAGCTGCGCAAGGATCAGCAGGACATTGACTTGCTGCGACTGCGCCGCCAGCGCTGTGAGACAGAACAAAGGAAGCCAATGCGACGCCTCACTTTGAGAATTTGAGCGGGTCAGAAATATTGATTTGACTTCGTGTGATCGATAACAATTAATCGAGTTTGCAGTGCTTCCGGCCTTATGCTTTAGTTTTAAGTTGTTTTTATAAATAGTTCTAAGTATGCAATGGTGATCTAATTAGCTAATACAAAAACCTTGAAAAAATGAGTGCTACAAGTTTTCAAAAGAAGCTTTCGTCGTTTTCGATTTGTGGGGAGCTTTTTGGGTTGCAGCTTTGACGACTTGGTGAAATCAAGCAGTTGCTGATTGTGGAAAAAGTTTGAATGTTTCCTCAAAGAGCAATACTGCTAACTAGAAATAGATTTGTTGTTTTTTATTGTTTGCTTACAATGAAATTTAGCTTATTGAGCACACTTGCAACTAGTTGGCTTAATCGTTTATTATTATTTATATTAACAACTCACCTATATCGAATTATTCAGTGGCAACCCAAAGTAATTGAAAGTAATTGGCATGCTTTTATATGTTTATGGAGAGTAACGATCTCGCACCAATTGCTTGGAGCATTGCCCTGTTCTATTATCTACAAAAGATTTATCTAACCTTGATTTCGCTTTCCACGTACTTTGATAAGAATTAGCAAAATTCATTGCCTCTTGGCCTTGCCAATTCTCAAGTGCCTTTCTTTAACCTTGGAGATAATTCACGATTTGTACGCAAATCTTCTTTGCAGAAAAGTAAACAGGTTTTAAATAGTTTTATGGCAGGATTAGAAGTCAAGTTTATGAACACTTTGGGAAATTTAAATCCCTTAAAATGGTATTAATCGGTAGATTAGCCGAATGCTGACGACTTTATCTTTGAGTTGTGTTTTCGGCAATATAATTCCTCGAATAGTTCACGGCACCGATACTTATTGATTTATTTAGCGGGTGAATGACTTTCACAAATGTATTTGAAAATTTGCTAATCAGCAGGTTTAATTAATTTATGAACATATTCCGTTATGTTTTAAATGTTATATAAAATATTAGTGTGCTGTTATTGTGCAATCATGTATATTTATTTTATGCAAATCACTTTGATTGCAGCAACATCAGTCAACGCGAACCCCGCTGACCTTTTCCGACGCGTGACTTGTATTTTGCCAAGCGATTCCATAAGGGCTGACTGCCCTATTCAAACGCAAGCTCCAAGCTCCATGCTCCACTGCCCGCTACCCCCACCAAACAATTGACGACAACAATCTACTAACAGAACAGCTGTGGTATTTATCACGCGTCGCGTTTCTATCAAGTGACTTCACTCAAAACTTGTCGTCTCTCAAGAAACTCATAACGTCAAATTTTGTATAAATCGCTGTGGGCTAACAGGCGGCTGGATTTGTCTGAAACTTGGTCCAAGGCTGGTCGCTAAGGTCAGCTATGATACAGCCAAAATTGACAAGGATGCCTCTCCTGCAGCGCTCTTAAATCGCAAAAGATTACAGCAACCGCATGCCTACTCCGATTTTGTTGATTCTTGAAAAATCAGATACGTCTCCTTGCTGGCTATCGCTGTGCCAAATTTGGCGCAAATCGATGAGTCCTAACATGTGAAAATCATTTAACGAAATCCATTTTAAATCGTGCATTTGTTGTAAACAAAAAACATTTCAGAGTTTCGCTGGCAATTCGCTTTGACTTTATCATCAATGAGACAGCCACGCGGCCGGTCGAATAGCCCAACAGACCCATATGGAGAGATAGAGAGCTTGAGAGGTGGGAAAGGAGGGAAAGCCGGGCCGTTCAGTGAGAGCGACGACTCAGGCAATCAATGCACATGCATAAGCACTTTGTGCTGCGGATCGGATCGTATCGGATGTCTGTGGGGAATTGAGAACGACGGCGTGTGTCTTGAACGTGAAATCGTGTCATGAATAATCAGCTATGACGGATCTTATGGATATACATAACTTAATAGGATATGGTTTGATGTCGACTTTTGGGCTATTGAATCATATCATGAAATAATAATCATATACTATATAGATAGACATATTCTAGTGTCCTAATCAATGCTAATATGACTAGCCAGATTTTATACCTTGTAATAGCTTTTATATTATTGATCCCAAAATGCTAGTCATTTGGGGTCGTATTTATGACCGTGAATCGCGCATTTGTAAGTGGACAGTCTACTACGAGTCCAGTACTTTTTCCAGTTTCGATTAGATCTACGCTGCTGATAGTTGCATTAAATTTAATTCATTCAACTTCTAGGTAATCGTATATGTTTCTATATAATTTATGCACTTTAAAGAGCTATATATTTAATAAAAACTTCAACTTTGCTGTATATATTGCATCAGCCAAGTTATGTCTAAATTATTTTGTTCAATTTGCTTGGAAAACGTGTTGAATAGCTACTAAAAAACATCCATCCAATAGTCTGTGGCTTGAATCCAGAACCAGTTGCCCAGTTCTCTAAATACTCCATAATCAGATAGTCAACTTAGTCAACATAAAGCGCTGTTGTATTTAATTATACCCATAATTCAAAACATTTGTTCTCTAAGATCTACAATCAAAGCAGATATGATGTTTTATTATTATATGAGTGTTTATTTGCTCAAGCAGGATTTACTTATTTAAAAACCGAATTGTCAGATTAAATAGCTTTGTACTCTTAACTTTTTTTCGTAGCACATTGCACTTAAGTGTGAATGAAGTCATATCTGGAAAAAAGAAAATTAAACTCATGTACTACATCACGTAGGCAGCTTTAAGAAGTCAAGTAATAAACATAATTGTATAAAATATGAATTTTTTTTATTATAATAAATTTATCTTACGCTAAGTAATACACATTTTGTCGTACACAAAACAGAGAATGAAATTCAAGGACATGACTAAAATTAGTAGTATGTATATAGTATACCCCCCTATGTATAAGATCTACGCTTAATATCTATGAAGCCCGGTCAGCAGTAGAGTCCCTGACCCTCGTTCTTCTCAATATGATAGTTGCAGTACTGACGCTGAGTGGGCGTCAGTCCCATGGTGTCCACCTCCGATTTGAACTGCTCGATGCCGCCAACGCCAGCTAGATAACCGTTCAGTTTGGTGGCCACGTAGCTGCTCTGCAGCAAAGGTTGGTTCAGATTGAGCGAGGCCACCAGATCCTTATGACCCTGCAGTCTGTACTTCTGATGGTAGCTGTGTGCACAGATGCAAATGAGTATTTAATCTACGGGCATGCAATGGTGCGACTTACTCTTCGGCTGCATAGAAGTTGTCCTTTGCCGCAATGCCTGTGGTAATCACCTCGGGCGCACGACGCTCCTGCTCCTCCAACTTGGAGGCATCGGCAATTTGCTTCTGCTCATCATCATGATAGAGTATCAGCGAGGCATATTGGCGCTTCATGGGCTTGGTCAGACCGTACTCATGATTGTTCCAGAACAAGTCCAGCAGCTCCTTGAAGCTGATCACCGTGGGATCATAGTCAATTTCCAGGACCTCCGTGTGATCACCCCTGCATAGAGTCGATTGGTTAGTGGGCGATAAGCGTTAGCAATAGGCAAAGCATAAATGTGGAAAGAGAACAGAAATGTTTTTTGGTTAGGCCAATTGATGTCCCATTTCACGAAGCTTACATTTTACGGTACGTTGGCAAGTCGGAGCTGCCGCCTGCGTAGCCCACAGTGGTGCGTAAGACTCCCCGCGTTGCGCCATACAGTGACTCAGCGCCCCAGAAGCAGCCCATGCCAAATGTGGCCGTCGCATGGCTAACATTCAAGCGATGCACGGGCGCCAGTTTCAGCTCCTTTTGCTCATTGCGCACGGTGCTCTAAAGGTGCCAGATAAAATAAACAACAAGAACATGTGATGAGTAAGAGCTGCAAGTGCTATATGTATATGTACCTAAAATGCACACCAGAAACAGAAAGGTGAGGCCGTAGCCAAAGCCGGGCAAGCAGCGCATCGCGTATGAACGCAGCGACTTAAAAACTTTGAACGCGTCGCTTTTGCAGCGCTGCGTTGCGTGAACAGACTGAACACAATGCGAGTGCTCTCTGCACTTTTACAGTGCTCTTTGACTTGCATTCGCGACTCTCAGCGCTGCTCAGCTGTTTCGAGACGCCAGCGACGCACAGCTGTTTGCTGCGCCGTGACGTCGACGTCGACATCGACATCGGGGCTGCATATTCAAGGTCAATATTGTAGGCACGTTTTAATTATGGCAGGCAATGCGAAAGTTACGCAAAATTATGTTTAGCACAAATACTTTTATGGCAAACAATGTAGCTAGAACTTTAAATAATTGTAAGCATTGTAGCTAGAACTTTAAATAATTGTTTTTAGTCACTTTGAACTTGCCTTAAAATTACGAAACAGACGCGCAAACATTTTTGGCTGTTGTTGTAGCTTCGACGAGTGTTGGTCGGCAACTAAAAGTGGCCAAAACAAATATCTGCTACATACGCTAACGCAAATATACACTTAAAGAAGAGCCATAAAAATATAAAAACGCGACAATAGAAGCTTAAAAATTGCCGTAGTGGCCCTGAACAAGTTCAAAGCACTCGGAAGCTTAATTGAAACTAAATTCAATTGTTAGATACCGCGTCTTGGCATTTTATTGAGTTTATTACACTTGATATAACGTTGCACAATTTTCACACATTATTCGCATGCTTACCAAGTCCTTGAGCTCAGGAGTGGACACATCTTTGGTAATAGTCAGCGACATGTTTTTTTAAAGAAAATATTGTAATGCTTTGCTTTAAGAAAGTCGAGCAACTGTTGACTTTAAGCGAGTTTCCACTCAATTTATAGCCGGCGAAGCGCATTGGCTATTTTGATAACATTATGTCCAACTAAAGAGAGATAGAGAGAGAGAGAGAGTGAGAGCAAGAGGTGCTGGTAAAAGTGTTGCTGGCAACATACAAATGTTGCTAAGCCAGCTGAGTGTGCGCTCTCAATGAGCTTTAATTAAAAGCTTTTACAGTGCTTTACAATACTTTACGACGAGTAATTTTATTTACACATTTATTTTTATTATAAATTACAGTGCCATTTTATTGAAAAGGCTGCAGTCTTTAAAGTGAATATGCTTTTCGCTCAGGCTGTTTGCTACTTGTTAGGCTCGTATTTGAGCCGGCTGAGGCGTAAAATGAAGTCCAGCAAAAACATTTGTATTTTGATTTCCTTGGGACTCTGTGTGTTGTAAAAACCAGGTACGTTAGCCTTTTGCAGCATCGATTGTTGGTCATACACCTAATTAAATAGATAGGTAAATACAATTCGTTTTGGTTGGTTTTCTTGAGGTAACTTGCCTTTTGATCCAGCACTTCGACGATTTTCTTGTCCGTTTCCACCAGCTTTTTGGTGTGTTTGATCTTCATGAGCCCCAGTAGGTGTTGCAGCTCCTCCGGATCCTTGATCTTGCCCCGCCATTCGGCCACCTCAATGTCGTATTCATTTTCCACCTGCGCACGCATATGTATCAAATGCTTCTCTGTAACATGCTGCAGTTCCATTAGGGCCTTTACTATATCAAAGATGCTTTCGTTTAGAACACAATTCGCGAGTTCTGTGAGCAGATCATAGGATATGCGCGTCTGGAGGTTTCTAAATATGAATAATATCAGAACTCCACAGCTTATAGTTGATTTCTTAATTAAGTACTCACTCTGGTAGCTCGGCATGCATGTCCTTAAGCTGATCCACTAAAAACAATAAATAAAGAAATTATTTGAGACTTGCGCCATTTGAAACCAAAACATACTCAGAAAGTAGATTTTCCGCTGCAGAAACTCGGGCGAAGGCTGCTGAGTTGTCGCTGTTCCATCTAGCGCTTCGCTGCTGTTTGAGCTCGTTTCTTGTGTTATTGACACATCTTCCATAGTTTTAAATTTGTTTATATATAGATTCCTTGCTTTGAAAGGAATATTTCATTTAACAAGTTGGCGACTCAATTAACTTAGATCAGCTGTCGTAAGGCGGCCAGGGCTGATATCGTCATCAGCTGCAGTGTGACCACAACAACTTTATCTAACCATATATCGATAAGAAAGGCGAACTGAAATTTGAATTTAAATATATTTTGTTTCTGGACCTAAAATCGAACGTTGTTGTTGTTTACACATATTTGTGGACACTAATTTGCTGTAACGCTTTCTGGTGTAGCCACAGTGGCCTTTTGGCGTAACCGTTTTGCTGCCTGAGCAAATAGCAACGCAAATCTGCTACACTGGTTGTTTGCAACGACCATAACGGATAAGAGAACCATCACCAGTGTGACCACAGCGATTTTATTTACCCACATAGTTAAACAAAGAGCGAAATTTTAGCTTTCAAATTGGGTATGTATTTTATTTGTAATTAGAAAAATGTATTTTGATTTAAAATCAAAAGTGATTACAACTAGAAAGTGATTACATCGGTACTTTTAATGTTAAAAATCGAGAGATTTGCGTGCTTTAATGAATTGCTTGTCCATCTCGTAGCGATAGACACGATTTAATTTGATTTTGCGACGTTTCTTGAGATCTGTTAGAAATGTGACTGCTCCGGAACAGGGTGTTGCAGGCACATGCGACTTCTGTATATCCTCCGAGTGACATTCACGAATTCCGTTCTCACGTTGTGGTTGCCGAGGCGTCTCGACAATTTTCAGGTTGCTCAATCGCTGCAGAATTTGGTTAGCTTCAATGTTTGACATGATTCGACGTTTATAATTTCTTCTGAGCGTTATTAAGTCAACGTGCCGCTGTTCGGTGTTAACTTGCTACTAATTTCCCAAATATCTAATTCTTGACTTATATATGCAAAATATGGGTGCAATTAAATGAGCCCTATCATAAAATCATGCAAATTTCCGCAAAATGTGTAATGCAGCTGTTCGGTTATACAGGTAGCCGCCAAAAGTTTTATGATATTCTGCAGAAAAACGCGTAATCTGAATTTAATGCATTTTAAACTGCGCAGGTAAAATTTGAAATCCAGTACATGGTGTGTACACACTGGCCCCTAACCATATGTTTTCAGCATTCAAGTGCACGTGTGTGTGAGAGTGTGTGTGTGTGTGTGTGCGAGTACGCGAGCGAGTTGAGTGTGGAGCCATTGCAGTGCGATATACGTTACAATTGTGTTACGCGTACGGCGAGGAAGGCAAATCAGTCCCTAGCCCATAAGCACTCACTAATAATTGGCAATAAATTCAAGCAATTGATTTTGACAATAGTGAAGCAGCAGTTGCGTCGATAACATTAATAGGCAACATCGATATAGATAAAAGCCAAAGCTAATTGTCAAAATTGTGTAATTTTTAACAAGAAAATGAAATTGAAATGACACAACAGCAGCAGCAGCAGCAGCCACAACAACAACAACAACAAACCGATCAGAACAGCTTGTCAACAGTTGGATTTAAATAAATTCATAAAATCATATGATTTGCTAGGGAACGAAAACATATAACGCTAAAACACACACAAAACAAACAAACAAACACCGAAAACAGAAACAGAAAAGGAAAATAGGAACAACAACAACTAAAATAAAATTGTCATGTACACTGTTAACAAGGGACCCAGCAAAATTGTTGCTAAAACACGACGCGGTAAGTAACATATGTGCATATGTATAAACAATAAACACATAATATGCAAAAGGTACAATAAACCCTACGGGAACAGCGACCGCCTGCGAAAAGTGTTGCTGTTATGTCACAACACGCCGCCGCTGCCGGCAGAAGCAGCGCTGCTCCAACTCGCAAACAGCGCGGTCTCGCTCTCTTTGGCTGTTCTCTCTATTGCTGTTGTACTTTTTGCCGGCAAATCGAAATTACATTCAAACAATAACAAACAAACCACCCACAGGTCTGCCGCAAAACTTTGAAAAGTTCGAGGGCATCAAGGAGAGCGGCAAGAAATATGGCAGCCTCAGCAGCAGCTTTGATCTGAATAGTCCTGAGAAGCACAAGAAGTAAGTGAACTGACTGAATCTCTTATGCAAACAACGAGCGCTGCATGGCGTCTTATCTGAGCATTATATTTATCTGAAGAAAGAAGTCGGTGGCACGACCTTTGCATATAACACTGATATGTTAATTGAGTAACCAGAGCAGACAGAGCACGTGGGTCAGTGTTGGTTATCGCCAGCATTGACTTTTCTCCGCGTTATTTTCCATGCCCGTTACGTCACAAAAAAGTGCTTCCAATTTATTTTCGTAAGCCACACGTGCGTGTGGCATGTTTGCATAAGTACTCACTTAAACTGTCTGCAAGTGTGTGTGTGTGTGTGTGTGTGTGTGTACGCGCATCTGGCATTCTTATGTTAATATTTCGTTTTGATTTTCTCAGCATACCGCGCCCGGTGTTTCAACAGAGCTTCGCTTCGAAACGCATTGCGCCCACCAAGCTCATTGAAGATGAGGTGATAACGCCACAACATGAAGAGATAATACGCTACATTAATGACTGTAAGTGGTTTGTCTTGTTTTTTCTGACTAAAAGCTAAACCGTTCTAATTTACAGCCTGGAACATTTTGGTCGCACAAAATCCGTATGATTCCAGCACAGCAAAGCCCGAGGGCAAGGCTGATGCGAACAATAACAGTGCCAGCAGTTTGGCAACGCCTAGTCCTGTGGACAGCATTATAGCCAATACGCCGGTGGCGGCCTCTGCTGCGCCCGCCGTTTGGGTGGAGCCGCCCAGTCCAGCACTCAATGATTTTAAGCCATTCGATTTGGAGTCGTGGTGGGGACGTCGTCTGTTCAACAACATTACCAAGAGCCTTTAGACTGATGGGCGCTTCGTTGCTGTTGTGTTATTTTTAGTAGTCGGTGCTTCCGTTTATATTATTTCTACGTATACTTTCGACTGGAGAACAAATCACATTAGATATAAAAAAAAACAACATATATATCTAGCGTCTAAGTGATCATTTTGCAATTGTTGGGTAGCCGTTCGATATGGCACTTCGAAATGCATATAGCTATATACATACATATATATATATATATATATGCATATATCTATAGAAATATATATTTTTTTTGTTTTCTAGTTCATAAATTTAGAAATCATCACAAGTTGTTGGCCTTGTAAATAATTCGAACCAAAAAGTCATTGTATGATTCGTTCATATTAATCTAAGTTTGATTTTTTAAGGTTTTTGTTATCCATACATACAAATACATATATAAGAAGTTATACTAGGTATCTCTGGTCATTTTCAAATGTAAAATCTTAAGCAGTAAGTCAACAATTTTATCCTGCAACTTTATTTTTTTGACTAGCATGTCCAAAGAGATAATAACTTAGAAGAGGTATATGCAGTATAGCTTCAAATATTGGAATCTTACATTTTAATTATTTCTTTTTGCAAATCATTTTTCGCATGCTAAGTCGCTTTTGAACGTTTTCCTGAACTTTTTTTTTTTATATCTGTAATAAGCACAATATTAAATAATAACTAAGATTGTTAATTTTAAAACAATTTGAATCATTATAAAAGTTGCATAAGTAAATGCAATTTGAAAAGGTAAACTATCTTGTTTTTCATATTCTCAACACACAAACTGGTCTCTGCCTCATAATCGTGTGATATATATATATAGTATATATATTTGGCATATTGGATTTGATAAAACTATCTCTTTTAGTAAATTGGCCTCATAGTTGCCTACTTTGTAAATAGTTGTTCATATAGTCCGAACACATATTTCTAATCAAAACAAGCATTGTTTCTTTGCGAAATAAATGATGGAAAAAGTTTCGAAATACACGGATTAACAGTTCTATGTAAAGAGTTGTGCTAGACAGCGTTGCGCCGCAAGAAATTAAAGCGAAATGTTAGCAGATCATGATACGCTATGTAAACGTTACGTTTTAACGTAAACTTACAAAACGTAACAGCTACGTATGTTAACTTTGAACTGCTTGCGCTAACGTTGAGCATTTTGCGTTGTCGTTGAACACAACAGCTGAGCGCCGAGACAAATTAATTTATTACAAATTCTTTCGAGAAAAAAATGTCGTGTGTCGAAGCAATTGGTGAATTAGAGACACGCCTTGGCGAGGCCACACTGGACGATGTGGCCACTCGCCATCGCCGCGAGCGCAAGGAACTGCAAGCCAAATTGCAGGCCATGAAGAAAAATGCGCCGAAGAACAACAAAAACAAACGCAAGGAATTCCTTGAGGAGATGACTCGCCTAGAGGGCGAACTGGAGCAGCGTCAGAAGGCGGAGCTGCAAGAGGCCACCGCCGAGCTGCGAGAGGCCCCCGCAGCGCCATCTTCGCCCGAACCGGCTGCCATTGAGCCACCAGCTGCCAAGGAGCCGGCTACTGCCGACAGCGACAACAACGAAGATGCTGCAGTCCAACCCACGCAACAGCGTGTCTCCAAGGCGCAGAAGCGTCGCGACAAAAAGGAGCGCGAGGCACGCGAACGCGAACAGGAAATCCGTGTGCAACTGCAGAATGCGGCCGATCAGCCATCGCCCAAGCAGATTGAGCTGCAGCAGATCAACGCCAAGTTGAGCAGTCGTCAGCTGGCGCTGCATCCGATTGCCTCGGACGGCGACTGCCTGTATCATGCGGTGCGGCATCAGCTCCAGTTGCACACGCTGCCCGGCCACAGCGTTCAAGAGCTGCGCCTCGAGACAGCGAACTATGTGCGTGCACACAAGGACACACTCATTTGCTATATGACGCATCCTGAGACGGGTGACCTGCTTAACGACGAGCAATTCGAGCAGTACTGCCAGGACATTGTCAAAACGCACGCCTGGGGCGGACACATTGAGCTGAAGGCTCTCTCTTCACTGCTCCGTCTGCCGATCGAGGTGATCCAGGCGGAGGGATCCTCGACGCTGCTGGGCCAGGAGGAGTTTGGCGGCGCGCCCTTGGTCGTCTGCTATCACCGCCACATTTATCAACTGGGCGCTCATTACAACTCCACAGTGCCATTGGAGTAGAAAAGAAGCAAAGCCAAAACGAATATAAATCTGATTTGTAACAAGTTTATTGATTTAATATATATTGATTTCTTTATATATACATTAATGTTTATATATAAATATGCATTTGAAAGATTTTAATTATTGTCAAAATTTGCAAATAGTAGTTGTTACGCTTTGTACAAATGTTATTAATTAATTATAACAATAATTAGTTAATTAGTTTAGACATACCTTACAAAATTCGTAGTATGTATTTCAAATATTAATTTAATTTCTAGGAAAGTGTAGTTTTGCATATCCTATTACAAAATTCAGCGTAAAGTTCTTGAAATACATATAAATTTTGCAAAGCGGAAGCTTAGCTAATTACACTCATGGACCCCGACCTGCTAATACTCAATCGCTTTGTGAAAATAGTACTAGAAGCCCGATTTGTTGTAAGAAAAAAATTGCTTATATAGGTAGAAAACACAATCGACTTCGAATTGCTAATTTCGGTTTCTCAATTTCACCTAGCTACGCAACTGGTGCCATTAAATAAACAACCATAAGTTGCTCCTGAGCTCCTACGCGATAGTTTCTCGGGTTTTTTGCACATATCGTACTTCTAGAAGTTATCGCCTATGGAGCCATTTGAACTAAGCCGTTTAGTTGTTCTTCTTGCTGGCCTGCTTGCCAGCGGGTTTCTTGGGTGGCGTGTTCGGATAGAGGGCAAACATTGACAGCTGGATGCCACCCAAAATCAAGAGCAGCAAATTCTGGTACTAAATACACATATCAATTGGTTAATGTATGATGAAAATATATGAAACGTTTCGAAACTCACCACCATGACATGATTGCGTATGGACAGTGCATATACCGTCCAGGAGGCGCACACAAGTTGTCCGGCGAATATGATGGGAAAGGGCATGCCCTCGGTGCTCTGCTTTTTGATAACGTTGGGAATGTTGAGCAGTGGGGAGCCAACGAGCCACACCAGTATGCTTGTGATCAGCATGCCTAGGCGGAATTCAATTTTCTGCGGATCCTCAAAGTTGGAATATGCAATGCAGGCCATCATGAACAAGGAAGCGTAGCCAATTTGCTTCCAAATTTTCGTTTTATTGTCGCTGGAGGCGTAGTAGTAGAAGCCGACCATGAACACCACATTGATGGCGAATCCAATTATGTTGACGTTTATCATTGGCTGATCACCCATCACTTGGCCCAGTTTTAAGCTGAGAACGGTGCTGTTGGGGATCATAAAAAGAAAAGTGATTTAGAAATTATTATCATGATGTTGTATCTTAGTAATTTCATATAAAAATTTTGTGTTTATCTTTCTATTCTGAATTTCACCATAATATTTTCTGTTGCCCGTAGGTCGTTGATAACACAACGACTGCATTACATATATTTATAAATTTATAGTTGTTATCATTGAACTCAAGTTAGGTAGCTTATCAATAGTTGGAAATTCCATTGATACAGAATTAAAGTATACGTGTTATGTGTATTCAAACGTGTGAAACATAAAAGTATCTTATGCAGGAAATGAGTTTAATTTTAGAGGAAATAAATGATTAGTTATTGTTAGAATAAAGAATCTTAAAATTAAAAGTGAATCCAGAACTGAAAATATTACAAAGCAAGTTGCCTAATTGATTGGAAATGATGTTTGAAGTTTCAAATAATAATAGGGAAGTAATATTTGCAAAACAATAATATTCTGTACGAGAGTACTACAAGCCATAAGCAGCTAGTTCTCAGGTAGCCACAATCTTATTGCATAGTACGTATATTATAATTAAACAAATACAACTTTTCCAAGCACAAACGAATTAATTATACCGCAAACAGGTTCAAAGCACGCAAAAAGCATAGTTCTAAGTGCGGCTGCATTAACATTTAGCTGCTATACAAATAACTGCCCCATATGTGACCCAAATACATGAAGGACCCAACAGCCCCCTTCCTCTACTTCCGCAAACAAGGTTTCAGCACTCGGCACTCAACTGTTGCGCCTTACGCTGATTCTTGCATGTCAGAGGGCAGTTTGACAACACAGAGCAGACGGACTGGGCCCCATTTGCATTTCAATTTTCATTAAGGAAATTCAGCACGTGGGCATGTGAAATAGGTTTGTCCCAATGAGTGATTAGCTAGCTAGCTAGACAAAGAGACTATCCCCAGTGCCGGCCGTCGCATATTAAGCGATTATATATATATTACACTTATATGCAGATAAGATAGATGTATGTACGTGACGACGGCTGGCATATGGCGATAAGAAATGTGTGGAAAACTAAATAGCTCCGAATTTGTTGATGACAATTCAAAATTGAGGTTTTCGAGCTTTATGTAACCGCCAATTGTCATTGAGATCCACTAGAACTACTTAGCTATGGGCCAGACATTTGATTTGGCCTTGAACTGCGCGAGGCACACAGCTGCCCGTTACCCTGGCCAGCCCCTTCTCCATGGACTTGGATGTCAAGCGCCATTTGGCAGTGTCATGGCGACAATTCAAACTACAGAATTTAATCAATTTCACACAGCTGCATTAGTTTTTTGTTTGTTCTCCATGTGTGTGTGTGTGTGTGTGCTCTGTGTGTGTGTGTGTGCAGCGAAGCATCAAATGTTTTGTTTTTGTTTTGATATGTGATGCGCGGAACTTACAGCACAATGCCGCCCAGAAACGGTCCGACGGGATAAACATCGCTGGATCCCTTCTTACGGATGTCATTCAGTAGCGCCACACCGGATAGGAATTGTAGTGTTGTTATTGTGCCGGCTATTTTGCCAATTACTTCACTGTACGGCTCCAAAATATCGCTTAAAGCATCCATCTTGTCTTGCAAAGCGGTGTTGTTTATGTTCTAATGCAAAACTCGTTTAACGCGTGAGCAACCTTTCGTTTGTGTGATATACTAGAAACGTAACTGCGAAATAACGAAAACGAAACAAAAACCTAACCGACAAACGAAACGGACTGCCGCTGCCGTAACAACCGAACAACTACTGGCTCCACATATCTGGTGCTGTCCACCTTATATAAACGAAAAAGCGCCAGATAATCTCGCACGCTTTTATCGCTACGTGGCTATCGATAACACATGGGTATTTCGCAATTTGAATTTGTATTTGTATATTTATATCGTTAACACTAGTCACACTTAAATGTAATTAGACATCCTCTCGCAGGACATGCTTCTTCTTCTCGCCGACAAACGGCACCGTGCCCTTCTTGGAGTGCTTGCGCACATTGGCCTCCTTGACCAGCTCCTTGTCCTTGACAGCTCGCATTTTCCGCTGCGCATTGAGAACGTGCTTCGGCACCTGTCGATGGCGCGCAATCCTCTTGATTTGCGGATGTGCCGCGTATTTATCCTTGAGCGCCTGCTGATAATTGAAATTGGCGCGTTCGCGTGGCCGGATGATGCCCAGCTTCTCGGAGGCGTTCGCCTTCCACATGCGCACATTCATCTCATCGGACCCGGAGAATATGTAGCGATTGTCCAGTGACCAGGCAACGCAGACCACATGCTGCATACGCTTCGTATGATAGATGTCGCGGGAGTGGCTCTGATGTGCTTGATAGATGCGCACCGTCTTGTCATAGCTGGCCGTGACAAACTCCTGACCCGTGGGCGCATAATCCACATCCGTGACAGCGGACACGTGATCAAAGTGAATCTTCAGCGGCGCTTGCAACTTGCGTGTGTCAAAGCTGTACAGACTGAAAGCAGAATGGTTTAATCAAATGCATTTAGTTGATGCTCCATTGCCACCTACTTGCAATCCTCGTTTGCCACTGTAAAATTAAAGGCCTCCATGGGATTCCAGGCGAGTTTGTTGCTCTTCATGGTGAGCACGACTTTGCGCAGCGGTTGCGCCTCTCGTTGATCGTACAGAATGATGCTGCGATCGCTGGCACAGCAGGCAAGCACATTGGTCTCCACGGGATTGAAGGATATCGTGTGCAGCGTGTCGACGCCCCACTTGAGCGTCTTAATCGGATCGTTATGCTGATCATCCCAAATGGCGCATACCTCGCCGCAGGTGGCAAAGCTGTTGTCCTTGCGATTGTGCGAGATGCCGTGCAAGCTGTGACGACTCAGTATGGTGTTTATCGGCTCCTCCTCCTCGCCCACATCTGGCACACGGGAGCTCCACACCTTAATCGTTTTGTCATCGCCCACAGTGTAGAAACGTTCGCCATCCCTCGCATACGCAATGCCACGCACAAAGCCATCGTGGGCCACAAAGCTGCGCATGCTGCTGCGATTGGCCAGATCCCAGATGCGCACCTCGCCATCGTAGGCGCCGGTGGCCAGCGTTGACAGCAATTTGGGATGCTTACCAAAGACGGCGACGCCGTCGCGATGGCCGCTCAAATTGCAGACGAACGGTTTGGCAAACACGCGATCCAGTTTGGTGGCATTCAAAGCGCGCACGTACTCTCGCGGACCCTCCAGCGGATGCAGCGCCGGATCATAGTTCCGTGGCACTGTAAATTGTGTAAGTGATTTACTATTTTGATCTACATATTTTGGTTGCGGCTGCTTACCTTTGTGTTGCTGTAGCTTGGTTTCCCGGACATAGTTGTCCGGGTTGCGACTTATCATTTTCACCTTCATTTTGTAAATACCATTAACTGTTATTTGGACTATTTAAAAAGCGCTATTTTACGTTTCGACTGTGCAGAATAAAGAATAACAAAAACATGTGCGCAATGCGTATTTATTGAATTAGCGATGGACATGTCGCTATATCGATAGTATCGATTAGTTGTGGCGGTCTGTTGTCAGCTGTTTTGAGCAGTGATGTCGATTTAGCGGTAAAAGTGAGCAAGCGGCTTCTCCGCTTGCATATTTAGAGCGAGCGAAATAGAGATGTCGGAAGAGTGGCAGTTAATATATTGTACATTGCAGACACGTCTTTGTGCTTGTTATATGTGTATTAATTTCAAAAATGTTTGCTTCGTATTTACAATTTTAGTTTGTGCCTTTGGTCCTGTTTGCAAATCGATGGTTGCCAGCCCTGGTTCTGAGTGGCTTTTGCCCGCGCGAATTTGAGTTGCGAGTGTAATCAACAGGATTCAATGCGTTGCTCTTTTGCTGGCAGTTGCAAATTGAAATTAAATGAAATTTAATATTGATAACACCCAAAGACACTGACAACGCACACAAAAGTGCCGCCGTCATAGGCAACGCGTAAATACTCATCGGAGAGCTCATCCCAAATAGCACGGAAGCCATACATGAATCCGGCACCGTTCTGCTGATAAACAATTACATTAATCACATGCTTGTAACGGTGCTGCAGGCAGTAGCCCGTCATCTTCAAGTTGACATTGTCGGCCACCTCGCGCACCCACTTCGTGGCATCGGCAGCTTGGTATGTTTTGCCTCCTAGGGATTGAATAATCAAGCCAGGTATCGTTGCTCAGATGAACTTACCCTTGAACTGTGCATTCAATACACGCTCAATCATAAAACGTATAAATGGTACTGGAAACTTGTTACCGAAAGCCGGTCCCATATTGTACTCATTGCAAATGGTCACATCGGTGGCCGGCAGTGCTTCCGAATGCTGCTCATCTGATTCCGAGTCCGATTCAATGATACTCCTTTGGCTAGGTGGTGCACTGATCCTTCCCGCGCCAGCAGCAGCTTTGTCCGTATTCTTAGCTGTATCTATGGTAACACGATTGCTGGTGGAAGCACGCGCCTTTCGCACTGCCGTGGTGGGAGCAGTTCCACGCTTTTTGTTTTTTGCATTGGGTGGCGGCATTTTGCCCAATTTCTGTATACTCTATAGTGCTAGTATTTAAAATTCTGGTTTATTTGTTTTCGTAACAGTGCTGCTCCATAATGATGAACTTGAAAACGGCTACTCTGCTGCTATAAAATTATACTATAGTAACGTCAAAAAGCTAAGATCTGAAGAATTTCAGGTAAGTTATCTAAATATGTTATAAAAATCCATATACTAGGCAAGCTGCGAATTATATTAATATATAATTATACAACTATATATAATGAATAAAAGCTTTGTACATTTTTCAAAAGAAGACTGAAAGAAATTAAACCAATCCGTAATATACATATATGTTTACAATCAATTTATTTATTTGTCATCCAACATTTTTTTGCTATTTTCTTGCATGTTTTTGATAAACTAAACTCTTATTTTTTTTTGGGTTTTTTCCTCCAACTTTTCCAGAAATATGCTTATTTTTTAGCAGCACATAACCCAACATTTTAGTGAATTGAATTGAAAAAGGCCACTTTCCGGACACTTTCAATGCTTGTTACGCTTGCGCACGCGACGCCTGTGCGTTGACGATAGCGAGTCGCGGCAGTGCGAGCTGCCGCCAACAGATGGCGCTTTAGTGGTGTGCGACTTGTGTGAGAGCAGCTCCTCCTGCTCGTGCTCGTAGTCGTCCTCGTCCAGGCTGCGCTGCTGTGGCAGCTTATGCAGTTTGCGCAGGCAACAACAATTGCGCAACGCAGTCATGAAAATGTCTAAGTTCTGATGGAATGTGGTCAAGTGCTGATCATCGATGGCGGCGCCGCGCTCGTAGCCCTCGATGGCCACCTGGGCATGCAGGATGCATTCGCTGGCATAGCCCAGCGTCTCCTTCAGTATGCAGATCTGTTGCTTCTTCTTCTGCTGCAGGTGCAGATAGCGGGCGCAGAGCGTCTCCAACTGGCGCTGCTCGTTGCGATAGTCATCGTGCATCGAATCGTATTTGCCACGCAGCGTTTCCAAGTCGCATCTCAGCATCTTGATGGCCTTGTCCTTCCTGGCCAGCTGCCGATGGGTATGGCGCTGTGATGCACACAGTTCGTCGTATCTATTATATTTTATAAATTAATGCCAATGTAATATTTAGCAATTTGTGTACTTGCCGCTGTTGCATCAGCAGTGGACTAATCGAACCCAGAAGATCGTCCTTTGAATGCGGCCGCATGCCGTCCAAAAACTGCACCTCCGGCTCACTGTCGCTGCCGGAGTC
Source organism: Drosophila flavopinicola (assembly GCA_035042425.1). NCBI lineage: Eukaryota > Metazoa > Arthropoda > Insecta > Diptera > Drosophilidae > Drosophila > Drosophila flavopinicola. Next base: position 5,044,786 of record JAWNLL010000452.1, on the reverse strand, counting down.
GGTGTCCATGCCGCGCAGGAGCTGCACCAAGCGCTCATTGCGCTGCTTCTCCGTGTCCAGCGAGAAGTTCAGCTCGTGGATGCGTTCCGACTGCCGCTCGACGGCCATACGGAGCTGGAACTCCTGCTGCTGATCCTCGTACAGTGTGTGCTCCAGCTCGCTGACCTTGTCGAGGATTTGATCCACCGTCTGCTTGTAGGGCTGGCGGCGCTGATTGATCTGTGCGACAGCTTTGCTGAGACGATTATGGCTATGATTGTCCTCCTGCTCCTCCTCCTCGTTTAGATCGCGACTGGTGCTGGTGCTTGGCGGCGTTAGTGGCGCTGATGGTGTCTCTGGTGCTGTTGCCAGCTGCTTCTTGGAGCCGACACCGAATCTCAGACTGTTGCTCAAGCTTTTGGCTAAGGCGCCCAAATTCATCCTGGCTCTGTGAAGTGTTCAACTGTCGTGTGCTTTGTCCTGTGTGTGGAAAGTTTATACTTTTCTCTCGCTTTGTTTGTTGCTACTGTACTTGTTGTTGTTGTTGTGCTGTGTTGTGCTGTGTTGTGTTGTGTTTTGTTGTGTTCTGTCAGCTCTGACTTCGTGTTGTCGCCTGCTTTCTGTACGTTGTGTGTTTGCATTCCTCACCAGCACTCTCCATATGGTTAGGCGAACTTTTTAAATTGGTTTTAGTTTTTCACAAAGTTTTTCCCCCACTGCGTCCGTTCACATCTTTTTGGGCGCTCCTCTCGCTCTTCTCTCTCGCTCTCTCTGCCTCTCTGCTGCGCTTGCTAGTCGTGCGTAAATTGCCGTTAGCAAAGGGCCTGTACAGTTAGTACACTTATTGCATTTTTATGGTTAAAAGTTTGCTTGCCTCAAAGTGTGTCCTTGATTGGAACCGAAACGGAATGAGTCTGGCTTTGATTGAGCCAATGTCTGTGCTAAAGGCAATGCGAATATCTAATATATACATATATATCGGGTATTAACTGGCTTTGCACGGACCAAGTGTTTTATTTTAAATACAAATCTTTCAGTTTTGCTAGTTTGGCTAGCTAAAATAAGTAAATAAATAAAGATGACATGTGGTAGATGAAAATGTCCTTCACACAGCACTGGCAATAACTTTCCACCCAGTTGAAACATGCCACAAATAATATATCTTTATGATTTGGAAACAAAATAAAAATTACGTTCATTGTGGGTGACAATTTCTTCGAGTGTTTTGCTTTTTAAGCTTTATTTTCCATTCACTTATCTTGATTGACAAGTTCCGTTTCGCTTGAGCTTTTGTTGCCACAGGTTTCATAATATATAACCCACTCAATATATAAATTGCAGTTTCAATAAGCAAATCTTATCTCTATCAATTCGTAAAGTATGCCATATAAAGTACAGATAATGGAATGATTTGTAAGTGTAGTCTTTTTTTTTATGATTATTACCAACGAATTCAATTATATATATACAGCTAACCATACTTCGATAATTTATTTAATATTTCTTTATTGCTGCTCTGCAGCGTATTCGAAAAGTATATCAAACATAACCAGAAGTGGAATATCTAAAGCGCACTATCTCGCTCTGTCTCCCTCTCTCTCCGTCGATTGATAAGCTATGTCAGACGCTTCGCTCTTCAGCTGGCGCAGCTTTTAGAAACAGCTGAGCCACATGAGCTTCATTCAGCTGTGAAGCTTTGTCGTCGCTGGCAGCTGTGTCGCTCTGGGAAGGGCAAGCTCAATTGTCGCCATCAGCCATCAACAGCAATATATACATATAGATAAATAAATCCAAATTGGACAAACGTTGCTAGTGTTGCCCGTGGTGCCTTCCTCATTGCCTGCCAATGTCACGCCTAATTGCCGGCGCCCGCGGCTTGTTCCGGCGCTATCCTTTCGTGTCCAACAGCGCCATCTATGGCAGTCTGTATGTGGGTGCGGAGTTCTCACAGCAATATGTGTCCAAGCGTTGGCTGGCGGTGAGTGAAACAATTGGCGCTTATCATTTTGTAAGTATCGGCGGGGCCTAATTAGATTTATGTGTCTTGCAGGCGCCACAGGAGCGTGAGGACATTGATTATGCAACTGTGGGACGTTATGCGGTAATGGGCACCGCATTCTATGCCCCATCGCTCTACGCTTGGTTCGTCTCACCACCACTCCAAAATACAAACCGATATATATATATACACATATAACTAACACATGTCTATGGCACCCTAATTGAATCAAACACACACACACACACACACTTAAGCCATCTCTCATTGTAAATGTCGCATGTTTTTATTTTGTCACTGCTTTCGTTTCGGTTTTTATCAATTTGTTTACTATTTGCAAAAGCTGCCCAGCACGTGTATCTCAGCCAAGAGAGCGCCACTCGCACTCGCTCTCGCTCTCGCTCTCTGTCTCACTCTCTTTCTTCACTCTCTTTAGCAGCACCGGCAAGAGCATGGAGCTTTTGTGTATTAAGCTCCAATCAAGCACGCTACGCACCATTTAATGAGGCATATATGTGCACGCAAACATGTAACAGATATGTAAGTGTCGGATAACAAAAGAACCCTCACGAAGCACACACACACACACACACACAGAATCTACAGTTACAAAGATACACACAAGAGCCGAATGCTGCACACGTTTATAATCCAAAAGATACACTAACCCAACAGCACTCTCTATGTACACTTCACTTAATCATAATTGCTTCTAAGCTCATTCTATTTCCCTTTCACTCGCTGCAAGTGACTTTCTTTTGAATGACTTGTCCTAAATTCCATCCTAGGTACAAATGGCTAGATGGCACTTTTCCTGGCACCTTGAAGAGGACAATTCTGAAAAAACTGTTGCTGGATCAGTTTATATTGACGCCATACTGCCTGACTTTGTTCTATGCTGGTAAGAGCAGTGTTCTCGAATTGAATTTACTTTCAATATAAATAATTCATTTTGTTTTTGATAAATATTTTAATTGGAACATCTCTTACGTAAATTAGCTATGATTTATTCAAGTGCTTTATTTGCTCCTTTTCGTTTGGAAATAAATATTGTATCTCTACTTGCTATTCCTTTCGCAGGCATGTCAATAATGGAGGGCTCTGAGGATATTTTTGCGGAACTCCGCGAAAAATTTGTGCCCACTTTTATACGCTCGTGTGGTTTCTGGCTGCCTGCGCAGGCTTTGAACTTTATGTTCATAGCGCCACGGTTTCGTATCATCTATATGGGCCTTTGTGGCATGATTTGGGTAAATATTTTGTGCTGGATAAAGCGACAGAGTCTGACCGCAGACACAGCAACAATACCACCACCACCACAGGGACAACTGCCACAACAACAACAACATTAAGAAGAAGAACACAGTAGCGACGCAGCGCCAATGTCAAGGCGTGATTAGATTAGATAGTGGCTTAACACATATAAATATACACAATTATATATATATGTATACATACATCTATTTGATATAGTGCAAAGAAGCTTTGCCAAATAAATACATTCCAAATACTAGATGTACTGTGCATATGTATTATTTAACCTGGGCACAAAATGCCGGGCAACAACACAGTGCGTATGATTGATGTTGTTATAAAAGGAAACCCATCAATTACTACTTATATATGCTGTATGTGCGTATGCGTGTGTGTGTGTGAGTGAGTGTGAATGCGAGTGTGAGTGTGTATCTATGTGTGCCAGTGGTATATCTGTGTGCCAGTCACTTTGTGTGCTGCGTGAGTAAACGTGTTTAATTGTGTGCGTATGTGCGTAAATGTTTCATCAATATTTGGTACACAAACAACAGCATCAACGCTTAGAGATGGCAACTATTGTGTACTCAAATGAAATATAGTATAATAAATGTAAGTGAGTTAGCCAGAAAAGTAATGCCCTAATGCATTTAGGACTTAGAGAAGAGACGCCATCTGGCAGTTGCTGAAAATGCAAAGACTATCGTTGAATGACAAAACATTACAAACTATTTGGATTATATTTATAATTAAATATAGACAGTTTTGGCTGAAGAATATGCATAAATAGAAGTATTTGAGTATTTAGCATTAGTATTTAGTATTTTATATTTCCAAAGGTTTACATTACAGGATTACTGGCTATCAAAAAGTCATCTGCTTCAATTCTGACTAATTCTTTTGCACAACTGACGAATTCATTTACTTTATACATATTCATATGTGATACCGTCGTTTACCTGATAAGTAAATAATAGGCAATCAAACTATTGTCCATCGCTAAAAGCACATGACTTGCAGCCCCTTCCTCCCCTTCCTCCCCATGAGCTGCTAAACTAATTAGACGTTGCGTGCTTTATGGCTGTCTCTTGTATTCCCCAACTTCTTCTCAACGCTTCGGTCTGTCCATGTGCGTCTGTTTAACTTATTGCTGTCTATTTAAATTGTAATTTGTCAATATGCGTGTGTGCGCCCACTAACCGCCCCCCGCCCCCTTTGCCTTGACAAGAAGCAGCCTTCCACTCCTTTCTCCACTTTTTGCCTTTATATATATATCTATCGCCGTCTCTGTGCGTCTCTATCTCTGTTTAGGGCCAGCTTAAGGCTGGGCATACAATTAAACTTCTTGTACAGTCATTAACAGCACATAACTTGGGCTTCTTAGACTAAACTTGGCAGACGTAGCGCCCTCGCCTCGCCTAACCAATCCCCACCCACAGTTGAACAAAAACAAAAACAACAGGAGGTGGGCTGGGCGACGAAGTCTAAGCCATTGCGGCTGCCCTTCTCCTTTGGGGAGCAACACAACACAACCCCTCCCCCCGCCCCCCTCCCAACGCCCAGCGAGTGACTTTGACGTAGAAAACGTTCGCTGGTACTTTTTATTTACATCCGCTTGTTTGTTCAAAGCGGAAAATTAATTCCATCTTGGCTTGTTTCCGTTTATCTTGGAAAACGTATTCCTCGTCGTCTATGGCAAGCTCGCTTGACTTCCATTCCCTGCCCTTCCCTTCCCTTCCCTTCCCTGCCTTTGCTTCCCTGCTGGCCGCTTCGCTTTGTGCTGCTGCTTTACTTTTATTTTGGACAGCCTCCGAACTGCGGGAACCTGCGAAATCTGCTGACCAACTGAAATTGCCTTCCCTTTTTTTTTCGCCATTTCTTTTATATATATTTATTTTGGCGTCTATTTATGTACTTCATATACTTCTGGCCAGTTTTTAGTCGGGTGTTGCCTAGAACTCGGGTATTATACTAATGTTGCCATAGGGTTTATTAGGCAAGATAATAGGTGCATGAAATTACTGCTGAAGTTTTTTTTTTATCTGTATTTCCCTTTATTTTCTACATTTGTTTAAATATTAAATAAAGTTAGAACTTTTATTAGCTTTTAGTTTTGTGTGTACTGAATTTTTGCAAAAATTTGGTACATAATAGTCCAATATCTCTAGAGGAATTAAAAAAAAAACCTTGCGCTGCATATTTTAAGTTTGCATTACAAAATAATTGCCAACTTCAGTTCATATTTTCAAACTTGACTTAACTTTTAACTAATATATTCGTTAAACAATTAAAGTTTTAATAACGAAACATTTCTTAAATACAGTTGGCTTAACTTAATAATGCTCATTCAAAAAAATTATGACTATAAAAGTATATTAGTTTTTATTGAGCAAGGGCATAGCAAAGTCAACTTTACAAAGTTAGCATTTATATACATAGATTTCTTTTATTATTTGTTTACTCTGTACTGAGAAGTTGCTAAAAAAGGGTGTGCTAATATTTGTATTTATTTTATTTAATAGACAACTTTTATTCCTTTTAAGTATATATTGACATAATCAGCGATCGATGGAATTAACCTTTAAATATTTACTCTTTAATTCAAATGAAGAAAATACAGCTTGGATTTAAGAAATAATCTTTTGGTAGTTTGTACACATTACGTGGCATCCTATAGTCGATTCCTCCCGACTAGACCGTTCTTGCTGTTTTTTTTTGTCTGTACACTGTTTGCCAGCGCTTTGTCGCTTTTGTGTCTGGGGGGCGTGAAACTAGCAAAACTCGGGACCTCACCGTCTGACCGCCCTATCACACGTATATTAAATTAAAAATTAATTTACAAAAACAAACAGAGTTATGCTGTGTAGCAGATGCGAGAGGTGGAAGCAGAAGTAGCTGAAGCTGAAGCTGAAGCTGATGAGGAACCGACGAGCATAAGAAGCTAATACTTACTAATGCTGCTTCATTTGATTCAATTACCGGAAGCATTCAGCCAGCTGAGAATCACTTGGAGCCAACAATCTCTCCACTGGCTCCATTGGCTCCACGGGCTCTGTGTGTGTTTATCTTGTGCGCCACGCGGCACGAAGCTCAGAACTTGTTGTAATTACCGAGACCAAGACAAATAGAAAATGGCGCAAAAACGAGAAATTAATCAGCGAGGCGAGGCTACCAGAGGGAGGAGGGGGAGGAGCGGGGGTTGGGACATAGGGGCGTTGATGGCGTGGGCGTTTCGAGGATTTGATGGAACTGGACGTAATGTGAAGCGCTCGGCAAATATGTATGCACGGAGTGCCAGCGACTGGTGTCCAGTGTTTGCCCAGTTTGATGGTCATGACGCTACTTTCACACGAACGCTGCCGCATTATAATTTTAAAATACCAAGTGGGCGCAGCCCTGAGCACCCCAACACCCCCGAGAAGCCCCCCCCGCTCCATCTGTAGCGCCAACGGCCCCCTGGTGCGGCACATTTGTTCGCCGGCATGTGAAAATTGATTGCTGTTGTTCATAGCTGCGGGATATGGCCAAAGTTTTTAAGTTCCTCACGCCGCGCTGCGCTCCCAGGCGCCCAGTTCCGTTCTTTATTTCTCCACTTGGTGTTCGTATTGTTGCTGTTGTTGTTGTTGTTGCTGTTTCGGCGCTGAAAAGCTGAAAACAATGCGCATTCCGCTTGCGGCTCTGCTGCGCCTTGAATGGACGTGTTTTTTTGTTTTTTTTTTGTTATTATTAAGAAAGTTTTATATAAGTATTTTTTGCTGGTTTCGACGGGGTTGGAGTATATTTACATTTGGCAGTTGGCTGCGTTAAGCGGCTTGCGTTGCCATGTCGGCTGGTGTGGCCAGAACTGGGCGTGGCACTCATGCTTGCTGGTCAATAGCTGTCTGCTGGTGCTGAAAGTCTTAATACTCTGTTACCTTGCCATGTAGACGATTCGCTGAAAATGGTTGTGGGCTTTCATAATTAAATTGAGATGGCGGCAAAAAAACAGCAGAGTTGAAAAAAACAAATATGTGCGGATTACAGTTGGCATGGCATCTAGTAATGCCAAGTGTTTTAAGGTTTTTTCACATGGTATTCCAGTGCTCCAACGCTACTATAAGCATAAAAACAATTTAATAAATCAGCAAGAAATTTCTTTGTCTATTAATTGCTTACTCTTGCTTATCTCTGCATAAGAAATGTGATGGCATTTATCAAGCTCGTTTCCAAACATGGAATTAAAGCAAATGCTTGAAGTAAATGGAGATTTTGAGGAACACTGTGATTATAACTTACGTTATTGGCTTAAAAATCGATCAGAACACTTAACTGCATGGAAATCAGCAATATTTTGGCCAACCAGCGTAAAACGTAGGGCCACAAGAAATTTTCACATATGGTTTTCATAAATGACAGCAATGTTGTCTGAAAAACAGTTACGCACACTAATTTTGAAAAAAATGAAAGACTTGCATTTGAATGTGGGATAGAAAGCGGTGGGCGTGGCATGGAGTGGGCAGATTATTTTTATGGCACGCACGAGGAACACGCAGCGCATTGGGTTGTGGGCAGGGGAGGGGAAGGGAAGGGTTAGGGGAAGGGGAAGGGAAGGGGAAGGGAAGGGCGGACAATTGCGTGGTCGGCAGTTTTCGGTCTGATCTGCAGCGGCATAAAATGCCATCAAATTGTGCCGTGCACACACACACAAAGGCAAACACCTGCTGGCAACCCCATCAAAAGCGCACGTAAATAAATAAAAAATAAAAATAATAATAAAAAAGGTAGCCAACGCAAAGTGCTGCTGCTGTTGTTGTTGTTGTTGTTGTTTGTTGCTTGTTGTTTGCTGCTGGTCTGGCAAGGAAGTTTGTCTCCTGTTTGACTTTTGCCTTTGTGTGCATGCAAACGCATAATCAGGCGCAAGCAAAAGGCAACACACACACACACACGCACACACACATACACACACACACACACACACACGCACAGCAGCCACGCACATCCTTCGCATATCCTGCGCTGCTTACATTTAATTTCACCTTCAGCTTTACTCGTTCGCCTGCTTGTATCTTTTCCCTTCTTTTTTTTGGCGACTTTCCGCCAAGACGTCGTCGTCGGCGTCGCCTTTTGCTTTTTTGTTGTCGTCTGTGCAGTTGACAGGAAAAAATTAGTTGGCTACGAAAAGTTTTGGCCTCGACCAAAACGACACAACAGACGACCATTCCCTGTGTGTGTGTGTGTGTGTGTGTGTGCGTGTGTAACCTTCTCTTGGCCCGGCAGTTGTAAAATGTGCTGTGCCGAAAAACCATAAACAGGTGTTGCTACCTATATGCATATATGTTATTGTTATACCCAGCCAGCAGTTCGGCTTAAAGTGCGGCTTGATAAAGTTGTGGCATGTGTGTAGATAGAGAGATAGAAATATGAAAAGAGATATTATATAAGTTGCCTCTAGCACCTATCCTTTTTATAATTATAAAATAACAGAGTAGTAAAAAAAAAAAATAATTAAAAGGGTATCCTATATTTTAAAATTATTTCATTAAAGTTTTTTGTCTTCCTCGCAATTCAGTTTCGAATCGGGGCATAGGGACTTGGTTTTGAATACCCTTTCTCTAGCTTTTCAAATAATTTTAATAATTTCTCTAGTGTTACTAACCTTACTATGATTGAAATTCCCATTGTGTACATTTTAAACAGGTCGTAAGCAAATTACTTTATATCTGCCAGTTTAATTGCAACTGGGTACAGAGTATCTCTCAGTTGGGCATGTCCAACTTAGCACGCCTCATACGTGTGTGTTGTTGTTGTTGTTGTTGACGCAGCATGTGGCAAGCCGCACAATATGTTGCGTTCTACTCGTAGCGTGTCTGTTTTGTACATACAAGTAATCCGCTGGCCAAAAGCCTTTTGCCTCTACTTGAATATGCTTGCGGCTGGGTCTGCAGACATTTCGTAACAGCTCGTTCGTTTGCACAAAAGTTATTAAACTTAATGCAGTTTAATTGACCTTTTTCACAAAAGTTTGCGACGCCTGCCGTTGGCAGCAGCAGCAGCAGCAGCAGCAGCTTGAGCAGCAGGAGCTGTTTGGCAGGACTTGACTGCTGTTCGGCATCCTGCCAGCAGGTACTGTAGTAGTAGACTGAACGTTGCTCGTTGCGCTGCGCACATTATTACTTTTAATTACGGCTTAAACTTATTGACTGGAAATTTTAATATGTTATTTATTTACAATTAACGCCCCAAGAATGCTTCGTGTACAACTGGGCGTATGATTTATGGGATTTGTTGCCGCACACTGTAACTAACCATTGTTGCCGACTGTGCCGAGTGTGAAAAGTGTGCATTTTGCAGCAGTTGGCACTACTAAATTGGGGGCGGATAACTCCAGCCCTCCGCCTGTCAAATGTGATGTCGGCATTTTGGCTGGAAATTGAAATGAGTGTGAAATTATTTATGGGGCTCATTTGATGCGACAGCTTTTTGGCCAATAGCCCGGTTACGGACAACGGATTGACATCTGCATGGTAGGGGATTAAGGATTTGAGCGTGTGAACTAAAACAACAGCTGTCGATAAATGTTTTGAAATTGCAATTTTGCCCTAGATGTAATGCTTTTGTCAATAAATTACAATTAAAGTCATTATCTTCTTGCAAATAGGTATAGCTCGAAATGATTTATGTGTAGAAGCATAAAGTATTACTTAATTGCACAAATTGCAAACAGAATATTGTTTATCCATAGCATTTATCGAATATTTATCGAGATAATGGCTGAGGTATACAAAAATGAAAGAAAAAGACGAGTACTTCGTATCAGCTCTAAAAAACTACATAAGTAAGGGATGCTACACAGAAGCTACCTAATATGAATGAGACCGATAATATAGTTTAAATCAATATTTCCTAGCTAGTTTCCATTAGGAGCACAGTGCGTATACGTAACATATATAATGGCAATGCCAATCAGCATGCTTTTAGTTCTTGCTCTTTTATGCAAGTCAACTCCAGTTTTGGGCTAACTGGTGCTTCCTTATTCCTTATCCTTGTCAACCAACTGCTGCACTGCCCAGAACAGCACAGAGCAGAGAATTTCCTTCTATTTTGCGCTGTATACATATCTTAATTTTTTAATTACTTAAGCTGCCGTTGGAGCTAGCAGCAGTAAATTCATAAACCGAATGGCTACAGCAGCAAAGTAATCAGAATATGGAGCCCAAGCACCCCAAGACTCAGTCGTAGTCTCAGCTCCAGCTCCAGCTTCAGCCTCCGACTGAGACGCTTGCCATTAAGTAAAAAAGTGTTGCCTACATTCAGGCGAACGAAGTCGCCCCTCTGGAAGACATCAGAAACATATTAGCAGGCAAGTCGAGTTAAGCAGCGAGGGGGCACAGAAGAAAAAAATTCACAACATACACCGCACACACGCATTGCTGCCTTCAGGGACGTTTCAGAGGTGGCAAAGCGCCTTTAATCAGTTCGGGGCGCCTTTTGTTCCTAATCAAATTGTCAATTTGCAATTAAGAGATATGCAAAGTATAAATATTTGCAGTACTTACACTTGGGCTGCGCTTGAAGCTTTTTGCTTCAAAATACTAACTTGTCAGCTTTACCATTCGCACTTAACCCGTTTGTAGGGCTGATCCTCTCCTGGTTATTCAGTTCTTCTCTTATGCGCTTTGCGCATAAGCGCTTAATGAGTATAAATGAGCTTGATTGCATATTCCAAGGCGTTTGTGTGTGTGTGCGAATGTGCGTGCGTGTGTGTAAGTTGTTATTTAATAGCCTGCATATGGCGTTGTAAAAGTTTTCATTACACAAACAGCGGCAGCAGCAAATACAGCAACAACAACAACAGCAACAACGAGTCAACGAGATGAGGCAATTTACAAGCTGCAACTTATTGGCCTGACTTTTAAGCGCAGTTAACACGCGGCGTATGCGTAATGCAGGCAAACAGCAAGCCAGCCAGGCTGCAGCCCTTAGCATGTGCAGCCCAATTGAATACAGTTGCTCGTAAAAAGCTTAAGCACCTGCTGTTACTACAGGTAAAATGAGCGACTGGGTAAAGCTCGCGACTCGAGGTCGAACTTGGAGTCTGAGTTTGAGTCTGAGTCAGACTTTGAATGCGACTACACTTAACGCTAATTTGCCGTTTTACTGTCGAATGATTTTTGAGCGTTGCTGAAAAACTGCTATTTTCGATCTCTCTTTCTTGTTAATACCCTTGCAGAGCATATCATCATTTGCTTATGCATTTTAAAAAAAAAGCCAATTAAGAAAGATTCAAACAACAGTTTATATGATCGATATATAATTGAGCTAAATAAGAAACCTTTCTGATTTCGCATAAATCATTTCAAAATTGAAAGAGTATAGATAGATTTTTGTTTCTTATGATTGAATGCATGAATATGAGTCAGTCAGCTATCTAGAAAGAGTATTTAAGCTTCGTCAGACTAGAGCGCTAGCGACTAGTTATGAAGCGCCGCAAAACGCAGTTGGAGCTCACGCCCTTTGCCTAGCAATTTTGGGTAAAATTTCATCTGCGGTTGATTTTGATTGTGAAAGGATTTGCCAAATTGCTGTTTGCAACGGTGCGGCAAAAAATCAAAGGGATTTTACAATACCCAATACATACTCGCATATGTGTGTATATGCGTGTGTGCGAGTGTGCGAGTGTGTGTGTGTGGTTGTTGTGGCCTGAGTGCTGCGCTGTGGGTGTGCGTGCGGCTTGTGGTTCCTGGGCGCCGTCTCACAATGGGCCACAAAACTCCTCCAATTTGCAGTTGCCCTATTCCCCTTCTCTTCCCTTACACCACACACACACACACACACACACACACACTCCACCCGGCTCGACGGCAATGCGTTTAAACAACAGTTTAACAGCAGTTTGCCTGCCTTTTGTTATTGGTGAGGCTTTCGCTTTTGCATTTTGCCTTTGCTCATCGATGTAAAGAGTTTTTGCGTCAGCCTCTCTGCGATTTATGGAAATTGTGCAATATTTTCAAATGGGGAAGCAGCACTTGGCTGTTTTTTTTGTCGTCGTCGTTGTTGTTGTTGTTGTTTTGTTTTGTTTTGTTTTCTGTTCGTTTATTTGTTACTTGGCTTGGGCATCTGTTGTGCTTCCCTCAAATATCTAAATTTAACAATTTCGAATTTATTTTATCATTTCTGCAAGCTTTCAAAACGAACATATTAAATATATATATATACGTACGAATTTTCTTATATTGCTGCGTTGTTCTTCATTTAAGGACACCAGCTGGCAGTACTTTCCAGCTAAAGCAATCGGAGCATTATACTAAATAACATATGTTTAGATTGCATTCAGTCAGTTGTAGAGTGAATCTTTTAAAGTTCTTAGTTGTTCGTTACAATTATTATTATATACTGCTTATTATGTTTTCAAATACAAAAATAATTTAAATGAATTCAAATCGACTTTGGTTCAATACCAATGTAATATTTTTTGCGCTAATCTAAATAATAATCTTTGTTTTAAGCTCTCGCTGAAATGATTCTAGACGCGATTTATTTAAGTTTTTCCTTTGTGGTGTGAATTGTTCGCTAAATTAAAATATTTTCTGTTGATATTTACAGTAAGTTCTTTTTTTTTTTGCACATTCTCATAATCTCGGATTATTTGTTCACCAGTTTATGGCAGCATTTTCTCTGGCATGCAGCATTGCGTATACTTAATAAGCCGCCTTTGTTGGCATTTCTCTGAACTATAACAAAATGCCGTTCTCATTGTTCTGCCATGAAATTGCACTTTATTAAATCTGGGCTTTTTATTTGTACGAGTGCCACGCCCACAAAGCTGTGGGCGTCGACAGCAGTTAGTTATTAATTTTTAATGCGTGCGCATTTCATGTAATTATGACCAGCACATACTTTTGCTCTTCTTTAAGCCGACGCTGCACAAGATATTTGTTTGGCCTTTGGCAATGAATTGTGCAAAAATTAAACGCCAAGTTATTGGCTGCATTCCTTTTGTGCCTTCGCGTGGCACAAACGCAAAGGCCTTATTAATAAATATATATTTGCAGATGTTCCACAAGCCAGCGCTAAAAATGAGATAGTAAGCGAAAGAAATTCCTTAAGTCCTGAAGTTATTTTACTGGCGGTTCTTCGTATAATAGTTTTACAAATTCTCAACCATTTTCTTAGTCTTATTTTTGAAATTGTTTAGTTTCAGTGAGAGCACTTTGAATCTGACTTATTCGTTTAGCATTAAACTTAATTTATCCTACCATACTTTGGCTTTTAGTTCGTATGTATTTGGGAAAAGTGATTTTCGAGTAAAAACTGATTTTGTTTTATTATAAAAGGCAGCTAGAATGCCAATTTCATCATCTTGTTATTTTTAAAATATGCAAATTCTACTTATATTCGATTAATCGAAATTGAAATCGATTAGTTGTTATAGACATGCATCTTTTTTCCATCATCCCCAGGCATATATATGTATATAATATATTCAAGAAAAATTATTGCAGCCAATACAGCCCATAGAGAAAAGAGAGATAGAGCGAGAAAGAGACAGCAAGAAGGCCTTGCGGCAGCTGTTTTCATTTTAAGTTTTAAGCTACTTTACTATGCTTCCACCAGTTGGCCAACTAACGCCATTAGCTGGGCCATTGAGCGCTTTGTTGGCTTTCAATAAAAATTTCCATTAAAATGGTGCCCCCATTCTCAGCTCCGTCGTCGCTTGCTGCTGCATCGCATCGCATAAAATGCGTATGCATATTGCCAACTTGCAACTTGCTGCTGCTGCTGTTTGGTAACTGGGCAGTAAATTTTAACTATTGCCAGGCCGATGACTATCCGCTGCGGCCTCCGCATCCCGCTCAGTGTCCTGCATGCCGCCACAGTTAGACAGATAAATGGCGGCTAGTTTTGCGTTTGCATGGCTAATGGAAATTTGCATCCAGTCGGCAGCGTTCACAAAATGCGCTAACCGTTTTTATTTGATATACGTTTTCTTCTCTGTCTGTGTACAATATAGTTATTCAAGTCACAGTGCACTCCCAATGAGCTGCATGACAAATTGAATGAACGTTTTTAAAGCATTATTAGAATTTAAAAATAAACTTGAATATTATATTATTAATTGTTAATTTTCATATTCTTTTGATGTTTAATATCCGTATATGCCAATCCGCAAATATAGCTTAAATATCATATATTTTCCTATTCTAAGAGGGGCATTTTCAATTCGTTAGGGCCGCAACCAAAATCTTTTGGGCCACTTAGCTTTGCAGATATTGCTATCCGAATACTGTTCGTATTGACTGTTGTTCAATGTGTGTGTATAAATCTTAATTATGTACAATGCACATTTTCTAATTGACTACACACACACACGCACACACAGGCAGAGACTGCGAAGCTGTGCGCCTAGGCGGTTGCATATTACGTATACGTTATGTCAATTATGTAAGAAAAGTGGCCGCCTGGCCATTTGGCATTGGATTTTTGCTGGGGCGCACTGGTGGGTGCAAAAGTGGTGCGCGTAATTTGTTTACCAGTAGCGACTGCTGACTATTGAGTGCTGAGCTCCTGCAGTGGAAAATGGCCGAGCAACCAACTGTTAAATTTACTATTATACGGGCTATTATCCTGCTAGCGAACGCTCCTGGCTTTCATTATTATGCGACGGCCCGTTGGCCATAGGCAAATTTGGTTGGGTAGGCGTGGTCGCACTGTCTGTTTGTCTGTCTGTCTGTCTGTCTGTCTGTCTGTCGCAACGTCTGGTTGGTTTGGCTGGCGCAAAGTTTATGCGCACATATGAGCTTTTAATTGCAATTTAATGGCCGGTCATTTATTATCTAGCGGCGACAACAACGACAACGACAACGACAACAACAACAGCGACACTGGCGACATTGTCCTGGCTGTGCGAAAAAGGCTTGCTACTTTTCATTGCGCCTGCATGCAAATTGTATATAGTGCTCTGTTACATGTACATATGTGTGTGTATAAGTATCTATTTATACATACATACATACATACATACAGTTTGCAGCCCTACTCGTTACGGCTTAGCTCAAATACGGCATATAAATATCTTTTTACACCCACTCGGATCTTGCTTTATATAGCTAAGCTATATTTGTTGTTTCAGTAGCATTTGGTGTTTCGCTTTGAAGCACTATTGCATTAGGAAAATATTTGCTTGTCTCAATTTGTTGCGCTCAAATGTATGCTACGATAATTATATAAGTGTATAAATCGTATTAAATTACCTAACTAGTAGTTTTTAGAGTTTTGTATGCCAACCTTCACTAAAAGAATAAACTTTTAAATTATATGGAAACTAAAACTGTAACAGTAATTATATGCATAAGTAACGGTTCATTGCGTTTATTTTAATAAGGTCGGATATATAAATTATATAGTCAATTGTTTTTAGCTCGCATTTAAAGCTATTAGCCTTCTATCTGGTTACAATTGCATGAAATCATTGCGCGCACAACAAACCTCAACAACATGATGTTTTTCAACGGCTCATTTGATATGCATTATTCAAGTGCCTAAACACAGCACATTAACACATTCATATATGTAAAGGCCTTTGCCGCTGTACTCAACCATTTTGAGCTCGTATTCATTTGACTTTTTGACGCAATTAAATTGCGCTAACATGCACAACAAAAATATTTTTCCTCATTGTGCTATTTAGCCCACGATTTTATTGGCTTGCTTTGTGGAGGTTAGTATGTATGAGTTATCCAATATGTTTCGGTTGGTATGGGAGCTGCCATTGTTTGACACATTAAATGTCGCTTTTCTCATTTAAGTCGCGTGCGGCTTTCAGTTTACATTTCAATTAAAGTAACATAACCCCAAAACAGCAATTACAACAATGTGATATGGCCAGCAGATTGGTTTGAGGCATTTTAGCTCCTCTATGCAGATGCCGTGATTTTGGCTTGGCATAAAAGTCAATTTCATGCATATTTCATCATTCGTGTGTGCTGCGTGACACGCACACACACACACACACCTACGCCCCCTTTTGGCCCGACCACGCCCACAGACACACACAGACATAACTGCCTCCGACTGCCTCAGCGGGCCCGCAGCTTTTCAATATTTCATGAGTATTGGCTCTATGGCTGACATAATCAAACGCCCCTCGCATATTACACTGTGCCACAAAATGTTTACCACACTTTACGAAAGTGAAAGAAATAGAATTAGCATTTCAATCAATTTGTAGTAGCACAATATATATTTATTATATTATAATTATGAATATTTTCTTTTATATCATTAGTTTGGAAAATGAAATTGAAATTATAATTGTATATGTGGTGTATAAATAATGTTGTGTAGAATTTATTAAAAAAAAATTACGTTTCCTAAAAGTAATGGCAGCTTTAGGTTAGTATAAATTTGTATATCATTTTATTAAATATTTATTATTTAAAGTTTTTATGACCCAAAAAAAGTACAATTATTGCTAAGCTTTATTGTAATTTAACGTTAATAAAAGTAACGCTTTTGTTGCAGAGTGTTTTTCTTTTTTGCATAAGCGAGACACACACATACATATGCAAATATACGCACACACTTGCAAACACCAAACAGGCAGCGAGTTGAAGTTATTTTTGCACACATGTATGCACGTATACACATACAAACAGACATTGAAATGTATGTATGCAGGATTCGGTTTATTAGATTCGTACAAAGGCACACAATATGTCGGCCTGTCTATTTGTCTGTCCGTCTGTCTGTCTGTCTGTCTGTCTATTTGCCCGAGTGTGTGATTGTGTGCTGCGGGCACTAGCCCTCTCGCTCACACACACACACATAAGCACATACACTCCACACACACACACACACACACACCCAACCGCTGTTTCGATGTGGGTAAATTCAATTATTTGCCGCTGATATCGTCGTTTGTTTTTTGTGCGCCGCTTTTGTATTCATATTTATTGTACGGCATTTTAAATTGGTATATTTACATTGCTAATTTACACACACACACACACACATGCATATATGTATAGAAAACATATATACATATATATATGTGCATACATGTGTGTGCCTTGTTGCATTTTGTTAGCATTTTGCGGGTCGAAATTCGCATTTTAATATTCGGCATTCGATGGCAAAGCTGAGCAATTAATTGACAAAGTTCATTTTTGGTCACTCTTTTGGGCGGACTGCGCAGGAGCGAGCGAGACAGAGCTAGAGAGGGAGAGGGAGAGGCAGAGGAAGGGGTAGGGGCAGGAAGTGCGAGAGAGATACAGATCTAAATTCGATGCAATATTTTAACAATGCTCGCATGGACTTTTCTGCTGTGGTTAGCCAAGTTTTCGTCTCAGTTCGGTGTGTGTCTGTCCGTCCGTCTGTCTGTGTGTGTGTGTATGTGTGTGTGTGTGTGTGTATGGGGGAGTGTTATTGGTTTTGTATGTGGCATGTGACTGTCAATTGGTTGTGTAATGAAGGCCTGTTTAAAACAGCCGGCCCGGCGCTCTTGCCATTAAGCATTTTGCCACTTTTCCAACTATTTTTCAATTTGTGCTGTTTGGATTTTGTTGTTTTACATGACGCAAATAGTGCAAATGTTTAAATAAACACTGATGTTGTTCAGTCAAAATAGATGACTGTTAGCGAACATGATTGCTTTGCTTATTAATAAATATATATATTTTTTCTCGATGATAGTTGCTATAATTGGAAAATAGTACGAATTTACTCAGTATGCATATTTAATATTAAGCGCTCTAAATTCTTAAAGTGACAAAGTAATGGGAGGTTTTAGCTGTTTGAAACGCATTTCTAGGTCTAATTATACTCTTTTCGATGACAATAGTATATTAACTTTGTGCTGAAGTTTGTAATGCATAGATGGAAGCGTCGGAGACCACCAAAAGTTACTGCCGGTATGCTTAGAATGACAAAACAAACTGTTTCTAGCCAGGTCCGTCTGTCTGTCTGTCTGTATGTATGGAAACTAGTGGATTTTTATAGTAATTGTGACACCCGCAATCGATTAAAATAAAATTTCGCGGTTTTATTTTTTTAAATATTATTTTTTGTCCGAAAAACAGTAGGGAAAACGTAAAATATATGACATTTTCAAAAATGTATCAAACTAAAATGTAGAATATATGTAGAATATATGTAGAGGAGAAACCATGAAGAAAATGGTCTGGAACATAAAAATCGGTTCAGTTATGGGGATTTGAGGTGTTTTTCAACGTATTTCAGTGGACTATGGCTTGTGAAGCTCAGTAAAGAAGCATGCTAACTGCTTTGTTTGCTTGCACTGCTTGCAGCATGTGTGTTTTTGTATCCATCTACACTAACTGGTTAGTATGGATGAATGTAAGGACTGTGTTCAGGGTATCTCCTAGTCGGGCACTCCCAACTAGAGCACTCTTACTTTTCATATTTCCTGCATTGGCTAGACAGTAATTGTCCGAATTAACGTGATTATACTATAATTCTGGCTTTCACTATCCTTAAGGTGCACAAAGCTTACATTACTGCCACTCAGTCTGATATTTGCACCTAATTATTTTGCTCAAGCAAAAAACATATGATTTATCTATTAATTATCCGGACAAGCACACCCAGCAATAAGTGCAGAAGGTTTGCACGCTCCCAGTTCCTCAAATCGTTTAGCTAATCGTCTGGCGTTGCTTTTTTATGTCTCCCATTAATTCTTCTATATCTTTGGTGTATATTTATTTTTTTGCTGTTCGCCGTTAATTACCCAATAATTTTGCACATGACGCGACTTTCGGAAAGCATTTTTATACTCTGATACCGAAGGTACTCATAGTATATTGGTTTTGTCGAATGTCCGTCAGGCCGTCCGTCTGTCCGTCTGTCCGTCTGTCCGTCTGTCTGTCTGGATGAACGCGCGTATTTCCGAAACGATATTAGATAGACTCTTGAAATCTTTTGCGTTATGATTATAGCTATCTGCTTCAGATCAAGTTTATTCCAAATTTATGCCACGCCCACTGGGAGGCTGGCAAATCGATAACATGTCGATACACCTCAAATCACAAATCGATTAAACGTGAATAACTCCCACAATTTTGAAGCTAGAGTAATCAAATTTGGTAGGTATATTGCTGGTGACCTCCCGAAAAATTGGATCCTAGGTTAATCGGCCACGCCCATTATTACGCCCACCAGCCCCCCTCCAAAATTAATTTGAAATGCTTATATCTCCCGCAGTTTTAGAGCTAAAGTCACCATATTTGGAATATATATTACTGGTGACGTCCTCTACAGATTACAGAAACAAAATTTCGACCACGCCCACTCCCGCCCCCGTAATCGCGAAAATCGATATACATGAATGCACAATTCGATAACACGTGTATATTTCCCGCAATTTTGAAGCTAGAGTCCCAAAATTTGGAATTTAGACTAGGGCTGACCAGCCCAAAAGATTGCGTCCTGGATTTTCCGGCCACGCCCACTAGAACGCCCCCCAGCCACCCCGCCCCCACGAAACATGGAAGCCTATATCTCGCACAGTTTAAGAGCTAGGGCCACCAAACTTTGAGGGTAGACTTCTGGCCAAGTCCTCTAAAGATCGGACAAAAAATTTTGGGGCCACGCCCCCGCCCGCCCCCAAAAATCGCGAAAATGTATATCTTCCACAGTTTTAGAGCTAGAGTCACCAAAATTGGAGGATAGACTTATTGTCAGCCCCCCTAAAGATCGGCAAAAAATGTTGGGGCCCCGCCCCCTCCCGCCCCCAAAAATCGCGAAAATTTATATCTTCCACAGTTTCAGAGCTAGAGTCACCAAAATTGGAGGATAGACTTATTGTCAGCCCCCCTAAGGATCGGCAAAAAATTTTGGGGCCCCGCCCCTCCCGCCCCCAAAAATCGCGAAAATTTATATCTTCCGCAGTTTCAGAGCTAGAGTCATTAAACTTGGAAGATAGAATTCTGGTCAGCCCCTCTAAATATCGGTAAAAAAAAATTTGGGGCCACGCCCCCTCCCGCCCCCAAAAATCGCGAAAATGTATATCTTCCACAGTTTTAGAGCTAGAGTCAAGAAATTTGTAAGATAGACTTCTTGTCACTCCCTCTAAAGATCGGCCAAATTTTTTGTGGAAACCCCCCTCCCGCCCCCAAAAATCGCGAAAGCTTATATCTTCCACAGTTTTAGAGCTAGAGTCACCAAAATTGGTAGATAGACTTCTGGTCACCCCCTCTTAAGATCGACCATGCCCCTCCCGTTCCCAAAAACTTGGAATGCCGATTTCAGGTCACCCAAACACCAGCAAAAATTTTCTGTTCACTTGCTTTCAGCTGTTCTTAAAATGGTATCAGAGTATTACGCAGTCGGCTCCGCCCGACTGCAACGTTCTCACTTGTTATAATCACTTTTTGCAATGTGGCTGTCGATGACGCTCCCTTAAAAAATGGCAAAAGGCGTTTTACTGCTGCGCCACTAATGACAGTGTCTTCTTATGCCCTGTGGCGATTACTAATGGTTATTAAAAGGGTATATATGGGTTTGCTAAACGTTTGCAGGCAGCAATGAGTTAATATGTAAATTATTACAAATAATTATGTATGGAAAAGATCTTAATATACATTTTTTGTAGCCTTTTTTTATTGAAAAGAACTAAAATGAAAGTTACACTCGAGTTTTCTAAAATTAAAGTTACACTCGAGTAGTTTTCTATGCATATGTTTGACATGCCTCTTCTGAAAGTTTCAAATCGATCAGCGCGAGCCACAGGGTATCTACTAGTCGAGCACTCTCCACTAGTATAGCAGCCTTGCTTATTTTCCATGAAGTTGTTACTTTGCTTAATGCCACGTCGTAGACGAAACGACGAAGATGTTGCCAGTGGGCTGTGGCAGAGGCAGTGTGGCAAGGGGCAAGGGGCAGGGGCAGGGGAAGGGGAGCAAAGAGGCGACACCTCATGCAGATTTGCGCAGTGTCAGGACTCAGTCAGGACTTTTGGGTTTCATTTTGTGCGCCAATGAGCGGATCAATCAACGTGTCAAATCGTCTCGAAACGACGCGACGTTGATTTTAATGCTGGCGCCCCCTAGCGTCGGCAGCTGGCTCTATACTGTGTACTATGTATGCCTTCAGGTTTGGGGTTTACGTGCGCACGTGATATCCGCTAAGAAACGCTTTAACAAATTACCAGCGGCATTTCGTTAGTTAACGTGTTTTTTTTCTCTCATCTCTTCTTCGTTGTCGAACCTGTGTCAAAAATTTGCCAACGTATAGAAATACAAATAGGATGTTGGGATGTTAACGCCCGTTCTCTCTCTCTCTCTCTCTCTCTCTGACTCTGTCTCGCTCACAAGGCTAACAACTTAAGAGCCTTTGATTGACATTCGATTGAAAATTACCTTAGCCATTGTGTCAATCAAGCCAGCCACATAACAAATCAAACGCCTGGCCTTGATCTTACCTGACATATAGTATATCAAAATATGCCATTGTCTGTCTCCAGCGTCCTCGTTCTCTTTGAACGGCTTCCGGTGCCCACATCCCAAATTCAATTGAGGTGTCAGTTGGTAAATTTAATTTGCCTGTCGCAACACGCTGACTTTTATTTATTCACTTTCTTTTTGCATTTTTAAAGCGCTAATCGTTGTATTTTTTGACATTGATGAATGGCAATATATATAAATTAAAAAATTCAATTGCGTAGATATAAATTATGTAAAAGAAAAACTCTTGGCCAATTTCAATTTACTGCTTTACAGTTGCAAAAGTTGTTGATTTGTTCAATTTTTCCAAATATACAAGCCAATAAAAATTTTAACTACAATTCATTAGGTTTATTATTTAATGATGCATTTTACGATACATGTAGTTAGAATTGTCAAAGAACATTGCATCGAATTTAAGCACAACTAACTGAGTAAATTCTAAAACTATTTATTAAAAAAATACATTTGTGGAAAATACGTTGTGCTTAAATTTGTTAGTACGCAAGAAAGATTCTTAGGGCTGCGTTGAAAATTATGCGAAAACAATGAAATTAACGAACCAAACACGAATAAGAAAATCGCGACACAGCGAAGACGATGAAGAGGCACCAAACAAAATAAAAAAGTGAAGGGAAAGCAAATAATGCGACTGTGGCGAGCCGGGGAAGAAGGGGCATGTGGAAATGCTCGGAAAAGCGTAAAATCAAAGCAACCTGCAACGCGCACAGATGCTTCCATAATTAAATAAGCATTGCGAGCGACAGAGAGGGAGAGACAGAGGGAGAGAGAGAGAGAGGGAGTGAAAAAAATGGCGGCAAATGCTGACACCCAGTTGAAGTCGTTGAAGCGCTCAAGTCCTGAAGTCGTCCTCGCACTCACTCATTTTGCCATTTAACTAATTGGTAATTTCGTTTCGTTTCGTTTCGCGCTGCCCTTCCACAATTGATTTCGGTTTGTGTCAGCGACGATTGACAGCGAGCAGAGAGAGAGAGCAGCGAGCAGAGAGCCTGCAGTCTGTGTCCTGGCACGTCAAACACTTCAGGTGTCTTTCTGTCTTCCTGTCTTCCTGTGTGCCCTCTGTGCACACTTTTTCACGCGCTCTTTAGCCTATTTCCGTTCAGTGCGAGTGGCCCTTCCGGGGCAACCTAACCAGCCAGCCAGCCAGCCAGACAGGCTCTTATATTCGTTAGCGAGCCGCACTTGGGTCCTGCTTGGTCCTGCCGCGCGCATGCTAATAAGTAAATCCTGCGATCCAATCCAAAGAATAAATATTTGACAAACGCACGCGGGAGGCGGGGTCGGAATCGGAGTCGGAATCGGAGTGGTCCCGCCTGCCCCGTCCATTGGAATGTAAGTATAATAAATGCGATTTTGAATTTGAGGCTAGCACATTTTCGGGGGTTGGTCCTGGCGTTCGTCCTGGCGTCGTCTGCTACGTGCCACTTGTTTTAAATTCAGCGTCAAAATCGTTTTATTTGCCAATATTTCATTGTGTTGGCGAGTGGCTGGCTCGCGACTCGCCTCGCCTCGTGTCCTTCGTCCTGCGTCCTTCGTCCTGGCTGCTGCTTTCACTTTATTAATGGTGTTGGTTTTCGGATTATTTAACGGTGTATTATTTTATTATTTATTTTTGCATTAATTTTTGATGAGTAGAGCATTCCGGACTCCAAAAATGGACGAGAGAACGGCCAAAGCGACTACAAAAACTTTTCAAACAATGTTTATAAAGCCAATCAAGGCCGGAGGGATAAGACCCTAAGCCCCGCCCCCTCCCTTTTAGCTTAGCACTAATGGGTTAAAGTCAGGCGGGGTTTTCGGCGATTTGTTTTTACAATTATATATTGGCATAAAAAGTAATTTCATCGATTTTTGCTCTTGTTGCGAATTTGATCGGTGGACAGCTGCCTTATTATTTATGCGTTAGTTATATTGTGGGGCGGATTTGATATGGGAGTGAGTGTAGTCGAATGGGAATGGGAATAGGAAGTTTACGAGTGACAGCTGCCAGGGGAATTTTTTCCACGAAATACAATGGAATAATTCTATTGGGGTTTGCAGTCGTTCAATGTGAGCGTTTTTTTTAATGTAAAATAAAACTAGTTACTTCAGCTTAGTTGATTTTAATATTATTGTATTATATTATAAGCAAACGTATATTTTAAATATTACAAGCACTTACTCAGCTTCAGAATAAGTCCAGGTAACATAAACAACTAGTATATAATATGTCTTAAAAATATTTCCTGAGCCATTCAAATTTGAATAACGACTTTTTCCTTGGAAAACTAGAGAACAAATCTTGACTCAACACATATAAATCGGTTAAGTTTATACAAGGTTTTAATTGTTGAAATCCCATGAAGACAACAATCTTACAGATTTCTCATCTCTCTCAAATTCCATTGTGCAGCTCCTTGTGTAAGTGTTTTCCACCTGCATTAGCTATCCACCTTCTCTCGCAGACAAGTTCACTGCCAAGGCGCCTTGTCAAAGTGCTCGCTCATTAGCGAGGCCAATGTCAAAGGCTACGTGTCACACACACACACACACACACACACACACACAGGTATGAAAACACCGCTCACCTCCCTGGAAAATTGTTGGCACGTCTAAATTTTAGTCTCTAGCTGGGGTGGTGGCCACAAGAATTTTGCCAGGTGCTACCAAAACTCTGTCAGACGCTATCCTTACTTAGCTTCTGTTTACCAACTGTCTGCCCAAAAATATTAAAAAAATGAGCTGCCATTTTTTTTATTTTGCCGCTCCTGCTGCTGCTGCTTGCGTTCACTTCATGCGCTGTCATCTTATCATTTTTCTCACAGACAACGCCACGACGCCAAAAAGTATGCTACGAAGCTTGGCACGCCGAGCGTTATGTGGAGGGGTTAAAATTTGATCAAAGTTCAAAGGCAAAGGCTAGGAAAAGAGAACATTCACATGCGTGTCTATATATGTATATATGTACATACAAATTGGCTTGCGCAAATTACGACATATGCAAAAGGGGTCCCCGAGAGGGATGTGGGGTGTAACTGTGCTAACTGTGCTAACTGCGGGACTGAGGGAAGTGCTTTATTCCTTCTATGTTTGCCAATTTATACACACTTTGGCAAATTTGATTAAAATCTCGCAACTTTTTGGGCAAAAGCACACGATAATTTTTACTTCTAATTTGTGCAAACTTTGTGCGCGGACGGTGAAAATGGAATAAAAACTGAGTAAGAAGTTCTGTTTGGATAGCCGAAGTTTAAATACGCTAGTAGACTTGGGAATATGCACGATATAAGTGGATTGAGCTACGTTTTTTAAAGAAGAACCTAAATCAGACCGATATAGACTTCTAAATGATAAATAAGTTTAATACATAAACATGCTTGTTTAGTGTTCTTTTGAGTCCAAAGGGAGATAGACAAAACGATATATCAAATGTTTATATATCGACTCATCATGTAAATTAGATAAACCTTAAGAAGTTCGATAGGGAAGGGTATACAAAAAGGTGTAGATCTTTAGGACAGTGCCATAAATAGTAGATATTATCGATAGTGTTATAGAAAGTTTGTCAACTGCTAATTATGCAGCACAGCGACTTACTCATTTAATGCTGTAATAAACCTTTTATTTGTCATTGTGCCATTTTGAAGAGTTTGGCTCATTGCGAGTGTATATAAAAATTTCTTATTTGCTGCCAACTTAATTTGTCACAAAACGCAAAGTCGTTTTCTAGACTCGAAAGAAAACAATTCATGTTACAAAAAATGCACACAGAACGCAAGAGAGACAGAGAGAGAGAGAGAGAGAGAGAGAGGGAAGTACACAAAAATAAAATGAGATTGTTTTTGTTGCTGTTGTTGTTGTATTTTTTGCAATACGTATGCAAATATATAAAAGGGACATTTGAAGGAGCAGCTAGAGCAGCTAGAGCAGTGCTCCTGTGCCACTTAAACTCCGCTGCGTGAGGACTTCGTTCCTGTTCTGCTGTTTCTCATTCTTGGCAAGGAGTTGGCATTTTACTTTTCTACTTTGTGGCTTACTTGCCTTTTAGCTTTGGCCATTGCTTGCTGCTGCTGTTGTTGCTGTTGTTGCTGTTGTTGCTGTTGACTGTTTTTAATAAAAGGCAGCAGCAGCAGAAAGAATATAATAATAAAAAGCGCATAGTTATAAATTTAGCAAGGCGCAGTCAAAGCGCATTGTTTGGAAGAGCTGCGTGCAGGGTGTGGGCAATTGGGATTTATGGAGTTATGTATTTAAGAAGGGACTGGGAGCTGGCAAATGGAAAATGGGAAATGAGAATGCGAGTTTTGAACGCTGCACGCAACTTAACCGTTTGCTGTCTTCAACTTGGCCGAGTCATAAAGGTAAAACCATAAACAAGTGGGTCTGGGGGTCCGCGAGTCTAGACTCTGCACGGCACTTCCAACTAAGCCATGGAAACTTGTAATAAAAATAATAAAAACTTTTGAATTGCCCGAGAGGTCTGAAACTGTTTTGCTGCTAAGCTCGAATTTCTCACAAATCACAAATTAATATCAGTTTTCATAATAGTATTCTTGTGTTGTAATATTTTGTATAGGATTATGTATCTCATTAGTCGAAGTTCTGTTGATTTGCTTTCAACTGCTCATGTATATTACATTTCCCAAATTGAACAAATGTGTCCAAGTGCTCATCGATTTACATTCGCACAACCCTCCTTATTTTATTCACTAGCGCATAACTAAGCCACCCTATAGAGTTTCACTCAAGTGAGGGGCATACAACGAAGCTGGCGAATTTACAATTGGATTGCCATGGCAATCATAAGTGTAACCACACTCCGAACAAGCCTGCGCCTGCAAATATGCAACGAATTGCTTTTTCTGCCGCATTTGTCACAGACACAAAACGCATTGAAAGCTACCGACTTTTGGGCAATCTATTTATGTACATGTATTTGGGATGTGCTTTAGTCTTATTTATAGTTTTGTGAGTTATGCATTCTGTGCAAAATATTTGAAATAGGATGTGGCCATAATGCAGCTTTGAAAGCACATCTAAGCTTTGAGCAAGATAAATCGGATTGGCTAAGACTTGTTTTAAGTTGGGTGTTTAACTGAACTTTACATACATTTAACGACTAGATAAAGGGATGCTTTTTTGCGGAATGTAGAGTTAATGGTTTAGTTAGTAAGGAATTCAATTCCGAATTTAGTTCTGTTGAGACTTTGACAAAATTACTCTAAGTGCTTCAGGCCATTGTCTATATCCTAATTGCTCTTCCCGTTTAAGAATTCAGTGTAATTGAAGCATAAAAAATGCATAGCTTAATGGCTAACTCAAGATTAGTTCAACATTTGCTGCTTTATCAGCAAAGCCTTGATTGATTGTAGGTCAGGTGTAGTATGTAGCAGGTTGCGGCATTTCCTGAGCTGTGCTGCATCTTTGAGCAGCTTTAATTTTTGATTGTTGCAACAGCGGGCAGAGAAAGTAGAGAGTAAAGTACAAAGTTTTCAATTGAGGCCGCCATCCTTTAGGCCATTCATTTCATTAAAGCAACACAATGCGGCTTTTGTGCTGCTGCTGCTGCTGCCACAAAAACCGCAACGCCAAATGAGGTATCGGGGATCGGTGGCAAGCACTCACCTGCCTCCGCCTCCGCCTCTGCCTTTGCCTCTGCCTGTGCCCCACATCCTTGCTACATCTGAGGCGCTGTGTGCACCACAGCCGTGGGGCCTTCAAGTGCGCCAATGCCGGCGGCGTGACGTGCGTGCGTTTTCTTTTATTCTGTTGAGGGTTTCGCTACTTCCCAAGCCGCTTGTCAGCGGAGTCCTCGTCATGTGCAGCGCAGTCCTTGACAAGCCTTTGCCTTTGCCTTTGCCTCAGCTAATATGAGGCTGAGGCTGATGCTGATGCTCAAGCTGCAACTGAATTGCGCAATGCCGCAAAACTTTGCAACGTAAATCCCTTTTGTCGCATTAACTGCTAACTTTTTGCAACGCGTAGAACGCGACAAACTTTGTTTACAACTCAAAAAACTCAAAAGGCAAGGTAGCTCACTGCAATTCCCAGATCCTTTTTCAAGCAATTTTCCCGCTCTCTCTCTCTCGCTCTCTCTCTCTCCCGCTGTCTCTCTTTCTATGTAATGCTCTCCAGCATGCATTTGTCAAATCAAAATTTAATGGTCTCCTCACATTGTTGCCCTGACAACGAAAAGAGCTCAAAGAATTTAACCGTCTCGAGTGCAGTCTTTTACAACAGTCGAAAAACAGTGCGGGACTAATGACTTTGTCAGCCAGTTTGCTGCTCGACTATATCGACTATATAAATTATATAGCTATTACATAAATAATATTAGATCAAATTTCCAATTTGTTTCAGGCATAAAATTATATGATAAAGTTCTAAGTATTTATTGGTAAGTGTGGTTTTTCTTTGTATTATTTTGAATTCATATTATTAGTTATTAAAAACTTTATATATTTATTTATTTTTAAAAAAAGTGCATACATAATTCGTTGAATGAGAAGTGGTCTGTTTTCATTGCATGTTTATAGCCTTGCTCTTGACAACGTTGACTGGCTTCTTAAATGGCAACTAATTTGCGAACGCAATTTGCTTTTTATAACTAAATTCGCATTTTGGCGCTGGCAAATTTGCGATTCTTGACAAACTCGACAATGACGCAGCAATTATGCTAAAGCCGTAAAGGAGCCAAGAGTTACGACTGCCATCGAAGAGCCAGCCCAGTCCAGCCCAGCCCAGCCCAAAAAGCTCTCTGTTATCAGTGAGCATTTATCAAAAATCGGATTTTCATTCGTCGTCGCTGGGCGTTAATAGCATGAGACAATAGTGCGGCAAATGAATTTGTACAAGGGATAATTGTTTGGCTGAGCTCGGAAACTTATTTGCTCTACGCTTCGGGTGTTTAATTTTGTGCAAATAGATAGCTGAAAAACACAGCTCCCCAACTCCACCCGCCTAGCTCTCTGAAACTGCGCTGTCTAAACAAATGTCGTGAACTCGACGCGCTCGTATTTCAGCAAAAGGGGCGCATAAATTTATGCGGAATCTATTAGGCAGCAGCGGGAGTGGGAGTGGGATTGGAGCTGGAGCTGGGAAGCGATGGGGCAAGACAGCAACCCTTTTCAGCATTTGGCCATTCCAGACAAGGCGTCGTCTGGGATCCGCATCATGTTTGTTAGCCCCGGCGATTTTATTTATTTTTTTTCATATTTTTGGGGTTGCCCTGCTCTTTATATGTAGATGGGTACTGTTTTTGAGTGCGGACTGGCTATGGATTTCATTTCATTTCATTTCACTTCAGTTTCATTTCCATTTGTAAGTGAAACTAAAATTAACTTTTCATATCTCGTCAATTTTGTTGCTTGCATTTTAATGAATGCTTCCAAAGAAGACGCCTTGGGTCCTTCGGTAATATGCTAAGGTAGAAAAGGGTGAGTTTAACTCAAGTTACGACATGTTGTGATGAATTGTGAGAGTGAGTGCATAGAGGAAAATTTAAGCTGCTTAAAGTCGAAAAAGTAAATACAAATATATTTTTTACTGGTTTCCAATATTGCAAACTAAATATATTTTATTTACTATTTTGTATAATTTAAGAAAAATGTATAAAGCACAATTATTATTATTATTAACTATCACTTTGTGTCACAGAAATAACTAATGATTGTTTTTGTTGATTTACGTGTCGAAAATAGGCGAGTAGGCTTGTTAGTTATGCCTTAACTGACTGATTGGATAAGCAACTTCCGAGACTCGATTACATAAAATGGCATAAAATTCATGAGAGTACATTTCGTTGATAAGTTGTTTATCAAACTAAGGGCGGTTCTTATTAGGAAATGGGCCAAGCGGCGAGTATCATAAATTTTTAATATATATCACCTTACGCGCACACTTCAGCCACACACACACACACACACACACACACACAGGCACAACACATCCAAACCAAATCCAAATCCACATGTGAAACTTCTGCAAAGGTCATGACAGCAAGCAAAGCTCGTATATTTTGCTGGTAATTGAAAAAAGCGGCCTCTCTGTGTATGTGTGATTTTTTGTTGGCCAAATTTCTCCCTGGCTGCCAGTGGTTGGCAGTGGTTTCAGTCAAGCTCTGGCTAAAGCCCAGAACTCCACTGGATTTGCTCTCACCTCGTGGGCGCCACTCGTTGCCACATTTTGAGACGAGGCGAGGCGAGGCGACGCCAAACAACATTTCAATTGTTGTATAATGATGTACACAGGGGCGCGCAGCGTTGTAGAAGGGATAATAAAAAATTGTTATTGTTGTTTCGGCAAGAAGCAACAACAACAATCAGGCAACGGCTAAGGCTACACATGTTAGGGATACAATGCCAGGACACTCGTAAATAAATCGTGTCAGTGGGTAACAAAAATTCATTCATTTCATATTTTGCTTTATTTTATCATTGTGACCCCCCAGCCCCCCCAGCCCCCCACAATTCGACCCCCACACACACTCTCTGTACACCAAAAATGTTAGCAAGCCACATTTACTGTTATTTTTGTACGCGTACCAAATATTTTGGCTCGACCAGCAGCCAAGCTACAAAAAATATAATAAGAATCTGATAGAATAACTATCAACAACGGGTCGCTTTTGTTGTACCCTGGAAAATATAGCTATAAATATCTATAATTATGTATGCATACTTCATTTATTAAGTATTCAACATAATATTTAGCAAACAAAATCAAACAAAAAGCCTTGCATTAAAATGAGTTTTATTTTATTTTTTAATCCTCTTCATTTTGTTATAATAATAATTAATAAATATACTTCAACCTGCTCGTATTCTTATAACATTTTTTCAAATTTAAGGTATCTATTTTAAGACGTGTACATTTCTTTAAGGTTTGCTTTAAGTTAAACCGATTCCGAAGCGTGTGGCGTTGAAAAAATGCTTAAGTCCTTACAAAATATAGAGCACTCAGATTTTTATGCTCTCTACATTTCCAAGATCTAACTTGCTTTGCAAGGGTATCAAATCCTTACTTCTCACATATCTCTCTGTCTCTTTCTGTCGCTGTCGCTGTGTGTGTGTGTGTGAGTTAGTTTTGTAGTTTTATATCTGCGCGGCGAAAACATAAAAGTCAGAGCTAAAGGGCACAGACAGCTAGCAGCCGTTGCCAGAGTTGCCGCAGCGCACAGTGGGGCAATGCGACTAACAACAGATGCAGCGTCAATTAGTAAGGCATAGAAAAACGAAGCAGCAAATTAGCAGGCAGGTACAGTCAACATCAGCCTAAATGTATGCAATATTTTTTGAAACTTTTATCTCTTGTTTTAGCAGCTGCGGCATCAGTGTGCGTTCATATATTTTGGTGGTCGTTCGTAGGGCGTTGTGAGTATTTTTTGATAAATGGTCTACTCTTTTATCATCTTGCTCCTGAGCTTTCGCGGCGGCTGCCTTTTGCGTTCCGTTCGCCTCGCCAGTGGAAAGATAAAATACGTTTTTCATTTGGCCGCCTGGTTACAGTTTTGCTGCAGTTGCTCCGTTATTTGTTTTTTTGTTTGCTTTTTTTTTTTGTGAGCTGTTGATTTTTTAGCCAGGCAATGTTTTTGTTTTTCCTGCTGTGTGTTCTCTTATTATTTTTTATTTCAGCCAGCTTGTTTTGTTTTATGCAGCGAAGCGCAAAAAAATATTATTTTCGGTATTTTGTGATTGCCTCCGTTCGGTGTTCCTGCAACGCGTTGTCTGTTTGCTTTTGTTGTTGTTGTTGTTGCTGTTGTTGTTGGTGGTGGTGGTGGCAAGTGGCAGAGACACAAATCCCACGTATACAATGGACATGAGCAATGGTGACTCTCTCCTTTTGCAAACCCATCTCTGGCTTATGGCTTGTTTTACTACTTAGTTAATCAGCTAATTTAAAGTTGCAGGAGCAGGATGCGGCTTATGTGTGTGTGTGTGTGTATGTGTGTGTGTGTGTGTGTTGTCAGGCTCTCAAATTAAATGAGAGAGTCCGAGCTTGCAGTGCAAATTGGATGCTTTTGTGTTGCATTTTCAATGGGGTGGGGAGAAGGGGCGTAATAAATTGCATATGTATAAAAGTTGTAACAAATGAGTTGCTTGTTTTCGACTAATTGAATGTCCCGGAATATTCTGTGGACTTGCAAATGTGAGTGTTTGTTAAAAAATAGTCATAATATTATGGTGGATATCATAACTTTGTTAAAACTGAATCGATTTTCTTGGCTTGAAACCTAGATAAATACTCCATTTATATTTGGGAATACAATTCGATCAAATATCATATTATTTCCTGTTTCGCTTGTATTGATTTCATAGTTATCCTTCTGAAATTTCATACAACATAAATATATGGTTCTTCTCGCAGACATTTCTAGTTATTTTTATTTTAAATACGCATTAAAAATATGCCGCGCTTTATTATTAAATATCAGACAGGCAAGATACGAGTGGAAGGCACGTGCCTGGCTCACACACACTCACACACACACGCACACGCACACGCACTGTCATCCTTTCATTCACACCCAAGCACACACGCACGCACACACATGCAAGTTGCTATTGGAAGTGCCCGAAGGCAGTCGAAACAAAAGCCGCAAAATAATGTGCCATGAAATGGGAAGCGTTCTTGCCTGCCGTTTAAAATAACTCTCTGCCCACGACGAGTTGACTTGCAGCTTGGCCACGTTTCACTGCATCGCTGCTTGCCGCTCGGTGGCGCCACAGCCTCCGCCTCCGACTCCGACTCCCCCTCCCCACTACGCACCAACAGCGAATTTTCTGCAGCGTAACTTTGGAGACGCCTTCGTTCCGCCTGCCGCCTGTCACTCTCACTTTGGACTTGACTTTGCTAGAATTTTTCAATTACACTACTTCAACTGAGCGGGCGACGGAAAACAAAAAAAAAGAAGAGCAAATGGAAAGAGCAGTGCCGAAGTGAAGATACTCTCCAAGCTTTCTGCAAAAAGTTTGCTAGCTACTAAATGGAGTTGTTAATAATAATAATCATAAATATTTACAACTTGTGGCAAACAAAGGTATTACGAGTAGAAGTAGAGTTAACATAGTCGGGAAGGGCATAACGACTCAGTTTGCAACTCTGGCCAATTCTTAACTTAAATTTAGAAAACTTAAAATACCCTCTGGCAAAAGTACAAATAAACCAGAAGCTTGCAGCGGGTAAAGTAACACCAATGTGTTGCAAAGTGGCCCCACTGTGGGCTGCTGCTGCAACTTTCTTTTTAAATCTTCAAAATACTTTGCCTGGTTGGCTGGAGAAGCTGAAGGATTCACCATTCAGCAGTCGCCAGTCGCCAGTCACAGTTGCAGCTCGCAGATCGGAGTCGCAGTCGCAGTCGCAGTCACGCAGGATGCGTTGCATGTTTTCTGCCAGGAATTTGGTTTCGCATTCGTTTGGATAATGGCAAACGGCAGACGACAGTCCCCCATCCCCATCCCCATCCCCATCCCATTACCCCACTGCAACCAATTTTCGAATACTCTGTCTATGCAGCAGAAATGTTGTTGCGCAGGCTATAAAGTCAGGTGGGTGCCAGGTTACCAGTTAAAGGAGCCGCAGGACTGGGCAGCGGAAGGCAGTTGCGTCTGCCAGGCAGGCAGGTGGCAATGTCGCGTGCTGTTGTCCTGGCGATTTTCAGTCTACAAAGTCGCCACATCGTCTGTCGTCTGTTTTGTGTTAAGAGTTTTTTTTTGTTGTTGTTTTCTATTCGCCTGCCTTGGCAGTTTGCGCCATGGAATGCTAGCCTAGTGAAATGCGGCAGACTCGCTGGCAGGATGAGAGGCAGCTCAAAAGTCTGTGGCATGCGTCGGCACTGTGTGTGCCGGTGTTTAGAAATGGTTACAAAATGCGTAATTAGCGTTATGCAGCAGCATTTTGCCCCTCAATGGGTTCAGCCATACAGGAAGGGGACATGGCGCTGGGGGGGGGGAGGACAGGCTGTGCGTGCTAATGGGTGTCCTTTTGGCAGCCAGAAGTTAGAAATGCTGTTCGTTAGTTGCGTATTATGCGACGCCTAAAGTGTGATGTTTTGGCAAAGCTGGAGAGTGTTGAATTGAATGTTTTTGGCAGGCCATTTACGTATTTATACATCAATTTACTTAATATCGACTTTAAACAGTCGATACAGGAAAACCATTAGAGTTAAAGTCTAAAAATATATTGTAAAATCAAAAGAATTTCACAATAACATTTTTGTGAATTTTAAATAATATTTAAAGTAAAAGTTGAGTTTACCAATTAAATATACATATGTAAGTTTTCAAATAATATTATCTAGAGTTTTTCAGTCCACTCAAGAGCTATTTAAACTTGTTTTCTTCAGCAAACTCTCAGACTGCTCAAAACCAAAGCTATCAGCATAATTTTCTTCCAAATCGTTTTCGGAATTGCCAAAAAATGCAAACTTTAAATCATAGCAATTCGTATTTGCTTTTAATCTGGATACTTTTTGGCTGCTTTTGCCAGGGGCACTACTAGCTATCATTATTTCTGCTTTTTCTTTACTGTTTCAATATCCAGTGTTCTTGTAGTTAAGTTCTTTCTAATTGTTTTTCAAATCAAAAAGTTCACAAAGGGCTATAAAAGCGGCAAACTTCAATATCTTTTTTTTGCCCCCAAAACACAAATGCTAAAATATGTCAGTTTTTGATTTTACGCATTTTGTTTTCCTTCTTACATTTCTTCTGTCTCTTTCTCTCTCTGCTGTTCGCTCCTTTATCTGTTTTGGGGGCCCTTTAATTCATTTTTGTTGAGGAAACCCAACCGAACGTCAAAGCGAGGGCCTTCGCAATTTCCGTTGCCTTATCGAAAACGAATAAACAATAAAAGCAAGCAACTATGCGAAGAATACGTTCCGCAAGAAATCGAACTAGAGATGGGCACAAGTCGTGACTCGTGAGCGGTTGAATTTATGATATTTAATGTATTTTCTTCTGGGGTATTTATTCAACATAGAGATTAAGGGTGCATTGTTATTTTGAGCTCTTTCTTGTGAAGGCATCAATTATTATGTAAAGCGAATTCATAAATTATTGAAATATTAAAATCTAAATAAATTCTTGCAATTTAAAAGAAACAAAAATTACGCATGTGGCCTAATTTGGATGCCAAATTAAAATCACGTTCACATCTCGAATGCCTCTCACACATGCAAAGCAACTTGACAGTCAGTCGGACATTGTCGTTTTGTTGTTGTTTTTGTTTTCTTCTTTTCTGGGCAGTAGACCCAATTTTTATTTTTATTTTTATTGCTTTTACTTTCAACTTACGTGCGACTAAAAGTGCGAACTTGTAGATAGGGTTAGTGACAAGAGGCAGGGGTCACGTGCTAACCCGGAGCAGGGGCAGGGGAGGTGGCTTGGGGGGGGGGGTTGGTGTCCTTTGTCAAGCCACTGAATGGGGATGCCCACCAATGACAGGGTACCCAAGGCAAAGAACTAGTTTTTTTCTTCTCTTTATTTGTGCTTGGATGGGTCGAGTCTCTTTGGTGTGTTTATGTGCAAACTGGCGCCGGACTTTAGTGGCAGTGGCAGTTTCGTCTGGCGAGTCTGGGTAATAAAAATACGCAATGCCGGTTTACGGAATACAGAATACAGAATACGGAATACGGAATTCCTTAGGGGTGGCGCTGGCCCTGGTGGACAACCACATCAGAATGCAATAAATGTTTGAAGTTAACAAAATGTTGCAGGGGCCGAAATGCGACACATACGAGTGTACTATAACTGTTTAAATATGACGCAATGTCCGGGGCAGGGCGTGCAGTGAAGAAGAAGCACAAGCTGAAAAAGTGCTTGAACAGAAAGAAGAAGAGCTGAGAAACGTGCCAGTCAGAGGCACACGCTTAATTTGCTGATTGACATGCATAAATTTCCGGAAAAGCCCGACGACTCGATGGCGGCGACAATGATGCCGCTGCTGCTGATGATGATGGCGATGATGATGTACATCAGGATGTTCGTCATGGGCTGGTTTCGATTGCGAGTTGAGTTTTAATCAGCGGACTTTCGATTTCACATTGCGGTTACACTGCCAACGCCCTCGCCCTCGCCCTCGCCTTCACCCCTGCACTCTCTCTAAAACCGCAGCAATCCAACGGACCCGGCGACCATTTGAACGGACATCCGCTTCGTTTGATTTCCGGCATGTGATTGAGTGCACAACGATTGAAAGTGCGATGCTGGGCGCACCTCCTACTGATGATGACCACGATGATGATGATGATGATGAGGATGTGGATGATGACGATGACGATGTTGACAGGACGTGCAGATCTCATCAGTTAGACATTTGGTATGTGTTGCATTCATAAAGCGATTAGTGCGGAGCGTGTGGCGATTAATTTGCTGACTCTTTTCGATATGCAGGCATGCATAAAAAACCAGTATCGAATTACATTTAGTTTAGCAATTGACAATTTCAAATGCCGAGAGGGTGGAAATTGCAGATGAAAGCGGCGTGTTTAGCATGCGACCAAAAAGCGATTAGTGCAAAAGATTAAAAGCAACATTTTCATATGATATTCGTTGGAAATTAAAGCGGAAAATTGTGCGAATTGATTAATCAATGTAAAATGGAATGAAGCGACTTTTATTACATTATTTGATGGGCTTAAATAATTTGATTTAGCATAATTCGACGAGTAATGTAGACTATTTGGCATGAAATGCGAATTTGTATTATCAATCAAAATGAAACACGGAGGACAAACAATTTATAAATATAACTACGAAACAAGCTTACGATTGGCAATTACATTCGTTAAATTGAGATACATAGTTTTTGAATTTACGAATAATTCTGAATGTTAATGAAGGTAAGAGGGAGAGGGATCATGAGAGAGAGATAAAGAGCCCCAGCAACTAAGGCATAGAAGAAAAAAGATATTAACCTATGAAAAACAATTTTAAAGTTGATAAGATTAGGATAAACTTAATAAGAATATCATTATTACACAGTTCTTTGGAGTTATTTATTGTTTTATTCATGAACCTATTAAGCTGCTCTTTTTAAACGACTAAACAACGTTTTGTTTATGGGGCTATAGTTCTATTGACAATTTGTGACACAAATAAGATACGGTTAGAATTTCATTAAAAAACTACAAATATTTTCATTTTGAATTTGATTGTGAATAACTATGCTTAAGTTTTCTTACTCACATTAACAGTCCTTCTGTTTTCGCCTTATTATCTTTCTCTCTCTCTCTCTTTCTCTTTCTCTTTCTCTTTGACTTGCCATCTCTTTCTGCTTCAGTGAAATGCATAACTGCCTGACTTTGTGGCGCAACTTTCAAGTCCTGTGCATCCTGTGCTGTGGCGCCGCCTTATAGCTTTACGATACCATTCGACTTAAGGGCCTATCAACAGCTTGCGTTGTAGTTAAAGTTTCGCCATTTTTAATTACCATGGCAGCGAGCAGTGAGCGGTGTGAAGTGAGCTTAGACTATCGCCAACTTAGCCAGCTCATAATAAGTGCTGGCAGGAACAGCAACAGCAACAGCTTCGTCTCTATGGCTTCCGTTATGACTTCCATCATTGGCATTTGGTATGCTATCATCATTGCCAACTAGCTGGCAACTGGCACGTTAGGGTTTTCATTACCCAGACCCTCCCAGTTTACAGTTACCAGATACCAGATCCCAGATCCCAGATCCCACATCCCATATCCGCAGCCGCGCCGCACTTCATTTGAGTCTTTGAACTGCAAATAGACAACGTGTTTGGGTCTGAATTGGGTTTTGGTACAGTATGAAGGATTGGCGCTGCTGCTCCAGCTGCTGAGGCTTGGGGTTAAAGTTGGGATGGGTGTCGTCTGCTTTTCACTTTTCACATTTCCATCATCAACCTTTGTCGACTTTGCTTTCGTTTTTGCTGTATTTGCATATCAAATTAAAAGCGCCCGAGTAATTTTAGCGCTTTCACAGAGCTATCGCAATGGTGCAGGGTGTGGAGGCTGCCGTTTGTGGGTGGTAGAGTAGCGGAAACGGAAGTTTGCATAACCGTCCCAGCCGCCCGCCATCAACATGGCGCGTTTTTCCGGCACATTGTCTGATGAGCCACCCGCAGCTGTGAAATAAATAAAATACACGTTAGGATGGTTGCATTTAAAAGCTATAATTAAAAAGCGACCAAACAGCCAGACAAACCGACTGACAATCAGACAGACAGACAGACAGACAGACAATCAGACACTATATAGGAATACAGCTAGACGAGGTCTGCTTTCGGCCTGCACTTGCTGTAAAATATTCAAATGGCGCGTCGACATACAAAATGGCGCATAGACGTGTAAAAACAGTTAGTCCACACATGTGTGTACGCGCGTGTGTGTGTGTGTGTGTGTGTGTGTGAGAGTGTTGAATTTTATTTGTTTGAGTCGCAGTCGCTGCTGGTCCGCGTGTCTGCTTGTGTCTATGCATTTTAAAGCACTGTGCGGCAACAAAATCACGTCGTCATCGTACAGCCGACAAATAGTTGCGATTATGTTATCGATAGTGTACAGTTGCCTTGCGATAAATGCAATTCAAATTGGTCGACAAGTTAAAGATCATTATTATTATAATCAATGTTAATTTGTTGTTGTTTATTGTTCTTATTAATGGTGTTGCTGATTATTTTCATTATTTGTGCACAAATTGTGGTTGCAATAATTATTTATTGAAAAACAAACAATTCCACTGAATTAAATACCTATAATTTTGGTATAATAATTGTGCATCCAAAATATAATAGGCAAATATTTAAAGTACGTGAAATTATGTTTCTACTACCTTAATGATTTTAGTTTCAATAGTAGTTTTAATTAGTAGTATGAGTCTAACTATGTAACGTTCTTAATAAAATATGAAGGAAATCTTTTGACTTATCCTTAGGTACAGAAATATGAGAGCGTTTAGCTTTTTCGCATATGCCATAGTATATGTATAGTATAGTTTTTCTCTATGCCTTAGATCCTTTTGCTAGCTCTACTCGCATTAGAGCTAAATCTATGCCTGCTTGTCGCCTGGCTGGCTGACTGTCAGCTGCGGCTTTCTGTGGCCATGGGGAGTGGGAGCTTTATTATTCAAGATTATCCTGCGGGTATTGAAGTGCTCCGTGTGCGTATTCCCCATTACCCCATTTGCCGACATCGATGACATGTTTGTGTCGCCAGCATGTCTGGAACGAACTATAACAGACCTCAAGCTGCCTGCCTCCTGCCCCCTGCCCCCTGCCCCCTGCTCCTGCCTCTTGACTCTGCCCCAAGGCGCGGCGCCCGCAGCTTTAGCCGTGGATGCGAAGATGCTTTTATGTTGAGGCAGTTGCTGAGTCTGCTTTGAGGTTTTAGTTACATAATTTGATTAGTTGCGCAGATTTTGAGCCCATCATCATAAATATTTGAAGCTTGTCTGAGGCAACTAGCGAGATTTATTTACTGATTATAGACACAATGATTTATGAACTGCCTGACTGTCTGTCTAGCATTGTAGTATCTGGCTGTCAGGGGAGCGTGTGATTAGCCCTGACATGTTATGTCAATTTTCCAAATCATTTTCTGCGCTCTGCAAATCAAACAACCGCCCGTAAAATCCTTTAAAACTTGCCCCGAACAGCGTTCTTTCATTAGGCAAACAATGGCGTCGACGTCGC
Organism: Drosophila flavopinicola; assembly: GCA_035042425.1. Classification (NCBI taxonomy): domain Eukaryota; kingdom Metazoa; phylum Arthropoda; class Insecta; order Diptera; family Drosophilidae; genus Drosophila; species Drosophila flavopinicola. The sequence goes on along the minus strand of JAWNLL010000452.1, from coordinate 5,005,469 downwards.
TCTGATGGAATTAGTTTTATTTTTTGGAAGGCATCCATTTTTTGGCCACTGCTCGTGCAAACCATTTAAAACGCAGATTGTCATCCATTAAGAGATTAGAAATTTTCAAGGGTGTTTTTTTTTGGTTTGTCTCTGTGTGTGTGTGTGTGTGTGTGTGTGTTTTTGCCTTTGTCTCTGCTGCGCTTCGAATGGCATGAGTTTTGCAAACAGTCGCAGGACACAAACACACACGTCCGCAGGACGACCAAACGCTGGGTCGTAAAAAAAACCCCGCTCGTTGGGCAGCTAGGAAGGAGCATCAGCAAGTTTCACATAAAAATCACTTCAAATGTCATATTACGATGCTTGGGGATGGCCAGGACAATTGCCATCGAATTCGTATCGGAAAATTGAAATCTGTGCGAGTTCTTGTCTCCTACGAGTCGGACCAACGTATAAGTTTTGCTTGTTCGGGGAGGTGGAATCACCCATCCATATAATACATATGCTTGACGTAATCCTTTCTGCCTGGCAATGTGCAGCACTTTGTCCTCAGCTTGTTCACAGGATTTTCGACAAATTTTGTCTGTTTTGACTTTGTTGTCGCTGCTGCTCTTGTTGTTGTTTCAAATCATTTTCAATTGCTTGACCATAGGAAATGGGTGCTCATATTTTAAGTAGTGGCAAGCAGCAAGGAAACTTCTTGCTTACTGTTGTTACGCTTCAACAAAGCTGCACGAAAGAGTTAACTCCGCAGCAAATAGAAGACGGCAAGGACAGACAACCAGACAGACAGACAGACAGACAGACAGACACATGTCCATACGAGTGTGCAACAAAGAGCTTATTGTTTGTGCCGCCGGGGTGAGTTTAAGTGGAATGCTCCTTGAATGCTGCTTGAAGTGTAATTGCATTAGCAAAGTGGCTGCTAAACTTTAATTATATTCATGTCAATGTCAGCAGACCAGAAGCGAGCATTTAAATTTGCGACAACTAACATACATATCGATATTGCACCGGAATTTGTTATCGGTATGAATAATCATATGAATAATACTAAATCGTATTGTATTGCTAAGTAGATCTGACAACATTTTTTAAAAGAAATGGATTATCTTATCGTAAGTGTATTATAGACTAAGATTATAAGCAAATAATATCATATTAATTGTTCTTAATTGAAAACAGATTTTATTTATTTGTATTTACTTGTTTATTTGTCTAATTACTTAGTTCGTTATATATATTTATTTACTGTCGACTAATGATGACTAAAAATGAACAAATACTTACATACATATATGAGATATTTAAACGCTCATAAAGCCTAATTAGTTACCCTTAAAAATATTACTTGTTGAAATGGCGCCAAAGGCAGCTGCCAAGGACGTCACAAAGCATTTCGCTCAAATGACGCAGTCTGAAATATGTTAAAACACAAGAGTATGCTCATACTAGTACATAAAGTATGAACATATAGCCGCTGGCATGTGTGGAGCGTTTTTATTTATTGTTAACAAGTTTTAGCAAACAAATTGTATTTTTTGCTGTTATGTTTAGTTGCCGTTGCCAGCAGCAACATTTGCAGTGTGCTCTTTGTGCGCTAAAAGCTCGTTTGATGTTGCTATAGTTTTTTATGCATCTTGCACATTTTGTTCTTGCTAATTGTGTGTGCTGGAATTAGGCAAAAGCTTTTAAGTTTGCGTCGCTCTCGCTCTCGGTCGTACACTCTGTTTTGATTTAATAGTGCATTCAGTTATCTCTTTAATAGCTTGTCAATATCCATACGCAAAACGCTGGTCGCCTGGCGCACAACTTTTCTTTCCCGGCAGCCATATAAAATGCGTTTACCGTTACCGTTGGCTCCCCTGCTGTGTGTGTGTGTGTGTGTGTATACTTTTAGTTTTCATCATGAATTTTCGAGAAAGTTTTCGCGCGCGCTTCGCTCAAATTGCAGCTGAAGCAGAAGTGGGAGCTGCGGCAGCAAAGTTGTTATCGCCATTGCCGTTGCCGTCGCAGTCGCCGTCTTACTTATCTTGGCATAAAATTTGCTTCCACATGGCAGTCAGTTTGCTTTGGTTGTTTTCCTCGTTGTTGTTGTTGTTGCTGCTGGTTTTTTGTTCCATCTCCTCTGTTTTCTTGTCAACTTACTCTTGTTAACGGCTCTTTGCCTGACGTTCGCGCTCTCATTCGCATTCCCGTTCCCTTTCCCGTTCCCGTTCTCATTCTCCTGCCCGTTTGTTTTGTTAGGTGGTACCATTTTAATATGTCCCTAGCCGCGCGAAATTGCTCAAGACATGTTTGTTTTTAAACAGATTACATTATTTTATGAACGCATTTCGTTGCCTTTGCCTTTGCCTTTGCCATTGCCTGTTTCTGCTGCCGTTGATAATATGCAAAAACTTGGCAAACAATAACACGCACCCACAAAACCAGCAAATGCTACTAAAAAGTTACACACACACACACACACACACACAAACACATACGTCATACATGTGGAGAAAAGCTCTCAGCTTGCGCAAACATTGCCTGGGAATATTGCCATAAGTTTCATCGACAAATTAATGATGAGTAACCATAAACATGCATTACATAACAAAACAAAACGCGAATAATTTAACGGCGCATCAGGGCTGTTGGGTGGGGGGGAGGGGAGGAGAGTAGGGACTGCTGCGGTGGATTGCTTTGTTTAGCGGCAGTTTCTATTGTCGTTTACTCTGTGATGCTTACTGTAAAGTTCATTTCACACACGACTCGCATTAGCTTTGAGTTGCACTTGAGCGCTGTTCTTGCCGGGTGACAAGATTGTCAAAGCCATTTTGCTTAATTCTAATCATGCATATAAATATTAAAGTTTTTTTCTAATTTAGTTTTTAGCTTTTAATTCAGAAGATCTATATAAATACCTCGATGAGTTAGGCAAACAGTAAGTTAACTGTAAATTGTCGTTGGTGCACCAACAAGCAATGCAAAGCGAAGAAGCGCAAAACAAGATTACAAATATTCAATGCATACTTATTTGTGTAGCTGTTACAGCTTACCTGTGCAGATTTCCTTTCACGCTCATTCGCATTCACATCAATACATACATATGCTATGTATTCATGCTCAACGTGAAGAAATAGTCAGAATGGAGGACAACTGAGTGTATGTATGTATGTTCCGTCTTATTGAAATAAGAAATGCCTGTGCTAGATTGCAAATGCCCATAACTTTATCAAATTGTATCCGATGTTCGATCCCAAGATCTATTTGTTCGCAGCTTTCCCTCTTAATTTAAGGTTGATGCTGAAACTGGGAAAGGCTTCTAGATCTCCAATGAAGTATTTGTAGTTTTGTGCATATTTCAACTGCGTTTCTGCTGTCATTGCTCATGTTCTATCAACTTTCCAGCAGCAGACAGTTAACAATGCATGCCATGTGCAATAGTATAGCCTCGCATTTCTCTTCTGCACACAGACACCGAGACAAACATCAATGTCAATTGTGTTGCCTTGTCGCCTGGGCTAGTTCACACTCGCATTCCACTTACCTTACCGTACCCACTTTCAGCCCGGTGCTCGGTGCTCGGCGCTCGTCATCTAATCCCATACCGACGCACTCCAGACGCTTTACACGTGCTCCATGCCATTCAAGTGGCTGCAACCGGCAACAGCTCCTTGGCATAATCGCTCAACAACAGAGCGGAGAGTGAGAGAGAGTTGGAGGCAGGGGGGAGGGTGGAGGGTGGAGGGGGTCCAGGTGGAGAAAAGGAGCAGCTAAGACATTTTATCTGTGCCTTTGCGTTGCCGGCGCGTTCCGTTGCGGATGCGAAAGCCTGTTGATGCTTTTACCATTTGTTAAGTGCTGCTTGTTGCTCCAGCTGTCGATGCTGAGGTCAACGCTGCAGGTGCTGCTTTTCCACCTGTCGTTTGCCTTCTCTGCTGCTTGCTGCCTGCTGCCTGCTGCCTGCTGCCTGTTGCTGTTGCTATTGGTTATGTACCCAGACATGCAGCAACGAATTGAGGGCGCCTCACTCTCTCGACATACATACATACGTACATCAGGGCCGACACTGAGACTTTCTGTGTGTGTGTCTTGGAATTTGCACTCGGATTTTTCGACTTACTACTACGTGCCATGGCATTTGCTTTTAGTTGCGCTTTGCGCTATGCGCTAATCCTAAGTAACTGTTGTTTGTAAAATCGACTGCAAACAGCAACAGGAAAACACACACACATAGTATCTAAAGTCACTGCAAAGTTTACAAACGCAGCTAACTTCATGTTTGAGGTGCAATTCAGTCAAAAGTTTTGCGAGTCAAAAATGTGCTTGCACAAATATCGTTGCATACGTCCAGGCGACACGGTAAATTTGCCGTCTTTCTATACACTTTGCAAAATGGGTATGGCAAATGTGAGTATTAAATTGAGAACCAGCTTTGAAAAAAACTTTGGAAGTTAAATCTACTCAACAATTTAATAATCTGTGGACATATTTCTATATTGTATAATATCTCACTGCACTGATTAAAATGTTGAAAATGAATGAGAAAATAGTTGCATACTTGAATTAAATAAAATAAATTATAAATTTAATTATTGTCAAGAGAAATATATATTTTATATAGCTAGGAATTTGTATACGAAATATTTCTATGATGCTGATGTTTTATTTGGCATATATTGATAAATAGAGTATCGCCTAGTTACTGCCGAATTACTTGAATATTTTGCCATTCGGATTTGATACAAAAAATGAAGAAGAAGAGGAAGAAGAGAAGCTGTCCTGACGGATTGCTGAAGCTAAGGACAGGAGCAACATCAGCAGCTTAAAAGTGCATTTCTCAGTTACACCAGATGGCAATTTGTGTATGCTCCTCTCAAATTACACGTTTATATCTGTATCTGTGTCTGTCTCTGTCTCTGCATCTGTATCTCTATCTGTATCTGCATCTGTAATGGTGTCTGGTGCTCAATCGGTGTATTAATGCCAAAAGCTTTCGGGGTGTTGCCAGCGACTATTTGAAAAATGTGCATTGCATGTTAGCGATTTACCCTTTTTCGCATTGATGGTCGTTTCGGTTTTGTTTACAAGTTGAGCGAGTTGAGTTGTTGCATTCCCGAACATACAAATTGTCAAGGTGCCAAGCGCCAAATGCACTGCGGATTATTTCCATTGAGATGCGATCGTCAGGGTGGGGGCGGGGCAGATGGGTGAACATCAATATCTATTTGCTGGAGTGCATTTGCGAAAAGTTACTCAAATAATGTGCAATGGCATTTTTGGTGTGGTAAATGTGAATAAATCGCTTTGATAATACCCGAACGTTTGTCTTACTCACTATGCAAAGAAATCAACGTTGAAGAATGATGGATGCAGCCAAAGGTGGAAGCCCTTAACTTTAAATATAAAGCAAAATAGCAGAACTTAAACGAAATTCGCTGTTATTTACATTGGGTTTTAGCTAAAATTTAACCCGTTATTTTATGCAAACATCTTGCTAATAACAGCAAATACTACCTGCTGTTTACATAAATCAAATTTCCTTGCCGCAAACCGCAAACGAAAGCGCGCAATGTCTGTAAGCTAATTACATTTTGTATGCCAGCGATTTCAATTAATTTATATGTATTTATTATACTCTTTTCGAAGAAAATAGTATATTAAGTTTGTCCTGAAGTTTGTAACGCATAGAAGGAAGCGTCTGAGACCCCCAAAAGTTACTGCCAATATGCTTATAAAAAAAAAACAAATTGATCTAGCCATGTCCGTCTGTCTGTCTGTCTGTCTGTCTGTCTGTCTGTCTGTCTGTCTGTCTGTCTGTCTGTCTGTATGTATGCAAACTAGTCCCTCAGTTTTTGAGCTATCGCGATGCAACTTTGCACAGACACTTATTATTCAAGGGGACAGCACATTGGTCGGAGCCGGCCGGATCGGACCACTATATCTTATAGCTGCCATACACCTCAAAGTCGGCTTTGGCCATAAATCCGATGTTTTCAAAGCAATTGCCTTAAATTTCCTTGTACACTTGAACATCCATATAACTCATCGATGGGTAAAATCGCAAATCGAATTGAGTCATAAACAGCGAAGATATGCGTCATTAAATATTTTGAAAAAACAGGTGCATATGAGCAAACAAAGTCAAGCGCAAGAAAGCTTTTGATAGTCTGAGCAAACAAAGTCAAGCGCAAGAAAGCTTTTGATAGTCTGCTCTTCAAGGTATTTTGCCACCGATCATCAAAACGGTTTGTGGCGTATGGCGTAAAGAGCCGCGCTAACGAACGCATGTTTCGCAAGTTCAAGTTCGAGCCTCGGCGGCGACTGATTGTTAATTTAATACTTTTTTCTTTTTCTTCCTTCCAAATATATAACTGTAATCAAATTAATTTGCTTCCAATAGCTTAGAACAAAAACAATGCCACGCGAAAAAACAAATGCTGACAAACGCGAGTTGCAGGTTGCAGGAAAACAAAAGAAGGAAATTTGTAACAGTCGGCTCTTCAAGCAATTTTGTCAGCGATCATCGAAACGGCTTGTGGCGTAGTGGGTAAAGTTGCGAACTGGTGAGCGAGAGGAACCGGTTTCGAAACCAGCGGCGACTGGTCATTTATTTTCATTTATTTTTTGTTATTCTTCTTTTCAAATATATAATAACTGTAATCAAATTCATTTGCTTTCAATGGCTTAGAACAAAAACAATGCCACGCGAAAAAACAAAAGCTCAGTATAAATCGAGTTTGTTAGCGATTCTTAAAACTGCTTGGTGTAAGCAGTACAAAGCAAAACAAGAAAGCTTTTGACAGTCTGCTCTTCAAGGGATTTTGTCAGCGATCATCAAAACGGCTTGTGGCGTAGTGGGTAAAGTTGCGAACTGGTGAGCGAGAGGACCCGGGTTCGAAACCAGCGGCGACTGGTCATTTATTTTCATTTTTTCTTATTCTTCTTTTCAAATATATAATAGCTGTAGTCAAATTCATTTATTTTCAATTTCCTAAATTGTTTCTAATTTTTTTTTTTCATACATAAAGTAGCTTTAATAGAATAATTCAAAAGAAAAATTTAAATTCATTGGCAAAACCAATGACACGCGAAAAAAAATATGGATCTCAAATTCTGAATATAAGCTCTCGTATGTTCAGATTAAGTTTTATGACAATTCAATTTCCGACAGGACAGCGGCCTTGAAAGGTATAAGAGCAACAGGCACAAAATTTGGTATGTATATTGTAGTATACATATGTAATGTAGTTTTGACTTTTTGGAAAAACTGAAACTTGTATATTGTTCAATTCGGTAGCACTTATGAATGCTAAGGGACGCGTCCACGAGCTGCGGATAGTGAAACGTCCCTGTTTACATGAATACCTTTATATATTTTATTTTATATGTAGGGGTATATGTATGCGACATTAATATCTGCGAATTAAATAAGCAGTCACGGAAAAATAGTAAAAATTGCTTTAAGGTTCGAAAAGAGTATTTAATCTTCGGCACGCCGAAGATAATCCTTCTCCACTTGTTTTAATTGAATTTCTTTGCTTTCATTGCGGCCTGCTGCTTATTGCTTAGTGAGTCGTTTGATTGATACAAATGTAAGAAAAACGCTGCAAAGTCAACCGAGAAACTTGGAACACACACACACACACACACACACACGGAGGCCATGACACATGTTCTGCTTTACAAAGAAACAAGGTCACACAGGTCGGGGGTGCTCCCCAGGCGTCGTCACGCAAAAAACAAGGAAGAAGAGAAAGGTCGAAGGTGGCTTTGAGTGCTGCTGCAGCTCCTTGGCTCCTTGGCTCCTTTGGGTCTGGCTGCCTGCCCGACTGCGGCAGTATTGGGTTAATTAATTTCTCTGGCCTTGCTCAACAAAATATATATTATACTACACATACATATTGAAAATGGAGCAAATCGGCTTTTGAGAAAGTTGCCAGTGTTTGCCAAAAACGTACAAAACGCCCCATCAAATGGGCGTGGCCAGCTAGAAAACTCTACTAATAAATTACAACACAAAAGTCAATAAAATCACTGTATTCATTATAGGTACACATATACACATTGATCTGTGTGTGTGTGTGTGTGTGTTTGTGCTTGTGGTAATTTAAAGCTTTGCGCCAGTTCTTGGGGGTTTCGGGGCGTTGCCATACCCTTGACTTTTGCTCCATCAAGGACATGCTCAGGCTTCGTCGCCTCAGTAGCATTCCAAATGAATTAAATAAATTGAACACATTTACGTAATTTGCTTAGCTGCATGTTGAACATTTTCTACATTTTTTTGGAAATGTCCCTTAATTTACATGGCTCTTTTTCTCCCTAACCCCTCTTTCTATCTCTGCCATTGTCCGGCTTATCCGATTTTTTTATGGTTCCGTAGTAGCACGCCATGAGCGTAAAATAACAATCTTATGCCAATAATGTTCCAACAGAGGAATGTTTAAAAATTTCAAATCAAGCGTCAGTTAGAGTAAAATATACTTATACATCAATGCCATTGGACCAAGATTTATTTTCAATAGTACATTAAAACGATTCTTAGAAAATTAGTGCTAGTCTTATAATAAGTATTAGTCACGATGGATAGACGTAGTTTGCCCTGAAGGACAAGTGGCGGTATGCATATTGCGCGCTGAGAAGAATTGTGTTTGCAAAGACAAAGATTGGGCAAATGAAAATGTGAAAGCAATATAATAAATGTGTTTTTAAAAGCACAACCTGCGATATTAAATGCCGTCTTTTTATTTTTATATATTTGAAATATAATCATACCATTTGTATTGGTAGTGAAGGTTAGCAGCTTGTGCACAGGGTATCGCTCAATTGCAATTCGTGTTCAAAAATATTTAAAATTCGAAGATGACAAATGTATATTACAAAATATATTTAAAACCTTTTAAAGCATTGAAGCTTCTTTGTTCACTCATTCAGCTCGTTATATAATTGGGAAATTTGCTCACAATGAAGCTCTAAAAGTGTCCAATGAAATATCAATCAAGATAATATGTACACACACATCGATGCCATTGGGCCAAGATTTGTTTTTAAATGTATATTAAAACGATTTTTGGAAAATGCGTATTAATCTTATAAAAGGTGTTTGCAACAATTATCAATTAGCTTCCGTTGCATAATTTATTTCGTTTAGATAAGTTATGTAACCATCTATTGGAAAATGTATTACAAATGCATTTTGTATGTGGACAGTGCAATTTCCATCCGAATCGAATGAAATGTTCCGATTATTTTAAACGCCTGAGAAGTGGCGACACTTTTAATATCCGTAAGAATACTAATTAAAATTTGGCTTATAAAAGACATCTGTTTTCGTGTTCTTAATTCCAGTAGTCGTTCAAAATGCATTTCGGACCGTACCTTATTGTTGCAATTTTTGCTACACTGTGCATGTCAGTATCCTCATACATGGGAGTTTGCCCGGATGGAACACATGCAGTATGCGAAAACCCCCCAGGTAGCGACGGCAGGTGTTATTGCCCAAAAGTAATAAATAAATTGTGAATGTGAAATCTATTTAATAAATATGGTACGTCTCATGGCGTTTATATTGGTATTGATGTCCTGCAGATTTTGTACAATATTTAAGATGCAAAGGTTAGAAAAGTATATTTCAAATTCAAAACCTTTTAAAGCATTGAGGCTTCTTTGTTGACTCATTCAGTTCGTTATCTGATTGGCAATTTGCTCACAGTGATGCTCTAAAAGTGTCCAATGAAATATCAGTCAAAATAATATGTACACTCACAACAATGCCATTGGGACAAGATTTGTTTCTAATAGGATATTAAAACGATTTTTAGAAAATGCGTCTTAATCTTAAACAAGGTACTTGCAACCATTATTAATTAGCAACGGTTGCATAATGTATTTCGTATTAGGTGAGTTAAGTAACCATCTATTGGAAAATGTATCACATATGCATTTTGTATGTGGAAAGTGCAGTTTCCATCCAAATCAAATTAAATGTTCCGACTATTTTCAACGCCTGACAAATGGCGACACTTTAAATATCCATAAGAATACAGATTAAAATCTGGCTTATAAGAGACATCAGTTTTCGTGATATTCATTTAATTGTGATTCAAATGTATTTGATATCGTTCATTATTTTAGCCGTTTTTGCTACACTGTGCATGTCAGTGCATGAGATGCAGTGCCCTGTAGGACAAAAGTACATATGTCTTGATTTTCGTTGTGGTTGCTTGCCAGAAGATAGGGAAAATGCAGATTTGAAAACAATTTAATAAATGTGTTATTTAAAGCACAGCTTGCAATATTATATGAAGTATTTTTATTTTTATATATTTGAAATGTAGTCATCGGCATTAAATCAATGAAGCTTTTTTGGTGACTCATACACATATTTGTTGAAACTTTTGCTATATATATAAATAACTTTTGGATGTGAAGACAATTTAATAAATGTCTAATTGCCGCCTTTTGAATAATTCATTTGTATCTGTTTTTTGTTCTTGTAATAGCAGCGTTTTTTTTTAGCAGTGAAGGTCAACGACCACCAACAACAATATATAAAATCGAAAGCAGTTTTAGGCTTTTGTCCTTGCTGTCCTCTGGTGAAAATGGTCCCTAACGATGCGCGTAATTTGATGGCAGGAAGCTTCTACTTCATTTAGAGTCGTTTTGGCACTGCCGTTAAATGTTGGTCGGGCTTTAGCTAATACTTAGTGCAGAGTGTTCGGTTAGATAATAACTTCAGTGGCTATTTTCTAACAAATTAGCTTTGAATGAAAAATAAATCAGTTCAAAGCTTTGGGAGATATGCAAGCATTATTAAAATTAGTAGACTGAAATGAAATGCTGCTTAGAGCCTAGGCGGCAAAGCAAATACGGTACGTTGTCTCTAGCCGATAATATGAATATTAAGAACTATCTATTTTATGCATCATTTAAGAACTAAGCTGAATAATTAAAAATGGATAAAGCTTAAGCTTTAAAACCAATGCTATAACAGTTTTTAAATCAATTATTTTATTATATTAGCTGACAACTTTGTTTATTGTAATGAAAAATAATACAAAACAGTCGCCTATAATATTCAAACAATCTGTAGAGGTCTATGCGATTTGATTGCGCTTTTATATACCCAAAGACGACATCCGTTCATCTAATCGCTGCAGGCCATTTAAAACTGTAAAGTTTCCATCTACATTGGACAACTGTAACACTCTACATACACTTCTAAGGAGCGTTAGCAAATGACGATGGAACTAAACAGACCTAAAAGCTCAACAAATTTTTGAGTTTCTCGTACCGGAAATTGCTCGGGATTGTTCTTAATTTGCCAGACAACAACGTTGAGCCGATGGCTTTGCTTCTATTGTTGTTGCTGTTATTGTTGTTGTTGCTGACCACATGCTTGAGATGGCATCTGTTCCAGCTCTACGCCCCCAAAAACGCACACACACACACACGCACACATGCATGTGTAGCTGTAGAGTTTTGAGTGATGCACACATGCGGAGATAATTTGTTAGTTGGTTGACTCGGGCGAGCTGCATTATGTTATATCCCTAAAGGACCCTAAAGGCTTCTGCTGCCAATGTGCGTAATGCCGTCGCCCAACTTTTCACACTGCATTGATGACGACAGACAGACAGACAGACAGACAGAGCACAAAGTTCTCTATGTTCACTGCCCAGCGGCTTTTGTCGCATGTTTCCAGCTTGATGAGCTAAAAAAGTTGCACACCACTGCTTTTCGAGTTGTTAACACTTAAAAGGCAGAGTGAGAAGCAAACAGCTAGTTGTGGACAGGGAAATAATCTTGAAAAGCAAATGCATTGAAATACCCTGTAATTTCACACTTTAAAATTCTATATTTAATTTAATTGTCGAACAAGAAAGTTATATAAGTATTAAAATATGATTATTATGTCAATAATCCGTTTTACACACTTGATAAATATTACCATACCAAATTTCGTTTTCTGCTTTAAATGAAGCACGTGTTAGGGATCTTACACATTTCTTCTAATTTCTTTCCGCCACATTGTACTATTAAAATCCATAACGAATGAATGTTCAAGTACAATATATATAGTTTTCCTCTTCCTGAAATGAATTTAGTACTGATTCAAAATGCATTTGAGAGCGTACATTATTTGCGCAGTTCTTTCTGCACTGCAGTGTACTGTGACTGTACAGAGGACTCCAGAATTGTTCCAGGGTATCTAAAATTAAATCAAACACTTGTTTTTGCATGTATCACATCAATAAATTGAGAATGTGCAAACAATTTAATAAATGTGTTATTTAAAGCACACCTTGCAATAATAATTGCCGTCTTTTGAATATTTCAATGTTACCTTTTTCTTGTTTAACCAGCTGAAATGTACAGGGTATCTCCTAAAGCAATGCATCAAAAACAATTTGAAATATTCAAAGATCTTTTGAAAAGGGGATACAAATATATTCTTAATAGGAAAGTTAACGAAGAATTTAAACTATCTATTGATCTCATTTGACTCATTATTTAACTGTCCAATTTTATGCCAATTACAGTCTTACATAGGAAATTTTAAAATATAATGTCATTAACGATAACGATAACTGATACATCAATGCCATTGGTCCAAGATTTGTTTTAAATAGGGTATTACCTCGATTCTTGGAAAATTCGTTGCTACCTAAAATAAATAGATTAAAGTCAAATACAATCTCCATCCAAATCAAATGAAATTTTCCGTACATTTTATACGCCTGAAAAATGGCAACACTTTTAATATCCATAAGAATACTGTTTAAGATCTTTCCTATAAAAGACATCTAGTTTCGTGTTCTTCATTTAAGTTGTGATTCAAAATGTATTTCATAACCTTCCTTATCTTAACCATTTTTGCTACACTCAGCATGTCAAGATGCCCTCCAGGACAAAAATGGTATTGTCCTTTAAAACCAAGGCTCAAGTGTCATTGCGCGAGGAGAAGATTTTAAAACAATTTAATAAATGTGTTATTTGAAGCATCCTGCAATATTATATGGCGTCTTTTTATTTGTATATACTTACTGTCATAACATTTCATATGTAATCATAGTATTTATACTCTGATACCGAAGGTACTCATAGTATATTGGTTTTGTCGAATGTCCGTCAGGCCGTCCGTCTGTCCGTCTGTCCGTCTGTCCGTCTGTCCGTCTGTCCGTCTGTCCGTCCGTCCGTCTGTCTGTCTGGATGAACGCGCGTATTTCCGAAACGATATTAGATAGACTCTTGAAATCTTTTGCGTTATGATTATAGCTATCTGCTTCAGATCAAGTTTATTCCAAATTTATGCCACGCCCACTGGGAGGCTGGCAAATCGATAACATGTCGATACACCTCAAATCACAAATCGATTAAACGTGAATAACTCCCACAATTTTGAAGCTAGAGTAATCAAATTTGGTAGGTATATTGCTGGTGACCTCCCGAAAAAATTGGATCCTAGGTTAATCGGCCACGCCCATTATTACGCCCACCTAGCCCCCTCCAAAATTAATTTGAAATGCTTATATCTCCCGCAGTTTTAGAGCTAAAGTCACCATATTTGGAATATATATTACTGGTGACGTCCTCTACAGATTACAGAAACAAAATTTCGACCACGCCCACTCCCGCCCCGTAATCGCGAAAATCGATATACATGAATGCACAATTCGATAACACGTGTATATTTCCCGCAATTTTGAAGCTAGAGTCCCCAAATTTGGAATTTAGACTAGGGCTGACCAGCCCAAAAGATTGCGTCCTGGATTTTCCGGCCACGCCCACTGGAACGCCCCCCAGCCACCCCGCCCCCACGAAACACGGAAGCCTATATCTCGCACAGTTTAAGAGCTAGGGCCACCAAAATTGGAGGATAAACTTATTGTCAGCCCCCCTAAAGATCGGCAAAAAATTTTGGGGCCCCGCCCCCTCCCGCCCCCAAAAATCGCGAAAATGTATATCTTCCACCGTTTTAGAGCTAGAGTCACCAAAATTGGAGGATAGACTTATTGTCAGCCCCCCTAAAGATCGGCAAAAAATTTTGGGGCCCCGCCCTCCCGCCCCCAAAAATCGCGAAAATGTATATCTTCCACAGTTTTAGAGCTAGAGTCACCAAAATTGGAGGATAGACTTATTGTCAGCCCCCTAAAGATCGGCAAAAAATTTTGGGGCCCCGCCCCTCCGCCCCCAAAAATCGCGAAAATGTATATCTTCCACAGTTTTAGAGCTAGAGTCACCAAAATTGGAGGATAGACTTATTGTCAGCCCCCCCAAAGATCGTCAAAAAAATTTGGGGCCACGCCCCCTCCCGCCCCCAAAAATCGCGAAAATGTATATCATCCACAGTTTTAGAGCTAGAGTCACCAAATTTATAAGATAGATTTCTTGTCACGCCCTCTAAAGATCGGAAAAAAATTTTTGGGGCCACGCCTCCTCCCGCCCCCAAAAATCGCGAAAGTTTATATCTTCCACAGTTTTAGAGCTAGAGTCACCAAAATTGGAAGATAGACTTCTTGTCACCCCTCTAAAGATCGGAAAAATTTGGGGCCACGCCCCCTCCCGCCCCCAAAAATCGCGAAAATGTATATCTTCCACAGTTTTAAAGCTAAAATCACCAAATTTGGAAAATAGACTTCTGGTCACCCCCTCTTAAGATCGACCACGCCCCTCCAGTCCCCAAAAACTTGGAAGGCCGATTTCGGGTCACCCAAACACCAGCAAAAATGTTCTGTTCACTTGCTTTCAGCTGTTCTGAAAATGGTATCAGAGTATTACGCAGTCGGCTCCGCCCGACTGCAACGTTCTCACTTGTTTTATTATACTATTAATTTCCACAAGGAATGAGCATTTGGAATCTTACATAATTTTTGCAATAGGTTCGCTGATGTCCCGTTGGGACACTAGGAGTCTGTACAAAATAAAAAAATAAAGTATACCCAGACAAGTGCCTCAAGAACCGATTTGTAAAAAACTAATACCAAGTTACCCTATATTCATCCTTATAATTAGGGTATTTCATATGCTCAAGTGGCAGAGCATTCCAGGCGTCGCATATCAACTGAACAGTCAGTGCTCATTAAGTCGTCTGCTTGGGCACCTTTGCTGCACACACGCACACACATACGCACACATACACACACACACGGACACGGACACGCACACAGGCGTAAAGTGAAGGTTTTGTCACATTTACACCTATTTGCACTCCCTGCTGTACAATAAATATGTGATGGCAAATCCGCTTTGATCCCTTCTGCAGCATTGTCGCCAATGTTGCGTTACGCCACCTCTGTCGCAGCGCCCATTTGCACTTCCGTCTCCGCCTTATTGATGTTCTAATTCGCACTTAATCCAATCTAAGATTCGAATGAGCAATTTCAAATTATGATTATACCTTGGCACACGCCCACTCAGCCGCAACGGGAAAGCAGGCAACAGGCAATTGACGGGGCAGCGAAGCCACCGACTCTAGGGCTATAATAGAGGAAGATTCCAGAATTGTTGTTCTTCTGTTCTGAGCGGGGGTGTTCAGGTCACGCTAGAGGTAGCGCAAAATAAGAAAGAAAATTATTTGAAAATATGACGCTAATGAAATTTTATGGGCCATGCGAAGGTTTATTTTTATATATTTTGTTTTCGTTTATTTTCTTATACTTCCCTTCTCTCACTTTGCATTGTTGCAAAGCTGATGCCCAAATAACGGTAAATTAAGCGAGATAAATCTGTGTAGAAGGAGGAGAGGGAGCGCAGAGTGGAGAGCGGAGAGAGGAGAGAGGAGCTCAGTTCAGTTGAGTTTAGCTTAGCTCAGGAGCAGGAGCTCTATAGTAGTCGAGTGTTGGCATTTTCCTGGGATTAAAATTTCCGTTTTTCTTGTTTTTCATCTTTTTCATATTTTGTTTTGTGTTGCTCTCTTTCGGCTTTGCTTTGTTTCAGCTTTTGTTTAGCTGCCTTCGCTTTGGGACTGGCTTCTCTAATATTTGCACAAAAACCGGGCTATTTATTTGTAAACAAGTTGGCATTTTTAAAAAATGTACATCATTTTTTATGTTTGTGAGCTGTTGTTGGCTTGTTATTTGACATATAAAAATTGGTTATAAAATTGTTTGGCCGTAAATGAAGTATGCGCATTTTTTGATGAATTTGTTTTGCAGCCAAAACGGCGCCAAGAGCCATAGGAATATATTATATCAGCAGTTGAGTGTGATTTTTATGGATCGGTAATAACACGCAATGAGCGTAAGACAACAATTTAATGCGAATGATGCTCCAATGGATCCAACCTTATCAAATGCCCAACGAAGCGTCAGTCAAGATAAAACATACACACACATGAATGCCATTGGGCGCAGATTTATTACAATAGTATGTTAACTCGATTCTTGGAAACTGGATATCAATCCTACATTCATTTAGTTTCGGTTGCATAATATATGTCGCATTAAAGTCAAGTATATTCTCCATCCAAATCAAATGAAATGTTCCGACTAATTTGTACGCCCAAGACGTGACGACACTTCTAATATCCAAAACAATACTGATTAAAATATTGCTTATAAAAGACATCTGTTTTCGTGTTCTTTATTAAAGTAGTGATTCAAAATGCAATTGAGACCTTACATTATTGTGGCAATTTTTGCTACACTGTGCCTATCAGTATCATCAAACGTGACAGAATGCCCTGATGGACAAAGTTTGATGTGCTTCGCATCCTTTGATCCCCGGTGTTTTTGCCTTAAGAATTAAATACATAGAGAATGTGAAAATCATTTAATAAATGTGGTATTTACCCTGCAATAATTTATGCCGTCTTTTCAATAAACTGTTTTTATATTATCCTTGTTATAACAATTTAAATATAATCATAACATTTATATGTTGGTAGTGAAGCCTGTTTACAGGGTATCTCCTAATTGCAATGCATCAACAACAGTATTTAAAGTTTAAAGGTCTTTTGCAAAGGCTACAAAGTTTATTTCAAATTAAAAACCATTGACGTTTCTTTGTTTACTCATTCAGTTCGTTGTCCATTTGGAAAATTGTATGCCAATGATGCTCTAAAAGTTTCCAACGAAATATCAGATAATATGTACACACACATCGATGTTTGTTTTAAAAGTATATTTAAAAGATTTTTGGAAAATTCGTCTTAATCTTATACAAGATACTTGCAACAATTATCAATTAGCTTAGGTTGTATAATGTATTTCGGTTTAGATGAGTTAAGTAACCGTCTGAAGAAAAATGTATTACAAATGAATTTGGTATGTGGAAAATGCAATTTCAATCCAAATCAAATGCAATGTTCCGACTATCTTAAACGCCGGAGAAGTGGCGACACTTTTCATATCCATAAGAATACTGATTAAAATCATGCCTATAAAAGACATCGGTTTCTGTGTTCTTAATTCCAGTAGTCGTTCAAAATGCATTTGAGGCCTTACATTATTGTGGCAATTTTTGCTACACTAAGCATGTCAGTATCCTCATACATGGTACTATGCCCTAATGGAAAACCAGCACTATGCGACAGCCCAGGTGCCAACGCCAGGTGTTATTGCCAAGAAGAATTTAGTATATTGTAAATGTGAAAGCTATTTAATAAATGTGGCATTTAAAGCACAAGCTGCAATATTAAATGCCGTCTTTTGAATAACTCATTTTTTTAATTTTCTTGCTGTACCAATTGAAATGTTATCATAGCGTTTATATTGGTATTGATAGCCACCAGATTGTGTACAGGGTAACTTTCAATTGCAATTCATGAACAAAAATATTTAAGATGCAAAGGTTAGAAAAGTATATTTCAAATTCAAAACCTTTTAAAGCATTGAAGCTTCCTTGTTGACTCATTCAGTTCGTTATCTGATTGGCAATTTGCTCACAATGAAGCTCTAAAAGTGTCCAATGAAATATCAGTCTAAATAATATGTACACTCACAACAATGCCATTGGGCCAAGACTTGTTTTTAAAAGTATACTTAAACAATTGTTTGAAAATGGATATTAATTTTATAATAAGTACTTGCACACATTTGTATCAGTTAGCCTTGGCTGCATAATGTATTTCGTGTTAGATGAGTTAGGTAACCATCTAATGAAAAATGTATTACAAATGCATTTTGTATGTGGACAGTGCAATTTCCATCCAAATCGAAATGTTGCATACAAATTTTAAACAAGTAAGAGTGCTCTAGTCGGGAGTGCCCGACTACGAGATACCCTGAACCCAGTCCTTACAATCATTCATATTAATCTAAACACACACATGCTGCAGTACAAGCAGTACAAGCAGTGCAAGCGGTCTAAGCAGTTAGCTTGCTTTTCGCTGAGCCCCACATAATGGAAAGTTAAATCTTAAATAACTTCTGTGTTTATCGTCCGATCTTATTGAAATTTTTGGGGCAAACAATTGTCAATAATATGTGTGACCAAACCAAATTGCAAGGTCGTACCTTCAAAAATGCGTTTTTTAACTTTTGGGGGTTTGGGGGGTGGTATCCAAAAAGTGAAAAATTTGTTCATGTGTATGCTATTCGAGATTATACATGTCAAATTAGGGGCCTCTAGCTCTTATAACTTGTAAGTTATATCCAAAAAACGCTGGTCTAAAATCGAAATTTATCGATAACTTTTGAACGGGACGAGCTATCGATAAATTTTAATAAACTTGATCTGTCCGGGATTAGGAGAACTTATGTTCCAAATATGAAGTCTCTAGCTCTTGTAGTCTCTGATATCTGTGTGTTCATACAGACAGACAGACGGACAGACGGACAGACGGACAGACGGACAGACGGACAGACGGACAGACAGACGGACATGGCCAGATCGACTCGGCTATTGATACTGATCAATAATATATATACTTTATATGGTCGGAGATGCTTCCTTATGCCTGTTACATACATTTGCACAAACCCATAATACCCTTTTTACCCATTTTTAATGGGTTCAGGGTATAAAAAATCTCTTGCAAAGGGTATAAGCATATATTCTAAATGTAATGCATTGAAGCTATCTATATGGACTCATTCAGCTCGTTAGCCAATTCACTCTGATTTCGCTTTAGTTGGCAGCATAGCTATTTTCACTCCATCACAGAATACTACCCCGACCATTAGCCTAATTGATAGTTTGCTTTTTTGTAGTTGGGCAATCAACATAACAAATCAGGAGAAACTTTAGACATGATTGATTTGCAGCGCTGTGAAGTGCGTTGCGAAAGAGATTTATATGCCATTAAATCTCCATAAAACGATTAATCTAAATCTTTAATCAAATTACATTGACCAAAAAGCGCGACCGACCATCTGCCGCTCTCTTTTATAGTTTCGCTGGTCGTCCTGCTCTTTTTCTCTTTGCCCACCACACCAAAGTCTGTTTGCTGTTGCTCTTATTTTTTGTTATTTTAAATTAAAATGTAATAGAAAATTCATTGGGTTACATTAAAAATGCACTTATCGGCTTAACCCTGGCAAATTGCACAGCTTGCGCCCTTTTCCTCACTTCTGCAGACCTCGACTCGTACAAATTGCATGAAATTAATTAAAAATGCATGTGTGTGTGTGCAGCAAAGTGCCGTACAGTGTATGCATGTGTGTGTGTGTGTGTGTGTGTGTCGTGGCATGCTTTTGTCAAATGGGTGGCCTAAAGTGACCCGCAGGCTGTTGCCGCATGCCGCTGGCTGATGGGGCAGAGTGGCCAAGAGGGGCAAGCCGCTGGCGGCAGGAATTTCATACATCGATTTATTAATGTCAGGAATGCACTTCTTGCCACGCCTCATTCGCCCACCTCCCCCACCGCCTATCTGTATGTGTGTGTGTAGGTTGATTCTTTTTTATTATTATTTTTATTATTTTCCTTCGCTGGCAAATGTCGCCGTGTGCGTGGGGATGCTGTGGATGCGTGGCAGCATTTTTTGACGGCATCCATCAGTTATTTCCAATTTTGCATGTGCATTATTAATGCAAGCAGAGTGAGAAGGCAGAAGGGAGAAGAGTATAGTGTGCGGTGCATATGTGTGTGTGTTTTTTTTGGCTTTTTCAACGAGTCCCTCGTGATTGTTGTCTGATTGTTGTTTCAGCTGACACTGCGCCTTTCAAGCCTCACCCCAAATACCCTTACTATGCAATTTTAGCTTTATATCAATAGAATTGATCACATATTAATTTCATATATATAATATATATTTAACTGCTGCTCAAAGTTGATAATAAATGTAATGAACGTCTGTTAGAGTATTCAGCGTTTTGCACATGAAACAGAGCTTTTCTTTTCTTACGAGTCTTTGATGAATTGTGGAAGGGGTTGGGGTATAGGAACGAATTGACTGCGAGTGGGTTGGGGAACAGGAGGCGCGAAAGTGACTGATAGAAGTGCCGAAACTATGACAGCCCAGGCAACTGTTACGCGGGTAGTCTAAAGAGTTGCCCAGATAAGCATATAAATTAATATATTCAACTATTACTTTTCTTTCTTTTGCATTAGCTTAAACAGTCGAGCAAGTGTCGTCCGCTAAATAAATTAAAGTACCTAGACTTGCATTTGCTTATCTGATGTTCAAGTAACTTCTCTAATCGCCCTCGCTGACAGCATTGCTTGCTCTACAGTTGTTGTTTGTTGCTTTTGTTATGACGATTGTTGTTGTTATTGTAGTGGCTGCTGTTATTTTAAACGTATTGCTGCCGTCGGTTGCCTGCCACGGCCACTGTTGCCACCGCTTGCCATCGTGCAACAGCTTTCAGCTCCCCAACGAATGGCGAATGGGGAATGGCGAATGGGGAGTGCGGAATCGGGAATGGTGAATGGTGAATGGGGAACGTTGAACGGCGAACGCATTTTTGCATAACACATTAAATATTCCAGTTTGTTTTCCCCTTCTGGGTTTCAATTTAAACTGCACCCAAGCTGCTCTGTCAGACAATGCTGGCCACGGGCAACGGCGGCATCAACATCAACATCAGCATCAGCATCAGCCTCGCCTTCAACTCCAACTTGCAACTTGCAGCTTGCAACATGCAAGTCTTCAGTTTGCTGGCGCTTTTACTTTCAGTTTGTATGCTCTACATTTCAGCGTTTGTCTGCATGCTGGGGGCTGTTTCTTTTTTTGTTTCACCCTGTATGGATATAATAAACTTATGCATATAAGGGAGTTTCATATTCTTAGTAAACATAAATTGCCAAGACGATATTTTTTCGATAAAGAAGCAGTTTTATTTTATGTATTTTATTTAATGTTGACTTAAAACAGTCTGATACCGAATATATAAATTATATGTAGGTAAAAAATAATATAGTTCTTAAAATATGATTTAAGATAATTATAAATTGCAAGTTAATAACTATGGAGGTATTTTAAATATACTTTGGACCATCCTTTGTGGATAGGATTGACGCAAAACCAGAAAAAATCCCAATCAGAACCAACAAAAATAGTTAGATAACTATATGAGCTGAAGTGCTGCAAGACTATCGATAGTTTCGATAATAATCGATACCACTATTAATTAATTTAAAAAATGAAATCTCTATTGAAATATTCTAATAAATATTCTATTCATATAGTTTTTGCTTGTTAGGGTATTCAAATTCTGTGTACGTAGTATCTTCACTACTTCCTCTTCTTCTTGCTGCTGTTTAAAAAGTTAACAAGTGAAATATTTTGATAAACCGTCTCGCGGTTCGAATCACGCTTCAACTGAGTCCGGCTGAAGCGATGCATGAATGCATGAATGAACGCTTGACTGACAGTCTGTCTGTCATACTGTCAGTTGGTCTTGTGCCGACTTGTGTGTTTGCCTGGTTTGTCACATTTGCATGATAAGTAGATTTGTTGCGCTATCATCTCGCGCATATCTAAAGATTGTTTCTTCTTCTTTGGCTTCGGCGCAGCTTTCGGCTTCTGTGCGCTTTTATCTGTGATCCAAGTGAAGTTGTTGTTGACCAGCAGAATAAAAATAAAAATGTTCTTGTAATGCTTTCAACGCGGCGTTAGAAGTAACGGTAATAGTCGGGGACGCAATTTATGAAAATTACTGCACAATGATGCGGACAAGGACGAAAAACGGACGTGGACCCAGAGTACGGCCAGACTGGACCGGACCGGGTCACTCATAAAAAATAAGCACCGCCAAACCGTTTGCGGTACTTGTTTTTTTTTTGTTTGCTCGTTGTTGTTTCTTTTTGTCACTGTGGTTGGCCCACGCTTCGGTCATGTGTAGCTGTATCTGGTTGTTGTTGTTGTTGTTGTTTTTAGCCAGTGTTTACTGTTGTTGCTGCTGTAGATGTTGTGACACCATGTGCGCCAAGTGTTGAAATGTTTTTTAACGCTCAACTTTGCTGACTGCTTTTAAACACACATTTATCGCGATGCTCTTTCAAGTGTAACGAGTATTATGCATTTTCTAAAACAATATGGATAGTCAAAGAGATTATATTAATTCAAAGTTAAACTCTCAAAATTATAATTTTTAACTACTAAATTAAATGTTTTTAATTCATTTTAGAAAAATTAAATATCACAAATAAAATTGTGTGAAATGTATGAAATGTATGAATATAATGAATTTAATATATCAAATCAATCATGCAACTTATTAGCGTAAGTGGTAAACAAATTTGTGTCAGCGATTGGATGAGCTTTCAATCTATTCTATAACAATAAATGAATAGTTGTTTTTATTTGTATAGAGCATACGCTTTGCGGTTCGCTTATCGCCGAATATTTTATCTTGATATGAATTTTTTATTTTTTGTTTTTCTTTTGTTTTTTTTATACATATATTTTGGATAATTTTTTTCCTCGGTTCATTTAGCAACGTCGCCATGCAAAGCTGCGTCCGAAAAAGAGCAACAAAAACACAAGTGTCCATGGGAAAAAAGGACTTTATATTTGTTCTACAACATTGCGTGCGCTGCGTTGTTTTTTTTGCTGATGTCCTGGTTTGTTGGTGTCCTCGCGCGGGTTGATAATAATTTTATGCTCACCCAACGAACGTTTTGCAGCGTTTTTTGCTGTTTCTTTTTTTTTGTTTGGGAGGGGAGAGCGCAAAGTTTTGCTTAAACGCTCATAACAGTAAAAATAAAATAACAACAACATTATACACCGAAAAAAATGTTTATAAATACTGGTACAGTGATCGCCTGGAAAGTAGAACCGCTTGATTACAGCTTGAAGATTTGGCTAAAAACAATATTTATTATTTTGAAATTAATAGTTCTCTTAGGCCTCCAACTAAGTTGCTTTGCTGTAGTTTAAGTCACCAGTAATTATTATTTTATGGGGTGCCACTGTACATTATGATGCATGTAAGTTTTATGCATACAGTTATAAAAAGCGCAAGAAAGTATGCTATGGCAACCGCAATGGCAAAAATTGCGTAAGTGAAAACTTACAACACTCTCGCACATGTGTGTGTGTGTGTGTTTGTCTGAGTGTTTGTAACTGTGGCACACTTAAACGTAAACATGTGAGCCACATTCAGAACATACACACAAGCAATGGGGATTTCTTATGCAGCAACTGATGCTGCCTGGCTTTCAAAGCTCAGATTTTGTGGACTTCAGTAGAAATTTAGAGCGTTGCTCTAAAGAGGAAGGGTTGTTTCGCTCATGTTTCTGGTGCTAAATGCTGAAGTATCTTCTCTTCTAGATAATTCATTGTGTGTACACCTTTTAATTAATCTTGCATGAGTATGATAGCTGAGCTGCTGTTGATGAATTTTCAAATAAATTTCAAAGCTTGAAGCTTTTCTCGTTATGTTTCGTCTTGGTTTTAGTTCCCTATTTTGTGTTGCATTTATTTTGGTATTCGTTTTAATCCTAGTGTCTGAATGAACACTTTTATTGCGATCACTCTTTAATTTCTGTCTTCCATTGCCCAAATGTCCATTGTGCTTACTTTACTCGCAATTACATATGTTAATGTTAATTATTAGTTTCCTCCAGTCATTGCTAGGGTATAGCATATTTAGCTACGAGCTGTTTTCATTTTCCCTTCTCTACATATTTCTTGCTGCTCGAATATTACGTATACGCCGCTGTGTGCGTTGCATATCAAGTTAATGCCACTTTACGAAACTTTTATGTTATGCAACGAAGCTAACACAAAATCCATACCCTAAACTATGAAGCCCCAACAGTTGTGCCCCTCCTGACAACCCATTCGATGCCCAAGCGTTTTTCTAATGGCGCATTCTTGCGCTTTTGAAGTTTAGCCGCGTGCATTTCGCGTTCATTTGTGAAAGCCAGAGCCAAAGGCAAAACTCACAGCCCAACGCCATAGCCAAATCCGCAAAAAACTCTGAGAGCGAGAGCGCACATATCCCATTGTAGAGCTCAGCGAGTTAAACATGAGCCGCATTGTACAAATGGCATAAAATAAATTATGTGTAAATTTTTGTTTGCAAGGATTTGCAGTTGTGCAGTTGTGCATTGTGCATGAGCATGAGCATGAGGCTAATTAAAGCTTTTAATGCGAGTGCAATTCGATTTGGTAAATTAACGCCGGCTGCAGCCGGTCGGCTTTTATAATTTGCATACATTTGGCCAAATCCAGCCACAGCGCATTTACCAATTAAATTAAACTAATTTTGGGCCTGCTCGCAACGCTTATTGATCATTAGAAAAGTTTTTCAATACGATTTTTCAACTTTTTGTTGTTGCTGCTGATGCTGCTAATGCTGCTGATGTTGCTGCAATCCCGTGGCTGCTGCACCTGCTGCAAATGTATTGGCAATGTGTTGCCAATGCCAAACTAATGACACTGTCATTCCATGGCTATATCACCCAGCACACGACCCGTCTGCCGACTGTCGCCCCCGCGCGCTCCCTCTCTATTGTTGGCAAGCGAAAAGTTTTGCCGTAGAAAACTGTGCCAAACACGGCATAAAATGACAGGCAAATGTCTTTTAAATGACGCGAGTGAGACACAAAAGGGAACGCCCGCGGGATTTGCCAGGATCCCCCGATCCCCCAATCCCCCCGCTCCCTCCGGCTACACACACAATGGTGTCCACGTTGCGCCAGCAATGCCAACGATGCCGTCGTCCGTCCCCGTTCTCGTCGTCGTCCTCATCGTGGCTGACGATGCGCAACTAAGCCCGTAAAAATCTATTTTTCAAACCAGTTGACAAGGCGCCCCTCCCAGACGAACGGACGAACGGACGGACGAACGAACGAACGGGGCGTGGGAATAGTTCGAAAGGCAGCGGGGCGTATGAGGATATTTTATGTGTGAAACAGAAATGAAAAATGGTTCGTATGTTGGGCAATATGTGGGGCGAGGTATATTAAGTTTATACGTATCTAATAAGATAACGCTAGTTGCATTCATAAATTGTAGAATCGCTAGATAACGTGGCGTATATGGATATTGTTTTCGTGATAACTTTTGATTGAGAACAAATTTATTACAAGGAAAGCCAGAATATACTATGATATGGTATATATGTTTTAAATAAGTTTAGAATTTAAATATTTATAGTGTGTTATTGTCTGAATTTATTTTAATTTTACTTCGTCAAATATATGTTATTTTAAAATATAAAAGTTTCTTTTTATGGTAAAATAATTTTTTTTTTTTGGGTGTATCCCTATTTAATTTGGATATTTTTAAATGTATTGCACTTTGCTTATTTTATTTATAATTCTGTATTTCTTTTGCAACCTGTCTCTAACAATTTGAAACTAAAACCCTGCCAATCTGTTGTGAATTTTAAGTTTTGCATGTCAACAAAATGAATTTGCATGGCATCTTTCTTGCATGACTTTCTTTTCACATGTGCTTTTGCTTTGTAAGAAATATTTCTTAAATCCCTTCAGCATTTATTTTTACATACACCAAATGTATGCCATGCAACCCAAATAGTTCTCTGACCAACTACTTTATACACGCCCACACATGCTATATATAGCAATTCAAAAATGAAATAAAATAAGATAAATAAAGACAGGCAAATATGTATTAGGCACAGGCGAAAGGAGCGAATGACAATGATGGAGACACTGAGATGCTGTCCTAACGTGCCCTTGGGGAGCCATTTCAATTATCAGGCCACAGACGCACTCAGACCTGGGGAAACCTAACATATGCTCAAATATGGAGCACTTTTGGCCCAAATCTCTCAACACAAAACAAACTGGAATGGACGACGTCGAGACATTATTGGGCACTGCTCGGAATGAAGGGGGTGGGGGTCAGTTCTGGGTCAGACATGTACACAACCTGCTGCAAGGCGTTGCCTTGGCCAGGCAAACAAACACGGCAATCATGACACTTTTTATGCATTTGCATAAAAACCCAATGCCCAAAAAACGCCGACAGCCCAAACGAAAGTTTTTCTTTGCCATTCAAAATTTATGTGCCAAAGCAAAATCAATAAACTGACGAACCGCCCGAGCTCCAGTTTTCATCTAATTCTAACCAGAGCTTTGGGGGTATTATAGGTTGGTCATTGGACTTGAATGCCGCACATTGTATAAGGTTTTTTTAAGTGAAATATAAGCTGATGATGATAAGTATTTTAAGGATAGTTTTTAAGTAATTTAAAATTTGATATTATTCTTTCTGTTTTCTCATACTTCATTTTAGATAAGCAAAAATTATAATCTATTAAATTGTATCTTCATTTTATGTGACAACAATCGACAAAAGTCTTAAAATTTAAAAATCCTTTAGAAAAATGAATATTTTATGAAATTATTATAAAAGACGCGCTACGAAAGCGTATTGAATATTCTGTATGTCGTTTACTTTTCGCCATTCTAATTTTCCATTTTTATACTCTGATACCGAAGGTACTCATAGTATATTGGTTTTGTCGAATGTCCGTCAGGCCGTCCGTCTGTCCGTCTGTCCGTCGTCCGTCTGGCCGTCTGTCCGTCTGTCCGTCTGTCTGTCTGGATGAACGCGCGTATTTCCGAAACGATATTAGATAGACTCTGAAATCTTTTGCGTTATGATTATAGCTATCTGCTTCAGATCAAGTTTATTCCAAATTGATGCCACGCCCACTGGGAGGCTGGCAAATCGATAACATGTCGATACACCTCAAATCACAAATCGATTAAACGTGAATAACTCCCACAATTTTGAAGCTAGAGTAATCAAATTTGGTAGGTATATTGCTGGTGACCTCCCGAAAAAATTGGATCCTAGGTTAATCGGCCACGCCCATTATTACGCCCACCAGCCCCCCTCCAAAATTAATTTGAAATGCTTATATCTCCCGCAGTTTTAGAGCTAAAGTCACCATATTTGGAATATATATTACTGGTGACGTCCTCTACAGATTACAGAAACAAAATTTCGACCACGCCCACTCCCGCCCCCGTAATCGCGAAAATCGATATACATGAATGCACAATTCGATAACACGTGTATATTTCCCGCAATTTTGAAGCTAGAGTCCCAAAATTTGGAATTTAGACTAGGGGCTGACCAGCCCAAAAGATTGCGTCCTGGATTTTCCGGCCACGCCCACTAGAACGCCCCCCAGCCACCCCGCCCCCACGAAACACGGAAGCCTATATCTCGCACATTTTAAGAGCTAGGGCCACCAAACTTTGAGGGTAGACTTCTGGCCAAGTCCTCTAAAGATCGGACAAAATCTTTTGGGGCCACGCCCCCGCCCGCCCCCTAAAATCGCGAAAATGTATATCTTCCACGGTTTTAGAGCTAGAGTCACCAAAATTGGAGGATAGACTTATTGTCAGCCCCCCAAAGATCGTCAAAAAAATTTGGGGCCACGCCCCCTCCCGCCCCAAAAATCGCGAAAATGTATATCATCCACAGTTTTAGAGCTAGAGTCACCAAATTTATAAGATAGATTTCTTGTCACGCCCTCTAAAGATCGGAAAAAAATTTTTGGGGCCACGCCTCCTCCCGCCCCCAAAAATCGCGAAAGTTTATATCTTCCACAGTTTTAGAGCTAGAGTCACCAAAATTGGAAGATAGACTTCTTGTCACCCCCTCTAAAGATCGGAAAAAATTTGAGGCCACGCCCCCTCCGCCCCAAAATCGCGAAAATGTCGCACAATGTATATCTTCCACAGTTTTAAAGCTAAAATCACCAAATTTGGAAAATAGACTTCTGGTCACCCCCTCTTAAGATCGACCACGCCCCTCCAGTCCCCAAAAACTTGGAAGGCCGATTTCGGGTCACCCAAACACCAGCAAAAATGTTCTGTTCACTTGCTTTCAGCTGTTCTTAAAATGGTATCAGAGTATTACGCAGTCGGCTCCGCCCGACTGCAACGTTCTCACTTGTTTTTTATACATTTTCGCCTTTGGGCTACTTTGCCACGGCCTGCTTATCAGTTGACAATAAATTTTTGTTGCCCAGGGACATAAATTGAGAGCAGAGGTCCCCACAAACCTTTCTGATGAATTTGTGTTTGCAAAGAGCTTGGCTCGGTGTGCGTGTGTGTGTGTGTGTGTGTGTGGTTGGTCAATGTGCGGGGGTGTTGGAGCTGTGAGGGGAGGGGTGGTGGATGCTCATAAAAAGCGTTGCACACTTTGCGGCATTAAACGTGAATTTTATGCACAAGAATTATATGGCATTGCAGTTAAGGAGGCGAAACGGCAGCTGTTCGAATCTTGAATCCGAGGCCGAGGAGGCCGAGGGCTGGTTTTTAAGTTTAATTAAGTTGAAAATATTTGTTGCTTTAAATAATAACAGCAGCAACAGAAGCTGAGCAATGCAATAAAATCTATAAAAACAAACACAAAAACACGGCAAAGCAATGCAGAGTGTGTGTGTGTGTGTGTGTGTGTGTGTGTGGAGTAAAGCAAAAAGGGAATGAAATAAAATGCTCAGTAACTGTAAATACAACGCGGCGTATGCGTAATGTGAGAATTTTATGCAAAAGAGCCTTTGTACGACAACAACAAGGATAACAGCGAGGAGGAGCAGGAGCAGGAGCAGGAGCAGCTTAGAGATTGGACGACGTCGCTTGCGTCTGACTATAAAATGGCGCCCAGAGCCGTCCTAGCAACCATTTGGCAGAACGTGGTCGTTCTCAATGTTATTGTTGTTATTCTTGTTGATGTTGTTGTTGTTGTTGTAGCTGCTACTGTTTGTTGCCCATTGCCCTGGCCTGGCATTAAAATTTGAAGCACCAAATTAACTGCAGCTTTTGCACAAGCGAAACGCGAGAAGCGCTCACAAGCTTTACAATACTCTATAACCAATGAAGTGGACTCAGGCGAGCATATTAGCTATGTGAGCAATTATGTTATTGACTTCTTGTTCAAATTTACTCATCTGAGAACAGTAAATATAGAATTTCTTATTAGCTTATCTAGCTTTTGTCTCTTTAAATGAGGCTGATAAGACTTTATTCCATCTATACCTATTTTTAATGAGTTCCATTTGAATGAATGACAACCAAGTTTAAAATGCTTAAGAATTAATATTATTAACCAATTGCCAGTTTGCTTTGTCTGCTTAAATCGTTCAATAGAAATATTATTTTTAAAATAGCTAAAGAACTTTAAGGCTAACTCTAATGCACTTGATATTTCTATGTCGCAACTTAGCTACAATTAGTGCACTGTGTCACCGCCAGATGGCGTCAATTTGAAACACCATTTCCTGATTACATTTGCAGAGTATTTCCTGTTCGTTGACTCCTCGTGTTGACCAATTTCGCTTGATATTTTTTATCGTTTTGGATTTTAAATGTGAAAATTTTTCGTTTCGCTCATTGCTGGACGTTGTTCGTGTTGCTTTTGTTGCTGTTGCTGTTGTCTGTGCTAGTTTCGCGCAATGATGATGAAAATTAAAATAAAATGAAATACATTTGCCTACAGTAAACACAGCATATACACGGACATACATATCACTACGCATACAGACACACAGAGGAGAAGCCCTTTTCTACTTGACTGTAGAGGCAGTCAGCTTTGTGCCATTTCCTGTTTGTGTGTTGCCGTTGCTGTTGTTTTTGTTGTTGGCGGCGCAGCTGCCGCCATTTTTGGGGCGCCATTTGCTTAGCTCGCGCTCGCGCTCGCGTTCGCTATGCTAATCGGAAACGGAAATGGCGCATATTAATACGCAAGCTGCTCTCGAGGAAGTCGGTCTGTCGGTCTCTCGGTCTGTCGGTCGGTTGGCGCTGCCTCTGACTCTGACTCCGACTCAGAGTCTAGAGCTGGCTCAGGCTACTGGGCTACCGGCTAAGTATGGCAGCGAGAGGCAGTCGCATGAAATTTTTAAAACCTAATTAAAATGTTGAAATGGAATTTGTTAATTTAAAATTGGGTAATTTGCAGCCAGAAGCTGCAAAATTGCCACTGCCACTGAGCAGCTGCTGGAGCAACAACAGTTAACAACTTTCTTGCTCTAAATTAACTACTCATAATGCCGGGCGAGAGGAGTAAGTCACAGCTACAGCTCGCCCTGTAAACTAAAGTGCTCCACTTGCTCGTCCTTGGCTCCTCAGCCCTCTATCTCCCTCTGCCCCTATCCCTCTTCCTCACTCTTCCTCACTCCTGCACTCGCTCTGTGTCCAACGTCTACAAAATTGGCAGCAGCTATAAACATTGTGCTGCAATTAAGCGTTATTTATAACCGTCTAGCTGGTAGCCGGGAATCGCCGAATCGTGTGCCGTGCTTAAATCCAACGAGCGAGAGTTGAGCTTGAGTTTGAGTTAGTATCTGGACCTGGGGGTGGTGCTTGGGTTATTTGCCAGCACTTGGGGCCAATGACTTAACTGTTATTGCATTTTGCACCTTATTCTCCTTACATTTTTATTTTCTTTTGCATGTTTTTTTTTTCAATTTCAGTCGCAGTTTGCCTTTGCGTTCTGGCGTCAACTTTTGGCGTCAATTGACAACTTTTGTTGTGTGCCCCCTTCGCTTTAACGGTTTTCTTTCTCTGTTTGCGCTATCTGATTGAGACGCTAAAAGTGTCGTCGAAAAGAAGAACAAGAAAAACACAAGAAAGAAAATAATGAAACGATGTTGGGCCGCATAAAGCAGAGCTCGACAACCAGCAAGAAATTGAGATTGCTATAGTCCTCTCCATAGAGATGTTGATATAGATATAGTAACGGCTATAACACGCAAGCCCATTCTCCTTCGTTTTTGTATTCCTTTGTATTTCGCGGCTGCAAAAATGTAAGAATGAGAAAGAAAGAAAAAAAAAAATAGTTGGTTGCCAGGCTGCAATGCGATATTGCTGAATACTTTTGGTTGTTGTCTGAAAAGGTGTACACGCTATGGCTTAAACTTTGTCCAGCTTGCTGCGGTGCTGGTGCTGAAGTTGCAACGTTTGCATGATTGCAGCAAACTTGGGGCAAGTTTGGCAAAGCCGAGTCAATATGCCTGGCATCTGCTGCAGGCTTCGACCGAGTGGCTTCATGTGTCAATTAAGGCATTCGGTTTGCATGAAATTCGGAGACCCACAAGCTGTGTTTGATTTACAGAATTGGTGAGGATTACAGTCTCTGGCAACTGAAATGAAGCAAAGGGTCTAGAACTTCAGAGTTTGTGCTATAATAATAGTAATATCAATGGTAAATTGTAAGCATTTATATAGTTTTAATATTTATTTTATATATAAATATATGAACCGCTTTCTCTGTATTAAAAATGCTTAGATTTTAGATTTAGTTTCCAAATAAGTTTTAATGCACTTCTGTCTCCTCTAAAAGTACACTTTGTTTTGTACCTTACCTTTTTTCAATATTAATGATTCGCAAATTATTTCTAAATACAAGATTTCTTGCCTCTTCTTGACATCTGAAATCCAACATCATTTTAGATTAGCCCTCGTCTTATTTTAGAGCCTTGCCTTTTCTTAGAAACGAGCTCGACTTTACTTTATTAATTTGAAAGCGTTGCAAACTGGCTGCATGGTTCCAGGGTTCTCAATGGTCCGCTCTGGTTGACTTGGCAGTCTGGTAACCTTTGAATCCACTGCGCCAACCCCACTAAGTTGCATTAAGCAAATGGCAGCGCGCTTTGTTTTTCTTTTCTTCTCTTTATACTCTTTTTTTTTTGGATTTTCTTTACTCGCCGTTTGCCATTTGCCATTATGTGAGCGAGGTTTTTGTTTTGTACTTTTTATCTGGATGTATTTAGTTTATCGCTCATATTTTACTTTTCCAGCGAAACGGAACTCATTAAAATAATTCACATGCAAGCATTTTATCGATCGCTGTTTGACGTTGACGAACGCCGTCTGGGATACTTTTTTATTATGATTTTATTTCCATTTCTTTTGCTTTTTTTCTTTTTTTTTTTGCTTTTTTCTTAACTGCTTTTTTAGTTGCACTCTGCAAATTTTCCGTTTTCCGTTGCTGCTTTTCTCTCACGTGTTGCGAGTTGCAAGGCGCGATTGCTTCGCTCGGCTCGTGGCTTTCTTTCCCAACGTCTGTGCAGGAAATTCATTTGGCTCGACTCATGCCATACATTTGATATGCATATATGACCATTAAGGATTAATAATATTTTTAAATGATGGCGCTAATGATGCGACGAAATGCCCCACACCGAGGCAGCTTTTCAACTTTTATATAAAAGCCAATCAGCTGGCAACAAATGGAAGTTATGCATCGAACAAAGGACGAGGCAGGCTTTTTGATGTAATCAATAAAAACAATAACAAGAAAGTAAATGCACTCTGCAAATGATCGAAGTTCCAATACGCTAATATTTCAAAAGCTGGCAAGCACTTTCTTGGATCATGTAAAATATATTAAGCTTAATATATTGCTTGGCTTTCGCTTATGAACATTTGCCATGCATTTATGTAATTTCAATCTGCATTTTACATTTTCATAAGTTATTCCAACTTGTTGGACAAAAATAGTAGTAGTAGTAAAGTGGAAAACGCTACAAACAACTTGTCGTAGTAAGAAAGCTCTTTTCAAAAGTAAATGCCACCAAAAGAGTAACAATATCCAGCAATTCTGATGCGTGTCTGTCAAAAATGCTGCCAAAAGCCTACCAAGCGAAATGCTTAAAAAGATATAACTTTTGTTTGTTGGCCAGGCTAAGAGGCAGAGACTGGAGGAGGACGAGAGCGAGGCGGCTTTCATCTCCTGCATACTGATGAATGTGCGTGTGTCTCTCTGTGTGTGTGTGTGTGTGTGTGTATGTGAATTGGATAGATTGGCTGTCTCGCATGCCTGAATGGAATTGCATTACCAAACAGCCGACACACGTCGATATCAACGACTGGGATTCCCATGCCCAAACCCAAAAGAAACCATCTTATTTGTTCATCATCAATTATTGGCGTGCATCAGCAGCAGCGTTGATGGAAACAATGGAAACGCCATGTATCGCATGCGAAATAAAGACATATATACATTTATATATACATATATGCCCAAATATGTATGTTTGAGGCGTGCAAAGTGCATCCTGGTAAAAAGAAGTGATTGCATGCATAACGCATGCATCAGCTGTTAAAAGGGTGCAGGAGCGTAGTGTGCCAGGGGGTGCAGGGAGGTAAAAGAGCTATGTATGAAAACAGGCTTTAATATCTTACAAAAAAATTATATATTTTTCTTAAAACTATTTTACGTATACATTTTTTCTTTCCTTTCAATCTTGATTATCTCTGGAATCAATGCTAGGTCTACAAGCACCTTGTGTATCGATCGAGGCGTAAACTCGTTGGGAATTCCAACGCTTTAGCTACGAAAAACATTAAAACAAGCAAAAGTGTAGATTCTATTCAGTTTTTGTTTAACGTAGAACTGTATAATAATAAAATCCTTTTCTATTATTTATACTTTAATATACTACAAAATTGCTCTCGAAAATTAATTTGTATAATGCATTTTGGTATTATAAATGGTTCGTGTTGTCCAATATTCCTCTAACTTTCTCATATGCTTGCTGCCTGATAATTTCTTAATTTATAGATACCATATAAACATTTCTAATGCTCTCGTAAGCTATTTTCCTCTCCATTTACTTGTCCAAGATGCGGAAACATCCCCTTCAAGTCGACCAGAGCTTCCCCTATATCATTTTCCTGTTTGCAAAACTGATAGAACTTTACGTACTGTTGCGATTTATGTTGAAGAATGCAACACAGCGGAAAGTTTTAGTAGCTTAATTTTTGACAACAAGAGAGGTCTGGAGTGTATTTTTTGCCTTGATGTGGCCGCAATTTGTTGCCTGCAAATTGGCTTGACCAGTCGCATTAATGGAGTTGATGCTGCTGGCTGCTGGCTGCTGGCTCCTGGCTGCAACCCTCGAAATGAAGAAACGGATAATGGACTCAACTCTGGAGCACTCACTCTGCTTCTGATTTCCAATCTCGTTAAGCTGATTTCATAACAGCATCGACAGCAGAGCCACCTTGAGAGTGAGATTGGAAGGAAGAAAAGAAGAAGTCTCCCCAGTGCTTTAATGACCTCAACTGGGGTCCTCAACTGGCCATCGTTTGCTGTTGTTGTTGTTGCTTTAAATCAAACACTGCCGCATTTCACACTTGAACTCGGCGCTTCGCAGATTGTCCCCAAGAGTGGCGTCTCCGGTCAGTTTACCCCCCCTTTGACAGTTTGTTGTTGTCTGGCGTTGGCGCGATATGATTGCCAACCGGAAAATGTCGAGGAAAATTACATTTCCAAGGGTCGTGGGTAAGGTGCAAAGGGGGCTGGCTGGCTACTGGGCACAGTGGCGGGAGAACTTCAAAAATTATTTACTGCCCGAGACGTTGACTTCATTTTGTTCGCTGTTGGTTATCAGCTGGGAGCTGTTATTTATTGCGAACATTTGTTGTTGTTGTTGTTGTTGTTGCTGCTAGTAGTTCGTTCCTTTTTTTCTTCTTTCTAATTTGTTGTTGTTGTTTATCAGCAAAGTGCAGCAGCAGCCAGTGTTGCTAAGTGCTGAGAAATTGTTAAACATTTGATTTAATAGTAAATTAGGGTTTTTTTAAAACTTCCTTTACGGAACATTTTTAAGACAAGCGTTCCCACAACAGAACCGATTTTTAAGTATGAGGTCATTTTGTTCATTTATTCTACATTTAAGTTTTAGCCATTTCTGAAAGTTTCAGTTTTTTAACTTTTTCAGAAATTAAGCATGTACCCCTTACTGTTTTTCGAAAAAAAATGTTTTTAATAAAATAGAATCGCGAAATTATATGTTTAGTCGTTTGTGGATGTCATAATTAGTATGAAAAATCCATTTGTAAACCGATTCTGAGGTAGTTCATTTTATTACCTAAAAACCGGCAAAAATTAACAAAAAATTTAGCTTGTTTTTATTTAAAATGTTAATGAGTTAATTTTTCTTTTACTAAAATAATTCCATATTGCATTTTAAAATGATACAAATTGGACAGCTGCGAAAAAGCCCATTAATCATATTGAATCGCTTTGCTTAGGGCAGAGTTTTTATAGTACAGTTCATTCGTCAGTCAGTTTGTTGCAAGCTCATTGGGTTATTAACCCGGCCTGCACTCATGCTCTTAACCCATTGCTGACCCTTTGGAACCTACAACTTTTTTTGCTCCTATTTTTTATATTTTTTGCTTGCAGCTTAATATGCACTTTGTGGCCTACAAATGCTCATAAAAAAAACTGTTGTAGTAAACCGAAACTGACCAACAACATAAATAAAACTACGCCAGGCAATCAATGTGAGTGCAAAGCGTTTTTACCTCCCGCGGGGCTGTTTCCGCTTTTTGCTGCCGCTCTTGTTCTTGTTGTTGTTCTTGTTGCTGTCGCTGTTATACAGGCTCAATAAAAAGCGGACAGATGGACATCAGTGTGTGTGTGTTGTGGGCAAGCAGCGATGAGGATGAGGATGAGGATGGGGAGGGTGATCGGAAGCATAGACTGAAACGCTGAGCTGCATGCAAAATTAGCCGAGGAGCGCGCGTGTGCGGCGTGAAAATGTTCGTAGACTTTCCAATCGAGTTGGTCGAGTTGGTCGAGTTGGTCGATCTGGGACCAGAGGAGCAGCATTTTGGTATGGTGAGCGTTTACACATCAATACAATTTAAGCCCATTAATACTAAAGGCAAAATTGCAAACACTGTAAACGGAAACGGAAGCAAAACTCTCGCACGAGCGATAGAGAGCGAGCGAGAGCGAGAGAGAGAGAGAGACGCCTCCAATGACTACTTATACAAACATTCAACCAAAAGCTGCACAGGGAACAAGCATGTGGAAGATGATGAGGAACGGGCATCGAAAGGGGGGAAAGGAATCATCGCCGTCTGGCACGTGGTTTGGTTAGGTTCGGTTCGGTTGGGTTGGGTTTGCTTTGCTTTGGTTCTCGTTCTCATTCTCATTCTCGTTCTCGTTCTTCTCTCTAATGTGCTTGTGCAGCGTATATTAAAAAGGGAAATGAAATGATTGCGGCTGCTGCTCGATGAGTACAAACTCGAGCAACTCGCAATTGGGACAATACCCGCAAATATCAGCAGACGGAGTCAAGTTGAATTGCCGCCAGTTGGGCAAACATTGAGAGGCTATCGATGGCTATTGAGTAGTCCGGCAGCATTATTCATACCCATATAAAAAAGTAATTGCTGGCCCACAAGCACTAGCATTGAATGCCATTTTTGTTGGCTGCTGGCTATGTGCAGGCTCCTTTTTTTCCCCCTTCCCTGCACCTATAAAATGGGTAAACAAGTTTATGATAAAGTTGTGGGAAATTCATTGCATTCAGCAGAAGGTAATTTAGCGCCTACTATGAGCGGTAAATCTTTAAATATATGAAGTACTTAATAATTGTAAGGTAATGCCAATTAACATTATTTGTATTGTTTTGAATATCATAAAAAAATAGCATACAAAAATTATATAAATTTAAAGAAATTCTATTTGTATTTTTACTTATTTTGCCAAAAAGCCTATCAAATATTTTGGCCCTTT
Organism: Drosophila flavopinicola; assembly: GCA_035042425.1. Taxonomy (NCBI): domain Eukaryota; kingdom Metazoa; phylum Arthropoda; class Insecta; order Diptera; family Drosophilidae; genus Drosophila; species Drosophila flavopinicola. The sequence goes on along the minus strand of JAWNLL010000452.1, from coordinate 4,968,649 downwards.
AAAAATATATTGTAAGCTACTCCAGTTTATTAAATAAATATAAAGCAATTGTAAGTATTCATAGGAGGCTAACTTCAATTTCTAAATACACATTTTTCACCTAAAATAGGTCAATCAATTTGATGTTAAGCTGCAGCACACTTTAAAACTGCATCATATTTCCCAAGGGTATTTCAAGTAAGCTGTCAAACGAAATGTTTTTATCCAGAGTTATGTAAGAGTTAGTTTCGTGTTTAACTACTTCCAGCTTTTTTTTTGAGGATTTCTTTGTATGCGGTAAGTTTTGTCGATTGCAGCGCCAATAGGAATCGCATTCCCGAGGCAGGCATCAACATCACATATGCAGCACAAATTGGCAATTCCAATTTTTGCCACTTTTGATGCCATTTTGATGATGGGCTGCCAAACGAGGCGACTTCTTAACTTTTAACTTTGCATACGCAAAGCCTCCCCAGCTCTCAATACTCTGCCAAAATTCTTTTGAACTTCCGGGTCGGTGTGTGTGTGTGAGAGAGAGAGAGAGAGAGTGTGTGTGTGTGGTGTTATTTCGCTTTACCTTTGCTGCTGCTCAGCGGATTAGAAGTCGCCTTTTTATGGGCAGCACTTAAAGTTCCACACACACACACACACACCTACACTTGCTTGAAGTGTGTGTATGGGTATTAAATCTGTTCAAATAACCACACACACACACACACACAAAAAGAGAGACACAAAGAGGGAATGTTATAGAGTGGAAGGGGGAGGGGAGGGAGGGGAGGGAGAGGAGAGGGATAACCAGAACCGACGACAGCCTCGTCGAAGTCATTGCTGATAAATCTTTGAACTCAGCCGCAAACACGTAGAAGCATTCGGTGGTTACGGGCAAAAATTGTGGAGCCAAACGTTGTCATAAAATGAAAATGTCCTTCACGTTCTCACATTTTTGTGGGCGTGGCACATGGTGGGTGTGTGTGCGTGTCGCCGATAACACTTAAAGCGCACTGCAGATTTCTTTACTTATAACGAGGCGAAACTGAAATGTGTACACCCGATCCCCCTCTCTCTCTCCCTCTCCCTCTCCCACTCCCTCTCTCTCTGTTCCACTCATTTGTTGCTGTTGTTGTTGTTGTTGTTGTTTTAATGGGAAACGCTGACGCTTGCCGGAGACGTTGCCGCTGCCGCTGTTGCCGCCACTGTTGCTGCCGCTGTTGCTGCCATGTGCAGCATTTATGAGTAATGAACTTCTTGCTCAAAATGGCAGACCGCAAGGTGCGCGACGATGTCGACGACGACGACGACGATGATGAGGATGATGATGATGATGGCATCGCATCCGACCACCACCTTACCAACCTGGCTGGCTGGCTGGCTGGCAACTTTTGAAGGGTGAATTTGCTGCGCTTATGTGTGTGTGTGTGTTGGGGGCAACCTTTTTGGACCCGCCGACATCGTCAACGTCGGCTGCAGGCGTCGTCGGAAGCGTTTGCTCAAAAGTAACAAACTGTGTCAGCTCGCCTGGCATTTGAGACGTGACTGTGTGACTCCCAGCCAGTCTAAAGGCTTCCCAAAGCTACCCAGCTCTCAGCTCGCAGCTCTCCAGTTATCCGCATGTGTGTGTGTGACATCAAAACGACAATCGCGTGTGAAGCAAAAATTTAATTTATATTTTGACATAAAAATTATAGCAATAAGTGAGCGAGCGAAAGAGCCAATGTGGAGTACGGCTTGCGAGTGCGAGTGCGAGTGCGAGTGCGAGGGGGAGAAGAGCGTGACGGAAACGCATCTCAAAGATGGCGTCTGAGATAAGGGGCAGCATTTCCGTTCCTCGTATTCATGTTGTTGCGTGTTTACTGTAAGATGCCATCGGCGACGTTGCGCTGATTAACGCGAAATTGATTAAGTGACATGGCAGGCAGACGAACGAACGAGCAAATCGGGGTAATAGGAAGTGGGGACTGGGTAGGGTGGGGGTCGGGGTCGGGCTAGGGTGGGATGGCTGTAAAAGCGCCAAAGTGATGAATGTGTTTTTGGCCTTGGACAATCTAAGAAGTGGGGTTTTAGTGGGGTGCTTGCATGCAGCAGGCGACAAAGATTACGAGTATGTGATCGAAGACCATTCAGGCGATCCATCTAACATTTAATTGATTAAAAAACCTATCTGATCAATTTTTACAAGGTAAAAGAATTTTTTAGGTTTTTAAATGCTAAAATTCAAAATTGCTACATATTTAAATGCATAGTTATTATAGATGCCAAACCATGATCAAAACTGACTCGGGAACGAAAATTGGTTATGTTTCGACAAAGTTATGGTAGTTTTAGAAGTGAGAAAGGCATATGTACTTTCTAGGTCTTATATTGGCTTGTGTTTAGTAAAAAACCCAAAAATTCGAAATTGCTTAAGTCTTAAATGCAGAATTATTAAAGATGCCAAACCATGGTCAAAGCTGCCTCGTTAGCAAACATCGGATCAGTTTTGACAAAGTTATGGTAGTTTTACTTGCTCAAAAGGCATCTCTAGCGATAAAGATTATGATGAATTTCTCATCAGTTATAGTTATAGACACGCTTTAATTTCGAAACGAAAGCTTCACTTCGTTTGCTGGTCGTCTGTGTGCTATTGTTGCTGTTGCTTGTTCCTTGGTTTTGTTGTTGGCTGTTTGGTATTGCGCTTTTTGGCGTCTCGATGCTGACACTAAATACGCTCGGGAAATTATACAATACATTCTCAATCAAATGTCTGCTCAATGCTGAAAAATACTTCAAAGTGCCCGCTGCTGCTATATAGCTGCAGTCACAGCCAACATCCAACACCGAACACCCATCAAGTAACACCCCAGAAACCACCTCTTCAGTTGGCGCACAAACCACCCGCATTTAAGCTGCTGCTGCTGCTGCTGATGCTGGTTGCTACTACTTCTGCTGCTGCTGCTGCTTCTGCTTCTGCTGCTGTTGGCCGTCTGGGGAAATTTGCCATTTTCTGCACAATAAGATTTACTTGTCTAGCTCGTGCCCGTTGCCATTTGGTGGCATCGACGTCGTTGGCAGCCGCATCGCCAGCAACGTCGCTGCATTAAAAACTTTGACAGCTCATTTACTCGTTGTTCGAACTTGGCGAGGCTGCCACTGCTGCTACTGCTGCGACTGCTGCTCCTCCATTTTCTTAGTGGTTTGTTGCAGGCGTTATGTTTAGGTTTAAAGTCTATAACTGCTGTCGTTGTCATTACCCCAAAGGATTTGCCACGCATTGCTGGCACCGTTGTTCAAATTGCTTAGTGCTTATTCGGTCGTAAGTGCCGAAATAATGAAATCCCCTTGTATTATCCGCCACATAAGCTGCCATCGTTCTACACCGTTCTACTTCCAACTACTACTACACTGTTATTGCACTCCACTTGGGTTTTTTTTTTTATTTTTTATTTTGTCGTTTTGAAATGCTTTGTTTGTTGTTGCCCGGGGTTTTTGAAATCTATTTTGCTGCACATTTCTTTGGGCGATAAGTCGCAGACATGGCAAATGATGCTGTTGCTGATATGCGTTCAGAATGCGCCGCTGCACTACAATTGATATGCACAGTCCATTCACTGCGGCAAGCCCTGGAGGCAAGTCTGAATAGTTGAAATTAAAGCTATTGAGCATGTTGGAATATAAGATACTAAGCACTTTTCGTATATTTAACAACATCTATTAGATGAAATCCAAATTAAATGGTTTTTGTAAGAAAGAATATAAGTTTTTTCCTCGCCTTTCGATTTGTTGTTAATCCTTGCTATTCGTCTATCCATGTGTGGCATTCCAATGCGTCACCTTAAGCCACATGTCGTATGCGTAATATTGAAAAATTACCATTTTCAATACGGCGTGACGCATACGCAATGTGGCCTCAACTTGAACGCATCCATCTCCATTAGCGCATACAAACTTCACCACAGACTAAAGTCGTTGCTCCTTCCTGATACCCTACTCGCCCGCTCTCTGTCAGATATATGAGCTGTAGCTCCCTCTCTCTCGCTCTCTCTACTGGTCGCTACTTAAAACTGTTTGCTGTTAAATTCAATTTCAATGCTCGTTTGTTTCCATGCGTTTGGCCATTTTAGTGCTAGTGCGAGCAGCAGGACTAGTAGCTGCTATCCTGGATGAGATGGCCTTGCTTTATGCCTTGCGGTGGTCGCCGTCGATAGCACAAACTTTTGTAAGTAGCTGGTAGCTGGTAGATGGTAGCTGGCGTTGCAGTTGTTGTTCGTTCGTTCTTTCATTCTTTTTTGCTCGTTTATATATTTTTTGATTTCGCCGCCAAGTTGCGCATGAGAATGCAGCAAACGGCTTTTTTATTGTGGCCATTTGCCATAGTGCCGCCAATGTGCTGCCAATTTGGTGGCCGGCCCTGGCAACTGTTGCCGGTTCATATGCGAGGTTTTATAGCGCCGTTTTCAGCTTCAGCAGTGCTCCTTAATGCCCCTGCCCCTGCCCCGCCCCAGCCCCAGGCCCCACCACCTACATATACTCGGACTCTGCAACGTTGCGCTATTGCACTTCAAATTGCCCGCTTAAATGTGCGGCGATTACCAACAGCAAAGCGGCAGCGGCAGCGGCGGCGGCTTCAAAGCCAAAAATGTGTAGCAGGCGAAAAGAACAAAAAAAAAGAAGAAAAGTTAATTCTATTTGCGGTTGCAGCCGCAGCAGCAGCCGCTGCAGCAGCAGCAGCCGTCGAGTCGCATTAAAGTTGAATTTTTGTAAATTTATACGAGCATTATACGATCCGGCGCTTTAGACGCCGCTCGCAAGCTGCCCCTGCGCAGCTTTGTGGCTGTCACATTTGGCAATTTCCATTATTTTATGTCCTCGTCTTTGTCGTCATCATCGTCGAAGCCAAAGTAAATTTTATACGCCACTTTTCGCGGCTAAACAAAAATTAAATAAAATTTAGCGGTCTGCTTGCCCCCACCCATTGGTAAAGAGACCAGAAACCTCACCCAGTCCCACTCCTCCCCCCCCCACTCACTTCTCAGCAGCTTGTGCGCCCAGCTCTGCCCTCTGTTTATGGTCTGTCTAACGATTCCCGTCCAAGTTGCCTGGCGTTGATTAGCCTCTGTGCGCAGCTTGAATTAGGGCCAAGACAAAACGTGCCCAAAAGCGAAACTTGATGCGACAGCTGCACAGTGACGCCAAATTTGTATACAGCTATTGCAAAGACAATGCAGGAACTTGTACTATTAAGAAAATATAAAAGAAATTTCCAAATTTTCTTATGTTGATGATCTTTTCAAAATTCCATATAAAACATTCTGCAGACTGTTTCAAATTTCTGAAAACAAAAGTCTAAAGGTATTTTAAATGTGTAAAAATGAAAGAAAGCCTCTTTTTAACAAAAAGTGTGCTTAAAATATTAATCTTTGTGAAAGCAATCAGTATCAGAAATCCGTCATCAAATGATTTTCTGAATACATCCAATTTATATCTTATGTAAGTAAAAATCTGGAAATGATTTTTAGTTTTCCTAAGATTTTTTTTTACAGTTTTTACAAACTTTTTTAGTTCAGAGAACTTGTATTGCTTTGTCCGTTTATAATCATTAACTTATTCGACTCTCTTTTGCCTGTTAGATGTTGAGATCGCAGATGTGAAATACTTAAAGTCGTTTATTTCATTTATTTTTGTCTTAACACCCAATTTGAACCACTGTGCCAGATTGCCCGTCAGTCTCGACACTGTCACAGACGTAACCACATGGTGACTGTGACTTTGATGCTAACGGCACGGGACGCAGTTTGTGGGTGGAGGGGAGGAGGGGGGTCAGGCGGAGGTGGCTGCTGGCTTGGGGTGGACATGCAAATGAGCCTGTCCCGTAGTTGGTTTTCTGCTTGGACGCTTCGTTGCCTTTGCAAACTCCAATGCCAATGCCAAAGCCATCGTCGTTGTCGTTGCCATTGCCGTTGTCGTTTTTATGGACGCAGTTGTTAATAGAAAATGAGCTACACGCGGCCGCCCATCTTGGCCAAATCATAACGGGCCTGCTGCTCAAAAAACCGAAGACGGAATGTTTTTATTGATGTAATTTGCATAAATTTACACTTGCCACACAAAACGAAAACGACGCCGACGCGTTCGCAATCTGTCAAAATAATTCGCATCAAAAAGAAAAGTTGGAACAAAAAACGCGATGGAAGGCTGCGATGCTGAGATGCTTTTTGCGGCAAACATTAAACGGACTTAATTAAAAGCACAAAAGAGTACAAAATGTTGTAGTTTACGCTGCGTGCGCCAAATGCGCTTAATTACGTCATTAGCAAAGTCAATAGAATTAGCTGATGTTGCTGCTGCTGCTATTGTCTTATTGTTGTTGTGGCTGCTGCTGCTGCTGTCTGTTGCCACAAGGTTGCAATAAGCGCTGGCATTTCATTTCGCACTTAAATCAAAATTAAATTGCAGAATCGCCGCTGCAACAGCAGCAGCAGCAACAAAAACAACAGCAACCGGATATAAAGTCGTTGCCATCAGAGCCATTGCTGCAGGCGCCGACGCTGACTTCGACGTCGACGTCGCTGCCCCACAATAACAATAGAAACTGAAGTGGCAAAACAATAACTGGCGCGTCGCGTTGGGTTTTCCGGGCATCAGCCAAATATAACCCACACAGACGCACATATACAGTGCAGAAATATGCCAGCTTGTATTTGTGTGAGAGTAAGCAAATGGGTGGCTTCAATAGTTTTAATGTTTTAGTAGTGAAATCATATTATTATATATTTGAATTATTATTCTAATATATTTTCAACATCAAATTTTGTGTGTGCCTAATTAAAATAAGTGTCTGCACTTGAGTAGTGGATTTAACATAACTATTTTATATATTGGCAGAATGTACAGAGAGATTAACAGACGAGTTAAAGCTAAAGATGTTTTGATTTCTAAAAAATCATATTATTATATATTTGAATTATTACTCTAATATATTTTCAACATCAAATTTTGTGTGTGCCTAATTAAAATAAGTGTCTGCACTTGAGTAGTGGATTTAACATAGCTATTTTATATATTAGCAGAATGTACAGAGAGATTAACAGACGATATGTTAAGTTTAGCATAGCAATTACATTTTAGCTTATATATGCCATAAAACAACTTAAATATTAAAATTGTCTCTAAAATTCCAAACAGAAAAACTTAATGCATATTATAAGATGTCTGCATATAGATTATGATAAGTCGTTGTTACTTTCACTTCCGCTAGCTTATAGAATGCTAACTTTAATTTCGAGTCCAGATATGTTTGACTCTATGCGCATCTGCTTAAGTTACCCACTTTGGCATTGTCTATAGGCGCACATTACCATTTTCATGGTTCTTTTTTGCTGGTCCTTTTTTCTGTGCAGACTTCTCTTGACAAACTGCAGCCATGGCCAATGTGCAATGTCCTGTGCACCGTGGGCATTAGGCCGTTAACGTAACGTAACGTAACGTAACGTTAACGCAGCTCTTTAGCCATTCTTGGTTAGTGTTAATGGGGCACCTTGTGTGCACCGTCTGGCAACTCGATTGCATTTAAATTGGTCGCTAATCAAAGCTCTGCACTGTGTGCCGAACTCTGTCATTTGCATTTGTGGCCCACGGTGCAATGATGAGGCAGCCGCCTGCTGCTCCTGTTCCCGCCGGACGCTGGACGCTGGACGCATTGTTGCTGCGTGGCCATTGTCCTCGGCTCCTCTTTGGAGCCTTGGCCCTTGTCGTTGTCGCTGTCGCCGTCGCCGTCGTCTGGCCACAAATCGATGCGCAAATTCTTACAACGCGCTGCGGTTAGCAGCCGCTGCTCCTGCTCGTGCTATGTTGTTATACTCTGGCTAAAGGTTAGTCTGCTGCCTTAAGGCGGTTGGCGGTTGGCTTGCAATCAGGATTTGAAATCTATCCAGATTTACATACTATTTACTGGCCATGCTTTAAGTGTCATGCAAATAGTTGTATGAGTCTCATAATGTTAATTTACATTTCTTGATTGTAAGAATTTAAAATCTGCAGCTGCCTTTTGGAAATATAAATATTACCTTGACCTTGATTTTTATATTTACTATCATGATTCAGGCATTTGGAATGTATTTAGCATTGCTCATTGAATATATTTAAATTTATTGTACTTTTTTTAGGGTATTTTAGTTTTCGTTGTGCTGCATTACGCTCACTTTTCGCTCCTTGGATTTTAATAAAAAAATGTATCTCAATGGGCGCGCTGCGTCTGTCTGGACATTGCTGCTGCTGCTGTTGCTGTTGGCCATTGCTTCTGCTATTCATTTTTAATTTTTATTAAAATATTTATGCAAATATTGAACATATGTTGGCGGTTTGCTAGCCAACCAACGATTGCGCTGCTCCTGGCACTTGTGCTTGATGCCTTTAATATTGAAAGCTTGTATGTGCGCTGGTAAAAATCAAAAGCTATTTAATTAGTTGAAAGTGTGATACACCGTCCTGAGTCGCCTGGGAGTCTTCCCGCCGGACAGCAGCAGCAGCAGCAGCGACAGCGACAGCCTCTGACACTTGACTGTTAATTAATGCATGAGTTGCCCAGTCAGACGACAGGCGATAACCAACCTGTGTGTAAATGTGTGTGTGTGTGTGTGTGTGTGCGTTACGCAGCTCGACTCTCACTGATTGCTGCAGTATGCGCAATTAATTTCATATAAGTTTATTGTCACCTCTTAACTTCATGCCCGCTCTCTCGCCAATCCAATTGTGGCTACCTTGTGGGGTGGGCAATTGCAAAGAGCGGGCGGTGTTCATACAAATGGACTTAATTACGTGCACGGAAATCAAGTATTTTCTACAAATTTACGCGCTGCCACGCCCACGCCAACGCCGGCACCGCCCGCCCTCGTCTGCGGTTACTGTCTCTCCGCGTGTTGTTTGTATTGCAAATTAATCATACGCCCCATACGCCAGACGTGGTCAGTTGAAAATCAATTGGCTGCGTTCTCATATGCAATTTCGACTCATAATACACTTTGTAATATTTGTAATTTATCATTACGTTATTGAAGGTATGTTTAATAACCTGAACTTTTATATTTCTCTGCCAATTTATTATTTTAATACTTTATTTTGAATGAATTTCCTAAAATTGTACTATCTATTTACTTTTATTGTCGAAAACACATGTAATTGGATGTTGAAACTTCCCTTGTCCTTATTAGTTTTTCCTTTTGTATACAGAAAATCGTTTGACTAAAGTATCGGACTATTTTTGGGAATACATTCTGTATGATTTATAGTCTCGTAGCGAGCTGGTGTCCTCATTGTCTCTCCTGCCGTTCGAGGGCAGTCGTGTTGTTGCCCTCCACGTGTGTAGAGTTGTAAATGATCCAGACAACTGCCAATTTGCGCATCAATTGTTGAATAAAACATGATAATCATAATAAAGCGAGCAGGGGGCAGATAAAAAATAAAATAAAATAGTCGACGTGCTCAGGCCCATGCATAAATGAAATGCGAATCAAAGCGAAACCAATCGACTCCTGCACGAGTCCGGGTCCATCCGGCATAGGTACAGGCGTCATCAGCCTCATCAGCGTCATTCGCTTCATCATCAGGCAGAGAGGTTGCTGAGCAAACTGCGTGCAAATAAATAAATGTAATTGAAGGCAATTATTGACGTTCAACTCCAATTGCAATTGGAGTTTTGGTTGGCTGACCACATGAGACCAAACGCTACTGCCCCCCTCTCAAACATAGAGCACAACATTAAATGCTTTAAGCCTTCATATACCAAATTGGCAGCGGCCACAAATAGGATATTTGCATTTTACAATGGTTTTTCAATTCGACAAACAATGATAAAGTAAGCATTTTATTGTAATCAAATAAATAAACTATGTGATTATTCAAAATTTGAAGCTAATTTAAAGCGAAACATATTAGCTTTCTCACATTTCAGAGTTCAACAGCAAATTGAAATGGCTTATCATGAAAAATACAACTAAATATTATTTATTTATTTGCCATGCAGCTTGGCATTTATCAATATCAATAAAAATCGTTTACTTGCTCTATTAGATGGGAGCCATTCTCTTAAATTCCATAGCGGAATTGTTGTTAAATTTATGGACTTCAGCCTTCTGTCAGAACTTTCAATAACAAAGCACGAGGCGAAATTCCATCATGGTTCCAGCTCCGCAGCATTGATAAATAGCTCAAGTGAGATTGTCTTGTGCACTTTCCAAGCACTGGCACGCACTCACGCAGTAGCAAGTGGACAATCTGGGCAATATGGGCAACTGGCAGCCCCAGCTAGCCCCCTCCTTCATTGGCTCATGCTTTCAGCAGCCTTCCTCTGCATCTATAATTTTAAAAGCAAACTCATAAATATTCAAAAAAGGCGGCCAACATCAGCGACCAACAACGCATTATGGGTGAAGCTGGTGTGTGTGTGTGTGTCCGAGTGTGTGTGTGTGTGTGTGTGTGTGCGAGTATGTGTGTTTTATATGATTCGGCACTAACCGCTCACGATACCATAGCAGCGGGCACGCCCACATGGCACTCTGAACCGATCCGAACCGAACCGAACCGAAAATTCTATTTTCTTTTTAATAAAGGCCAAGTATAAGCAAGACAAAGGAGAAGGGGCAGGAGAGTAGTAGGGATGGCCTGAAGGGTGCAAGGATGCTCGATGGTCGTTGTGTGGTGCTGGCTTTTTGAAAAGTCGACCATAAAATTGAATAAACCGCATTGAAGCACATTATTTTTTATTAACTGTGCACCGAGAAGCGTCGAGATCCAAAGAGATGCCATCACCCATACTCAGAGAGAGAGGGAGAGAGAGTGCTAAACAAAAATCCAGAGCAGGTTGTCGTTCTGTCTTTGTGTGTGTGTTTGTGCCATGTCCTGTGCTTTTGACCGACGTTTGTCAAATAGTCTTTGCAATTTACACACACTCAAAACTTGAGCAGATGGAAGGGGGAACGCTGCTTTCCGGATTTCGGCTTTGGCTATCACATTTGCTGCAACGCTTGTTGGTTATGGCCCAATGCTCCATTGTCCCTCCTGTAACCCTGTCGGCATGTGTGATTGTGTGTGTGTGTGTGCACTTGCCTTTCAAGCACCTTATTTATAAGCACTTTTAATGGAGTTGGCTTACGGAGCGTATGAGTATGGCGAACATATTTCTCTCTGTCTCGTTGTCTCCTCGTCCGCGCTTCTGTCTCTCTTACTGTGCATCTTTACGTGTGTGTGTGTGTGTGTCTGGGTGTGTGCTTCAAAATCTGATTACGATTTTTATATGACACTTTGATATGATTTATTTGGTCATTCAGCTTTTCAAAGGCAGGCCTCGAGCTGCCGCGCCGCCGCCGCTGCTGCTGCTGTTGTTGCTGCTGTTGCTGCCACTCCTCGCCGAAAGGGTGTCAATGGCTTTTGAAATATCTGCAGAGCATTTCATTTTTGTGTATTTGCCCGCCAGCCAGCCAGCCAGCCAGCCAGCCAGTCAGTCGGCCAAGTCCAGAGAGAGGCAGAGGCAGAGGCAGAGAGAGAGAGACAGATGGCAAATAGAGGAGAGCTCCCCTGAGCTGTTTCCTACTTGTGCTTATGGCCGGATAATGTGAGCTTCAGCCAAGTTATTTGCAACTGCCTCTTGTTGCTGCTATTATTGTTGCTGCTAGCCATGCAGACGACGTGCCTTGTGGGCCCTGGTAATTGATGACCTTCGCGATACGTCGTCCAGAACCTTTTTCTCTTCTCTTCTGTTTTTTTTTTTTGTGCTCTGTTCCCTGTTCCTGGACAGTTTTTATGGCTCGGCACTAAAATTTTCTTCTTTTAAATTGAATTTAATGAAAAGGCGTGTGCACATTGCCCGAGGGCACATGGCGCCATATTCAAATGCCACTTAAATGCGATCTATGCGTAAATGTTCCAACTAACGATTTCTTTACTATTTCGATCAAGTTTCAATTGGAATGTGTAATGTTTTATTATTATTTTATAATAATTATATTTATACTAGCAGGTTAAATATGATATAACTGTATTATTTTATATTGATATTTATTTGAATTTGAATAACACTTCATGAGTTTTACAAATTTAGTTCAGACTGATAGCTTCTGAATTAAATGCAATTAATATTACACTTACATAGCTTATACATTATTGAGCGACTATCGCTGCCTACATTGGCGAATTCAAGGCGAAATGTGTCTGAATTCGAATGCCTGGCGAACCGTTGACCATAAATTGTTTTCTATATGCCAAAATAAATCGCTCAATGCAAAGTCCAAGTGCTTATCCGGCCCATTTTATTACCCGCTTGTGCTTTTACTTGCCGTTTTTTATAGCGTTAAAAGATTTCGCTCTGCATCGTTATAATAATTATTGCAGGTATTAAGTCAAGTAGCCGCAAAAAGCGGCCCAAAGCCTTCGTCCTGCACGTTGCTCCTTTTTTGTGGTCGCTTTTTGTTGTTTGTGTTGTTGTTGTTGTTGCTGTTGTACTCCATTACCCTGCCCACCGCCACCGCTTTGCATAACAATAATTTGTGTCACGTTTGCTGTTGTTTCTATACATATATATATATATATTTTATATATATAGAAAAACCGCAGCGATTTTCGCGCAACGCGGTTTTTCGCAACGGTGGCGCGCAGCAAACTAAATTGTGTTTAATTAATTTTTTGTTGCATAATTCCGGGGGGATTAGCTTTTGGATGCCACGCGTCCTATGCGGTGCGGATGCAGCAATGGCAGCACCAACACCAACACCAACACCAATAAATGCCAAGCGGTTTGGGCTCTGTGTGTGTGTATGTGTTTTTTTCTGGCTTACGTTTACTTTGTGTCGTTGTAGTTGCTGTAAAAGCAACAAATGCCACACACGTACAACATTAACAGTAGATTCCGCGAGGGTCGAGCAACTGAAACATTGAACTGCAATATAAATCTGACGTAATTAACTGAAACACTTTTGCCAACTCGCTTGTAGAAGTATCAACATTAAGTGGGGCAATCAACTTACATTTTTAAATTAAGAGGGAGTTAAGCAATTAAAGAACACATGAAACATATATAAATTCGCTGCATATCAATTTGTGATGCATATTACATTTTATATAATTTATCTTAGTATATACCACAAAATATTAAACTTAAGCTTACTTTTCTAGCAGCCCACTCTTGAGATTACAAAACTTATTTCAATAATTAACAAACGAAGAATTTTGTGTTGCGCAACTTGCAAGTTGCAACATGCAACATGCAACTTCTGGTTGTCCTAAGCCCACAACGATTTTCCAGCCGCAACTTTTCTTTAATAAAATGCTCGCTTGACTTGCCGCTTGCCGCTTTGCCGAGCTGCATTCGCTTTGTGGCCATGTGACACACACAAACATGTAAACATACATATTCATATACGTATACATATACATATAGACACACGAACAAATAGCTTACAGCGACGGCATCGGCTGCAGACTGTCATTTGTTTACTTGTGTAAACTTTAATTAAATTCCAAAAAAGACGACGACAACGACGGCAACTGATGGCAGCAGCAGCAGCAGCAGCAGCCGCAGCTGCTGTTCGCATTTTCTCTGGCTTTTGCAACTTTCGCTCACATATGCTGCATACTTTTAGGCGCAGCTTGACTACCAATTGCCATAATTATGGGTGAGAATAAATCCACTCCACACACACGCGCACAACTGCAACTGGCGTTTGGCAAGCAATGTTGAAAGTATTAGAACAATTGTCGATGGTCATGAATGCAAATTGACGTTGCAGCTGGCAGCCATCGCGAGTGTCAAATTTTGAAGCCATGCATCCGGATGGGGTGTCCCGTTGTTGTTGACCAGACTTCAGCTACAGCTGACGCACTGCGGCAATCTGCCAACCACCGAAGTCGTTGCAGCAAGCCAAAACAAACGTGTGTGTGTGTATGTGTGTGTGTGTGTACCCCTCCACACGCCCCTTGTCTGAATGTCTCTGTGTTGCTCTGTGCTGGTGCATTGTCAAAACAGTCAGTCCCAGCTGCAGTTTTACGTAATAGCTGATTATGGGGCAAGTTGGCAGTGCGTGTTGTGTTTGCTGTGGACTGTGTGTGCTGTGTGTGCTGGGAGTGCTGTGTGTGTGTGCTTGCTATGCACTCGCTCCGTGTGTGTGTAGGTATGTTCTGGCCCCATTTTGGGCAGGGGCGTGTCGTTGCAATTTTAGACTCAAGTAGTGTCAGGCATTTTCACAGATTATCCGACTAAATCAGCAAAAGGGGGCAACTGATGTGCATTTAACACTAAAAGGGCTAAGCAAATGCAGCACACAGCTTTTAAGAAGTTATAAACAAATTGAAATAAGAGTTTGATAAGTTAATAAGCGTTTATTGAAGTCTGGTATACTTTATAAACCTTTCTCGCAATTTAAAGAAATTTATATTATAATTGTATTTATTTTAATTATGATTTAATCATCTATATCATTTAATACTTTTTAAACTCTCTATTTTGAGCTGCTGCTACAAATGTTTCGTTTTTTCTAAATATTTTTCAAGTTCCGCAGCAAAATGTTTTTAAAGGCTCGCATTCAATAATCGAATTATTTTGCATGAAGTAAATGTCAAAATTTGTGATAGTATTTTCATATATACCAGACTAATTTATTAAAAGGTTTTTTCAGTCGAGTTAAGCTAAAGCAAAGCAACTACAGATCCAAAAACAAACAAAAGCTGCTGGACTTTATGCGCAGCTAAAACAAATGACAAAGGCAAAACTTTGCTTCCTGGCTAGACATAATTTTGAGTTCTCTGCACTTTTCTAAGGTCTTCTCCATGAAGTGGACAAAAACGAAAAACGAGAGAAAACTAACATGTGAAATTCACAAGCACTGGCAACCCTAAAAAACCGCCCAGCAAATGTAATTTGCTCGGGCACAGAGAAAACTTGTTAACTGTGTTTTGTTCCTGCTGCTGCTGCTGCTGCTACTGCTGTTGTTGTTGTTGTTGTAGCTGTTGTTGTTGTTGTTGTTGTTGGTGCTGCTTTTGTCCACCAACAGCATTCGCCTGGAGGTCATTTTTGTGCATAGTTCATTACGATTGAACTGCCACAAAGGTCCTTTCGCACACACAATGGAAGTGGAACTGAGCTGTCGCTGCGGGCTAAACTTTCTATTTTGGCAGAATTTGCTCAGGGTTATTCGGTATGCTCTAACTTCTGGATATAGCCGCCCTGCTGACGCTTACCATAGGAGATCAATTAAGTCTTGCAGACTAAAGTGATAACAGTGAGCGAGAGAAAATTCTTACTCTCCTGTTCATCTTCAATCATCATAAGTAGCATTTTATGTGTGTTTCTTCCCTTCAACATTTTGTTGTGCTAGATTGATAATAATAAAGATATAGTAAGCGAAATAGTTTTAATATCTTGCAAAGTGTATTTTCGCCTCAACTTAGTGGGGAAATGAGTTGGCTTTCTTTTATTCCAGTTGGTAATGGCCCAGCCGCACTTTGTTGCAAGTTTTTCGTGCCCAGCAAATGTCATAAAGTTGCAGCAGCATCTTTCCTCCTCTTGCTGTCAACCTGATCAGTTTTATGCCACACAATCTGCAAGAAGTAGCTCCAGTTGCTGTTGCTGTTGCTCTTGCTGCTGTAGTTGCAGTTGCAGTTGCAGTTGCCACTGTTGCTTCTCTTCTTGGCCCCATTGTCTGTGAGGACTTTTCTTTGGTCATAAACTTTAAACTTGGAGCGTTCGCTACTTCCTGCCAACCATACAATGCCCTGCCTAGAGTGTCTCTCTTTCTGTCTATCTCTCTGTTTGTCTGTCTCCTATCTGTGTCTGTCCGTCTGTCTGCCTGCACGACCATTTTGACCGTTAAATGTTGACATTTGTGCATTTCATTGTGTATGACCTTTCGGCGCGCCACAACAACAGCAGCTGCGGCAACTGCTGCTGCTGCTGCTGCTGCTGCAGCAACTGGAACTCAAATTGGGAGCAGGGAGCTGGTAGCTGGTAGCTGGAGGCAGGAACTGGAGCCAGGAGCCAGGAGCTGGGGTCGGGAGTAGGGAAAGCTCTCCACTATTGTCGTCGCTTGTCTACTCATAAACTAAATGTAAATTCCCGCCCTCTGCATTGCTGCCTGCCTGCATCTGCACCGCACTTTTATTGCAGTGTTTCGCCGTCTGCATTCACTCTCCAAGTCCCCCACAACCCATTGTGAGCCCCCTGACCCCCAAGGCCAGTGCTTATGACCCCCAGCAGCACAACAGCAGCTCTCGACGTGTGGTTGTCCTTATTGTTGCTCATGTTCTAGTTGCTATTGTTGTTGGTGTTGTTGTTGTTGTCAACAGGCTGCTGCTGCTGCTTTTGCTGTTGCTGCTTTTGCTTTTGCTGATTCGGCAGGCTGCTGGGCAGGGACTTCATTGTCTGGCTGCTTGGATTTAGAAATCTATGGAATATGACCCGAAAGTTGGCCGGCATTGTGTGGGATTAAAAAGTGAAAGACTAAAAGGTTTCCAAGATGCCATAAGGACTTGCAATAAACAAACAAGCTCATTATATTGCAAATGTATAATTAAATTAAATGAATTACAATAATATAATGCACAAAGCAGAGGTAAACTTATCTGCTATATGCGTATATCCAAAAATGAAGTACAAACTAACTGATAACATTGAGTAAAATTATAGTAATGTGCTTGAGTGATTAATTATGATCAAATGTTATGCCATAATCAAACAATATATTGCAAGCATTTTATCTCAACTTCAACTTAATTAACTAAGTTTGCTTTAAATATATGTATCCAAGTAATCACTTACCCCTTCTAGCAAGCGTAATAAACTGCAACACACGCAAACCATTTGATTTGTGCACATCCATTGAAATTGCTGCGGCTGACCTTTGTGTGTGTGTGTGTGTGTGTGTGTGTGGGTGTGTGTGTGTGGGTGTTTTGTAAGCACAATACACTACAGCTAATACACTATACAGCTGGCTTAGCCATATACTATTCTATTACTATTACATCCCTAGAGTTCTGTGTTTACTTTCTAATGGGCATGCTGACTGGATGCTTTAAACTGTTCCACACAAGTCAACCCCAAAGCGTAAGCACTCTACTTTTGTGCTTGCCACTTGCCACATGCCACTTGCCACTTGCATCAACCCGCTACCCGCTACCCGCTACCCCTTTAATACAATTGTCAGCGTATAGAATGCAATGTGCAACCCTTTGGCCTCATCCTTGGCGCATACATATATGCATAAAAATCTGCTGTGACGACAACTTGTTACATATTTCTTAGCAAGTTCTTAGCTAGCCCCTCTCAGCTCCGAATAACTCCTGGCCATATCATTTGCATTGTTGTCCATTCCGACCGAGGCTTAACATACGCTGCGTATAAATTGCATAATTTATGTGAATTATGCGGCAAAACATTGCCGTACCCCTTGGCCCGCCGCATGGCGAAAGGACTCTGTCATTGTTGAGGTCTCCGAATGGGTCTGTGTGTGTGTGTGTGTGTGTGTGTGTGTGTGTGTATTGTAGCCTTCGGGGTGCAATGAACTGGCTAAGTGGCCTTGTCCAGGACATTGGCACGTCGCCTGCGACTCGCACTTAATTGTCACAATTGTCAAAACATTTCCTGTCCGCTCCTGGCCAAAATCCAATTAGTTGCAACTGGCTTTTGTCATGGCTCAATCACTACTCACTCACTCAATAATTTAGCAACGCTGTGCAATATATAAAAAACGTAGCAAAATCAAAAAGAGTCAGCTAAAGTGCAAACTAGCACACTTTACCTTTTTGTTTTTTTGTTTTTTGGTACCAAGTTTTATGACATTTTGTCGTTAAACGTTTCGTGTTGTTTCAATCAATGATGCCAATCAAAATGGGAAAGATTTTTCGCCACACTTTGACAGTGAAGTGCACACCAAGTAGAAGGTAAATGGGTGATTGCAAAATCATGAAGAGTGAAGATGAAAGTGGGCCATGGAAATAACTGGCACTCGACTTGCTTTGCTCAAATTGAGTTGTGGAACGGAAAATTTCACTTCACACAGTGAGTTACCAGTTCAGACAGAAAGTTGGATGAAATAGAGATTCTTTCTCGATTACACCAATATTAAAGTAACAGACATTTGAAAAATTTGAAATTGTATAAATGTTAAACTCACAAAACTTTGCTAAACCGAAATAGATTTCAAGCTTCAGCCCAATTTGTTTATGCTTTTCCTCTTAGTGTACTGTGCTTTTTAGGTGACTGTTAGAATAAGTTTAAAGCTGATACTCCCTTTATTTATTTTATAATATTAAAAACTTACATTGCGAGATAGACTTTAAGGCGATGGAGATGTTTCCTTGTGCCAGTTCATGGCGAAACGAGATCTGAGTTCTTCATTAAAACTTATATACATTTTGGAGTGTTTATGACTTTTAGGGCCAATTCAGGCTCCTTAGTCAGCCATTAAGAGAACGCTTGCGTATGGCGCAATAAATAATTGAAATTCGCACCGTGGGTCCTCTGCGAAAGGTTAACTGGAAGCGAAGGAGCCAGAGAGCAGCTAAAGAGTTGGGGTAAGAGTACAACGAGTATTTAGCTTTTGGGCAAGTGAGCGCACCAAAGCGAACTGAAAATAATTTTCACTGCGCTAAGACTGTGTGTGCAGTGTCATGGGTGTAGAGCTGGTGGGGGGCTTGGAGCAGCGCGAAGTAATGAACACACTTTTCGCATTTAAGCGTGCTGCAGCACGCTAATGGGACAACAGCAACAGCAGCAACAACTACAAGACAGCAGCAACAGTTGCTGCCAGTGGCGCCTGCTTCTCGACTCATTTTTAATTCCTTGGCACATTTGTGTAACGTGACATGAAATCCATTTGATGTCGTCCTCGTCGTCGCTGTTCCTCATCCGCTCCGCTCCGCTCCGCTCCTTAGCCCAAAAATGCTTCGCTCGTTCTGCAGTTGTTAACAAACAAACACGCTTTTCTACTTTTTATTGCTAATTTTTATTTTATTTTATTCTTTTCTTTTTGGTTTGTTTGTTTGGATTTTTATTTTTTCTTCATTTTCGTATGTCTCTGCGCTGCAACAGAGCAGAGCATTTTAACGCGATAACTCCCCTGGCAGTTGAGCTCATAAATTTATAAATGAGCCAGCGACTGTAAAATGCCAACGAGCCGTATAACTCGGGGAGCTGGGAAATCGAGGGGCGGCAGTAGGCGAAATATTGGAGGGTAAACTCGCCTTAAAAGCACTCATCTTTTTGACAGACTCTTACGCACACTGGGTATCATAACTATGTGACAACGTTTGCGACAACTTGTGCTGCAGATATCTCTCTGTCACTCCGAATATTTTTAATAACATACAAATAATAATGAAATTATAGAAACATATTTCAAACTCAATTCAACTACATTTTTCCAACTTCTTTCATATAAACTGCAGACTTTTGCATTTGCAAGTGTATTCAAAAGTTGCATAGGTAAAGCATGTTCCATATTTGTGTTTTTACTTTTATTTATGTAACTTTTGTCACTCATAATTATTTGGCTGTTGCGCTGACAGCGTCTGCGGAAACGGAAACAACTGAAATATCTGTCGAAAATGTAGCTGAGAGAATTGAGTACTGACTGAATACAGAATACGGCAATTGGCTGAACGAATACGAGAAGTGCTTCAGTGTACATTTTAATATTTCATTTTAAACTCATGAATTTGTATTACTTGTGCCCTCCACCCTCCTGCTCCCCATCAACAGGGGCAAAATCATTTTAAATATGCATTCACGTTTTTACAAGTAATTCCACCCACTATCCGAGGATATTATTTCAGAAATCACTTAAGCAATCGTCTATGAAAGGCTCGTTTCAATTATTGTTTATTTGCTTATGCTCTTTTCGCTGTTGTTGTGATTAAATTACCATTTGTTTATTGTGCCCAATATCTCTCGCTTGGTTGAGCTTCTGTGCCTCAATTTGTGGGGGCCTTTCTTTATCTAAAGGAAAGCCAGCAAATAATACAAAAAATGCAATTAGAAAAGTTTAAAGTCGATTTTATGATAGGCCAATATATAAATTAATGTGCACTCAAGTGTGGATATTGTGTTTATTTTTCTTCAAATAAGTCTAACCAAAGTTTTCTTCTGACCAAACATATTGGCTTTTATGCTTAGTTACCAAATTGAGATTTGGCTTTTTGAGTTGTGGTAATTTTAATAAATTTGAATGTTGCTTTAGTTATTGATTAGTTTGAAATATTAAATTGAGGTAATAAACTGCAGTCTATGCAGCTAAATTCTGATGCTGTTGAATGCCATTCAAATTCAAAGTATGCCAGAAGAATGCAACACGTTGTCAAATTAAAAGTTTTGCTGTTTATAATGCCAAAAAATATGCAATTTGACCAAAAATGGCAATTGCAAATGAAATTGCTGGATGAAGCGTAAAAAACAAGTTTTGCAACAAAATGCCAAATTAGCAAATGTCTAGACTAATTTACCCAAATGGCGCTTTACATGCTAACCCAAATGACACAGTTAACTTTAGAGATAATCGTACAAATAATATATTCAACGAGTGTTTGCCACAAATTGTTTCACATTTTTGGCTGCTTAAGCACACAAGAATTTCATTTGTTGACTTCAAACATGACTGGAATAATTGTCATTTTGACATTTTGTAAACACACACACACACACACCACATTTTAAATAAACTTCAATCAATGCCACAGACAAAACCCTAAGGCGATGCAGACGATAGATTCCGCAAAACAAAAAGCGAACAGAGAGCATGCCTTAAAAGTCAATTTGCCGCTGGCGCTGCCAGCAAAACATAAAGCGGCCCCAGACAATGCATATAAAAAATCAGATTCTCCAGCATTTCCATACAGCTCATACCAACAAAAGAAATAACAACAACAATAACAGTTACAGCTATGGTAAAAAGGGGCGAAAAATTTCACGCAGCTTAAAAACCGCACTCACGCACAAAATATTTGTATTTACCTTCGTCCTGCGCCTGCCCCGCCCACCGCCCTCGGTAAACAATAAACCTCCCTGAACCTCCATCCCCATCCCCATCCCCATCCCCGTCCCTTCGAGGTGTTGCACATACCACAGCCCAGGCAGTACGGCCGTGCCACTAAAAGCGCCTTATTTACGACGTTTACATGCGATATTTACATGAAATCTCTTACAATAACAGTTATGCCTTTTGATGCGACCCCAGATCCTCAGAAAGACTCCTTTTCCGCTTCCCCTCAGACGTTCAGCTTAAATTTGCTCCCCTTTTGTTGCTGCTGTGGCTTTTCTTTCCCTTTCTCTGTATTTATTATTAATTTGTCACAAAATGTAAAAGAAATCAGGGCTGCAAAGCAATTCCGATATTCAATATGAAATTATAACGAAATTATGTTTTGCAAATATTTGGCACAATTATTTTCTATTTTACACTTTTGTTATTTGTTATTTGCTTATTATTTCGGTTGTTTTGGAATATTCAATTTAAATGCAATTTGCACATATTTAAATAGCGCAATTATAGAACAAATTACTTTTGAACTCAATGTAGGATTATAAATGATTGTTGCTTTCTGGCTAATATTATTTTCATTTGAATTGCGATTGATTAAATATATATATATTTTTTATTTCATTTACATTTCTACCCAAATATATAGTAGTATATATTCAATACAGACTTAATAAGCACCTTGTTTCGCTACATGAATACTTCCATCCCTTTTTGCGAATATGCAAACTGAGTCTTCAGCACCAGTCGGCGAGTGCACGTTTAATATTTTAGCATTAAAACTGATTTTCCACACGTAGCGTATAGGCGACTCCGGCGCCTCAAAGCAGGCTACAAATATTGCCGTCGAGCCGCATTCATATGCAAATACATGAAAGGCGAGCGGCGACAAAAATCCAAAAAAAAACGAAAGAAAGAGGAAAAAAGAAAATATCGTATCCGCAAAAAGCGCGATGCGCAAATAGCGCGCTTCCTGAAATAATAATTCAAATGCTGTGATAAAAATCGACTATAAAGCCGCATGCTGTGCAAAGCCACGCCCCCAACGCCGCACAGCACCCATACATGCAGTTCACCAACATACTACTCACTGTACTCCATGCCAGCACTCCACTGTACCGGTCCCCCTTTCCCCTTCCTCTACTTGGCAACAGCCCCTGTGCGTACGTGCGCATATTTCATTCCCTAACGACCCCTTTTAACTGAGAAAATGTGTTTTCGTTACTTTTAGCATCTTTATCAAATAATAATATTACGCCGCACGAACCCAAACGTCGTCGAGGTGCCCCTCCTCCTCACTAAATTTGTTTTTTCTCCACTTTGCACTCAAAGAAGTGCAAAATGTAAAAGACAAAAAAAAATTGTTCAAGATATTGAAAATATAATGTTAGTTAACGTAGCTTTAATGCTCTTTTATAAATAATTTTTGTATATTTTTGATTCCTATGGAACAATTTCTAGAACTGCTTCAATAAAATGACAATAATATTATATTAGGCATTTTTAAAAAAATAGTTTGTTAGTCTGAAATTTACAAGTGCATATATTGCAGAGATTTTATAATAATTTGTCTTCCAAAATATTTATTAAAAATGTTACCAAACGTAAAACACATGTGTACAATTGAAAACAATTCACTTACCGTCCTTACACATGAGATTAATTCTTCCGATCCCCATTATCATATTCTTAATCATTCGAAAAACAATCGGACTCTCCATTTAAAGAGTATCGAAAAAAAAGATGAAAATTGGGCGGCGCAGGCATGCAAAAATATTGAACAAAGTTTCAGGGGGTCGAGCACAATAGCAGGTGGATTTAAGAGGGGGGTGGTGTGTGGTGGGCAACGTGGCAACAGCTTCGACACTTTCCCAACCATTTCCCAAGCAACTGACTTGCCCTGTGTGGGCGTTTTGCTTTATTCCTTTTGTGTTCAATTGAAAAATTTGCATGCCAAGAATTATGCAAAGCATTCGCATGAGGAGTGGGTCGGCGGGGGCGGGGGCGGGGTGGCGGCCACTTGCAGAGTGGGTCAAAGAAAAACAACGGATGAAAATAAGTTTTGTTTCGGGCAAAAGGTTTGCGCTTTTCTTTCATTCGCCGCGATGGCATTTTTCTGTTCGATATTGGACACCAGAAAAAAAAGCGAAGGCCATTGAGCAACCATCGAAACCATCGAAGATCATTTGCTTGTTTCATTTGTTTTTGTTCCCGCTTTTTTTCTTACTTTGGCCACGTTTTTATATGTATTTCATTTTCATTTTGGTTTCGTGTTTCGTTTTTCGGTTTTGGCCGCCCTCCATTATTCTTGGCGGTAATTGAACAACGTGGCTGGGCTGCGGCTCACTCCTTGGCCCCGTAATAAATGTGGAGTGCCGTTTGCCAAAAAAGCTTAGAACAAATGTCCCCTAAAACGCCCAGCAATCGAGAGATGCTACAGCTTCATTTTCATCGATGATATTGCGCATACGCCCTGTGCATCCCTTTCGGCTTTCGGTGGGGTGCGAGTGTCTGACTGTATTGGTTTATTTGTATGTTTATTTGGATATTTGAATATTATTATCGAGTCTGTTTGTATTTTGGCAAAAGGTTATGGCTATAACTCTGTAAACGACATCAAGGCGTTTGGCATTTGATTAGTTTTCTCATTTAAGGTTAAAAGCTGCAAATTGGATGGACAAGCGAAAATGTTATTTAAAACCTCCTCGGGGGCTACACTTTAAACTTATAATTTGGTATTCTTTCCTGTGCTTCTTCGTGAACCATTTAAATATTTAATATGTGTATGAAATTGTGTGTCTTAATGCGTTTAAAGTTTCAACAGAAACTATTTCAAATGCACATAGTTATGCATAATTAAAGTGCACACGCCCAAAATGTTGACTGTATATGGGCAACAAAAAAAAACGAATAGCATTGAAGCATTTTTATAAATATAAATTTAAATAAACTGCCGCCATTATTGAGAGTCGATTTGGGCTTTGGGGCACGTTTCCAAAGGTTTTTACATATTAAATGCTCGAAAGCTTTTAATAAAATTGCCAAACAAATATGTTGTAGGTGTGCGTTGTGTAACTTATTTATGGCAATTTACATTTTTATTGGGCTTTTGGTTTGTAATTGCA
Source organism: Drosophila flavopinicola (assembly GCA_035042425.1). Classification (NCBI taxonomy): domain Eukaryota; kingdom Metazoa; phylum Arthropoda; class Insecta; order Diptera; family Drosophilidae; genus Drosophila; species Drosophila flavopinicola. The sequence goes on along the minus strand of JAWNLL010000452.1, from coordinate 4,944,555 downwards.
AAGTTCGCTGGCCATATCTTCCATTACACATTGTAGAGCAGCAATAAGTTTTTATAGATTCAAATGCTATTGCCTTTGCGAGTTCCAATAAAGTCTTCAGCTCAACTGAAGCACTAAGATACATTACTAAAAGGAATGTAGTATGTATAAGCAATTGTAAATGTCAGTCCAGGTATCTTATTTATGCCCATTTCATGGCCTTCTAATTGGACAAATGAACTTTATTGATTTTCAAAATGATTTTCGGCTGAGATCGAGCAAAATGCAAATACTCGACGATTTCCAATGAATGTTTGTTAGGCCCATTAGGTAAAATTAAAATTAGCATTGCTTGCTTTTGGCGCTGACACGTCTACAACGCCAACGACAACGACAATTTCGTTGCTATCTGTCTGGCATATTAAACACGTACTAAGAGCATTTATATCAGCATCGCTTAGACAACGAATCCTGAGCTCCCATTTCCCCTTTGCCCATCCACGCAAAATTCCCATAGATTTCTTGATGTGGTTAATTAGAGTTTGAAAACAACAAGCGTCGACCAGACCGACAAAACAAATTGTACATTTGTTTCGACTGCTGTTACTGCATATTTTATAGAACAAGTAACAGAAGCTGGCAAAACTGTGTTGCAAAACACCATGTCGAATTTTAAATGCACTTTCAAACAATTCCAATGACAGCTTCGTTAGTTGGGGCAAAGGAATGGGAAGATAGTAAATGAAAGATAGTAAATGAAGAAACTCTTAAGCTTTTAGCCAAGTAGAGAAATTGTAATTAAATTTAAAATTTATGAATAATGAGTGCATTTTGAAAAACAACAATCATAAATGTGTTTACCAAATAGAAGTACTTCACTTTAATAAAACTTTGTAGGGCAATTAAAACTGTTCCAAGACAGGCCAATTAAATCACTCATTTAAGCGGCAAAAGGGAAATTAAGATTGGCTTTTTATCGACGTATTTTTTTCGATAACGATCTGTGTTGTGAACATCTTATTTGCTCAGCTCTATCAGCTACGAGTCATCGCTCAGCCCAAGTTGCTGACAAATTTATAATGCTCGCTGAAAAACATATTAAAGCTGTGTGTAGTTGGCATATAAAAGTTTTCATTGTTTTTTCGTAACTGTCTTCGAGGCGACAACGTGGAGAAGAGTCGAATGCTCTTATACCCCAAAAAAAAAGAAAAAAAAAACACAGGACAAGGTTGCTGGTTGCCTTTTGCCTTTCGCTGGTGTTGCGCACCATTTAGCAAAGTGAGTCACGTTCGAGACTGCAAATCGTTGGCCCTACGGCTAGTCGTACACCTACCCAGCTAGCTAGCATACACTGTGCTACACATTTCGGTTATTGCAGGCGCCGTAATTTTTACAGCTTGTCACTTGTTGTGCAGGGCGAACCACTCACAGGACAACTGACAGGAGCAGCAGGAGCACTCGCTCCTTCTGCTTGCCATTCAGTCAATTTTCGTTACTGGGCCCCCGAGACGTCTTTAATTGCGACTGCTTGTTGTTGTTGTTATTGTTGTTGCTGCTCTCTGCTGCGACTTTATGGCCAACAATAAAGCGTAGAAAACCTTTGACAGGGCCAATAAAAAAATGTTCAAACATTAACCAAGCGCTGGGTCTTGGGGAATTTGGCTTTTAAAGCCACTGGCTGCTGCAGCCACGCATTTTAAATAGGAACCGCAACACGGAAATCAACTTGCGATGTGCAGAATCAATTTGTAATAGTTGGCATATCTCCAGATAGCAATACCAAACCGCAGCACCCGAGGCCATACAGGAACAGAAACCGAACCGGAGTCCGGAGTCTGGAGTGAGCGCTTGAACCCTTGTCATTTGCTTTTCATTTTTATGTCATATTATAGATTTGAAGTTGGCCTGGCCAAACACAACTGCCATAGCATATTATCACCCCCCATCCCACCCATCCCACACACAGCAACCCACACACATCCTACACATCCTGTTAGCTGTGCAGAGGGGCAAGTTCATTTTTCATTCCTAACATGGTTTAGTTGCCGGAAATGTTGTCGAAATGAGCTGATTTCCAAAATATACTTACTTATACACATACTACATATACATACGAGAACAAGCTGCTCTCAGCATTGACCAGAAGTTTGGGTTATTTGGCTTTTGATTAAATGTTGTTGATAGCCGCAACACAGCTCCAAATTGGCTAGTTGCAGTAGTGTTGTAGTGTTGTAGTGTTGTAGTGTTCTGTCGATTGACTTTCTGTGTACTGTCCATATTATGCGAGAAATACTAGTCCAAGCATACATTGACTTTGGTTTATGGAGATGCATAAGTATGTATTTGCCATTAATAATGTTGGCATTTCAGCTTTTAATGAAGATGAAAACTTGGTCGATTAAGCCCCTTCTGTTAAGTGCATATTCATGTGCAGGCTGCAACATACATATATTTAATTGTTAAATTATAATTGAATGATGGCAATGGCATAACCTCAATAATTGGCTGTTTTATTAGCAGCATTCGAATTGCAGGTAAAAATGATATTATACAGCTGATGCAATTTCCATTCAAAATGATTATATACTATGTATGCAATTAAGACAGCTGTTCATTTTGATCCCTTTGCGCTCAATACTTAATATTAAGTTAAATGTATAATATATATATTTCTTTATTAAGCAAATGAGATTTAAGTAGGTACCAATTAACTAATAACTACATTCTTGATATATGTATGTGTGGAGTTGGGATTAAAATCGGAGAATTTTAAGCATTTACTTTGATGTAATTAAACAACAAAGGGATCTGAAGCGGTGAGTCAAGCAGTTTAAGCAAGTCCTTTATGCAACGACTCAATAAATGTGTTGTAATATTAAATGTAAATCATATAATAGCTTAAGATGCAATTTTACAAGAAAGTAAATGATGCATAGCCAATTTAATTGGCAAATTCTACATATTTCTAAGTAATTGCAATTATGAATATCTCTCTTTTGTATCTACATTAAAGTACATTAAACTCAGTTGCATTCTCAAGTACTAATATCCATTTTGTTGATGCATTTGATATTGCCGAAAATTTGTCAAGCGCGCAACCTGCTCCCAATGTGATTGTGTACAAATTATTCCAGTCTGGTATATATAGCTCCCACTGCGGTTATCCCATGCCGCCACTGTCTGGACGTGTGGTCGCCTCTGGACGGGGGCTGTAAGTTAGCACAGCTTTTGCCTATCCCTGAGCCATCTCGAACCGAGCTCCCTCTCAAATCTTGTGCTTTGTCTACCATACACAGAGTTGGCATTTTAGTGGCGCTGGGCAAACCCCAAAAGGAAACTAAATTCGTGGATTGTTGCGCTCTTTGGCGTTTGTCGGTGCTAGTCCCGACGTCGCTCAGGTTTAGGTTTTAGGTTGAGGTTGAGTTTGAGTTTTGGGCGCTTACTGCGGGCTGAGACTGCTGCTGTGCGGCAAAGCGACAAAAAAGTGCAGAGCGGATGGCATGAATGAGAATTGTCGTCGCTTGTGTGCCACACAACAGACCAACTCGAATCCAAACCCAGACCATACCAGACCAGACCAGCCCAGATCAGATCAGAACAGACCCATAGCAGTTGGGCGTCTCCAGAGCTGCCATTACTTAAACAGCGCGCTGAAAAATCAAAGCAGCAAAATATCAATATTTTATGATGTGCGCTTCCTGTCCTAAGGACGAGCAGACGAATTTTGGCTCTGCAGTGGTGCCAGCTTTTTATACACTTTATATATGTGTGTGTGTATGTATGTTGTGCACAGCATGCACTTGTAGCAATGGAAATAGTTTGCGGCACCCTCTCTCAGCGTTTTAGTTCAGTGATTTTAGGCAGCGACTTCCTCATCCTTCTCAATGTGCTGTCGTCTTGTGTGCAATATAAAAAAAAATTACATTTCCTTCAACTCGAAAAGTTTTTCGCCAGCCGGCTCGAGAGTAACAACAACAGCAACAGTAGCAGTTACAGCAACAGCAACAGTAACAGCAACAGCAACAGTAACAGTAGCAACAACATTACAGGAAAAGGATGTGTTCGGTTCTGCGTTGTGGGTTCGGTTGCTGTTGTTGTTGCTGTTGCTGTTGCTCTTGTTGCGGCTTGTTGTTGTTGTTGTTGCTGGTCGGTCTGTTGCCTGCTTGTGCGCATTTCCAAATCATTTATCATAATTTTGTGGCATTGAGTGCCGTCCCGTTAGCCCTGTGCTGCGCTTTCCACCCACACACACACACACACACACACACACATACACACACACACACAGCGAATCAACCGCGTTGATAAAAACGTTGAACCGGAGCCTAATTTATGTTCGTATTGGTATTAGAGCATACTATCTGTGTGAGACTTAGTGTGTGTGTTTCTGTGTGTGTGTGTGTGTGTGTGTGTGTGTGTGTGAGCGCGTGTATGCCGGTCGTATTATTAATTTCTAATTTGCATAACCTGCAAAAGCTTTGAACTTTAAACTCTCGAGCCGAGTCTATTATGCAAAAGTTTTACATTATCCACACTCCTACTCTTTTTTTTTGTTGGTCACAAACTTTGCAGCTGTCAAAGTAATAAATCGAGTGGAATGCGTGGGCTGCTAAGGAGTACGGGGCAAGTGCAAAGTATAAATCTACTTATTGCGAGCGGTGTTTCAAAGTGAGCGTTTGCATTTAACGAAACTTAAACAGCGACTTCTGCATATGCTCAAGCTTTTTTTACCACTTTATTATTTTCAGCGTGGCAAGCGAATAAAATTTGCATTGGCCAAATCACGACAGCCAAATAATCCACATTTTGTATGTGCGACAAAAGCAGATCACAATGCCAGAATCAAGCCTTGGGATCCACAGCCATTTGCTAGGCGTATTAGCATGCATATTTACAAAAGCTGCCTGCTATAAATCACATAATTTGCGTAAACAAAAGTTGGAAGCTACGAAATTAAAAATCCTTGCACTAAATTCACTTTGTATGATGATTTACCTAAGCTGGGCGCTATGAAAGGCATAATTTACTGTTACAGAATCTGAATTTTCTCAACTTTCTTGCTCTGTCGCTCTCAGTCTCTGTCTCGCTCGCTCTCTTTGTTCAGCAACTCTAGTAAGCTAACTAAATGCACAACTGCCATAAAAATAAGTAACCCCCTCCCTAACAGCAAAACTTTGACTCCAAGCTCTCATATGAAACGAAGTATATAAAAAGTTATGGCCGAAACCAAATTCTGCTGCTGCTGCCAATTTTAAAGGGGGACAGGAAGAGAGAGAGAGAGAGAGCGAGAGGGAGAGGGAGAGAGGGAGTGGAAGTGGGTGTTGCTTGGTTGCTTCTGTTGCCAATTTGCGCAAATCGATTTTGTGACTAATTCACAAATTTTAATTGTGCATGCATTGAGCATGAATAAATAATGCGCATATAAAACGGCTCTCTGTTGCAGTTAGTCGCATTTTGCTGGTTTGTATTTCATTTGGCAAACATTTCAAACGAAGTAAAACATAAACTATCAAGTTTTATGATGCCGAAAAGATGTACAGAATATACAAGGAAGTTGCTTTTAATGCGCTGCCCGGCCAGCAAATAGTTTTAAGAGCTCTTTCATACCAGACGGACACCCAGACGGACGGACAGACGACACACGGACTGAGCGACGGACGGATCGAGGGCTGTAAACTTTTTGGCAAAGAGCATAAATTTCTACGCCTGACAACGCCTGCAAGCCCCCGGGCCCGGGTCCGGGCCCTGGCCCAGCTCGGACTCCGGCTCTTTGCTCCTTTACCAGCACTGCAACTTTGTCCGCCTCTCTGCACATAATCAAGTTTCAATTTCCAGTTGTTGCTTGAAGATTTTTAGAAACTATGCAGCAGCCGAGGAGTCCGACAACCCAACTGGCCAACAGTTGTCAACGGCTAAGCAACTCCGTGCAGGGTTACCCAAAAAGGTTTTCGCGTAATTACACTTGGCAACAAGATACGACTTATATGATTAGCTTGCCAATCTATGATTTATTTTAAGGCGTACAAATATTGCTTGGATTGGTTCTTTTTATTATTTTTAAATCATTTATGAAGAGTATTTTTTTGTGGAATTTCAATATCGTTTCTGGATGTTATCAATCTAATATAATTTTGTCAAATTTACACTTTGTATAATTGTATACCTATGGTATGAACGACAATAATCTTCTGCAACTAAGAACCCCAACTTGCTGCTTGAAATCATGTTGTTGAGTGTTTTCTCCTGCCTCCAAAAGTTACAATATTATTTTTTTGTACATTTTAACAGCAATTTAGCAATGTCTTTTAGATTAAATTAAAAATGAAATCATAAGAAAAATGTTCGGAGAAAACTGTACAAATCAGTTACAAAAAGGCACACAACTTTTGTCTCGGCTTTGCCACTGGTTTAGTTGGGGACTTTGGCTAGGGCTTCGGGTTGGGGTTTCTCTGGTTCGCCATACTTTTGGTAAAGTTTTAGTCGTTTAGCCCTTTCCTTCTTTGCACTGATATTTTAATGCTTCCTTTTTTTGGCGGCGGCCAAAAAGACGCTGGCACAAGGATTTCATTTAATTTGCTGCCCTTGCCACGCCCTCGTTCTCGTTCTCGTCCTTGGCCCGGCCCAGTCCAAGCGAGTCTAAAGTTCATTTCTACGCTCATTACACTTTTGCTTACGAAAATTGTTTTTCAAGCCGCACTGAAGAAGAAATAGATAAAGACGAAGATGAAGATGAAGCAGGGCATCGGGGGCCAGTCGAGAATCGTGAGGCGGGAAAAGTGGAGCGGGTTGAGCCACATTCCCTGCCCATCGCCCATTGCTGGGCAGCATCCAAGCTGGGCTATATGGTTGACTAATTCATTTAATTCAAGAGTTTTAATAAAGTTTGTGCCCGAGCCCATTTCTTGGGCCTCGACCCCGAAAACCAGGCCCTCAACCTTCCCACCTCCATGCCGGCCACTTTATTAAGCGTATAGCTCGAATTTTTGTTTTAATTTTTTATTTTTGAGAATTTTTGTTCTTTTTTTTGGTTTTTTTTTGTTTTGCCATCGTCTGGCAGCCCATTTCTGGGTATAACTGGGCGCTTTGCCTTCGCCTTGATATAATCAAAAGTGTTGCGACCTTTAGACGGAGTTTTTCTAGGCTCTTTTCATTTTGTGCTTCGCCTGTCCCCCGACCCGTTTCAACATGTGCAATAACTCATTTTTCCAACTGGGGTGGTAGTGAGACCTCTCAAAAAAGTAAAAAGAAACCATTTTGTCGGCGCCTCCCCCTCCACAGTCTCCTTCCCCATCCCCATCCCCCTCCTCTTCCCCTTCCAGCGTCCCTTGTATATGCAAATTTGTTTGCTCTACTCTGTAATTTATTTTAAAAAATTTGTTAGGCTTATCTGACGTTGGGTTGGAGTTGGGTTATATGCCAGTTCAGCTCTTGAAAGTAAAGTTTCTGCACATTTTATATATAATTCTTTTTCGTTTTTCATGTTCGGTTGCCGGCGGACACGAGTTGCTTGAAATTTGCATTTTCATTCTAGTTTTTTCATAATTGGCAAAAGTTGAATTTCTAGAAATTATATGAAAAACTAATAAGTGGAGAGGTTTTGATTTACATGCACTCGAGGCATTCTATTACGAGAGTTGTGGCTAAAACTTTTCAAGTTCCATGATTGATGGCCATATGCAAGTTGTAAATTCAATAAATGCGAGCTGGGTGCTAAAATGGGCAATTGAATTGAATTAATCAAAGTGGACTCTTTGCCAATGTAACAATGTAACAAAAATATTATTGAGTGTAATGGAAAAAGTTTATGTGTTCTCGAAAATATTTAAATTTCCTGTACGCCAAAGTTGGGCGAAATTAGATCTCAAGGTGGAAAAGTAAAAGTATGGAAAACCATCTATCATAGAGCGGAAAGTGTAAGTGCTACTAGAGCAGCAGAAGCTTTCAAATTAAAATCATCAATCAATGTTTTTGCCTCTCTTACCTCAGCTGTTACTATTTGCTCCTTTTGACAATGATTCTTTAATAAGCATCAGCTTAAAGCTGAATTATGTTCAACCCGTTGCAGCTGTAAATTCGAACCCTCTTTTAACCACTTCCGTGGAACTTTGCGCAACAAATCGCATCGACTGTGGTGATCCCTTTGGCAAAGTGCAACCGCAACAGACTGCGTGCTGATGTTCTTGGTGGTGGTGGTGGTGGCGGTGGTAAAAAGGTTGGCGCAAATGAATGAATCTTTAATGGGATCCGAGTCCAAGTCCAAGTACAAGTCTAAGTCTAAGTCTAAATCGGACGTCGCGCCACAAATCTCGTAGCTGGCATATTTCAAATATAGCTGAAGCAAACATTATGCATTCTTTGCTGCAAAAACCACATAAATCTGCCACGCAAACAGACACACACACACACACACACACACACACGCACACACACACACGCACACACATGTCTAACATAGTAGACTGGCAAATTGGGTATCTGGGCGCTGCGGCATTTCTCAATATGCGTTCCACGTACGCATTAATAACTAATATATGCATATACAGTAACAGAAAGCTAGAGAGACGAGTACGAGGAGTACGAGTCTATGCTCTGTTCACAATCCCCTGTGCAGAGCCAGAGCAACCCCAACTTATGCCCCCTTAAGCCCCCTCACTATTCTCACATTCATGTCTGAGTTCTTATTGTTTGCCAGCCTGGCATATAATATACATATTCACATATATATATCTATATGTATAAATCTAAAAACTGCTCATATCGTGTGGCATTCTCTCTGTCTCTTTCTCTCTCTCTCTCTCTCTCTCTCTCTGTCTCCGTTTGTGTGTGCAGGGTATTTGCAATTGCTCGACAAAATATGATTACTAATGCCAAAGACCATCAGCATATCCAGTCAACGAGCGTTATATTAACTTTTACGCTCCTATATACAATGCTCTTTGTTTGCACTACGATCCATTATTATACACTACATTAATGCGAAGCGAATGAAGTGTAGTCGGCTTTTATGCTTATATGCATTTGCTGGTGTTCTTGCAGCTTACACCGATTGGGAATTACAGTGGCAATGTTTACCATAAAAATGTATAACATTTAAGCTGTATATACACAAGTTTGTTTTCCTTCGTGTATATTTAAAGATTTAAAAGCCTTTTGAAAACTTTAATTCAATTTAGTTTTTCTAAGTTACAGAAAAAACGAATGTAATTTGAAATTGTTTAAATATTTACTCAAATCCAATGAGATATAAAATGAGCTAAACTATTTTGATTTGATGCACATTGCTTGACATTTCATACAAACTTACAGAGCATTTCGCAGTCGTTTTGTGTACATTCTCTCGGAGTCTACTTATATTGTTGGCAGCCGTCAGCGTGCCTTGTACTATTTGTAGAATCTTTTCCTGGCCTTTGCCACACCCGAATCTCGCCCTCACTCCGCAAACTCGTCTGTGTGTCACTGTGCGTGCGAGCTTTGCAAGTGCCAAGTTTAATCTGTTAGGGTTTCCTTTTAGCTGGTATTTGAAAGCCGTCAAAACGGGCCCCTGTGCATTTCCATGTCCGCTCGCAACCAAAGTTCCGCTCTTGGCCCACGGGGCGTGGCACTGCTATAACTACAGCTACAAGTACAGCAACAACGACAACGACAACTACAGTTGCTATCTTCTATGCAGTGCTGCACTGGGTCAATAGAGCGGCAATGGCAACTCTGGTATTTGCCATTGTTGCCCTTTAAAGCGCATTTGCTGTTAATTTTGCCAGCCGCTTGTGAAGCGATTCGCGCACATTCCCGGATATCCTGTATGTGCTCTGCATGTGTGTGTGTACGTATGTGTGTGTGTGCGTATGTGTGTGTGTGTGGTGTGCGGCTGTGCCGCCTGACTGCTCATTATGTATTTGTTGTGTTTGACTTCTGGTCTGCCTGCCTGGTTGAATGCCCGCCCAGCCTGCCAGCAATTCCGCTCTATTGTTGCTGTTATTGGTGTTGTTGGTGTTGTTGTTAGTCCTGGCTGAAACTTTAATTGAATAATTTTCAGCCATGAATATTTCTAATGGCCAAACAAATTTCTGCAAGAACTTGCAAAAATGCTCCAGCATCAGCAGCCGCCTCCAATCGCTTGTTTGTGTGTTTGTTTGCTTGCCTGCTCCCCTGCAACCCCGCTGCAGCTCTCTATTTACCTTTGGGCTAGGGGCTGGCAGCATTTTTAATTATATGCACACAAAAGGCCACCACAAAAGCAGTCGCCACCTTTATTGATGGCTGTTGCCGAACAACCAACCAGCCAGCCAACCGAACAGCCAACCAAACAACCAGACCAGACATAGTTTGTTCTGTGCGCAAATTTCATCAACTTGTTCAAAAATGCAAATGTAAATAAATCTAGGCGAGCACCGGACATGCGACTGGGACTAGGACTAGCACTACTAGGGACCACTGTGCGTCCGGATTGCCGAGCCAAGTGTGTTTTTGCCAGCAGCCACACAGCAGTTTTCAATCGCTAGACAAAACCTTGTTTGTTGGTCGTCAGCGTCGTCACAGCTTCGGTGAAAATTCGCTGCACTCAGCAACATTGGCCCATAAAATGTTCGACTCCCCTGCGTTAAGCACCGTGGTGCAAAAGCATCGATCTAAAAAGTTTTTGGCTTTTGACAAAAATCTAAAGGCAACTAAAGTCATTTGCATTATACATATGTGCTAGAACTAAAACGAACATTGAATAAAGTTTCTTATAAATAAAATAAGGTTACAAAATAAAAATGAAAGATTCTAGGGATATATACATTATGTATATTTATTTAAAAAAGTTGAAATTGGATGAAAACAATACAAATTAAAATCAAGAACTTATATTTGATGAATTGAGCTAGTAGAAAAATTATTAAAGAAAGAAAGAGGCGAAAACGAAAAGAATTATAATTTTGTTTGACTTGGAAAGGAAAGCGTTTCAAATAATAAACTCGAATAGCTTAGAACCATAAATCATTTAAATATCCAACTGATATATACAATAATACATTACATTTGATCCACTTTAAGCTGAGCCTGGTTCCACTGTGCAGTTTAAGCCGCCCAAATGCAAACTCCTGCCTCCCAGCATTGGGGCCGGCAACAATTGCAACCTTGACTGCCATTTTGGGGGCAGTTCAGGGCGTTATCTGCTCCTTTGGTCTGGCCAAGTGGCTTTTGAGTGTTCTGGCTTCTTGTCGTTGTTGTTGTTGCTGCTATTCGTGTTGTTGTTATTGGCGTGGCATTCAAGTGCTTGATAGGCGCGGTCGGGGCGGTTAGGGGGCGGACTGGGGCTACCTGTCTAAGTGCCCGACTGCCTGTGTCTTGCCTGCCTGACTGCCGGACTGCCTGGCTGGCTCTATAATTATTTGCTATAATCTAAAATTAAATGGGATTTGACAGTTGATGAATTGCCGAGCAGTTCGATTGGAAATGCAGCGAAGCAAGTACCTGGAGAGCCTGGCAGCCGACTCGACTAAAGTGCCTTATTGAATGTGCCCAAAGTGCTTAGTTATGCATTGAATGCAGACTGTGGGCTTCGTTCAAAGACCTAATAATACCCGGAGGCAAGTGCTGCTCTGAAATGGCATTATGTCCAACGAACACGGGCATTATTAGTAGATTTTGATTAATTGAATGGGCGGGCATTGGGCATGTTTTTTGTGTAGTTCTTGGTTTTGAGTACGGGTGGAAAAAGCTTAAATGTTCTTCATGAAAGCTTCCTTCTTTTTACAGTTTAACAATTAATTAAATCGATTCTATAATTAAGATATATTTATTTATAGGCTGCACAGATGTATTTTTTACTATTCGCTTTAATAAAGAAATAAAGTAATTATATTTTGGTAGCTTTGAAGTCAGCAATCACTTCACTTTTGTCATGCAGTCGAGCACAGCTTTGTCATGGAATGGAATTTCTCATTTTGCTATATTTTGATGGGCATCAATCGCTGGCCAACCTCAGAGCAATGCCTGACTACGCAATATTTGCACAATATTCGCATTTGCTGTGCATACAAAATGTACATTTTTGAAGTTCCATTTGCGTAGGGATCGCGCTGGGCTGGACTGCTGGCCTGTTGTATTTATTGTATGCACCGTAATTAAACTTTGTTGCTTCAAAGCGTCGACGCTCAATTTGTGCAACAAAGGCAGCTCTGAGGGCATAGAGAGGGAGAGAGAGAGAGAGAGAGAGAGTCAGAGTCCAAAGCGGAGAGTGGGGCAAAAGGCAAAAGCATTTTACATTTTTGAGCAATTGAAATGTGCTGTACGCATTGTGCTGGGTACAGTACTGGTGCTGGTCCTGCTGCAGGTCCTGGTCCTGGGCCGGGGCAACAGTTGGACAAACAGGACATGGTCGGACATGGTACACTTTCTCCGCTCTTTTTGCTGTTCTCCCTATCACAGTGGCGCTGTAAACTGTTGTTATTTTAACGCAATTTTCAAGTGGAATGCAAATTGTTTAATGATTTCAATTGGAAAATTGCTGGAATACTTGACGAGCACGAGGCACGAGCACAAGAACCAAAAGCCATCGTTGCCAGCAATTGCTACCCAACCGAACTGAAGACAACAATGGCCAACCAGTTCCATCATCAGACATCAGACATCAGCCATCAGACATCAGTTCCCCTTCCATAGAGGCATAGGCTAGAGACCCTAAAGGGGAGCCTGTCTCTGGAGTTTGGGTTAGCTTCTCCACTTGCTGCATTTTTGTATACACAGAGTGTCTGATTAAATTAAGTTGATGAGACGACAGCCTCCGCACGCTCTGCTCCCCCTCTCTACCCCTCTCTCTCATCTCTCTCTGCCTCTTTCAGCAGTTTGAAGTAGGTTTTTGTTATATTGATGCATTGTGTTGGCCTAGCAGAGACGCAACTCTCCAGCTGCTGCAGGATGGCAGTTACTCAAACACTCGACTACTGCGCTCACTCGATTCATTCGTTCATTTAGTCTGCCTGCTCAATGGCGTTTCGGCTGCTCCTGTCGTTCCATTCTGTTTGCCTTTCATGTCGGGCCCAGGATATGCTGGCAACTGGAGTCCTGGAGTCCTGCACCCGCTGCAGAATTTGTTTATCATTATTGGCATTAAAAGGATTCGAAATTGTTTATTGTCTAGCCAGAGTCCTGCACGTCAGTTGGTCCCCCTGCCCGCCTCTCTATTTGCGAGTCATTCACTCAGTCAGCTTGGAACGTGCTCCACTCCCTTGTCCATTTGAATCTTTTGTTTCAACTGCCTTCGGCATTGTCGCCAATTAACAGTGGATCCCAACAGTCTGCTGCCAAAAGCTGCTGGAATTAAGAAAACTTTCGTTGGGAAAATAGGAGAAGAAACTCTTAAGAGTTGTTGGTTAAAAAACTAAAAATAAACTATATAAGACTTCAAAATTATATTCCGTCAAATATTAACTTTTATCTGTAGCAAGCAGCCTTTTTCCACTGCCGATCATATTGCCGCCCATATATCAAGCAGCTTCTGTAGCAGAGCAGCTGTGTTAATAGTAGCCAGCTTTTCACTGTCCATATTAATATTCAATGATCTTGAAGGGTTTCACTTCACTTTCGAATGCCAGGAAGCAGCCCCACAGTGCGGTCTTATATAATCCTGCTGCGAACGCTTCCCCTTTGCGCCCTTATTTTGTTTGCAAGTCAACATGCTATTTGTAATTAATTGTTTTTGCTTCATGGAGCTGCTTGGCGCTGCTCGGAGTGAAAGAGAGCTCAGTGCATTGCACGATTTATTGAGAAATCAATTGTTTAACAACAAGCAATGGAAACCACAAGAGTTCTTTGCAAACAAACTTCTCGCCTCGAGTCGTTACGCCACGCCCCCTCGCTCCTTCCACCGTTTGCAGTCCCGCATCGCCATCAAATGAAAGAGATTTCCAACTTCCGTTGTTGGCGCTGCAGGGCGAACACTTAGAGCGAATGAACAGGACAAAAGAGGGATAGGGATGGAGATGGAGAGAGGGAGAGGGAGAGGGAGATGGCTATAAGCTATGGGCATTTAATTAAATCGATGACAAAATTACGCCAATTAAAGGGAGTCCTGTTAAAATTGTCTAGCCAGAACATAACGTATACGCAACGTTTGCTGTCAAATTGCAGGTAAAGTTGAACAACTTTCTTTTGTTGTTGTTGTTGTTGTTGTTGTTGTCTGTGTGTGTTCTGCTGTTGTTGTTGTTATTGTTGTTCGCCTTTTGACATTGAGACCCATCAATTCGTGTCAATTAATTCGCAAAGACGACAAAGCCACGCCCACCAATTGCTGTGCAGCCCTGCGCCCTTCGCCCTTTCCCTTTTGCCAAGCTGTGACGCAAATTTTCTTTTGCAGTTTCCTAATATAATTAAAAACTTTTGCCAGGTGTTGCAAATTTCTGTGCTCTCTGTACGCGCGCGTGTGTGTGCGTGTGACCCTGTGTGTCAATGTGTGTGTGTGTGTGTACGTTCCGAGTTTTGCTTGACTTCCGCAACAGACGGACACAGGATGCAGAACGCAGGACGCAGCCCGGAAAGATGCCACCGGAACGGTTCAAGCCCTGGGTGTCTCGGTTCTGTTTTGCATGCTGCCTTTTTGCCGAGTAGTTCATAAAGTTTTCTTCTCTGTTCCCCGCTCCTGTGACTTTAAATTGGTAAATCTGTGAGACGAACTCGGCAAGCAAAAAGGCAGACCCTTGAGCCTCCCCAGTACCCACTCTGCTAAACGCTAATGCCTCTTGTTTGGCTTTTGAGCATCGACTCGTCTTCTCAGCCCCGTTTGTGTGCCAAACAAATTTTCTGTGTGCATTGAGCTCTGCGTGTGTGTATGTGTGTGAGTGAAAACTATCACTAACTGGACATTGTTTACACTATTCTAGAGAGTTGACTCCAATAATATGCCTGCCTAATGAAGATGAGCAACGTGAATGCATTATGTAACTTTGATATGTGTCTTGCCTTGTTTAACTAGAACTTAACGACTACAGTCTCATATTTAAAGTGGACCTAGAACAGAGAGCAGAAAAGCTAACAGAATAACGAGCTATTGTCCTGCGGTTATTGACCACGTTTAAATTAGGTATCCTTTGTTCCTGCTTCATAGCGGAATTAATAAACTATTCTTATATATAAAAGAACAAAAATATGCAAGAGAGTAATGAGCTTATAAAGCATTTGGAATGCAAGTACTAAATTGATGATTCTCTTTTTGTTGTGGCTGCTTGTAATACTTATTTCAATATTTATTATTATCTGTAACATTCACATAATATAGAATATATAAATTATTATATTATTATTGTACTTTATGTATAATAAAGCGTTGTGGGCATTCCTTAAGGTTATCCTAAAAGTTTTCACAACTTCAATTTTCACTTTCTATGAAAGCCACAAAACTGATTTTGCAGCGTACGTGACTTAGCACATTTTGTATTTAAGACATTTGCAGCAGCAGTTTCGTCATGTGCCTAGTAAATTCATAAACTGTGATTCCTAGCGCTCCCAGTTACTGCAAAATCTTTGCCACAAAAGCGAAACCGATGAGACGAGGTCTCCGAGCGAAAGAGAGAATATGAGAATAGGAGAAAGCTGAGGACTGAGCCTTGAGTCGCAGCCGAAGACCAGAGCTCGGTTAGTTTACAAAGTGCAGTAAAAACTTGCGGGTAGCATAAAGAGCTGCAAAATTACTTGCAGCCGATGGTTGTCCTGGGCCTTGTCCTGTGCCTCGTCCTCGTACCCCAACAAAGACAAACTTTTGCTGCTGCTGCTGCTGCAAAGTTCTGTACAGATCGCATGTGCTGGCTGTGGCTGCTGAATTTGAAATTTGCCAGTTTGTTTTATTTTGTTGGGGCTGCCCCAGAAAACGGCATAGATCACATTTTGCGTGTGTGTGTGTGTGTGTGTGTGCGAATGTGTGTGCGTTGGGGCTCGCGGCAGATAGAAACTTTGTCAATGCGGTGGCACTAAAGTGCGGCAAAAACAAGCAGCAACAAAATAGACAGCAGCAGACAGCAGGCAAATACAAAAGCAAAAAGAAAAAAAAATCTTCATAAAATGTGTTGCATGCTTTTTGGCGCGCGCTGCTCGCAGAAACAATTGCCTGGAATGTTGCTTGTCGTTGTTGCTGTTTTTGCCAACATGTTGAGCCTAAATCGTTAAAGTTTTTCACAAATGCACTTGCCACAGATCCCGCTACGAGTCCGCCCAGTACCCCCGCCCCCACCCGCAACAGCCGCCCAGCGAAATTACACAAAGTTTTGCCTTGTACTCAAAAGCGACGCGCAGCCGCCTCATGTTTTGATGTTGTTGTTGTTGTTGGTGTTGGTGTTGGTGTTGCTGTTGTTGGTGCTAGTGCTTGTGGTGTTGCTGCCGCTGCTGCTGTTGCTGTTGTTGTTTTTGTCGGTGTCGGGATGTGTACTTCAAAATTTTAATTTAAACTTGCGCCATTTTGAAGGCTTTAAGTGGTTGCCAGCTCGTTGACAGTTAGTCCTGACACAGGCCAGCACCACCACCACCACCACGAACAGGCGCCGTGCAAAAGGACGAGTCTTTGTTGCTTTGTAGTTGTAGTTGTAGTTGTAGCTGTTGCTATTGTTGTTGTCGGCCGTTGCAGTTGTTATTAGTGCTTGCTGCTCATGTTGCCGCTGTTGCCACTGTCGCTGCTGCTGCTGTTGCTGCTGTTGTTGCTGTTGCTTTTTATATTGCAACAACGGACACTGTGCGAGACAATTTTACGGCAGCACTGGGAGGGTTGCCTTTGAAAGTTGTGCATACTAGTGATCAGTATGAATATTTTCTTAGTTTAGTTATTATATTCAAATAATACTTATTTACTAGAACTAGTTTTCTTTCGGAATGTTTTACTTTATAGCATAGTTTAGTCTTACGTTGCATTTGCGATTATTATTTTGTTTTATTTTTAAAATATATATATTTTCTAACAAATATTATATTATATTTTGTTATTCAACTAGTATTCGTTTAATTTATTTTCGCAATAGAAAAGTCGAGGTCTAATCAATCGCTTCTGAAACTGTCTGCTCGTAAGACCTGAATATTAAATACAGTATTAATATCTGATTGCGAATTCCGTTCACAGCTGCTCACATAATGATACCTCTCTCATTTCATCGCTTGATACTGAACTGATACTTGGGGGCAACCCTCTGTGCCAGTGCAAGTGGCTATATGCGGGCCAGGGCTGCATACACTAACCATTTGCCAAAAACCATTACTTCCTCCCGCTGCTGCACATTTTTGCTCAGCCTGCAGCCATGTAAAAGCTTTGAATATTTATGCAGCGAGGAACGCGCTCCATCAAAGGCAGCCCATCATCAGCATTATCCAGCGCTTGCCACGCCCACACGCCTATGTTGCTGCTGCTGCTGTTGCTGCTGTTGCTGTTACTGTGTTGCAACAGTTGCTCTTCACTTGTAGCTCTGACACATTTTCAAAATGTGGGGTCATCATCAGGAGGCACTCGCTGACATTTGCTTCAAACTTGCCGCTGGTCGGAAAGGGGGGGCTGGCTGAGTGGGGCTGGGGTTGAGAAAACTTTGGTGGTGCTGCTGCTGCTGCTTTTTACGCCAACACGCGTAAGTGCCCTAATTTTATTTTTTTTATTTTTTTATGAGACTGTTGGGTGGTGCAGGCTGCTTGCGCTGGGTGAGTGGTTGGGTGTTTCAGGCTCGGCTTTTGTCAGTTTTGTGTTTTCTGGCATTTTTGTTTGTTTTTGTTTTCTTTGCTGTTGCTCTCACTCGCTCACTCTCTCACTCTCTCTCTCTCTCTTTCGCTTCGCCACTCTTTGCGGGCTGCCATGAAGCGTTGATATTGTTCGATTGTTCGTCCGTGTCGGCCGGGTGAGGTTTGCGGCGTGTGGTGCGGGCGGAGATGGTGGATTGTGGATGGGTGGTGTAAGGACTGCTGCGCTGATCTTTTTAATGAGTTGGGTTTTTGCGGCGGTGCGAAAGTTTTGTGCCTTCTGCCATGAAATGAGGGCGCGCCCAGCTTTTTATTGTACTATAGAGCATCACGAAATGGTTCTAGAGAGAGCCTTTCATGTAGCTTCAGTGTTGGCCTTGGAGCTCGGAGCTCGAGTGGTTGCATTTGACACATTTGTGCTGTATAAACGATGCCATGAATGCATTGCATTCAAATTTAGTGAGCGAGCTTCAAATTAAATGAAAGAATTGCCAGCGATTAATAAATAGGGAACATCTTTTGACTTTCCCAGATTAAAAGGCATATATTATTTAGATTCAATTTGAAGAAATGCATATATAGAGAATTACCCTATTAGGCAAAATATTTGTGTGTATTGTATTGCCTCTCCATTATAGCATTCAAAGTCTCTGCATATGAGATAAGTCATAGATTCAATTTATTCACTTTACTAACTGCAATCAAAATGTATTGCTCCTCTGTGTTGTATATAAGCGCTCTGAGAGATCTGGCATACCATTAATTTCGGACTCATTGTAAACAAAGAGCATGGCCCTTATTGCATCTGTGCCTCCCCATTCAATCTGGCTTGTGGTTGGGAAGCAACCACTTCATGGGCTCATAAGTAAAAGCTGCTCTGTCACATTTTGTATGCACTTTACAACCTCGGGCCCGAACTGAACTTTTCGTCATTTTATGGCGGCAACAAATCCTCGGACAGCGAACCAAAGCACCAGCAGCAGCAGCAGCAGCAGCTGCCCCAAAACTTTGACAAGAAAAATGTCGCAAATGTTCTGAATGGGTCCTACCCCAACATCGTATACCTTCCCCTCCTTCCGCATTTGCTTCGGCCGTTGTCTACGTCACATAACTCCCCAGTTTAATTATGAGTTGGTTTTTGAGTTCATTATGCCGCCGAGCCAACGCTGCTGTCTTCTACAGCTATCTCGCTCGCTCTCTTTCTCGCACTCGCGCTTGTACTGAGCGCGCTCTCTTTTCAACTCCCGGAGCTGCGAAGCTCATGAAAATTTTGCACGTGAATGCAAAAAGTGCGCACCAAAAGCGCACAATTTACATTTCTTACATTTGCAATGTTACCGCCCGAACCCCCAAAAAGGAACCGCCATCAACTGAGCCGGGAAGCCCCCAGATCCCTTAGCTGTTGCTGGGCTGTCAGCGCGGTTTTTGCGCTACTGTCACAACACACACACACACACACACACAACACACACACACACACACACACACACACACACACACACACACACACACACTGTAAGAGCAACTGGGACACGAACGCTTCCCTCATCTGATTCTTTATGCCTGTCCTGCCTGCCTGCCTGCCTGCCTCTGTCTCTCTCTTTCTCTTTGGCTGTCTCTTTCTCAGTTCGCTGTGTGACTTGACGTCAGTTGAACTGACGTACACTTGGGGATTGTGCGAAACAATGTTTTTAAACCAAATTAAAATACGCAACGAGCACTTTACTCGTCATTGCATTTGTTTTGCTGTCAACTTTACTTTCTCGGAGTGTCCTGTCCTGCAACTTGAAGCACTTTCCACTGTATCCCTCTCTCTCTCCCTCTCTCTCTCTCTTTCGCACACACATACACACACGCTGCGCCCTCGTTGAGCTTTAAGTTTTATTAATTTAATTAAACTACTTACAAAGTTGTACGCTGCTAGCAAACTCGCGCTACCTGTCAGCTACGGCAACTGACGAGTCCTAGCCCTGCAAGCCAGCCCCCAAGGTTTCTTCTGCTTCTTCTTCTTCTTACTCTGCTCCTCCTTCGCCATCGCCGTCTCCTTCTCATTGCTGTTGTTGTGCTCGCTGCCTGGAATAGGAGGAGGTCCAGTCAACGACATGCGCTGTTTAGCACCTAACTTGCCTTGGCCAAAACTAGACGACGCTTTTTGTTGAAGAGCAGTGGCAGAGAAAGACGGCAGTTTGAAAAGTACTTCAAAATTGTGATTTATTATCAAGAAAACGGAAAAGATCAAGGTGGGCTTAAGAAGTTGTTTGGTGTTTCGAATTATATTCATCAACAAATGGAAAGAAGAAAATAAATCCTATAAATTAGAAACCGAATGCATTCATTGAATTCATTCAAAACATATATACTATATTATTCAAAAGGGTAATACTCTTGCTCACAACATAACTTCTAGCTGGAGTTTTCTAATGAGTAAAGTTTCTTTAGCAGTAGTTAGAAATGTTTAATGTTATATTATCCACCAATGGTTTCTACAAAAGAATACTTTATACAAATATGAAGATAGCTCTTGCAATTTGAAAACATATTCATAAAAAAGTTTAATATTCTAAACTTAACTTAAGCATTAATGTAGAGACTAAGACTAAGACACTTAGATAAAAACTTGCAACTCTTCAAGCTGCCCACCCACACTCACCTGTACGACTTCTGTACTGTGCTCGCATTTCTGGTGTACATTTGATTATTTAGCATTTAGCTTGCATATATTTTCTTTTCAGTAGTGCGCAAAACATGATTTCAGTTTTCAGTTTTCAGCTTTCAGCTCTAGCTTCCCAGTACTTACGCTCGAATAAATTTTAATAGACATTTCGTAGTCGTACCCCCCAAGCCCCAAGCCCCACACTTCCCAAGCAGACTTTCAGTGGACGCCGCAACCCCAGGACGTTATTGTTTTGGTCTGCAGGTTGGCTTGTGTATTTGGACTTGGAACGTGTGTATTTGCATATAAATTATACGTAGCCGTTGACTTTGTGGCCTCTTCTGCAATGCCTCAAGCAGCTGGCTGGCCCAGCGTCTGGCTAAAACCGTATAGCCAGCCGTACTCCTAGTCCTAGTCCGAGTCAGAGTCGGAGTGAGAGAGGCTGTACGGCATTTGTGGGCCGTCTGTCTGGCATATGCTGTTTGTCCATTTCATATCCTTTGGCCATGTTATGCAAATTATTTCAATAGGCCATAATATGTGCCGAAAAATTATTTAGCCAAAAACTTACCGAATGTGTGCAGAGAAAGAACAACAAAACATTAATTATTTAACAAAAACAGAGTGAAAAACAGGGCGGGCGGGCAGTCGGTTGTCCAAAACGAGTGCAAACCATTTGAAATTATAATAAATTTAAAGTCATGCCAACGATGCCAGGGCCAGACAGCGGTCCGAAAACCCATTAGAGCGTTACGAGAGGGCTAGAAATCACAGCCGACAGCCAGCGGGGGCTCTGACTGGACATTTTAATGATACAAGATGAAAAAACTCGATACAGCTAGCATATGTCACATCTCAAATACTCTTTTAATACATAGTAAGTTATGAAATACAAATTAGAGTAATAGGTTAAAAGTCTTAGTTCTAAGAAACTTATCTTGAGTTCTAATTACAGATATTGTGAATTGCACAAATTCTAAATTTGAATTAGAGCTTTTTGTATTTAAAGCATTTTTGTAAACCAAATATTGAAAGATAAAATTTCAAATAATTAAAATAAATACACTATTAATATTTTATTATTATTTTTAAATGCAAAAGAGCGAAATAAACTATTTTTAATTTTTTATTCTCTTCTAACTGAGAAATATTATGTATATTAATTCTACACTTGTTATGGCAGCCATATCTCATAACTATTTATTGTTGACCTTCATCAATTAGGGCATCTGCAATGTCGTGTGTACAACTCCGTTGACATTGAAATAATTAATGGGTGGGGGGAAGGAGTTTTCCGTGCGGGGCAGTTATGGGGTAAGCGCGTCCGGGTTTTTACACTAATAAACTAGTCGGAAAACATGTTTAAAGTGTTTTATGATTGCCAGGCCATGCGAGAGGTCGACGGGGTCGCGCTGTTCGTTTTCTCGCACCTACCCCGCCCCACCTCCATCTGCCCCTCGCTGCTCCCGCGCCACGAGGACGAAGGACTGGCCGGAGAACTGAGAGCCATCCGTGTCCCGCTGGCTGCTGACCGCAAAAAGCAATCTACACGTGTTTTCAAAATTAATTGTTATGATGGCTTTTGTTGACGCCATTTTTTGTTGTTGTTTTTTCTCTCGGTGTTTGTTGACGCTGTAAAGGACCCAGCAGCAGGAGCAGGAAGAAGGCCCCAAACGGGCCACGGGTGCAGCCGCTACTACCGTTTGAATATTTGATGAGGACCTTCCGGGGCCACTAACAAACACCGCCAATTTGTTGTTGTTATTTTTTAACGCCTAAAATTATGCAGCATTAAACAAAAACACCGCTCACAACGAATTTCTATGCACCATATCAAAAAACGACAAAAAAAGTGACGATCGCAGCGGTTACCGTTGCTGCTGGCACTTTACAACAACAGCAGCAACAACAACAAAACCCGTTAAATTTGTGGCGGGGCCAAATGAGGGCGTGGCATAGTGCATTTATGTTGGGCCTTGATTTGTGCCAGGGCTGCAAAATGTATTTAATATTAAAATATTTATGAATCCGATCGGAAGTGTAAGAAAATTCAACATATTCTTTAATATCTTGTTACAAATAATGAATTTATATTTAATATTACTCCGCATTATTAATATGTCAATTGATGGAGTCATTTTAGACGACTTTAAATTAGTTTAATATTTTTCTAGAATTTGCTGTTGAGCTTTAACAGATTCCATTAAAAATTCACTTGATCTAAGATTAGTTACTATTATTTAAGGTCAGTTTGGTGGTTACCCTTTATGGTTTCATCATAAACCTGAATATGTATTGTATTGGTTTGATGCTGCCTGCTTTTAGGCGCTGCCCAGCACCATTGAGCGCTCGGCTGCCTCTCAACTTTGAACTTTTGGCGGCTGCGGCAATTTTTAAATTGGTTTTTTGATTTTCAGCAAACCCACACCTTCTGTCCCTCTGTTCCCCTACCCCTCGGTTCCTCTCCTGCTGCCTGCTGCCCGCTGCCGCTGCCACTGTTGTTTTGGAACGCTCTCTTATGCGGTCAGTGGCGTTTAGGCGCTCGGTCAGCCGAGTTCCTGTTTGGATGCTTCTGTTTCGGCGGGGCGAAGGTCGGCAGATTTCGACATGCGGTTTGTTGGTTTTTGCGGGAAGGCAGCTGTTGATTTTTGGGTCCAATGCGTTATAATTTCATGCCGCTGCCCTTTTGTTGTCGCTGCTCTTGCTGCTGCCGTGTTGCCGTGGCTTAAATTTAAAATGTGTCTACACATGTCAGTGGAATGGTGTGAGGGGAGGATGGAGGCGCCTGGGGGAGTGTGCTAGGTGAAGCGGGCAGTGGGTGAAACGTGCACGCCAATAAATTAACAATAGAGCGGCCAATGTTCGAGCCGCCGTCGGCCGCACTTTCCCCTTGGCAGCTCCTGCATTTATTGGCTCGTAAATTAGCATGCAAGTCAAATAAATTAATTCTTTTTTGCAATATTTGCATAAACAATTTTGCATAATATGCAATAGCCCAGCTACTGGGCAACAACAGCAGCAACAACAACATGAAATCATTGCAAAACAGCCAACGGGGCTTACAAAGTGCACAAGATCCTAAAAAGACCAAAGGGCTAAATTTGTTTGTTAGTGCAACGAGGGCTGCTTAATTGGTTGCGGTTGCCAATTAAAGTTGTATGCTATTGATAAAATGAATTGTGGTTGTACTGCAGGTAAAACGGTGATGGTTAAAGTCAGAAAGGTTATAATACTTTTAATGAATCTAAACTATTCAATATTTGTATGCAGCTATAACTTCTCAACATTTAAAAACATTGGTTTATTTTAATTATAATTTATAGACGACTTTGCCTAAATTTATAAGATAAATTTATTTATTTAGAATTATTGTAAATGAGACCAAATATCAATCAAAACTATTTATAATTGGTATTATGTAATGAGCTCTAAGAATCTTTATCTACCTTAATATTTCTGATGGAGATATTTCTGCTTGTATGCCTCTCCCTAGTAGACTTCTCAAGTCACCCACGCTCCTCGCCTGCCAGCTATGTGCAATATGTCCTGCCTACGTGAGTGTGCGAGTGGCTGTAGCTATACCTGACCGCATGACTAGACATTGCCGTCTCCAGGGAGGTTAGCGAGGCGAACGGGAGGCTCATCCTTGGCGCCCTGGGCCCCAGCCTGAGCCTGAGCCAGAGCCAGAGCCTGCGCCTGAGCCTGCGACTGGGCCTATGCATAAGCAATGCGTGCAACACGGCAACAAGGCAACATTCTCCACATGGCTGGGCAATTGACCAAAGGCTGCAGAGTCGACAGCAGAGTCGAGTCGAGTCGCTGACCGTCGTCTTGCAATGTCCTGGCATGTCCTTCCGTCCCGCCATTTGGCATATTTTAATATGTAAATGCAATTTCTCCAATGAGCCACAACACAGACAATGTGTCCGTTGTTGTGTCTCTGCTCTGTCTGGCGATGTTTGTGGCTAATCAAAGACAAAAACACGCCTCACAAATGACAAAGAGATAGACAGCTTTAGAGTGAGAGAAAGACACAGAGAGAAAGAGAGGTGAGATAAGGTGAGGCTTATGCATGTGCAGCAATTAATGTGCGCTTCTGGTAGCTCTCGTCTCTCAACGCCATTTGCTGCCACACATCAAGCAAATTACGCATACGCCGCGTGTGTCGCGCGTTTAATAAAAAATGCAGATTCTAATGTCTGCACCGCAAATTGATGTGCGCAAATGTGCGCATAAACGACGCTAGATGGCGCACTTTGCGCGTGCAAATTGACAAAGAGCGCGAAACGGACGGGATAAACAACCCAAACAAACAAACACACACACACACACACACACAAACACACACGCACACACACACACTGAACACACACGTGGATTAAATTCACAGCAATTTCGCGTTTGATGAAAATAGACGCGTTGTTTTTTCACTGAGTATAACAGTTTATTAAAAGGGTCTGACAGCTATGCCATGAAGCCTCTCATTCACTGTAGCTGATCGCCAAACGTATAAGCCTTTAAATTATGTGAACAAAACATTAAGAAATAAAATAGAATATTGTTAAAAAAAAAACTGCTTATGATATTTATTTTGCGATTTGCTTTCAGCGTAATCTTGAGAGATTAAATGTTTGTTTTTACGAAAATATGCTAAAAATAATCCAGAAAAGTGGCTTTCTAATATAATTCCTATTTCTCAAGATTAGAATAAAAGAATATTTTGTAATTTGTAACATTTGGAAGATCTTGAAAGTGAAACCCAATTCAATTACAAATGATATGTGATTGCAAGGGCATGAAAAGTGCGTTGCTTTTTATCAATGTGCTGTCATTCATCTCCTTCTCGCCACTCGCCCTATTTTATGCCTTTGCCTTTAACTGCATTGTGCGCTTTTTTGTTTAGTGATTTGTTTTCCAAAACAACAACAAAAAAAAAGAAAGAAGAAGGAAAAAGAATAGAGTGGAGCAAAACCAAAACATGATGCCAAAGGCTGCGCCCCCGCTGAAGCTCTGGGGCTTTATATAAAAGCTGTGCGGCAGACAGGCCATCAATACAAAATGGCATAGAGTTGAGTGGGCGTTAACAATATGCTCAATGGGGTGGGGTGGTGGGTGGTTTGGGGAATGGGTGGTGGGTTTTCATTGTTGGCTGCCTTATAAATGCTGCGTATGTTTTGGTTTTTTGGCTCAACGACTCAACTCGTTTGCAATTTCTCTGCTGTCGCTCTATCAGTTGAGCTGAGGCAACGCCTGGTCCACGTCCTCGTCCTCGTCCTGGGCAGCCAGCTAAAGTGTCTGCGAATATGACGCGTCACTCTAGGATCACACCAATTTGTTAAAAAACATGGCTGCAGGGGGGGTGATATGGCAATGGGGCAGGGGCAGGGTCAGGGGCAGGAGGCAGTAGGCACTAGGCAGGGGCAGGCTGCCAGCGGATAGGCTGGCCACATTTGTGCGCCGTTCATTCACTCAAAATGTCATCAACGTTGAGACGACAGATTGCAGTCATTTCTGCTGGCATTTTTTTCTCTTCCTTTTTGTATGTTTTTTGCTGTTGTTTTGTTATCTGGCTGTTTGCTTTGTGTGTGCAGATTTTGGCAGAAGGTGTAGGGTACATTATTGCAGAGTATGCCGTCGGATATTGTGCCAATATTGAACAAGGCATGTTTTTATTCAACAAAAAGAGAGAAATGAGTATTATTTCTATATATGTAGCATACATTTTGGAGACGTTTGCATAAAACTTAAATTTTTAAAGATGCTTTTTAAAATAGTAAATAGTAAGTAATAGTAATAATAATCACATTTGTTCCCAATTTAAGCATTAGATCAGATAGAATAATTAAGTAAATAATGCCTATCATAAGCGTTACCCTAACCCCAAATTTCGTATCCCCCAATCTCTTAATAGCGCATCATCATATTGCAATTGCCTACTCCACTCAGATATTGGCCTCAGTGATCCGCCTCTGACATTAAAGCTGCTGCCATCCCTGCCCACATTCAGCCCTGCCCTCCTCCAGTGAGTGCTGTCAGTCAGTGAGTGCGTCAGTCAAGCGGCGTTGACAAAGTCGACAGGATGAGAATTAGATTTAAATTCGAATTTAAAGAGAGACTCCATAAATGGTTTTGTGCTAAGTAAATTTCCAGCGTCATCGTCATCATCCTCATCATAATCGCATTCATCGTTATCACATGAGGAACGCTGCTGAGCGCATTTACCCAACTGCAATGCAATTCATGTTATATGCTTTGAAAGCGTACACACCGGAGAAGCCGCAACCTGTGAAATACCTGCACTCGCACATAAACCCCATTCATATTCATAAAATTGCATAATCTCGAAGAGTCATAATAATCAAAAACATATTTGCGGCAGCAGACGAAGCTGCTGCAATGTGCAGGATGATGACGATGAGGATGAGGATGATGACGATGTTGATGATGATGATGATTCGACCTCATGCAGTTCTTTCACTTCTCTCGTCCTCCCTCGCTCAACTCTTAGCGGCTGCTTTGCCGCAGAAATATTCCACATAAAACTTAAACTTTGCTTGCTCCTGCCCAAATGGTAGAAGCTCTCGTATTTCAGATTCACAATTCACAATTCGCATTCGGGTTTTTTGGTTTTTGTGTGTGTTTGGCTTTTTCGGCGCAGATTTTTGATACTGCAACAGCAGCAATCGGCAATGTAGCGGCCCAAGTAGGCGGAAACAAACGTGGAGTGAAGTGCGCTGTATGATTTTATTTATGCCACAAGGCAGCAGCCAGGAGCAGCTCCTAGTCTAGTTGGCTCGTAAAGTTTAGTTGGACCCAGCCCGTAAAAGGCGTTGGCAGTGGCACACTCAGCAGTCATCATAAAACTATAAATTTCATATTTGCCACACACCAGCACACACACACACACACACACACAAAGAAAGACAGAGAGAGAGAGACAGAGAGAGAGAGAGAGAGAGAGAGAGCGAGAGAGAGAGGGATGGGGTGGGGCATAGTGCTGGGCATGCTATCATTAATGTGGGCGAGACTATGATGATGATGACGACTATGATGATGGCTATGGCTATGGCATTGGGTAATGTTTATGGTGACGCCTGGGAGTTTTAGGTATGAGCTTTACTGCAGCAGTCTTCACATTTGTCTTTGACTTTAGCTTGCTACCTGCCGCTAAGTGTTTTCCTGTCTGCTGCTCTATAGTTCCATGTGCGTGTGTGTGTGTGTGTGTGTGAGTGTGTTGCTATGTAGAGCATGCAATCATTTTACGAGTCGAGAACCGAGCACACACAAATGTCAGGGGCAGTCACCAATACGAGACAGGACACCCTCATCCTCATCCTCAGCTGCTAGCTGCAAGTGTTGCCGCAAATTTAATAAACTCGAGACGTGCGTTTGAGCTTTGGTTTGGCTTTAGGTCTCGGGCACACCATGGAGGGGCCGGGTCAGGAACAGGGGTAGCCAGGGTTGCCTTCACCTAAATACTTTACGAACTAGATCAAAGTTGATTCTTTTTCTATTTTGATTTTGTATTCGGTTTGTGGGTCATCAAAATTAAACATCCAGTTGACGTCTGCGGGTAATTCAGTTTATTTTTATCTCTTCTGTTTTCAGTAAAACTGATACATTTTTTAAAGGCAAACTGTCGGTTTATAAGTCACGAAATCAATTTTTTATCATACATTTTTAACTGCTCAAAAAGAAACAGCAGAAACGAAAATCAGCTCAGTTTGCACCAAGTTATTGTAGTTTTAGCTGTTTTCCAACACATTGCTAAGGACTATATATGCTTGAAACTTAAATGCAGATTCAAAAAGGAGCACTAGCAATGATCAAAAATGCCTCTGGATCAGTTTCGACAAAAATATGGGAGTTTTAGATGCTGGAATGTCTTTAAAAGCTTGGTAATCAGGCCATTTTGATGTTTCGGATAGGGGTCCGGAAATATGAGATTATGCTGTACAATGTAATAAAGCATGCCTACTCGTTTTTGGTCATTAGTTGCTAACACGTTAACTGACAACATTATAATGGGTCCATGCCGAGCATTGCAATCGACCACCTCAAAATTCGATTTCAAACAGGAGACAGGAGCTGAATCACAAATGATTTTGCATGTGGAATTTCTTTCAATTTCCGCTTGCACTTGTACCACAAACAATGTTCTCAAACTACTGCCTCTACAAACCTGCAAAGTCTGTTTAGCTTAGCAGAACCGATGAAAAATGCATGTAGTGTGTGTGCTTGCTATCGACAAACTAAAGTCATGTTGGAACTGTTTTGTTTTTCCAGTGTGTTATTATACATTTGGCTCTTAGTCGGATTCAGATATGCCAATGCATGCCAATGGCTTCATTTGCCCAATTACATGACATAACTGTAAAAATGTACAATGCAGTAGCATCTATACTGAATGATGTGCCATGCCAATGTATTAGTTGAAGTTGCATGTGGGTATGCCCTGCCAAGCGATGCCCTGCCCTACCCTGCCCTGCACCTCCCCCACATTTGTATTCCCAACTGATTCCACTGACAATCAACGCACAGTGAAAGGGGCAAAGAGGGGATGGAACATTACTGCGGTTATTGCCGCACGAAATTTGTAAACGAAACGGAAACTGGTCGTAACGATATCAATGAAGAGATGACATGGACCAAGGACAACGCCAACGATGCTGACGATGATGCTGATGATGCTGATGATGATGGCGACGATGATCATAATGAGCTTTAGACTGCTCTCCACTGATGACTGCCAAATCAGACAAATGTACGCAAAAACCGCATCAAAAACTTCGCCAAATGCACAGAGCGATAGAGATAGAGAGAGCCTGAGAGAGAGAGAGAGAGGGATAGAGAGAGAGAGAGCATCATCACCTCAGGGCATTTGCAGACGCTGCTGCATCGAAAACTTAGCCTGCTCCGGTTACTCAGTAATTTCCTGGTCCTTTGCTCCTTTTGCTGCTGCTCCTGTCCGTACTCCTCTGGCTCTTGGCTTGTTGTGTGCTTTTGTTTTGTTGCGAAACTTGGAGCTAGGAGCTGGGAGCTGGGAGCTTGGAGCTGGGAGCTTGGAGCTGACTCGGCAGCTGCCAGACACTGAACGATTGATGTGCAATAATTATCCAAAGTTGATTTGTTTGTTTGCACGCCCGGCAAAGCGTAAAAGTCGAGCTTGCCAATCGACCAGCCCAGTTATCCCCCAAACTACCTATTGCTCCCCAGCCCCCCAGTCCCCCAGCCCCCCAATGCGGTAATACTGCAAATGAGTGTTATTATGGAGGCGGCCATTGAAAGTCGTTTGGCAAGTTTTGAGTTGAGTTGAGTTGCGTTTTCTGTTGAGGCTCTTTTCGGATAGTTTTTGGCAGCTTCGACGTTGCTCATGATGCTTCTGCTCAATAGATAAGTGCTCTGTTTAGTTTTAAAGCCACAGCGCAAAAACTTTATCCCTGATGTTTCACAAACAAAGCGACAGCAAAAGTTTTTCAGCTTTGCGGTTTTCTTAAGCAGTTTGATGAGCTTCAGAAATGAAAACGATGGACAGCGATAATATTGGTTTAAATGTTAAACAAGAATTTATGGTTAGTAAATATGTAGTTTAATTAAAAATAAGTAAACTCGGAACAAAATTGTCTACAAAGTAATTTAGTTTTCATATCATATTCTATATTTGTATTTATTACAGTAGCATATTTGGTATTTTCTTGTAGTGTATTCAGTCTTCGCTATTGCTTTTATTTCCTTTTGCTTGGCTCTGAACTCTTGTACATCTGACTCTCTCTCTCTCTCTCTCTTGACTTCAATTGAGAAATTAGTGCATTAAGTTTTCCTTTGACGCCCCTAACAAATAGATCGTTGTATTTATTTGAATTGCTCAAACGAGTTTACAGCACACAACACAAATACACACACACACATATACACATACACTAACACAAGTCTAATAAAAAAAGAAAACTTTTTGTTCAGCTTGGTAAACGCACTCTTCAATTCAGCAGTTTCCCCTCTCACTCCGCTTATGCTCCACTTGCTTTAGTTGCTTTTACTGTTGATTTACTTTTAGCCTATTGCTTTGGCATTTAGTTCGAAGTCTAGTTTTTAGTTTGTGTGTTCCATTTGTGAGCCGGAAATAAGTAAAGCACACGTTTTTGGGGGTAATACTCGCAATACCCCGCCTCTCTGCTATCTACGGCACAAACGCAATCAAAATACTTTGGCTATACAATTTATTGGCGCAAAAACCAGTTCAATTTCAAATGAAATTCGGCTTGCTGCAGAGCAGGAGTGACTGTACTACGTAGATAAACATACATAGATAGATACATATGTATCTGCAGGATGTAGGAGACAGTCAAGATTCAAATAAATATCAACAATACACACACACACACACACACGAACACACAGCTACACCTTTGTCTATGTGGCTACTGTTTGAATTGCTGCTGTGCTGTGTGCTTCTAATATAGAAAATAGTTGCGAAATATTTTGCCAAGTAGCCCAAGTATCGAGTACAAGCCAGAGAGCCATGTCTAGTGGCAGTTGGCAAGACAAACAATCAGTTAAGAGCTTTAGAGACACACACACGCACACACTTAGATGTATAAATATACACACACACACACACACACATCCGGCCAAATGCATACATCGAAGTCACCCTGCTCTTTTATTGAACTTACATAACATTTTAGGTTATGGCCAGGGTTAGAGAACTGGACCCAGACAAGGGTGCCGGGGACAATGAGAGGGAATCGAAATATGTTACTGTGATTTCCGTGCAACTTCCTGTATATATATATATGTGTGTGTGTGTGTGTGTGTGTATGAGTGTGTGTAATAAATATACGAGAGTGCTTAAGATCGAATCAATTGATAAACAGCATAATAAACTTGTATCCACTATTTACATACAATTCTCTCTAATAATATTATGCAAAAAGTAATGCGAGCCAAAAAACATACAGTCTCACTTGCAAGTTTCCACTAAATTGAAGTAGTTTCTCCTCATCTCTTGCTCCACAAACCATTAGTTGTAGCCCTCAATCTCTCTCTCTCTCTCTCTCTCTCTCTCTCCCTCTCGCTCTCGCTGTCTCTGTCTATGCATAGATATGTACATATTTTGCCATCATAAAATGCTATTTATTTGAAATGAAATGCTTTTGATGTTCGCATATCGAAGGCATGAAAATAGAACACATATATACATATATATCGAGAAAGTGATAGAGAGTGACAGAGAGAGAAATAACTCTGCTTTGGCTTGTTAGTACAAGATATGCGAGTGTCATAAATTCTGTTTATTTGGCAACGGGGCAGTGAAAGAGAAATGCGGCTGGACGTGTATAATAAAGTTACCTTAATTACCTTACGATAACATATTCAGTTTTGGCTGACGCAATCAACTAAGACTCTCCATAAGTACAAAAACAAAACGGCAAACGGACTGTCTGTGAGATGTTTTTGAGCAGAGTTTTAGTTAAATGGCAACAAATGGCAAATGTTAAGAAAATATTATGAGTAATTTATTTTGGCTATGATGAGCATTAAATAAGCTGCAGACTAAGAGGATAAATTAAGAAAATATATATCATATGTTGATTTATTTGTTTTATTTTATTGATTACTCTTAAATAAACCTCAATCACTTTGAAGACTATTTGACAGTCATAAAGCACAAAAGACATAATGCAAATATTAAATACATGAATTGCTTTCAATAACTAACTTATATGCTTATATGCACGGATGCCAAGCACAAAACCAATTAAATCACATTGTAATTATAGAAATAAATTACTCAAGACTTTACTTCTTAAAAAATATGCCAAAACTTTGTATGTATTGTCTTTAAATATTATAGGAATTACAAACATGGCTTTTTGGCTAATATCTCCTAATTCTGCTCATTTCCCCAAACTTGAACTTCATTTGTTGCCCGTCTCCACTTTCTTTTTGACGCCACTAAAGGAACACCCATTTAAACGCAACATTATTACATAATTGCCGCTGTGGCCCTTGTCTCTAATGTTATGAGCTGAGGGGCGTTACGTTTTCCCATTATCCAAAACATTTCCATAAACCCAACGTCATAATTACTATGACATTTTTGTACGCCGTTTCCTTGAACGCCTCGATAAGGTTTTTATGCAGAAGTGGTGCGGAGAGGGAGGATTGCGTGTCCCAAGTTCATAGGCGCCTTATTGCACACACTTTAATTTAATAAAAAGCCTGTAAATGCGTGCTCACACATGCCCAGAGTTCAGTTCTTGTGTCCCCAGCTCAAATGCTACGCCTTTTTATTACATAATGAGACCCAGTCGCTCTTTGAGCAATGCCTACATGCATACACCCATACGCCCCGTTCCCCATGCCCCATGCCCCGTTCCCCATTCCCCCTTCGACTGCCCATCTCATTACATATTCAAGTGCGTTGCCAGTTTCCTGTGACGGAGTTGTGGCCACAAAGTGCGTGATGCGTGCACCTGCAGCGCCGTGTCGCAACCTTCGCTGCCACTAGCACCACCACCCCCTGCCCCTGCCCCTTCCCCTGCCCCTGCCCCTTCGCCTACCCATTTTCGATGCTGACGTGTCGGACATTACAAATTATGCCCAGGAGCGGCAGCAACAGGACCACCATCAATGTCCAAAGCCAGCGCCAATGCCAACGCCAACGCGGACGCACTCAGCGGCAGTTACGAGACAATGACGAGCCTCGATGGGGCGGCAGTGACGTTGAGCTGGGTCTTGACATCACAGGTAGAATGTGGCAATGTGGCAATGTGGCAAATGTGCCACAAACGAAATCGAAAACGCGACCGTTCTTACTCGAACTGTCTCTCTCTCTCTCTCTCTCTCGCTCTCTATCTCGCTCACACATCTCCGAGTCGAGTTTATTTAATTTGTTACGCTAGACAGTTTTTCGTTGAAAGATCCTCACACGCTGCCGTGCATAATTTATTGTCTGCCTTAGAACCTTTTCTATTCTGTGGTTTGGCGCATTGTTTTCACATTCGATTAGCTGAAAGGTGTTACACATATTCGATGTTGAATCGCCCACCGGCTGTTGTTGTGTGAAATCTTAAATTGCAGCTCTCACATTCAATTCAATTCATTGTTGCGTGAGCTATTTTATAATACCCACTGAAAGGTGTGGCATAAAAGGACTTCACCACTATATACGCAATTTATGGCGCAATGCGGGCGGTCGCAACTATTAAAAGAAGTGCGTGCACCGCTTTCCAAATACTAGGTAAAAACCACATTAAATTCCAATTTCGATATGCACCGCTGCTTGTGGTTTAGAAGCTGGCATAAATGATCGTTGCATTTGAGGTTAACTCAACAGGAAGGAATTAGATCGTAAAGATAAAATATGCATGTTGATACACTCGTACTGATATTAAATTCCTACGTCACCTCAATACTTAACAATTGTATGAATTGGAAAAACTAAAACAACAGAGAGTCTCTCCCTAACGAATAAAATATATATTTATAAACTTACGAATATTTTATGTTTTGTTTTTGAAATGAAACGTAAACTATACTTCTGAATCTTAATAAAACACTTTCCTAAATTATTTTTCAACCTGACCGCTTTATAATCCGCCTCGCACTCTGCTTTATTACTCGTATCTCTCTAAGTTGTTTTTAAGTATTCACATAAATGTTGTCATCTGAAATTTGCGATTGCAATTATGAGAATGTTCTGTGCATTAAAGTAACAAATGTTGCGTTCGGATGCCTTATGACAATATCATTAACCATGCTCAAGACCCGCACCCGCACCCAATTTACTTGCCTGAATGCTACCCATCCCTGGCTTATGTCTATGGGTGTGTGTGTGTGTGTGTGTGTTGTGTGTGTGCCTACCTCAGCTGGTTGGCTGACTGACTGACACATTACTTAACTTCCGCTTCCTATCCTTACCACACAGTCATGCACTCGCAGATACTGTAGATAATTTCACAGTTCTTTGGCCATGCGGCGTGGCAGGAACAAAATGCGTGCACGCATTTCTCGAATCCATTTGGTAAACCTACAACGCGCCAAATGTCAGGGAAATTAAATTTAAACGCTAGGCAACAATCCATCATCTGGTAATTACTGCGTCAACACGCCAGCACATGCAGAGCAGAACACAGAACACAGCAGCAGAAGGAAGCAGTGGCCACCCAAGCAAAAGAGAGAGAGAGAGAGAGAGGAGTCGGCAGGATAATGACTTGACTTGTCATAGCTTCCGCTAAACTTAAGAGATTTGTGTGAGCCCAAGTATTAGGCAAAAGATCTTGGCGGGCGTTGCCACAAGACGAGACAGCTCAAATAGACAGCTGGACAGACAGACAGACAGACAGACAGACAGACAGACACTGAGTGCACTGCCTCATTAGCGATTGTGAAGAGAGGACTTGACTCTCTATCGAAATTTCGCAGCTGCATTGATTAATAATTTTCCTGCTCTCTGTGTGTGTGTGTGTGCCTAAGCAATTAAGTTCGGGAGCTGTAATTGACAGTAGGCTAGAGAGGGAGAGAGAGAGAGAAAGGGGCGTGGTCGTGTTGAAGCGTTAATGAAATATCAATGGGGTGTTTTTGCCCAAATCGGCAAAACACTTAGTTTTCCTTCTCTGGTTTGGTTTTTTTTGTTGTCGCTGTTGTTGTTGTTGTGTGCATAGGGTTGCTTGATGGCGTTACGCCTCCTGTTGCCACTCACTTTGCACGGGAATCAACATATTGTCCACCACTCAGCGTGTGGTGCGAATGTACTTCTACTGCAAATTGTGGTGCTCAGGGGGGCGAGGTGTGAATCGTAAAAGCAGCGGAAACAGTCACAAAATGCTTTCAACGTGAAACAACTTGCAATTATGTGGATGTATAACCAAAAGCCTAGATGCCAGAAGTGAGTGCACCCTCGATAAAGTCGACCTGCAATTGAGCTACAAGAAGCTAAGCGGATGATGGATATTGTCTTCAATTAAATATGCCAATATATCAAATATCAACTTTGCATATAGTAGTAGTAGTACAATTAATCTCTTCAATATTTGCCTAATAAATCATTTATTGAATACTCAGGATTATTTTATGTTTGACATACAAATTTTGATACTAACCCGCAGTCAAACATTAGCTGTTGAGCACATTCTATATCTCAAATATTCATTGCCTTAGTAAATCCTGTTGCAATAGTATTCGCTCATGTTCCTTAACTCTCCCAAAGGTCTATAGTCGCGTTCTTTAAATTAATTGCACTTTGGACACCTTCCCTGACTCCATCATCGGAGCACTCAGCAAAATCCAGCGAGCTCACATAATTTGTATGGCATAAAGCCACCAACTACACACAGCAGGACATCTGCGGCGCACAAACTTCGCCAAACAAAACTATGGAAAATTATGAAATTATAAATATACGCACAACATGACACACACACACACACACACACACCCTCACAAGCACACACTTGCCTACATAAACAATATATATATAGCCAGCCAAAAATGTCTGGCCGAGAAAAGTAATTTAATTGTCGCAAAAATGTCGAAAACAGCTTTGCTGCTTTACATTAACATTAAACAAAAAGCCAGCGAAGTAATAAGTGGAAATTATAATTACAAGTGCTCACATGTGGTCCCAGTGTTTCAGCTTACAATGTGCTGGGTGCTGTACAGCAGAAGTTTTCTAGGGTCAGAATGATTAAAGTTGCCAAAAATATTTCAAGCAGCGCCTAATAATTAATGTGGCCAAGGTTATTCAAAACTGTCAGCAATATGATATGATGATCTTAAAATATGAACATCAAATATGCCCAACTCAAATGTGCTGCTGCAAACTTTGGTATTTGAATTTCACTTGTAGTAAGGGTGTTCCCAAAAACGTAATTTATTTGGCTGAAACTAAAACCTAATATTTCTATGTAATTAAAATACAATATAGCAAGCTACTATCATAGCTATAGGAATGTATTGCTTAGTCTTTCTGTTTTTCTTTTTTCCTAACAGTATGGAATTTCTAAAATATGTAAGCTGGCGAAATTGTGTTGAATATCGGAATGTGGTCCTCAGATATTTTAGTACATTTTATTACGCACATATTTTAATGGGCATGTGCCGGGAACGATTTATGATGCGCCACACACGCGGTTAATTAGACACACACACACACACACACACACACGCAGGGGGCAGAAGGGAGACAAAGGCCACAAAGTGGAAAGATGGCGCTCGTGTTCTCGTCCTTGCCGCTGTTACTGTTATCCTTTTCAATGTCACACACGACGCATCATGTTTTTATCTATGCCAAGCGAATCGCCAACCCTTGGCTCAGATTTTGGGAGTAGCCCCCAACTTTTCGCTTATATCATTTAATCTTTAATATCCTTTCTCAGCGTTGACTTTGGTCTTTTGGCGAATGGTATTTTTTTGTTGTCTTTCTGCTTGTTGTTGTTATTGTCACGTTCTATGTGACGGCTTGTCTTAAGCAATGCCTTTGTGTGTGTGTGTGTGTGTGTGTGTGTGTGTGGGTGTGTGAGTAGAAGTCTTGCCTAGATTTATCACTTGCCACAGTTGCTGTTGTTTTGGCATTATTTTTACACACATAGAGACTCATAGATACATCCCAACATGGATACATACATATGTAGATACATATGTATATGCTATGTGTATATACTTTAATGCCTTTTCTGTTGCTATCCTCCACATGGCTCCTGGGCTGCTCCTGCTGCTCCTGCTGCTCGTCTCCACATTGTCAAAGCTTTTTGTGTGGCCCTTTTCTGGCCGCGCTTTCTTGTTGTTCTTGTTCTTGTTGTGCGGCATTAACGGGCAACAGTGGCAGCAGCCAAAAATATCTTTATGCCTCATAAGTTTAATTTGGCGCAAATTGTTTTTATTTGCCGTCAGCGACGCCAACAACACAAACAACTAAAGCAAATAAAACTTTACAAAGCTGAGATATTCGACTACATAATACTCTTTAAGCATCTTTTGCTTGTCTTTGCGAAAAATTCTACAAATTCTATCTACCCCAAACCTGCTCAATCCTAATTCTAATAAGTCATTATATAACTCATATTGGTATATTTGATGAATTAAATTATATGAAATGAATATCAAATTACTTCTTGTCTAACTTCTGACACACACAAAAATATGCATATTAAATGAGGCAAAGCAAAACTTCACTTGCTCATTATCTCCAAGGAAACTAATCCATAATTCGAAATAAGTAATATGAGTTGGTGTGTGCGCCTACTAAGCATGCCCTGCACACGGGCATTGTACAGAGTATATTGAGCTGCAAGGAATTACATATTCGTGGATAGAGTCCAAAAGGAAAGAGCTCACATGTGTGTGATGATGATACAAAATGGCGTACGCTATTCGTATGCAGACATTTCGCTTGGCACATCTACAAATTCTTTTTGAATGTCATTAGTATAATTGAAAAAGCCATTGGCACAATGCCAACAACAACAATAGGAGCAGCAACAACAATAAGAGCAGCTAACCAACCGACAATCGACAGCAACAACAGAGCTCAAAAACTAACTGTAAACGCCGCCATGCGACACGCTAAATCCAATAACAATTTTACCCTGCTGTTTCTTTTCGGTCGTTGTTGTTGTTGCTGTTGTTGTTGTTTTTTTCTGTGTTTTGTTTTTGGCGTAACAAAAGTTTAGCGACTTTTGCTGCCTCACAATGTTGATAAAACGACAGCCGCAACTGCAACAAAACACAATAATAACAGCAGACAGACACAACAACAACAACAGCAAGAATAGCAATAAGGACACACAAAAAATAAAAAAAAAACCAATGTGCAAAGCCTCCTGTCGAAAAAGTCAATTGAAGGCGACTGCATGTGCATAAATTTTCAGTCTGGCATCAGGCAAACGTACATGAGATATTGCCTAGTCCAGTTTTAGTCCCATTCCTAAGAGTCCTTGAACACATAAATTACAACTCGTACATGGATAATGCATATTGCAATATTAATGCCAGATGCAAGCGAAAAGATATGCTAAATTATGTAAAGACACTGTGGAAATATCGCCAAGGATTCGAGAAGTTAGAGAAATTCATTATAAAAGCGAAATTAGTATGTACTTGAGTATTTGCAAACGAAACTCTGACATTTTCTGTATTATTCTTAACTCATTCTTTATTTGTTATATTTTGAATTCTCCATTACAATTATATATTTGCTTGTCTTATATCCTGTCTATCATTATTTTCTCTTTCGCACGTCAAAAATAAATCATCTTTGCTTAAAACGCCGCCTAATTGCTACGACTGCTACAATGTCAACTATAGATCAATCAATGATCCCTCACATTACTTCCAAATCATTAAGGACGCCCCTTGCCTGAGTCATACTCAAGTCATTAGCAATCTGTGCGCACCCTCATGAAAGCATCAAGAAATTCAACTGTTCCAACTGTCTCTTATACGAATCGTATGATTCATTTGGCCCTCATGCCACATGGAATCAGAGGCAGCAACAGCAACAGCAACAGCAACCGCTGCAATTTCATTTAATTAATTTTTAATTAATTTTTATTTAATTTTCCCTTTTTTTGGCTGTTGTTGGCTCTAAAGTTTGAAACTCATATGCAAAGCCAAGCTGAAAAAGCCGAAGCAACCCCAAGATCAAACCGAAAATAAATCCCGGGCCAATCTGTTGTGCACGGCTTTTTATCAAAAGCAGTCAAGCAAATGAGAAACTGAACCCAGAGTCATCCATCATCATTGCACGCCCCGTGATCCGCCCCGTTCCGGCTGTATATAATTTAAAGGGCAACCAGAAAGAAATATTTATTGTCAAATGTCACAAACACGGTTGAAAAGGGCGAGAGGCGAGAAATGGGAGCGCAATTCATTTTTTAAAAATTTATATCAATTTATAATTTTTTCGTTATTGCGCGCTTGATTAGGCGAGCGAAGGGAAAACCCCTATTTGTATTGGATTTCCCTACGCCTGAAACAACAACAGCAAAGAACAACAAAAAGAGTTGAGCGATGGAAAATCGTGGCTGAGGTTGAGTTGTTGTCTGGCCCTTGATTAATTGATGGTCTCTCTTGTGCTGTGTGGTGTGGACTGGTCTGGTCTGGTCTGGTCTGTTGTGGGGTCCTGAGTTTTCAAGGCTGTGCCCTACATGACTATCGATGCTTGCCATCCCTGGACAGCAAGGGCTGCCACACTATTCGCCCTCTTCTCGTTGTTGGCGTTAATTGCTGGGTTTGTGCGCCCCAGTGAGCGCACGAGTTATGAAAACTGGTATTAAAGGCATTAAAACTGAAAGTAGCAAACTAAGCGAATGTTAGAAAAGCAGTTCGGGGAAGGGGACTCATCGTACAAAGTCCTTGCTCCTTATCCTGATGCTGCGACCGCTTCAACTGCTTCTGCTGCTGCTGCTGCTGCGTTGCTGTGATTACGCTCTGTGCTCTGGCTGTGTGATTATGATTTTGTAAAAAGGATTAGGTGCATATTACGATGGTCCTGACACACACACACACACACACACACACACACAGACACAGTGCGCACAGCAAACGAACCGCGAAACCTCGAGCATAAAAAGGAGCTGGTGAAAGACGATGCAGGCGGCAAGGACAAGTACAAGCAACCAGGACGACGAGCGACTGCGACCCTGCCAGCTGTCCTGTAGGACATTCTGTAGTACACAGCAACAACAGCAACAGCAACAACAACAACAATATCTAGTAATTATTGCCCGTGTATAATCTTTATTATTGCTGTTTTGTCGCTGGCTGAGAGATGAAGAGGTGGAAGAAGTGGAAGTTACCATCTATCCCCATGATGGAATGCTCCATTAAGCCGTTAACAATAACATTAGGCCACAGTTGTAAGTTAGGAACTGCTCTGCTAGGGATTTTTTTCCTTTTTGTCCTTTTGTGCCGTTTTGTGACATCCTTGCCGCTCTGTTGCGCACTGCACCCTCTGAGAGGATCAAAATACTACATACTTTTGTAGGATGTTCCTTAAAGTTCTTAGCCGAGCTTAGTTAAAAGAGATGGAAGTTATCTAATAAGCAGCAGTTAAGTGTCAAAAGGAAAACTCTGTTTACGACGCCGTTTTAGCGAAGCAGAGGGATTTTAAGTTAGGAAATCATAATTCCTGTAATATATTAAGTGGGTGTAGGCTAGAAGGGATGGCTAGAAGTTTTCTAAATGTTCTTCTCTCAGTGTATTCAAATTGATTAGCATAGAGTGGCGAAGACTTTAATTGAATTGTTATGGAAGCTAGCATAGTTTATAGAAATCGTAAGCCCAACTTAAGTATAGCTCTAATCAGATTAGCGACTTTGACCTACCCTATTCATATTTCACTCAAACCTTTGTCATTCGTATTGTAACCCAATTCCAATTCGCTCAAAACTCTCCGGCAGCTTATGTTGCGAAGCTCTTCGATCAATCTAAAGCATGCGAAACCTCGAAGGGTTCCCTCAGCTGTCACGTTGTTGCTTGGTGTAAATCCAAGTCAATCCTATGGGCGACACACACACGTACACTCGGGGAACTTCACATAAGATAAGCCAAGAAATAACCCTCCCTGGCTGCGATGCGAACCCTTCGAATTAGACAACAACTCAAGATGCTGCAAATTTGTAATCCTTGCTCAAAAGACGTAGAATTTTTCACTTATCGCTGCGGGGCAATACAAACCGAACACAACCACCCGCCACCCCATTCCTCTATTACAACACACACACACACACGCATACATACGCACCCTGGCAAACCTACCCTATAAGTTACATACTTATTTAAGTTTTACTTTCAGTGCTGTGTTGTGTTTTATATATTTTTTTTTTGATTTTTTGTTCATGCCTTCATTTTTCATATATGCAACTATGCTGGCGATAAGTTATTTGAGCAGCCCAACGGCAGGACGCTTAGACAAGGACACACTACACCCACACACACACACACAAACACATGTATGTATAGTGTAGGAGCCAACGAATTTGTAAAATTCCAATTAAGAATCTTTGGTTTACTTTGTAAGTTGACTCTCAACTTATTTAGACACTACACAACGACACATGGAGGGGAAATCCTTACTCTCACACACACACACACCCATACATAGACGCACACTTAAGCGTAACAAAGAGGA
Source organism: Drosophila flavopinicola (assembly GCA_035042425.1). Classification (NCBI taxonomy): domain Eukaryota; kingdom Metazoa; phylum Arthropoda; class Insecta; order Diptera; family Drosophilidae; genus Drosophila; species Drosophila flavopinicola. Next base: position 4,903,108 of record JAWNLL010000452.1, on the reverse strand, counting down.
CACGAGACAACGGGCAGCAAAAACAGAAAATAAATACAAGCAAAACAAACTCACACACACACACATAGTCACATAGACTGCGCCACTCACACAGACGCACTGAGCTCAGCAGCTGTAATCCTAGAAGGGCAGGACGAACGTTCGCCTCGCCGTCGTCGTCGTCGTCATCGTCATCGCTCTAATGGACGAATAAATTGCTTGTGAATGAAATGAGAGTACGCTGACTTTCGGTCCTCACATGTGTGTGCGTGTGTGTGTACGTGTGTGTCCCTGGCGGTGGGCGTGGCAGGACACAACTTCTGCCAAAGACGACAGCGCACTCATACGCAAAGCAACGCAAAGCAACGCAAAGCAAACCAAAGCGAAACAAACAAACAAACAACAGCAACAACAAACTGAAGCGAAACGGATGCCCGAGACACAACTAAAAACTAAAAGCGACATGCAACGCACAAAGTTGCCTGCAAATCTTTTGTCGATAGTAGCTAAAATAACGTCATGGGGTTACTGGGGGGTTAGCTGCTCAAGGACGGTTGGGGTAAGGGGAAAATGGGGTCCCCAGCTAAAATGCGCCAAAATTGGCGATAAAATAAAATACGAGACGTCGGGGCCAAGACGACAAACCAAAAACATTGCCACTGTGGCTTCCTTATCGCATACCCTCACCACAAAGCATATTCATCTTAAGGAACCTCCTGGGCAAATTAAACACAAATTCGATGCTTGGCATCGAGATAAATTTACCTCATATAGGTATGTTAAATATACATATATCCTATTGAAATATATTTCAAATTGGAAAACCTCAATTTTAAATATGATAGCCAAATATGTATATCAATTTAATTATTATTTGCCGATGATAGTAAAATCTCACTTGTATATTTCGGTATTTATTTATTAATTTATTATCAATTGACAGTTGACACAGAAAATTGTGACAGATTTAATGCTGCAATTATGTGAGTTATTTATTCTGATTTAATAATATACTCGCAGCATTATCAAATATCGAAGTCTTCTTTACTTATTGTTCAAAAATCATAGAATCTATATCTGAAGCTATATTGTGGCTTATAAAGATATTTCGGGATATTCTTATAAAAAACGCTTACTTTTCAGTGTATGCAAGATTCGTTGGGCTAATCTTTGGATTGCTGGCTGTTCTCTTGACATGAGCGGAGAGTCGAGACAGTGGCGCTATCGGAAAGACGCCCAAGATGCGACTCAGAGTCAGAGTCAGAGTCAGAGTCAGAGTGAGATTCAGAGTCAAGCAGCGAGCATATGTAGGTCAGCAGAATGTTGTTGTTGCTGTTGTTGTTGCTGTTGTTGTTGGGGTTTATGAATTGCCAGCCAGCTGACTTGACTGTCGGTGCTGTGCTTATTGTTGGTTGGCATATTTGTGTTTTCATTTTTCAAGTAGCGCGGCAAAAATCAATAAATGTCAACGGGGACATGCTGATAAAGTTGCGACCAAAAGATTTCAAATGACGTGACAGCAGCGACGAGGCAAGGACATGCCCAAAACAGAGAGTTATCAAGGATGCCGAGCAAGCAATAAAGCAATTAGCAGCCAACAGGGGAGATAATACAACTAATTAAAACTAAAAGTTATGCGTCAGCGAATGAGATTTTTATTGAGAACAAGCAACAATGCGAAAAACCGAAAGCGAGAGAGAGAGAGAGAGGGAGAGAGAGAGAGTGAATTAAGGACCTTCCGACACAGAATAGTGGCTCCTGTGGGCGCACGGGGCGTGCCAGATGGGCGGCCAGGGAGTCTTAAACTGTGCTGCAAGCTTCTACTTTCGCTTTAGCTGCTGTTTGTTTATGACCTTATAATTCACAATTAAGCAAACGTAAGCATAAAACACAAGCACCCGGCCATAACTAGTGGCTGTGACTTAATTGTGAGCCAAAACTAAAATGAGAACACGACATAAACGAGGCCCATAAAGGGCTGCCAATTTTGACCCCATCACACAATTGCACCTCATCAAATGAGCGCACAAGAAAAGAAACAAGTCTACGGACAACAAATAGCAAACAAATGGTTGAACGAATCTCACAAAAGATATGTTGTAAACAATAAGTTTGACCTGCTATCAATTTGTTGTGGCTGATTTAATTGATTGACTTGTTTGATTGAATGGTGTCAGTTACCTGAGTGATTTATTAATTTCGTATAGAGTTTAATGTGCGACAGTATCGAGTTTCGTTTAATAAATACTACATTTGTCATTGCAACGGAAATTACATTTAATAAAAGCAATAATTAACTAATAATAAACATCTTTGATCGTCTTTAATTAAATCTGCTTTTAAAAATGCCTTCAATTAAAGCCTCATTATAAGTCAACTCATTTGCAAACCCATTCTCTATTTCTTATCTGCATTTCCGTTACTCACTCACTCTCTCTCTCTCTCTCCTTCCTCTTTTGTGTGTCCATCTCTTTCCCACTTTTGTCAAGGCTGTTGTATATAGAAAAATACAACAAATGAACAATTCCTTTTCGGTAATTGCTCAACTTGACTGCAATTTTGAGCAGCAATTGTAATTACGGCTTAAACTGTTTTTGTTTTGTTTTGTATTTTGTTTTGTTTTTTTGCAGCTCTTAATTGTTGCCTATTTATTTTGTTTGGCCTGTTGTGAATTTGATTGTTGTTGCTGTTGCTGCAACTGCCTCAAGGGCTCTCAGAGACCTAGTTTTCTAAAACTGCTGACTGCAATTAATTGTGGCCTAAAAATATGCTTTTAATTTTAGCCATTTATTAATGAGTTCGCATTGCAAATGCATTAATTACGCATTTTTCGGTTATTTGGTTATGCGAAATTATTTATTGCTAAAATGCATTAAATTGAGAGGCTTATTTATCAGCTGCTCGACGCCATTAACTGACAAATTTCGCTAATTGCATTCCGTTAATAAAGTACGACAACAACAAAAACAACAGAATGCGCAAAAATTTATTGCTATGCTACATAAATTATCAGAGGGCTTTCCGTTCCCCCATCCCCCATCCCACAGTCACCCCCCCACCCCCACCAATCATTTGTGTCCCCCATTTTGTTTATGTTGCAAATGCAGTCCTAAAATGCAATTGCAAATGCAACAACTGCAACAAAATGAAGGGAATGCAATCATTCGACAACTGTCTGCGTGTGCCCCATAAATATGCATCAATGAATGCTCGAGCCCCCGGACTCCATTCACGCAATCCTGCTCCACCAGCTGCACCAGCAGCATCAAATTTGAATCCTCTTTGATGCTGCTCCTTTCAATGATTTTGCGCGCATTATAATTTAAATGGACTTTTGCGAAAAGCAATTAAATAAAATTAAATTTTGTGTTCAGCTTAATCCGGCGCTGAGCTGCATGCATAGTTCATGTTATCCCCTGTCGGATAACGCCTCCACAATGAGCAGCCCCCAATCGCCATCCCCATCCCCATTCCCATCCCACTTCAATCCTCGCCGCATCATGTAGTAAAGTGCGTGCCAAGCCGCCGCCACTCGACAGGCTCTAGTAGTCGACACCTCCACGGTCAGCAGGCATACAAGTGGACCAAGTGGACAGCAGACGGCAGCACAAACGTCCTGCCAGAAGGATGCCTGCGGAATGTTGGCGGGGGAGGGGAAGGGGGGGGGGAAAGGACAGTTGAACGTGCGTTTTGGATGGCATTTTTCATATGAATATGAATTGCTTGCGGTTGTGTTAAGTGGCAGAGTTCATTAATGTATGTGTATGTGTATGTGTGTGTGTGTGTGTATTCCATTGCGTATTGCAAAACAGTTACAGTTATATACTCAGATATACTATATATATCCATATGGCAAGTTGATTGTGCGCACGCACTTTCAGATTGAGTTCGTTGCCTGCGAGTGCCATGAAAAAATGATTCAATCGCATTATGCAAATTTTATGAGGCTGGCAAATGCACAAAGAGAATAACTAGATTTCTAAGATATACACATAAGTCTATTTTACTTGATTTCAGATTAATATTCATGAAATGTGCATGCGTATATAAATCTGGCATCGAGCCCCAGTTTAAATTTCTCTCTAATAAGCGGCTGCAAAAAAAAAGTCATTTAACTAGATACAAATTACAAATTATTAGTTATTCAGAAAAATTACAAGCTGTTGTGCCACAAAAAAACAATATATCAACAGTTGTTCAAATAGTAGTCTTGTTTTTGTTTATAGTCCCCAAAATTCGTGTGAAACTGATGAAAATGCATAATTTTCGCTTCAACTGTTCTGAAAATGTGAAAATGCGAACCAAGTTCACTTGAAACGGTTTATTTGTACTTTACAGTTCATAGGGTTCCAGGAGAAAGCTTCAATTACCATATTGCATAAAAACTCATGAGTTTTCAGAAGCTTAAATTAATATGGGTTTTCTCCCGGTAAATATTGTAATTATTTGCAATGAAATTTGCAGAATTGTGTTGAGGCCATTTTGCAGAATTGTTGTGAATGTTATTCACTTTGGTCAACATAAGAGTTGATATATTCTGCAGAACTTATATTCCAAATATGATGTCTCTAGCTTTTATAGTCTATGATAGTCTCATACAGACGGACATGGCTAAATCGACTCTGCTGTTGATACTGATCAGGAATATCTATACTTTCTATGGTCGGAGATGCTTCCTTATGAAAGTTACATACTTTTGCACAAAACCATTATACCCTTTTTACCCATTTTTAAAATACCACAAAAAAAACACATTTAGCGAATTCAATTTTTGAAATTAATTTCTTTATTATTGTTGCTTTTGTTTTTTTTTTTCTTTCGGTTTTTCTCGTCGTTCTCTTCTTTAATTTGCAGCTCTGCATTTCTGTTACATAATTGCAACTGCTTTGCGATTATTTAAAATAAGTTTCCACTTACAAACTAAATAATGGGCCATGTTTACATAAAATTAACGAAAACTTTTGCTTAATACATATTCTTCATTTCGTTTCGTTTCGTTTCGCTTTTCCTTTCATAATTTGGTACTATATTTAAGTAATAATTGCAAAAGTGGTTTCTTAGGAACACAAAAATCTTATATTACTTAAGTACAATCAGAATAATCAGCTTCTCTTTCTGCATCTCTTCTTATTTAGTCTGCACAATTTATTGCACACTTTTGCGAAAAGTTGAGAAATAAAAGAAAACGTATAATGAATATGACTAGCTGCAGAGTTAAAAATGCTTTAAAATTTACAATTGAAAATGCAAATGTAAATGTAATTATGTATTAATGTTTTGAAATGTTGATACTCTTGCAGAGGGTATTCTAATCTTGACATTATTGAGTATTTCACATTATTTTGTTTGCTTAGGCCAGTAGCTGGAAAATTTCCATTTCATATATTCCGACTAAGGGTAATTGTTTTATTTATTTATTTATCGTGTACTCAGCCGCCATAGGAGCCATTATATTGCTTATGCTTCTGCAAGGGTATTAAATCTTCGGCTATCCGAAGGCAAACTGTTTCTTCTGGTTTTCGTTAATGGAGTTAAAAATTGGGTAGTTTTGCAAGAATGTAAAATTGGTTATGTACGAGTGAAAGTTATGTTTTTGCTCTGTGTATGTGTGTGTGTGTGTGTGTTTGAGTTTCATTTTGAATTAATTTACTTAAAAATTGCGAATAAGTTTTTATTGCCGTAACATTTATCTTGTTACAACGAATAAACAAAACTTGATAATTTCGTTCAGTTTTACAATGGCTCATTTTCATTATTATTCTCCCATTTTGCTGTTGTATATTATAATTAAAATGCTGGTAAATATTCGTTCGTATTTAGTATCTCAAATGGGGATTTTTTATAGCTTTGCTTGCATTTAAATTCTTCTCTGACTGTTTTGAAACGGTTTTTTTCTCGCATTTAATTTATTTGCAGTTGTAAATACAATGCATATATGTATATATATATATATATATATACTATTTTTATATTTATAAGTATGTGTATGTATTTATATATGTACACTACGCATACATGCGTCAAATATTACTTATTCATCTGTTGTTGTGTGTGTGTGTTGTGTTTTTTGTGTTGTTTGTTTTTTCCAGTTTTTTCTCAATATTTTTGCATGTTGGCTGTGTGTGTGTGTGTGTGTGTGTGTGTGTGTGTGTGCCACGCCTACACCGCCTGCAACATTCAATCAACAATAATGCGTGGAAACTGCCACGTATTTTGTTGTTATTGTTGTGTCTTTTGTTGTTTTAATGGCATGCCATTAAATAATTTCATTAAATGCTTTGTGGGTTGTCTCATTGTTTGTAGCTGTCGTTGTTGTTGTTTTTTTTTTGCGAATTCCGACAGTTTCTTCAATCAATTTACAAGAAAGGAAAACAAATAAAAAAGATATAACATAACATGAATTTATCCAACAAGCATAAAAACATTGATAATATCGGAAATATGTTAATCAAAGATAGTTTCAAATACGCTGACTAAAGAGAGTTAGTTTACTATATTAGTTGATGTCACATAGTCAAAAATGTAAATACATATATAGGAAAGTATTTAAAGAAACGTTATAAGAAACAAATTGTGATTGAATGGTGAACTAAATATTGTTAGGCTAGTTTAAATATATACAAAATATAATTTAAATACGAAAATAGGTCACATAAAATACCAAAATTTCCACATTGACCATTCGATTTAGAGTACTTCACAAAACAGCTACCAAATAATGTTCGACCAGCTCTTTCTCTTATTCAATTGTATTCATTGCAATTCGAAAATAGGTTTAAGTGTTTCTCGGTTTCAGTCGGCTTTCATTCGGTTCGTTTTTGTATGTTGAGTGGTCCTTGGTTCGGTAGTCAGTTTGGTTGGTCGTTGTTTGTGGTTCGTAGGCTTAATTGTTATCAACAGCAGCGTCAGGCTGGCGTCATTATCGCATTGTCTGTGTGCATGTGTGTGTGTGTGTGTGTGTGTGTGTTTGATTCTGATTTACTATAAATGTATTTTGCATTCGTTGAGTGTCAGCTATTAATAATAATATTTTTATTATTATTATTATTTTTTCATCGCAATTATTATATTGTGTTGCATTGTTGGCTATTTATTTATTTTCGTTTTTTGGTTTTAATTGTTTGATTTTTATCATACAATTTCCTTACACGCTAATTAATTTGCCTGGCCGGCTGGGTAACTGTTCTCTGGGTTCGTAGTGTGGTTCTGCAAATCCTTAAAGTGGACCACAGCGAGTATCTTTAAATGTATTTAGTTCTCTTGGCTGACTTGGATTTTAGTTGCTCTTTGTCAATAATATATTTCTCAGACACGGAATAGGTCTATTATAACAATGAGTTTGATTTCATTATTTATGCCACTGCTGTAACTGTAAAAAAATTGATTTTCATATATATATATGTACTTGTGTTTTTTTTTGTTTTCATGCTTGACATACTTTTTGCAAAGCAAATAAAAATTATATTTTTGTTTTATTGAACAAATGGTATTTTATTATGTGAGTTTTTTGCTTTTCAATTGGTGTAGTTTTCGAATTATAATTAATGCTTTAATAATTTAAGTAATAGTCTTGTATGTACAGAATGCCTATATTAAATTAATGTTCACTTATATATTTATACAATGCAATAAATTATCGAACTCGCTATTAGAAATATCAATAATGTGATTTGGGGTTCTTGGGTATTATGTACAAGTAAATCAATTAATTTAAACAACTAAAAGTATCAGTCTCTTCCACTGCCCCAAAATGTATGCTATGCTTTTGTCTCTTTCACTGTTTTTGATGTTGATGTTTTTTCTTTTACCTCCTTGCGGCATTTCTTTTGTATTTAAATTAAGTTTTAGTTGTAGTTTAAGTTGTAATTGTAATTTTAGTTTTAGTATTAGTATTAGTTGTAGTATTAGTTGTAGTTGTAGTTAGTTTGCCTTGCTTATAAATTCACTGGTTGTTCTGGTTGACGGCCCCTTTTGGCTTGGTTACGCCCACAAATCATGCAGCGGCTTGCTGGCGCCGCCATCATCCAACTCGTTCAGACTCAGATTGGACTCATAGTGCGTCAGCTCCGGCTGGCGACTGTTGTTGCTGCTGCTGCTCATGGTGGCGCTGCTCTGTGTGGCACTGCCACTCTCGAGGCCGCCGCAGCCGCACAGCAGCTCATCGTCCGCATTGCAGTTGCAGGGCTTCTTGCAGTTGTACGCTCCAGCGCCGATCGCGGGCGGCACAAAGTTCGAGCTGAACGAGCTGGCCAGCATGGGCGCCTGACTCTTCACCGCACGCTTGGCGGTGCCGATGCACTCGCAGTTGCTGCCCCGCAGCTGCTGCTTGGCATAGTCGACGCTGTCGTAGGCGGGCACCTGACCCGCTGCCAGATACGAGGGCACCGCGTACTCGTGCTGGCTGCGCCGATGCTGCTGCTGCTGCTGCACAGTCGACAGCTGTTGCTGCTGCTGCTGCTGCTGGGGCGGATTGTGGTGCTGATGCTGATGCTGATGCTCCAGCGTTTTGGCCATGCCGACGACGCTCAGCTCGCGCTGCTTCTTGGTCAGTTGATTCATTGTGTTGAACTTGCAGGCAGCCGCAGCCGCCGCTGTGGTCGGTATCGGCTTGTAGCCCCTGGCGCCGCACTCATTGATGGTGGCATAGTTGTTGCTGCTGCCGCAGTCCGCGTACAGCTTGTCCGCAATGCGTGCCGCCGCCACGGGCACGGACACGGGCACACCGGCTCCGCCCGCCTGGTACTCGTGTGCCGTGGCGTACATGTTGACCGTGGAGCTACGTGCGGCTAGGCAGCCGGTGACGCGCTTGTTGTTGTTGCCCCGTCCATGTGGCAGGGGCAGCGCCAGGCGTAGCTTCTGCCAGAACTTCTTGTCGTCCCACTCGATGCACGTGCTCGTCCGCAGATAGTGCCGCATGTCCAGATCGATATCGCGTTGCGGCAAATCGCCGTAGAGTATGAAGACGACACGCTTCCTGCGCTTCACCAGCTCATGGAGAGCGCTCTTGTACTCGAAGCGCGTCCACTCGTTGTACAGGAAGTTCTTCGAGAGGACCAGGACAAACTGCTTGGCGCTCTCTGCGGCCTCAATGAGTGCGTCCGTAATGTAGGCATTGATGTTAACATCGCGATAGTGCAAGCACAGACGATAGCCAATATCGCTCTCCAGGGTGTTGGCCAGGATCTGGTTGACAAAGTGCTCGTCCTGCAGGCTGTACGCAAAGTAGGCATCATTCGGCCGCTCCTTGTCCAGCTGGTCGACGAAGCGAGGCGAGCGATAGCACAGGGTCATCAGGCAGCTGCTCGAGTGCGCCCACATCTTCAGCTCGTGGCGATAGCAGAACAGGCCGAAGATCAAGCCAAAGAAGCCCACAAACGCACAGGTGGCGACCAGGAGCAGCGGCAGCAGTCCCTCAATCTCGTTGGTGTGCATGTAGTGGGCGACACCGTCGCGCAGGGTGCACTTGGTGCCGTTCTTCTCGCGCAGCACACTGGTGGCATTGTTGTAGATGCAGCTCACGCGCGCCGCATCGATAATCTTCTCCGAGCTCTGCGACAGGTAGTTGCGAAAGCGCGAGAGGTAGCCGCACTCGCAGCTCCATTGATTGTCGGCCAGGCTGATCTCGACCAGGTAGGGATTGGCGGACAGCTGCCACACCTCGAAGTGCATCAGGCGATTGCCGTCGAGGCGAAGGACCTCCAGCTTGCGCAGCATCTGGAAGCTGCCATTGGCAATGCTTGCAATGCGATTCGACTGCAGATAGAGCTCGCGCAGATTCTCCAGATTATGGAACTCGTTGCCTTCCAGCGACACAATGTGATTGTCCTCCAGATGCAGCACCAGCAGACGCTTCAGTCCACTGAACGTGGTATTGTAGATGTGCGCCACATTCGAGTTGTTGGCATAGAGCACGGCCAGGTTCTTGCGTCCGAGGAACGAGTGACCCGCCAGCTCCACAAAGTTATTGCCATCGATATACAGCTCGGTGGTGTCCATTGGGACACGACGCGGCATCTCCGCGTAGCCAGCGCCGGAGCACTCGACGATGTTGGTGGACCAGGTCTGGTCGTGGAAGCAGGTGCAGTTCAAGGGACACGTCATCTCACAGTCGCAGGCATCGAACTCACAGCAGTGGCACACAGCGAGCAGTGCGTCTTGTAGGTGCACAGGAAGTGCTTCGGCTCCGCCTCCAGCAGCGGAATGTAGGCGCGCTCCCTGTTATTCAGCAGCTTGCAGTAGATGGTCTCCAGGTCCATGATGCGTGGATACTGACGCGATGTGATGTGATTGATCTTCTGCAGCCAGTCAATGTTGCAGTCGCAGGTGAACGGATTCCCACCAATATAGAACTCGGGCAGAGCACGCTGCTCCGGCACGGGCAGAATGCGCAGCGATTTGATGTCCAAGGTGGTTATCTGGTTCGCATACAGATCCACCCGCGTCAGATTCGACTTGTGCATAAACGTGTCCGGATCCACAGTGGTTATCAGATTATCATTGAGGAACAGCAGCTCAATGCTGTTGGGTATCGAGGCAGCTGCGATGCGCTGCAGCTGATTGAAGCTGACGTCGAGTGTCTGCAGACGCAGCTCCGCGTCCAGGCCAAAGCGATTGGACAGCAGACCCAAGCGATTCTTGTGCAGATCCAGCCACTGCAGCGTGCTGGGCACATGGCCATAATCGAAGCTCTCCAGCCGATTGTCGGAGATGTTCAGCCACAGCAGCGAGGGCATGTTACTAAACAGTCCGTTGATGTCAGTCAGCTCGTTCCCATCGAGGCGAATCGCCTGAATGCTGGAGGTCATCTCAAAGGCGCCCGGCTCGACGACCGCAATGCGATTCCTTGCCAGATTCAGTATCTGCAGGCTGGGCAGATCCCGAAACGTGTGCATTGTTATGTTCTCCAGGTAGTTGCCAATCAGTCGCAGCCCGTACAGATTGCCCAGGCCCTTGAAGGCGTTCTCCTCGAGCACGGCAATCATGTTCTCACCCAGATCCACAGTGCGCAGCAAACGCATATTGCGAAGCGCCAGAGGCACCGTCTTCAGCTGATTGCCATTAAGATTGAGGTCCTGCAGGGCACTGCAGTTCCTAAAGGCCTCCGGATGCACACCAATCAAGGCATTATTGTCCAGCGAGAGCAGCGACAGCACATAGAGTCCATTCAGCGCATAAGCATCCAAGTACTTGAGCCGGTTGTGCGACAGGAGGAGCGTGTGCAGATTGTTCATGGGGGCAAAGGTGTCGGCAGCGATGTTCTCCAGCTGATTGTGGCGCAGATTGAGTATCTGCAGCGTATACAAATCACTGAAGATCTCCGGCTCCAGTTTGGTCAGCTTGTTGTGCGACAGATTCAGCAGGACGAGCCGAATCAGACCGACAAAGGTGTTGCGATCCGTCCACGTGGAGGTGATTTGATTGAAGGACAAGTCGAGAGCCTGCAACTGGTCCAGATTGGAGAACAGCTGCGGACTGAGCACACTGATGGAGTTGTTCTGCAGATAGACCTCCTGTATGGTCTTGGACTGCTCTGCAAACAGTTCGGAGGGCAAAGCGACAATCTTATTGGAGCTGAGATTGAGCACCTGCAGATTCTTCAGGCCACTCAATGCCCTATCGGCTATCATTGAGATCTCATTGTTGTTCACATGGAGGACACGCAGACGTCGTAGGGTGCCGAATCCATTGGCGGGCAGCAGGACAAAGTGATTGAAGCTCACATCGAGCAGCTCCAGATCCAAGCTGCAGGAGCTAATCGCACGACGACCCGCCTCCGTGGTCGAACTCGAACTCAAGCTGGAACTGGAGCTGGACTCTGTGGATGTGGGCGCCTCCTTGCTGCGATCCCGGAATCCCAGCTCGTTGACATCCTGCAAACGGTTCTCGCTCATATTCAGCGCCGACAACGCGGACAGCGCACAGAATATGTTATCCGGCAGCGACCAAATGTTATTCGAGCTCAAATCCAATCTCTCCAGCTGCTTCGTCACAGCGAACGCATCCGCCTCAATCTCAAAGTTCAGTGCCGGCCACAGGATGTTGTGGGTGCGCAGCGTGAGATTGCGCAGCTGCTCCAGACCATCCAGGACCTGCCTGCCCAGTTTGCCCAGCTTGCAGTACTGTATGGTCAGCTGTTGCAGGCGCGCCAAGTGGGCGAAGGACTGCGCCTCCAGGCGACTCTTGGCCATGATCTCGTCGTTGCACAGGATGTGCAAGGCAACCGTGTGCTCGGCGGGTATCACACTGAAATTGGTCGTATCGAACTCGCTGTTCACCGTGCGCAGATTGCACGTGAGCGCTATCTCGGGCTGCTCCAGGCCCGCAGCGGGCATGAAGTGGCAGTCGTCGGGCGCATCATACAGGCCCGCATCCCCGCCAGAGATGGGCCGCAAAGTGCGTGCCGGCGTCGAGGGCTGCAGCAGCTGTGTGCTGGAGACGCCCGCCTCGCCCATTATGGCGTTCGAGTGCGTCTGCTGCTGATGCTTGCTGCTCGACAAGGACTCCGAAGGATGCGTGCCAACGCCGGCCTCCTGGCCACTACTGCTGCTGCTGCTGCTGCTGCTGCTAATGCTGCTGCCGCTGCTGCACTGGCTCACAGCGAGAAGCAGCAGTATCAGGCACATTGGATACGACATTTTCATATTTCTTGTATATTTTGTGTGTGTGTGTGTGTGTGTGTGTGTGGAGGATTTTTCGCCCTTCTCCTTCTGGTTGGGGTATGTGTAATAATGGAAAAATCAAGTAACGAAATGAAAATCAATTCCACTTGCTGTTGCTGGCAAAAAACTCTGCGCACATTTTTTTGCGCTGCGGCTGCCCTTCGCACACAGTACAGTTAATTATAATTGGCGTGGCCAACTTAACGGTCTACATTACATTATATGCACTTTCGTATAACATTTCGTTCTCGGCTGGTTCGTTTTCGGTTCGTTTTCAATCCCGCGTCTTGTGTTTTTGCGTAGGAACCTTGTTGAATTTTTTGATTTAATGCCGGCTCACTCACGACACAACAACGTTCTATATTCGTATTCACTATTAGTATTTGCTCTTGCTGGTGTTTGTAACGGTTCACGTTTGTCGATATTGAATGCGTGCGTGCGTCTTGCTTTCGTATGTCTGGCGCGCACGTTGGCTGAGTGTCGACTGACTGCCGCAGCGTGCGCAACTCTCACTTAAATAGAGAGCCGGACTGCTGGCGTAACGAAACGAAGCAACTAGCCGAAGAGGGAAATTTTGGGAAAGGAAGCGAGCGTGTGCACAGCGGGAGCGCAAGCCTTAAAGGAAATTTGCTCCGCCTGAATGAGTGCGAGGAGAGCGAAACTACACTGAGATGCTGCCGCTTAGAGAGCGGTTTTCTAATCGCATCAAACAGCTGGCGTCCCTTTTATTTTTGTTGTTTGTCGGCGGGCCCTTGGTACTTTTGCTCCGCTCCGCTCCTCGCCTCGCATCCTTTGGCGAGTCGCATCCACGACGAGAGGCTAAAGTCGAGTCCCAGACTTCGACTTTGTCTCTGTTTTGATAATGAAAATATATGATGTGCAGGCCAGCGCCAATCTTCATACAAATGTAATTTATTTTTATACGCATGTGTGTGTGTGAACGATGCCTCTCTCTGCCTCTTTCTGCCTCTCTCTCTCTCTCTCGCACTGTCTGTGTGACATATAAAAATAATAATTCCTTACATTCCATTAAATTACAATAATAATTTTAATTAAACTGTTTTGTTTGCGCTTGAGGTAACATTCTCTCGGCTCGGCTCGGCTTGATGACTTCGCTTTCATTCCGAAATTATCGCTTGTTCTCATCAGCAACGTCATCATCATCCTCATCATCATCGTCGTTATCCTGGCTGTGATTGTTGCCTGTTGTCATTGTCCTTATGATAATTTCTAAATTGGGTTGAGCAAATGCTCTTTTTCTTGGGTTGGGATAGGCTCAAAAATCAATATGCTGCAGTTTTGCTTTATGAGAAAGATGAGAAAGTGCCCAAATGGCGATGATGATGATGATGCTGGAGATGAAGATGAAGATGCTGATGCTGAAGGGGCGCAAACAGGAAGTTGGCAAACAAGGATATGCTGTTAGGCAGTTGGGCGTAAACGGGTCAAGCGTTTTAGACGCTGCAGCTAAAACGAAGATTGCTGGATTGGATGTGTAGGAAAATATAAAAAATGTGTAGGAAAAGTTACGAAGGAGCATTCAAATAACTCTTAAAGTCTTATTTTTGGCCTTGAAATAGAAGTTTATTTACTTAACTGACTTAATATAGTATGGAAATACGTATTAGCACTTAACACTAATAAAATTAGATAGATTTTCTAGTTTAAGAACATTAACATACAATAGAAACTAAGCCATGTAAACATTTGAGCAGCTTTACTATCTTTCTACCATCTAGGCAGCTAATTTTGCTCATTTTTCCCACAGTTTTCAAATCAAGATCTTGAGAGCTAATGCATTTTGGCCAATTCGCACCATCTTCAAGTAAAGCATCTCATCAGCTGGGCTAAGAAGCACCTGTCCCTCTACTGTCTACTGGCAGTGTGTTTGGTAAACACAAATCTTAGCACTCTAATCAAGATGGGCAGCGACAAAAAGCGCCTTTCAGCGCATTTGCTATCTTTACAGAAATCGGTTTACGAAATGCGCTAAAATGCAAAGCCGCCTTGGGCGTCATATCTGGGTAGTGATGAAGATGTAGATGGAAGATGGAAGATGAAAGATGTAGGTGGAAGAATGCAGGGCAAAAGGAGCCGGGATGAGGCTGTGTATCCTGGCGCATCCGCTCTCAGGCAAGCCGATTTGCTGATGCTACTCTCTCTAATGCAAAAGCCAATAGTCATGCACAATTCACAATTCAGAATTGTGTGGACAAATGATGGGTATGAAAGGGAAGGCCAAGGTAAACACTTGCGGATGTAAAAGATTATAAAGAGATGGCCGAGTGAGTGCGGTGCGAGCGAGGTGGTCCACTACTCAGTTGTCTTCATCTATATTTGCTTTAAAGGACATTTTATGCTCATGGCAATTTATCTTCGAAGAAGCAGAAGAAGCAGAAGGTCGCTGCATTGTGGAAATAAGAAATTTGTTTGTCCGTTTGCCTGCTAGTTGAAATGTCTTTATGAGGAGCTGCATTGTGCCGAAAGAAAAAAAAAAAAAGAGTGGTGTCCCTTTTGGAACGGAAGCAGGAAGCAGGACTCGCTCGTATATGTAGGTAAATATGCCAAGTCACCCAGTTGAGGTCTGGCCTTGTCCTGCACATATTGCTTAATATAATGTCTATTGATTTTTGGCCTTGATTGTTTACATTTTGGCGTATTTTGACAACTAAATCGCCAGACAGCCAGGCAGCCAAACTCGGGGAGTCTGGGCCACCCAGCACCAGGCACCCGGCACCAGGCTGAGTCCTCAGTCCTGTCCTGCACTTTATAAATTAAATGTCAGCCGTACAGTTATTGACCATTTGACTTGACACATGGCTCGATTTCCGGTCGCATTTCCTCTCTTCTCTTTTTTTCGCTTATCCGTTTACTTTTTTTGTATAACCCACAAGACTGTGGCCAGTCCTGCGGAATATCGCCGTGAAGGTCGCCCAAGCAATTACTTTGTACGGCTAATAGTAACTGCAGTCGAAGGATCCTTCGCTACCGTCTGTGTGTGTGTCCTTGACTTGTGCAATTTTCCACAGCGGCTATTAGATAATCGTAATGCCAACAACTGCCTTCAATTTGTATCATTGATGAAAGTCGTCGATAAAAAGTATTGATACAACTTTTGCTAAAATATGATAGGTTGTCTTTTGATGTATTATCTCAAAAGTGATGAAGCATATGGGATATATATATAATATTTAAATGTAAAAGAAGATGGCTGATAGAACCAATTGGACAAAGCAGCTTTAAGCAAAGTATGTATGAAATAAAAAGCAATACTTAGACAAGTAATAATTTGTGTTTTATTTTAATTTAACCTCTCTTACTGGCACTTAAAACCCTCGCCACATTTCAATATCTGCACAAGGACATTCCACTGTCCTGTGGGCATTCTTCGTCCGCGTGTTGCCCCATTAGCATTCTCAATTTGGCATATTTCTTGCTCGGAGTTGAGCTGCAGCTAATAGTACTGGCATATATCCCCAACTAGGCAAAGCCTCGACTGTAAGTTGTAGCTTTAGTTTGCTGCTAATGAGCAATTCATGTCAATTGCTAATTAGTGCGCTGAAGATTTCTATCTATCTGCTTGGGCTGACTGACTTATCGTGCCATTTTTATAACCCAAAAGCAAACGCAAACGCAGAAGCTGGCCCAAAGACAATGGCCAAGAAATTAGCAAACCCGGCACAGATAAGTCAATTAGGTTTGGCTTTATAGCTGCCAATGGCGACCAAAACAAAAGCCCACAGACAGAGACAGTGCGAGAGTGGGAGAGTGAGAGGGAGAGTGAGAGGGAGACAGTGAGCTGTGGCGGAAGAAAAACGAAAAGAAAAGAAAAGCAAATCAAATAAAATGAGGCCAAATAAAAGGCAACAATTAATAAACGCAAACACACAGAAGGCAAAAGAAAAGCAGCAGCCAGGACGAAACTGAGCCGGACGCTGCGTATCTGTATCTCAGCGCTGCTGTTTAAGGACATTCCAAGCGGGCAAAGTGGGAGGCTGGGGGGCTGCACTCTGTGCACTGTGGAGTGTCCTGACGTGTATGGGCAATTTAAGCTGGCATTGGACAAGCAACTGACAGGCTGGCATTGGGAGGAGAGGAGAGCGCTCGGAGATCTCCTGTACAGGATACGTTTGTCGTTTAATGCCCCCAGAGAGACGCAATTGTTACATTTAATTGTGATTTTTGTCTTCGTGCCAAAGCAGCTTTCAGCTTTCAGCTTCAGCCTTCAGCTCTTCATCCTTCATCCTTCAGCTTTCAGCCTTTTAGCCTTGTCGTGCCAAGCAAGCAAGCTCGCTGCCGTAAAATATGCAGCCTTTTCGCTCAGTGTACAGCGCCTTGGCTTGAGTGAAAGTAATCCGAAATGCTGTCATTAGGCGCTGCGTAGATTCTGCAGACTCCGACTCCGATTCCGACTCAGAACTGGATTCAGTCAGAGATGGAGATGGAGATGGAACGCAGCCCACGCACAATTAAGATTGACTTGAAAGCCGCTTGGCTAATGCCATTGTTGGCTACAGCGACGAGTCCTTGGCGCTCTCTCCGCCATGTCCGAGAGTTATGGCATTGTCGAAAAGTGGACAGCGCAGTGGCGTTTATCTACTTGGTCATTTCTCATAATTTTCGTTAGCCGAGAATTATTGCCAAAGTTAATATTAATGACGTTGATGAAAATCTTGTCATTCGCATAATAATAAAAAAGTGAGATCAAAAACGTCAGGGGACGAAATGTGCGCGCCAGGAGCGCATAAATAAGCCGCCCCAGCTACAAAAGGCCCAAATTGATAACCACCAAAAACTTGCTCGCATGTGGACACACAAAAAGGAGCCGACGACGACGACGACGCCATTTACATTTGAAAGCCTGTGGCACAAGGCAGGCAGGAGCAGGCAGGCATCCTGGTATCCTCCAAATGCTGCCACGAAGTCAAAGAAGACGAAGAAGAAGAAGCTGCGGCTTATTAGGCCACCCTCTAGCATCTTCTGCTGCTGCTGCTGCTGGTGATATAATTTTAATAACTTACATAATATATTCTTTTGTGTGGTTGCCAGCACATAATTGTTAGAAACATTAGGCAAATCATTAGCCCAGGCTGAGTGTGGGAGAGGAGATTGTTACTGCCTCTGTTGACGTAATTTGCCCAAGTCTTTTGCCGCTTGTTTGCTTAGGCCAAACAAAATTGTGCCCACATTTTAGGGAGTATTACTTACGACCATTCTCGCTGATAAGACTCAAAACGAAAGTGGGGCAGCTGTTAAGCGACGTTTTTTTTGGGCTATCCATTAGTCAGTTTACAGTATATTCTCACAAATGTGTTTATAGAGGTCCTGGCCTTGGAAACACGCCAGATAAAAAGCTTTTCACTAGAGAAAGAGCAAAACTAGCTGTATTAAAGGTATGAGTTATTAAGTTATATCTACATACATAGTAAGACATGTAACACATTTTTATCATCAGTAAATCCCAGTTGAACTCAGGAATATAAGATCAAGGACTAGCAGTTTCAAGGCTTACATTATTTTCTTAATTTTTTTAAAATTCTGCTTATGTGTGGTTTATATTTAACTTCATATTTATACTCCCCCGTCTGTCTGTCTGTCTGTATGTATGCAAACTAGTCCCTCAGTTTTTGAGCTATCGTTATAAAACTTTGCACTGATACTTATTATTCAAAGGGACAGCACATTGGTTGGAACCGGCCGGATCGGACCACTATATCTTATATCTGCCATACAACTCGAAGTCGGGTTTGGCCATAAATCCCATGTTTTCAAAGCAATCACGATGAGACTTTGCACCGATACTTATGGTTCAAACATACATCACATTGATCGGAGCCGGTCGGATCGGATCTCTATATCTTAAAGCTGCAATACAACACGAAGTCGGTTGTGGCCATATATCTGATCTTTTCAAAGCTAACGCCCTAAATTTCCTTGTACACTTGAACATCCTTATAACTCATCAATGTTTAACATTTCAAATCGATTGAGTTATTATTAGCAAAGATATGCAGAGTTGGCAGAGTGAAATTGCCTAAAGGTTCGAAAAGAGTATAAAATCTTCGGGACGCCGAGGATAATCCTTCCCCACTTGATTCTTATGTATATGCTTGACAATCTGTAGCTGACATCAAAGTAAACTACTCTGTCATAATTGCTCAAGTATTCATAGTACACTCAGTCCTTGTCTGATTGTATTGATTTGATTTGTAATAGTTTCGAAAATGGCAACTCTATTCTTGTGGATTATGCTGTCTCAATTGCTGAGGGTTTATCGACTGCAATCCAAGCTGCCAAATGCTTTGTTTTCCTACAAAAATAGTTCCTTGTACAGCGTTTGGGCCACATTTCAATTTACGCACACATGAGTAGTCGATCTATCAAATAGTTTCGAATGTTATCCATCAAAACACTCGACGTGCAAAGAATGCAAACTGTGAGTACTGTGAGAATATTCGTATGCAGAGTGTTCCGGCTTCATTTGGAAACAACTCGATTTAAACAGGTACACCATTTATCATTGCAATTCCAGTTGCTGTTGCTGTTGTCATTGCTGTTGCTGTTGCTGTCCTGCAATCTGAGCATAGCTCAAAGGACATTTTAGAATTTTGTCAGCTCAAACAAGGAATCTATCAGCTTTTGCACATGGCCTGTGCCTGCTGTCAAAGCAATCGGAATTGAGTCAACCATCCAACAACAACAACCAGCAAGAAGAGAAGAACAAGCAACAAATCACAATCAGACACAATTATTTTTCAGGTCTATGGTGTGTGCTTTCTTTTGTTCTTCGCATCTGACCCAATTGAGTGAGCTCGTTACTAGCGCCTACTCCGATTTCATAAATTCAGAAATCCAGAGCCGCCCCTAACGGAGCTGAAAGTGTCAATTTCGCAACGATTTCAAATCCAACTGCTCGTACTTGTATTGGGTTTTTCTCAATTTTCGTTCGTTTTGTTGCTGCTTTTTTATGCGGCGACACTCGAATGTATTTGCCAGGTACTTCCAGGACTCTTGCACGATCGAAACAAAGGCGTGACAACAATGTACGGCACGGCATGGCGGGCCAGCAATCAGTGGTGCTTTGTCCTGCGAGTCCAACAGATTTCACACTGTTTAGCTTGACATTTGGCTGTCAATCAAGAGAGACGACATTGTTGTCCTGCCGGCCAGGTCCTGTTCTTAGCCAAGCCCAGCCAAGTCAAGCCCGTGAAGTGTGACTGCTCGGTATGACAGCTACTATAATGCCATTAACAGCATGGACAGCGCCGCAGGACTTCACACCAAAAACTCATTAAATCAATGCGGCTCCCTCCCCTCCTGCCTGCCAGCCAAAAGGAAAAACAATACGAAAAGCGTTAGAAAGAAAAGTCAGTTGGCTGTGCACCGAAAAGAATCTGTATATTCCTTAGCTGTGCACCGCATGAGACATTCGAAAACAACAAAAAAACGACTTTCCTAACGCTACGCAGGATGCTAAATTCTGACCAAGATGGAGGAACCATGTGCAGGACGTTTACTGCGCGTGTGTGCGTGTGTGTGTGTGTGAGTTTAGGTAAGTGTTGCCGAGAGACACGACAGCTGTTCGCTGTGGTGAGTTGGCCGTGCAGCCTTTGCAGACATAACAACAATTCACCACAGTCAATGCGCTCCCACAACTTTACGCTCACTTACTCACGCTCTCTCTCGCGCTCTCTCTCTCTCTCTTTGCTGTCCGCCGCCGTGTGTTTGGCTTCGGGCTGCTGCTGCTGCTGCTTCACTGGGTCAGTAAGGGAAATTTTTTTCTATGCTACTCTCTCGCACTCTCGCACTCTCAAAGCGTGGGTGACACATTTTTGTTGTACTATGCTTGTATTTATTTTGTTCTCTCCATTGCTTGTTTGTGTTGTTGTTTTTGTTTTTGTTTTTGCGTGGCGGCACAAACGAAAATAACTTTTAATTAATTGATGCATAATCATTCTAATTATGCTGGTAGCTTTCATTTGCCTTTGCGAACTATTAAGCTGCATTTGCTTTACACTTGCCAGCAGCGTGCCGAGCAGAAAGTACCACAAGCAGCAAACAGTTCGGTAGAATAACAAAAATGAAATATATATTGAGTTTGAACGCCTTTTTGCAGTTGCTGCACTTTTGCCACAATTCTCGTGACTTACTTTCCACTTTCCATACAAATTCGGTGTCAATGTCGCACTTTAACCACTCTCCCGTCTACTTCTCTCCCTCTCTCTCTCTCTCTCTCTGTCTCTTTCACACGTTTCATAATAATTTCATATTTATTGACAGCCATTGAACTGCTGCTGCTGCAGTTGCAGTTGCAGTTGCATTTGCAGTTGCCGCAGCTGGAATGCGGGGCAGGGTGTTTTTTTTTTTTTGGCGCGACACTTTGAGCTGCGGAAAGTGGCAAGAAAGAGATGAGAGAGAAGAGCTTGAAGAACATTTTTACCGCTAATTAGAGGCGGGCTTCTTTCGCTCTTGACATCAACAGGCTCAGCCCAAGGCTATTTGTATTTTCTGAAAGGCAGGATTATGTTTGGATTTGAAGGAATGTGACTTGCTGCAAGCGCTGGTATTATATAAGAAACTGAAAGTAATGCCGTCTGCAAATACGAACCGATGTGAATGATACCTATTTCTGTCAAGATTATATACATACCATATGTAAATGTTTTGGTCAGTTCTCTTTCTCAACATTTCTTGTTGTGGCTTGCACTCAATATTGATTTTTGGTTCTTGTTTATTTAAAGTATATTTCAAGCTCATACAATAATGATTATCTTCAGTTTAATAAACAACAAAATGTTTTCATCGACTTAACGTTTTATGAGTGGCATAAGGAATTTCATATTTTTCTTGTGAATTTAAATTAAGACTAAAGTGGCAATCAGACTTGGGAATGAATAAGCTTTCAGCAAAAACATTTCAAGTCCAAATTTATTATTTTGGTTTTAAAAGAAGAAAGCAAAATATGTTTCTGTCAAGCTGCCGTAAGGAACTTGTTGTCCTATATAAATGGCAAAAGCATATTTTTTTCTTAATTTCGCAACATGCAAATCTATCATAACTTTACAGTTTGCCCATGCATACACAAGTCCACCTCATTTTTGGCCAAGTTTCTGCTCAGAGAGTAGGTGAATGTGGCTAAATCTCTGCAATGTTGCCCATGTTTGTACCCTTTCATTACAAACTTTCGCTGAGAATCACAATACTCTGCTGCTAGAAGGCACACGGCATGCCCCTAGCTCCTATGCGAGTGGCAGCTACCCCAAACTGCCATCCTGCCCCACTCGTCAAGTGTTTGCTGCTGTTTTCTGTGTTGCTCTGGTGCTCACATGCCACATGCCACATGCCACATGCCAAGTCGGCGGCGCTTCAATTTTGACACAGTTTTGAGGCAAGTTTCAGTTTTATGCTCGGTTGAACCAAATAGTTGTGCGTGGTACTCAACTCAACGTGCCACGCACTGTGGCAGGCAGGCAGGCAGCCTTAACTGAAGCCGAAGTTGAAAGCACGCCAGCAGCTCTGCAACCGCAAATATGCATGCGGTGGCAGCTCACAGCAGCTTAGAGGGGACTACAAATAGCTGGGTGACTAGGTGACTGGGATATTGGGTGGCAACAACTCAAACTCTGAAACTGCCATTAAAGTGGCTGCCTGCCTCAGTTTGTGGAGCGTCTGGCTTTGATTTTTGTCAGAGGTGCACAGCACATCAATTGTCAGCCCGAGTCAACTGGGAGCAGCTGGGCGCTCACAAAAGGGTTCGTGCCGCAGAAAAATGTAAAGCGTGGCAGAAACGCGCCATGGAAACAATTAGAAGCAAGAAGTGGGGGGCCCAAATTTTTCAGGCATAATCAAAGCAAATAATTGACATGGGGGGCACATCAAAAAAGCTGAGCGCAATTACAAATCAAAGTGGTGGGGGGAAATTAATTAAAATATGCCAGGCAAATGGGCTTCTAGAATATGGCAATTAAATACGTTTTAGGATGGCATCGTAAGTGATACTAAAGTTATTAGTAGGCTGAGCAGCTGAGTAAAGTTGGGCATGCTTTAAATTCCACTAGGAAACATTTTTTGATGTTTTAAGTGTGGTAAGAAACTCAGAAAAACCATAATTAGGAATGAGAAAACTCTTTCAACTACTATTTGGCAGCTTAGTCTATGCTATTTGCAATACAAATACCAATAAAATGTCTTATAAAGTGAAAAAGCAATTACCGTTTGATAGCTATTGTAAATATGCTTATATAATTACTTCAGTTGCACCACCATATGTTTTCAAATACCATTTAAAATCGTGTCAATTGTAAAACGAGAGCGTAAAGCTGCAACATGCCGCTAGTTAAGCTGCTGCTCATCCAGTAAAATCCCACGGCTCTCACTTTTTGGGGCAGCTTTTAGTTGGTCGATATGCCAGCATCAAATTTGCCACACAGCACAGCATGACAAGTCCTATATACTATATACTATAAGTACTACTTCTATAGAAATGTCACCGAAAAATTTCTAGTTATTTTTTTCATTTTTTTTTTGCATATTTGAAAATGCGCAAATAAATTTTAATGCCAGCTGCAAACACACACATTTCCATATACATACATCTATTCATTTACACATACAACAGGGCCGACAAAAAATGGGCAAGCGGTTGAAGTTTCAAGTGCAATCACACACACACATACACTCGCTGTGTGAGTGTGTGCAAAAATGCCATAAATTAAATTTTATGAAAAACAATTACGTATAGCTAAAGTCCTGCCCCTGCTTCCTGCCCCCGCACCACCAGCACCACCAGCACCAGCACCACCCACGACAGGTGTACATGTGCCCGTAGTGCGGTTTACACTTGTAAGCATTTTGCCTAGCATATTTCACATGGTGAGCAGCAAGAAGCAGAAGAGAAGCAGCGAGGAGTGAGAAGCGAGAATCAGTAACAGGACAAGCCCAACATTGGCAAGTGTGTAAATTGTAATACATATATTGTCGCACGGAGTTTTTGAGGTACCGTTTTGGGTACCGTTCAGGTTTACCTGCAGCGCTTAAATTAGCTACGAGCCACCAGCGTACAGAATGTGGGGCAACAGGTCGTATGTGTGACAATTTTGGTTGCTTTTGCTTTCGCTGCAATTGGGGTTTTTCGCCTTGGCTGCCTTGGCTGCCCATACATCATTTGCGCTATATGCTTTTAATAGATGTCTGCATTGGTAGCAATTTATTAGCAAAATGTATTCCGAATCTGTAACGGGAGTTTGGAGTCTGGAGTCGGGATTCTAGATTGTGGTCGTCTGCAGTCTGGAGTGTGTGCAATATTGTGGGCTCCTCCTATTTGCATTTTATGTATTCAAATTGTGACATTTACAGACACACACAAACACACAAACACACGCAGACACATACACACCTAGAGCGTGTTCCACTTTCACATAGATATTCATTTGTATGTCAGTCGCTGTTGCTGCCACACACACAAAAACACACACACCTCATACACCTGTTTCTCCTGCTCTGCACGAATGAATCTAATTGCGCAAATGTGTGTTAAATTATATTTTTGCATACGTAGACAATCGCACATAACCGAGCTGCAGGAGCAGCAGGAGCAGGAGCAGCAGGAGCAGGAGCAGCTGTTCCAGTTGTTGTTACTCCGGGCTACCCATCCTGGCCCTGTGTCATCCAGGTGTTTATGTGGCTCTGAGTGTGTGCTTCTCATATGTAGGTGCAATATCAGCAGAGGGTCGATCTAACAGTTGGTCAACCACATATAAGAAATATATATCGAATATGAAGTCATTTATAAATACTGTAATTTGAATTGATAACGAAGAATAGGCTAAAATGTCGATTGAATGTTAAATAAAATATTCAGTCAAGTTACTTCACCTAAACTAGATTATTGTCCAAAATAAAACACTTAATTGACTTTACTTAGAACTGTTTTTAAGCATATTAGTTTACATATATTTTACATATCTAATGACTTTCTCTTTTCTCCAAGAACTTCTTAGTCCGCCGTCGTTGTAAAGAACTGTGCTAACCGTTGCCTACACATCCCAGCTCAGTGACTCCTTAGTCCTTGGCATCCCTCCGCCCAGCAGCCACCACCCACCAACCACCACCCACCAACCACCACCCACCGCATTTCTTGTTGTATGTAGGGTGTGCCATAATTGTCAGTAGCTTTTGTTGAATAATTGCTGCCATGCCCATGCCCAATGTCGAATGCCGGCGAGCCAAACCAGATGAGCATAACACACACACACACACACACGCACACACACAGGCACACACACAGGCACACACACATGGCAATGATGCCAGGGGCACTTGCTGCGGACTTAGCTGCAGCAGCTCCTGTTCCAGTTCCTGTTCCTGTTCCTGCCAGCTAGTGCGTGTGTGTGTGTGTGTGTGTGTCTGGCAAACATATGAAAGCAGCCAGGCCAGGGCTAGGGCCAGGATCAGGATCAGGGGACTGGTGTCGCTCTTGAGAACTTGCCATGGAAATTTAATACATTTGGATTTAAAAGTCAAGACATGTTGTTGGCTGCTGCGCGTTGCCAGGCGGCTTCAGCTGAGCAACGAGAGTTGACCCGGGCACAAACAAATTGCGACTTACACGTTGCTATTTTACATAAATTACAAAAACAAGCAACAGAGCCACCCAAGCCACCCGGCGGGGGCACGGGGGCACGGAGTCTGGGAGTGTGGCATGCCACGTACGCTGGCAACGTGCAGAAAACGGGGGACATTTTTATCAATTAGTTTAATCTGCCAGGGGGAGCTGCGCCTTATCAGCAGCAGCAGGAGCCGCAGCAGCAGGAGCACCAGTTGACAGCAGCAGTTGCCTCTGCGGTTGTTTGTTTTCGTTTCCTTTTCCTTTTTCTTTTCTTTTTCTTTTTGTGTGAAGACAAAAATCCTTAAAATTGATTTTGATTTTCGATTTGTGCCAAACAAATCTCAGGGCGAGACATCAGACATCAGAAATCAGGCCCCAAATCAGGCAAATTATATTAATTTCCACATTGTCTGTCAGTTGCTCTGACACAAATACCAAATCACAAAGAAATCTTGCCAAATGCCCTGCAGCAGACAGGAAAATTAGAAAATCGATTCTTTTAAAGCACATTGAGCCTCTGAGCTCTCGGCTCTCAGCTCTCAGCTCCCAACTTGGCACATTAGCCAAACCCTGAAAGACCAGAAAGAAAACTTCTTTAAAATGTACCAAAATGTGCCAGCAACCAAATCAAATAGAGGCAGATTAGAAAAAAGTAATAGACATTTCTAAATACACTCGCTGTAATTCCAAGTAAACTAATATAGAAAATGTTTTATTTAGACTAAGCAAATCTAAATAAAGGTCAAAGAAAAGGTAACGAGATGAACAACTTTTAGAATTTCATGATGAATGCCCTGAAATGAAACTAAATAGCCAACACTCTAGTACTCTATAAAAGACATATATTATATAAATATATTTTATTTTTAAGTTTTTAATTGCTGATACATTATTTCATTTACTTTTAATAGTTTTTTTTTCAATCAACTTACTATTATTTGTTCATTTGCATACTAATAACTAGTGGTTTATTAATCTGTTGATTTTAATTGATAACTTATATTCTTCAGGCTGTCATTTTTAAGGGCTAACCAGAGTAAAGACAAAGCTTTTATGGGCTTACAGAAGGGTATCAAAGACAGCAAAAAGGCTGACGGTCTGTCTGTCTGTCTGTTTTCCAACACATGGGCGTTGCACACGTACACACACACACACACACACACTCACACACACACACACACTCCACATATAGTTGGAAAAAACACTAAAATGCTCTTATTCAAATGCAGATTATCCCTCGCCGCACCCACACACACATAGAAACACACACACAGTCGCACAACTACACTCGCCTAGGCTTAGTCCAAGGATTTACTTTCATTTGTGTTCGAGGAGTGCGTGGCTGTGTGTACGTGTGTGTGTGTGTGTGTGTGTATAAATGTGTTTGTCAAGGGCTCTACAACGACAACGAGAATTAGACAAATGAAGTAGAATTTTGTATGTGGCGCACAGACAAATTTAAAGTGCACAAGAAGGAGGCAAGAAGGACACTTAAGTGCCTCCTCGTTGTGTTCACATAATTCGATTTATGTAGTTGCTGTTGCTGTTGCTGTTGTTGCTGGAGTCGCAAGTCCGAATCTCTGTATCCACCTCATCTGAATGCCACTCAGGATGCACTCCACCAAACATTGTCGCACTGCGTCTAGCTCGTAATTTCCATAAGTGTTCTTACATACTATTGCCGAATATATCGGTCATAATGACACTTTTTGTCTCGCAACTGCAAACCCATCACAAACTAATGCTCATCATCGTTTAACTGATTGTTAGTATCAGCAACCACAAGCTGGAGACAGATGTGTGTGTGGACAGCAATTGACAGACATTAGTTTGCGAGAGAATTCAGTTGAGTTGAGCTTGGCTGTATTTTTGGCAATTATCGATTTGACACATTTCGGTTTTTGGCCAACAACAAACAGCCAACATTTGGACAACAACAGTCAGCACGATTCATGCATTTGATAATCAAATTTAGAGCACACAATACAAGTGCAAATATTTGTGGGCTAAGAGCACGCAATTGTGTTACAGCTTTGGCATTCCAAGCAATTCAGAGCATAGACAATTCGAGTATTTGCCGTACAATATTGACAGGTGTTATTCAAAGAAATTAGAGACAATCACTAATTTGCTGTTATGTCCAAAGTTGAGTACAAAATAAGCAAACTGTAAGCTCCATTTCACTCAATTAAGGCACTCGACAAACTACAAACTACAAACTATAAACTATAAACTACTCACTGCTGCATGTCCAGTGTAATTTAATATTTACTCAGTGCTGATACTTAGAACATATTATTGTTCAATAGAAATGCGTAAATAATGTGCAAATTGATGTGCGAAATGAACAGGAAGGGTTTGTTCACAGATCTCAGATCTCTCTTTTGGTCTAGTGTGAAGCGGTCCCTATATCATTTTACCTTATACCAAGAAAATGCAAACAAGTGAAAACTGGTAGCCGAAAATGAAAACTTCAAACTGCATTGTACGAATAGCACAATTCTCGTTAACTTCTCAGCCGACTTTGTAATGTGGATCCTTGTTTCTCAAATTTCTTGTTGTCACAACAGCTGGCATGCCTCTGAGTGCTGCTGCTGGACGAGGACCCTTCGCAGGGTCGTAAATCCCATTAGATCCTGTAACATGTGTCGGCTGCATTCGGAAATATAGGTTGCGATTTGTTCGTTGTTTGCGAAGGGAACCTCGTTTGTTCGCTCTAATCGGCTTTAGTTCAATTGCGACAATTGATGCTGTCATCGTATGTCAGGTAGAGAAATGGAACAACAACAGTTTCAGTGCCTGCCTTTACATAGTTTTACACTCAATTCCTGCACAACACATATGTGTTCATTTATGTTCTAACTTTGATTTCAAGTTGTTCGACTTAATGTGAAAATAAAAGCTAATGCTTGTCAAAACCCACATCGAGCCACAACAAGCCATAACGATCTTCACACCTTATAGCCGAACAAGAGTAAAACTACAACTAATCCAATCCTCTGGTAGCCTATCTCCGATTGAAATTATGCCAAAGAAGCTGCCTAGCGCTATCTCAAATGAAATTCAAATGTTGTGCCCAAAACAAGATCGTGATCGGAAATGACCGAGCAGTTCTCATGATAGGGCGACCCGACCCATGTATCGTCTTAACAAGTTCGATGTTCGGCTCTGCCCCCATAATTCGATGCCCGAACAACTGAAGCCATAAAAAAACGGGCGGCTCCTATTCCCAAATCTATTTATCACGGCCAGCACAGAATCAACGAGATCATGACAAATCCGTGCCGGCTGACTGACGGAGTCCCACAAAACGCAAACTGGCAATGACTTTTCAAGAAACTCTTTGCCTGCTGTCGGTTGTCGGTTGTCGGTTGTCGGAGCATATGGCATTAGGAGTCGGTCTGCCATATGTTGCACTCCTCCTCGGCAATTATCCTTTTCCGTTCTACTCTTTGGTCTCTTGTGCATTTGGCGTTTTAACAAAATTAGTTTCAGTTTCGGTTTCGGCATCGGCATCGGCATCGACTTGTGTTTTCCGACCAAAGGGACGCCGCTGCTGCAGTTGCAACTGTTTCTCCCTCTCTCTCGCTCTATGGTTTTGTATCTTTTGGATGCGCCGCACATAAAACCGCAGCTAATGTGCTTATGTGCGCTCAATAAGATGCTGACAGGCATTCGGGGGGCCAAGGTGAAGGTGAAGGCGTGTGTGTATCTTTGTCTATGTGTCTGTGTCTGCGTCTAGTTGCAGCACTTTTTATGCATTCTTTGTGGCTGTGGAAAAAAGGTTTTGCTTGTAGTCGTCGTCATAAATGTGGCAGCAACTTTGTGCGCTGCACATGGCTCATCATATTCGTATCTCTGTCATATATCTGCATGTATACACACTTTTGTGTGTGTACTGATAGCGAGGCACTAAATCTAACGCCCCTGCCAATGGGTACTTAGCAGCAGCTGTCATATCCTTGGCGCTACACTCTGGCTTCATGCTGCTCTGCTCCTAAGTGTTCCGTCTAAGGATATTCTCGACTCAGCTTGCAGCTGAGTTTCTCCTCGGCTCTCAACTCCGCCTTGGTATGTTGGTACTGTGTATTTTGATACTTTTGGTGTCATTTATCATGACCTTCTGCTGCAGTTTCACTTGGCTCTTGCACTAAATATAGAAAAGTCAAGCCACTTCGGAAACTTAATAAATGGTGCAGTGACTATAATAACAAGATTATGCCATCGATAGGTAGCGCGTAAATAATGATCAAGATAATTCTTAGCAATATGCAAGAGCATCTCTTACTTTAATCCAATAAGCACTTGAATAAATGTTTATTGTGATAGTAATACAGACAGTCCCCAGAAAGAATTTAAACTCACATAATAAAGAGGTCAAACTACGAACAAAACTGCCACGGTAACCAGAATCTGATCAGTTTTAGCAAAGTTATAGGAGTTTTTAATCTGCGAAGGGCATTTCTAGGATATTTCAGACTAAGGCGAATATTCTTTTGCCCCAATTCTATAGGCTTCTTAAAGTTGACTATAGAAAACGTTGCGTAAATTTCTTAAAAGCAAGAGCTTGGCATAAAGGCAAAAAACCTTCCAAAAATTTAGCATATTCTTAGAAATTAAATTTTCGTATATCATTAGCGTAGTTTTTCCCGACTCGGCCAAAGACAGTGCAACGAATTAATTTGTTGCTTGCCAAAAAAGAAAAACAGGAAAATTAAAGGCGAAAAATCTGCGCTGTTTTCCAATCGCACGCTGACTTACTGACTTGCCAGCTCTCCCCCTGATCCCCCTTCCCCTTGCCCTTCCCCACCCCCCGTTCCCCATCTTTGCCTCTTTGCTGTCTCGACTCCGGCGTACAAGTGAATTTTAATTTAATTTCCCTACAACTAGACGGTTGAGATAGACGTGTGCGCCAGCTCAGAGCTCAACCCGAACCCTGAACCCGCAAGCTCCAGCTCTGGGCAGTGGTAGAGGCGGTGAAGGGGGTACGGGGATGGGGGATGGGGGATAGAGGGTAGGGGTGGGGGTTGGGTGTTCCTACTGGAAGGTCTTAAGAGCCGGGGTGCTTTAATTGTGTGCGGCATGACAGCGCACAAAATGGCGACGAGAGTTGCACGTCATCAGGCCCACAGCATCCCCCTGCCCCCCACCACCCCCCACTGTGCCCCTTCTCCAACTCCTGCAGACAGAGCCTCTGTGCGATTTTCGTATTTAGTTAAACAAAATTAAAACGTGATTTGTTTTCTTGTTTTCGCCTGGCACTTTCTACTTCTTCATCGTTGCCGGCCGTTCGTTTGCACATTTTTGGCGTTCCTGGCGAGCTGTGCCCCCAACTCCCCCTCGCCCCGCCCCGCCACGCACCCAACTTCGACTGTCTGGCGGCTGCTCTTCATTATGTTGCAAGTTTAAAGCGTTTTAAATTCAATGCGCGCCTTTTGTGGCACCAATTGAAAATTTATTGCATTTACAAGTCGATTTATTATGCAAGCCACCAGTGTAGGTCGGAGGAGGAGCAGCAGAAGAGCAAGGGCAAGCAGCTCTGCCAGGATACGAGTCGTGGCATTTCGGTGGCTGCTTCTCATCAAAAGTGCCTGTGGGTTCTCTACTTTCTACCGCCACCGCCTGCTGCCTGCTGCCATTTTCCAATCTGCACTTTCATTTCAATGCCCGTTGACAATTTCCATTTGGCGCCAGCTCTAGCTTCAGCACAAGCCACCATGCCTCTCCGTGCCCCCCGATCTCCGAGCCCCGAGCCCACGATGAGCAAGTGAACCGCAGCTGCTAACCAACTGACATCCAGATTTGATTTGAAATGTTCAAATTACCAACATTATAAAAGATGAACAGCGTCAGCGCTCAACTCGCAGCTCGACTCAGTCAGTGGCTGGGAAGTGGGTGGCCCGAAAAGTTTCGAGTGTTAATGAGCAAAAAGTGTGGATGAAAAGCAAAGCCAGTTTTCACAAGCAGTTGTTCAATGCGATCGAGCACTAGGCTTATATTTATATTTAATACAAATGTTATGTGAAATTTACTTTTCTTAAATATATATTAAAAACTCCGACGAAATACTCAGAGAACAAAATGTTTAAAAGGAAATTTATACATTTAAGTCCAATAAATATCATAAGAAATTTATATTTTATCAACTGGCTCAGAAGGTTTAAACTTAGGCAATCATTTATTATTATTATCTGACTTCATACTTATATTTAAAAAAAAAATAGATATAAATATAAACAAAATATGGAAAAGCATAGGTAATGCTGCTCTTTTCACTAAAGTTGAACACTTTACTTTGTGAACCTGACTCTCAACTGATATGGCAGCCCTCGCAGACACACACACACAGCATTCCATCGTATTTGTATATCTGGCAGTAGCTCTGTGTGTCTTAAACGCATCAAATGCTTGCGTGTGATTAGTTTGCATACAATTTGATGGGGCGAGTGGGCGGAGGGTGGTGTGGAGGGAGGAGGAGGGGTGAGGGGGGATACAATGAAGATGAGATGATATTGGATGAGCTTGTGGATGAGAATGAAGCCGTGTTGACAAGTGGCTGGCAGGCAACGTTGCGATGTCCTCGTCCTCGTCCTTGTCGACATCATCATCGTCAGTGCTTAATTTCGCGGTTTCACGCTTAAAGCGCGTAATACCATTCCTAACTACTCCAACTACAACAATAATAGCAGCAGTAGCAGCAGCAGCAGCAACAACTACAACTGAAATGAGCATTTGAATACTAAAGGAATTGATAATGCCGAACAACGAGAATTTGGGCGGCTTTTGTTGTAATTGTAATTGTGCTTGTAAGTGGGCGTGGCTCTACGGTGTGATGTGCTCTAATGTAATCTGTGTGCGTGTGTGTGCGTGTGTGTGTGTGTTGATGTGTATGCCTTGTTAGCAGCACGTTAGTCGCTCAGTTAGTTAGTTAGCGCTTACACATTAGACAGAGAAAGAGAGAGGGAGAGTGAGTGTGAGTGTGAGAAAGGGAGGCAGTTATGTAACTGCGTGGCAGGCAATCAGCAAGCAACTAGCCCAAA
The DNA here is from genome assembly GCA_035042425.1 of Drosophila flavopinicola. NCBI lineage: Eukaryota > Metazoa > Arthropoda > Insecta > Diptera > Drosophilidae > Drosophila > Drosophila flavopinicola. Next base: position 4,870,823 of record JAWNLL010000452.1, on the reverse strand, counting down.
ACTCACGTGCCAACTGACAACTGGCAACTGACAACTGACAACACTGACAATTGCCAACATTGCCAATGGCAACTAACGCAATTTTTGTCGTCCACAAAAATTGTGGCTAATGAGCATTTGAAATACGCACATTTGACTATCAACAGCAACAGGGGGAGAAAGAGAGAGAGAGAGAGGGGGAGAGAGAGGGGCCGCTGGCAGCAGCTTGTTAACAAGCTGGCACCCGCAACAGCCGCTGGTCAGCAGTTTGGCAATTGCTGCTCCTCAGCTTGGCCTCTTGTCTGACAATTAAGCCCAGTTAATATGATTGCCACTTGATGTCCTGATGGGGCCACTCCATATACGGCTGCTGAAACGGGCTAGCGCAATGCGGCACTAAAATGAGAGCTCTACAATACTTAGCTGCAGATGGCCGAGCTGCTCTTAAAGTCTAGCTGGCTTTGACTCTATCACTTAAGAGCTGCTAAATGGTTTTGGGAATGACTAAAAACAGCAATAGCTATATAATACATAACAACTTTAAAGTAAACAAAGATAGATCAAACAGAAAATTACCATTCAATTCAAACTGAATCCTTGAAAATTATATTAAATTAAAATAGATTAACATTCTTTATTTGAAATATATCATAATTATTATATGATCAATCAATTGACATTTATAACCTTTTCTTTTATGTACTTGCAATAATTTGAGAATTATTATACAACATTTAAGGCATGGGATGTGCTTTTGTTAAGGACATTCCAGCTTTCGTTATGTCCCTAAGCCATACTCAGTTTATAGGCCATGTATCATAGCAGACCCATTTCTGCCATGCGGTTCTACATAGCGCAAAATCTAATGTCAGCTTAGCGCGCAATTTGTTGCTGTTGACAGCTGTGAGAGATGGTTGTTGTTGCTGTTGTTGCTGTTGTTGCTGTTGTTGTTTGTAGTGCATTCAGGCCGAAAGTACGAGGCAAATAGGAGCAGAGAACGTCAAGAACGGCAACAGCCCATTGCAGGCATTTGCCATTTGCCATTGTCCTCCTTCTCAGCTCTGTCTCTCTGTGTCTTCTGTGTCTTCTGTGCAGCAGGATGTTGTTGGTTGAGTTGCTGTTGCTGTTGCTTTGGCTGCTGTTGCTTTGGCTGCTGCTGCTGTGAGTGTCAGTCACAAATGCTAACGACATTTTGTTATTTACTTATTGCATTCATTTAGTCGAGAGCTCTCTCTCTCTCTCTCTCTCTTTATCTCACTCTCTGTCTGACGCACTCTGGACCACATTCACTCATTTGGTTAAAGAGCGGCGGGGTTGGGCGGTTGGTTGTTAAAAAGGAGCAGAGTAACCAGCACTCATCTTGCGCTCATCTCTTTTGCTATTTTTAATCTGCCCGCCCTTTTGTATTGCACTTAACTTGGCCTGCAGTCTCTTCGCTGCCTCTGAGCTGAGTGCATTGTAACGTCTGGCTCATAGACCAGAATTCAGAATTTCACTTGAACAATGGGCCTCAAATAATGGGGCAAATTGAATTTGAATTGGTTGGCTGGCTTTGCCTGGCTTGGCATTCTCTGTAGTTGCAGCAGTCGAGTCCTTCTCCTGAGCCCCGCACAGTTCCCGCCACGTCTTGAGCTCAATAATGTGCTCATTGTCAAGGAATTCAGTGTGAAAACAATGCGCAAGTCGTAGTAGTAGGAGTCCTGTCTGGATGGGTGCTCCCCGGCTCTATTGTGCGTGCTCTGTAAATATTATTCTTCTTAAAAAATGCTAGGATACTAGATACGAACAAAATTAAAAAAAAAAAAAGAAAAAAGGTTATGACAAGCAAACCATTTGTCCAAAATACTATAACGCCAAGTCAAGCCAAGCCAAGCCAAGGGAATGGAAGATAAATGAGAAAGAAAGAAATATAAATGCTGAGAGCTGCACAATGAGAAGAATGAGTGGAAACAGGCCAAATCGAGGACGAGCTGGCCATAAAAATCAATTGAAGTCGAGTTGAAAATCAGAAGCGTATTATTTCTTCTGATTTTCATTGTTGTTGTTGTTCTTGTTCTTGTTGTTGCTTTTGTTCTTGCCTGCTTGTTGTGGCAAATGACAAAGGAGCAATTATGTTGAGGTCCAGGCACACAGGCAGGCCACCAATGAAAGTGCTGAGAAATCAAGCGTATATAATGAAATTCAAACAAATTGTGATTAACAATTTGGACGAAGGTACAAAGCTATTTAAAGGTGTGTTCACAAATTGTGTTTAAAAGATTTCCAAATTCCCAATGTACACAAGTGAATGGAAAATTTGATCAACTAAGAATAAAAGTAAATTGCCCAAGTTGGGGACAAATAAAGCAAACTTTCTATAACTGAAGCGATGATTAGGAACTTAAATTGCAATATTGTGCGTATAAGTAAATTAGTTGACAAGAATTTAATGTTGAAAAGGACATTCATGCCAACAGGTTACAGGTTACTCCACAGCAATCCTTAAAGAATTATACCTTAAGCCAACCACATAAGCTCACCTGAATTCCGCTTAATCCAACTGTAACACAAATGCGACTAGATGCGACTCCCTGGAGTAAAGCAATCGGTGCTTAGCTAATGCAACATCCCCTATCCGTTATCCTCTATCCCGCAGTTGGGACCTTGACATAGGTCGGATTCATTGTTGCATTTGTCGTGTTGGCCATGGCCGATTGAACAAACTGCTAAACCAAATGCTAATCCTTTTTTCGGTAGCCCAATCCCAATCCCAGTTTCAGTTCCAGTTTCCCACTGCACTACCTGCAACTGTGCAGCTGTTGTCATTGTTGTCACTGACTAGTTTTCTGTTTTGTTTTTTTAATTTTTTCAGGGACGACAAATCCACTGATCCACTTTGCGTACAGTAGCAGCAGCCTTTATGTTTTGACAAAATGTTTTTGTTGAGTGCCCATTGACTTTGGCCAAAAACCAGCCCGACCCGACCAGTCCGAAACCAGCAGACGACGCACACGAGTCTCCTGCGCCCTATTTGTCCATTCCATGCAGGTTGCATACGTTACCCGCACTCGCAGTCGCATTCGTATTCGTATTTATAATTTACCTGAGCCGCTCCGACGTTGACAACTTCCGCTTTTTCGGTTAGAGCCACCAGCTAGCCACACACACATATTTTAATTTTTTGGAAAACAAAAACGAGAAAAGGGGAAAATAGCAAAAGGAAAGCACTGACCAAGTAGAGTCCAATACGCAGTTGTAAGCGGATTATGTTTTTCGTGCATGCGGACGAAGTGGAAACTCGCAATTTTTATGAATATGAAAAGCCGCTTTGGCCAGCAAAACTAACTAACTTCAAACAAAAACATCACAGACAACACAAAAAGAGGTCTGCGAATGTTATTAGAGCTCAGCCCCAAAGCTTACATATGACAATATACCCTAACAACTTTAACATTGATTCAATGCAGGCAATGCAGTATTTATCAACTTCAATTTGTAAATAATACATGTTGAACGAGTCAAACTTATGTCTACTTTTAATTTAATTATATTATAGTTTATAAATATGATTGACTGTAGATTAAGTTAATTACTTTTAAGTCTTATGTTGCTGTTTACATAAAACTAAACAATTTAGAATAAGACTGAGACTGTGCTGCAATAAATAACAAGTATATAAATTTCCCAGTCACCCGACCTCCAAAATATTCCACAATCCTCCCCGGAGATGGCCAGTGTGTACAAATCTGTTCAGTACGCATTACGCAGTCGCTTCTTCCATTGAATGTAATGCTGCTGTTGCTGGCTGCTGTGTTAATTAGTTTTGGGGTTCTGCAATTTGTCACAGAGTCGCATGTGGATGCACGGGTGTCTTAAAGTCTTAGCCCGGGCGAATGACTTTAAGTTTTGGCGCCCATAAATATGCCATAAAACTATTTGGTCGCCTGACTAGATAAAGGGCATCCGAGGCGGACAGCAAGTGTGGCAAACAGGGGGACCAAAACAAACCGAAAACACCCACCACCATCGGCGGCAGTGGGGCAGTGCAAGGGGAATTGCGGAAACTGTGCGACTAGCGAGACTTCTGAGACTACTGTGCACCATAACAAAGTTAATAATAATAAAGCTGGATGGGATGGGGGGGGGCAGTCAAAGGCACGCCCCCAGACAGAGATTCGGAAGATTCAGTGAGTGGTGCCGGCAAATACGATTACAATTTGTTACACTTACACAGCACAAAAATGAGGCGACCATCCCCCATTGCAGAAGCAGCAAACAACGCCAAAGAGTCGCCAGTTGTGGTTAAACAAATCTGGTATCTGGAATCTGGCATCAGGCATCATCAACCTGACCAGACAAATGCCCCCAGAAAACGGCCCAAGAAACAGCGCATAAATCAGCAGGCAGCGCTGCCTCAAATCGATTGGGTGAAAGGGAAAGTGAAAGGGCCCCGAACCAGGCACCAAGGGCCCAGGGGATGTTTCACTCTAATCAAAATCAATGCCCGACAAGGGAAGGGGCAACTACATGAGTCTCTTGGCACACGCTCTTTCTCTCTCTCTCTCTCCGAGTCTCTTCTCCTTTGCGACGATCAGCCGACATCAATTAATTTATCAAAGTCAGTCAGAAGACAAGACCTTCGGGAATTAAACGACAATGACGATCCATTCATGAGTTATTAATAAACTAACGATCGTCTTGGGTTCACTACTCTCCCTTTCTCTCCGTCTCTCTCTCTCTCTCTCTCTTTCCACTCCGGAAGCGGCTGCAGTTGCTCTCGACATTTCTAAATGCAGCATCCTCAGTGGGAATAGGTAAAGCGTTTGACTTTTATTAATTACAACTACATTTTTATTTATAACAACAAATTGTTCACATTTATCAAATTGGCTTAGGACATACAACATGCATACATCTATGTATTAATTATCCAAGTTTTGATTCTGTTATATATTCCACTTCACTTTGATGTTTGTTGTCCCCTCCTCAGAAGTGTTCACTGTACTTAAGCTTCTGCCAGCCGGCGCGTTGTCTCCGCATTTCCCTATAGCTATTGGGCAGTCCATATAAAAAGTATATGGACAGACCTAATAATAGTAATTGAAAAGCGAACTCAATGGATTAGTTTTACATAATAATACTTGGCACACATCATGCACATGCAAACGAAAATGTTTATAATACCATCGTGTTAAATAAGCTACATTTTAGTTTAGGCTTTAATATTACAAGTTGCTTATTGATCACTAATAACATTTATTGCTTCATTTGGATTAATCCCTGGATATGTTTTATCAACTGCAAATTCTGAAAACAGGTCTGGCTTGTATTCGTGGAAAATAGTTACTTCTTATCATTTGGTTAATATCACAAGGTTTATTATTATTTGCATTCACTAAACTAACTCCTTACTCTCATATTCGTTGCTCGACAGGTTTTGCTACCATTATTTCTTTTAGAGTTTCGAGCGTTGAAGTCAAATCTGAGTTGATTATTATCTTAAATACACATTTACAGCAGAAGTTCTCGAACTTCAACTCACATAGTTCGGCTTGCATCCCAATGTTGTTTGGGCTACAGTAGTTCAGTTGTATTTAAGGACGCAAGTTCAATGTAATTGTTGTTATCAAGCAGGAATCTGTTCACCCCTCAATCTCTATTGATTTTGTGTTTAGACGGATGAGATAACCACCCGGTTCTTCATTAGTTGCTTTCTCATATCGTTTCTCCTGCTCGCCTCCCTGGCAGCACTTTGCATTCAACAGAATTCGAGTGGCATCCTGTGCTCTTAATTGGCCCAATGGCTCAGCCTGGGCTGGCATCCGTAATTTCGTAAATTCAGAATTTCAGCATTTCAGAATTTCGCAATTGGATTGCACGCATTTCCCGCTGCGCAATCCTATGTAAAACTAAGCACTTATCATCTAGTATTGCCTCCATTTAACTAACAGCAAGTGCGAGTGCAAACTGCAACTGCAATTGCAATTGCAATAGCAACTACACAACATTTGATTACTACAGATTACTAAAGTTGCAAAAATTGAGAATTGCAACCGTCGTCGTTCTCCTGCTCGTCCTGCTCCTTCTGCTCTGGCTCTGGCTCTGGCTTTGGCTGCCATCGGCTCATTCAATTGCCGTTTCCTCGACGTATACCGATTGCGGCCGTCGGCGCATCGCCACATCCGCTCCCGGATGCTGTTGCAATCGGTGCGAGGGACCCCGCTGCAATATGGCCTCCAATTTCGCTTTGAATGGCACCGGCTCCGATTGCGATTCGGATGTGGATGTGGATGTGAATGTGGGTGCGGGCAAGGACTCATCTAGCTGCTTGGCTGCCGTTAGCTCCACGTTCTTGGCATCAACAACGAGCTCTCGACTCAAACTGGGTCGATGCTTGTGCAAACTAATGCTGTTTATGGTCTTGTACAAAACCGGATCGAATTTCGGTGCGCGCGGAATGCGGTTGGCAGCAGCAGCAGCATCAACAGTAACAGTAACAGCCTCATCACCATTAGCATTCGCATTACCGTTGCCATTATTATCAGGCTCAGCAACAGTCCCAGTCCCAGTCCGAGTCCCAGTCCCAGTCGCATTCCCAGTCGCAGTCACAGTCGCAGTCGCATCTTCATTGTCCGCTTTCAGCTCTCGGATTGCCTTCAGCAACAGCAGTCGCACATCAGTTTCACTTTTCGATTGCTTCAGCAGCGGCCTAGTGGCTTTCTTGTTAGCTGTCTGTGGCAGCTTGGCCGCTGGCCTCTGTGTATTCTGATTCATGATTAGATGGCTCAGTCGATTCTTGAATGTATCCGAGTGCAGCGGATCATCGACTGCGGAGGCAAGTGAAGCCTGCGAGGCTATCGAGGCAATGGAAGGAGCTCGCTGGAGTTGAGCTCGCAGCTCAGGTTCCTGTTTGCTGCCGGCCAGTGTTAATCTAGCCTCTTCTAGTTGCTCGTAGAAAGCATCGCTGTCAAATAGTTCCTTCAGCATCTCACTGGCCGCCTGTTTGCATTCCTCAGACCTGTCCAGCTGCAGGGATCGCTGACTGGTCACCTCCTCGTCGCTACTACTGCTGTGCACAGTGGCCACAATCGTTGTCTCTATCACACTGGGAAACATTTCCGAATCGATGCTAAAGTTGCGCTCAAAGATCTGCTGCTGCTCCAGCTGCTGCTGTTGTGTGTCCTCCGCATCCAGGACATCATCGAGCATGGCTATCACAGAGTGCTCATCCTCCGTTGTCCTGGAATGCTCGCTCTTTGTATCCTCCACATAGAAGATCTTGCCATTGGCATGTTTCCTCTCCCTCAGGTCCTCGAATACTTCGCTTAGATTCTGTATTTGATCCAAGCTGCTGGAATTTCTCACAATCTGCGTCTCATTTGTTATTGTGCTCTGCTTGGATATATAACCATTGCCATTGCTCCTATCTAACGGCAACTTCTCCGGCATTTTCAATGCTTTGTAGAAGGCAACACGTTCTGGGTTGCGTTTCTTTGGATCTTTGATGTCATAGAGACACCAGCATGCAATAAATATGGGTATACCTATGGCATTACAGTTAGTAGTAGTTATAAGGTAACATGCATTAGTCAAAATCTACAACATGCAAACATAATTAAGCCAAGGCACTCACCCACAATCATCCAGACACCGAAACGTATCCAAGTCCAGCTATCCAGCTGCAGCATCAAATAAATATTGATAAAGATGCTAATCGCTGGCACAACGGGCACAAAGGGTACCCGAAACAGCCGACTCCTCACCTCACGCGGCTGCAGACAGGTGAGCAACAGCACCACCCCAATCAGAACCAGCAGCACTATGAGCACAGTCAACGCCCACGGCTTCTGGGCGCTGATGGCCGGATAAGCCTGCATGAGTAGCACGCCCAGACCCAGCGAGAGCAGACCTGAAGAGTGAACGGGGAATTAGAGTCGAGTTAAACAAGGAACGTCAAGTGGGTTCGGTGAGCCGAAGATTATTTACCCTTGCAGATAGGAGATTAAATATTTGAATATTAATTTGTAAAAACTCAACAAATGTTCGTATGGCTGATACAGGATATAGTTATCAGATTCTCTAATGCATCTAGCAATGACTTGTTAGGAATGCTTTCAAATTAAGAGACTTGTTTGCATAGAAGCCTTAAAAGACAGACAGGCGACTTTGGCTATAACGATACTGAGTCTTTCTCCTACAGTTCTCCTCAATTTCACAACAAATTGATCTACCCCTCTCTGCAAGAGTATTAACAGGCAAGGAGACAGCCCAGCTGCCTTCCTCCCACTGGTACCTACAGAACAGGACAGTTAGGATGCCCACAATTCGCGTGGATATCTGATTGGGTTCCGGCACACGATGCACATTGAAGAGCTGTGTGCACATGGAGCTCCAGGTGAAGCGAACGTTGCTCGATGTCAGCGAGGTCGTCTCGGAGATGGCCGCCTGCGACGACTGCTCCTCCGTCTCGCAGTATTCCATGTAGCGTAGTATGGTTATGGAGATGGCCACTACGCTGTAAGCGAGCAGAGTGCCAATGGAGAGCAGGCTAACGAGCTGCGCCAGATCGAAGAGACCCGCAATCAGAGCCGTGAACAGCGCGGCGACAATGGAGCCTGTCACAGGCACCTGAAAGCGCGGACTGATCTTGCCCAGGAAGCGAAACAGCAGGCCGTCCTGTGCCATCGAATACATGACACGTGGCAGGGGAAAGAGTGCGCCAAACAGACTCGCCAGCAGTCCTACGAGTCCACCAATGGTAACTATCCACATGGCCACCGGCCAGCCCACATACTCAAAGGCATAAGGCAGCGGGGCATTGACATCCTGCACGTAATACGGCAACATCAGGGTCAGCACAGTGGATACTCCGAAGTAGCAGAGGAAAATGATGAGCAGCGAGAGGAGAATGGAGCGTGGTATATTCTTGCGGGGATTGCGCACCTCCTCGCCCGTGGTGGCTATGCAATCGAAGCCCACAAAGCCAAAGAAGCAGGTGGCGGCTCCTTGCATTGTGCCCTCAAAGCCGAAGGGAAAGAAGCCGCCTTGGCCAATGTTGGTGCCATTCGTCACATTCGTGGACGCATCTACTGTCCAATTGCTGAAATCGGCTGTGGATAAGAGCATAAGTTGTCTGCGAGGAATAATCCAATTATGTCCCAAAGAAAACTTACCCTTAACAGCGCCGGCTATGATGACGAAGCCCAAAATGAATATGTTAACGCAGGTGACAAAGTTGTTGGCCATTGCCGACGTCTCCACACCAAAAGCCAGAGCCACTAGAATGATGAGATGAATCAAAATGGTTAATATATGTAATGCAACCAAGCAGCTACCCAGACAACTTACCACCAAAGACAACGACCAAGCCAAAGGCAAGGAAGTCAAAGTAGCTGCCGAGAAAGCTAACATGCATGGGCGCCACCTCGGCAAAGGTTTCCTTCAGCGTATCATTGAGCAGGGTGTCCAGGTACAGACTGATGCCCCGACAGACGCTGGCCGTGCCAATTACATACTCCAATATCAGATTCCAGCCAATAACAAAGGCAGCAAACTCGCCAATGCAAACATAGCTGTAGACGTACGCAGAGCCCGCCTTGGGCACCCGAGCTCCGAATTCCGCATAGCAAATGCCTGTCGGGAGGATGCATTTGCGGGCATAAGTCATAACTGTGGAGCTGTTCGCCTACTTACCTGCCAGCAGTGAGGCGAGTGCGGCTATTGCAAAGGATATCATCACCGACGGACCCGCCTGCTCCTTGGCTATTTGGCCCGCCAGCACATAAACGCCGGCGCCCAGCGTGGAGCCCACGCCCAACGCCGTCAGATCCCATAGGCCCAGGACGCGATTCAGTTTCGTTTCGCCCTCGCTGCCATCGGCTGTCAGACGCTTGCGACGTGTTAGAACCTTCCACGCCGAATTTTGCTGAACCATGTCTGCGGTATCTCTGCGAATAGAGGTTCATTAAACCTGGTGTCTTTCTAGCTATGGAAACGAACCAAAATTCCCGCTATCTTAGACTTAGCTTAGGGTTCATTCAATGCAGCTGTGGCTGTGGCTGTAGCTGTAGCTGTAGCTGCCAAGATCAGGCACAATAATTGGCACCTATGTACATAGCATGTACATTGCCCCAGTCAGCAGCTTATCAGTGCAGCCTCGCCAGGCTCTCGATTATACAATGCGGTGTACAAATTATTCAGTTTCAATTGCAATCATAGTCGAATCGCAGCAAATCAATATGCGAGGCTAGGCCATTGTGCCGAGCTTCAACTCAATTGTTTCACACAGACTATTTAATTAATTATGTATAAGTATATGTATATTCTTATTTCCAATATATGACGCAGCGGGTAATTTCCTTGGCTTGCAAATCTATATTTATTCATGAAAGCTCGCATAGGTATTTGTTTCAAGGCTAGCGAACAATCTGGAACTGCAGAATAAAAGCAGAATTCTAAGAGGGTCAAGGGTTTTTACAGCTATATTAAAGCCAAAAAGTAAAGTCAGTTTCCTATATTTCCTATATTTAGCTATAGACGTTTTTTGCTCCACAAAAAAGCCTAGGCTGCAAAACTAAAGTCCTTGCTGTTTTTCTTTATTCTCTCTCTCCTGTGATATATATATTCCTATTATTAGTTGGCTGCAGTTTAAAAATACGTTTTCGTCAGTCTTTTTGGGCTTGGTCCTCTTATCCAATGACTAAGCGAGCTAACTGATAAGCATAGATGCTCAACTATTTGGCTCTAGCCTTTTATTTACATTTGTGCTGCTTCTTGATGCTTTTGTTTTTGTGTTTTTGTGTTTTTGCAGTGCTTATAAAGATAATTAAGTGGGTCTAGGTAAGCAGGCATTGTCGAATGAAGAGTTATATGCGCGGAGTTTATATAATAACATATTTTATGTTTTAATTAGTTGACTTACCAACTTTCAAACAGTTGCCGACTGCTGCAGTTGCTGCAAAACTCTGTCCAAATATTTGCTTATGCCGTCAAATGTATGGGAATCGAGGCAGTTAGTTTTCTATATAGTATAGTAGGAGTGAGTGTGTATTTGAATTGAATTCGCTTCCGACGACAACACAACTGGCAGAGTTCGCGATCTGAATGCGTCTGCCAGGCGGACGTTGAGTTACAGCCGCGAATTCGAACTGTTCTTTAAGATAAGAAGACAACAGAGCACAAGAAAGCGAGCGAGCGAGAGAGAGAGAGAGAGAGCGCGATAGAGATAGAGAGTGGGAGAGGTACTGAGCATCAGGTACTGATAAGAGATACAAAAGCGGCGCTAGAGAAGCCAAAGCGAGAGCGAACGGTAAACAACACACAAAACAATAACTACAAAATGTTACAGGTAGGCGGGATGATAAAGGCAGGCGGGACGGGGCAAGTTACCTGGAGTAGGGCTTGCAATTAGAGCGTCTATGAAAATTAGCAGGTAAGAGAGAGAGATGCTGTCGATGACGTCTCCGGTGCGATCTCTCTGCCCGGTCTGCTCGGTTTTACGATCGTAGTCTCTGCGATATCAAGTGCAACTCTCAGCTGTTAAGTCAGGTGCAGCAGCCGCTCGGCCTGCTGGTTACTCTCGCTTGTCATTTATTGTTATTTATGTTGTTCAGATAAGATTGTTATTTGTCGTATTGATTGTTGATTTGTTTCCGATCTGGCGACAGCTCGGCTTTACCGCCGACGCGTTTTGCGTTCTTTTTTTTTGCTGGCTGCTATTGACGCTCTCACCGAATAACGTTAACTGAAACTGTGCGATAATAAACGGTCGACTATATGGCCCACATCAGCGAATATAATGCAACAGCAGTCAAGCGACAGAGAGAGAGAGAGAGAGAGAGGAGAGAGAGAGAGTGGGAGATAGCCCTCTTAAATAACACTTTGGCTGGCTCATAAATATTGACTTTGTTTTATTTTATGGGTCATCAGCAACGAGTTGAATGAAATTTATAGTTGCTAATCCAGGTCGGACACTAATTCCTAAATGGACTTCCAAAAATAACCCCACAGCCCATTCATATATCTTCTTTTAGCTGTTGCTGTTCACTTAATTCCAAAAATATACATTTTATCATCATTTATATAGATTTCGATTTCGATGTTATGTTTTTTTCTAGAATGCCTAGATAAGACTTGCAGTGCAAAATGCAATCTGAACACTCACAAGTGTCAAACACATGCACAATAATTAATTATAATTATTATATAGTATGTATGTAATAAAATGTCGAATTTATGATTACTGATAGCGTTGGCACAGCAATTCAGTTAAGTTTGGCAGTGATTATTATGATTTTATCAGTGAGAATTTCCATTAAATCAAATTTCAATATACATATGTGTAGCTGCACTTTTTAAACTGACGCAACCAATTAGCAGGCGCCTTGGGACTCACAAATACCAGCGTGCACTGGCTATTGTTGCTGAAACACTATCATTTCTCATATGTGTGATAAACGCCTCGCCATTAGCAACTATTAAATTATCTATAAACTGATTACGGCCACTATTAAACCAAAGCGATCTAAGGCCGCTCCCTGGCCGCTTTATGGCTATGCGTCACATTTGGATTATACACGGCGAGAAACATTCTCACCTTCAATATACATATACACGAAAATGATTCTATACATTTTAAGCATATTATATTATATTAAATATTTTGTAAATATTTTAATTTATAAATATTTTTATAGTTACATAACTGAATATATTTCTTCTGGTTTTGGGTACTGTTTAGAAATTGTAATCAAATCAACAATTAAATTTTCAATTTGACTTATCTCAATGTTTATACAATAAACTACTACATTTCTTTTGCGCAGTGTATGTATCACATTGTGGATTACGCAGCAATAGAGAAGACGATCAAAGTGAGCTACAACAATGACTACACGGGTACTCATACGCATACTCATACTCATACTCATACTCACACTCGCATTCATACTCATAATCGTAATCGAACAATACATGTTCGCTGTGCTGATAAGATACTCAAAAACGCTCTGCACACTTTCACTCTTAGCACATGATACTCCACTAGAGGGGAGGGGATCAGGCGTCCAAGGCGATGGGGGGAGGTCTAAATCACGCAGCACGCGTTGTATGGGCATTAAAATTTTACTGCCACTTACGAGGCTACCTACTAAGTAAATTCCCACACACACTCACACTCACACAAATACTCGCTGAATGGGGGCGCATTGGGGACACTGGGAGTTTTTGGAACAAACTGAGCGGAAATGCTTGGCACATGTGGCTGAGATTGCAAATTGGCATTGTGATTGCCTTTGTTCTTGTTGCTAGCAAATATAAATGATCTAATTTAAATAATTACGCCCACAAATTAGATGACTCAAATTGCGTTGCCCGCCTTCATTTAACGCCAGTGTCACAACGAAATTAACTCCCAAAATGGCAGTCAGAAATGTTGCGGTGTACGCAACTAAAAGGATAATTTGAAACCGCAAAAATGATTAGAACAATGAATTAAACAAAGTGCTATTCATAATAGGAATTATTTTAATAATCATATTCAGCTGCAAAGCTTAAAGTATACCATAAATACCAGTTTAATGACTTTTTCTACATTTTTTTCGGAATCAGACTTGCAGGAAAAAAAATCATAATAGGCTTAGGCTGAGAATACGGTAGCAGGCCCGGCCAAATCATATTCAGAGCAAACAAGCCCTGAGCCCAGAACAAATTTGATTCCCTTTGAGCTGATTTACCGCTAGATTTATTTGAGGAACCTGCGCAAACATGACTGTTTCCTATACCGCCGAGGTGGCTACCTGTCGTCGTTTCGGCTGCTTCTGGAAGCTGTTGGGCAGGTAAGCCGCAATGTGTTTAAGTAAACGGCAGATGTCCAGAAGATTAACCAGAAGAACCGCTCTAGATGGCAGGCGAGCATTTACAAAATCATTTGGGCCGATTTGCTGGCTTTCCTCAGTGCCTTCTACGCCATGGCCCTGTTGTATCGCTATGCGCTCAATGAGGCTGACAAACGGTTAGTCCAAATGCATTCTGATTCTGATTTCGTACATTGAATCGACCCATTTTGCAGCATTTTTGAGGACATTGTGGAGTACTGTCGCAGCTATGGCGCTCTTATACCGCTTTCGTTTGTGCTCGGCTTCTATGTGGCCATCATTGTGGAGCGCTGGTGGAGTCAGTACATAACGGTGCCCTGGCCCGACCCCTTGGCCGTCTATGTGAGCGCCCTGGTGCGTGGCCAGGATGAGCATGGGCGTCTCATGCGTCGCACCATAATGCGCTATGTCTGCCTGTCGCTGACCATGGTGCTGACAATGATATCGCCGGTGATCAAGCGACGCTTCCCCAACTACGATTACTTTGTGGAGGCTGGCATGCTCAACAAGAATGAGGCGCTAATTATCACTAAGATGGACGAGAAGTTTCCCAAGCACTCCAAGTACTGGATGCCCCTCATGTGGGCCTCCAGCATTATGACGCGTGCCCGCAAGGAGGGTCGCATCTGGGATGATTTCTCGCTCAAGTCGATGATCGATGAACTGAACAAGTTCCGCGGTGGCTGCAATATGCTCACCCACTACGATATGATCAGTGTGCCCCTGGTGTACACGCAGGTGGTCACACTGGCCGTCTACACATACTTTCTGGCTGCCATCTTTGGGCATCAGTACATCGAGAAGAACCAGTACAATCTGGTCAACTATTACTTTCCTGTATTCAGCACGCTGGAGTTCTTCTTCTTCATGGGCTGGCTTAAGGTCGCCGAGACGCTGATTTGTCCCTTCGGCGATGATGACGATGACTTCGAACTGAACTGGGTCATCGATCGCAATCTGCAGGTTAGCTATTTGATTGTGGACGAGATGCACAACGATCATCCCACGCTGGTCAGGGATCAGTACTGGGACGAGGTCTTCCCCAATGAGCTGCCCTATGCCAACGAGTCGCAGCGACATGCACCACCCGAAGCGTCCACCGCCAAGCTGGACCTGTCCAAAATAACATCCTCCCAAATACCAAAGCCATCGCTGTCTTCCACCAGTGAGCGCGACTTTACAGAGTTCGATGGCGAGGATATTGGGACAGAGTTGCGAATTAAGTTTGCCTCGCGTCGCTTTGATATCCATCGCAGCTCCTCGTCCATTTCGTTTGTCGACTTCAATACGCTGGACGACTACAAAGATGAAGGCGATGAGGAGGAAGTGATGGTTGATGTGCCCGATTTGCCCGACTTGCCGCCCACTGAGAGCAGCAAGGATGATTTCGATCGTCTGAGGGAGGAGCGTGAACGCGAACGCCACGCCAGGCAGCTGCAGCATGCGGCTATGACCTTTGACCTGCTCAAGGGTGAGCTGGCCAATCAGCCGGAGCAATCCGGAAATGTTTCCGAAGCCGCTTCGGCCAAAGTCAGTCAAGCGACCCAGTCAATTCCGCCAACCCATCCACCAAGCACATCCCCCAAGTCGGACGAAGTACAAACGGATAAAAGTTATATTCGCAACGCCAAGCCATTATAAGAAAAGCAAAAAAAAATGAAATATGTAATCAAAATGTTATTAATTATTGCATTTAATGAATAAATAAAAACTTTGTTAAATCATATCAATTCTAATTGTATGCAAAATCGACACAGCAATAGGGATATTCCCCTCCACAATGCAAAGTTATTATTCCAAATGAATTGTGTTTAGTTTTATGAACATTAGCTTTTCTATTTTCCACAATATCTTAAACAAACTCTTCAGTTTCGCATTATGTTAAGACTACGGATTGACTATCTTGATTTTAAATTTTAGGAAATGTATTCAATAAGGAAATGGAAATGGATTCAATATTTGGCCGACCTTAAAGTAGGCCTATGAATTACTGTTATTCATTATATTATTGCCCATTGTTGACTTGTTTTTGGCTCAATCATGACTGTAACCTATACAGCTAGTGTGAGCACCTCAAGGCTTGTGAGCAACTTTCTGCGTTTGTTGTTCAGGTATCTATACACAGTCGCGAAGTCCTTAAATGCAATAGGCCATATATCATTTTCCTTCTAAAGATGGCGTGGAAGCATTTACAAGCTGGTCTGGCTGGACTTGCTGGTTTTTCTATTCATATATCTGATATTGGCCATAATGTATCGTCAGCTTTTGAGTGAACCAGGACGCAAGTAAGTTCTTACCATAGCTGCTACTATCTATTACTTATTCCCTCTCATTATTTAAGAGTCTTTGAGTCGTTGGTGTTCTATTGCTATCACCATGCCAGTCTGATACCACTGTCCTTTGTGCTGGGCTTCTATGTGTCGATTGTTATGGTGCGTTGGTGGGCACAGTATACGACCATTCCTTGGCCAGACACGGTGGCCACACTCGTCAGCTCCAGCGTCCATGGCTTCGATGATCGGGCTCGGGCCATGCGGCGCACAATCATGCGATATGTGTGCCTGTGTCAGGTGATTGTGTTCACGATGATATCGCCGAGCGTGAAGAAGCGTTTCCCCACCTACGATCAGATTATCGAGGCAGGTCTGCTGCAGGAGAACGAGAAGAAGATCATCGAGAACCTGGATGTGGCATTTCCGCACTATCCCAAGCACTGGATGCCAATCGTGTGGGCGGCCAGCATTGTGATGCGTGCACGCAAGGAGAATAAGATCCGCGATGATTATGCGGTCAAGTCGATGATCGATGAGCTGAATCGCTTTCGCGGCATGTGCGGATTCCTGCTGTACTACGACTGGGTGAGTGTGCCCCTGGTGTACACGCAGGTGGTCACACTGGCCACCTACACGTTCTTCCTGTGCAGCGTGATTGGGCAGCAGTGGATTGAGAATCCGAAGAGCCGCACGGCCGAGAATAAGATCGATCAATACTTTCCCATCATGACGATTCTGCAGTTCTTCTTCTACATGGGCTGGCTGAAGGTGGCCGAGTCCTTGATCAATCCCTTTGGCGACGATGATGACGATTTCGAGGTGAGTTTTGTAAGCATTTCATCTGCCTAAAGTTAAAATTCGCCACTTGTTATTAGATCAACTGGATGATTGATCGTAATTTGACTGTATCCTATTTGATGGTGGATGAGATGCATCAGGAGCATCCGGAGCTGCTCAAGGATCAATACTGGGATGCAGTGTTCCCCAATGAGCTGCCCTATACAGATGAATCGAAGCGCCAGGGACCACCCGAAGCATCCACGGCCAAATTGGTTCAATCTAAAACTACACGTAGTAACGAGGTGACAGTTGGCTTTGTGCCGAAAAAATGCATTTACTTCCCATATTCAAAACATAGAATCTCAAAGAAAGCCCGAGTACCTGCTAGGCTAATACAAATTCAATTTTTTCTATAATGTCCTTAGTATCGTAAATCGCATGACAGTACTTGGCAGGACGTTGTCTATATGCCCGGCTCAACTCCTAGCTTCCTGTCTGGCTCCACTTCTGACACTTCCCGCATGCGCTACGCTCATTTGGACGGCTCTCGCGTAACGTTCCGTGAAGATGCCTACAACTCAAACCACCAAATGAGAACCGGAAGACGACGCAGAACTGACAGCGATGGCAGACCGAGTGAAACAAGCTGTAAGTCACTAGCTACGCAATCAAGCCCAACTAGTCTAACCTCTAAGTGACCACAGTGAACCTGGAGGAGCTGATCGAGCAGCGTAATCGGGAGAGACGGGAGAGATTACGTCATCGTTTCCTCAACATGCGCTCCAATCAGAGACCCTCTTCATCTGGTCGTTACATAGTTACGGTATTACATCCGCCATCGCCGCGCAGTAGCCAGGTCTCCCATGTCCTATCGGAGGGGGAGGAGGAGCAATCCGGCGCTGGAGCAGGGGCTGGAGTTGGAGCTGGAGCTGGGGAGGCCGAAGCACCCAATAAAAAGCAGGAGAAATATGAATAAAAGCTGAAAGTATTTAAGTATTTAATGACTTATTAAAGCTATTAAAATTCCAGAATATAAAATGGAATATGAGCATTACAGTTTTCCTTCATTTTTTTTGCTCTCCGAGTGGCGTAAAAACCTTCAACACTATTTGCTGATGTTCACATTTCAGTGACAAGAATTGCACTTGATGGGTTAAGACACACCGTTTTTTGAATCATTTATTAAACCACAATGTGTGGGGGCAACTTCTGACATCTGACAAAAACAACAAGTGAAATGGCTCATTGTTTGCATTATCATATCTGAACATCTGAAAATCTGAAACGACGCGTGATGTTTTTCTTTTTTTACGTGCTTATTTGCCTTTAACAGAACAGCCTTTTGCAGCCTCGACGAAAACTCGTAAAAGCATCATATTGTGTGTGAGAAAAAAATATTTAATATATTGTAATGTCAGTCGCTATTTATGAAAGTTTCAAAATTGTATTATTTTTAATGCGCGCTTGTAATGTGGTTAAAAGCGGTTCAATTCAGTTCGCCATTTAACTCATTTGGGTGATGACTTGTTATTGTTGTTGTAGTTGTTGTTGCCATTTTTGTATATGTATGTATATATGTATACAGTTTTTGTGTACTTATACCAGCTCGTTTTTTACGCCAATACACATGTGCATATATTCCCGGTGCCAATCAGTCAATTTTTAATAATTGCACGACGATATGTACATTGTCAGTAGACCACAGGCAAAATGACAAAGATATGCACAAATTGAATGCATATAGCTGACTTCAAGTTGCTCTATGAGCAGTTTTTTCATTTTGAAAGAATGCTATTAAAATAAGTATTATTTACATTATGAAATCATCTTTTCTATATTTTTAAGAGGATTTAGTATGAAATATGAAAGTTACACTATTAAAATAGCCTCTACCCTGTTGTATTTATATTGCAAACGAAATTCTTAAGCTTAAGTAACTAAAAGCAATAATAGTTAATATTTTTTGTATATGGCCTAATTGATTAGTCGGCCTGTTGCATGCTGCCTCAATTGCTGCATATGCCCTTCCATTTGGTCAGGCTATGGTCGTGAGGGCATCAATGTATTTCATATTTGCGCATCGCGTAGTTATGTTTTGCTCATGTCGCGTGGCTGTGCTGATTGATGACATGGTAGCCACTTGCCAACACGCGACTGAGGATTGCACTTGCTGAAGCACGAGGAGCAGCTGCAGCCGGAGAGGCGGCAACGGCGGCAATGGCGGCGACTGGTGTCAAACAAAAAAGGGGTTAATTTAATTTCGCACACGAACGCATTTGTCCATAATTGGCAATTAGCACTGGCCATTGGCATAGCCAGCATCATGGCCTGCTGCACACACACTCTCACACACACACACACGCACACACATGGGCCAGCTTACAACGCGGTCAGCGTTTGCATTTTGCATTTGGCCAGCGGCAACAAATATTTGCGCGTGTCCGTTTTATGGATCCTGCATCCTTTCACTGTGTGCGTGCTTTACTTTTATCTTTTTGGTTTTTGTGAGCGATTTTTAAAAAATGTTTCGAATTATTGAGGCGTTGAAACAATAATCATCGCCTCACATCGCATATCGAATATTTATTGCCTGATTGCAGCTGCTGTTCGGCCACGTTAATTGCAACAGCCATGCAAAATGCGTTTAACGCCAACTGGGATTGGTTGGAATGGGAAACGATGGGTTGCGTTGGCATGTGATGGGATGGGATGGGATGGAATGGGACCTGGACAAACGATTCGAGCTCATTTTTCACACCATTTTTCAAAGTCACTTTTGCTAATTTGATGACACCTCTGGGAAGGCGCATTTGACTCGAGTAGATGGTAACTTTTCTACCTTGTTATAGGTACACACTAGGGGTAGTTGCGTTTCTAGCAGAGACATGCAACCAGTTCGAACAGATCTGAAAAAATTAGTAATACAGAATGTGAAGTAGCAGCAAAGGAAACTTCTATCTTTGAAAAATATAATATATACTTTCTGAATCTTTAGTTTTTACTTATATTTTTGAAACTCGAAAGTTATTTAACCATTTTACTTATATCATAACTAATTTGGCATATTGATCAAAGTGTCGAGATCCAAATTTATCCGACACTTGACACGTGCGAAACGTTCCGTAAAATTAACCTCAGGTGCTTTTTAAAGCAGAGCTCTCGACTAAAAATTGTGCTTTTAGGAAAAGCAACTCTTTTCTAGCTTTTTCGTAAGTAGATTCCTCGTTTGCTATTCGGTTATCTTACATCTGAGATAACTCAGTTTACAGCACATTGGAGTGTCTTTGAAATGTAACTTAACCCAAAACAGGCCATATCCATTCCCAGTTTGTGGAAAGCGCATTAGGCTAGCTGGCTGACTGCGACACGACCGGACATTATCGTAAACATCTTTGACTTTTATCCTGGCTAATGCTAATGTCCTTTCGCTCCATCTCTGTCGCCATCTCCGTCGCACTGCTGCTCTCGTCTACCTTTTCGGCCAGGCGATATTGTTGTTAGAAGGCTAATTATGTGACAGCCTATTAGCAACTCGATAAATATGTGCCCAGCGGAGGAGAGTCGAGCAAATAGACCCATTCCATTCCGATGGAGCCACTTTTTTCTGAATGCTGCCTGGCCCCAAAGAAAAGTTTGCTTTATGGCGCCCTTTCTCTCTCCCTCTCTCTCTCTCTCTGGTTCGTTGTGGGCCTCATTCATTAGATATGCGAACCCTGCTCCCGGGCTGATTATGACAAAGCACTTTTACCCAATTGGGTAAATTAGGTGGAAACTGAAAACTAAATGAAACGGAACTCGGCATACGCCCACTTTTTGCCGGTCGCCCCGTCGCTCTAATTTCGAGAGACAGAGCAGAAAAAACAGAAAGCAGCAAAAGCCAAAAAAACAACAAAAAAAATACCGTTGCTCTCTGACGTTTTTGCCGTGCAACATCAGAGCTCGGAGCTCGGAGCTGGGAGCTGGGCAGCTCGGACTCGGACCACGAACCGTAGCAATTATTCTGCATTAACAAAAGGGTTTAACATTTGGCGTTTTAGCCAGTTTCCAGCGAACCGACGTCCGGCAACGTTTAACAACAACAAGCCGCACATTATGGCACATGGAATGGGCGGAGGGATGGGGGGATGTAGGGATGAAGGGGGTCGAAGGGGTGTTGGCATTGGGATATTTGTCCTGGGGGCTTGTATGCCTTGTAATTCATTCGTTACGTTGCGTTTGTGACGTTTTTTTGCCATTTTTTTTGTTAGTAGTTGCGACGACGATAAATTGTTGTAATTAATTTTTATTTAACTGTGAAAATGGAAATTTTTCGTTTGTGTTCGGGTGGTTGTTGTTGTGTAACATTTTCCGAATTGGCTTAAAATGGAAATTATTATTGCGGCCAGAGGATTCAGTGCGTCATGTTGTTGTGGAGGAGAGGCAAAGGCAGCAGCAGCAGCCAGAGGCGGATTGTGTGCAGATTTTGGTTCATGGAACGTTTGTTCTGTCTATTAATTAAGCTGCATGCGTATCTGTGTGTGCGTGTGCGTGTGTGTGTGTGGATCCCCTGCCAGCTTGGGGTTGTCGTAAGTGATAATTACAAGTTGGCAACTTTTACACTCAATTGTCACAATTACAGGGCTGCAGCCAAGGCGAGGCGGGGCGGGCGGGGCAAGGCGGATCGAGGCAGTGTCCCGAAAGTAATTACAATTACAGAAGACAACACATCAAAACGAAATTGCAGTCGCAAGTTCTTTATTAGTTTTTGTGTCGCTTTTGTCAAGTGTTTGCAACAGTGTTCGTTTTGCCAAATTTTATCAAATACAAACGCTTTTCTAATGCCTCAGCGCTGTCGAGAGTTTTGTTTGGCCAACAAAACTTTAACGCTTTCAATCCTTTAATTTAAAACAGCTAGATTTGTCCCCCATTCTGGCAGCTCGCAACCCGCTGGCCACTGCAAATATCGCTCTGTAATGTGGGCAAACTTTTGTCTAAGTATTACCAATAAAATTGATGGAGAAATAGTCGCAAACTATTTGGTCGTAGATAAAAAACTTTTTCGCCTTCCCCATCCAGAAAGTGTGGCACAAAACAACAAATTCCAGCTGGCTTACTTATATTAAAATTCCCAAAAAATAAAAAGAGCTGAAGAAAAGCGAGCACAAAATGAGTGCAAGTGAACTAAAAGTGAAGCTAACTGAAAACTGAACTGTAAACGATTTTTGAGCAGCCAAAAAGGGGTTCAAATTTTAAGTAAGTGTTTGGCTTCAGCTCGGCAACGCCACAAAAGGGATCCCAAAACTCCTTGCACACAACTTTATGCCAAACTGAAGAGTTTGAAAGTAGGAAACTCGAAAGCGTCGGAATGTTGCAGCGGGAGCACAAGCTTAGGGCACAAAATGAATGAATAAATGAATGAATGGATAGCTGAATGAATGCGAGTTAGCAAAAACTCAACTTGCCCAACTAGAATGGAATTCATAATCATCCTGCAGGTCCGCGTATTCCGCCGCATGAGGAGCACGAGAAGCAGCCAAAACTATAATTTTAAATATATATTTTTAACAAGTACTTGTGTACAAAGTGCTTTAATTAAACAAATTTGCTGTCAGCACTTTAAAGCTATCATAAAGTTTCAACGACTGCTGAGTTGATTAACTAACAAACACTACTTTAAATATTTCTCTTTCTCGAATTGGATAATTTAAGCTAGCTTTTTAGGCTCTTAACATTTTGTAAGCTTTACATAAATTTTAGGTCAATTATTGACATATTTGGCAAGAGCTGCCAAAGTTACCAAAAATCTACTCCCCAAACAAACAAAACAAAAAAAATCGTATAAAAACCAATCAAAGTTTCAAACAGTTTCGAACAGGTGTTTTGCCAAAGCGTACACCCTCACACACACACACACACACACACACACACATACGCACACACACACACACACACGCACACTTAGATCCCCTCATTTACGTTGGTTGTCCACCATTCAAGCGAAAACACGCACAACTTTTAGCTACTTGTAATTAGCTTTTCTTGTTCGATTCACTGGCAGCCACAACTTGAACCACACAGCTCTCGAAAAGCGACAGTTCCTAAAACGCTTAACACGCAGGCCTTATCCAAACGGAATCCTGTCCCTGTCCCTGTCCCTGCTCCTGTTTCTCTCCCATCCACTTGTAGTACCAACACATTTTTGCGTGCCTCGGCAGCTAGCGAAATTTGTTCTTACGCTCTGAAAGATTTAACTTTTTGATTGAGAAAACATCATTAACGCACGTAAAAGGCCAACTATTTACGGGTGTCCCAATGTGTGTGTGTCTGTGTGTGTGTGTGTCTGTGTGTGTGTGTGTGTGTGCGCGCTGCTGGTGTCTAGGTTAAAAGTTTTGGTTTTTCTGGTGCTAAAAATCAAATAGGGGAAAGCGTTGCTAAGGAGAAGGACGCTGCAAGAAAGTTTCTAATCACATTTACCGCAATTACTAACAAGGTTTTTTGTTGACTGCGGTGAGTATTTTGGCTCTTGTTGTTACCAGGTCTTTCACGAGGGCTGAGGTGGGCGAGCAAGCGTCTTTCGGGGCGGTCTGTTTTGTATATGTATGCATCTCTGTATATAGCAGAGTGTAAATTAAATAATTTAATTAATTATAAAATGCTTGCAATCTTGGCAATTTAACCGCATCAGTCTTTGATTAAAAACTGCCAATTAGTTGTTGAAAGAAGTAGAATACTCAAAAGTATTAATAAGTAACATGTGGAACATCTTTGAAGACAGTGAAAATAACACAATGATTTATTTTTTCGGATTTATTTCTTAAAGAGGCTTCAATATTGCATCTCTTTTATGCATTTTTAAGTTCTTGAGCTGCTTGAATGGCGTTCAAATCAAGTTGCATGCCAGCAAACACTAGAACTACTACAGAACCTAGCGAACCACATCAGAGATCCACCCCTATTTGTATTATGTAGTGAAATATAGTGCATAATCAATTAAACCCTATCGTCAGGGCCCGGGCACAAACAAAACTACATTTTCACTCCATTCACAGCCAAGCCAAAACATTTAAATCGAGCTAATTCAACCCTAGCAAATTGATAATGCATTATCTATATAGGGATCTTGCACATGCTCCATCAAAGTCAGCTACCTGAATGCCAAATTATTTATATCGCACTTAAATTGCCAATAAATAGAAATTTAGGATCTTTTGTGCTGCAGCAACGCTCAAAAGGGGTAAAAGATGTCGTCGACAGCTGCGCTTAACGCAATTTACAATTTCTTATAGAGAGTCACCGGAGCGTAATCTCGTTGATCGAGTCGCACCCTACTTATAGGGAGAGTCGTAGAGGTACTCTATCCTAAGTAAACAACAATTGAGTTTGCGCAAACGGCAACAATCTTAATCTTTAAGCAATTAATGCCCGAAGCGCTAATGATAGGGGCGGCTTTTAGGCACCCAGGCGGCCCAGAACAACAATGATAATCCCAAAATATGAGCAAAAGTACTTGCTAGTACTTACTTACTGGCAGACACACTCGTATTTTGGGCATTAAATGCCCGCCAAACAAGTGACCGGGATTATGGCCAAATCGAAAAGTTCCCAAACATTTTAAATGCCTCGGCGGACTGCCAGCTGTGTCGCCTCCAATCCGCACCACTCCACTCCACCCACTCTGCTCCAGTCTCCGTCTACTTGCGGCTCAGTCGAGGAGGAAGCAATGCCACGCTTAACAATATTTCAAGCGCCAAAGTTTTCTTATGGTTTGTGCGCCACACAATGTGCCGAAGAAGAAGAAGGCAAAAAAAACAAGTGGGGAAGGATTATCTTCGGCGTGCCGAAGATTTTATACTCTTTTCGAGTATGCCTTTAGGCAAATTTCACTCTGGCAACTGCACCACCGAAATATTAAATGACGCATATCTTTGCTAATTATAACTGAATCGATTTGTAATTCTAAACATCGATGAGTTATAAAGATGTTCAAGTGTACAAGGAAATTTAAGGCGATAGCTTTGAAAAGATCGGATATATGGCCAAAAGCGACTTCCAGTTGTATGGCAGCTATAAGATATAGTTAACCGATCCCGCCGGCTCCGATTAATGTGATAGATGTTTGAATAATAAGCATCTGTGCAAAGTTTTATCACGATAGCTCAAAAACTGAGGGACTAGTTTGCATACATACAGACAGACAGACAGACGGACATGGCTAGATCAATTTGTATTGTCATTCTAAGCATACTGGCAGTAACTTTTGGGGGTCTGTCTCCGACGCTTCCTTCTATGAGTTACAAACTTCAGCACAAACTGAATATACTATTTTCTTCGAAAAGAGTATAAAAACCAAAAGGAAAGAAAACTCTACGGGCTAAATGTGAATGAGAAAATTCAGGCAAAACTCCAACGAGTACTCGCTCGGCTCGGTTTGCCAACCAGCAGCAAGAGCAACTGGCGGCAGAGTTTGATATGAGGGTCTATGGATCCATTTATAGGGGCTGCTCACATAAGTAATTGCTCTATTTTACTTCTAATATTTATTTAAGTCAATTGATCAATGTGTATGCAAATGTATTTAACAACTTAAGCTAGTGCATTAGCTGACACAATCTTAATTGATCTTTATTTTATATACACGCTACATTTGAATAATATGTATGTTTATAAAAATGCTAAATTGTTTCAGTTGCATTTATAGAGCATATCAACTTCGGCCTGGCTCATAATGCACAGCAAGGTCTTGAAATAAATTTCATACACACACACACACACACACACACACACACACATGCAAGCACTCCGTCACAAGCTCATATACACTTACACATTTCGCCATTCACATATTCGTCAGCAGAAGCAACAAAAAAAAAAAACGTAGAAAAATGGGAAGGAAAAAAAATTTGCTCGCTTCGTTTTCTGCTTGAATTACAAATTGCAACATCAAAAGTTTGACGTTCTTCGTTCGGTTTGCTCCACCAGCACCACCAGCACCACCCCCACCCTCTACGCAGTCCACTGCTTGTCTTGGTCTCCTCTGCAGGCTCTCGACTTGGGTTGCTGTTGTTGTTAACAATGCTTTTCGGTTTGGCTCCTTGTTGCTCCTGTTGCCTGCTCCCAGTTGCCATTGCTGTTGCCATTGCTGTTGCTGTTGCTGTTGCCATTGCCGAAAGGAAAGCAATTTTCCAGCAATATGTTCTACGTATTAGAATTTTGTTTACACTCGAAATGGAAAACATGTTGTGCAATGCAACTTGTAGATGAGAGTGTGTGCGTGGGTGTGTGTGTGTGTGTGTTTGCGTGTGTTTTTAAGTGTGTGTCGCTCATTTGTTTACTTTGAAATCGAGTTGTCAAACTGCCTTCCCATATGAGTTTGGCATTTTCATATGCATGCATTTTCATGCCATAAATGCTCCAAAAACTTTCCGGCTCCACAGTCAGTGCCCATTGCTTCGCCCCGCCCCGCCTCCTGCCGCCATGCCACGCCCCTTTCTAACAGTATGCCCCTTTGGTCATATGCTAATTACTTTCGACAGCAGCTGTTGTAATAATTCAGCCATAAACTGCTCAATGTATACACTAAAAATTATGCATAATTATTTCAAAGCATTTTCATTAATTAGCCTGCGATGTTTTTGTTGCTGTTGCTGTTTCTGTTGTTGTTGCTCTTCTTGTTCCTGTTGCTGTTGCAGCCCATCCTCGTTGTATGTGTGTGTGTGTGTGTGCTTAATGTAGGTCGCTAGGTGGCGCCACCGCACAGATTTCGACAATTTAACACCTTCATTATTAATTGAAGATGGACTTAAACCTTGTATAGCGCCCACAAATGAACTCCCGCACCCATTCTTTATCCACCATCGCCATTTTCAAGCACTTCAAGCTTTTATTATAGCGCACAATTTACGCCAAGTTAAACAGGGTACCAATTTTTACGCTTTGGTAAAACTTTGCGTTGAAAGCTTCGCCCACAACTTTTGGAATATTAATGATGATTTGCTGCCAAGAGAGAGAAAGAGAGACGCTCGGATTTCTATAGTTTTAGCCATATCAAAACTGGGTATATCAACTATCAGATGCGGCTTACAGTATGCTGAAATCAAAGTTTATTGATCTTCAAAAAATTGCAGTGAACTGATTGTATATTATCATTTTATATATAATAAAATCTTCCTGTCTCTTATAGATTAATTTTTACCATGCCTTGAAATCGTATTTAGGCCTCAAACATTTGACTAAAGTATATGAAAGGAAAGAGTATCTTGTGCTGTATCTCAAGTTGGCATTTTTTTGTTATGTTTTCCGTGTTGTGGTTATCGCTGCTGCTCCTGCTGCACATGGCAAAAACGAGTGATGAAAATTGTTAAGGACTTTTTACTTCATTTTGGCCCATGGCTTATTAATGCAGTTCGCCGCTTGGAGCTCGTGGCTGGAAGCTCGCCGATTGCCATTTGCCTTTTAGTCCTCCTCATATTAGGGTTCAACCGGGCATAAGATTGCTAGAGATTTATGCTGATATACTCTCGCCCACTTTACTTGTGTATGGCTAAATTCGAGAGTTCCTAATTGCCGTTAAGGGTCAGGCGGTGGCAGTTATTTGAATGGCCCTAATTGTGTGAGAGAGTAACAAAGAGCTTGTATAATTGATTGGGTGGCTCTTAAAATGATGGATGCTTCATTTGTTGCTCAGTTGTTCGTAAGCAGCTTGTCATTTGTTACCTCAAATGATGCAGTTCGTGCCCGGCCAGAGGAGTCCGAAATTATTGGCTTACTGACTGTTCTACATAGTTGCAGAGACCTGAATCGGGACTAAAGACTTCATTGTAGCAAAGACCTAAGGACTCCAGGCTGCGTTGAACCGAATAGTCTTACTAAATAGTTCATACTTTAATGGCGGTTCGAATACTGCATGTGTGCTCTTATTTTGAAAGATTAATCCATAGAAGGAAATCATTACCCAACCATACTTTTTTCAATCTATTCACACAAACATCAAACTCAAAATAGTTCAAAGGGTTTTTTTTTGTCTGTGATAGATGGTGTTGAAATCTGACAATTAGAAGGGACACTTAAGTAGTCAAGCTGCCATTCAAGTCAGTTGCCATTTGCCTGCATCCTGACGAAATTCCACTCTGCTCCTCCACGCACACACACACACACACACACATGTGACAATAGCTGACGTCTGGAGTGTTGTGTGTTACGTATTGTGTGTTGTGTGTTGTGTGCGGACGTCTGAGTAGAGTGTCTGCGATTGCTATTGAGTTTTGAGTTGACGGGGCATGTATTGGTGGCAACAGCAGCAACTGCAGCAGGCAGCAGCAGCAGCAGCAACAGCAAGAGCGAAATCAAATTTCCAACGCGCACTTTGCGAAATCAAATACTGCCACGAACGGATAGGGAAATGGACAGATGAGGCATGGCCCAAAAGTATGAAGTATTTGCCAAAATACGGCAAAATAGAGCAGAGAAAAACGAAACACAATGCAGCACAGCAAAAGAAGTCGGCAGCAAGAAATTCGCTCCTGAATAGATTTTCCGTGTATTGTAAAAAGAAAAAGAAGAAGAAGAAAAGCGAAGAAGCAGCTAGCAGAAATTTCGATTTCGGGGCGAGCCAAGTGCCGGATGATTGAAGTAAGCTGCCTGTCGCTCTCCGTTCCTCGATCCCAATCGCGTTGTCTCCCGTCCCCCTTCCCTCTCCCCTCGTACCCCCCGGGGTGTGGCGCTGTACTCGTAGCTGGCCAAAGGCAACTTACATGTTTGCTAACAAACAAATGCACACATCAGGAGCAGGAGTCGCGCCAGGAGACACACACACACACACACACACACCCATACGTACATACATTCAATATGAGCGCAAACAACGCTGGAAAGCAAAGCAAATAGAAAAATTTGCTGCAGCTCGAGAGGACGAAGGACAAACGTCGACGATGTTTGACATATTTGCTTTGACAGTTCCAAGTGCACATTTTAGCCACGTTGCTGCTGCTGCTTCTGCTGCTGCTTCTGCTTCTGCATCTTCTACTTCTACATCTACTTCTGCTCCTTCTTCAGCTCATGCATCCTTTTGCCATTTTGTGCGCCTTTTTCTGCATTGCAAATGCTTCTGTTTGTGCCACGTCCTCGCTCGCTGGCTTATAGGAAAATGGCAACTTATATGGCCAGAGGGTCTCCCGTCTGATGTCTGATGTCTGATTCCGGATGCCGTCTGATGTCTGATGTCTGATGTCGCCTGTTGTCAGTTGACTGCCTTCAGCATTTGCATCTAATAAATATTAATGCAAATTAATCCAATTAAAGTGGCGTCAAAATTGTAAAAGACCTTATGATATAAATGACTGTACCCCACACTCAAATATGTACACATATGGACGTCTGTGTGTGTGTGTGTGTGTGTGTGTGTGTGTGTGTGTGTAGATATTGCATGTAGTTGGTGGTTGCTCTGTGCTAATTTGGCAGATGTTGCAGGGTTGCTTTGTCCGCCCCCCAAGCAGCAACAACAAACAACAAATAAGACAGCCAGACACACAGCACACAACAAATACCCAAGGGATTGTCTTAATCAAATTTATGAAACGCTAATGAGCAAATTCGCTAAGGAATGAGATCTCCAAATGCAGTCCGGGCCGGTTAATCAATGCAGAGCGAGAGAGAGAGCGAGAGAGAAAGAGAGAGTGGAAGAGCCAAAGAGATTATAGCCATATAATACCCCAAACAGGAGCTTAGCATTACTGTAAATAGCGCCAAGTCGGGGCTGTAATATGTCAAAGTATCAAAAATAAGAGCCAAAGGCATTGGGGGGAAACAATTGGAAAGCACTGACATTGAGTTTGATTAGTTGCGGGTACACAAAATCATAATTAAAGAGAAAATGTACAAAATAGCAGCTGAGTAAATGGAAATAATAAATAAATGTAATTTTTAAAGCAACTTAGTTAAGGTTTTCTCTGCGTAAACAAACATTTTGAAAAGCAGAAATAGATAGCTTTAAAAAAATAAATATTTTTAACAAGGAAACACTAATTTTAGACGAAATAATAAAAGTTATATTACCAAGTTTAAAGCTTAACATAAATACTATTAAATTAAATTAAATCCCAAAAACAAACTACATACTATGTGCAAATTAGCGTTAATTCCCTATTTGATATATTAAACAACAGAATAATAACATTAGTAATAAGTACTTGAAGTTAGGTAATTGAAATGAAAAGACTTATTATTTAAAGTCATCATGAGAGAGCACGGAATGCAAATGCAAATAAGTTTTCAACTAAAACGTTATCCCCAAAGGCAGCCGTAGCTAGAAAAATACCATTAACAATAATACTTATCACGCTCCACACTCCAGCAGCACGTTTAGCTCCGACTCTGACAATGGGGTCCGGCAACGCTCGAATCGTCCTCGAGGCTGCTTTCTTCCTGCAGCAAATGACACAAACTTTGTGCGTTTTGCACTGTATTCGAATTTAACTCGTTAACAAACCATAAAGTAAAATTTATGTTAGCTACGTGTGAGCGGCACTGGGTACTGCCAGTACTCCCAGCCTGAAACCGTACCCAACATCGACCTGCAATCTGAGAGCTCAAACTGTTAGCTTGGCTTTTTTATTTAGAAGTTATCATTAAACTTGGCGATGTGCAGTTTGACTTTGAAGTTGTATCGTCTGCAGGCGAATGGAAATGCCAGTGAAATGGCGTTCGGAAAACTCGTATCCAATGCCATGAAAAACGAAAGGAAAAGCCAGACTCCGACTGACTGACTGGCTGACAGACATGCTTGCTGCTCCTTTTGGCTGCATTTGACGCTTCGACTACGTCATTGCACGTCTGCAGTAAGTGGGGTAAGTGGGGGTGGGGGGATGCAGAGAGGGGGGTACGGATGGATACAATACACGTTTGTCGCCATATGCATGACTATAACTGATATTTTACGTGCTCCAACTATACACACATGAATCCCCTGCCCCACTCTTTGTCTCTATGTGTGCGTGTGTGTGTGTGTAATGATTCGGTATATGTTTTATGTCCTTGGGTAGCATAAATTGAATTTCACAAAATTGTTGAAGCATAAGACCTGCTTCAAGTGAATTTTAGCCAACTCATTCTCGTATAAAATAATGCCCTTTTTGTCAGTCATTCTCTAGAGTTCCCAAACTCTCTAACTTGTGCGTCTTCTGGAGCTATTGAACAATTTACTCGGCCACAGCCAACACAGAAATAGCAACAAAATGTTGCCGACTCACACAACATGCAACAACAACAAGAGCTAAAAGCTAATTTACAAGGCGTTCTGTGTTTAGGCCATTGAGCTAACAAAAATTGGCGTCTAAGTCATGTGACCTCCTCGCAAACTTGGCCACTGTGCTGTCTGTTCCGTTCGCCACGTTTGGCGCATCCGCCATTTGCCACACACACACACACACACACATACACACACACACCACCCATCAGGCGACCGACCGCCATTTGCCGTGGCAATCGCCGCTTCCGCATCAATGCGTCAATTTGATACGCTTCGAGGCGACGGTTGCATACAAAGTGATATGGCGAAAACAGGATACACAGGACACACACACACACACACACACACACGCACACACGCTGATACAGCTTCGCCTGCCTCTCAGCCACGTTTGCTTACTACACACAAAAAATAAACTGTTTGTATTTTCTTTTATTTTATTTAATTTTTTGTTTTTTGTTTAGTCATTTTACAAGAATTGCTCTTTTCTTGGCAATTAACTAGCAAAAACAGCAACAGGAAAGACTACAGTATGTGCGTAAGAAGGGAGAGAGAGAGAGAGAAAGAGAGAGAGGGACAACTAGAGATAGACAGAGAGCAGTAATAGAATGATGGGAACTAGAGATTATCTTCCTGTTTGATTTTACAGCATTTCAAATAAACGCTGAACTTGAACTTATCTTGATGAAAATCTCACTTTAACTCTTTACGACTATTTGTAGTTATCACTTTTAATGAAAATATAGACTGTGCATAATTAAATTTAAAGCATATTTCATTGTAATTCAGCAGTTTTGGCCATGTGACCCACTTAATACAGTTGCCAACTGGCCAATCATCACACACTCATTACTCATACGCCTCGTTGTCCATGAAAATAAATACGCTTGCCTTCTATCGACTCAGCTAAATGTAGAAAATCATGGCGCTGATTTAATTTGCTCTGCAGCACTGCTGCCCAAATATAGTATAAGAAAGTACCAAGAGCAACAACTACTGCCGACCAGGCGGGACGACAGGACGACAGGACGACAGGACGAAGACGTTAACCAGCTCAATATGTATGGGCATGCCACGCCCACATCGCACGTCGCAACGTTTGCAAATTGTTGGCTGAACAAGGAAATGGAGGGCGGTGCGGTTTTAACGACGGGAAGTTGCTTCATCATGACGTCAACTACACTTCAAAGACGACGATGCGGGGAGGAAGGACAAGTAAGCAATTGGAGAGTCAAAAGAGGGTTGAGCTCCAAGGTCAAAGGCGTCGAGGGGCGGTTGGGCGGTCGGTCGGGCGGGCGGCCATATGAAGAGAAGTGCATCTAATTGACACTTGAGTGCTGCTGCTGCTGCTGCGGCAAGTGGCTCGAGAAGGTTGTGAATCCGTTGGAGCTGCCTTTGCCGGGTGTACTTGGCGCAGCCTCAAATTGTAATTGCCATTGGCCATTAAACGTTTCCGGGACTGAATGAGTCGGTGCAGAAGGGCGGGGCAGGCAGGGACGGGACACTTGCACACACACACTTCAACTTTTATGGGCCACAATTTACGTGCGTTGCCACTTGGCAACAAAACAACCAAATGGCCATAAACAGATGCCTGTCCCCCAACAGCCAGCTCCATAATTCATCAAATGACCAACGTTGTCAAAGGCAGATGGAGCTGGGAGCTGGGAGCAGGGGCACGGGGTTAGGGGTTGCGCTCCTTTCAAGCAGAAAAGGGGCAACAAATGAGGTGAATAATTTTATAAGCAAATGAGCAGATTACAAACCGAAAATGGCACAAGACATTGACCAGAATCTGACCCATCATATTCCCTGACAGCCTCCTTTACAGCCAACTATAAATTCGCCTTGAACCCAAAGAACAACGTTGTTCTTGTTGTTGTTGTTGTTGTTGTTGTTTGTCGTTGTTTGTGCTTGTCAAACCAATAAATGTAAAATTTTCTTTAAGTACATATCAAAAAGGATCATAAAATAGACCAATAAATATTGTATGCCGAGGCGGAGAGTGGAGTGGAGAGCACAAAGAGGGACTCCAAGACAAGCACTATGTAGGTGTATGTGTGTGTGTGTGTGTGTGTGTGTGTGTGTGTGTGTGTGCTTGTATTTGTGTTTATGCTTATGTGCGTTTGTCATTGGCATAAAAAGCAGTCATCAACCGCATTCAGTTTTATTGTGCAGTTTTCTACTTGATGCCTACTTGTGACTGCCCCTCCTCCGCTCCCCTACCCTCCAATCCCCTCTCCACTACCCAACTACTTCTATAGCATAATAGAAGAGACATAAAATAAATAAATATATGCAAATGTGTTCGTGTGCGCGGGTTTCACTGTGTGCGAGCAATTGTATTGTTTGCATTGAATGCTTCAAGGTGCACGCGCTTCACTTATTCCATAAACATATCTATGTTTGTGTGTGCGTGTGTGCGTGAGCTAGGACAACAATTGAAAATGCATATTAAGTAGGCATATCGACAATGGCAATACCATCGAGTCTATGAATTGTAAATTCCACACTGCCAACTTAGGTAGGCAGGCCTCAACTTTCACCCATAAAACGCAAGCAGTCAGGCAGATGATCTAACCCTTAAAAAATTAATTTATTATCAACGCTTTAAATCGTTTAGGGACTCTTTGCAGATAATTACCACTAGAAGGGTAAATATTGTACGTTTCTATTAGGAGTGTATGCTGCTGGGTTACTTATCAGCTCGTTTTTTTCTAGCACAATAGTCGCTTTGTGATGCAACCCTCGTAAATTGCTTAAACTAGCTTAACGAGTACTGCTCTCGTATACAAAATATCAAAAGAGAATCCTTTTAGAATCAAACAAAGTTTTCAAGTTGTAAACACTAAATATGAATGAGAGCATCTAGGAAATAACAGAGAAATTTCTTTACATCTTACGATATTTATAAAACCATATTACCATGACCATATTAAAATCTAAATTGTGATCAGAGCATATAAATTAGGTTAGTTTAAGAAAAGCAAGATAGATTTCATTAGCTTACATTTGGCTTGTATGCTGGAGGTAAGCTTTGGGGATTTTCAACGCTTCCCTCTATGCACGATACACTTTTGCACAAATTGAATAATTTATTTTCTTCGTCAAGAGTATTGACAATAGTTTTGGCATTAAAAGTGATTTATCGTACGCTAGAAATATAATAGAAATAGAAAATCACTTTAAACTGCCATAACTTTGCCAAAACTGAACCGATTTTAAAGCGTAAGGCCAATTTGTGTATGGTTGTTTCTCCTAGTTTATTCTACATTTAAGTTTTTCCCACAGTTCAAAATTAATGCCAAAAAACTCACAATTTTAGTTTGTAAAGTGGTTTTTGGTATCATAGAAATGCCCTTTGAAGACTTTAAACTCTCAGAACTTTGCCAAAACTGAACCGATTTTTAAGTATAAAGCCATTCTGTTTATGGTTTTTCCTCTAACTTTTTTCCCTAAAAAAGAGGATGTATGTACTCAGCGATATGCTTTTCTTCCAGCTACTGTTTCCCAATTTTCCATTGTAGAGCAGCAAACTGTTCTGTTCAATAGCTTGCAAACTGTAATATAGCTATGTTTAATGTTGCCTGTCAAATGGCAGTTAAACTGTTAGCCCGTTTGGATAACACGCGCCTTTACTTTATATATAAATATATATATATAAATATATTATCAGCCTTGTAGGCAGGCACAACTGCTTAACATTCATTTGGTCAAACCACCCCGCATGGCAATCTTGGCCAGCTTGGAGCAATCCGCTGCTCGTCGCCTTATCGCTTTGGCCATGCGACGCTTTTTAAGTAGCCGCCAATGCGTTAAATTGTGTTTTGTTATTATCAGAGAATGTCCTCCTACTTTGTTGTGGTTGTTGTTGTTGTTGCTCCATATGACACTTTTGTTTGGTTGGAAGGTGGGTCGCACATTAAAGGCGTTGAAAGCGTCGACACCTGCGGTCGATTGGGTAGAGCTGTTCAGCTCCTCGGGCTCGCAGGACCTTCAGGTTTTGCCATCTTTGTTAGGTGTGCGCCGCATTTTTGTAGCTTGCGTGCCAAAAGGTGTATGTGTGTGAGTGTGAGCCACTGTGTGTGTGTGTGCGTGTATTGTGCAATTTATTTTAATGCCGCACACGCTTCGGGCGTCGCTTTTAATGCCAAACGCGTCGAGCTAATTTTGTGGCATTTTTATGCCCCTCTGCGCTCCTCTGGTCGCCCCTTTCTGGAGCCACGCCCCTTTGTAGCTTCCGCGTTTCGCTGCGGTCCCAGCTGTGCGATCATTTATATTTTGGACGATATTGCGCGGTAATTAGATTATTAAATATGCTATAAAACATGTATGCATACCACTGTGCGCCTGTGCGTTTGTTGTTGTCATGCATTGTTGTTTTTTATTATACTAAAACATATGTAGCCACACACACACACACACACACACACACACACACACACACACACACACACGCACAACCACACACAGATATAAGTAGTACGCACATAAATATTGCATGCCTGTTACATTTAATGTCCTTTCGGACTATGCGCATTTTATGCGGCACATCCTTTGGTCAATTTCGTGCCAGCAAAAGCGTTTAAAAGCCATGAAAAGCTTCGCTTCAGCGTTGCATTAACCCAACAATTTACAAATTAAGCAAATCAAAGGCAAGCTCAAATGAGTGGTGCGCAGGATGGGCAGGATGGAGCGGGAAGGACCTTCTGTGAGGACTTCAGCAGCGAAGGTCGGAGTGCAACGGAGTTAGCGCTAAAAGCGTCGCAAATGAATAAGTAATAAGATGTTAGCGTTGTCCTTTTCCAGTTTGCATATACCCTGTGCATAATAAGTTTGTTAAGGTGTTATGGGCTTATCAGTTGGGAGTTGTGTACTATAATTATTAGTGTGTACTATACAAATTACTTAAGGATATTAGTAAATTTTTTGTGAGCGCAAGAAGGTATTACGTTTGACGCTTCATTTAAAAGCAATACACTAATATTTATTTATTTCCTTGATCTTCTAAATAGCTCTATCACAGGCGAAAGGAAACACAGAGAAGAGTCAAAGCTTTTGAACCAATGGCGTTTACCATTTACAGTTCACAGTTCACAGGGTAACTTGTAGTCGCATTGTGCTTAGATTCGTATACCACTCGGACATGTTTAACTGCATGCTGTCTGTCAAATGCTTTGATGTATATATCTCTGACTGAAATTCCGTTTGCTGTTTCGGTCCCTTTCTCTCTCTCTCTCTCTCGCTATCCCTCTCTGTCACGCTCTGTCCCTCTCTCAGTTGCTGTCTCTGACTGTTTGTCGACCATCGCGCCTTATAATATGGTTATATTCATAAAATATGAACTGCCTTTGCCCCTGCTGAATCCTGGTGACAACTGCCAGACAGGAGACAGTTTCCTTTGCCTGCCACACTAACTAACTAGTAGCTTTTGTGTAGCAGCAGCCGTATTTTGGGGAAGGGGGCATACAAAATGCTGGTTTGACTGCTGGCTGCCATTAGGGGTACTCCCGACCAACTGTTTGCCGCCGAACGTCGCTTTTGGTGGCCACATAAGTGTTTGTGTGTGCGGCAAATTATATTTGTACATTAAGTTTTCGCAGCGGCAACAGCGACAGCCAAAGGCGGTCACAGCGTGCAACGGCAGTTGACTTTGTTCCTTTTGCTCCTTGCCTCCTTTCAGCATCCTTGGCATCCTCGTTCGCTCGTTCGTTCGCGACTGCTGCGTACGCCACAAAAATTCCTAAGAGCTCATTAATTATTGAGATACTATAAACAAGCTGAAGCTGAAGCTGAAGCTCTTTCTCGCATTGAAGCAAACGAAGTCAAGCTCGTTTGTGGTTGCCTACAGCCCAGACACATTTGCTTTTGCCACATGCCGCAGAACACCCTGCCACTGCCCCTGCCCCTACCCCAGCCCCCGCCCCCGCCTCGACCAAGTGTCCTGCGGCCTCATACGCCCTTTCTTGCCCTCTCTTTATTACACCATCCCCTGCTGTATGCGAATGAAAGTGGACAATTTTTCGCTTTGTATAGCCGCAAAATTTGACATCCTACTTTGCTCATCATGTTGCAGTACTGCATTTAATAAGCACAACTATGCTAGCTTTAATGTAGTGCATGGAATTTCTAAGTTTCAATCATCTACGAAATATACTCAAAAGTCTTCAAAATATATACTTGAAGCACTTGAAGTTTGTATCAGTTCTCTGACAGCCTGGGCAACTGAACTGATTGCCCCATTTTGGGAAAGAGCATCAAAGCTTCGTTTATATCGAGAGCGTAGTTATCTTTTCTTGTTTTGCTTGCCTGCTGCTCTTCCCAGCCCATTGCAGCACTTGCTTTCATTTCATTCTGGTCGCTGCTTTTACTTCATTTTGCTCACTACCCACACACACACACACACACGGGATACACTTACACACACGCACAACACACGCGCCTCTTGCCTTATTCATAATTTATGCCACAAGCACATTGGGGCGCCCATCCGGAGCACCGGAAATGCCACCATATTCATGTACGTGTGTGTATGTGTGTGTGTGTGTGTGTGTGTGAGGAGGCATTCCTTTGGGCATCGAATGGAGCTGGGGCCCGAAATGAGAGCAAGAGGGGGCAGGGGCATGGGGCAGGGGGCAAGGGGGTACGACAACGCGTGACAATAAGAGGCCACGACTGACACTTGAACTGCGCTCTTATTGTCATTTATTGTTGTTGTTGTTGGCGGGGCACAAAAACCCAACCCCAATTTGCACGCTCTTTTCCATAAATGCAACCCGCTGCGCTTGGGTGTACGGGGCCCGAGCTGCTCCTTTTATGGGATTGCCAATGGGATCTGAAATGGGAATAGGTATGGCAAGTGGCAAGTGGCTAGTGGCAGGAGCGTATTCATTCTTAAATGTCTCGCCAAGGGTTCTAAATTGCACACACACACACACAGGTTGAGGGGAGCGACTGGCAAAGTGGGTGGAGGCGGTGCTCAAAGGGGAGGGTAGAGAGAGAGAGAGAGAGAGAGAGAGAGTTTGATAAGCATAAGCTATAATATTTGACCCGAGCTGTGCAATTAACGTCACATGTAGTAGTATAGACAGCACACACAAATTAGAGTAGCTCCATAAAGTGACCAGTGTATAATTGTTGTTGGGTGGGTTCAGCGGGTTCAGTTTGGGGCGCAGTGTGGGACAGCCCCGAAAACTTGTGTAACAAATTGCACTTTCAGCGCTTTTGGATTACCAACTTACCAAATATATTCATAGCTTTCTGTTGTCTGAAATAGTTGGCACACAAATTGGGAAAGAGGACAAGTAAAGAATGCAGCTATAATACTTCTGAAGTATAGTATAGAGAACAGCATATCTCAATTGTATTTCATATAATTCTCAACTGGCTTAGGCGCAAACTTGGGTCAAGTCTCTGTGTTGTTATCGAAGATCGCTGACTAGGAATGCACGGCTGCTTGAGTTCTGTAAACCCAATACTTGTAACCTTTCACGCCATCACCTGCAGTCCAAATCAAGTTGTACACATAGCTCACTTTTCATTTGCCCGATTTCAGCAATTTTTTCCTCTCGGGTTTCTCCTTTCTTTTTTAAAGTGTTGGCTTTTGGGTCTGCTTTGTGCCATAGAAATCGCCAATCGATTTCATTTCTTTTCTGCTTTCATTGCCGGCCTTTGAACCCTCCATTTCCATTCACTTAGCCTGCCCTTTTGTCCTCCTCAGCTGCCCAGTTCGCTTTCATGATTTCGCTTCTCCCACCCCCCTGCTTCCTCTGTGTAATTTCGCTTCAAACACTTTTGGGCATGTGATTTGCTCGGCTCACGACCAGCAGTATTTTCGAGATTTGTATGCCTGCCTGCCTGGCTGTCCGTCTGCCACCTCCAGAATCAGAATCAGAATCAGCATCAGAGCACAGCAGAGCTTGGCAACCCCCTCTTCAACTCCCACGCCCACTGCAATTTTGTAGGTCAATCGCAGAGTTTTTCTTTTGCTCTGTTTCCTCATACGCAGCAGTCGCGTCACTGGGGCGTCCCTTGTTTGGAAATGTGAATGTGACAGTGGGCGTGCCAGCTGCCACGCCTACCACAGTTGTGTCCTGCCAACTGCAGTGCGCACATGACTCTACCCTGTCCCTGTCGCTCTCCCTGCCTCCTGTACTCCAAACTCCCAGCTGCATGCAAGCGTCTCCAACAATAAATTCGCATGCGCTTCCACGCAAAACTAAAAATTTGTGCTTGGACAGGCTGTGGTGGGCAGATAGGTGTGAAGGGGCAGGACGGTGGCCCTGGGTT
Source organism: Drosophila flavopinicola (assembly GCA_035042425.1). Lineage (NCBI taxonomy): Eukaryota > Metazoa > Arthropoda > Insecta > Diptera > Drosophilidae > Drosophila > Drosophila flavopinicola. The sequence continues at coordinate 4,831,428 of JAWNLL010000452.1, read as the reverse complement.
TCTGAATGCTGCTGTCCGAAATCGCTGTGGGCGCCGCTGCCACCGCATAGTGCATATTTGATTTTATCTGTTAACTCTTTTAGACACAAATCTAAACAACAACTACCAATGCGACCCGTTGTTGCTGCTGCTGTTGTTGTTGTTGTTGTTGTTGTTGGTGGTTTCTCTATCCCATGTTGTTTGTCGCCTGAACCTCAACTGCATTTGACAGCAAACTTCTCCCTTTCACCCCCACTCAAAGCCGTCCGTTCTGACGTCTGTGTTGATGCCAATGCAGCTGCCGAATGTCCAGCGCCAGCGCCAGAAACAGACTGAAAGTCCAGGCCTAGGCCTAGTTCTGTTTCTCGTCCTGGGCCTGGGCCTGCTCCTGACCAATATCCAGCGTTTTTGCCATAAATGCATTCATACACAGTCAGGGGGGACTCTCTGCTCGTATCTCGCTCCATTTATATCTACATGCCCATCACTTTACTCACAGCTACTGCTGTTCTGTTTGTTGTTGTTCTGTCCGCCTACCCAATTTGTTTTATGGCACACTCACTCACACACACACTTTGGTCTGGGTGCAGATGCATAGCGACTTTACCATGTGCTCTAACTTCTATTGAATTTTCTTAGTTGACTTATTAATTAACTTTTATGTTTTATGCATCGACTTTCAATTATTTCAAACAATTTTTCTTTAATTAATTTTAGATTTTTTTTATTTTTTCAAGTTGTGCTTTAGTTTATTTTATTCATTTTGGAAGGATATTTTACCTCTGTCAAATAAAGGCATTTGGAATTTTGTCTTTAGCCAGTTGCTCGTTTCTGTACAGAAAATATGTAGCATAAGATTATATTGGTTGAAATATTTGATTATACAAATGACTTCAAATTCAATTGCCTTTCATAGATCGTTCAAGAATAAAGCATATAATATACAAATGACTATTCTAAATATTGAATTCAAATGAAAATAGTCCTTCACTTAGCGTACAAATAGTTCGTTGTTGCTTCAACTGTGCTCTAGCTGTGGTTTTCTTTCTGTACTGATGCCACATCAAAATTTATAGTTTATTGTGCTATGTGCAATGTGCAATTCATATTTTGTCAAAGTTTTTTGGACGCTGCTGCGTTTGAAATTTGATTTGTTTGGCGGCCCGCATAAAATGTAGTTCATCAGGTTTTTTGAGCTGCGCAACCCGGAGCGGGCATTGTTTTCGATGTTCAATATGGCGGCGGGGCATTTACAAAATTAAAATTAAAAAGTATAGACTCGCCCCTTGGGGTCGCACACATATGTGAGTGCTCTTTTCAGGGACATGGGTTTAAGTGTACAACTTTATACTAACTAGTCGATGTAGTATTTGCATTGACATGGCTGCTGGCATTGGCATCCCTTTGCCATCCTTTGTTGCCATTTCAGTGCAAATATTTTAGACAAACAGCTAGCAAGTAGTAAAAGAAAATTCTCAATTGCGAAAGTCCGAGCAGCAAGTCAATGCAAAGCAAAGAAAAATATAAACAAAACAGCAAACACATGCAACAACAATAACAACACACACACACTCACACACACACACACACACATTTCAATGAGCTGGTTTGGCATTTATCTCTATCATGTTACAAATTGGTCAAGTGCGCCAAGATATTGGAACAACAAGAACAACAACAACGACGACTTTGACTTGGGCCACGTTTGGCTTGTCTTTGACCACATTGCCGAGTTGAGCAGAGCAGCCGAGAGCCGGGCAGACAGACGACAAACTTATCACCCCTGCCCCCTGCCCCCTGCTCCCTGCCCCCACCCCCAACCATCCACACAAATCATTCAAGTGTGCGTCCTGTGAGTGTCCTGTATATGTCTTGTTGCTGCGTGCTGTTGTGTGTGAGTGTGTGGGCAAAAGTTTTCCAAAGACAAATAAAACTGTTAAGTGAACTCTTCAGTTTTCTTGCTGGCTAACGGGTCGTACAACAGGCGGACAGTCGGACAGTCGGACAGACAGACAGTTGAGCTGCCTCTGTGCGAGAAAGGGGTTGTAAATATCGAAATTTGTAAATATGCATGAAATACGGGCATGTTTAGCATTGCAAACATTTCGTAAGCTTATAGCCCCCGCCCTCCTGTCATTTACCCACTAACTCAAAGCGCCACAGGCAATGTTAGAACACCACTCAGGTTAGTTCAACTTTGTCAGGTGGCAACTCCTTCAATATTAGCAATTATTCCCTAATTTTGTATTATAAATTTCGTATACATTACGTATACGTATTTTACCAACTAATATTTTTAATTTAAAAAAATGTCAAAACAAAAAGCTGGATAATGTTTTATTACATTAAATATTTTAATTTCCAAGAAAATAAAATTTACGTTTCAAATGCTTGTATATATTATAATAAATATTGTTACATGCAGAATAGAATACTATTTGTAAGTTTTATATACGTTTTAGAAACGTTTAAATACAATATTTTGCAAAATCGTTTTACTTTCACCCCAGTCAGGGTATAAACTATTCGTTATAAACCCTCTTCAATTTGTATATCTGTGCTGATTTCCCTACTTTAGGGGCTGCTGTTGCTTTGGCTTCTGAGCGAGCTGCTTCAGGTGCGGAAATAGACTCTCCCTTGACCTGTCTTCCGTTTCGTGCTCGCTTCTCTTCCGTTTGCTATGACAATGTCCGTATTGTAGTTGAGTCAATATATTATACATTGTCGTCTCTCTGTCTCACTGGACTGCGGATGGGGATGGGGATGGGACTGAAGCTAAAACTGAGACTAGGACTGGTAACTGGTGGCTCCTAAACAAGCGTTTAGAGCTTTGTTAGCAGTTTTTGAAGTGAACACAGAGAGAGGGGGACAGGGACAGAGTGAGAGGGATGGAGAGAGAGAAAGAGAGGCAAGAAGGGCAGCAAAAAAAGTGCACAAGTAGCACAAAATGTCAATGTAAATAAATATATTTTTGAAATGTAAATTTCTCGCTATCTCTTTGCTTCTATCTGTAACTTCCCATCCGCTCTCCCCCCTCTCTCTCTCTCTCTTGCCCTCTCTCACTGATGGCTGCATAAACGTATCTCGATATCTACATGGGAGGCTGCCACTGTTTCTGTCTGTTTGTGTTTTGCATGTGTTGTTACACACCAACCCCCCCCTCATCCAACAACAATAACAACCCACTCCTCGCCTACACGCAGTTACAGATAGCTACACATGTTCAGGTTGGCAAACACACATTGCGCATACGTAACGTTGTACCGTGGGAAATTGTTCTTGTTATTGTTGCTATTATTGCTGTTATTTGTTATTTGTTATTGTTGTTATTACTGTTCTTGTTGTTGATGTTGGCTTTTCACTGTTATTGCTGGGGCAACTGGGGAAAAGTCGTACGTTTTAGGCATTGTCATAAATTGCTCTCCCCTTTTTTGTTGTCTCCTTTAATGTCATAATTCAAATTGCCAAAATTGCTCTAAAGGGTTATTTGTGGACATGTTTGCATTTGACAATGGCATAATTCTTACAAACAGTCTAAGAAACAATTTGAAATACAGTATTTTTTAATTAGTAAGCAAAGGAATTCACATTCAAATATAAGTGGATTTGACTTATCCTGTTAAAGTTATTAAGTGTGTTAGTGACTATGCAGCATGATTAAATCTTAGATTGCAAGGAGCTGAAAGCAAGCTGAAGTTTTACATAGTGAGCAGGAGAATGTAGTTTTCCTATACATTTTACCTATAACTTCCTGTCTACCAGATTCCCTATCCATCTCTCTCATGCTTCTGCTCCCCATACATATACGTTTAATATCACATGCTATGTTCTGCATTTACTTTCATTCACATCTCAATAAAAATCTATGTTCACACATCAATTTCATCAAAATTATATAATTCTAATAATTCTTAATATTTGTCACATCCAAGAGAACACTGATACAAGTTTTTACCAACAGATTTGCATATGAATTTGGTTCATTGGGTAGTTTGCTTCGGTAATTACAATTAACACGCCTCAATTAGCCATGAAATACGATGTAAACAACCCAGTTGACTGGGACTGGGACTCAGACAAGCAGTTGGATCTGATGCATCGGCCCTTTAACTGGAAACTAACGCTGCTGCTGAGCGGCAGAAGGCGACACTCGCTGCAACGTAGGCGCCTCAGATTGTGGCACCTTCCAGCTGGTCTGCTGTTGCTGCTGCTGCTTTGGGCGCTGCACCAACAGCTGAGCTGTTGGGATGGCCTGGTCGCACCACTGGCCCCAATGGAAAATGGAATGCCGACAGACGCTAAGATCGGTCAGTACTCCAAGCTCTGGCTGCAGTTCGGTTACAATGCAATGCAAGCGGAGCGGATTCCACCGCGTCGTCAGCTGCCCGATGTGCGTGATGAGCGCTGCCTGGACTACAGCTATCCGAATTGGAAGCTCCACAATAATCCGGTGGCCATCGTAGTGATCTTTCGCAATGAGCAGCTGGCCATGCTGCTCCGCACGCTGCACAGTCTGCACGACAGAACGGATCCAGAGCTGTGGGATGAGCTGCTGCTGATCAATGACCACAGCGATGCGCACTTCTGGCAGCAGGATCTCTCGCGGCGCGCCTTCCAGGCGTACGTGCAGCGCTACATATACGCAACTCCCCGCATCTTTCACCTGGAGGAGCAGATGGGCTTGATACGAGCGCGTCGATTCGCTACCGCCGAGTCCATGAAGGACACGCTGGTCTTCGTGGACGCGCACGTCGAGTTCACTGAGGGTTGGCTGGAGCCGCTGCTCGGTGCCATCTTCGAGGATCGTCGCACGCTCGCTGTACCCCAGCTGGATCGCCTGGACGAGGATACGCTGGAGTATGTGCGTCTGGTGGAGCGACGTGGCCTCTTCGACTGGAGTTTGAGGCGGCGCGAGTTGCCGCTAATGTGGCAGCAACTGAAGCAGCTGCCACAGCCGTTTGTCACAGCTGTTCCACGCACTTCGGTGTTTGCCATCAATGCCGACTGGTTCAATAGAATCGCCCATCTCGACATGGAGCTGAATGCACCCGCTGCCGCCGCCCTGGAGCTGGGCTTCAAGGTGTGGCGCAGTGGCGGACGCATTCTGCAGGTGCCCTGCTCCCGTGTGGGTCATCTGCAGCCCAGCGATCTCAGCTACATGCAGCGCTACGGGAATCTCAGTCAAATGGCAGCACAGCATTTCAGTGTGAGCATATGATGTTTTTTAGATTGTCGCTCGCAAATTGGAACTGTCGGCAAGTAAAATCTAAATTTACCTCCTTTTTGTTTTGAAGATAATTTAACACTGATAAGCTACTGATACTATTTCACCTTTCTATCAAGAAGTAAGATTGATTTGCGAATCGAAACTCAATTGATAACCAAAAACGGTTCTAATTTCTACAGCGACTTCCCCAACTACTTCTTAATGAACAAATACTAATTAACTGATTAACTAATAGAACCTTAAACGCCTGACGGAACTCTGGCTCAGTGAGACCAAGTACACCTCCCTGGTCTATGCTTATCAGCCGCAGATCCAGCAAGCGCCCATGGGCAACATAACCCGCCTGCAGCAGCTAATGAAGCGAGCCGCATTCAAGTCCTTCGATTGGTATTTGCAGCATGTGGCAACTGATTTGCTGCAGCATTTCCCATTGCGCCCTCGCATAGACCATGCCCACGGCTCAGTGCGACCCGCCCAACTGCCCAGCTACTGCCTGACGGGCGATTTGAGCACTCATCGCATTACCCTGGAGTCCTGTAATCCACAGGCCACCGCTCAAAACTGGACCCTCAGCTATATGAATGATCTGCGAATGGGGGACAGTGTTTGTGCTGAGGTGCAGCGCACACAATCTGTGGCATTGAATGCGTGCCACACTTTTGGGGGACGGCAGAGCTGGCACTTTGATAAGGAGTATAACAGTCTGGTCAGCAATAAGCACTGCCTGGAGTTCAGTGTGCGCATGAATATCCTTGCTAGACCGTGTAACTTTAGGAATGTCCACCAAATGTGGATCTTTGAGAATACGAATGTTGAGTCAATAAGGGCAAATGACTTTTGAGTAGTTTGGTATACTGAATGCGAATTTAATTATTCTGAATACTTTTTTGTTTAAATGGAATAATGATTAAATAAATCAATTCATATACATAAATTGTTATTCCACTAAAGCTGAACAATATTTTATAAATCTTATACAACACTAGACATTGGTGCTGCCATATGTGCAATCTGCAGTCTTAGAGTCATTCATTAAGTATTCACAGTTTGACAAGCACTACACATACTAAGGTGTATAACTCTGCTTTAGATGTGACTAGAATCACAGTGCACGTTAGCCAAGACACCAACCATGGGCAAAGACCGCTGATCGCATGGCAACTAAAAGTATGCAACATATTTAGTTCTGCCCTTTACGATATGCAGAATATTTCATAATGTGCAGCGCCATCTAATAAAATTAAAAAATTAATTGATAAAAAGCATTTTAAACATTTATAATCAAAAAGGTACTCAGATATGTATTGATATTGCGAGTTTCACTAATGTTGTTTAATAGATATTGCTTGTGGCTGTTGTTTGTAAAGGTGAAAATGCAGCAGCTGAAATCATTGCATGATGCAGCATTTTGTAGGCTGGGCACCTGATCAGGCAGCAGAAGGCAGCAGGGAATAGGGACGGGAGCAGGGATCTCAGCGGCTACCGTTTTGTACAAGTATTTTAGTTATCGGCTCGTTGGCAGCTGGCTGCCTTCGCCTCGGCTTGTTAACGAGCGACACACGCAGCAAAAATCATCAACTGTTTTGAAATTGATGCTATCAGAGTGAAATGATAATTATCAAAAGACAAATGGTACGCCTGGTAAGCCTGTTGTGCTGTGCTGTGCTGTGCTGTGTTGTGCTGTGTTTTTCTCCATCTCCATCTCCATCTCGGCCTGGTCGTGCGGCGCTTCTTCATCGGCATCGAATCCGTTTAGAAATGCAACACTCAGCGGCAGCAGCAGCAGCAGCAGCAGCCACAGCAGCGGTCCGGGTGTCCACAGCTGAGGCAGATAGCAGCCACAGATATGAGTCGGACTCTGAGTGTACTCATACACATACTCATATACTCATACTCATACGCATACGAATAAGAGTGTACCCGCAGCACGCTTGCTTGCAGGAATCCATCAACATGTGTACATATTTCAAATCCAATTTATGTACTTGCATAGCCGTAACGCAATTACTTCGCAGTTAACGCCCAGCCAGAGCCACAACTGCAGGCACAGCTACAGCCACAGCCACAGCCACAACCACAGAAGAGATGCGTTGCAAATCTCCACGCGGCGGAGTCCAAGTCGGTCCAAGTCGGTCCAAGTCGCAGTCGCTGCCGCCGAGTGGCAACTGCCGCCGGTTTGTGTTACCAACTCGTTGGCTTGTAACCGATCCTGCGCCTATAAATTGCAACCAATACACGCGGCCCAAACCCGCGGCTGCTTGTTATACACTCTCGAATTTGCGAAAAGACTCAAGAGCATGTGCACTATTATATGCAATATGAGGCGTCCTTACGATTGCCCATTAAAGTTTCATGATTCAATTTAAGGATCTTTAATATGTGCTCATTAGGTGCTCAAGCAACTTTAAATTTCACTTTAAGTACAGCTAATTTGTATGAAAAGAGTCGAAACTTTTAATAATATAAACAGTCGTTGGTCAAGTTTAATACAACTATGTTATCCAAACACAATTGCTTGTTTTTTAAGTGCAACAACTGTTTCCTTTTATCATGATTTGCAATGCATTTCCATTTAGAAGAGGCAGCATTTTCTAGTTTTTATGCACTGTCAAAAATCCAATTTAATTTATTTATTTATATTTCGTGCAGCAGCAATGTGAAACATAAAGTTGAAATTGCTTTGAAGCTACGAGGAAATAACTAAATTAATATTTCATTTCTATACGTAAATTTATAACTTATAGCCAACTGTATACAACTGTTTCTCGGACAAGGAATTGAGCATGTGTTGACAATATTAGTTTGTAGTGCTACAAATAACTCTAATTTCTTGAAGCCATTAAATTTCACTTCTTTATTTCTATGAATTAATAATTTTGCTGAGATGTTTCTTTTAAACATGAAATATTTTGCTACCACAAGAAATTGTGAATTGTCATTTGACAGCTTTAAACCCAGTGAGTTCTATAAAAACCATTTGCCAAATGTGACAAGACACTTTTCTGGTAACATACTGATATTTAATGTCAATTTGTAGGTTACTTTTCTAATGTTCAATGAACGATGGTTTTCTTTATCCATACTTTGTTACGTGGTTATTTGATTTGCTGCCGCAAGAGCATTATCAATTCGTTGTGAAAAGTGCCGTGGGCATCCTCTCATGGCTGTTGCATGTTGTTTGCCTGCATTCGCGTTCTCTCTCGCTTGCATTTGGCTTGCATGATGACCATCATGCCAAGAAGTTAACAAGTTTGCGCCGTCGCCGCCAATGGGAGAAAGGCCGTCGTTGTCCACGACGATGATGATGACGAGGCCTGTGAGGCTCTGAGGCTGTGCGGCTTTGAGGCTCTGCGTTGACGATGACCGCTTAAAAAGAGCTGTGTAAATTTTAATGGCTGCAGTTGCATCCGCAGCAGCAGCAGCAGCAGCAGCAGAAGTAGCATCCACACACATGCTGCCCCATTGCAAGTCAAGCAGGCAGCTTTCAACAGGTAGGAATAACCAAGCCCAGACTCAGAGGGTCGTTATATATATGTGTGTATATACGTTCATATATATGTTCCAGGCCAGTTAGTTTGGCAGAGTGCGTAGGGCGCCTTCAGCTGGCTTCGCTGCCACTGCCACTGCCACTGCTGCCTCTGCCTCTGCTGGCGTCGCTGCGTAATTGTAGGCCACTGTTTTAGCTTGTTGTCGATAATTAGCGCTTGTTACCCCGCGCACCGCTGGCCGCGTGTTGGCTGCCTGCCTGCCTCACTGCCAGCCTGCCTGGTTATTATTTATTATGAGCTTGTTGTTTTTCATCATAGCTCATTGCCCATGCCCATGCAAGCAAGGGAAACATCGCGGCGCACCCTTCTCTGCGCCCTCCTCTCCCGCGACAGACGCATTTTCCGTAATTATTTCGATAGTTGTCCGGGGTTGTTGAGCGCGCGCCTGCGCAGAGAGTGCTCAACTGGATGGTTTGCTGGAGGTAAAGGGGCAAGAGGGGCGACTGAGCATAAACGTTGCTCTTTAGCCAAGACACACACCCCCAGAAGATCAACATTCACTTGTTGCTGCTCCTGCTGCACGAAGCGTAATATAATATAAATATATAAACAGGCAGCAGTTAGTTTTCAATTTTTTTTCTCTTCACTTTAATTTTTTTGTTTCCACTCGCAGCAAATGCTTGGTTGGGGCCCAACTCAATGTGGCTGTTTGCCCCGCAGTTGTTTGGCCATTGCAGGCCGTTAAGGATGCCGGAGTCAGAGCAGTCCGAGAATGTGAGAATGCTGCCTGGCAGCAGCAGCAGCAGCGCCGTGCTCATGGCACAAGGGATATATTATAGTAATTACAAAATTAAGGCGAAGATCTCTTCGTGGTGTAAAACCTATCAGCAGCATCGCTTGACTATGTGGCAAAATCTGATTGTGGCGATAAGATGCCAGAATCAACTACCAACAAGATTGCGAGCTGGTGTGTGTGTGTGTGTGTGTGTGTGCTGGAAATCTCGTAGGCGAAATCTCTATAGAACACGCAGCGAACGTAATGAATGAGTTCGGCTTTAACTAGAAAATTTAATATAATTTTGTATCGACGAAAATGGTGTTGTGTAATTGGAAATTGTGCTCTAACCAAGCACAGGTCTATTTAAAAATAAATGGTCAAATATAAGAAATTTACAATTGCAAAACTGTAACAACTGTCTAAATTTTATATATAAATCCCCGACGGGATCAATTTTAAATAAAGAATGTTAGTCAAAAAATATAAAACTATCGATTATGCTTTTCACATTCCATTTAAGAAGCAAATAATAGTTAAAATAATATTTATATCCCTTTTATAAGTAGTGTATCAACTGCCATTTTTAACTCCTTATTAGAATAATCTCACGCAACAAGACAGACTGATTGGTGTTTTATATAAATGATCTATTTAATATCTACTTATCAAAACTTGCTCAACAAATCATTTTCAATTTAATGTCTTGTTTAGCTAGGTCAACAAATATTGTACAAAGAGAAAAAAACGAGATGGAAAAAACGGCTGGCTGAGAATCAGAACAGCTTGAACAGTTGAGGGCAACCGCAATCCGGTGGCTGCTTATCCTTCAAGGCTGTTAAAACAATTTACACCAGCCGAGTCAAAGTCAGTTAGGATGAGGGACAGATGAGGCAGGGACAGCGAAACAGCCAACAGCCAACAGGCAACAGGCAACAATCGAATCTCGCATAACTTTGCGTTCTGGCTTCGTTGATCGTTAAGAGCATTTTGTGGTGCCCTTTTGCGAGCCTCTGTGCCTCACCTCCTGTCTGTTTGTCCGTCCGTCTGTCAGTCCGTCTATTCGTCTGTGTGTCCGTATGCAAGCAACAGCAGCAGCAACTTAATCGACATCGTTTTCACATTGTCAATTGTCTGCAGCACTCTGCATGTCCATGTCCTCCACAACCTTCACCCATCAACAGCAGCCAGCCAGCCAGCCAGCCAGCCAGCCAGCCAAACAAAAACCAAGTCAGATCATCCCAAAAAAAAAAAACAGGAGAGGAAGGAGTATAAAAAGCTTCAACTTGAACATCAGCAACAGGCAGCAGGCTTCTCAGCTTTAGTTTTAGTCTGGTCGCTGGGCTCTCTCAACTTCCTGTCAAAGTTCAACAAACCGCCCAGTCAAAGGCACTGAGCACTTGGTCAGTTGCACAACTCCCTGCCCGCCTGTAGCCCTCTAGCTTCGGTCCTGGTTAACCAAGCGCTATAATTGCAGATTGCAGTGGAAAAAGGCGAGCAGCAACAACAGACGCAGCAGCAGCAGCAGCAACATCAACAGCAGCAACCGTTGCTGCCTACGTTTCGTTAATATTTTTGCAAATTTTTTTAACCTCCACTTTGCAGCTTCTCGTTGTTGTTGATGTTGTTGTTGTTGTTGTTGTTGTTGTTGTTGTTGTTGTTGTTGCTGCTGCTGCTCCTGGCACACCAAAAACGTAGCCAACGATCAACAAAAATCTCAGCACAAGTCTCGCTCGCTCGCTCTCTCACACTCTGTCGCTCTCTCTCTCCCTCCTTCTCACTTATGTGCACGCAAAGCAGGCGGCAGCCAGCATAAATAAACCAGTTTAAATCCCCCCAAACCTGCCCCCACCAGCACTTGCCCTGCTGCTGCTCCTCATATGGCTGGGTGAACGGTGTCTTCTGGATTGTTGCTGTTACTGCTGTTACTGCTGCTGCTGCTGCTGCTGCCTTGTGATCGATTGCTGTTTGAGCATGCAAATGTGTAAAGACGCCTCCACCGCCGCAGTCGCATGTTGCAAGTCCGCAAACCGGCTAACTTGGCTAACTGGCACGGCCAGAAACGTGTCCGATTGCAGGCAGGCAGCTTTTTGGCAAGACAAAATGCAAAATATATTTGTTAGTTTGTGTTTTGAAATATGTTGCTGACGATCGCCTGGCATTGATTTTTCAGCCAGGCGGCAACGCCTGACACACGCCCGCCCTAACCAACCCCCTTCCAAACTCCCCCGCCCCCCTAACACACCGCCCCTGGAAGGCTTGGTGTTGCTTGGTCGTGAGATGCTTGCTGCTGATTTTTGATGAATTTATTAAGATTTTTTCATGGCTTTTGTGTTTTTTGCGCTTACAGCAAGAAAAAGGCGCAACAAAAAAACAACAAATTTCAAAAATGCTCTAAGAAAAACTCTAATGAGTTTCGGGAAGCGAAAAGTCAAACGTATTTTCCAGAGTCAATACCTTGGCGTAGCAGAGAGCTAGCTATCAACGCCTTTACGCTTCAGCTATGATTAGTGTCATTGGTTTGGGTCAACCACAGTTTGGGATTGATATATTGGCCGTACGGCTAGATTGACCGCGAGCACAGACCACACAATTTGGTTGTCTACCTGCCCAAGGATACATCCAAATTTCCAAGCAATTGGCCGTGTCCAACAAAAGGCACCCAGTTAGGCGGTCCTGCCTAGGAAAGGGTCCTGCAGTGCGTTTCGTCTCACAGCACGCCAGCTGTTGTCCTTTTTTTCCTTGCTGCCTTTGGGCCCCGTCTTAAAGGTTTGTTTAGCCAGCAGAGCAAAGCAATTGTGCTCCGTTTGATTCTACCTATGCCTCACTGTACCTATCTGTCCATATCTACCTTTTTTCTTATACCATTGACAGCTGCTTCTTTGTGCCCTCTATCTGCGTCCTTTCGGGCATATTCGTTGCGCCTGGCGGGCAGTTTTCTTGCCTTTCCGCCTTAGCCTGATCCCTTTTGTTACGCAAAACATTTGTTTACCCAAAACACTGGTGGAAAATTGGAAAATTGGAAAATTGTGCGCACAATTGCTGGCTTAGCGTTTTCCTTAGCCCAAATGTTTTTATACATTTGTGATTTATTTTGATCGATCGTTTGTCGTAGTTTTCTTTTTGGCTTAAGAACTCTCTCTCTCACTCGCACACTTTCCCATACCTTCTCTTGTTTATTTATAGTCTTAATTTTGGTCGCTTTCCATTCAATGAAAATACCCCACAAATAGTTCCTGAAAATTGCACATGTCCACACAACATTTGTGTGAACATTTGACAAGGAGTTGCTCTGCGTTCTCAGGACTTGCCAGGTGGGCTGACAGGATTCCACTACTGTGGCCACTTGGCAGAGCTCCCAACACTGAGTTGAAGCATCTGCCTATTGTCAACCATTCACAGCACGATCGAGTGTACTAATTGTACAATGAGTGATGCAGGGAGTACCTGATATCTATGCAAGCAAAATTCAATTTGAGGAAATGTAAGTAATACTGATTGACAGTTGCCCAACGATGAGAGAAAGCCAAAGTTCACTGCCAACAATTGTCAATATAGAAGTAAACAAAATAGTACATTACAAATCCCTCAAAACAAACAGAGAGAAACAGAGAAAACTGTCGCAACAAAACTAAACAATAACAACTTAAATTATCATACCTTATGTATATTATATAGTTGCCAATTGGTGTCCACAATGAAACGCATACACGTAGATAGCTTCGCACCCAAGTACCAGAGTGGCAAGTGGTCCTGGGACGAGAAGGCCGATGGCTTGCACTTTCAGCAGCATTTCGATTTGGAGCATGCCAGTGAGCGGTATGTTGATACGAATGGGTTCAAGTTCCTGCGCACCATCAATCAGGACGAGGAGGTGATCTTCCGCCAGATGTTTGTGCGTCCCGCTACGACGTACGACTCGGACACGGTGGTGATCAATGATGTGCGCGATCTGGTGCTCTTTCTAATGCCCAAGGAGTTCCTGTCGATTAAGTTTCTGACGCTCATGCATCGACCGGCGGTGCACCGACTGATCCACGCTCTAATCATCTACTTTGAGTACTTTCTGCGCATGGTGGAGTTCGTGCTGATCCGGCGCGATGAGCTGGCCGGCAAGATGGCCCAGATTCAGAGTGAGCAGACGAACGAGATGAAGCGAATCTGGTCCTCCTACTTGCACCAGTATCGCATGCTGGTCGCTAGAAACTATAGCATAATAATATCGGGCGAGGGGGACTTAAAGAAGTTCTACCACACCAAGGAGATCGTCAACATATCGTACAAGATGAAGGATCTGGCTTTTCACGAGCAGTTCCTGGCGGTGCTCACTCAGATCGTGTGGATCACAATGCACAGGCGCGCCTATTATGTGATCGAAATGGAAATGAATCGACTCTTTCGATCCGAGCACTTCCTGATGAATCGCACACAGTATCTGAAGTTCACACAAGTGGAACGTTGCTTGCTCTATGGACGCAACAACAAGATATTCAACTATCGCACCCAATCCTCGCCGATGATCCAGGAGCTCCAGCATGTGGATGATGAGGATATGCCGCTCCTGTGGATTGGCGAGCGCAAGTACAATGGCTCCGATGCTCGCATAGCCGAAGTGGAGTTGGAGTACATTGTGCCGGGACCGCAGTTGCACATGATAGATGTGACGCATGGGGTTCTGGGCCATCCGAAGGCCTTGTACAACACCATCCTAGCACTGGACTGGCCCTCAGTGCGATTTGCCAACTTCTCGATGGTGCATGACCCCTACTACCTGCTGCGACAGCCGAATCTACGCATTCCCAACATCGATGAGATGCACGTGCGCAAGATGTCCAAGAGCTACGAGCACTTCTACAAGATCTTTCGCATCTACGAGAGTTGCAGCCGCAATACGCTGAACAATTGGAAGAACCGTGAAAAGCTGCTCGACTACTATCGCAGTGGTGGAGGCCTGCAGGATCTGTTCATGCGCTGCGAGCAGCAGCTGACCACCGAAGAGACTAGACCCAATGTGTCCGAGATCGTTGCCGAATATTCGCATGTCATGTCCCGGCTGAGGAAGAAGAAGCTCTCGATTGAGGCGGCTATGGATGCGGCTGCGATGGGAGAACTGCGGCCATCCATCCTTCAGTATAAGAAGGAGGGTGATGAATATTTCTTCAAGGAGTAGATGCAGTTGGATGGGAAATAGATTAGGCTAGTGGGGATACAGACACATGATTTGGTATTACCTTACTCTTTTATACTGATTCAGTTCTAGCACTGACTTTTGATATGACATAGTTCCACTTATACAAACAATAAATTAATTCTATCCACACACGAAATACTTTTGGTTGATGGTTTTATTTTCTTCAAATATATAAGCTCAACGATTCATAGAGAGATAACATCGGAATTTAGAGGGGTTAGACTGAACTACGTCCAACTTTCTATACATCAAAAGAATCCTTTATATCGCTTAAAGAAGAAACTTCTGTGCAGCTTTTTTCAACTCAGCCGTGATGTAGCAGAAAACTCCTTTGAAATAACTCATGCTGGATATGCTGTTGAGGGAGTTTTCAAGGACTTGCCCAACTCCTCATCAATGCGAATCCACAACTCATAAATAATAACGACTTAAGCTCTCAATCAATCAGCAGCTGGCTAAACCAATTGTATCCTGAAGGGGAAACTCAACTTCAAGCATCCAATAGCATTTAAATTATTGAACGGCAAATGCATTAGGCGCAAATCCATAACTGACAAATCATTTGCAAGCGGGTTAAGTAAGTCCAACACACAAATCTCTGGTCGATTGGGTCTCTCTGTCGCACTCTCTGTCTGCCTGTCTGTCTGTCTGTCTCTTTCTACATATATCAATTGGCCGTGCTGTTAAATAGCTTTGGGTGTGTATGGGAATCCAATAAAGCTGTCACATGTGCCCGCCACTAAGAAGAAGCCTTTTGTATACCTTCTGCTCTGTTGTTTGGGTGTGAAAATCAAAAAACTTACTTCGCATATGCAGCCGAGTCCTCCCCCTTAACCGCTATACCCCTCAGTACCGCACACAGCTCACAGATGGCAGTGCCGTTTGGGGGCAACTTTCGTGCAAATTGCCAAGTGCTTTTCGGGCTTTCGAGTTTTGTGTATGCAGAACTTAACAAATTTCCATAACATTCACACCACACAATGAAAGGCACACACAAGCCAAAGACCGCAAAGCAACAGCACAGCGAAGCCTGCGTCTTCGATCTCAGGCCTCTGAATCTCAGAGTCAGTCTCTCAGAGTCGAGACTTCGTTTGAGTCCCAGGTATCTGTCCAGTTGCAGACGTCGCTCTGTTTTATTTGCCACGTCATTTTTTTTCTCTCTCTCTCTTCTTGCTTTTGTTTTATACCCTTTAATCATCATTTAATCACGGGTATATAGTTGTACAAATGTATGGAGTATATTGCCATGATTATGTCTGTATTGCACTCATAAACTTTAATAGCCCACATTTATATCGCAGCAAATCAGGCGGACTTCAAACTTGGATATGTTTGTTGGCCTTACTGAATTTGCTGTGGCTCTTAAGTCTGCCATAAATGATTTATTATTACTTTAATTCCAGTTTTTCATTACTTATTTTTACCCGACTTTTGCTTAACAATTTAAAAAAAAGTGGCGAATATTCTCTTTAAGCACATACTCACATTTTTTGTTAAATAAAATAAATAATTAATGTTTATTTCCACAGAAAAGTACTAAAACTGGAGAAAATTAAACAAAAAATCATAAAATATAAATAAAATATTATTATAAGTTGATTAACGCAATGTAATAATAATAAATAATATTAAAATAAGAATTTATTTACCTATTCTTAAAACACCCTGTACACTGAATTTAGAAACACTTCTTTAAAAACATGATGGGTAAGTTTATAGCTCTAGGATGAAATATATATATATAAATATAAATATAATATGATAATGTTCTAAAGATAAGTTATTAGCAGGGTATGCTCCACGTCAAAGTTGTTACCATATGGGGGGCAGCTTTGGTATTTTGTTTTTGGCCTGCGGTTAGCAGACTGACTCTGACTGCCGACTGCCGACTGCAATGTCGTTTTGGCTCGGATTGTATAACTTTTTGATTTTTTAAGTAGACACCTAAATGTGAATAGCGCAACGAATCGTAGCAATGCGAACCACGTCCGCATCCACGTCCACATCCACGTCCACATCCACGTCCGAGTAGGGAGCGCGAGTCGCATCTGTCAGATATATATTTTTGTGGCTGCTTAGTGAGGTGTAGTTAGGATCGATGCCAGCAACAACAGTTGGTTGCTGCCTCTCTCGCTCTGCCTTGTTTTCACCTTAACCTACACGAAGTGATGGAAATGGCGATGCAACTGGCTGCGGCTGCCAATAATGCAATGGAGAGGCGTGATAATGCAGTTTAGTGAGTGCTGGCTAGCTGGCTGGGGCCCAGCTGAATCGCTCTTGGAGTGTCGTTAGCCCGCTGCCAAATTTACCTACAAGCCGGGGCCAACAACAAGGCCTTAGCCAAGGCAACAATCAGGCGAGCGTCTAACGGATTGCTTCGGATTGGGGATTTGGGATTGAGTGACTGGCTGGCTGCGGCGATGTTGACGTTGCTGTTGGGGCTTTTGGGCTCAATGTGCAATATGCAGCACTTGGCACGATATTTTTTGTTGGTTTTAAATCATTTAACTTGGGCTAGAAGACGATGACGACGATGATGATGATGACGATGATGGCGGCGCAAGACACTTAAAACGTGATCGAAAATTGATGTTGCTGGCAAAGCAAAGGCACCAGAAAGCTGCAACCACAGCAGCAGCGCAGCTTCTCTGGTTCTCTGTTGTGGCAGAGTGCGGGGGAAATAAGGTCACGTGCAAAATATTGTTCGTGGTGGCTGGTCGAGGAGGTTCTGGCCCAGGAGAGATGTTAATGATTTGCAGCGCGACTACTCAAAGACTGAAAGACTCGGACTTGGACTCGGACTCGGACTTGGACGTAGACGCAGACGCGGGCAGGCAGCAATTTTTGCATATTTTCTCTGGCTGCAGATAGTGGGTAATATGCTCGTTAATATGCCCAGGTTTGCCTTGATCTCTCGGTGGGTCGCCCTCGCCCTCGCCCGTCTCCCTCTCCGTCTCCCTGTCTCGCTCTCTGCATCTATGCGCAGTTCAAAAACCAGGAAGTGACTCAACAACAACGGGCAAAAACGGAGGTGAAAAATATGACTCGGTTATTTATTGTTGAAGTGTTGCAGTGCAACAAAAAGCGAAAAGCAAACGCAAGCGCTGGGCCTAAACTTCGTTTGGGGTATTTAGCCAAGTGATTTATTTTGCCTGGCACGCCAGGCGGTTAACCGCCTGACAAGGCGAACCAGGAGGAGCGCCTGAGCGCCTGAGCGGCTGAGCGGTACCGGAGCGGGCGGAGCGGGCGGACCCAGGTGGAGCAGCTGCGCCAGCACACTCAAGAATTCCACATACACATGCATGGACTACAATAAGCCATAATTATCCAAACGCAGATCCGACTGGTTCTGCTCGCATGCAGCGATCTACTCTATAGATCGCCACACTAACTGTTCATAACTCAACATCCACTCACACGATCTGTGTACAAACGTATAGAATTTCAACAATGCTTATTAATAACTGTGTTTAGCCGTATCTTGTAACGTTAGCTCGGCAAGTGTAGTTAACATTTTAATAGCTTGCTTGGTAATTACAATTTATATGTTAAGATCGGTGTTCATATCTCCCATTTCAACGGACTTGCGACCCTTATCGTGGCTTTGTTTCCATAGACGATGCCACAATTCGAAAATGTTTCAGACTTATTAAAGATGCCAAGCCATGATTCAAAACTGCCTCGGAATAGAGAATCGGATCAGTTTTGACAAAGTCATAAGAGTTTTTAATGTTTGATAAGCTTCTCTTGTATTTTGGGAGCCTTATCATGTCTTGAGTCTTAATAGAAAATCATAATCATAGAAATTCTCATGCAAGCATAATTATAAAGTGTAAAGTTTCTTCAATGATTGCCTTTGATTTCCATACCCCATATTCTGTCTACAAGCCACTCACAACAAGAAATGGCCGCAAATCAAATGTTGTCTACTTATAGTTTCCTTGAGAGACGAGACGCCCTTCTTTCCCGGACGGACAGAGGGACAGAGAGACGGACGCCTCCTTCCGCTTGCGTTGCATTCACTGTCACGTATCGCATGGACCCTGCTCAATCAATTGATTGGAGAGGTGCATCTAAGGTGCTTGGAAACGTCGCATCGATATCGTCATCGTCATTCCCAGTGCTGCTCCTTAAGTACCCCCTGCACCGCAACTGTTGCTCCAAATGCGGCCTGGGCGCTGTCCAGATCGATAAAATGCACCGCGATCAGCGCGGCACACATCAAATTAGTTATTAATTGAAGTGGAAAGTTCTCAGAATGTGTAGCACGGCGGGCGGTCAACGCGCATGCGTCCCAGTCCCATTCCCAGTCCAAGTCCGAGTCCGAGTCCAAGTCCAAATCCAAGTTGGAATTGGAAGCGGAATCAGAATCAGAGTTGGGTCCCTCTCATGACTGTTGGTAGCCTGTCTTGTTAGCCATTTTTTTGTTAACCTGTTTTGGCGGTGCGCATTTGAATTTTCATTTATTTATTATGTATAAGCGAGCCGCATTTCTAATTTGAGTCATGTGACCAAAAACAGTTTTGTCCTAGTTGTCGCCTCTTGCAGCCGCCGAGTTGAAGCCGCAACTGTGGCTCAAACAATTGGTGAATGCTTTTGGCCATAAATCTTTTATTTCTCTAGCTGGCCGCTGTTTGTTGTTGCTGCTGTTGTTGCTGTTGGCTGCATGTACACACATTTGTGCCATTACTATGACAACAAATTCATGAGAAAGTACAACGACGACGACGGCTGCAGCAGCAGCAGCAGCAGTAGCTGCCACAAGACAGACAACAGACTAGCAGAGGAGAAACGAGTGGGGGTAGAGGGGATTGGGGGGGATTGGGGGGTACCTGCATCATCTGTTTGTTTGCCTGTCATTAGAAAAAAAAGCGTTTGAGCAAGTCGAGAGTTTTTGAGTTGTGTGTCGAGAGTCGACACTAGACCGAAAGTCTGCGCTCACTTGTGCTTCTTTAGATTGGACTCGAAACTCAACTGAAGTGCACTTGTACGCCAAAACAAGCCACGTCACTTGGCCACTACACTCCATACGCCACACTCCACACACACACACACACACACCATATAGTACACACTACTCCCATACCATTTCCCAACTATTCCACTCCACTTCACTTCACAATCCACACACATCATCAGCGAATGGCCAGCACATCAAATTGTGGGCCGCTGCCAGCGCCAATCGCCAAGAAGCCACAACAACAACAACAACAACAACAGCAACAGTAACAACAACAGCTTTTGGCCAAGTCTTTGACTATGGCTTTCACTCGACATCTCGTTAAGTGTCTTGTAAATGGCATTGTTTTCGATTTTCATTCAAAAATGTGCGTTGCATTCACAGATACACTGCGCCAGAGTGAAAGAGAAAGACTGACAGAGAGGGAGAGAGAGAGAGAGAGAGAGAGAGAGAACAGTAACAATGGCCTGTCAAACGGAGGCAAAGAGTTACAATTCTCCCCCCACCTCACAGCAGGTAAGTTGTGCCCTAGACCGTCATCATATTTGTCATAAACTTCATAAATTGTCTGTATGTGTCGTTTGCTTGGACGATGCTGGCCAATCTGGAAAGTCGTCGAATCGCAATTCGAGCTCAGGTGGCATCAGGTGTCCCAAATAAGAAACTGAACTCATGATTGCCACATCAATAAGTCTCTGATTACATTATTGCATTAGCCGTTTGGATTTACATAATTATGTTTATATCTAGCTATCTATCTGCCTACTCAAACTCATGATATCAATAGATGCGATGCAGCTCAAATCGAAATCTAACTGAATTATCATAATTAGCATATTAAATTCATATCGAGCGAGTTTCTATATCAAATCTCATCAAACGCATCCAAAAGAAGGCCAAACGGCTTAGCTCTACTTAAGCAATGCTCAAAAACAAACACTTTCATAACTCCAATATGAATGAGAGAAGAGAGTCTAATATTTTCCGACAGAACTTACTCGACGGAGAAAGTATTTGAATCTAAACAAGCACTTTAGAGATTACAATTTAAAATCTGTGCGATCTTCAAAAGCCCACCATAAAACTGGACAAATTTTAAGTCACATTATTATCACCAATGTTTACCATATAATAAAATATAATTTCAAAAAGTTCTCATTAATTTCTAGCTCAAGCATTCAAATTTACGACTAGATCATCAGCTTGGTATCTTTACGATCTTCACACTGAAATATATATAAGTTTTTGATAAGATCCGCTTGAGAGGCGCAATCAATGAGCGCTTATCGTGATTTAATAACGATCTGGCAATGCCCTTAGCAACCTTACCCACCTTACCAGTGTAGGTAGTCAAGTGCAAGAGAGTAGTTAGTCTTTTATTTCAGCTGCCGTTTGATTGATCTTGACTGATCGCAGTGGAGCTACAGAAATTAAATCCACTTATCGCATTAGCAATTGTCAGCATCTCTGAATGTGGCAGTCACGGCAGCTACCTCGAACTGTGGATCATGACCGGAGGATCATCGGTAATTTGCTTTCTAAAGTGATCAGTTCGCCTCGGGCTTGGGATTGCGATTGGGACTGGGATTGGGATTGGGCCCCTCGCCTCGCCTCGGGCTTTTCATATGCCTTTTTGACATCGTTTTTGTGTCGTGGCATTCATCACAATTTCCTGCTGATCGACACTTAACATACAAACAAATCAAAATGAGAAGGAAAAAAAGACGGTGGCAGACTGAGCTGAGCGTTTTCCATTCGTTTCATTCGTTTGTTTGTCTTGTCATTCATTCAAGCATTTAATTGTCAGGCGACAAAATGCAAACAGATAAGTTCAAGAAGCAGTTCAAATAGTCACAAGAGCGCTCAGCATTTTTCCCGCTATTGATCTTGAAACATGCAGCATGCAGCATGCAGCAAGCAGCATGCAGCTTGCAACATGCAACATGAAAACATGACCGTGATTGCTGGTGGTGCTGTTGCTGTTGTTGCTTTTGCTGGCCTGAGGTTCGAGGTTCGAGGCCTGCTCTCAAAATGAGCTCGCATTCAAATTGCCGCATTGACTTGTCCATTGACTATTTGGTTTTTTGTTTTCTTCTCTTATTTTTTTCATACATTCAATTCAATTAAACAAATTTTGCGATCGGCTGATCGCTCGCCTGATCGCTAGAGTGCAGCAGCGCCAACTTTTCTATTTTGGCCCCAAAAGCTCCAAAGAAAAACGAAAGAAACAAAAACGAAATGTGCACAGAGAATTGTAGAAAAAGTAAACAACAAAGTGTTAAGACAAACGTGCAACGGTTTGGGGTCAGTACCATTCACTTTTGGCTCGTTTTAAACTGGAGTTAAGTGCTATTTGAGGTAAGAATTTCATTACGTTTACGTACGTGCGCCGTATTGGGCGGCACATACATATATTGACAGGGGGGGGTGTGTGCGAGTGTGTGTGCGAGTGTGTATCTTTGGGAGCTGGGAGCTGAACTAACTGCGCATGCATATTGCTTCGAAGACTGCGACGACACGTTTGCATTTTGAAAAGTCACGACCCACTTAGCCAACCATGAGTAACGGACAGCGGCCAAAACACACACACTCGCACACACTCGCAAACACACACACATGGCAGACGGGAGAGCCAAGTGTTTGTTTCTCTATAAACAAATCGACTCGCATCAAATTGAATCGCATCGCCTGCAATTGCATCGCACCGATTGCTATCGCAGTTAAAAGTCACAGTGCGAGTGCGAGTTCCACTTTCAGTGGGTGAGTCACAATTTGGGCATCTTTGGGCAGATGCCAATTGGAGATGCGTTGATTAATTGCCATACTGACATCTCTCGAGCCGCAACAACCTAAAAAGCCACTCAGCAAAAGGCAAAAGGCCCGGCCGGCAAAGTGAAATCCAAAACTGTGTTTTATGTTTGTTCGTTTTTCAACAAACATTTTTCTTCTTGTTTTCAGAGGCCCTATGCTCTTAACTTGGCTACCCTCACGCCACTTTGTGTATGTGTGTGTGTGTGTGTGTGTGTGTGTGTGAAAGTGAAGTTTATGGCCAGTCAACGAATGAAAAAAAGTTCACAAGCTTTTTGAGAAGAAGACGAAAGAAAAAAAAAGCGCTGAACTGCGCAACAATAGCTGATAAAACAAATACATTTGTCGCCTCTAAAAGAAATGTACATAAAGCAAGATTCGGTCGAAATGTAAAGATATTTGTTAAGATGCCTACGCTATATACAAAAGCCTCTCTTAGCGCTTAGCCAGCCAGAGGAGGACAGAGGGCAGAGGGCAGAGGAGGGTTTGGGGGGTGGGGGATGTGTAGAAGCTGTGATTTATTTGCTTGTCAGTGCAACAGCAACAACTAACAGCTAACGAATATGGCTGGTTAAACGATGCGGGAAATTCTTAAAAATTTGACGCTTAACCACAAACAACAACGAGAAGGCAAATGCTCGTGACCGTTAGACAAATAATATTAAACACCAGTATGGGCCGCCTTCGGGGCTCTGGGTCCAGTGGGTCCAGAGGGTACAGGGGGTACAGGGGCCGATTGCGATTGTCTATAGAGTCTTGGGGCTGTTGTTGTTTTCGGGGCAATACGAAATTAGAGAAATAGAGACATTGTCGCCGTTCCATCCACAACACACACACACACAAGAGAAGACACAACATCATCAACAGCTATTGAAAGCTTTGAGTTTCGACTTCATTTACATAAACAAAAGCCGCAAAGTTGATGACCAAACCAAGAGCAAGTCCAAGTCCCAGGGCCCCTGACTCTCAGCCTCTCAGCCTCGCAGACTCTGTTAACTGGCCTAAAACGCATTTTTTCTGTCGCTGCACGCACGCGCTCATAAATCAAAAGCCAACTTGTTTATAACTGAAAGCGATCAATTAAAACGTTAACGCAAAAAAAGGCAACAACAACAACTGAGCTGAGATGCGAACAGAGTCTGAGCGATGAGCGTTGATCGAAGCGATCGGAGAAGATCTCCGATGCTTGATCGTGCCGAAAACCCAAAGCCCAATTCGAAACTGGTCAAAGAGACGGGCCAACTCAACGGACTCCGAATCCGATTGCATTCCGCTGGCCTAATTCTCTGTAAAAGAAACATTTAAGCAACGCTTTGTATCAGAGAGAGGGGGTATAAACACTTGAGAAGAGTAAATTCCCGACATCTTAAGACTGTTAACTGCATTTTGGTGTTGGTAATGAATTGTGCTGCTGCTGCTGCTGATCATCATCGTCAGACCAGCAACAACAACAACAACATGAGCTAATCAATTGTTAAACTGAATGACTAAGCCAGCCCCATAAACAGCGAACGCAGAGATGATAAACTATATTGGCATTTAAAGTAGAAACTTCTAACGAACGATCTATGGGAGCCACTGTGCACTCGCACCCTACTGCGATCCTTGTTAACGATCGATGGATCTTGTCTAGCAGACAGTTTTGTACCTTGTACTTGTGTGATACTTGTGCTAAATGAATTGCAATCCAGTTTGAACAGTTTGATATGAGCGATTAGATCAGCAAACGTTGATATACGCAAAACTGCTACTAAAAAGACAGCTTTTAACATATTCGCTTTAGTTTTTATTAGCAATTAAGGATTTTAACGTCCACCATTGTCGCTCTAACTACCAAATTTGAATTTGATGGCACATTTAACGATTTTATATACAATTTAGATCAAATGTGCACATTAAAATTGGAAAGCCATTTCAATCATCGCTGTGGCAATTAATTATGATTTGATTTTTCAAAGCATGTTGTTGGCTTAAATATTAAAACTTAAATGAAATCATTCACATGTAGCATTCGACTGAAACACTTTAATAATCGAACACTTAATTGAATGAAATAGATATATTGAAAGTGTTGTAGTGTGATTATTTCTGCCACCCAAATAATGAACAGATAAGATTGCTTTGTTTTACTAACTGCTACAATTTGTGTGTGACAATAATTGATCAATTGATTAATTAATTGATTTAATATTATTGCTAGAACTTTAAGTAATAGTAGAGGCATCTGGTGCTGCGTTATGTTCAGCAAGATCTTTGGAAATAAGTATTTAGTTCACTTAGTAACCTTGCGGCTGGCTTATCACTCACATAACATTTCGCATCTGCACTGATCTTTGCACGATCAAACTGCAGTTGCTTGCATCAGACACAGCTTTCTCTTTACTACCTTACAGCAGAACCTTACGACAATGTTACCCTGTGCCCGATTCCGATATCGATCGCTATCTCCGGCTGCACAACACCCCAGAAAACAATGCAGCAGCCTTATCAGCTGGCCAGTCAGCCAGGTAAGGCCAAGGCTGGCAGGCAGGCAGGCATTTTGCCCGGCTTGACAACACCCCCTGCAAAATGCGGCCACGAAATATCGCAGGCACAATGTTGCAAGTCAAAACGCGTATCGGGATTATCAATAATGTGCAATGCTACAGCTCATAAAATCTCTCTGTGTGTGCGCAACGCGAGCCCACAAAGAATTACAAAATTGTACGCAGACAGCGGGCAGCGAGGAAAACGCGATTCTACACTACCCATTACCCGGTACCCGGTACCCAGTACGCAGTACCCGGTACCCGTCACCCGTACCCAGTGCCCAGTGCCCCCGTCGCACAATCGCATCTCTTTTTGCCTTGATCAGGTGCCGCCGACCGATACACGAACACTTAGCAAAGCAAAGCCCAAAGACGCTGCCGAGGCGAGACGAGCCGAGGAGAGCCGAGGTGGTTCGGGTTGTGGCGATCGCGATGCGTGCGGCGCGATAAGAAGCCGATGCAAACCATTAATTAGGAGCTGCAGATACCTGCAGATTTGTTGTAGTTGCTGTTGCTGTAGTTGCTGCTGTTGTTGTTGTTGTCCCGGCAACGTCTGGAAATTAAGGCTTTAATCGTGCATGAAAATACGTGAAACTTACGCGTCTTCTGACTCCGTCCGGACGCATCGTCATCAACAGCCGCCGCAGATGCAACGTGATCGCGATAAGATAAATCGCATACAAATTTGCGCCGAGTGCATCCGAAATTATGATGATTATTTATGCAGGGTATCAAATGCGCCATGCCAACGCCTGTGTCAACAGCCCAAACTCTGTCATTTATTTCAATGAAAACAATCAACAGTTCTCCTCCGCCTCCGCCTCCGACTCCGAATCCGACTCCGTCTCCTCTCATTAATCGACCGCCAATATGTCAATGTCATTGTCTTTCGCTCTTTGTCCATAACCTAACCCATTTTACAGTCACACAGATGTGCAAATTACCATACCTAACTGTAAATGCAATGGCGTTGACTAGGCGCGAAAATACCCTAACTATATATCTGCCATAAATGATTTATATACCTACCTATATAAAATATGCAAATACAATAGTTGAATGACAATCAATATTTTATTTAATTTAATCACAAGTAAAATTGATTATTATTCTATATATTTCGAATAGATTCACTATTTATTTAGTTTTTATCTAGCCACAACTATGACTAAATAAATACAAGCCTAGCTCAGTATTCATTCATTCGAAATATATTCACAGTGACCACATTTGAATATGCTTTTTTGCCTAGGGTATACAAATAGTTTCGCCTGCCTGGCGCATTTTAAAGTGCAATTGTCTGCTCTCCCTCCCCCCTGGGTTTTTGTGGCTCCCCTCTCCTATCACATCCCCCCGTATCACTCGCCCCTCTTTGGTTACCTAGTCGTCACTCTGTATCTGCATTGAAGCGCGAAAATTGCAAACCAATGTTGTTTTGACAATGTGCAATAATTTGTAGCCAATTTTATGTGTCTACCGGCGGTTCAGCTCGGCTTGTTTCGGGCAGGTCCCAACTCTCCGACTCTCCGACTTTCCGACTTGCCAACATCCCAACCCCCCCTGGGTAACGAGAGACCCGGGGCCGGCCACATGGACCGGCAATTTATGGCTGGTAAATTAGCAAGAAATGGAAATTAAGAAAAATGTTGCTTTTATTGCAAACAGTTGTAGTCGTCTTCCAATAAAGGCATATTTATTTATACACAGCCCCACCAAGCATACTACTACTATATATATTTGTATATGTGCCTATAGCACCACACTGGAATTGTTATTGTAGCTGTATCGCAGACGTTTATGACTTTCGATTCGTTGGAGGCTAATGAGGCAAGTGGTCGGTCGGTCGGTCGGTCGGTCGGGTGCTTGGGTGCTTGGGTGCTCGCTGGATCGCTGCAGCGATTGGATGGGATTGGATTGGATTGGGTGGCTGTAATTGACGAGCAGCCATGTAGCCGAAGCATGTGGCTCTTGGCCAGACTCGCTCTTTAAGCAATTGGCCAAGTTAGTTGGGCTCTGATATATGGTTAAAGTTCAGGTGGTCGGCTTAGAAGCTGAGCTGCGGCGCGGCCCTGGCACTTTGATTTGACTTTGAGCCCAAAACTTCAAGCTGAGCCAATTTCTTGATGTAGGTACGATGCAGGCCGCAAAACTCAAAGCAGGAGCGGTTCAGTCTGCCAACGGTAGCAGGCCACATGAGTGATAAAACAGTTATAGCCAAAAGAGTAGCATTAAAAGCCATACAAATTAGACAACACGTTAAGTATACGATTAAAAACTGTATCAATTCGCAGTGCGATAAATACAGCCCTGTTAGCTGGCAAAAGTTGGCGTATCTATAAGTAAAAAGGCCTCTCTTTTGACACTAAACTGACTTGTTAACCGTAATATTTACGTCGTGGAGACCAAATGACAGGCTACCCGCAGGCAGCCACAGGGCCAATCCCAACTGCCCTCAACCTCCAACCCCCCAAGGACCAGCCCCTAAGACAGACTTTAACTTTCGCTTGGCATTAGAAAAAAAATTCAATTGAAAGTTTTGCTTAGTGGGCGACTCTGTGGCATGGTTTCATCCATTACGGCGTAACAAATCCCACAAACGAAATTGATAAAAAAAAGAGAAGAAGATGAAGAAGGAAATACATACATCTAAGCCCGTAGAAAGTAAAAGCAAAAGAAAAGTTTTTAATATTTGACGTGTTTTTTCCACTTTTTACAAACTTTTTTTGCATTGAAATAGGTCGAACCGCTGGAGTGATTGCAGAAGGGGCAGGAGCAGAAGTTGGAGTTGGAGTTGGAGTTGGAGACGCAACCAAAATTGAAAAGGGTTTAACTTGCGCTTGAACTTTTTCTGCGCCTTTGTGCTGGTTAACCCATATACGAGTACGTGCCCACTGCACCACCATATGAGTAACGCAAAGATACAAAAACACACACAAAACACAGATACAGATACAAATACAGATGCAGAGATACAGAGCTTCAGATTGAGATTCCTGAGGCTCGTTGATTGGAGATCAAAGCCGCGTCGACGTTGGCGGCATTTCGCCTCCTAATGATTGATTGTAAAATTTGCTAATTTAAGCAATGGGAATTTATGTTGAATCGGGCTGGATCGAGCAAACGAGTGGTGGGATGGGGGACAGGGGGAGAGCCCATCAATTTTATTGCGCATTTAATTGATCATAAAAATTATTCATTCATTTCCACAAAGATTGCAAAATCAGCATTATCCGCTGCTATAGAAGTGGTAGTTAAAACTACACACAATATAAACGATGATAGTGCTGCGATATCTATAAAATATGCACGAGTGGCAGAGCAGAGCTTGGGAAAAAGTGGGCGGCTAAAAAGTGTTTAGGCCAAATTCCAATGAGGCAATCGTGGGTTGTCTATGAGTATTATGCCCGCCCGGCAGTTATTCAAAACGAGGGCACCTACAAGAGTTGCGAATATCTTAAGAAATGAAGTCAAATACTCAATAAGCTAAATGTTCATATGTCGCGAGTTGAGTATCAAACTCATACTTTTGATCAGAGAACAGTTTGCAGTTTCGGCTTATCAATTTATTCAAAGTGATTCCAGAAACTTTCCAACCTGCTCTCGTCTGCGCCCATTCGCATTGTTTATCTTGCAAATTGTTATGCATTATAGATATGGGAGTGACTGGTCCAGTGTAAGCAGAACGTAGACTGCGATATCCGTTGAGCCCACTCACTGAGATTAAGATACGTTTCAGATACGAGATTCCGGCGACATCGGACAACGGTCAGTGGTCTGCGATGAAATGGGTATCAGATGTCAATGCGGATGGTTTATGACTTATCAGCCATATACTTTATATAGCATACACTATACGGTTCCTGAAAAACTGCTGCCGTGCGAAATTCAGCTATAAAAATGCAAATTAAATGAGGTATACAAAAATGCTGTTTGTGTGTTTTTTTGTTCGATTATCAGTTTTGTTTCGATATACATATATATATATTTTTCGCTTTTTTGGCTATAAACTAGAAAACATAAAATTACAAATACAAATACAAATACAAATACAATATTTACAACGACAAGCACATTGCGTAAATCATAATCAAGAGTTATAGCTAGCAGATACATGTACATATCTAGATGTAATCAGTCGATTTATTATTCTTCTTTTTTCTCGTTAGTTTTATATAGTTCGTTAACACACATGACATTTTATAGAGTTAATATGGCTGTATACTGTATGTGTGACTGTGTGTGAGGGTGTTAATGTGTGTGTGTGTGTGTGTGTGTTTTGTTCGATATGAGTTCGGATTCGTGCTAATTAACTTATCGACTAACATAACTTATGAGGAGAAGAGTTTACAATTTAAATAATTATTGATAGGACAAATGTAGCGTCGAAATAACATAATATTAATAGTTGTTTTCATTTTTGTTTTTTGTTTTTTTGTTGTTGTCTTCTTTCGTACATAATTTAAGCTTAATTGAACAAAATATCACAATTATTAAACAAATAAACGTACAATTTAACATATAAGCAGGGCTCTCCGCTCGACTTCAAAGAGTTATTTACAATTTTACACTCTAAAACGAAACGAATTAAAACGAAACGAAGCAAATGTATACGGCTAACAGTTAACTAGTTTCTTGCTTTTGGAATGCATTTAGTTGGATGTATCTATCTTACTAGTTATCAGAAAGAGAGAGACAGAGAGAGAGAGAGAATGAGTGAGCGAGACAAAAAGACAAACAGGCGTAACAAACAACAACAAGGTAGATTTTAATCGCAGCCAACTAATCTGTAGCACTGTTCAGTTCAGTTCAGTTCTGTTCAGTTCTTTTCAGTTCTTTTCAGTTCTGTTCTCTTGCAATTCTATTCTGTTACACGTTCTATGTGTGTGTGTGTGTGTGTGTGTGTGTATCTGTGTGGGCTTTGCGAGGAGTCGCTGTAGCTGTGAAAGCGCATTTGGCAGCTTGATTTTGCTGAATGCCTTGGCCCAACTGCAATACAAGACACGAAACGAGAGTTTTTGGGCCAGCAACACACGTGCGAATTTCTAACAATGCAAAAGCCTGGGAAACAAATGTGCGAAAGCTGCAGCTAGCAAGGTCAATCTAAGAATAAATAGAAGAATGCAGTCGCCAATTTGTTTGTGATTTGTGCTTGGAATATGTGGCGCAGCCAACTTAACGCACAATGCTGCCGGCTCGTTAAGAAACTCAATACCCTCCTACTACTACTACTAGTCTGAAAACTGAAACTGCTCTGCTCACAACTTTACCCCTTCGAGTTGACCTTTCGCTAGTTGCTGTTTAGCCTGTTAGCTGACCTCCGTTTGAGCCAATTTCTGCGCGTATTTAGTTTTGCATGCTGCTGCTGCTGCTGCTGCTGCTTGATCTTTGGCAGCCTTAGCGCCCACACATTTGGTAACCTTAGCAACTTTGCGACTGCAATGCTTGCCAACAAATTTGGCACGTGTAGCTGGGGCCCAGAGAAGCTGTATTGTTGCAGCTGCCAAAACGACGCTGCCACAACATACGTATCCCGTAACTGTCTGTTGCCGGTCTAGCTCTCAGTCTCTTCCCTCTCTATCACTCTTCATCTCCCCCTCTCTCTCTCTCAATGCAGTGGCCCTGACGATGTCGCTCGCCTCACTTTTTGTTACAATTTCTTTTCAGTTTTCTTTTATTTTCGTTTTTCGCCTTTTCGCCTAGACATGAGCTCTCTGATGTTTTGCGTTGCCTATTTTTCTATGCCCCACACAGACACACACACACACATGCTCACACACACACACACACACACACGTTGAGCTTGTTACAGTAAAATGCAGCAGTTAAGATGAACTAACGAGTGAACGTTGCAACAACATACAAAAAAAATGTTGCTACACACAGAGAAAATAACAAAAACAAAATAAAAGGAGAAGAAAAAAAGAATAGTTTTGGGCCTTGGCTGCGTCCCCGTCTGTCCCCTTCTGACTGAGTGCCTGCCTGCCTGCCTGCCTGCCAGCCGACTGGTTGCAGTTGCTGTTGGTGTGTTGCATGCAACATCAATTTTGTGAATCTTGCTACGAGCCAGGAAACTGAAAATAGCTTGCCGTAAGAAAACAGAACAGGGCCAACAACAATTGGCTCGGCTCCCCCGATGCCGGCTATTTAGATACCGCTCGAGGCCCCCTCCCCCCCCTCTCTATCCCCTATATCTATCCCCCCACCCTGCCTATCAGCCGACTATTTGGTATTTTACTGTTGTTGTTTTCTTCATTCTTGCTGTTGCCCCTTAGCTGCAATTGTTGTTGCTGCTGCTGCTGCTGCTGCTGCTATTTTAACATGTAACTAGGCTTTTATCGCTAAACGCTTTTCATTTGCATATTGGCTGCGACTCTCATTTCATTTCATTGCGAGGGTAGCTTTCGTAAGCCCCATGTGCCAATTGTGGTTCGGGCTTAAGAACGGGCTCGAAAACCCCAAAATCAAACCGAAACTAAATGCATTACGAAAACTTGACTCAATTTCGCTTTGATTCCTCGAATATCTCTCTGTCTATCTTTTGCAGCTCACTTGGCAGCTCAAACTCAAATTAGACTTACAGTTTTCATTGTCAGCATGGACTGTTAAAGTAAGTTTAGTTTAAAAAAAGTAAAATTTGGTTTAATCCTTTTCTCGCGCTTCTCTCTCTGGCTTCAACTGCTTCTTTCTTCGAACCGAACTAAAACTTGAGCTTTAGCTGCTTGGCAAGTGACTTGATTTAATTTTGTATAGAGCTTTATGTGAAAGCTTTAGAATTAATTTGATTTAAGTTGCAGTTTAGAAGGTATTCCTGCCTCTCTCTCCCTCTCTCTCTCTCTCTCTCTGTCTCTTTCTAACTTTCTCTCTCTTGCAAGCGCTTGCAACTCACATGTGCAAATTACGCGACGCTGGCGTCGGCTGCGATGCCGCCTGCGGTGGCAGCGGCAAGCTCTGCTGCTGTATGCCACCCGCCAGGGGTATCATTTGCGGCTGGGCGCCTGGGGCAACCAGATTGCCGCCAGCACCGCCGCCCATGAGCAGTGCCGCCTGCTGTTGCGCATTGCTGTTGCTGTTGTTGTTGTTGTTGGGGCGATGGGGCTGCTGCGTGGAGGGCTGTCGCCGGAAGCTGCCCGGCTGCAGGGGCGGCGGGGGCAGCATGAACTGCTGCTGATGATGATGCGGATGCGGATGCTGCAGGGGATGCCCGGCATGCAAGGGCAATGGCAATGGCAATGGCAACTGCTGCTGCTGATGCACATGATGATGGTGATGGTAGGCGGGATGATTGATGGCCGCATGGCACTGCTGGGCGGAACGCTGGGCGTGCGCCGCAGCCGCCGCCGCCGCCGCCGAGGATGAGGAGACATCGGGCAGGGCGAAGCGCAGCTTCTGCCAGAAGAGCTTGTCGCCCCACTGCAGATAGGTGTTGGTCTTCAGATAGAGCCGCAGATCGGGATCCAGCTCCTTCTGCGGCACCTCGCCCAGCACGATGACAATGAGGCGGCGCCGCCGATCCCGCAGCACCGACTGATGCGCCGACTTGAACTCGAACCTGCACCACTCCGACTTGATGAAGTTCTCGGAGACGACCATGATGGTGCGCCGACTGCTGTCGATGGCCTGCACAATGGTCTCCGGCAGATAGCCGCCAACGGGAAAGTCCCGCTGATGCAGGCAGAGCTTATAGCGCTGCTCGCCCATCTCCAGCATCGGCGCCAGTTCATCGTTGACGAACAGCTCGTCCTTGGACGAGTACGAAATGAAGGCGTCGAAGAGCTTCTCGCGCTCATTCTTGTCCACATCCTTCTGGCCATTGTAGAAGAGTCGGACGCCAAAGCGCGAGTGACACCAGACGCGCATCTCCTGCCGGAAGATGAACACCAGCAGGATGCAGATCATGACGAATATGAATGCAGTGAGTATGGCCACCAGTATGGGTATATAGTCCTGCTTGGGCGGCTGTGTGAGTATCATCTTGGTCGAGGTCATATTAGCGCTGAGCGACGACTCATTGAGCTCACCGCCCCGCTCCGCATAGTTGAAGCTGTTGTCCAGGCCCAGCTGCAGCGTTTGGCTGCACTGCACCACCGGCAGCGAGTCGCCGGACGTGCTGGCTAAATGGCCATCTCCACGGCGCTCGGCTGTTGTGTGCCATTTGCGGGCAAGTGGCAGCGCAGCTGCTGCCGATCCTGGACATACTCGTGCCGACTCATATAGTCGCGCAGCTTGTCAATGAACTCACAGCGGCAGCTCCACGGATTCCCAGCGAGGCGCAGCTCGTTGAGGTAGCTGGGCAGGAAGTTCCACACGGCGAACGAGCCGATGGCATTGTGATCCAGCCGCAGTACCTTCAGGTGATACAAATGGGTGAAGGTGAGCGTGTCTATGCTGGCAATCGCATTGTGCTGCAGGTACAGCTCCTGCAGATTGTCCAGGCCCTGGAACTCATTGCCGCTGAGCGCACGCAGCTGATTGTTCTGCAGCTGCAGCACCTCCAGCTCCAGCAGGCCGTAGAAGGTGCGATTGTGCAGCGTCTCGATGCGCGAGTGATTCAGATGCAGCACCTTCAGGCGCTTGCGTCCAATGAACGCATGGCTCTGCAGCTCCGCGAACGTGTTGCCATCGAGATAGAGCTGTGTGGCGTCCATGGGTATGTGGGTGGGCAGGCTGCGGTCGTAGGTGGCGCGACTGCAGTCGACCACATTGGAGGTCCAGGACTGGTCGTGATAGCAGGCGCAGCGGTCGGGGCACTCCATTTTGCAGTCGCACGCCTGGAAGTCGCAGCAGTGGCACAGCGCAAAGCAGTGCGACTCGTATTTGCATAGGAAGTCGTTGGACTTGGCCTCGATGAGGGAGACGTGCGTGGAGCCGCGTGCGTACGACAATTGGCAATAGATCTGGTCGAGATCCATGAGCTGCGGCTGCGTGCGTGACTCGCGATTGATCTTCTGCAGCCAGTCGAGATTGCAATCGCACTGGTAGGCATTGTGGCCAATGTAGAACTCGGGTATCTCGCGATCCTCGGCGATGGGCGACAGACGCAGCGCGTTCGGCTCCAGGGTCGTCAGCTTGTTCCGTATGAGATCGACGCGCGTGAGATTGGGCTTCTTGAAGAAGGTATACGGCTGGATCTTGGCAATCAGATTGTCGTTCAGATACAGCACCTCCACGCTGTTCGGTATCGAGCTGGCCGTGATCTCCGACAGCAAATTGTAGCTGGCATCGAAGGTGCTCAGGCTCAGCTCGTTCTCGATCTCCAGGTAGTTGCCCAGCTGTGTGATGCGATTGGCACGCACATCCAGCCACTGCAGCCCGATGGGTATGTGCGAGTAGTCGAACTTCTCCAGTCGATTGCCCGAGATGTTCAGCCACACCAGATTGGGCAGCTCCGTGAACAGGCCGGCGATGCTCTTCAGCTGATTGCCGTCCAGTCGAATGGCCTGCAGCTGTGTGTTCCGCTGCAGTGCACCAGCCTCAATGGACTTCAGCTTGTTGCCCGACAGATTCAGTATCTGCAGCGAGCTCATGCGATCGAAGACGCCACGCCGAATGTGCGTCAGTGAGTTCTCCGTCATGCGCAGTCCGTACAGGTTCTCCAGTTGCGTGATGCTCGTGTTCTCGATCTGACCAATCATATTCTCGCCCACGTCCAGGGTCTTGAGGAGCGGCACATGGGCCAGCGCCTCCGGCACCGCTTGCAGTTTGTTATCATTCAAATGCAGATCCTGCAGCTGGCTGCAGTTGACCAAGGAGCGCGCATCCAAGCGGCCCAGTCGATTGTAGTCCAGTGAGAGCACCTGCAGATTATTGAGACCCTGCAGCGTGCGCTGTTCAATCACCGAGATGCGATTGTGGGAGAGGATCAGCGTGTGCAGATGGCCCAGATCGCCAAAGATGCCAGCGGGCAGCTGATCAATGTAGTTCTCCTCCAGCTTCAGTATCTGGAGGCTGGCCAGCGGGCGAAAGATGTGCGCCTCGAGGCGACTGATCTTGTTCGCCGACAGATCCAGCATGACCAGCTGCTTGAGGCCCACAAATGTGGCCGCATTGATCCACTGCGAGTTGAGCTCATTGCTGGCCAGATCGAGCACGAGCAGCGCGGCCAGCTCCCCAAAGATGCCCGGCGCCAGCACATTGATCGAATTGTTGCGCAGATAGATCTCCTGCAGCTGCTTCGTCTCGGCAAAGAGCTCCGGGGGCAGCGAGGTCAAGCGGTTCGCCGACAGATCCACCACGCGCAGCGAGATCAGACCCTCGAAGGCCCGATCCGCCAGGAAGCTCATGCTGTTGCGTGCCATATTCAGGTGGGTCAGACGCACCAGCGCCGACAACATGGCCGACGGCAGGCTGACCATCTTGTTGGCGCTCAGGTCCAGCGACTGCAGCGTCGCGCCACAAACCCGCGACTTCCGCGAGCTGAGCGAGGCGCTGAAGTACAAGTTGCTGATGTCCTGGATCTTGTTGTAGGACGCGTTCATGTGCTGCAGCGACTTGAGCGGACACACCATGCCATCGGGTATCAGCCAGATGTTGTTCAGGCTCAGGTCCAGGCGCTCCAGCTGCCGGAACTCCACGAAGCTATTGGAGGCCATCTCCAGCGACATCGTGGACCAGTCGCCATTGTGCGTGCGTATCGTCAGATTGCGCAGCTCGTGCAGGCCGCGGAACGAGCCCTCCGTCAGGTTGCCCAGCTTGCAGTACTCGATGGTGAGATCGCGCAGCTCCACCAGCGACCGGAAGCTGTCCGGACTGAGGCTGCTCTGGAAGAAGAGAGCATCGTTGCACTCGAGGCGCAGCCGCACAGTGTTGTGCGGCTGGATCACACTGAAGTTCGTGTTCTCCAGCTCCGAGTTGATCGTCCGCAGGTGGCAGACCAGCGTGATGTCCGTGTCGCCACCGCCCGACCAGCGGCACTCGTCCGGCGCCTGGTAGAGCACCGTCTTGCTCAGGGCCGCCCCGAAAATGGGCATGGCACAGCTGGCAATCAGGACGTAGAGCATGTGGCTGGCCAGCATCTTGGTCTTGGCTTGTTTCTAGCTAGTTGGCTAGCAGGCACTAGCTAGATAACCAAAAACCTTTCGATTCGTCTCGTTTCCTTTGTTTGGGGTTGTCGGGTATGTTTTGTTGTTTTGGGGGGCTGCCACTCGCTTGTTCATTTGCAGCCCATTTTGTAAGTTGATATTGGTTTTCGTATATCTTTTATAGATGCTTGCTTGCACAATCCTAACTAAGCACACACAACACCACAAAACACATCAAAAATATAGCAGCTCTTGGGCTATTTTATTATTACTTTTCGTTGAATTCAAATTTCTTGTTGTTGCTTTTGCTCATTCGCGCTGACCGTAATCCAAGTGGGGGGTGCGATAGCGATGGTTTTTTTTCTTTATATATATCTCTTTCTCTTTTAGCTATGATAAATATGTTGTATGTTTCGTATAACTTTCAAGCACTCGACTCTGCGCATTACGCGACTGCGACTGCGACTGCGTCTCGTTTCGTTTCGTTTAACCGACAACGCGTGCGCTCGGCTCAAAGTCTGCTCTAAAACTGATCGCACACAGCAGACGGCAAACGGCAAACGGCTGAGAGCAGCAAGTGCCGCATTGAGATCGTTGAGAGCGCTCAGCGTATTGAGTGAGAGTTTCGTGCCGCTCAAATTATGCCTCGGGGCGAGCACTCAATGAACACGCACACAAAGACTGTGGCCGAGAACTCCATGCGTTCATGCGAGCGTAGTCGGCTGCACGAGAGAGCGTGCGAGTGCGAGAGGGTGAGCGCTAAGCAAACAAAACTATGCAATGCAAACGCAAACGCAAACGCAAAACGCAACGCATTGCACAGTGGGCTCAATGTTTACAATGCGTATGCGTGTGCAACTGTGGGCAGTGAATAGGCAAACACAGATGGTGCGAGTGTGTGTGTGAGTAGGAAGTGCTGTGCTGTAAGATGAGCCAAGTGAGAGGAAGTGAGATCGAAAGATAAACAGGTGATATTAGAAGCTTGGATTTGGATTAGACAATGCAACAGAAGAGAAGAGATAGAGATAAGGAATAACCAGATATCCCATATGGAATTTGCGCATTCGGATTAGTCTATCTGAGTAGTGCGATCTATGCGAAAATGTCCCTTAGGTAATCGGCTAAAAGAATAAATCCGAGATTGTTTTGAATTTGAGTAAATAATTTGTTCTATGTGTGAAATACAAAATTATACAAAATGAAAAATATGTGATTAGTTTTAAAATGATGTTCAAAAGCCTCAAAGAATGTTTATTTAAGAAACCAGTTAATTATCATTATGTTTTCTAAAATATATTTTATGGTTCGATATATGCTATTTAGGCAATTTATGTAGCTCAACTAACTACGAGCGAAATAATTCGATTTGAGTCACCTTTAGCATATGTATTGTGAGCACTTCGCTCCACGGTGCACAGTGTCTGCCCTGTCTGTTTCGTTGAGCGTCAACGCCAAAGCGAACAATTTCCAATGAGACATTGACACTCGTCACACCGGTTAGACGAGTTTTTTATTGCTGCCCAGCTGAGCCAAAATACCAATTGAGTGCATTTCATATTCAGCGCGCAAGCGAGAGAGCGAGAGAGGGAGAGAGCGCGCGCACTCCGCTGAATGAGCTCGCTTAGCCGAATTGAGTGCGAGCGTGAGAGCTTTAGCTGTGATCTGCAGAGCAGCGGCGGCTTAAGCGGCGGCGACGAGCGGCAGGAAAAATAATAATAAAAAATTATTGAAATCAATTGTTAATTCAGCCAATGTCAGTTTGATATACGTACGGCGTGCACACACATAAAAAATTGACTGATTTTTCTTGATTTATGAGAGCAGTTGCTGGGCTTTAACTGGTCGCGGATCGGGGATCGGGAGTCGGGAACCGGGGATCGGGGGTCGGGAAACGCGGTACCTGACCGGCTGCTCAATCAGCGGCGATCTGTTGCTGTTTTGTTTCAGTTGCTGTTTTGTTTTGTTTACTCATTATGCTTTTGGCTGGAGGAACGCGGGCTGATCTCTGTTTGCATGACGATCCTCAGCGCTCGCTCCATATGTATGACTTAACTGTGCCGTACACTTTCAAAACTTTCCCAAAAGTACACTCGACATTTGCGCTGTTTGTTGTGTACCTGTTGACGCCGTTAGCCCGACAGGTGCTGATTAAGCAAACACACAGATACACACAAATACACAGATCGCAGTTGCAGCAGCATCTCAGTGCTGCAGGCGATGCGTATCTGTCAGCCAGCCTGTTAGCGCTGCCTGTTGTCGGGAAAACCCACACCCTGGCAGCAGGTAGCCTACAAATTGCCGAAAGTTGACCGTGCAAACATCTTTGGGCTCAGGTAAATGTATCTTTCAGTGCGTATCTTTGGCTAGGATTCTGTTACAGCGAGTCATCGTCGTCGTTGTCGATTGTTTGTTCCTGCTTTGTGCCTTTTATCGATCGATCGATCAAGCCCGGCTGGCTGGGTGTAAGCCAGGAAGTGCTACAGCGCATACAAGAATCGGGATTAGGCCTCTTCTTCCCTTGCCATTGCACAATATGTCAGATTCTATGCGACGGGCAAGGCAACTGTAACCGTATACGGGCATTGATTAGATTAGTCGAGTTGAGTCGAGTTCAGCAATATTTGCTTCGATGACGGATCACGGCTATTATTCCCAGTTGTTATTCCCCCCGCGCTGCCCGCTTGCAGTTTATTTCTCTCCCTCACACAATTTGCGCAAATTATATTTCTTTGTAATCGTTTCGCTTGTCTTGGGCTTTATTGTTGCCCAACCAAGTGTTTCTGTATTTCTGCATTTCTGTTGTAGGTGCATACAACACACTATGTATACTACTATATTATTGCTCATTGGGTCACAGTCTCAGTCACAGTCTCAGTCTCAGTCAGCGTCACCCCGTCAACGTTTTCAGACCCATTTCCAGTTAGGTTATGAGTCATGGCATATCTGTAGATACAATATTTTTGCCAGCTGCTGTTCGCTTGCGCAAATTATTCGCCGTATTGTAATTGCTTCTGGCTCTTTATCAATGACAATGAATGAAAAACAGCCCAGCAGAATTGTCGGCACAATCCCAAAGACAGCCCTCAAATTGGCAGCATTGTGGATACTTTGAGTGTCTATTGGAACAATCTCAGCACTTTATCTATCTGCTGAGAATATTGAGCTTATCTCTGGAGGAAACAGCCCAATGATATAATTTACACAGACTTGTGCTCCGTTTGATGTTATTGTTAGGAAAAACATACATATATGATTAAATAGAAATAAAATAAATACATAAATCTAATTAAATCTAAGCTCTTTGGATTTTAACATTTGTGAATGCATCTCGTGTGGGACAGCTGAAGAAAAACCTTGCAATTACAATTAGTATGTGTCACAGCAACGGAATTTACGAGTCCATTGCATGAGTGCAAATGAATGAGTTCCTATATAACTCACACTCACTCACTCTCTCTCTCTCTGTCTCTTTCGTTCGGTGTCTCTATTTGAATAACTTGGCATTGTTCTTAATTATAAAGCGTTGTCATGTGAGCTTCCCATTCATCCAGTCCAGTCGGACAGCAGTCGGCTCAGCTGTTCTTTATGTTCTTTATGGCTTGACGCCTAATAAAAATTAATTTAATTCGCCTGTGTATCTCTGTGTGTGTGTGAGTGTGTGTGAGTGTGTGTATCTTAATATGTGGTGGGTGTGCAGTTAACGCTTATGTAAACAGATCCACTTGCAGTTCTCGCGTATCGCTTTCGTATCTGCTGTGCAAAACATATTAATTAGCATTTCCAATGTTGTATGCATATCTTTTTAACTATCTCGTGATGCAACGCTGCACACACACACACACACACACACACACACACACACTGAAGAGACATGCAGAAGAAGAAGAAGAAGAAGCAGAAAGAAGAAGCAGAACACCCTGAGCTTTCGCAGTCGCATTCGTGTTGGTCAGCGTATTTTATTTTATTTTTTATTTTTGCAATATTTCCATACGAGATACCCATTAAAAAGATGTAAGCGAAAGGGTTTAACATACGTTGGTATGCACATGTTTAAATATGTAAGTAAGCAGACTTGGGCAAACATTTCGAATACTCTCACATGATCACAAATTAGATCATTTAAAATACCAAATAAATAGCAGAAAGTATTTAATTTGGTATTTTATTGGTTTGCCTCTCAAATAATCTAAAATGGTAGTCATTATATGTAGACATATCAGATTAGATTCACCACACCTGAGCTACAGAGTATTTGCTAGTCGAGCACTCCTAACTAGAGCATTCATTGTTGGTTTTCGTTTTAGTATTTAGTTCTTTTCATACGTTTATTGTGTGCATTTTGCGATAGTTGTTGGTAGCTTTAGCTTTGGCATTGCGTCTGGCGCGACTTAAAGAGAGCGTAAAAGCGAAAACATCAAAATAAATAGCTCACAAAATTAACAAGACAGCGGCGACGTCAGCAGCGTGGCTTTTTGTCTGGCCAGGCCAGGTTAGCCATGACTGAATGACTGGCTGACTGGATGACTGAATGACTGACTGACTGGCTGACAGACAGTTGCCGTGGCAACTAATCGAAACGCGTTGCAGCTGCCTCAGCTGCGAGTCCCAGTGGCTTGGCCTGGAAAGTGGTTGCCCAAGTTGTGGCACGACAAGAGCTTATAGATACTTATTTTTAGGCGCGAGTGTTTGCCTACAATGCGCTCTCGGAAACTTGGCGGCACGACTCGGACTGCAGCGCCAGCCTGCCTCTCTCTCTCTCTCTCTCTGTTGGCTTTTTGCGTTCCGACTGGACGCACAACACACAGACTGAGGAGACACACTGAGGAGACAGACAGACAGAGAGAGAGAGAGAGATGGGATGGGATGGGATGCGATGCGATGTCAGACGACGCGTTGAGACGACACGGCCAAACAGGCAGCTCGAACACTGCACACACACACTCCTCGGTCCAAGTCAGTCAAGTGGAGAGACTCGGCGTCCAGCTTTTGTGTTTCGAGCCAATTGTTAGTTGGGTTCTGCCAGAGGCAGGCAGGAGCGGATGCACAGGATACCGAGTAGCCCGACTGGTAGCTCTATATAATTTGATGAACAAACAACGACAGCAGCAACAACAACAGCAACCTTGATCTGACTGCCAAGTCCAAACTGACCATTAACAACATACATATGTATATGTATGCAAAGTTGCCTGGCAATAATAAAGAAACGCCCCCCTCAGCCAACGCCCCTGTTACTGCCCCTGTCCTATACTTAAGTACCTATGGAGATCGTAAAGATCGGCCCACACGACATTGTCGGGGCGTAACGCACTTGAAATTAGCATAAGAACTGCAAAGTTGATTCATTTCTATCCATTAGAATTAGTCAAATTATACAACTGATTCACTTGTTGTGGACTGAGCACTGCCAAATACAACTCTGTATGCCAAATGAGTATGGTGAATGGCATTCGCTTTCATTCCAATTCATTCACAATTAACAATAGCTTGACGCACAACTCGCACAGGAAATGAGCTAGCATAAAGCATACGCATAGTTCTATATACCATACATAAATATATGTACTCAAATAGAGAGTATGTCTCTATGTCTTATGTAAATGTCGTTTGCATATGAATGGGATCCATAAATTTAGGCATTCGATTCAATTATGAATGGCATTTAATGCTTTGCGACAGCAGATGAGCAAAGCGATGAGATCAGTTGGCAAAAGTTCTTATAGATAGGAATAGAAAAATCTAT
The DNA here is from genome assembly GCA_035042425.1 of Drosophila flavopinicola. Taxonomy (NCBI): domain Eukaryota; kingdom Metazoa; phylum Arthropoda; class Insecta; order Diptera; family Drosophilidae; genus Drosophila; species Drosophila flavopinicola. The sequence continues at coordinate 4,789,711 of JAWNLL010000452.1, read as the reverse complement.
TTCTTAGATAGTTTCAAAAGACAAACAGAAGAAATGTCAATAAACTAATAAGTATAATTAAGTGAGAAATATTATGTGATAGCTTAATATCCATAACAATAACTTAAATCAACTTTGTCACAAATAGAACTACAAAGTTTGCCTTTTAAAAAGCACACCATAAAAGAGTTAACACCATTTCTAAATAATAAACAACAATTTGTTTAATTACTTGATTTGAATTTTTAAATGTTTTTTTTTAGTATATTCTCAAATTCACGAAAAATGTAAATAATTACACGCAATTTCACACTGTCAGAACATGAGTCATACTTAAAAGCCTCGTTTTATAGTTGACTAAATATCGAGTCCAAGACTTGACCCCAATACCCAAAATGGTCCAGCACCTATCTAATCAGCCGGGGCCCCGACTATCGACCAGCAATCTACCCACAATCTTAAATAATGAGCGGCCCACATTCTTGAAGTGCACTATATCTCACTAATATGTCATCAATTTGCAACTAAATGCAATCAAAAGTAAACAAAACAGCGTCAAAACTGTTAACGATAGATAAGGGGGCCCCAAGAAAAAGAAAAACAAAATTAATAAAATACCGAAACGATCAAGAGACGAAATCACTTTTTAAAGTTTCATAGACACTACTTGATGAGTGGCCAAAGTGAATCAAGATCGAAATCACAAATAACGAATCCACAGATTAAATTACCATGTTTGTTCTATCTCTCTCGCTCTCTCAGTCTTTTTGTTTCGACTGCTAATTAAAAGCAAGTAAAACACAGACGAATCAAATAAATTTGTGGCCCAAAAAAAAAAGGGGTAATAATTTCACAGACATTTCACATAAATAACATCAATAGAGCGCGCTCTTCGAGCCGAGACTTCTCAGAAACGTGGGCCAAACGTTTTTCTAAACATTCTTTTCGTTTCGTTCTCTGTCTCGCCCTCTCTCTCTCTCTTGTATCTTTTCACTCGTTTTTATCTAACACCAAGAAAAGAAAATAGAAGAAACATCATTAACATGTCGCAGATACGCGCCGAGATTCGATGTTTGATTCTGTTGCTGTATTTTGTTTTATATCTAACTGATTAACAATCGAATGGGCTGTTGTTGTTATTGTTGTTGCTGCTATTGTTGTTGTTGCCTCATATCAGTCAGTCAACGCGCCGCAGCTCACTTTGAGTGAGGTTGCTGCATAGTGCCCCCATAGACTCGCCAACCTCCGGACCTCGATCTCGATCGCTGTTCAATCGAGTACTCTTTTGTAGCCCCCTCATCCCAGTGCCTCTCTCCCTCTCTCTCCTCTCTCTCTGCCCATCTACAATCGTGTGAAGCTGCAAGGGGCATCTCGTATCTAAAATTTCAACTGTTGCGTGGAGAGGCAGCAGCAGCAGCAGCAGCAGCAGGTTAACACGCCAGCGCAGGTTAAACTGACCCAAGCAGACCGGACCGCATCTCTCTTTGTGCTGTTGTTGTTGTGGTTGTGTGTTTGTTGCCTTGGCCCGAACATTTTTGATTGCTTTTTTAATGTTTCCAATTTATACGAATCATTGTTGTTTATACTCTCATCGAAGAAACTAGTACATTCAGTTTGTGCTGAAGTTTGTAACGCATAGAAGGAAGCGTCGTACTTAGAATGACAAAAAAAAAATGAATCTAGCCATGTCCGTCTGTCTGTCTGTCTGTATGTGTGCAAACTAGTCCCTCAGTTTTTGAGCTATCGTGATCAAACTTTGCACAGAGACTTATTATTTAAAGGTACAGCACATTGGTCGGAGCCGGCCGGATCGTACCACTATATCTTATAGCTGCCATACAACTGAAAGTCGGTTCTGATCATAAATCCCATGTTTTCAAAGCTATCGCGATAAAACTTTGCACAGATACTTATTATTCAAACATACATCACATTGCTCGGAATTTGCCGGATCGGACAACTATATCTTATAGCTGCCATACAACTGGAAATAAATTTAATATTTCGCTAGAAAATTTAAATTCGTATGATATCAATTTTCACAGCTAATGAAAGTGCTGCAGTTGGCAGAGTGAAAATTGCCTCAAGGTTCAAAAAGGGTATAAGATCTTCGGCACGCCGAAGATAATCCTTTCCCCTTTATTTATTTTTTTCTTTTTTGTGTTGTTGTTGGCTATGAGAGTCCATAATTTACCCAACACACAACAGTCGAAGCAGCTAAAAAAATGTGCTGAGAAAAATTACAAAATAAATAGCCGCTGTCTCTTTCGTTTTTAGCCATGTACTGTTCGCTGTCTCTGTCGCTCATTTCAAATGTCATAAAGTCAAATGCTTTGTCGGCATTCGCCGATCATCGATTTCAGTTACGCATTGCGGGCAATGTTTTTAATTAGACAGTTTTGATGTTGCGTCAATTGTCGATTGGCGACCAAAGCGGGGCGCAGACGGGCAAACGGGGAGACGGCTCAAACAAACAGGCAACAAGGCAGTTGCATGCAACAAGGAGCCTGCAACTTAGACGCCCGGGGCCTAAAAAGGCGACGACGTTGTCGCCAACTTTGGCCAACAAATCTGTGTCAAGCCATGGGCAGCAGCAACAACAGCAGCAACAACAACAGCAACAGCAACAAACATTCAATATCAAACATTCAACATTCAGCTGGCAGCAGGCGGCAAGCAGAATCGGAGGCGGAGGCAGATGCAACAGGCGGATGATCTGAAGCGCGACAAGTGATTGCCATCAGTTGTCAGGCCGCTATCGTTGATCACAATGTCAACAGCAACAACAACAGCAACAGCAACAACCACAACAACAACAACAACAGGCAGTCAGTCAGACTGGCGGCGGCAAATTCCCGTGGGGAGCTGCATTTAAAAGGCATTTAAGCCACAAAATCTCAAGACCAGCAGCAATATCAACAGTTGCCGCAACAATTACAAAACAAGTGAGCCAAAGTCAGCGAACCAATACAACGACTAACAAATACACTCTCATATCTGACAAATTGCAAGGAATTGTTAAAATTTCTAAACAAACGTTTGTCATTCAATTTAGAAATAAAGCATACTAAATTAGCTTTCATTAACAATGAAATGAAAGTAAAACTTAGTTAAGAACAATGTTATGCACATGAAAAGCAATATATTGTTTAATAGTGCTTAGTTCAATAAATAATATACATATTGCCACAGCTCGTGAGCCAAATAAGCTCTACAAATAGTAGAATAACATATATATAAATAAAACTGTTTGCTAATTGTTCTTAATTCTATTGTATTTTATAATTAATTGTTAAACAATTTTGTCTTAAGTGTTTCAGTTTCCCAATCAAATTCCTCTAGTTACATACCAGAATAAAAGCTTTTGAGCGAATTCCCAGCTCGTGTTGCAGCTACATTCGTTTCTCTCAGTGTTGATTAATTTGATACAATTGTCGCATTGCTAATTTAACCATTGTATTTTTATTTGAATGCATGTGTGAATGCTTTGCCGCTGTTGAGAAATGCCTAATTGCTGTGCAAGGCGCACACTTAATGCCAAAGCTATGATACCCCATTGCAGCGAAGGGTTGCCGCTAAAATACCACAAGAGCGGAGACGCCGCCGCCTGTTGCTCCTGCTAACCACAGCAGCAGCAACTGCAGCAGCAGCAGCAGCAGCTTTAGCAGCTGGGAGCCAACTTTCGTGACATGACAATTTCGATGACGACGATGATGAGCTGCTGTTGTTGTTGTTGTTGTTGTTGCTGTTGCTGTTGCATCTTGGCTGATCAAGATCAAGGCAAACGCGACTGCATGATGATGTTGTCGTTGACAGTGACGACGACGACGATGACGACGACGACGCACATTGACGATATGATAGACGCACTCATCACATCAGATCACATCACATCACATCATCAGGCGGGACGTGCGCGTTGATTGTCACAGCACTCGTTTCATGGGCTGCCTGCCACTGCCACTGGGATTGGGATTGGCTACTGAGATGCCTACTGCTGCTGCTACTGCTACTGTTGCTGTTGCTGCCACTGGCATGCGGGTTCCACTTCAACGTTCAACGAAAATTGCAATTTGCCGTCATTTTGTAATGAGGGAGCGCCAACGTCGTCGTCGTCGTCGTCGTCATCGTCATCCTTGACGCTGCTCGAAATTATGGCAAATTGTTTATGGGGTGTTTAAATGGCCCAAGCCAAGTTGTTGTTGTTGTGGTTGTGGTTGTTGCTGTAGTTGTTGCCTGACCAGTTGGTTACGCAAAGGCGCAGCTATAATTTTATTTGTAAATAAATTCACGAAAAACCAACACAGAGCGCAGGGTTGCATACACTATCTAAGTAGAAAGAGAGAGCGCAAGAGAGAGAGAGAGAGATAGATAGATTGAAGTGTACCCGCCTAACGCGCGCTCAGCTCATTAATCATTTGCTGCCCCGGCAGCGGAGACAGCAGCAACGCCTGCAACGTGGAAAGGTTCCAATGTTTCCAGTTGCCAGTTGCCAGTTGCCAGTTTCCAGCAGTCGCCAGTTCCAGTGCGTGTGTATTTAACTAACTCATTATAAATAAGCTGGAATCCCTAACATGCAATTAAATAACGTGGGTCTAATCCTAATGAGACGACAGCCACTATGTCATGTAGTTGTTGTTGTTGTTGTTGTTGCTGCTGTTGTTCGTTCGTTGTTCGTTGGTTGTTTGCTATTCCCTGTTTGCTGTCTAGTCGCCAGCTCCCAACTTGGCCATGCAACATTTGCGTTTGCGCATAAGCATTTCCCCCAACTCGCTCCACGCATGAGTGAAAGCTGCGATTTAGAGAATGCCAGAGAACATATATAGAGGAAACAGCGAAAAGAGAGTGGGAGGAGGGAGAAAGAGAGAGAGAGAGAGAGTAGCTAACACGTGTTCCAAGCCAATTGCAAAAGGCATGACTATGTCTGCAACAAAAACCCAAAAATTAATCATATTTGTGGCTTCATTCATTCTATATGTGTATATATATATATGTATCTGTATCTGTAGCTACATGTGTGCACTGGTGGCGTCTCTGGTGGGCATTCTAGGAAAGCCAGCGATGATTTCAGCAACGACAGCAGCTGAGTTCAACGACAGCAAAAGTTGCAGTTGGAGTGTGAGAGTTATTATCATTATCAGCGAGACAAGAGGAAGTGATCGAATTACTGGCAACTGTGTGTGGAAAGTGAATGAGAATGCTGAGCGTTTCGATTCTATCGTTTCTTAATTGACACATATCGAGTTTTATAATTGGATTGGCATCCATAACAAATCGGGCGTATGAGCATAATTAACTCATTTTACTGCTCGAGAATAAAGTGTGAATGAGTTAGAGACCATTCAACTGATTAAAAAGAAAACTCTTTAAGTAGCTACGTATTCAACAATATATATATATATATTTGCTTGTTTATGACTACTATTGTGCTTTATTATTTTATAGCTGCAATTTGCAACTAAATCACTTCTTGGTAAGAGCCTCAGAGAACATATCCAACTACCATTTTGTACTCTTTGCCTGTAATTAGGACTGGTCAACCTGTAGACAATGCTGCTCAGTAGCCTCAAGTTTTGATCTTTAGCCCAGGCAGCTTATCCCTGAGCTGTGCCCAAAGGCTTCAGCTTCAGCTTCAGCTTCAGCTAGATCTTCAGCCCACGCACCGCGGTTGCAACTAATGAGCAGCTCGGCTGTAACCCTTGGGTTCAGGGGCCCGTTCGAAATTCCTAGGAAAATCTTTTATGATCTCAGCCAACGAGACGAATGTGTGTTGTATGTGTAATAGCAAAGAAACCCCTCCTCCTCAGCAGGCAGGCACACTCTAATTGCTGCAGCAACCATTTCAATGTTGGAGACGCAGGGCTATAAAACTTATAACCGCAGGATTTTCACTGTCAGCGCGACCATTAATCCAGTCGGACGGGCGGGTACCCAGATCTCTCTCTCTCTAACAACTTGGTAACGCCCTTGTAAAGACCTGAAGTTGAAATCGTGGACTGTGGACTGTGGACAGTGGACAGTGGACAGTGGACAGTGGACAGTGGACAGTGGACAGTGGACAGTGGACAGTGGATTGTGATAGGTTGCTCTTGTGGCAGTGAGCGGTGTCCATTGACACCGCCGGACAACAGTTGGTCTCTAATAATTTCGTTCATTATGAATTAATTTAATTTGAGCCACGGTTTCATTTTAGTTGGTTGGGATGGCAGGGAGGGGACGGGGGCAGTATCTCTCTCAGGGTGGGGGTACAAGTGAAAAGGTTGCCCTCGAGAGCACAGCGGGTGGGCGCCACGGATTGTGTCAAAGATATGCGACGCATGTGGCGCAAAGTTCCGCCAAATGCACAGTTGGTAGTCGCAACGGTTTGGGGGCATTGGAATTTTTATACTTATTATAACCCATTTTCTACAGGTCTTTTTTAGAGAAGTTTATGGCAGAGATACAAATAAAATGCTTCTTGATGCTTCGCTTCTTCGAGAAGAAAAAAAAGGTCAAACGCAACGCAAAATTGGCTCAGCCCGCAGTTGAGAAGCTTATCGTGAGCATTTTTATTTCCAGTCGCACAACATCAACAACAACAACAACAGCAAGACAACAGTACAACAAGAGAACAGGCAACGTTGCGTGTCTGTTCGGCTTTGACCCAAAATAAAGTTGGCATTTTGAGTGTTTTATTGCATGGACACAAGTTTCAAGCAATCAACAAAGCGACTGATCAAATGCAAGATCATCCCACTGGACAGACATGCCATCTACACACACTCTGGCCCACAGAGGGAGAGAGACAGAGAGAGACAGAGAGAGAGAGACGGCGACAGACGCCAAGACAGAGACAGCGAGGGAGCGAGAGAAATATGTTCATAAACATGCACATTTGGCACGCGATCATCAATTTTCGATGCCTACTGCAGCAACAACTGCGTACTGCAAGATACTTTTACCATTTTGGGCCCTCAACAGCTCTCTCATCGTTATCACTGTGCAACAGAGACGCTTCCCCAAGTCCACTCGTCCACTCTTCCACTCTTCCACTTACATATTTTCCTTCTCCTTTGAGAGTGAGACATGAGTAATGAGTGGAGGTGGATATATTCATATATTACTTTCAGAAAAATCGTAATGTATTTAAATGCATTTCCATGCAAAGCAACTTTTCACATTTGCTTTCAAGAATTTTCAACTGAATTAGATATTTATTGAAGAAAATTCAATGCCAGCATATATTTTATTTATCAAATAACAAATTTTAAATATTTAAAGAATTTAACAGACAGAAGAGTATGAATCGAAACTAAATAGTTTCTATTTGAGTTTGGAGGAAACAACTTTAGTATTCTTTTTATACTCTTTTCGAAGAAAATAGTATATTAAGTTTGTGCTGAAGTTTGTAACGCATAGAAGGAAGCGTCGGAGACCCCCAAAAGTTACTGCCAGTATGCTTAGAATGACAATACAAATTGATCTAGCCATGTCCGTCTGTCTGTCTGTCTGTCTGTCTGTCTGTCTGTCTGTATGTATGCAAACTAGTCCCTCAGATTTTGAGCTATCGCGATAAAACTTTGCACAGACACTTAATATTCCAAGGGACAGCACATTGGTCGGAGCCTGCCGGATCGGACCACTATATCTTATAGCTGCCATACAACTCGAAGTCAGTTTTGGCCATATATCCCATGTTTTTGAATCTATTCACTTGTTTTAAAATAAAACTAAAAGGCAATTCATGGTTTTTCACTTATAGCTGTCATTACCAGAGCTAAATTTGAGCTCCAGTTGTATAAACAGACAGACAGACATCGAGTGAGAAACCTGCTTGAGCATATTAATTTTAGATTTAGCAAATTCATCATTTGTAGTCTCTCTGGGGAGGATTGTGCTGGCTACTTATATTCATTGCGCTGTTGTCTAGTGTTGATTCTGTACCTTAATTGTTACACAATGATCGCGCTGAATCTGAATCTGCGCCTCGTTGGTTCCCAATTATAAAAGCCGATTAGATAACCAGCGAGCCCAAAACGAGCCGAGTCGAGTCGAGTGGAGTCGATTCGAGGCAACCACAGCCAAAAGCAAGTGGCCCATCATCATGTTTTATTATGCCAGGCAGCAGCCTCCTGTGTGTGCTGGTGGCGGTGCTGTTTTTGGATTATAATACCCGAGAAGAACAAGCGAACGAACAACAAGAGGGAAAAAGTCTCAACTCATTCGCCTGCCATTTAGAGCAACAATAGGAGACCGGCAAATGTAAACACCGAGCGCTCTGCGATCGATACGAAAATGAGCAATAACCAAAAACTGTACCCAATCTCGCTGGACCCAGGACCGACCGACCGACCGACCAATCGATCGACCTTCTCTACCAACAGCAGCAGCAGCAGCAGCACCACTACTACCACCACCACCACCACCAAAACCACCATCAGCAGCCAACAAGCAACAAGTATACCCAAATATGCGATCATTACTCATGCGCGATTTCACAATAAATCAACGAGACGTGTTCACAATAATTTTATTCAACTTATTTTCTTGTCGGTTGGTCTCGGCCCGGTCTGGTCTCTGGTCTCTGGTCTTCGCTGGCTGGTCTGGCCTGGCCTGGTCTGGTCTGGTTTGCACTCGGGTTCTCGCCGCTGTGTGTGTCAATTGTTATACCCTGTGCCCCATTAAATTCTTAGGCACAATTTGATCATAAAGTTTGTGGCAATTTCAATAACTACATATCTTTCATTCGCTAAAGTAGTTGTAGAAATTCTTCAGCTGAATGCACAGTGGCAAGGTCGCCTGGATCTCTATAACTCTAAAGGCTAGAGACTCAAAAGTGTTCAGCTGATTCTCAAATACCATATGCAAACTTTGTCTGCATACCCCATTAGCCAAATTGAATAAGAACTAATTACAAATCTCATAGTATAGTGTTATAAAACGATTAATAATCACAATAGTCGATAGTTCGCACCACTGATGATAGTTAAAAGTTCGATCGATTGCAACATTGATACATCGATAACTTTCAACTAATTAAAAGTAATTCCGTATTTTCAATTAAATAATTTAATAACACAGAAATCATACTTCAAATATTTCTCCAATCTTAAAATCATGGTACACATGGGAGTAGCTACAGTTAGTGAAAAATCCATCAATCCTTAAAGCTCTAACCAGTTTGGCAATAAAAACACACACACGCAATAGAAAAGCACTATAATAATTGGGCACAGGGTAACTCCTAGTCGTTAACTCTCGACTAGAGCAATCTTGTTATTAACTGTATGTACGTCTGTGTGTGTGTGTGTGTGTTTCTTGTTGCTTGTTGGCCCGGCCAGGCAAGGGAGCGCAGGCTTTTATGTTGTTGTCGGCGGCGTCGGCAACAATGAAACCGTTTTTCGTTACGACCATCGGGAATGTGTTGCTAAATATGCAAAGCGACTTGAGTCCACATGGACAACGGTCGACTCACTGCATCGGCAGCCAGTATAGTATAGTATAGTATAGTATAAACTGGTGGCTATGGCGGTGGCGGTGGCGGTGGCGGTGGCGTTGGCGTCGACTTCGTGATGTGACGCTTCCCACTCGGTAGGTCCGTTTGGCGTCCGGCGTTTGCTCTCTGCTCGCCAGTTAGCCAGTTAGCCCAACATTTGCCAGTGCGGAGTGCAACTATTTTCATGTCGCGGATCGTGATGAAGTTAGGTGCATGGCCACGCAATGGGGCATCCAATGCCTAAATGCCTGCCTGCCTGCCTGCCTGCCAACCAATCCCGTCCCAACCCATCCCATTTGCCCATTGCCAGCCGATCATTTGCAAATTGTGTGTGTGTGTGTGTGTGTACAGACAAAAAGAAGAAGCTACACGATTTAATTGTTACGCACATTGACAGTCTGGAGCAGGGGGGAAGACTGGGCAGGGGGGCAGGGGGATAAAAACAAACAGCGGAACTACCATTGTATTGTGCATTGGCTCAAGTAGCCAAAAGGGTTATGAGCCCAAAACATATGCAAAACTGTGTAGCTCATAGTTGGGCTTAGGATTTATGCCCTTCAGCATTGGCTGGGTACAGCGATGAGATTGTTATGTTGGCAACGCTTAACAGGCGGGTAGAGACGAGAGAGAGAGAGAGAGAGAGAGAGGGAGAGAGAAGCGAAGGAGCTATAATTCAAAACGTACAATTGTTTTTTAATGAAGGGTCTGCCAAACTATCGATTGTTGTCGTGAGCGCCGAGTTCGACTTGTTGATGATCTAGTTGAGAGCAGTTGCCAATCGATCGACTTATGAGTGTGTGAAATGTAAAACTGCATTACACGACTGCTTGTCAGAAGATCAATGAACCATGTCCCTTTCAATTGCACTCAATTAAGTTCAGTCAGTCAGAAAACTGAATCAGAACATTGAAGGTTTGAAAGTCGAGTCAATAATAATATCCTTTAATTTATCGATAAGACCCAAAATCTAAGAAAATACCTGAATCATAATCATATCATTCTTCTTCTTTTATATTTATTTAAGAACTGAAATCTTAGCTCGAAATTTGTTGAAAAAGCCTTAAATCTTAGCATAAAATCAACGTTCCTTAATCGAAGCCATAATTCAGATAAACAATTTACAGGCCTGTGGCCCCGGAATTTACAACGCATCGATAAATTATTTAACATAAAAGCAGACGAACACTTTCCGAAAAGATTCGTAATAAATCATTTATAAGAATTGTGGAGCATATGCTTAACGAAAATTTCATAAAATTTGTCAAGCATTGTGGCTGCTGCAAACGGGGCTAATTAAGAATGCCTACAAAGTTGCACATTATGAGTTGGCGAATGGGGGAAACGATGGAGTAATCTGTCAACAATCTGTGCTATGCGGCACTTGTGTAAAGGGCATTGGAGGCTTCGTCGTGTCGCATATTTTGCATTTCGAACATGTTTTATAAATAACGCTAAGCAGCTCGCAGCTCGCAGCTCGACAAGTCGATGGAAGTGCAGGCACTGTTAAATAAAAGAAAGAAAAAACCGTAGGAAACAAAAAAGAGCAGAGTGCGATCCACTCGGTAATCCGCTCTCGCAAAACATGGATTTCGTTTTAAAAATCGTGTCTTGTTCTTGCCACGGTCAGGCCAACAACAAAAGGGTAGCAGGAATATACATACATATATACATACTATATGTATATGCTAAGCAAAGACTGATGGGAGAGGGGGTCAGGAAGAGAGAGGGGGGTGTACACTGCTGTTATGCTGTTCTGGTTAGAACGCGCAGATCGACGGCAACTTTAGTGGCTGTCTCAGCCTGATGGCTATGGCTAATATGCATGCAATCAGCCAAAACAGTGGCCAGCGGGCCACAGACTATAGACCATAGACTATAGACTATGGGCCGTGTATTTGCCGGGGCCACGAAAATATGTTGCGGTTTTTCTGTTGCTGTTGTTGCCTGCTTGCTTTCTGCAAAACGGCTGCCACGCAAAAACCAATAGATCAGGCAACAAGTTACCTGCTACACTGTCGCCCCTGCCCCTCTTGCCCCAACCACACATGGCCTAATCCATGGCACATATTTTGCTTAACGAATGTCACACAAGCATCGATGACTGGCTGACTGGCTGACTGACTGGCTGACTGGCTGACTGAGTGGCGGACTGACTGAATGCCTGGAATGGAATGGAACGGGAGATGCTTCAATGCATTTACATTCACTCAGTCTATGTGTTGGCTCACGTACGTGGAGGATGTCCTTGTTGTTGTTGTTATTGTTGTTGTTGTCAAGCCAAACTGCTACTGTCAAAGTCACGTTTTAATGTAACGTTGGCTCTCGATTCGGTTGCCTGAAATATTGAGATTGAGTTACGAGCAGCCAACAACTTTTGTCAACACGCGAAGCTGCATAAATGCCGCTTAAATGGCATAAAATATGCATATGCATTTTGCCCAAGGAGCCAACAGAGAGAAGCAGAAGCCTCCGCTCAGTTACCAGTTGCCAGTTACCAGTTGCTAGTTGCATAGTTGGCCAGTTGCATAGTTGGCCAGTTAACTGGGGGCCAGTGTTACCTGCCCAGTTATCGCAGAGCGCGCTCAACATATTTCAAAGTTACACGACTGACGACTCGACTGGCCTGACACGCCCTTAGTTAGTTAGTCGACTCGTCTGTCCCTCTGTCCGTCCGTCCGTCCGTCCGTCTGTCTATCTGTCAGGGCTTCAGTCAGACGTTTGCAGCTATGTGGCCAGTTTCCTGTTGTTGGCCTGGCCTGCTTGGCCTGGCTGCAGGGCCAAAAACGCTCTCCGCTGTTGTTGTTGTTAGCCATATGCACAGCTCGCAATTCTTTGTAATTTGCGTTTTTCACACCCATTTGATGTAGCACCCAGTTTTAATCTTAATCCCTGCCACCGAAATTGCTAACCGCTCATAAATGCATGCCTGGCCCTCAGTCAAAGGGGTTTTGAGCAGCACCAGCAGCAGCAGAGATTCCAATCCGTACCACAAGCAAAAACAAAACAAACAAAACAAAACACACGCCATAAATCGATGGTGTTGTCTGGAAAAATGCATTCTTTTATTTTGTTGTTGCTATAACTGGGAAAAACTGTCATGTTTTTCATGTTAGTCAGGGTAAGTGCTGATAAGGCAACTAACTTTGAATGAAGCTATAATAGAATTTCCACTTAATTGCGGCTTTCAGTAGGAAGCGTGCATAATTATTTAAATTGAGAAAAAGAGCGAGAAAGAGAGAGGCCACACATGGGATATATATATACATACTTGCACAACAGGTCTGGACATTTTAACAATTCTTACTCAATATAAGAGTATGTAAGAGTTATATACATGAAATTGCTGGAAAAACTAGACAGTCTTGGCAATAATACACTTCATTCTGTTTGAGTCTCCCCTATTGAAATGTATTGCATATTTATTTTGTTAATTCTTCAAAATATAACAAATCTTACAACCGATCAACCTCTGATCCCCATTTATTCACTTGCTCTAACGCCTCGCCTTTTTTTTCCACTTAGCGAAATCATCGACCACTTAGCAATAGGTATCGTTTTGATAATATATTGCTATCCATAGTCGGCCGGCATTTGAAGTGTCAGTTATCAAAAAGGACTGTCGCTGATTAGATGTGCAAAGTGCTTGGAATACCATTATAATTGCAAGATGATTTGCCTATCAAATATGTATGCATGTTGCATATGAATTTATGTGTAAGTTGGTCCAAAACCTTTGCCAATTTAAGAGGCTCATCAATTGCTTTGTCAAATGTGAACCGCAAGCGAAAAACCACTTTTCAGCCTTCAATCCGCGCCCGATTATCAAAAGCAATTTTCATGCAGTCTCGCCCGATCCCGATCCCGAACCCAAACCCCATATAGCCCGCAGCTGATAAAACTCAATACTTTTGTGTGTTTATGGCCAATCAGAAATCATGCCCAGGCCCACCTCAATATTACAGTATGCCGAGTATATGCATAAGCAGCAGCAGCAGCTTCTGTCGCACTTCTCGCACCGCTTCTCGCTTCCCGCTTCTCGCTGCCCGCTTCTCGCTTCCCGCTGCTCGCTTCCCCCTGCCCCACCAACCTTTCTTACAATTCAAGGCAGTGAAAACGAGTGTCATTTTTAGCCAATTTCGCTGCGTTGTTGCGTTTGCGTGGCATGAAAACTCAATGGAGTGGACACGAGCCCCGTGGTCCACTCCAGTCCACTCCAGTCCAGTCCAGGAAGGCCAGGCCAAGCCAAGGCAGTCGCGACCCGACCAGCGTGTGTGTGGAGTAAAAAAGTGCGAACGCGTTAACTACATGGCGTCGCCAATCTTAGCTGGAAAACGTACGACAAGACAAGACAAGCCAATTGCAGGCCGCGCTCAAGATGGAGCTTAGGAGTCCGCTGCCTCACACTTTGCTGGCCAGAGAGCCGGGGAGCGCACAGTAGCGCCTGCGGGCCAATAAGTGTGTGAAATAAACAATGTGCACACGTAGCTCAGCTCTCTCGCCATCATCCACACTGGATGTTGCTGCTGCTGCTGCTGCTGCTTCGTGTTGCTTGTACATTTCTGTGCTCAACCAGACACAACAGCAACAACAACAGCAACAATATCAGCAACAGCAACAACAGTGTCGAGTGAAGCGTGTGTAAAAAAATGAAGAAAAATAAATAAATAAATTGCAACATTGGCAGCATATTTTTACACTTTGGCTTGCACCAAAAACCCACGGCCCTGGCACTGTCCCCGCTTTCAGTTTGAAGACAACGCAAAACGCACTTTTTATTAACACACACACATACACACGCAAACACACACACACACACACGCACACACACACACACTTACTTAAGTGTGCAATTGGGTATAATTTGTTTTCAATGCAGTTTGTCACGTTATCCGTTTTTTTTGCACAATTAATTACAACTGTAACTCGCAAGCTAATCATTGAATGTGGATTTAATTTAATGTTATTAAATATACAACGTTTTTTTTACTTTCAAACTTAGTTTATTAAATAAACTACAGGTTTTAAGATTTTTTTGTTTAGCCTTCTTCTTGTAATCAATACATGTTGATTTAATTTTATGATATTAAATATACAATGTTTTTTCAACTTTAAAACTGAGTTTATTTAATAAACTACAGGCTTTAAATTTTTAGTTTACCCTTCTTCTTGTAATCAATACATGTTCATATAATTTTATCATATTTAATATTCAACGTTTTTTTAACTTTAAAACTTAGTTTATTAAATAATCAACTGGTTTCAAGATTTTTAGACTAGCCTTCTTCTTGTAATCAATACATATTCATATAATTTTATGATATTAAATATACAATGTTTTTTCAACTTTAAAACTTAGTTTATTAAATAAACTACAGGTTTTAAGATTTTTAGTTTAGCCTCTTTTTCTAATAGTCAATACATGTTCATATAATTTTATCATATTTAATATACAACGTATTTTTAACTTCAAAACTTAATTTATTAAATAAACTACAGACTTTAATATTTTATGTTTAGCCTTTTCTTGTAATCAATATATGTTGATTTAATTGTATATATACAACGTATTTTTAACTTCAAAACTTAATTTATTAAATAAACTACAGGTTTTAATATTTTTAGTTTAGCCTTATTAAATTTTTATGTAGTTATTAAGTAATAATTTCTTCTGATGATAGCTTTCGCAAATATATACAAAATATATCGAAATATTTTTGAGTAAGTACAAAAATCCTTTCAAATCGTCTCTTAACCATTCATTAGAGTATATTGCTCTCGACTTGTAGAGCGTTAATTTGGCCTGGCTGGTATTTTATTTGAGCCCCAACGCTTAAGTGGCCCGGCATGCCTAGGCGACGTGTCCAGCTTCAGCTTCAACTTGAGGCTGCAGTTCCATACCCGATCCCGATCCCGGTCCCGGTCCCTGTCCCGATACCTGGCTGTCAGCGCTATGGCGTCAATGTTACGCAGCCAGACTGGAGGAGTCGCAGATCCGAAGGTCTGTTTTGTTGGCTTTTTTAGTTGCCTGTGTAGCCCTTTTGCCCGGTGTCTCATCAGGCGCTGCCCTTTTGCTGATTAAAACTGCGAAATCCAATTTATTTCAAAATTTATTGTGTCTCACACGCGCAGAGACGTACAGGAATTGAAAAATATCAATAAAGGCATATGAATTGTTACCCAATAATAAATCAAGTGGCCCGGCTGGCTGGCTGGCTGGCTGCCACAACGTCGCAAACAAATATGCCTTTTATTGTTTGTATAAAAAATAATATAAAAGCCCAACTCTGGCATTTTTCGCACCGGACAACGCGAAATATTTCAATGCGAAAATCACCGAAAATCGTTGCGAATGTGGGTTTTTTTTTGTCGCTCCAAGTGCTCCGCGCTTCAATTCGCTCCCAACGATCCCGATCCCGATCCCGAACGTCATTTCATTTCAATGAGGACGGCAATTTTCTAAGAACGAAGCGCATACCAAGGAATCAGAGAATGAGAAGGCATCGAGGCAGACGAAGAAGAAGAACAACGCCGGCAATGGGCAAATGGCAGCTTTGGTGTTTCAGAAATATGTGCAAACAATTACCCAAGACGAAGTTGAAGGGTTTTCGCTCGGATCGGAATCAGCAACGGCATCGGCATCGACATCGGAATCGCATTCGGGGATGGAGATCGCGCGCTCTCTTGTCTGTCTTGGATGATATTTCGTCAATTAGAATGTACGAACGAGCTGCGAATGTGCGAAGATACATTTTTGGGAGCCGGGGAGAAGCGCTAACCATCAGCGGCAGCTCAAATTAATATCTGTGCGATAACTCAAAGTCGGACGCTCAGCTGGAAGACGCAGACGGAGAAGACTTGTGTGGATCCAGCGAAGACCCAGCCGAATGAAGAAGCAGCCGACTTGCAGAGCTCTCTTCTTGTATCTTTTCTTTTTGCAAATTTCCAACTCCACGTTCCAACATCCTGTTTCGTGCCGTTCATCTTGTCTTTTCAATTGGGGGGCTGCCTTTGTTACCGCTGCTGTTGTTGTTGTTGTTGTTGTTGTTGCTGTTGTTGTTGTTGCCAGCTAGTTAAGCAGTTAAGCAGTTTCGCGTAAACGTTTTTCCAATATGATTTTGCTGTTGTTGTTGTTGTGCCTGTGTGTTTAGGCTGTCTTCAGGGTTGTTATTTTAAAATTAGCACTTTGATTTAAGTTGTCTACACTCTTGGCGGCCTGTCTCTCTCTCTAGTTAGCTGCCCGATTGCCCGGTTGCCCAGTTGCCCATTTGTCCAGGCAGCTGCACCACCAGCCAAGGTGTTGAACAGCTGAGTGAAGGGCTAAGCGGGGCAGCGGGACAGAGCAGGAGCGGGACAGAGCAGGAGCGGGACAGAGCAGGAGCGGGACAGAGGAGGAGCGGGACAGAGGAGGAGCGGCGGCGGGGGCGGATGCAGTGCTGCCAGCCAGTATGTTGTGGATGGCTGATTGGTGAGCACTGAGCGAAAGGTTGAAGGTTAGAGCAGATAAACTGTTGTTGTTGATGTTGCTGATGCAACAGCAACAGCAACACGAGAAAAAGCCCAAACCTATTATCTACATATCATATGAACGAAGCGATGATGATAGGAGGCAGCTAGTCAGCGCATGAGAAATGTCAAAAGATTCCGTTGGGCAAGTTTTGTTAGCAGGTCTGCTCTGTTATTTCCTATTTCCTGGTATTGTGGGCTTTTGGGCAGACTCTAAACTCACATAACTTTGCCAAAAGTGAACGACATCTTAGGCTTTGTCATGTTTGTACCTCTAAGCTTATTTTACAATTATGTTTTAGCCTGTTTACTAGCATTACTTTAATTACTTGGTTATTTGATTTCCACAAGTTATTAGTGTTGACTTATTGCTCATAAGACATTCATTAGGCCAACTCGCTATCAGTTGTTGTGTCTAGGCAGATAAGTGAACGATAAATCGACGTTGACTTTCACGTATTTGACTTGGGCCGGGCCAAGTTGCTTATCCGTCTGGTCGTTATCAATCATTAAGAGTTGCTTATCAGATCCGCAGCAGTTGCCACTGCCAAGTGGAAAGTGCCAAGTGGCAAGTGGCAAGCGGCAAGCTGCAGACTTCTCAGCGGCCTTCCACAGCCTCCGAGTGTCAACACGTAGCGGCTTCCGGTTAACTCTGCTCTCGACTCTTAAATCAAGCGCTTATCACACACTGCTCGAGCCGCTTGTGTTAATTAAAATCAGCTTATGAATAAATTGAGTGTGAGTGCCATAAAATGCATTCGTCGGCATTCGTCTGGCATTCACACACACACACACATACACACACACAAAGGCAGACCAAGTTCAATACTAATCAGACCGCGGGCGCCCAAAGTTGATACATTTTTAATGTGCACTGCGGCCGGAAGGAAGCGCAACACGTAAACGTGTTAATATGGACAGCGCAATCTATTAATTTGTCAACAATAAAATGAGACTGACAGACGAACGCCGGGCAGACATCAACATCAACATCGACATCGACATCGCCAATGCCATCAACGAGACGCGTCAATGAGAGCAGAGCTGCAGCTGGGAACTGGGAACTGGGAGCTGGAGTTGGAGCGGGCAATCTGGGCACAGGGGCACGGAGGCGATAACGAAGCGGTAGCTTTTGGCCAGGTTGTTAGCCAGGTTGGCCAGGTTGGTCGAGTTGGCCCGCTTGGCTGGCTGCTTGTCAGCACAGCAGGTACGAAATTAATATGCGAGCAACAATTAAGATAAGCGCGCAAAGTTGTGAAGTTGCTGCTGAGAAGGGGGCTCAGTCGGTGGCCAGCAGCAGCAGCAGCCGCAGCAGCAGCCAATGACTAAACCCAAGCGGCTTCTCTTCCCTGCTTCGGCTTCTACTTCTTCTTCTTCTTCTGCTTTTTTGTTCGACTCGCACCTCCAATGGACCAGACACGGGGGCATTCTCCGGCTGCGTCTGTGGTAGCCCCTAAAAACATTATCCATTAACCGTTGTCTTTGCGGTTGTCGTTGTTGTTGTCGTTGTTGTTGTCGCCGTTGTTGCAAGGTGGCCTTGATGACAAACGGCGGCATGTTTTTTAAGCGATAATAATATGAATTTCACATTTATTTTATGGAGCAGCTTGCAAAATAATATTAATTGCACATAAATGCAAATTATTATCGGTCGTTTTTAAAGTGACATATTAAAATTGTATTTATTATTTTTAGATATTTTAATTTCACATAATTATACAAGCACACATATTCACATTTTTTATTTGTATTTTAGGCAATTCAAAAATGATTAAATAATGATATATTTTTATTAAACTATTTTTTTTAAAAACAAAAGTACAAATACAATTTTGTGCACAATTTATTTTTATGGATTGATTTAACAATCTTAACTTTGAACATTAATAAACTCTGCAATATTTTTTCTTGTGTCTCATAAAAACCCGAAAATTTTAAATTGCTTTAGACTTAAATGCAGCTTTATAGAGGATTAATTATCAAAAATTAATTTAGATCGCAAATCAGATCAATTTTTACCAAGTTATGGGAATTTTAGATGTTTTTCAACGTATTTCTGTGGACTGTCTGTACCTTATACCCAAAAAAAATCTAAAATTCGAAATTGCTTGAATGGGATAAGATTTGACAAAGTTATGGTAGTATTAAGTGTTCTCAATACATTGCTAAGAACTATCCATGCATTATTTTAACTTGTGTTTCATAGTTTTGGACTGGGAAACCTTACCGAGCATTAATTTTACGGAGTACCAAGACTGTATTGTATAATTAATATAAATTGTAAGTGTGGACCTAAATTGTAATCAATTTAATAAGTTTCCATCAACTCTAATGAGGAATTCGCTACAAAATGAGTAAGAATGCTCGACTCCGAGATACCCTGTACCCAGGACTCAAGTGTGCTAGCACTCACTCGAGCAGCAAGCATATAAAATTACTATATAAGTCGTTAGTATCTGCATCTGGCATTTACATACTTGTGCATAACTTATTACGCCCTTTTTCAATCAGTTTTGGAATGCGTCCAGGGTATACGGGCATAAATCAATCACTAAACAATTCAATTTGCATGCAATTAATTGCAAGCGATGAAAATGATTTTGTCATAATTCTGGCAATTCTCCAAAACGGGTTTCGCATAACACGGGAACGTGAGAAATTTCGTTGAAAATTGTTGTTGTGTTATTTCTTTTAATGTGATTTTCAGGTATTTTGTCATAAAACACCTGACAGCTGAGCGTAATTTGAGCGCTTTTATGAGGCTGCTATGCTATGTTGTTGACAATCTGTTGATTAATTGATTAACGATTTACGAAATTGATGCATTTTTCATTCGCTCGCTTGTCTCACTCACTTTGAGCTTAGCCAGTTTGCCAGTTTTCCAGATGCGGGACAGGGGCGTTGCGTTTTTAGCATTTTGACAACTTATTCGAGGCGCGTCAATTACCGCTACCCACAAATACAAATGCTGACAGTTGCAATTAAAAGCTAAAAGGAGAAAAATGTTTGCTGGACAAACCAAAGCGGCAATTGCAACAACAGCAACAACAACAGCAACAACAACTCGCTAGCTTGTTAATAGACATGTAAACTGCAATTAAAACACGCGGAGCCAAAGAGCCACCAAAATATTTTGAGCGCTGGCTCCGCTGTTGGTTTTTTCCTATATGCTGTTGTTGTTTGTTTTGTTTTTTTTTCTTAATTAAAATATTTAAACACGCAAATAGTAGGCCTGGCAGTTGGCTAGTTTACAACCAGTTGGCCAGTTAGCCAGTTGCCCATTGGCAATGCTCTCGGTTTGGTAAGCCGACTCCGAGTCCGAGTCCGAGTCCAAGTCCAAGTCGCAGGGTAACTCAACTGGGCGTGTCTGTTGCTGCTGCGGCTTTAATCAAAGTTGTTTCTGTCGTTTTTTTCTGCGCCAGCGGGGAATCAATCATTTGAAATTTAAACGTCATCGTGCGTCAGAAAACTCATAAGACAAAAAGCACGGCAGCAACAACAGCAAGTCGAAAATCCTACTTGAAGACCCGTTGTGAATGCGAATGTGGCGTGTCCGAGTTTTTAGCGCTGCCAGCCCCAAACAACAACAGCAACAACAACGATCCCCAACGATCCCCGTTCCAACTGTGCAGCAACCAACGCAATTCCACAAAACATTTTTCTGTTTGCCCGACTATCCGCTTTAAGCAGATCTGTTGTCGCTGTTGTTGTTGTTGTTGTTGTTGCTGTTGTTGTTTTGTGTTTAAATGAAATCCAAGCAAAATTAATGCGTGTGGCCAACGCCATCAGCATCGCCCCCAGCTTATCACTGTCAAGCATCTTGGCCGAGAGTTCAAGCTCATCCAAAACACACTAAACTAAAAGCAAAGCTAAACTGAAACTTCAAATACGAAACTGGAACTAGAGCTTTTTCAAATGCCGCCAAACTGACAGCGAGGCGATGTTTTAGTTAATTTATTTGCCAAATATCAATATAAATTTTATTATTTTAGTGGCTCGTCGAGACACAAAATTTATGCGCCTGCCTTTTGTTTTACTCTTTCATGTTCGATTCGAATAGATTTTTAATAAGTGATAAACATTTGGAAACGACAATTTTAAAGTCGATTAATTAATTAAATGCCAATTGAAATCGCACACAACAACAACAACAACAACACAAATGACAACAATCAGCAATAAAATACCAAATTGATTGATATTCGGGTATTTGTGCAAAATTAATGAGAACATTTTGTAAATTGGCTGCTTTTTGGGGCGCATTGTTCGCAATGCGCTTAAACATTCATTCCTATCCCGTTTCAATCAATTGGCTAGACAAGCAATAAAGGCTTACGTAACGTAAGGCAACGTAACATTAAATAAGACGTTAGTTAAAGTTAGCGAAGCCCTAAACGAATGTTGAAACAGTTGAAGCTCGTAGCGCAGCAATAATAAAATATTTACGCAATCGTGTGCAAAAAAGAAAGTGATTAAAGTAAAACAGCGTATACCTCAATGTCTTACGTAATGCGTATGCGTAATACGCAGCGTATCACGTCACAAGCATTGCATGATTACGGCACATTCTAAATTTCTATCTCACGCCCATGAAACGATTTAGGTTCAATACTTGAACTCTTTTTAATTGATCTTGATTAATCGCACACCAGGCTCCATAACAACTCCACACCAGACCGAATGCCACACACACAATCATTAATTACAGTTTAATTGCCAAAAAAATAAAAACATATAAATACTAAGAGTTAACAAAGCGTGTGTGCGAGAGAGCGAGGGCAAAAATAACGTTAATAGTTTTGTCTTATCAGCATAAACAGTTTCTCCTAATTTCATTAGTTTAATGGCAAACGAAATCTAAGGCCAATCCCCGAGGAAAGAGAAACAACTAACAAAACTAACAAAAGCAAACAAACGAGCTACCAAGCTACGCAAAACGTGCAAGCGGAAAGAAGACAAAAAAATTGTTAACAATTGTGAGAATAAATTGCTAAATAATTAAGTGGATCAACGGCCTGGTCACAGACTCCGACTCCGACTCCGACTCGGACTCCTACTCCAACTCGGATTCAAGAGACAGACTCAAATTGCATATGATTAATTAAAGGAAATAAAAAGCTGACGACGAGAATGAGTAGCAGAAAAATAAGAAGCGGGGCAAAGTGAAACAAATGAACAAACGAACGAACGAAATCTTTTTTCTTTAATTAATATTGAAGTGAAGTGAAGTGAATTTCAGTAGCGGTAGAAGAACCCAAAACCCAAAAAAAACAAAACAAAGACAGGAGGCGTTTTTCAACTCATTAACGTTCAAACGAATTCATTTACATATCGCATTGCTAGGCACCCCTCTCAGACCCTCTAGCAGCTCTACCTGGCCCAAATTAATATTCCATGGCCAAAACATTTGTGTTTTTGTTCCTAGCTGTAATTCGGAAAATTTGAAACGCTTAAGAAACGAGCTGAGAAATGGTCTCACACACTATTTGAATGCACACTGCTCAACGTACGTTTTTCTTTTATATCTACCTATTTATAGGTGTATTATTTTTTATTTCATTCTCTATTTTTTTTATATGTTTTGTCTAAATGATTTTTATTAACATTTTGCGCCAGGTACTCGCGTCTGAGTCGTGGGAGGTGAGGAGAGGCAAGAGGGAAGAGGACTGACTACAACTCACACGCATGCCCACATTTCCATTTGCTGTGTCACTGAGTGAGAAGAGACAGAGACGCCGGCGCATAGCTTGCGCCCCGATCCGATCGGATCCGTTCCGTTCCGTTCCAAACCGACCCGATCCGAGTCCCAGTTGAAGAAAACCTCACCGAACCGGGCGTCAACTGCATGCCATGCGTAAATGCCAAGCGACCCTCGGTGCCCGCCTCTTATCTGCTCGTATTCATCTTGGAAATTGTTTCTAGTTGAAGTTGAAGTTTGCCTTTTAATTGTTAGGCGCAAACAGCCGACCGACTAAATTAAATTTATACAGCCCGAGTCCCGAGCTCAGTTCGGTTTCGGTTCCATGTGGTTGCTTGCGTGTCTTGCAGAGAAACTAACCCCCGTCCTGTCCACATCATCATCGTCGTCATTGCCGTCACATGTCGCCCATTGAGCATGTGCAGCCTTTCAGGTTACAACAGTCTGACAGTTGAGCCGTCCGACCAGCAGGTCAATAAATTGCTCAAAGTGAATTATTATAACATTTTTATTAAAGCCTACTTGTGTATCTCACATAATTAGCATATTTATAGGGGTTGAGTGGGGGTGGGCAGTTGCAGTTGCAGTTGCAGCCTAATTTTTCACTCAACTGTCCACATTAGCGCTTATCATGCACATGAGAGAATTTATTAATTTGCTCAATTCCACTGACAAATGATAAAAAGCTCGAAAATTAATGCATATATCTGCAAAAGGTGTCATTTTAATTAGAACAACGCGGGGTATGCCACATTCAGTAGGGGTAGCAAATTAACAGTTATGCATATATCAGCATTTAAGTATAATAGTTTGCTTTATGTTTTAGAGCTGCTACATGCCTCGTTAGTACTAAATAACAAGGTGCATAGATTAAATTAATTAATAAGATTTTCGTAGAGCCACAACTAAGAGATAGAAATGATATTTTTTAATGGTAAATTATCTTAGCTTATATGATTGCATAATACAATAAACCCAAAAGCAGCTGTAATAAAATTTTTAAATATTTTAAATGGAATTTTATGCATATTAAGTAGACAGGTGCACAAAATTCCTAATCGCAAACTATACAAATATTTGTTCTTAATAACAATCTCTCAAGTCGTTATTAAAAAATATGTAGAAACACAAATATTCTTAGCTCCAAGCTCTTTTCATTCAATGTTATATTCCTTTATATGAATAATAACGATAATTATGTTATTAAGTCCATCAAATATCATCGCATTCGAGCCAATCAAAGGTCTTCAGTTGGAAATGCTAGTGAAACTTCTGCAGTTTGATGAACTCTTGTTTTATTAACGATTTCACAGGTTACGGGAAAAACCCCATTGCATTCGATTCGTAGGCACGTTTTCCAACACTATAAATTACCATATCAAATGAAGTTTATATGTTATGTTCAATGCTTTGTAGCATGTTTTCTCATAGTGCGCTTTGTCAGTCGTTTTTGGCCATTGTTCAAGGCCCCCCGAAAAAAGAGCGCCATTTAAGCCGCTTATTGTAGACCCAATAGCTATAGATGTTGTTGCTGTTGTTGTTGCTCTTTTCACAGCTCAACACAAAAGCGGCCAAGACGCTGCAATGTCTCCAGCCGTGAGGACACGATCAACTCACAAAACCGTTCAGATATGTTCGTTGCCCAACAGCCGCAATCGATGGAGAAAAAGTTTTTCTTTTGAAAAGTTTCATTAGTGTGTTTCGACTGTGTGTACACCTGATTATTTGGGAAGCAGCCCATTACATGTGGCACAATGGAACCCACAGGAGGTGCGCACAACTAGTATTTTGAATAACACCAGACTCAAACTCAAGACTCCAAGTCAGCTAATGTAGGACAACAATGGGCCAGGTCAAGTCAAAAATGCTTGGTTCAGCTTTGTAAGACGGATGTGCGTGCATTTTAGGGTTCATTGCGTTCAACACACCGCACAAGTTGTTCACATTCACATTCACATTCACATGACTCGACAGATGAAGCGCAGTCAAAAACACAAAACACAAAACACAAAACAACAAAAAATGCCAGACAATTAAACAAATTAACAAAACACAACGGCCTGAATAGCTGGGCTGGCTTACAGCAATTTTACACATGAGAAAATCGAAGAGCATTGAAAGCCATTACCCATCACCCATTACCCATTACCCATTACCCATTAGCTATTAGCCATTAGACCCCGCTAGCCGGGCTCGTAACTGCGCGGGTGTAGCCCAACTGTCAGCTGTTTCTGTTTCTAACCAAGCAACTTTCCGGTGCCAGGTAATTAAGTTTCCAATTTTTACTTTCCAATGGGCCATCATGCTGACCTCCAGCACGGAGAACCCTTTTGGGTCGCATCTGCACTAGAAGCCAACGACAGACAAGTTGCAAGAGTCGCATCTAATTTCATGGCTGTTAGCGAAAGGGCCATGGCCAAAAGGTCGCTCAAGATGCACACACACAACACACACACAACACACACACCTAGCACACCACGCATTCAATATGCACGTTAGTCGAATAGGAAATACGGACTTTTATTATTGACGACGACAACAAATAGAATGATCAGAAATAGTCAAAGAACAGAAAAGTTCGGAATGCCAGAAAAGAGTTGTATTACGACATATGAATACCCTTTCAAAAAAACAAACAGTTTTTGACTATATGCAAACTCAACTAAGAGTTAAGATCAATACTATTTACTGACATTTTAAAGGACAATAGACTACAAAAACGATAAAATGTATAGGTTGTCTGTATAGCTTACAACCTTTCTGCTTCTATCATTAGCAGACTTTTCTATCGAATGACAATCTCTCGAATCATTTAAAGCTTAAACTTGTTGGGAATTCTAACACACGCGACTAAAAATTTTTAAAGCGAACAAAACTGAAGTACACTTTCATTTGAAAAACGAATATTCAATCGAATATTCACTTGTAATGGACAACGAGTAGCCAAGTCGTATGAACCTTACTTTTGAATTGTAATAAATTCAAATAAAAGCATTAAAAAAAAACACAAATTTAAATATTTGAAAAAGTACATTTGGAATATAACCATTTGCAACGTTACTGATGTAAATTTATCCCCAAAATATAAGACATGTCTACCTTCAATTCGCGAGTACTCTCCACACTAAGTAAAATGCATCTACATCAACTTATAAGGATGGCAGCCAAAGTTCAGGCACCAAATAGCGACAAAGAAGAGTCATAAAAACGTTTAATGATGTCACAAACGCAATAAAAATGCAATAAAATGTCAAAATTATTGAATTTACGATACGAAACAAGTTCAAAATAACAATAACAACAAAACAGACAACAACAATGTAAGAATGTCAGTCGTTTCGAAGGCGCAGAGACAATTTCGGGAAAAAAACACCTCTTCAACTCTTTCACCGCCTGGATGGGTTATAACATTATGTTCCATTGTTATTTTAGTTGTTATTATTCCTTGCTGCTGCTGTTGTTGTTCTTGTTGTTGTTGTTGTTGTGCGCTGTAGCGTTGCATGCAGCAATGTGCGTGCTTTGGGGCAAGGTGTCGCACTGCCGAACTACTCTACCATAACCCTTGCTCATTTGAATAAATTTTAGTAAAGTTTAGTTTTTTTTTCTTTTGTTATTTATATATTTTTTATATTTTTCAGTGTTTTCGGGTTAACATGCACGCATCTTTGTGTGTGTGTGTGTGTGTGTGTAGAGAGCACCGAACCGATTGATTGTTATCTAAAGTGAAATCAAATTGAGTTTCCATTGCTGACCCGTTAACAAACCCCGCCGCACATGTTTTTCCATGCAGCGCGGGCCACATGAAAGATGATTTTCGGGAAGCGGTTCCAGAGCGTCTGCTGCGGGTTGAGTGTGCCTGCGTGTGTATCAGTGTGTGTGTGTGTGTGTGTGTTTGTGTCATGGTGGGGTTAAGGATCAAAAAAGTGTTTGAGTAATGGACTACATGCGTCGCCACATCGATAAGGCTGCCGGGGTCCATGGCAATTAACATATTTATGCCATAGACACTGTGTCGGCAAAGGAGTCCCATTCCCAATCCCAGACCCAATCGCAGACCCAATCGCAGACCCAGTCGCAGACCCAGACCAAGAGGCAGCAACAGTTGCAGACAGCTTGACTGGCGGTGCCTTGATTTTGATTTCACATTTGGGACACCCGAATCCTTTTGGCATGCAGGTCGCCATCATCATCGCTAGCTGCTTTATATGCAGGCATGAGCGGGCATACTAATTAGCTCGAGGGTATCTCAAAGTATGCGCTGCAATGGTTTGATTTACTTACCGAATCAATAAAAGTGTTGCTCGCTTCGCTTGGGCTCTCTTTCTCTGTCTCTTTCTCCCCCTCTCTCTCTCTCTCTCTCTCTCTCTTTCCCTGAGCACCGAAAGGAAGCATTAAACTCGCATTGTTTATGTGGCCGAGCGAGCCAAGTGACGTGCTCTGGAAAAAGGTTGAGCATAGGTGGGGAAGCATCTGCCATGGGAAGATTGTGCTCCAAAATTGAAATTTGAGTGCAGAGACAGGTCTTTAATGAGCACTCAATGTTCACTGCGTAGCAGGGAAGGCCAACAGATGGCATTTATACTGTGTGAATATTGGATAAGGATAAGGAGCAATGGAATCAGCACAACACATTTTAAAGATATGAAGGCCAGTAAAGATTTAGTTTAGGAATAGTTTGGTTTTATAATTGAGTTTCTCAACTATTGATTGACAGTTGGAAATTCACTTGCTCATCTGCCGGAGTTTGTTCAGAGTGGAGTTCTGGATAGGAAAGACTTGTGATAATCACTATTCTTGCTAGTGTTGCAAAACGTGTAAGCTGACAGCACTATCTGTCAAAACTTTAACACTGCTCTGTTATTATCCCGCTCTGTTATTGTACTGCACTGTTACTGTACAACACTGTTATTGTACTGTAGTTACAATAGTCTGAAGTTTATCGACTACTACATTTAATTCATCCTAAGAACAAACTATTCAACACATATCAAAGGCTTTAATCTGTTTCAGCATTTAATAATTTTAACATGTTTTGAAATTCGGCCATAAATTAAACCTATCAATATGTGATTCTAACTATGCTTAGCCTTAAGCTCTTTAGCATTTTGAAATCAACATATATTCACTTTAATTTGTATTGTCATTTACCGAAATTTAATTAATTTACACAACAATTCCCAACAAGCTCTTTGCTGTCAGTCACAATGGTATTGTTTGTTGAGTGCTTCGTAACTAAAAAGCGGAGATGCATAACCCAATTGGCCACCTCATGCAGTGCTGCATGCCCCAATTGAAAATGTCAACCTATCAACAACAAATTAACTCAAAATACAACAAATGGAGAAAAAAATGAAATAATAATTCCAGCTAAAAACAAAGAAAGCGAGCGGTTTGACAGAGGCTGGTCAGTCTATAAGTAAGTTGCCGCCTGCTGATTGCTGTTGTTGTTGTTGTTGTTGTTGCTGATGTTGTGTTGCTGATGTTTGCGGCTGATGTTTGCGGCTAAGACTGAAACTGACTCTGAGGCTGAGGCTGAGGCTGCTGATGTATGTATGCCAGCCAGTGAGCCCTGGCTAATATTTATGTACCACAAATGTCAACTGTCAATGTCAATTTATATTATGCTGCTGCCACATTGCGGATATGTCAGCAACGAACATATGTATCTCAAAAACCGAGAACAGACAACGTTTTTTTTTTTGCTGTTGTTGTTGTTTTTTAAGCCCTAACCTGGACAGCTCGAGCCCGGCCTACGCAGCTCCCCAATCTGGACAACAACATATTTATAACATTATTTTCGCACTCGGCGCTCGATATTGATGTGTTTGCGTGTGTGCGAGTGTGCGAGTGTGTGTGTGTGGGTGTCTTTTCAGACCCAATGCCCGATCCACACCGATGTCCAAACCAAATGGTCATTTCCATTTAATTTGTTTGTTGTCAATGCTGCTGTTGTTGTTGATGTTGTTGTTGTTGTTGCTGCCATTTTAATTTGCAGCACGTTAAACAAACAAAAGTTAAAGAGCAACATGTCTCGCAAAGTTATTTGGGGTTTTAGTTTCGTTTTTCGGGGTTGCTTGCCGACCGACCGACCACTACTATCAAAGTTCCAGTTGTTCGTATACACAATAACAAAAAAAACAACAGCAAGGCGCACATTAATAATCTTGTTGAACCCGGCAATTTCGAACCTATAATCAACGAGTGAAACGCATATGCACATATGCAGAGACGGAGCGGACAGATCGCTCAACTGGCGGAGTGGAGTCGTGGCTCGTTTGGTTGGCTGCTTCGTTGGCTCCGCTGGCTGGTTGGCTGCCTGCCTGGCTGCCTGGCTGAGTTAGCCTGGTAAACGCCTTCGGGGCTCCGCCTGCTCATTCCATTGTTTGTTGCTTGATATTTTTGAAGACGTGGCTAATTTGAATCAACCGCCTCTCGCTCATTTGCGCTGTCCCAAAACTCAAACTGAATATCAGCCAAACTCGCCAGTCGCAGTCGTCGCAAATTAAACGCATGCGCAGCGCCCGCAGGCTAAACGCATTCGCTGCCGCTCCCCCGCCCCCTGCCCCTTGCCCCTGCCCCTGCCACCTGCCCCTGCCCCCTCTTTTGCCTCCCCCAACAAGCAGCCTGGCGGTGGCCATCGGAGCCTCGACTCGACTCGACTCGACTCGCTACCGCTTCCGTGGCCGAGCGCCCCAAAACAAGCATGTTGATAATTGTTTCCTGGACGCGGTAACCCGAACCCAAACAGCCGAACCTAAACCTGAACCTGAGCTGGCGGCTCTTGCGACTCTGACTCCGTCTCCATCTCCATCTGCGTCTGCGGCTGCGCCGGCGTCTCAAGACATAACTCCAACAGTAAACATATAAATTTAGCTATAGTTATGTGCAGAGAGAAAAATACAGGGACCTAATTTAACTAGATATATCAATTTGTTTTCACAAAATTAAACTTTAAGTCAGGTAAAGAATTTGAATGTGCAGAATGAAATATTTATACATCGAATTCTAATATATACATAACTTTTATTACTTAAACAAATATATATATTACAAATATTGTAAAAGATCTAAAATGCTCGAGTTAAACGGTTTTGAAGTAGCACTTCAAATTATTTTTAATAATTTTATAAATATAACAATGTATAGGCCTAACTTTAATTTATAAGTTATCTTATTTTTAAAAATATAAATAAATAAATTTAACTAAATTTTTAGTCAGTTTCATCATAAGAAATAACCGCAAACAATTTTCAACATTTTTGCAAAGCACAAACACATTTAAATTAAATTTTAAGTTCAATTTGACTATTTAATCTCAATACAAATCGATTCTATTACTCCTCTTACCCAGACTTTTTGCTCAGTGTAGTCGTATCTTTATGGCGCTGTCATATGAGCTTGTGAGCTCGCTTGTCTACGTATTTTGGCTTGTTTAGAACGAGAATTATGCAATTATCATAATTGGGCAGTGAGCCATTTGGCCAATTATGAATCATATTTATGAGCATTTCTGGCCATGCCCTTGGCCCTGTCACGCAATCTCTAATCACATACGCCCACAACAAAAAAAAAAAACAGAAAGAAATAAAACACACATATTAAATATTTGAAAGAAAACGCATTTAAGAAAAATGTAAATAAAGTAGTCAAAAACGGTTCTCGAGCGATTTGTGGGATGGATGCACTTGTCCCATCCCACAGCTCACAGTATTGTATTATCATTACGAGCAGGCATTGTTCCAATTACGCGGCTCTGCACGCACTTTAGCCCTATCCACATAATGCCATATAATAGCTGGGACTGCCTTCTTTTTTTTGTGTCTTTTTATTATTTTTATACTGTTGCTTGCCCTTTTAAATGCCGATAACCTTTTATGCGCCCGCCGAGCGGCTATTAAAGACACAAAATACAAAAACGCAGACTTGAGACTTCGAAATGCATTAAATTGAATTCGTTCGCTGGAAATTCTTGACTGGCCAACGCGTTTTTTAACGCCATGAAAACTAATTTTATGTTTACACACACACACACACACACACGCACAGGACACTTAAGCACACACACATACACGATTCAATTACATGGTCCGAAAAGTGTATTCGAATAGACATAACTTCATTTAAATGGTGGAGCTGGCCAACACTCCGCTTAAGAATGCATGACCCGTCCTCAAAGTAATACCCCGTAATATCTTCTGGCTTGCAAATGCACTTTTTCTGCATGCTAATTGGCATGGGGAATTACACACGTTTGTATGTTTGTATCTTTGTAAGTACATTCCTCTGCAGGCACAGCTGTACTTGTACTGTGCTTAGGGCCAAGTTTTGCATAAACCGTTAGCTTGCTTTTGGTAGCCATTCTCACAATTCACAATTCTCATAGCCAGTAACTGGCAATCTAATATATGGCAGCTATAACTATCGCATAACCGATCGTAAAGCGTCGAAACACGAACGTTTTATCGATTGTGCAAGCGTATCTAAGAAAAACAAGTAAGTAAGTACTTTAGTCGAGAGTGGCCGACTAGCAGTTACCCTGCACACAATAACGAGAGTTCTAGGGCGCTTGGCCGGAAAACTAAGGATTACATTTTTTGAGATGGTCACTAGTAATCAAACTGCCAAATTGTATGCCTCTAGCTTTAAAATTGTGTGAAAGATGCATATTCGATCGATTTGAGATTTGAGGTATATCGATATGTTATCGATTTGCCAGCTAACTGGCACAGACTTGATCTGGATAAAAAGACGGACATTGTATATCATATATATCATCCAAGTACAATTGAAACAGGTGGGGAAGGATTATCTTCGGAGTGCGGAGATTTTATACTCTTTTCGAGTCTCTGGATAGATTTCACTAGCTTAAATTTTATGCATATGCCCTTTGCTACTTTTGCACAACATCAATATACCCTTTTTGCCCATTTCAGGGTATAAACACTTGGTAAAAGTATCGTAATCACTTTTGTTACACCTTGTTTTGCTTTAACATTACCTTATTGGATTATATTCGTATTTATAAATGGGATATATTTGAAAACTTTTGCTAGTATAGTGTGTGTTTTTTTACGAGTTTTCTTGTGATTTACAAGACAATTCAATTGAGTAAACCTAAAACTATAGACTACATTGAATTTACCATAGTTGTATCTTCAAGGGTATTTAATATTTTACATGCCTAATTTGTTTTAGTAATCAATTTTATATGATCAAAACATAAAATTATATGCATATTGTTGCATGGATGATATTTCATGCGGTTTTAATACGCTTTTGTGAAGACTTCTGCGTTTTACGATGCTATAAAAACAATAAAAAGTGGAATCCGCTATCTGAATGATGCCATCATGCGATCGTTATGTAAGTAACTTAATAGTTAGCTATTTCTTTCATGCAGCCACCACAAGGACAATTCTGTTTATTTAAATGAATTTAATTAATGTGAAAACCTGCAAATAAATCAATGCTGCTTGCACAACCTTTAATCGCATCTGAAGGTACCCAAAGCTCCAGACTTCACATTGCCTGATCTCTTGATTTCGCCAATCTGTTCCCAATTGGATCACACAAACACACTCAGGCAGTCGATTTGCACATCTGCTCTGCTCCTTGGCCGCAAGGCCAAACAAATATGCGAATTCCCAATGCTTCAGCTTGCAAAAGCGAACGAACACAAGAATTATGAAATATGCAAAGCAATAAACAATTTAAAATCAAATAAAAAGACAACTTCATATTGGGCAATGGCAAGCGTCGAGCATCGATTCTGAGCTCCAAAAATACAGCAAGAGAGAATAGGTATTTTTTTGAGCAAGCCGAAGTTTGCATACTCTTGCAAACTGCAGCTTAAGTTTTTACTTATAAATTTATGAAATCATTTAAGAATTTCTTACAAATTATAAACAACAATTGTTAACAGATTTTTGCAATGTAATCAGCATATATTGTAGTCTAGTAACATATTTCAGACAAAATCCGATAGCTATAAGAAGAAAATATGTTTATGTTTATGTATAACTTAGAAATATGCTATCATAGAAGAAACAGGAGAAGGAATTGACTATTCTATATATTTCATTTATTTCTTATATATACTTGTGTTTACTTCGATGCGTTACACATATGCTGAGAAAAGTCAACTAACCGCTGTTATGTTATGCAAAAGATATATATCAATATTTTATGCTTTAAGCATTTGTTTGCTTAGAGCGACCCCCAAAAGCAGCAGACGACGTCGGATCAGCCGGTGACTGGTGACTGGCGACTGGTAACCAGGCTGGGAGCAGCAGCCGAGCAGCCGAGCAACCGAGCACTGAGAGCAACCGGGCGCATGGTGGAGCAAAAACACACACATGGCATTGGGTATCCGTTTTGCTGGGCAGGCTGTCTGCCTACTGTTCGGCGGGGCAGAAATGTTGCGGCTGCCGGTTGCCTCGTTGCTGTTGTTGTTGCTCGCTGCAGTTGTTGCTGTTGCTGTTGCTGTTGTTGTCTAAATTTATGATTATTGCCCTGCCAAGCATCTTACGAGCAGCGGACTCAATTCGCCTTAGCCCAAATGGCGCTGCTGCTGCTGCTAGTGCTGCTGCTGCCGTTGGAGCCGAGTGGGGGTGGGGAAAGCCAAGTGATTCTGCAGTTATAAAAATTGGATTTTGCGCGCAACTTAATCACATTTTCGCCTTCAACTGGCGACTCAAGAGTCGCGTCGACTTGACTCAACTCTTGCGACTCTCCGCAACTCGCCGCTCAGCTATTTTATTGCCGTCGACTCTTTGTGACTCTTTTTTTTGTTTTTTTTTGGTTTTGCGTTGCCTTACATTTTTTGTTGTTGTGCTTTTGGTTCGGTGTGTGGTGCTTCTCTGCGCCTGGCGCAAATTTACGATTATATCGAAATAAGATGGTTTATACGCGGCCAAAAAAAAAGACGAAGAAAAATGGAAAACAAACTACTTTGTATGGTACGGTGGTGGCTGCTCTCCGCTCCAGAGACAGCAGCGTCAGAGACTGTGAAGATTTACGGAAAAGAATTAATTTACGATTCTAGAGAAAATCAAATTACGTAGTCGTACAGCTGAATCGGTTCTGCCTGCCTTCGCATTGCCGTTTTCGCTCCATGGCGAAGATTGCCACCAACAAAGTTTTATTCAAATTGCGATTTAGTAATTAATTTCAAAATAGACCGTTTGCTAATCCGTGTGACTCCAACTGGACGGAAGATAACTAAGGGGCAGGTTCAGGGAACTCACATACGAGAGTGTGTCTGCAGCTGATTAAGGCGCTCGGATGATAAAACCCGTTTGAAATGTGCTGTTTACTTTTAATGTTATGGCGTTGCCAGCGATGATTAACCAATAATGATAATGGATGAACGGCAAGGGGAACGCGCCGATGCCAGATGGGGCACGAGGAAGGGGCGACTTTCAGACTTTCCGACTTTCAGACTTTCAGAGACTAACTGCCAGCGACTCTGACTGACAGCTCGGCCTAACGAGTTGGGGAATTCTTTATGCATGCAATTGCATCAGGTCTTTTTATTTAATTCTGTCTTTCTCTCCGTATCTCTCTCTTTTTATTTGATGGCCTTTAAGAAGTTGGGAAAGTGGAAATTGCGCTCACACCACTGCAATTCCAATTAAAATTGAGCAACACTTCGGCACTGGCAATAAAATTAGAATGAATAACTATTCAAATAGCTCAAGTCGATTTACATTGGGTGGGAATTGCATAATGAACCTGGTTGGATCATAAAAGGCTTAACTACTTGATGTAATAAAAACAAATACAGTCATTATTTAAATATGCGGGTGAATAATATTATGCAACGAGTTCTCACTCTCTCGCTCTCGCTCTAACTCTCTCTATCTCTCTCTCTCTCTCTCGTTCCTTTCCAAAATTCCACTCTCATCAGGCTTTTAGTGAATTGTTAAATACCAAACTTTTAAAGTTAATTTTCTAGCAAATTTCAGTTGTCTTACATAAAACACCAACTAAAAGTTGAGCTCACACCTCTGCCAAATATTATAATATCATAAAAGATTGGGTTCTTTACTCAAGGGCATTCATCAGCTTCCGTAGAACAACTGCTGGCCTTGCCCTAGCTGTAGGACTTTCAAATGTTTACCTTGGGGGCCCTTTCTGTCAGCTTATCTGTGATACAATTTATTCTTCATTTTTTGTGCAGTTGTTGTTGTTGTTGTGCTGAGCCTAACGCAATGGGCGTATGCTCCAAATTGGTTAAATTTGAGGCGCTGCCAGCTTATCATAGGTGTTTCTATTTGTGTGTGTTTGTGTGAGTGTGAACATGGCCGAGACCCACCTCAGACAGAGCCATTTGCCAAAACCACTTGGAATTTGTTCGGCGTTGCAGAGTCATCGGCAGCAGCAGCAGGAGCAGAAGCAGAAGCAGAGATTGTATCGATGGCAAGGCAAACGACTGTCAGCCAGAGGTTCAAATACTAACACTTAATGAACTTAACTTGGCAACAACATCAAATTTCCATAAGAAAGGCAAAAGGAAAAGCCAGCTGCTGTTGTTGTTGCTGCTGCTGCTGCTGCTGCTGCTGCGTGTTGTAAGTACGAGTATCTATTAGATACGCAGCGTTGCAACAAACTGCAATATGCAAGGCTCGCAGACGAGTTAGTCAACCTGCCCCCCACACACACACACACACACTCGCACACACTCGCACACACTCGCACACTTGTTTGTTGTGGATGCTGCCTGCACAGAGGCATCAAGATATACAGGCCCCAACAACATTGGTAGCAAGTAGCTGCCGGGTTTTCGAGGCTAAGGCTGCGGCATCAGGTTCGGGCCGCAGCCTCAGCGTCAGCCTCAGCCTCGGCTTCGGTCTCTGCTCTCTGTTCTCTCTGTGTTCTCTGTACTGCGAGCGACTTTGGCAATCAGCAATTAGCAGATATGTTAACTTCATGTTAACGAACCAATTTGAAATTTAAATGCGGCACAAACTCGGGTGCTCATACGTCGTTGTTGTCATCACTTCTTCAACCAGGGGCTTCTTCTTCTTCTGCTGCGCCTTCTGCGCCTTCTGCCACACTGACAGGCAACCCGCCACCAAGCTGGGGCCAGTTCTTTTCCTGCCCAGCCACTGCACACACATATTCTGTGTGTGTTTTCTTCTTCGCTTCTTCTTCTTCTGCTTTTCTTAGTTTTAGCAAAATTTTAATACAAAAACCAAATCGAAGCCGCTGCTTGAAGCGATCCCAGACGATACATATGCATAAAGCAGAAACAACAGAGCTGCAAAAATAAAACACACAGAGAGCGAGAAAAAAACAACATAAAAATACATAAAACAACAACAAAAAAGAAGCAACCTTGTCATCATAGCCGAGTGTACGAGTACGAGAGTACAAATGAAAAGAGTTCGTTAAAAGCTTCTTCATGTTTCTTAGCGCTGCGAATGTGTGTGAGTGAGTGTGTGTGAGTGTGAGTGAGTGTGTGTGAGTGAGTGTGGGCTTCTACCCATGTGTGTGTATTTGTGGAGCTGCAAATTCTTTTGGGCCCAGCCGTACGTACGTCGAAGAATCATTCTACCTTCTGTGTGCTTTTATAAATCACAGCAACGACGACCGGCTCTGGAATTCAACGCTGACGACTGCGGCAACAGACAGGAAGGAATATAACGACGACGACAACTTAAGCGCGAAAAAAATAGTCAATAGCGGCGACGAAGGCGACAGAGACTCAGAGAGGAGGAGGAGGAGGAGGATTGGGGGCAATCCTAACCATGCAAAAGATAACAATGCAAGTGCCTGCTGCTGCTGCTGCTGCTACTGCTGCATTGGACTCGTGGCCAAAGCCATGGACATGTAATTGTTGCAACTTGAAGCCGGCGCAAAATTTAAAGCGCAATTTCGAGCCGTATGACAAACAATAAATCAGCTGAAACCATCGACTATATCCCCAACTGTAGCCTCAGCTGCTGCCATGTGTGAAGGAAGTGGTAAATAGTTAAATAAGCCGGCCGAGTGGCAGCGGCATTACCAAAAACACACACTACTCACCCGGATAATACCCTGTTTTTCCCAATCTCTAGATTCCTTAATTTCTAATAATCTTATATTTATAATTTTAATTCTTTAAATATCATTCTTATTTATTTAACTTTAACTCATATATCATTCAATTTAATTTTATGTCTGTCTTTATAAGTCTTTTTTCCCAATCTCTAGATTCCTTCATTTCAAATAACCTTACATTTATAATTTTAATTCTTTAAATACCATTCTAATTAATTTTACTTTAACTCATATATCATTCATTTTCATTTTATGTGTGTCTTTATAAGTATTTTTTCCCAATCTCTAGATTCCATAATTTCTAATAATCTTATATTTATAATTTTAGTTCTTTAAATATCATTCTTGTTTATTTAACTTTAACTCATATATCATTCAATCTCATTTATGTCTGATCTTAGAGTCAACAATAAATTATTAAATAAAATTCAAAAAAAATATTGAATATAAATATTAGTAAATTTCCCATTATATTTGATATATAAAATCGAATTTAATTACTAGCTGCCTTTAACCGCAGTCGCAAGCACTTAATTATAAGCCCTGCCAACATTCTGAAGCACAGGGTATTAAAACGAATTCAATGAAATTATCATACACATGGTAGCTGCATACATATAGTCGCCATAGTCATTTTCGCATTGCACGTTCGTTCTCCGGCTCTCATGTCTATCTGTCGGATTAACTAATGCGATTTGCGGTGCTCATAAAAAGTGTAACGACTCCAGACTCTCGACTCTAGACTCTAGACTCTCGACTCTAGAGAAGGCAAATGAAGTTTTGCTTTAAGCCGGACTTGCTGCCTGCTAGATTTTGTACACCCAAGTAGCTCTAAAACTTGGCCATGGGGGGCGCATAAGGCATAAATGTGTTTACAGGTAGCCAAGCAGTTGATCGTTGATATTTGCCACGAATAATAGCCAATGTGATGGCAATGATTCCGATGAGTCAAGTTTAAATGCAATTTGAGAATCACATATCACATACCATAGACCACACATTTATAAGGCCATCAAAACACAATCGACTAATGACTTTTCTATGGCAAATCAAACAATTTACAACTACTATCAACTATTGAAATATTTCGCATGTACTAAATGAACACCACTCGAAATGAAGAAGAACTCAAATAAACTCATATCTGGCTAAAGCATTTTCTTTTGCAAGAAAGCTCCCCAAAATGAACTTAATTTTTAGCTGTTGTGTTGTTCCCCCGTTGAAAAGCATTCATCATAAATGCCAAGCACACAAGTGTTGGAATTAAATATCAATTCGGTGCAGCTATCCCCACAGACACTAAATGAACGATAAATGTCAGTAAAACTAGCAAAATTTCTATTATGGCATTGGCACAAAATTTTTAATTGCTTGACAACATCAAAACACAAAAGCACACACATTTAAACGGTTCCTGTGCAAGGACAACAATAGAGTTGAGCTCGTGTCGTGCTTTATTTTGTGACACAAGCTCAAAAGAATTTAATATCATTTTTAAGCACGAACTAATAAAAATAAAACAAAGAATTCTTTTATATTTTAGGAGCTTAACTTAACGTTTTTGTATTTTATTTAATTATTTATTTTATTATATATTATTTTTTATTAAATGTTTCTTTATCAACTGGATTTTAGTCGACATTAAATGAAATAAATAAATAAAATAAAATATATATCAAAATATACTAGTACTCGCATAGCTGATACTCTGTTTAATTTCTGCATATTAATTTTCAATTGAAAAAGTCGTGCCAATCGTGTTCAATTCGTGTTTAAAAGTCATCGCAACACGCGACCAACTCTAAAGCCGAATTTTATGCCTGGAAAAAGCCACTCGAAATATAATTTAGTTTGCCACTGGCCAAAAATTGGTCATCGTCGGTTTTGGCGCATTGGCTCTGATTTCATTTTAAGTTTTTGGGACCAATCGATAAAGCAGTGAGGAAGAGTGAGGGGAGAGGGAATGGAGCCCAAAGTTGAGATAACAAATACAAATAGTTAGTTCTTGCAAAAATGTTTGAACATGTTTGGCCCACGCAAGTTGAAAGCGTTTTTTCTTCTTTTCGGTTTTTGTTTTGTATACACGAATCTGCACAATTTTTGCATTCAATACGAAATTCTTTATGTCGTTCGTTGTATTGTTACGTTTGATGAAATCACGTACACAGCAAATACATGCAACATACATGTGTGTGTGTATAGGTAGATCGGTTTGTGCATAGTTGGGTAGGTGCAACATGCTCGTAAAACAAGCCAGCTGAATGTCTGCTGCTCGACTGGACCGGAGCCGTTGTAGTGCAAACTGCTGCCAAGCTGCAAGCTCCAAGCTAACGTGTCAATTGCCACAGTGAGTGGTGCAAAGTGGCGGTGGGGCAGACTGCTGCTGCCTCGGACGTCGGCTGTGCAACTACTACTATCAAATCAAATTGGTGGCACAGGATAATGTTTTTGAGCTGCGGTTGAAGTTTCTTGTTGTTTGCATTTTGTTGCCCGTTGTTCGGACCATTTTTCTCTGGTTGTTTTCTGGTTTTGTGTTGTGTTGTGTTGTGTTTTTTTTAGTGCTTTGTTTGGTTTCGTTTCGTTTTGCTTTGTTGTGTTGTGTTGTGTTGTGTGTTGTTGCAAGTTGTCATTTTTCGTATTTGGTAATTGGTTGCTGCTTTGTCACACCAACAGCAACAGCAACAACTAAAGTTACAGCAACATGCAAAATGGCATAGGAGGAGCCCAACCAGCGGTCTCTGTCTCTGTTTGCAGTACTACCCCCCGCCCCCCTGCTCCACATCCACAGCCACATCCCTTTGTCCCATTGTTGCTCAACTACGTGCTCTTTCATTTGTTTTTATTATTATTAAACAAGTCTCGGTGCCGGGGCGTTATTTGTTGCCGCTCCGTTGGTCCAGCAATGCACGTGTCATAAAAGTTTACAGACACAGGAACGGTGTGGCACGAGTTGTTACCGTTAGCACTGGGGTGGTGGACACCGCACACAGGTCGCTGGGTCAGTGTGGTATACACATGAGTGTGCCTGTGTGTGTGGGTGTGTTGGCTAACACACACACTTACACACGTGTGTGATAAGTCGTGGCCCAATATGTCGCGCTTTTTACGACCGCACGAATCACTGAGCTCTGATCTAAATTAAGTTGATTCAATCAAGATTTGCGTGCGGTTGCCCAGCGAATGGATTTGTTTAATGCCCTCGGACCGGGCCAATAACAACTCAATATGAAACGTGGCCCGATACTGTTTGGCTTATGTCCAATTGTGTAATGCTTGTAAGCACTTAATTCTCAGGGCTTTGTTCCACTCATTCAACGCTAGACAA
Source organism: Drosophila flavopinicola (assembly GCA_035042425.1). NCBI lineage: Eukaryota > Metazoa > Arthropoda > Insecta > Diptera > Drosophilidae > Drosophila > Drosophila flavopinicola. The sequence continues at coordinate 4,749,688 of JAWNLL010000452.1, read as the reverse complement.
ATGCTTAACTCGGCCTAAGCTCAGCTTCCATTTGGCACGCAAAAGGTCACACAATATTCCACTGATTGAGTACAGGTAGAATATTCTAATAAATTGACAATTAATTACAGCTGTAGGAGGTTGAGGAAATTCTAAGAAGCCAGCTTCTTTACTTAATTGCCGCTAATAGGCATATATTTTATAATTAAACCCAAAAATTAGGAAAACCTGTATTTAATAGTACTATACACATACTGCCCTGGAATTCGAACCCGCATCCAAAGATCCAACTCAATAATCCATATATTTAATATACCATCAGATAAATTCAGTCTTATGTACAGGGAATTTTCCTGAAGAGATATCTCCACTAAACCACTCCTATTTGCAATCGTTTGAAAAACGAAATCAGCTGCAAACACACAAATTGTTATACATATGTGCGAAATAAGTTGCAAAACAACTGTATTTATATCGGGCATTACACTGATGTATCAGTTAGCACAGTTTAGCACACATGCTGTTTTATGTTTACATTTTGGTATTATTTTACTTAACTCAAGTCGCATGTTGTCATGCCAATATAAGCCAGTTAAATCTGCCTTTGCTGCCCAAGTAATTATAAGAATTGTGTCCGCTTGTTTCCGGGCTAATCTTGCATCATTGCAGGCCAAAGAGTTTCCAATCTTAGAATACAAATACATTTGGAAAGTACGCACGAAATTAACCTGTCCAGCGCATGGTCATAAATAATTTTTATGTTCAGATACGCAGCGAGGCAATCTTGAAACAAGCATAGAACATAGAGCCGTTAGAATGGGGGACGAGCAGTACATAAAACAGACGCAATACCAGATTTTATTTCTGTAAAATCTGACAGTAATTTCATTTAAATGACAACGCCACACGCCCCCAACCCCACCACTGACCCCCTCGCCCAACCCCACCCACTTGGCCATCACATGTAGCCAACTAACAAGGCAAGCTCAGCTGGAGAGAGGGGAAGACACAAGAGCTGGCAGAGAGGGTAACGTGGCCAACAAAACGTTTATCCCTGTCAGGTATTAAATCTGGCTGGACCTGACTCTGACTCTGGCTTTGGCTCTGGCTCGGGCTCTGGCTTGTACTTTGTTATTAACTCATTTCCGTTATGCCATAAATATGCGAGCACGACGGGCCCGGACAATTAAAACAATTGCAAGTTAAAATTTACGGCGGCATCAGCCGCTGAGTCATAAAACCAACAACAGGCACATTAAACAATTGCCAATGCCAAAGGGACAGGCTAAAGAGACAGGGAGAGAGCGATAGAGAGAGAGAGAGAGAGGAGAGGGGGAAACGGAAGAGTATTCAAGGGAAAGGGTCCACAAGGCACTAAAGTCTTTAAGCTGTTACATTTAGCAATCATTCAATCTCTATGCACAAAAAACCAGCTTATTTCACAAGCCACACAATTCTCACTTCTGTCAAATTTGCATCCTTTGTGCGCTTTTAACATGTGCAATTATCGGAATGTGGGAAGTCTTCCAATTATGACATTATGACAGGCTTTATGAGCAATTATTATTTTATTGCGGCATCTTTTTACAATAATATTGGCTGTATATTGGGCTAACTCAGCTTAGTTAACCACTTTAAGTAACAATCATAATTGAGTGGCATCCGCTTGCCTAGAAATTATCAGAGCGGCACTTTTCTTCCTTGGAAAGAAGCGCTTTTAAATCCTAATGCTTGTTACATATACATATGTAGATATATTATATATTCTTGTTAATTAATTGGTCGACAAACATTTGAATCAGCATCAGCGCAAACTCAACCCACATTCGCGAAATGAAACAAAGTGCATCTGAATGCCGATTAATTTAGTTTAATTAAACGTATACTGCTTAATGTAACGGCACTGTTAATGATCCTGACATAAACGTTTATTGAATGAGTTTATATTTATATTTTCTCTTTTCGCACTGACATGCTCAAAGCAACAGCCACAGCCACATCCTAAGTGCCTTTACTCGACTCCCAAGCATATATGCCACAGAATAACATCAAAGTCCATTAAAGTGAAAAGATTGAATTGGATTTTGTGTCACAAGGGAGGACTCAAGACTCAAGACTCAAGATTCAAGACTGCCTGACTCCAGGCGACAGCGTCAGTTTGAATTCTTTGCCTTAATTATCAACGCATGATGTTTTGGTGATTTCATCTGCATATTTCTGCAAAGAAAAAAAGGAAAGCCGAAAAAAAAGCAGAGAGACACTCCGAGCAGCAATAACAACACCGACGACATTGTGTAAACATTGTGCGCCGACCAAAATTTATGTACAATACCAAACTGAACCAAAGGCAAAGGCAAAGCCAAAGTTGGTGCCAGGCCCATACTGAGTTGGAGTTAAAGTCCAGGTCCAGGTCCCGGTCCCAGTGTCGCTTGCAGGTGAGAAGTGTCCATCTTAATCGAAGCAATAAATACACTTAATGAATTTCCTGCAGTCACTGCCAGAGCAGCCGAGAGAAACGAGAAGGCGGCGAGCTGAGGAGCCGAGCCAAAGCCGCATTCTATTGGTCATACAATGCTCGTAGCCAGTTGCTCCATTGCGTGGCATTTTTCGCACCCATTGGGATGCCTGCTGCTGGCCTTGGTCTCGGACTCCGATCGGCTGCTCTGTTATGCGTACTTTAAGCCAAACAATTCGAATGCGCTGCGATCGTTGCCGACCAGCCGTACCAAAGTGTCATTAAAGTCCTTTAATTTATAGCAGAAAATCAAGTAAGAAACATGCAACGACTTTGGCACTGGGTCCCCACATCCAACTCCACATCCAACGCCAGCTTCAGCTCCAACTCCAGGCTCCCAGTCGACGTCGTCGCTGGTTGTGGAACACAGAGCTCGGCAACGGTTGTTTGTTAGTCAGTGCAAATGGCAAGAATCGAATTTTGCTTTTAGCGCGGCCTGTTTTTTTAAGTTTTAGTGTTTGTCGTTTTCACTGAACATATGGCTTGATTTCTGCCTCGGTCCCCCCCGCCCCAAGTGCAGCTCATAGTTGTCACCTTCGGTGCGGAAGTCGCCCATTGACGGCATCGGGACATGTTAATGGTAGTTAACTTTATAAGTTATGCTTTTCCTTTAGTTTGCGGCCGAGAACGAGAACGAGCCAAGAACTCTGAAAAGGGCGTTGCCCACATCTTCTGCCCTAACTCATTTGGGGATTGATCTACAAGCGGACAGCTGTGCGGTTCAGTTTGGTGTCCCTTTTCCTAGCACTTTATTGAGTGAGTCAGTAATGAGTTAGCAGCGAGTTCTTTGTGGCTAGTCATTAAGTGATTACCGAGTACATCAAAACTGTTAACGAGTTACACGGCAGGCAAACACTTGGCTCTTTTCTCTTTTAAATGCCATTGATCGTTATCTAATTGACAGCTGTTATCCGAATGGTTTTCGTATTCTGAGTAAACATTAAAGCATCCACACAATCCTTTGCTTTATTTCGATTGATATCAATTAAATGGTTAGCTCATTAGAAAGTTGATTCGATTGCTCTTGTCTCATCATCGATCGGTATATTCTGTTGAATTTACAGGAGTCTTTTGTAATTCACTGGTTGATTAAAAACCTAATAGCTTTCTGGCTGAGGTTTCCATCTGACGAACAGTCTTAGCTGCATAACTAGCTAGGGTTTACGCATTGAAAGGGTATCAAATCTTCGGCCATTTGCATATGGCTGTTCTTTATTTTGATCATTCTGCCACAAGAACTGTTTACAATAAACGATTTCGTCACTTTCTTGCCCCACACATTAGGCATAATTCAATAGTCAAGAGCCAAGACAAACTCGCTGGGGATTATCGAAGCTACTTCCCAGCATTAGTGTAATTGATATGCTGAGACCCCTTTACTAAATCTTTTGGACGCATCACTGCGGCTGTGGGCTATTAGCATCTTTATTAAGAACACATTTTTCAGAGAGCGCTGTTTGCTTATCATATATTTATAAACAACATTGAGTGCTACTTGTTTCCCACCATAAATTGACGCCGAATAAGAACCAAACTAAACAAACTAACTCGACGGCAATTCCCAGATGACAAGAGACTCCGCCTCCTCCCTCGAAACAGCAAACCGAACAAGAAGGGAATTGGCTGCCTTACGGTAAAAATTTGTGACCTTTGGCAGGCGAACGCAATTTGAGGCAGCTCCACTAAAAAATCGATGAAGCTGTGAGCTCAGCTCCCCCAAGCGTCTAAATAATAATGGAAGACAAACAGCTGGGCAGGAATGTCAGCGGAAGGAGATAAACAACATGAATAACAAGTTGTTTTTGAAGCCTTGTTAAATTCTAATTATTGTAATTAATTGCTGCAGCAGCAGCGGCAGGGTAGACAAACAAAGGACAATCAAATAATGTTATTAATTGATTGAATTACGAGTGAGGCTTGCAAAATCGCAACAGCAACAGCCAACATTTTGTGGCACAAACCATTCGAGTTGGTTCGGTCGTCGGCAAGCGGCAACTTTGCAGCCACTCACATGGGAATTTATGAATGCCTCCGTCTGCGGCTCGCAGACATTTAGCCAAAAAAAGAGTCGAGCTAAACGTGCGACGCCCAAAAATAGACATCGAAACATGGCAGCGCACTCGAAAATCTCGCAACTGTGTGTTTGACGATTATTGAATGGGGCTGGCTAGGGGTTGGGGGGATGGGGCAGTCAGAAGTGCCCCACAACTATACCCGATAGCCGCGCTTCATGTTTCAAGTGTTTCGTAAGCAGTCGCTGCTTATACATATATTTTTGGCATACGAAAAGGAAAAGTGTAGACAAGGCGACGTTTTTATGGTAAATGATTTATGGCCCGGCGGGCGCAGCGTCAAGGTAATTGAGTGGGAAATGTTATCCATCCGCAATTGGGGGTACGCAACGGCGAAAAACGGGGGTAACGGACTGTGCAACTGTGCCGCAGTCACTGCAACAGTCTGCATCCTCCGATGTTGTTAGCTGCTTCAAAGACAACAGCGATGCGCGGCAAGTGTAATTAATGCTTGTGAATTTTGCATATTAAAAGATTCTGCCCTCCACCCCAACCCAATCGTTGACTATTTTTAATGTCTTTCTCGCAATGGGTAGTTGAGCTGGGTGATTAAGTCTGCAATGCAGCCAACAGTCAAGAAGGTTTATGACAGCCCCTGCGTTAGCAACAGCTGCAATTGGCAAGCAAATTCACATTGCAACCTTGCCATGAACTTTGCAATGAGCATTAAATATACTTGGCCTAAATATAAAGTAAATAATATAAGACTAAATGAGTTTATGTATATGGCTACACCAGCTTTCACCTGGGCAGAGTATTTCAATTGAAATTCTAGCAATATTCCATTAATTTTACATTTTAATGCTTTCAATAGATTATTAGGAATAAATTTGAGCTCTGATTGAATAATTTACAATGCGTGTGTGTAGAATTCTTTCAAAATAGCATCATATGAAAAAGAACTCTATGTTTTTTTGGTTGCCCGTTGATTGAGTAGTTTTTGAATAATAATGATATTTTTGGCAGATGATCATCGCATGTCTGCAACATATACATAGTGTAAAATAGAATAGAGAGTATTAAAAGAGCGGCATTTGCGAGATCAGATGTGGGGCTGCTTGTGTATATATTTTATATGGCCACAGTTGCAGCTGATCCTCATAAAAAGCCGCGACACCAAATCCGTGTGGCATGGCAAACGAGCCGTTGCCGCAGCCGCAGCAGCAGCCGCAGCAGCAGCGTTGCATGCAACCAACCAGGCAGGCAGGCACACACAAACGTGTCAAGTTGGTTCGCTCGCTTTGCTTTGCTTTGCTTTGCTTTGCTTTGGCTGTGGAGCGACAGGCAAAAGACGAAAATTTATTACGGAAACTTCATTGACAATTGTCACTGCAAGCTGTGGCGGCTCTGACGATGCCTGATGCTGATGCTGATGCTGTAGCTGATGCTGATGCTGACGGCGATGTTGGCAGCGAAATCGACGTCGCCGTCGCCGTCAGTCGCTAAGTGCGTTGCGGTGTTGGGGATTTGTTGTATGCTATGTTATAGCCTAAAATAAGCAACATGTGTGCACGAGTGTGTGACTGTAGTGTGTGGGGGTATGCGAGGGGCAAGGGGGGAACGGGGGCAGCTACTTGTCTGTGGCAGCCGTGGCAGCTTATGGAAATCATACGGCAAAATGTCAACAAACAAACAAACACAACAACAACAAAAAGAGCCACACATATTTGGAATGAGCGGGTTTTTGTGGCATGCACACACTATAATTTGTTGTCAAATACATATATAGCTCTAAAAGGGGGCGTGGCAAAGGCCATATAATGCGCATTCTTCACCGATTTTGCAGGCGGGCAATTAGTAGCTCACACAATCTAACAGTATTTGATATGGCCAAATGTCAATATTTGGTTGGGAAATGATTGCTAATCATCGATTGGCTTTTAGTTACCACACAGATCTATGGCTATAAATTTGTTTTACAAATACTTTTTGTCTTGTCTGTATTGTAGACAGTAAGACAATAACTAAACTTTAACTTAAGTCTCGAAATTGACAGAATTGTGGGTGCAAAGAATGTTTATTTGTGGGCTAAACGGAAAGAAAGATCGAAAAGCTTTGATTTAGTTAGAAATAATATTCCTTAAGTAAAGTACTCTAACTTGAACAGAAGATAGGTTTAATTTGGTAGGCTTAAAGTACAATATATATAAATGTATCTCACATTGGGTTCTTAATACACTAGTTTTTTCTATTTATTTACATTTTCATTAGGTCAACTGCATGGAATTTTATTTAATAACTGACAAAAAGCAGTTTGTGCTGAAATTTGTAACGCATAGAAGGAAGCGTCGGAGACCCCCAAAGTTACTGCCATTATGCTTAGAATGACAAAACAAATTGATCTAGCCATGTCCGTCAGTCTGTCTGTCTGTCTGTCTGTATGTATGTATGCAAACTAGACCCTCAGTTTTTGAGCTATCGTGATAAAACTTTGCACACACACTTATTATTCAATGGGACAGCACATTGGTCTGAGCCGACCCGATCGGACTACTATATCTTATAGCTGCCATACAACTCGAAGTCGGTTTTGGCCATATATCCCATGTTTTTGAATTTTGAATTTGAATAAACTGTGCACTGATACTTATAATTCAAAGACACATCACAAAAGTCAGATCCGGCCCGATCGGATTACTATATCTTATAGCTGCACTACAACCGGCAATAAACTAAATATTTTTATAAAAAAAAAAATGGTACGTGAAAAAACAATTTCTTACAGCTTATGCAGTTGGCAGAGTGAAAGTTGCCTAAAGTTGTGAAAAGAGTATAAGATCTTCGGCACGCCGAAGATAATCCTTCCCCACGTGTTAAAATACAATATCTGACTTTTGAACACAACTATCCAGTTAATAAGCCAATCGTGTCGCACCTCTATATAAATATATTTCCAGCATTCCATAAAGTCAGTTGAGTAGCTGAGCGCTCATCTGCAATGCCAGCATATGAGAGGCGTCATGCGATATTAAGTGAAACACTTTGTCAACGCAGCAACAACAACAGTGACAATGATGTGATGGCGGGGTATAGGGGGAGCAGAATGTGGTGGAATGCTGCAATGGTGGCGGGGGGTGGGGAGAAAGTGGAACCGACAGCCGCCTTATGTCCTCCCGGGGCACCGGATGTTGTTTGGTAATTATTTAGTGCTCGCTGCTGGCTGTGTACCCTGTTTGGTGCTCCGCTTGGCGTTTGATGTGTTTTGGTTTTTGATATATATAACAACAAATTGCTGGAGCGCGTCCAACGACAACAACAAACAATGCGACAACACACATAAACAAAGACATCATCAATAAAAAGCAAGGCGAACAAGAACAAATAAACAACAACAACAATAATAATAATAACAACAACAACACGATGAAGAAGAAGAAGAGCGCTCTATAGAAGGCATTAACTTTCAATTGGTTTTCGGAGGGAGGCCCAAGTCATGGGAATGTTGATGGGATTATAAGTGATTTTCATCAAAAATGCAGCGCACGACAAAGCCACACAGTTGAAGATACAAATACATATATATATATATACATGTGTGTGTGTGTGTGTGTGTGTATAATATCTTTCCTATATGGCTTGTTAAAGTTTTTGAAGACAAGCGACGTGATAACTCAAAGCGAGACATCAATCGATTCGTCACCGTCCCGGGCCAATCAGCCAGCAGAACTAACTTGGCCAACTCTTGGACTTGGGCTTGGACTTGGACGGTGGCCGCCGCCCTCGGGGCCCTCTTTTAAAATATTATTCATAATTCCATAAATTTAAGACCAGACACACACTGCGCAGTATCCCTTTGCAGAGGGCCACGCGTCTTGCAACTTTGCTGCACAGCGCTTCAGTGCTTTTAAGCCAAGTTTTTGTCATATGTACGTTTGTGTGTTTGTATGCAAACGTCTTGGCCCGGTTCGCATCGTTGGCTCTGCTACATTAAGCCTAATGAACGTGTTTAGTTGTATTGGTGTCAGTGTCAGTGTCGTTGTTGCTGTTGCTCTTGCAGTTGGTGTCACTTGCCAGTAGCTGGATAGTAGCTGGATAGCTGGTAGCAGTGGCCCAAAAGGTGCAGTGATTACCCTGGCCGCTGGTCGGACGGCATTAGCGCAGAAATATTTAATTAATGGTAATTTATGTGCACGTAAATTGTGCAAAGTGCGACAGCGTTTGGCTAAGAAACAGGCGGCCAGTTAAGGAGCAGCAGGCCAATGCAGGCTGAAGCAGCCAAAGCAGCACCCCTGCCGTTTCTAGTTAACATTTGGAATTTAAAAGGTTAATAGGTTTTTTATTTTTCTCAGTGCAATAACAGCAGGAAGTGCAAGTGAGTTATCAACGCAGTAAACCATGCACGAAAGTGCAAAATATGCTAATTGACGGCCACTTAAATGTCAACGCTAACTTACTGAAACTAAGCCAACATAATGCCGAAAACTCAGGACCTCGACAGGAAGTTAAGTAATTTATGGGCTCATGAGTAAAACCACTTTTATGGGGCTTAACAATATAGGTCTGCAGCAGTTCTGCTGCGGTCTGCAAATAAACAGAGCATATATATAAAATATATTCAAAATGTGACCTTCAGCAGTAATTATAAAAGTCAGTATTTTACTTATTTTACTTGCAGATGAAAGCATAACAAAGTCTTTATAAATAAAAGAATACTTTCTGTAGCAACAATGAATTACAAACGACTCCACATCATTAAATAAGTAACTATAATATTAGAAAAGCAAACGAATTACTTTGTGTAGCAACAATCAAATACAAAAACAACTCCACTGGGCTTCATTGAATAAATCTAAAATAAAATAAAATAAAAAAAAGAAAGCCAACTAATTACACAAAATAAAAACGAACACAATTTCAATTTGTAAACGCAACAATGTTGCAACATTAAGCAGCGCAGTCATTGCCAAAGCCGTTAACAGTTAGCTGCTAACAAATCTGTATAGAAATTGAATGTCCAAATAATGTGAAATGCTTTATAACACACAGCTGAGTGCAGCAGGAGCAGGAGCAGGAGCAGGAGCACATCCAGTAGCTAACGGACAAGCGGATTACACGACACAACACTAGAATGCAGCTCAAAGCAACTAAATGCTATGCAAATCCACTGCAGGTGCTGCTGCTGTTGCTGCTGTTGCTGCTGCTGTTGATGCTGATGCTGCTGCAGCCCAATGTAAACACTCTCGCACTACAAACTAATAAGATGTTGTATCTGCTGCATCGCTGTGCATCTCGCTGCTGCACTAGGCCAACAACAACAACAAGAACAACAGCAGCAACATCATCTCAACCTGGGGGCATTGGTATCTCTCACTGCCACTTGCCCCTGCCCCATGCCCCTGCCCCATGCCGCATGCCGCAATGCCTCTCTGCCTGTGGCGCTGTCCGCTGATAGCTTCTCATTTTATTTTACCTTGTCACGTGCTGTGCAGCGTTGGCAGCGGTGGCAATTTCTAGCATTTCAGCAAAAATATCTACGACTACCTACGCCAGCGATATATGTATCTGTATCTGTATCTGTATATGTATCTGTATCTGTTTCGATGTGTGCATTTGTATCTGTACTCCTGCTTTGGGGCTGTAGCTTTTTTTCATTAAACGGTAATTTCACACCGCCGCGTGTTAGACAACAACAGAGAGAGAGAGAGAGAGAGAGAGAGAGACAGTGCCATGTACGCGGCTGGAATTTGTTCGGACATTTATCGCCAGCTTCGATGAGCGCCTGTCGAGTGAGTATCCGAGGCAGAAGTTGCAGCGTCCCAATCTCGCAATCGTTGCCCAATTACAAGCAAGTTAAAATCAAGTACGAGGCATTGATTAGTTGCATGAGACGCCGCCATCCGACGAGGGGTGAGATTAAAATGTAATCTTTAGCGCCGCAGTCATATGAAACGTGTTCGATTAGGCTTTCGTTTGCGGATTGCGTTCGTCCCGCGATTGGCCAACTGCTGTGCGCCATGTAGGTGTGGAGTGGGCTGGCTAACTGAGACCCCCAATGGTCAGCGCTGAGTGCTGAAATGTGTCCTACCTACGCATTAGCAAAGACATGCATGGAATTTGTCTATTAACTGTGTGTGCAGAAATATATAAACTCCCAACCTTAACTATTTACTACCAGGTTTTGGAAAATCTGCAGAAATCGAACGAAGAGCTAATTATTAGATATAACTGGGCTTATAGGAGCTAGTAGTACTAATTAGCTTAGCTTGAAACTCACATCACTTTGCCACAATTTCAAGCTTGATGCCTATTTGTGCATGGTTCTTTCTCTGAATTAACATTTCTATATCTTCTAAAATGTAAACCTTTTTACTTATTAGCTTAAAGTTAAGCAAAATCCAACTACGCAGGACCTTGTATATACATTAAACGAAGATACCTGCCCAACTTTGAGCCTCTGTCCTCTTGTTAGCTCCTGTAATGAGTAGGTGTTCAGTTTGAAACACCTCATTGCCACTTGCTTACAAAACAATGTGGACTAAGCTAAGCTCTGCGTTTGTCTGCACTTGTCACCTACATACATGTACATACATGTACTTAACAGCCGCAAACAAAAAGCGCAATAATATAATGCACGATTCATCTAGTGTAATCATAATATGGCACAAAATTACATATATGCATGGACGGACGCACAATGGAAATCTGAGGCGCATAATACCCGGAGTAGAGCCTTAAACAGCTTTGCGCCTGTCTTAGTAATGCTTCGCACTTGTTTACATTGCAGCTTAACCGAACAACTCAGTCTTGTGCATAATACACAGCATAATACTCAGTTGAACTCAGCTCAACTCAACTCAACTCAACTCAAGGCTTGACCATGGCTTTATTCAATTTCAGAATATGCGTAAATGTAATTAAAATATCCTTTGTACAGGGCGCCGAAAACTCCACCTTGGCAACGGCAACGTGAGAGCCATTCTGTGGCATTAGTTGACCACACACACACACACCAGTTGTTGTTGCTGCTGCTGCACTTGTTTCTGTTGTTGCTTTCAGACACAGTCGGGCACATTACACGCTCTTTTGCATATTGTGCAATGGAAAAGCTCAAACGGAGGCCCAATCCGGCCCAGCATCCGAGTCAGGCAGCAATCTCAAAAGAGTTGCCGCTGCTGCTGCTCCTCCCGCTCCTGCTGCTGCTCTTACTGGCCTCCACTTTGGGCCAGGTTAATGTTTGTTTATTTGTTGGCCTCTCTGCACGCACGTCGGGCCTGACCTTTAGCCCAGTCCAGTCCAGTCCAGTCCAGCCCGGGCCAGGCAAGTGCAACAATCAAGCCGCACACAAACTGCTTACTGTCAAAAACATGCAGCCAAACAAACAAACAAACAAACAAACAGCAGAAGCGACGAACGTTGAGTGCGTTCAGAATTCTGGCAGCTGCACAGTGGATACAAATTTGAAAATCAAAACAAAAATAAATGCAAATGCAAATGGGTAAATTTGTGTTTATGAAACAGTTATGCTTAAGTTGGACAAGCACTTGCAAATGAGCTGTTTGCTCTTTTTAAGCTGGAATAAAAGATACAACAATGTATATGTTTGTAGAAGCTTTAAGTTGATTTTTTATGTGCAATTTTCAAAAAAGGTTGCACAATTAAAGTAACATTCCAAACTATATCTTGTTTTTTATAAATTTTTTGAACTTATTAATTCTAATTATTAATGTAATAGTATATTAAGTTTGGGCTGAAGTTTGTAACGCATAGAAGGAATGACAAAACAAATTGATCTAGCCATGTTCGTCTGTCTGTCTGTCTGTCTGTCTGTATGTATGCAAACTAGTCCCTCAGTTTTTGAGCTATCGTGATCAAACTTTGCACAGAGACTTATTATTTAAAGGGACCTTACATTGGTCGGAACCGGCCAGATCGGACCACTAGATCTTATAGCTACCATACAACTCGAAGTCCGTTTTGGCCATATATCCGATCTTTTCAAAGCTATCGCCCTAAATTTCCTTGTACACTTGAAAATCCTTATACCTCATCAATGTTTAAAATTTCAAATCGATTGAGTTATATTGAGCAAAGATATGCGTCACTAAATATTTCGGTGGTGCAGTTGGCAGAGTGAAAATTACTTAAAGGTTCGAAAAGAGTATAAAGTCTTCGGCACGCCGAAGATAATCCTTCCCCACTTATTTTATTATGAATTTTGAGTTCATATTTCGCCTGTTAGTTGCAAAGTTCATGGCAATTGTAAAATGATAATAAGTTTATACTTCATTTCAATTTTCATAGCAGAACGCTAAGTAACTAAGCTTACAAATAGGCACGAACAAGTATTGGGCAATGAAATGCAAAGCAAATATTAAATAAATATGTAAATTGATGGAATTGAAAGAATTAAGCCAATATAAGAGCAATTATAAGCAGGTGAAAATTGTAATTCACTTAACGCTTTTTGCCATTCGTTGCCACTGTGGTTAGCTGTCCAAAAATGTTGCAACACGGAGGCGATGGCGGCACTGCAACTTCTTGACAATGATAACACACAATGCAAGCAGAGTGGCTGACTGAGGGTTGACATGCAGCAGGAGCTGGAGCAGCGGGAGCTGGAGCTGCAGGAACAGGACTAAGGACACGCCGCTTTAGTGTGTAATTTAATTGAACGGACATAACGGCCAACGCAACGGGGTTGCATACTGCGTCGGCCACATCTCTCCATTGTATTCATGTGTGTGTGTGTGTGTGTGTGTGTGTGTGTACGGGACTAAAGAGGACTCTTTGCTTAATTGAAAGCAATTAAGTGGAAAATTGAAAACTTTGGCAGCCATAACGTTGACGTCTGACCGCTGCCCCCACCCACATGTGTATGTGTATGTGTCTATATACAAACCACACACACACACACACACACACACACACACACGCTGACAATTGCACATTTGCATTTGATCGCCACGCCCACTTTGCACACTCGTAAAAACGCAGCAAACGGAAAAAAAGTGCAGTCACGTAAGCGGCAGCGACGCCGACGTCGACGCCGACGCCGGCAGCGGCAGCGGCAGCGGCAGCGGCGCCATTTTGTGTGCTTCTGTCACTTTACATGCCACAACACACAATTGACAGCGCGGATATTTATGTAAATAATTGTTCGTGTTGCTGCAGCTACAGCAAATGCAAAAGCAACAACAGCAAAGGACACAACAAAAAAGAATCAGAATGTATAAAATGCATTTTGGCTGACGTGACCATATGACTGCAGCCTCCACACAACCTAACCCCTGACCCCCCTCCCCCAGCGACCCCTGACCCCTTAAGCCCTTCAATAAAACGTCCACACAAAAGGACTACAAGTTTGATTTGCCTCACTCGCAGCATTTGCCCGCACCTTTTCAATGGCAATATGTGCAACCGACAAAATACAATACAAAATTGCTTTACAGCTTAGCGAAATATTCCATATTTAATGCCCAGTGACACTGGCTTAATCAACGGTATTAATCAGCACTTATTGAAGCAAAGTAGCCTTGAATTTGAACAAAAAATGCACTGATTTAACCAGTTTAAAGCAGCTAGTGCCATTGATTTGCTAACAAATTTGTATTAGTTCTCATACAACTCATTAGTTAAGCATAGCTTTATTTATTTATACAACTTTGACTCGCAGCTCATTGCATATTAAGTGCCATTGCAATCTGCAACATTCCATAGTAGCTGACACAATTTTACAATCGATTTCACTGCGCAAACAAAAATTACTAAGCCGAGATAAAATCGCGATTAAGCCCAAGGTGCCGCTTTTTCTTTGAAGTGGACAAAAATGACAGTTGTAGCGATATTTTGCAAGCATTTCTTGAATGTTGGAAGAAAACTAATTGACTTTGATATACTCGGTATGCCCAGGGTACATTTTCTTATAATAACTAGAGATTGATGTCTTTTTAGATGGAATATCTATAAGACTTTGATACACTCGGTATGTCCAGGGTACATTTTCTTATAATAAGCAGAGCTTGATATCATTTTAGATAGAATATCTATTATTAAACTAAAGTTTGTAGATGTTATTAGAAGGAATGGTTTGATTATATCAAAATGAACACAAAAATCGTTCGATTCAACTCAAACCAAACTGGTTAAATGCAATTAAAGCAATTTATACTCCGATTTCACTAATTAGTAAGATTATATAAAAATGGTTCAAAGGCAGCGACTTGTATGTTTCTGCTCCCAATTAATACCAATAAATATATAATATTATAAAGTCTAGAGTTGCACGCAGCTCTCAAAATGTTTAATACTACCACTATAAGTTGAATGAGCATTAAAATACACGCTTGAACGTGTTCCCCATGGTGTGAGCACATAATTTGCAGTAATTATGACGCATTACGAATGCAATTAATGCGCGTTGACAATTAATAATGCCACAAGAAATGCCAAGCAATTAATAGCAACTTTACGCACTGCAAGCGACAAACGTGCAAGTTGTCAATAGGAGCAATAGCAAAAGAGGTGGGAGAAGCTTTAATCTGAGTGAAGATCACTGAAGTGCGATAGCAAGCAGGCAAACAGGCATTCTGTATGGGGTTAAGTTCGCATTCAGTCAAGGGTCTAGGTTCAAAAGTGAAGAAATAGGGTAATAAACATGAAATGGGCATACATATCGCGATAGCAGTGCAGAATATGTAGCTCTCATCCAAATTGCTATAATTATTCAAGGTGTAATGCATAAATATGAAGACATGAATTACATTCAATCAAAACTGAACAAGTAGGAGTGCTCTAGTCGGGAGTGCCTGACTAGGAGATACCCTGAACCCAGTCCTTACAATCATTCATACTAATCTAAACACACACATGCTGCAGTACAAGCAGTACAAGCAGTGCAAGCGGCTTAAGCAGTTAGCTTGCTTTTTCACTGAGCCCCACACATTGGAAAGTTAGATCTTAAATAACTTCTCTGTTTATTGTCTGATCTTTCTGAAATTTTTAGGACATAAATTTATCGATAACTTTTGAACGGGATGAGTTATCGATAAAATTAAATAAACTTGATCTGTCCCGGGATTACGAGAACTTATATTCCAAATTTGAAGTCTCTAGCTCTTGTAGTCTCTGATATCCGCGTGTTCATACAGACGGACGGACGGACGGACGGACAGACAGACAGACGGACATGGCTAAATCAACTCGACTGTTGATACTGATCAAGAATATATATACTTTATATGGTCGGAGATGCTTTCTTATGCCTGTTACATACTTTTGCCCATTTTTAATGAGTTCAGGGTATAAAAACACATGTGTTCAAACTTTTAGTTTAAACATATGTGGGCAGGCTTTATACATCCTGCTCAATTGGCATTCTCTGTTAATACTTATAGCTTATTGTCAATACTGGAGGCTATAAGCTTTGGCATTTTATCCAGCATTGGATTAGCCGTTTATTTATGGAATCGTCGTTGAAACTTTTGTAGGTGGCCCGTTTCAATTGGCCAACGGGCACATTTTTCGTCTAAAACAGGAAATATGCTCAAAACGTGGCCATGTCGGTTGTTAGTCGCTGCTGGCAATTTAAAATACTACAGCTACACATTGAAAATATACAAATACAGATACAGATACAGTCACAGTTAGAAATGGTGTAGTGCAACAATATTACGTTGCCAGTTGACTGGGCTAATTTGTCGGAAATGACGTTTTTGGTTTTCGGTGCGGAAGTGAGTGGGGCTTTAATGGAGCCATGCAAAAATGTGCAGGCAGCAGAGTGTATGAGTGTATGAGTGTATCAGTGTATCAGTGTATAGTATGTCATCCATTTGGCAAAATATTTCAAGTCTCTTGCGCGACACTTTGCTTAATTGCGCGCTCAAGTGACGCCTGCTAATTTAATTAATTTCCACCTGAGCGAAATGGCAAAAACTTTGGCAGCCAGCTCTCTCAGTTGTCCAACCCACCGATCACCCACCCCACCACCCTCACCCACCATCTGCCCCCAGTCCAGCATCTGGCTTGTAATACACGTAATTGAAACATACCTTGACCAAAAAGAAATCCAACCGAAAAAGAAAAGTTACTTCCACCGCAATTATTTGGCACGTCTCCACTAATTAATTACGCCTTTTGGTCTGCTCCATTCAGGCGGTGGGGGCAAGTTTAAAATGTCCACGTTTAATTAAATATGGCCGTGCGGCTCTATAATTAATTTCGGCACTGCAATTTTTGTTTAAAGAACAAAATGCCGCTAAAAAACAGCAAAAAAAAACACAAGTAAAATAAAATAAGACGAAAAAAAGAACACCGAATGAAGAGAAACTGAAACAAATCTCAGGACGACATCTGCACGGGCTCGGAGCAACTCTCTGGAGGAGTGCTGGTGGTGGTTGGCATGGGCATTAAAGTGTCAATATCCATTAGGCGGTCCTGATTGCTTAAGCTGCTTTACGCCAAGTTCTTTTCTGCTTTACAGTTGGCAAGTTTCTTACACTCTGTCCATCTCTCTCTCTCTCTCTCTCATCTCTCTATCGCTCACTCTCTCTTTGTCTGGGTCTCTTGGCTTTTATTGTCCGGACAGAGCACAATGACTCTAGTTGTTCTCGTTGTTCTTGGGTTCATTGTTTCAAATGAGAAACGACGCGAATTGGTTAGAACGAAATGGTTAGAAATGCAAATTAGTGCGGCTGGCGATAGCTCGGCAGATAAGCAGCCAGTTAAAGATGGTGGATGGAGATGGAAATGGTGATGTTGACATGACAAAGTTCGAATACCCTATGGCGATTGGGTCAAGGCTGAGCATGTCTAGTTCATGTGGTGCTTGTGGCAGAGTTAATTCTTTATTCATGACAAATTACACCAGA
Source organism: Drosophila flavopinicola (assembly GCA_035042425.1). Lineage (NCBI taxonomy): Eukaryota > Metazoa > Arthropoda > Insecta > Diptera > Drosophilidae > Drosophila > Drosophila flavopinicola. The sequence continues at coordinate 4,732,316 of JAWNLL010000452.1, read as the reverse complement.
CTCGCTCTCATCTTATCTGCAGGCAACTTTAACCTCCAATATACAAAATAAGCTTTGTTCTTTCACAAGCCCATTATATTATACTAATAATTTAAACATCTAACCGCAAATATGTGTTAGACTCTGTTTCCAAACTCTTTTTTAATTAACTAACATCAAACAAAAACACACGAAATAATTTCCAAATATTTCAGCTTATTCCCCACATAGTTTCTTTCAGCACTACTTATCCAAGAAGTTAGTAGACAAACAGCTCACCCTAATACACTACCTTTATGCCTGTTCTAAGGAACTAAGAAAAATTGCACGTAGCTAATCTTTGTCATCTGGTGCCGTGCCTGATTTTGGATTACTCGACAAAGCAAATGCAAAAAGCTTTCAAGTTGCTCGCCTCTCAATGGGGCACAAAAGGAATCGCGAGTCGACCAGCGCTGCCTTTGCGGACTTAAGCTTAATTGCTAATTACACAAATTCGCGGTATGCGTATCCGCATCTTAGGATCGCCCCTCGCTCTCATGTGGGCTGCGCCTTCAGTCAGTCAGCCGGCAAGGCATTGGTGATTTATATTTAAGCACAAACTTTTAACTTTAACCAAAATCCCTCGGCTGCCCGATTACTCTCCCTACTTATTGTTGTTGTTGCCGTTGGGGCTTGGGGCTTGGGGCTGCGGCAATAACAACAACCCTTAAAAGCTAAGCGCTGCGTGGGCTGTCGAAGCTTGTGGTTCCTTTCAATTAACCTTTCATCTGTTTAACATGCATTATAAAATTAGACGCGGTCGCTTCGCCCGACTGGGCGTGGCATACAGAGGTTGCCTAATGTATGCGCAACCACAGCCTCAAGACATGACAACACTATTAAACAATATGTCCCGGCCGCATAGACATTGGGAGTAGGTCGTCGGGGTATGTTCTTAATTAAGCGAGAATACGACGAAGCAGACACATTTCAGCATCCACTTGCCATTAACGAAATGCATTTTAAGTCTTTAAGCCCTTTTATTTATGGCCAACTGAACGAGTTAAACCACTAGCCGCATACTAAATTAAAACTTTGTTTATACGTATGTAAAAAGTATTAAGCGCTGCGCTTACCAATTATATTTGTTACTGTGCCGATGCACAACAAAAATTGTTAGTGACAAAATAAATCAATTTGTTTGTCAAACAACCTAACCTCAAGTTGCGCAGCATTTATATGCATTTTTAAAATGCGCGCTCAAAAGCAACTAATTCTCAGCGCCATAACGTGCCACCTTTTGAAAATGATAAGAACTTATGAATAAAGCGCACGCTCAACTCCAAGCACGACCTTTTTCTCATGATGTGGCAACACCATGCGCAAAGATGTCAGCTTGGCCACTCGGCTATTGTTGTTGCTTTACAGCTGTTTACCAACCACGTCACTTCGCCAATTCGCTCGCCGCTTAGAAAAAAACATGTAAATTTCGTTTTATCTTAATTTTGTGTTCGTTCGTTCGTTTTTGAGTGTAAACAATGAAATTCGCTGATGTGTTACGTCGTCTGGACGCATATCCGCGCACCTTGGATGATTTTAGCGTGCGAACAGTGGGTGGCGCCGCCGGTAAGTTGTATGTTTTGTATGCAACATAAACAAATAGATAAACTTGCATCCCCTTTATACGTATAGTTACGATCATAAGTAGCAGCATTATAAGTCTGCTTGTCTTCCTGGAGTTCCTCAGCTACATGAAGCCAATGCTGAACGAGGAGCTATTTGTGGACACAACACGCGGTCACAAGCTGCGCATCAATTTGGACGTCACGCTGCACAATCTGGCCTGCAATTATATATCGCTGGATGCAATGGACTCCTCGGGCGACACACATCTGCGTGTGGATCATGATGTGTTCAAGCATCGCTTGGATCTGCAGGGCGAGCCTCTAAAGGAGACACCCATCAAGGAAATTGTTGCCGTCTCGCCGCCAAACAAAAACAGCACCTGTGGCAGCTGCTATGGCGCCGAGCACAATGCCACACAGTAAGTGGCCAGAAAATAGTAAACCAGTCTGTATTATAAATAAAACTAACTCTTTTAGTTGCTGCAACACCTGCGAGGATGTTCTGGATGCATATCGCATACGCAAGTGGAACATGCAGGTGGACAAAATCGAGCAATGCAAAGGCAAATACAAACGCACCGACGAGGATGCTTTCAAGGAGGGCTGCCGCATACAGGGTCACCTGGAGGTGAATCGGGTAAGTTTCAGCAATCCTTTACATAGATTTCCATTAATATATCTATGTATTTTCGCTCAGATGGCCGGCAGTTTCCACTTTGCACCGGGCAAGAGCTTCTCCATACGACAATTTCACATACACGACTTTCAGTTCACCAACGTGAAGCTCTCCCACACCGTTAATCACCTGTCCTTCGGCGAGAAGATTGAGTTTGCCAAGACGCATCCGTTGGACGGACTGCGTGTGGACGTTGACGGTGAGTACAAAGGTCAGATTGGGTTTATGGCTTAACAACTCGTCTATTGCAATAACTTATACATAGCGTAAATTTGTAAAGCATTCTCATTTGAAGATAACTTGAACACTTAGCTTTAGTTGGGGTTGGGGGATGTGGTACATGGGGGGAGGAGTGTGGTTTTAGTCTAAACAATGCAAATGCCAGCCGTCTGCGGGGGGAGTAACTCTCAACAGCGTATGCCCGTGCCGATGGCCATGAAGGTGCCGAAAGTGCCGCCGCCTTGTAACATCACCTTGCCCACGTTATTAATCAGCTCGCGTCCACGTAATCCATATCTGAAAGTTTGCGAGTTTCAATTATTTTGCCGGCAATTACATAATGCAAGTGTGAACGACGCTTGCGTCACGTCATTGGGTCGTTGGGGAACTTACCGGAGCGCTGAGAAGCCGCCAAAGAGGGCGCCACTGGCCATACCCACGCAGAAGCCAATGGTGAAGCCTGTCTTCATTTTGTCAAAGCATGTGGGTCCACTCTGGGAGAAGGAACTGCTGGGCAGCGGCATTTCTGTAGCTATGTAATGTGCGACTTGCTCGCTATCTCCGAAGTTGTATTAACAGAGTTGATTGTCGTATATTTGGCTTGTTGTTGGGTTGTTTTTTAGGCTTTCGTTGTCCAAATTGCCTAAAAACTAAAATTTGTGGCTTTGTCGGCGCCGACTCCAAATAACAATTTTCTATGTGGAACGATTTGTGCTTGTCAAAAGCTAAACATGTGTGTCAAAGCAGCCCTGGCATCTGAGTTGAATTTTGGTGTCGGCAGATGGCGCTTGTGTGACTGCTTGCTCTTTATAGCAGAATGACACTTGTGCGCGAATGTTTGAATATTTAATATAAATAAATGTGATATTTGTAAATATACCTTGGCATAGCCCTTGTCTTTCTCCTTGTGCTCCACACTCATTCGCCCTGTGCATACAGAGTATATATATTTTTAATTTTTCGGTTTAAAATAACCATTCTTAAAAATGTTAAATAACACCTTATGTACTTTATTGTTTCAGAGTCCAAAAGTGAAATGTTCAATTATTATTTGAAAATCGTGCCTACGCTTTATGAGCGCCACAGCGACGGCGAGCCCATATACACAAATCAGTTCTCCGTAACCCGGCATCGCAAGGATCTAACCGATCGGGAGCGCGGCATGCCGGGCATCTTCTTTAGCTACGAGTTGTCGCCGCTGATGGTCAAATATTCCGAAAGGCACACGTAAGTAGCACCTGCAAATGATAACTGACAACTTAATATAAACAATATTGCTTATCCGGCAGCTCCTTTGGCCACTTTGCGACCAATTGCTGCTCGATTGTTGGCGGAGTTTTCACCGTGGCGGGCATTCTTGCCGTTCTGCTAAACAACTCCTGGGAGGCCATACAGCGCAAGCTGGAAGTGGGAAAACTCAGTTAGCGAACCAATTTTCGGACTATTTCAAGAATCTCTCCAGCTTTATTAGGCCTAACTCCATTCCGTAGCGCATCGAATTTTTCACAATGCTGACAACTACCTAAATAAAAGTGCTTAATTTTATAGGAAAATAAATTTGATGTCTGCTGCTTCCTTAAGTGGTGCGTTTGCCCACGGACAAAAAGCCGGAAGTATTTGAGAAGTACTTGGCCTCTGTATGGGACCGCTCCGCCGCTTGGGGATTGACAATCTCCAGGCCCTGCAGTGGCGTAAACGCTACACTTGACGCAGTGCCGGAAATTTGACGCTTCACTGTCGTATTGCCGCCGTAGACCTGCTGCTTCTGCAGATTCTTCTGCAGTGTCTTGCTAATGCGCACCTTTGTCTTCTCATCCAGCTGCGGCAAGCGAATGCGACCTGTGCCTGTTTTGCCAATGGTGCCGCGCGAGTAGCCCAAATCGCCCTGATAGGCGTCCTCCTCGATCTGTGAATGTTACACATTGTAAATAGGAAGCAATATTAACTAATGCCATACTTACATCGCCAAAGTTCATGCGATTTGCCTGCTTGCGGAACTCGGTGAGCGCATAGCGTTCCTTCATCTTGCGCACACGTTTGCCACCGCGCTTTTTCTTGCTGCCCTCGATGGGCTTGGGCAGCGGCTTGATGAACTTCACCGGCGGCGGCTCCTGCAGTTTGTCCAACTTCTTCTCAATGTCCTCCTTGAACCTCAGGCCAATCTCGCCATGCACGCTCTCGTGGCATGCATCGACACGTGCCGCCAGCACCGATTTGGCGGCCACCAGACGCGCTGCCTTGCGACGCAAATCGGGCGCCGTATCCTGCACTGTCTGGGAGTAGTATACGTAGCCGGTGTGCGGCAACATTTGCGTCTGCGAGAAGCCGGAAAGAATCTTCTTCTGCGAGCCGAGCACCTGCACATTGCAGGCGGGCATTTTGGAGAGCTTGGTCAGGCCGCCAGCAATGCCCAGCAGCTTGGCAGCCGTCGAGGCGCCCACAATCATTGACAGATTGGGCGCTATGAAGGTCATACGGCTTTCCACATACTCGTAGATTTTCGATTTGAAATTGTTCAGCTCAATGGCCATTTCGCAGGCCTCATCGATTTTGGCTTTCTCCGCAGCCGTCAACATGGTGCTGCAAAAGTATTACAAGAGATTAGAGCCCACCAGTGCATTAGCTGACTTAAACGTACCCCTGCGTGGTGGATGCCGTCACCGATACAATCATAATGGTGGCCTGGGTGAGTATCGCCTGCAGTTTCTCATTGCTCTTCACCTGGTCCAGATCGTTGCCCAGCTCCTTGACGGCCAGCACGTACTCAATTTCGCCCACAATCAGCGAGTCGAGCTCCGGAAAGCGTTTCTGATACTTCTCTTTGGTAAACTTGTGCACAATGGATATCTCGTTGTCAATATCCACTGCAATGGCATTCGCATCGACAATCAGACAGTATTCCGGATCAGATTCCACACTGCCCAGCATTTCGGCGGCGCTGCGCTGCCGGCTCGCATAGTGCTCAATCTGCTTGAGAGTGTTCTGCAAGCGATCCGAGTCACGCAGCTTGCATAGCTCACGCACCGATTGGACCGTCACATCTACTTCCATGAGATTTGGCGTTGGCTTCAGCAGCTTTTCCGCGAGCTCGGGCGGCAGTGTTGCCTGCTCCGCGTCGTCGGCATCGGCCATTTCGGCATCGTCGATGTCATTGTCATTGTCCTCCTCTAGATCGGCAAGTAGTTCGTCTGCTAACGACATATTTGCTCTTTGTTTTTATACTGTTTGCCGACTAGCTAATATTTCTGTGCGTTTTCGTCGTAAACAAAACGTTTTGTGCGTTGCCAACTTCCGAAAACAGATGTTGTGTATTTCAGCGTTGCCACACAGTCTCAATCGAGAATATCGTGTTCATATTTTAGGCGGGACTGTTAGCAGTTGATTTAAACCATTGCGCAATTCCTTTGCACTGTCGTTGCCACCTACATCAGTAACAGCTGTGCCCTGTTATAGTTATGTTATGTCTCTGCTATAATTTGCCGCTCGATTTTGGCGCAGATTTTTGGCGTCTCTCAGTTTGCAGGCCTGGCTGAATGATGTCCAAGAAATTGAACTCTAGCGTGGGCGGAACTCCCAAGAATACGCTGTTTAACTACTTTGCCAAATCGCCAGCAGTTGACAAACCGAAACTCACGCCCAGCAGCGATAGCAAGGTGCAAAAGGAGAATATACAGAATGGGAATGGTAAGGCTGTGAAAAAGGAGTACAAGCCGGCTGCCAAGCGCAAGTTGTCCATTTCGCCCGGCACTGCTAAGGATGACAGTGATAAGGAGGAGGAAATTGGCAAACGTAAGCGAAATCGTATTGTTGTGCCCGAATCCGAGAGCGAAGAGGAATACGAATCCAAATCGGAGGAGGAAGACTTCTCCGAAGATGGCTCCGCGTATGAGCCAGACGGCAAGGAGGCGGCTGTGAGCGAGGAGAGCGACAGCGGCGAGGATGAGGCTGAGCCAAGCGATCCGGAATCAGAGCAGAATCCCACGCCCAAGAAGCAGCGTTCTAAGTCCTCCAAAAAGCACAAAAGCAACAACAATAACAATGAACCAGCCAGCAAGAAGGCCAAATTAGAGGCGCCTGTGCTAGCCGCAGGCGGCACATTCATGGAAAAGCTGCAGCAGCTGCAAAGCAATGCCAAAAAGGATGCTGCCTATGATGAGATTGTGACGACAACCTCAAATTTGGATGAACCCGTTGTGTGGCCACATCAGAAGCTGGAATTTCTGCAGCCCGACAAGATTAAGGACAAGGCCGGCCGGCGACCAGATCATCCAGAATACGATAAGAGCACACTGCATGTGCCCGAGAAGTTCCTCAATGGGTTGTCGCCGGGAGTGCGTCAGTGGTGGGTACTCAAGTCGGACAACTACGATTGTGTGCTCTTCTTCAAGGTGGGCAAATTCTATGAGCTGTATCACGGCGATGCCGATGTGGGCGTCAACGAGCTGGGATTCACTTATATGCGCGGAGAATTCGCGCACTCGGGCTTTCCCGAAATCTCCTTCGATAAGATGTCCTCCATACTGATAGACAGGGGCTATAAGGTGAGCAAAGACAACACATTTAGCAACCACTGTAGAATTGGTTTCAATGTAATTATTATAATCATTTCCAACAGGTGGCTCGTGTGGAGCAAACAGAAACACCGGACATGGTAACGGAGCGCTGCAAACGCATCAAGGCCACCAAATTCGACAAGGTGGTGGCCCGTGAGATCTGTCAGATAACGGATCGTGGAACCCAAGTGTTTGGCTCTCAGTGCGCCATCGGACCCAATCATCAGCCGAATTATATGCTGGCCATCGTGGAACGGGATGATGGCAATGTCAGCAAATATGGCATTTGTTTTATAGACACATCCATTGGGGATTTCCATGTGGGCGAATTCGATGATGATAAAAGCTGCTCTCGCTTGTTGACGCTGCTCTCCCATCACATGCCAGTGCTGGTAAGATGACTATGATAACTTGGTAAATTTATAATTATAACCCTACTGCTTTCCTTAGCTGCTGCATGAGAAATCAACCCTCAGTGAGCGCACAAAGCAAATCCTGCGGACTATGCTCGGTGGCATACTCAAGGAGCAGCTGCCTGGCACTGGCGCACAGCTCTGCAGCGCCGAGAAGACGCTCAAGTTGCTGTCGGAACGCTACTATGCGGTCGATGGCGTCGAGGACAACTGGCCGCTGGTGCTGCGTAGCATGCAATCGGACACGGATCATATGGGACTGACGCCCGCCGATCCCTACAAGCTGGCACTGAAGGCGCTGGGTCAGTGCATTCACTACATAGCCAAATGCATGCTGGAGCCCAAGGTGCTGCCGATGGCACGTTATCAGCTGTATGTGCCACCCGATCAGTTGCAGGCGGAAAACATACAGGCGGCGCAGGCGGATACACTGCGTCGCTCACACATGGTGCTGGATGCCACCACGTTGGCCAATTTGCGCATCGTTGGCGAGGAGCATTCGCTGCTGTCCACGCTGGATCATTGCTGCACCAAGTTTGGCAAACGGCTGCTGCATCATTGGCTCTGTGCGCCCAGCTGCGATTTGACTGTGCTTCACGAGCGTCAGCAGGCAATTGGCGAGCTGTTGAGCCGGCCAGATGAGCTGCAGCAGCTGCGCGCCTTGTTGGCGCCCATGCCTGACTTTGAGCGGCATTTGGCGCAGATTCATCTGTTTGGCAACAAGCACGTGGCGCAAACCGAGCATCCGGACTCCAGGGCCATCCTCTTCGAGGAGAAGCTGTACAACAAACAGAAGCTACGTAGTTTCATGGCCATACTTAAGGGATTCGAGACGTTGACACAGTTGCCACAGATGTTTGATGAATGCGAATCGTCGCTACTCCAGCGCTTGACCCAGTTGTCAGCCAAAGGCGGCAGTTTTCCCGATCTAAGCAAGCAACTTAAGTTCTTTAAGCATGCCTTCGATCATGAGGCCGCTGACAAGACGGGCACCATTGCACCACAACCGGGCGTCGATACGGACTACGATGAGGTGGAGCAGCGCATTGCTGACGTTGAGGAGCGCCTGAAGACATATCTCAAGGAGCAGGAGCGTCATTTTGGCTGTCGTGTCGTCTACTTTGGTACGGACAAGAAACGCTATCAGCTGGAGGTGCCTGAAACGCATGCACACAAGGCCAAGAATACCTATGCGCTGGAGGGACAGCTGAGGGGCAAGAAGCCCGCACGTCGCTACACCACAGCAGAGACGAAGGCGCTGCTGAAGGACATGCAGCAAGCGGAGGATGTGCGCAATACGGTGCTCAGGGATTTGGCGCGTCGCCTCTTTGAAAAGTTTTCCAATCACTATGAGCAGTGGAAGCAGTGCATCGACTGTGTGGCCACACTGGATGTGCTAGCCGCATTGGCGGAATATGCGCGACAGCAGTTTGTCATCTGTGTGCCCGAGCTGGTCTCGGCGCAGGCACAGCCCTTCGTTCAGCTGAAGGAGGGCTATCATCCGTGTGTGGATGCATCCAACTACATACCAAATGGCCTGCAGTTGGGCACCGACTCGGAGGCTCCGCTATCCTTGCTAACGGGCCCAAATATGGGCGGCAAGAGCACGCTGATGCGACAGCTTGGTTTGCTGGTTATCATGGCGCAAATTGTAAGTGGCATGCGGCATAAACTTGTATGTATATACAGCTTATTTTGTTCATCTTTCCAGGGTGCTCACATTCCTGCGGCCAGCTGCCGCCTGTCGCTTGTGGATCGCATCTTCACGCGCCTGGGCGCACAGGATGATATCTTAGCCGGTCACAGCACCTTCCTGGTGGAACTCAACGAAACGTCGCTTATACTGAAGCATGCCACCTCAAATTCACTTGTGCTGCTGGATGAGTTGGGACGCGGCACGGCCACTTATGATGGCACCGCTATTGCCGCCTCTGTTGTTAACTTTTTGGCGAATCTCAAGTGCCGCACTTTGTTTTCCACTCACTACCACAATCTGATTGACTTCTTTCACATGGATAAGAGAATCACACTGGGTCATATGGCCTGCATGGTTGAGAATGAGGACAACGCAGATCCCACACAGGAGACGGTCACGTTCCTATACAAATACACAGCGGGTGCCTGCCCCAAATCCTATGGCTTCAATGCAGCCAAATTGGCTGGCATGTCGCACGGCATTATCAAACGTGCCTACGAGGTAAGATGTGCATTCACTTTTCGATTCATTTAAACTATAACTATTGCTCTGTCACGACAGCTCTCCAAGAAAGTGGAAGCCATTGCCCTCCAGCGTAAAATTACAGCCAAAATTGTGTCAGCATCCGTTGGAGAAACTAACCAGAAGCAAGATAAACTTAATACTTTGAAAATTCTGTTGCAACAGCTAAAAATGTGTCATGTTTAAGCAACAATTAACTATTAACCATACAGTATCCACTCTAGGAGGCTAATTCAATACCAATTGTTTCCTCTATGACTTAAATGTTTGCACAGCTTGTTGAGTTGTTCTAAATGTTTGAGACATATTACGTATACGCTGCTTTATAAGCTCAACATTATTGTCATAGTCTTGTTTATATGCACTATTTAACGTTTAAAATTGAAAGCCTTGCAATTTGTTGTATTTGTTGCCATCATTTATTTTTTTTTATCACAGTAAAAATTAAAAATTATTTAAATTCACAATCAAAATACACATTTATGATATTATTAAATGCTTATAACTTAAACGTTATCGAATAAATATTGCTAAAAATTGTAAAACACACAGTTAAATTTAATTCACAACTAAAATTAACAATTATACACATTACTGAAAATACAAATAATACGAGAGTTAAGTACATATTGCGAAATATGTAGCAGAGTAAAGCTGTTGACTTCGGCATGCCAAAGATGAAATACCCTAACATTACCCAGCTATATAATGAAAACATACATACTTAGTTAATGGCACGATCTGTAACACTGTCTAGATTCTAGATCGTATTTAGAAACACAGACGCACAGATGGCTAGGTATACTCGTATTCATATAGAGATTTCATTTGAAAACCATAATTTCGCCAGCAAGTGTATAAAAATAGGAATGTTGTTTGTGTGCTGCAGCCTTAGAGCTAACGACCAGAATAAAGCTCAGACAAAGCTGAGTATTGCGCAACTTTGTGCGATTGCCTCTACAATAGGTTAGTATTACTGATTCAACTAAAAGCAGAGCTAATCGAACTAAAGTAGTTAATCGAAATTATCTAAGCAGGCAAAATGAAAATATCTCGACTTTGTTGCTTACAAAAATGCTTACAAAATGATTTATAATTATATGCAGTAAGTATATATGAATGTACTCGTTTATATGCCGCTCTTACTACTTATATAAGCTATATATATCATATATATATATATATGTACTGCTACTGAACATTTATTTGTGTGTTGTGTGTGTGTGTCCGTTCCATGTTTTGCCTAAGCGCTAAATTGGACTTGCTCTTTAAACAACTAAAATATATATATATATTTATAAGTACATATAATTTGTATAACTAGGCTAATTTCTCTTATTTATTTGGTATTGTATATGTTACAATGATCTTCTTGGGATCTTTAGTCTATAGGCTAGTTTCTATGCGCTTTCTTTGTCTTTGTATTGAACATTCCACAAGCGGTTTTCTTTTTCAATCCTGGAAGGAACATGTTTATTCCCCGATTTATACCGAGGCTTTTTGCCCCATGCTCGTTTGATTTTCGATTTGCTCATGCTTAATACGTATTACTCCCGTATAATATGCATTAGAAGCGATTTGGTTGCACTTAGTTCTAGCTAGAAAAACAAATAGTACGTTAACGTTGGGGTCTCTGCCCCGGTTCTTCGATAAAAGCGAAGGCGAATTTTTACACATAGTACAAACATACCTACAAAAAACAACAACAATTTAGCCACAGATATTGAATTTTGATTATGTAATGACACCAGCGCCATCCACTATCTGGACAACGTGCCCAACGTCTCAATCATCGCTAATCACATCCATGCGCGCCTTGAAGTTCCGCCACGATCCCGAGGTGCAGACGCCAGCTCCGCGCCACCAATCGTTGATATCGGTGTACCAGGACGACTTACGCAGCTGGTCCTCGTCATGCAGCGTGGAGCACACGCGACACCAGAAGTATGTGTTGATGAACTCACCGGTGCCCTTCCACTTGAAATACGAGTTGTACATCTCATCGTCCTTGTCGAGTATGTTCAGATACTCGGCCAGCTCCTTGGGCGACGCAAACTCATCGATGTGGATGTAGGAGCGACGTGGAGCACTCACCTCGTAGTCCTCGGGCCGAGCGCCCATTACAATGGGCAACACCTTGCGATTTAGCGCATTCACGAAGAACTTTTCCGTTATGTAATCCTTGCAGTTGGAGTTCTCAAATGCCAGATAGAACTTGTAATCATTGTCGAGTATATCGAAGCATTTGTCAGCGGTGCTGCGAGGACATTTGTAATTGCCGCATCCGCCATAAATATCCACCTAGAATAAAAGGATTTGTGAGAACGAAAACTAATGGGACTGGGAAGCCTATTATTGGCTTAAATTTTATAGAAAATCTAAAACTCTTCAGATTTAAATGCAGATTTAATAAGGAGCACAAACCAAGACTAAAACTGCCTTGGGATCGAAAATCGGACAAGTTTTGACAAACTTATGGGAGTTTTGTGTTTTTTTTAAGGATCTCTAAGGACTATCTATGCATTATTTGGGCTTGTGTTTCAAAAAATAACAAAAATCTTAAATGCAGATTCAAAAAGGAGCACAAACCAAGACTAAAACTGCCTCAGGATGGAAAATTGGATGAGTTTTGACAAAGGTATGGCAGTTTTCGATGTTTGAAAGACATTTGAAGGGACTGCAGAGCATTATCGCTTTAGATCTTGTTTGGTAGATGAGTGTTAGAAGCCCTGCAGTAATTACCTCAATATGCTTTTGTAACTCATGTGCGTACTGCAGTCTGCCATTGCGTGCACCACAATTGGAGACAAACCAGGCCACCTTTTTCGTCTTGTTGAGGGCATAGTTGTGATCCTGTTCCAGTTGCTGCACCTTGGTATCATAGTATTGCCATTTCTCATAGGGTGCCATCACGGTGCTGTCGCGTCTGTAAAAGGAGGGAAAAACAGAGTTATACTTCGGGTTTGCAAGGGTTAAAGTGCCGTATTTACCTATAGGTGGCAGTCCAGTTGATGGCATCTGGCACTTTGACGTTTTGCGTGTGATATGGACACTCTAGGTAGTACATCATGTTGACCTGCCTGGGGTTGTTGGGCCGACGTATCCCAGTGGGTATGTAGGTGTCCTTATAGAGCACCATGTCAGCCACACTGGCCAGATCCCGATTCGCAGTCAGCTCGCAGGTGTCCACCGGACACTTGGAGCGCAGAAAGACCTCGCGACCCTTTTTCACATTCCACGGACCCAGGCCGTTGTATAGCAGGATGGTTTTCAGCTTGCCACTCGCCTTGATCTGCTCGTAGTTATGCGGCACAAACATCAGCTGATTGACAACGCGATCACTGTGCTGATCCTGCTGTGGAAAGAGCCGCGGTGCATGCAACTTTCGCGCCTTCCGATTGCTAAAGGCCTTAGCCGGCTTGGGATAGTATTCGCCATTGCGAAAGAACCAAGGCTTAGCTGTTGCCGCTGGCTCCGCCCGCTTGTCCGCCGCTGCCTCCTCCTCCAGCTCTTGATCCTGCTGTTGCAGCTCCTGCTCGGGCAACGGCACCGGCGAGGCTGGTGGGGCTGACTCGTATGTCGAGGTGGCTTCCCCGATGGCCCAACCCTTGATCTCATTGGTTGCCTCATGTTGTCGCTGTTGCTGTTGCAGCTGCTGCTGCTGCTGCTGTTGGGCAACTGTTTGGGCGGGACGCGGTATGTTTGACTTCCATATCTCGTATTCTCTGCAAGATTCGATAGGTTAATATCTGGCTTGGCGCCACACTCTGATTGCGCACTCACTTGAGATTGAAGCCGAATATCAGCAAGAGCGCACAAATCAACGTAAAATAGAAATACTTTTTCAGCGATATTTTCGGACGTCGCATTCTGAAATCAGCTGCGATTTGTGGTCCAACTCTGGATTCCGCTCTCTAAAGCGTTGCCTCTGTTTTTTTGGGTTTGGGTCACTAACTGTTGGCTTTGGAACTGGCTACCGACTCAGCCAGTTAACTTTGTCATTTTGCTGTAAAAAGTTTGTAAACATGAGATATTATTAAAAAACACATCAATATTCATATTCATAGACAGATCAACCAGATAATAATAACATCAAACGACTAATTACCAATGTTAATTATTCGTATTGTCAACAGTGAGCGCACAAATGTTCGAGTTCCGAACCGAATTCTGTCGTTCTTTTTTCGGTTTTAGATCTATTTTAGTCATGTACTTGCTGTTCGGTGGCGTTCGCATGAATAACTGCGATTCCAGTCCAAAATGTTTAGCCCTATAGCGAACTGAAGTCGAACTGTTTGTAATCGCAGTCGTGGCTTGGCTTGGCTTGGCTTGGCGTCGCTTCATCAACTTTATTGCGTCATGTTATCTGCAGACTTATGACACATTGCCAAAGGGGGCGGGGGGCGTTTCAAAGCGCTGCGATAAAGGTGTTCTGCAGCTGGGAGTGTTTCGTATGAAATGTTAAAGTGTCACTTAAAGTACACATATAGAATTGAAAAGTTCGTCATGGTTAAAGTTCATTTTCTCTGCTTATGAATGGCAAATTATTCTTCTTTAACCCAATCCCTGCTATGACTTTTGTGGATCTCTTAGCATGAAGCTACTCTAGTTTAAATAGGTTAAACTACAACTGTAAATAGCCTGTTTGACAGCAAGCTAGTTTTTAAAAAGCATCGCCTAACGTCTAGTCAATAATTTTTCACGCTACATTTCACGCTATTATTATTTTTTTTTGCTTTCAAAATTTCATACTTTATTAGTTTAAAGGGCAACAATGAACACATTTGTTTCGAATCTATGTGTAGCACACTTTTCAAAATGTGCCTCAACTTATAGCCGAATAAAACAGTTGTTGGTTTTAGCTTTTGTCGATGTTGCCTCGAGGAGATGTGCCAAATAAAGCAACGGGGCGTATGCGCAATAAATGCAAGTATGTCTAGATAAAGCAACAGCAAGCGAGTGAAAGCTTTATGAGCTGCCTCCGGGCATCTAATTACGGATTGTGGCCCGGATACGGGACAGCTTAGGCAGCTTCATTAAACGCATTGACAAACGGAGGCGTTCCACTAATCCTCGGAGCCAAAGCCCAAGGAGCGCACAAGTTGTCCAGCCATGCAAGCATGCGGCCATCTATCAAACGTCATTTACGGCACTATTTTACATATTCTTTTGAGGATTTACGCTGTACGCTTTAGCCTGCGCTTGCAACGATGGGGCTGCGATTGGACTTGCAATTGGAGGCGGGTGGGGAGGGGGAGGGGGAGGGGGAGGGGGAGGGTGATGGTGCAGGGGTTTGTTGTGGCCGGGCTCTTAAGTAACCACGCGCTAGTTTCTATAGAAGAGGGTGGCAGGGGTAGATGAAGTGACTCGTGTCTGTCGTGCACTCAAGCTGCTTGCCTGTCTATCGCACTTTTTGACGGTTTTGACAGGCGGCCCCACTGACGAGGACGAATAAAGCCACCAGCCTGGCGGGTGGTCTTCCGCCTCCAGCTCCAACTCTCATCAAAAATGTAGTTATAGCCATTCATTCATGTTGCTAAAGTAGGACTTTAGTGGCATGTGCATACAAAGCAATGCAAAGATAGACCAACACACACACATACACAATTATGTGATACATGCATGTATGTATGTGTGTGTGTGTGTGTGTTTGTCAGGGTGATTCCTGTTGCCTAGTGGTTGATGATTGTAGATACTGGAATATTGCTTTTCACTCACGTATAGTGCTAGCGTCCTCTCGTTTATTGACTGTTTCTTTACTCCTTTTCCCACTCAATATATTCGCTTGAAATTTCAAAAAATTTGATTAGAAACGCTTACCGCAAACACATTTACAGCTCAACGTCGCTTTATTCCCATCTAATCAGCTTTTAGTATTTGCATTGCTCGTAATTGCAAACATTTGATAAAAAAAAGGAGAAAACATTTTGCCAAACGCTCGTGAATCGTAAGTTCTTAAACGAGTTGTGTGTGTTTTGCTCAGCAAATGCTTCAAAACTCAACAAGCTATTTGATTTATCTACAAATATATATGTACGTGCCCGCAGCAATAATAGAAGAACCTCGATATTTTCAGTTTTGCTTATCAGCTTTGAAAGTGTACGAGTATTGCTTGCGTATATCTTGATGAAGTCTTACAAACTGCCAGATTTTTCAATTCAATTTGGAAACAATGTCGAATTTCTAGGATGTTAAAATGTCAAGCCATAAGCTAATATTAACTAAGAGAAAAGTAAAATAATGGACAACTCAAAATAGTATTCTCAGACCACGAAATGTTTAATTACTTTGTTAGCTATTTCTGTATTTCATTTCATGATTGTGACCTGTATCTAGGCCTGCCTTTGACTTTTTTTTACCAACTATAATCTTAGCCAACACAAGCAGCTATGTATGTTTTATACATATGTGTATATTTATTTATATTTAGTTGTAGTGCTGTGGCCCATTGTCAAGGCACTTGATCCTTTGCATTTAGTATGTCAATATGCCTAGGGACGGCCAACTCTTGACTTGCATGCATTGTTTTCATAAATATTGTAGTGGCAGGGGTCCTATTTCTCCACTCATATTGTTGTCTATACTTTGCACGTTGTCACACTTGACTTGCTCACTGGCAGGCAGGCTGAGGAAGGAAGCCCGAGGAGCAAATAACCGCGTTAGTAGGGTCTCTGTAGTTTTAGGCTTGTTAGCTTTCTGCTTCTCTCCACGCTATGCGTAATAATATGCATATATTTTTAGCTTAACACACTCATGCGTACGGCTTACGCACAATTTATTGCGCTTGTTCTGCTTTTACCACCGAGGCGAAGCTTTCCCCACCCCTACCCCCAAGAACTGAACTGTGCAACATAAGCGATTCTGTGTGGCAGACATGCATTCCGAGGAGTTCTGTGCGAGAGTTGCGTGCACCCCGAAAGGACTCAGCCCCCTTCAGGGTTGTCAGAGCTAACGGTAACTGTCAGCGTCATGTGTGCGTGCGTACATATATTACTTTTGTTGTTGTCTTAATCAATAATACCGCTGTTAAACATTTGGTCTCGTAGGTTAACGCAGCGTTTTAACCTCAAAGCAGCAGAGGCGACAATCTTTATTTCTAATTGCTTTTCTGTACAAGCATCCCAACTTACAGCAATCTTTGTTGACAGGATTTGGGTTGTTTGCAGCACAGTTGCGGGTTTTAGTTAAACGCAGCTTCGGTATTTAGTTGACTTCAACATATTTTGCACGTTTTTGCACATTGCTTGCTGTTGTTTTTCTTTTTGCACACACACACACACGCGGGCCACACACACACACACAGCGTCAAGGAAGGCGCGTCGTTTGTCCTTTACGTTTTCACGTAACTTTTGCAACTGTGCTGCCAATGTATATAATAATTAGACTCCAGCCAGACAGCTGGGCAGCAGCCGCAATAAATGATAGAGAGAGAGAGAGAGAGAGCGATAGAGAGAGAGCGAAATTGAGAGCGGGGTAAGATTTGGCAGGCAGCCGACTCGGTGAGAGAGGTGACATTTCGATTTATTTATGAGCATAATTATAAAGCACAGCACGCTGCGCCTAAAAGATGCTTTCAAATTATGTTTATAATACTTGTGCATCAGTCGGCATGAGCATGTATGTAACTATTTAGCTGTTTGCCATTTGTTTAGTGTCTAGAGCGCATGCGTCGCCCGCGCTCTCTTTGCGCGCACTAGAATGGGGAATAGAACGAGAGAGGGAAAGAGAGAGAGATTCAGAAAGAGCAATCACATAAACAAGCGACGCCGCGACTGAGACGTCGACAGCTGTCGGCGACCGCGCGCCTTATCAACAGCATGCATAGGGCGGGTTTTTTCTGCTTGCCACCCCAAACTGGAAGTGGGCAAGTTCTGGTGTGTGTCCTCGCTAAATCAAAGAACTAACAATGTCGCTTTAGATGTTTGTTAAACTATGTTTGGTGTTTCAAATTGCTGGCAAAGATGTAATATAATTTATTCAATTTATTATAAAATGTTGCTCTTAAATACTTTTCCAAAGGCCTTCACGTTGCTCGTTTCGTATGCTGTGTTCAATTTGCATCACTTAACTAAAACCTGCAATCTCTATTTGCAATTCAATACCCTTAACTTAGCTAAGACTTACGCATAGTACAAACAAACAGACATACACATAACACACAGCACACACGGATTTCTAAAATTTCGGATTTGTTCAGTACAAATATACGTCTATAATATATTAAATCTTATGTTGCAGTTGTCTTAAGTTTTATATCTATAACTATCGTTTGCTCTTAGCCCGAGCTGAAGGTCTCGTAAATATTGGCGCCCAACAATTTTGACTTCTCCGACACCACATAGAAGCTGAGCAGCTGCGTGGGCAGATTGTGTGGCCGCGCGGCACTGTCGTAGCCATGTGAGGTGAGTCCACTGACTATGGGTATCAGCTTGGCCAGCGCCAGCAGCACCGTATTGATATTAAGCAGATTGTTGTTGTTGCTCGGCTTGACCTGACTACCGTTGAGAGGCAGCTGGTTCTGCAGCTCACCGGGCGCCAAGTGCTGCAGTGTCTCGCCCATGGACTCGGCTATCGCATCACAGCTGAGCACAAAGCCGCGACTCACATTGTGCACGCAGACGCCAATGCACTCCTCGCTCTCCAGCAGATCCAGCGTCTCGTTGTACATCTGCTGCAGCAGCGGCGAGCAGTCGAGTCTCTGCTGCAGTTGTGCCAGATCCGGAAGCAAATACTTGCTCATCTTGGCGTTGGGATCGTGGCGTGTGTCCCCATTTATGGCCATCTGCAGCGACCAGAAGATCTGCTCCGTATCGGCCAGTGTCAGTTGACGCGTCAGCGGCATCGACTGCAGCACCTCGACCACCTGGCTGCGTATGAAACGGGCCAGATCCCGTATGCCATCGTATGTGATGAAGTGTCGTATGAGCGATAAGTACTGCTGCTTCAGCTCGTCGGTTATCTGACGCTGCTCCGTCATAATATCGCGATAGATGTAGCCACCGAGCAGGTTGAGCTGGACGCGCAGCGCCACCACCAGCATGGAAGAGGCATACACAAAGGTCGCGAGTCGCGTGAACGATACAATTTTCATTTGCTCCCACAGCTGCAGTTTGTTGGAGGGATTCTGCCGCAACTGCTCGAGCAGCTCGTCCGTGCTGCACTCATGCAGCACCGCCTGGCACATCTCCTCGCCCATGCCAAGTATCACCTGGTTGCAGGTGCGCTCCGTTGACTCAAAGTGATGCAATCGTCGCGAGCGCTCGAAAAACTCACGCGCCTGTTTCTCCTGGTACTCAACCAGCTTGCGCTGGGCGTAGCGGGCCGCATATATGGTGCCACCAACCAACACTCCGGTTACAATGAATTTACGCCGATGGCGTGACAGAAAATCCTGCAGGCGCGACAACATGATGAGTTCTGTCTGCTCACACAGAAAGGGCCTTTAAAGTTCAATCAAGGGCCACACTTGTGAAAAACGACAGCTGCCGTTTCCTCCGCCTGCGACTCCTCCGCTTCTGTCTCCCCACCTGCGCCACTGCAATACAAAAGTCGATGAATACTTAATGTGCAAAGTTCAAATATTCAATTTTTGTACGTGTGTGTGTGTGAGTATTTGTCGAACACGTTGGTGACTTTAGCCCGAACAGATTAGATTAGCTAAGCTTAATATCCACCAAATACTTACAAATTCCGTACGTCGAATGTTTGAAGCAGCGTTTGTTCGGCTTTATTTGTGATGTGCTAAGAGCAATTATTTATTGATTTCGGTGTTGGTTTCTTCAGTTTGCGGCTGTTTTTGGGTGTGTTAGTGGGCAGGCTGCACGCGCGGAATGTACTGTTAATATGTGTCTATATAACGTGTTACTTGTCTAATGCCGCATACTTGGTTTTCTTTTTTTGTTTGTACGGAAATTTGATTGCAACATTTGCTGTGCCTTAAACCACTTGTCTGGGCTTTCTTCGCGTATTTGCGCCCAAGCAGGGCTGGCGTGAATTCATTTGACAGGGTTGCTTGGCAACCGCAAGTCATTGATACAAACATTATGCGACAGCATTTTGCAGCACTAGCTTTTTACCTGTGTAGCCCTAGCGTAAGTACCGGTAAAAATCAGTTGGTGGATCTACTATTTTAAGCAAAATATAATCAGATCTAAGCTCTTTTTTGTAAAGGAAAGCGTTACTCTACATTTTAAAGTTATTTGCATTAATATGTTTGTTTTACACACAATATGACAAGCTGATTAGAGTAAACTTTAAACAGTTAAAAGAACCGCGCAGTGCGGTGTCTTGCGATAATACAGCTGTATAGCCAGCGTACTGTCCTTTTGTTATTACAGTGTTTACAAACACTGTCAAATTGGAATGCTTGTGGATGGAGGAGGGAAGTGAATATGTATGCGCAATACGCTATTATAGTGGGCGGCAGTGTTTACTATGTCTTCAACGGAGCGTAAAGTGATTCTGGTCACTGGGTTCGGTCCATTTGTGGGCCACGAAGAAATCAATGCCAGCTGGGAGGCGGTGCAACAGCTACCGGAGCTGCTCAACTACGACGGCACAGAATACGTGCTGGAGAAGAAAATGGTACCCGTGGAATATGCGGCAGTAGATGAGGCAATCACCGGAATTTGGCAGCGGCAGCCAGAGGTGAACAATATTGCGTTTTAATTGAGCAGCGCTGACATCATTCACACCATATTCATCTTAGCTGGTCGTGCATGTCGGTGTCTCGGGCATTGCCAAGTGCGTTTATGTGGAGAAGCTGGCCTACAATCATCAATTCCGACGTCCCGACAATGCTGGCCAATATTTGAGCAAAGGCAGCTGCTGCCTGCCGCACAACGGTAGTGCGAATGTTTTGCGTTGTGGCCTAAATGTTGATAAGATTGTGGAGGCTGTAAATGCAGCATGCGAAGATTGCGTGGCTCCAGCAAGTGATAATCATTTGGCGGCAACGAAGGCCTCCAAAAATGTTGGCAGCTTCCTCTGCGGCTATATATATTTGAAATCGTTGGATGTGGATAGCAAGCGCTGTTTATTCGTTCATGTACCACCGATTGAAAAGCCTTTTAGTATAAAACAAACGGCAGATATTGTGCACAAAATAATTGAGCAATGTGTGCAGCAATTGACAGCCTGTGATTGTTAATCCATAATTATTAATGCATTTTTTGTCAGTGTATGTATTTTTCCGAACCGTTGCAATTGTATTAATACGTTTATTGTTATAAGCTATCTTTCAATCATAAAGTATTTTTGGAAATGTCTTTGTAATCCGCATCTGTAGTCATTTTATAAGAATGTGAATAGTTCAGTTAGCAGACAGCTGGGTAAATTTAAATACAATATGTGTAAACAACTTCCCACGCGCCGTCAGTGGAATTGTAAATGCATTGTTTACTTATCAACAAAAGATGCAGAGTTGAATAATCCAAGCACAATCTAATTAGTAAAAATTTTCCCATTTGAATTTAACTGCTGCTAACTGATTTCCAATCACTGTACCTTAAAGAACCATAAATTTAATGAAAATAATCAATATATTAAGGTTTTTATGCCATAAACACATTTGTTTTCCTTTTTATGTCGTTATTTCTAGTCTGATTGGATTTATTTTGTTCCGGATTAAGATCGTTTGTTTATTTCAGTGGTTCATGTTATCAAACTTTATCCAAGCGATTTTATTGTTTTGATATATTTTGGAGCAAAAATTAGCTTAGCTTTGGTATATTGGATGTTACACAAAACATAAAATTGCAAGTGTAATTTCAAACTTTGTTAGTTTTGCTCATTTATTTAAAAAAGTCCCTTCAACTTGCTCGCTGGGTATTTTCGAATAGCAGGTTGGTATATATTGTGTACGCAACTGGTATATTATTGCTTTCAAGATCCGGTCACACTGTTCTGTCGCCAATATTCAGTCGCTTGGTCGTCGACGATTTCATTTGGATTTTAGCTCGCAACTCGTGCGGTAGACTACTTTGACTTGAGCGCTGCTTTAGTGTGTGTCTGTGTGATAGACTTCTACCTACAAATATAAGCATTTATATATACTACACATATTAAGTGCCCGCGATGAAATTCCTAATCTGTGCACTACTCGCGGCGTCCTACGTGGCGGCTGCCGACATTAAACTGGAGGAGGGTGTCATCATTGGCACGGTGGATAACTTCAAACAAGTGATTGCCGACAATGAATTTGTGCTCGTCGAATTCTGTGAGTATTATTTAGCAAACGTAATTAGCATATAAATAAGAAAAAAAAGCGGCTGCGCCGCGCCGGCCGCTTCAGAGTGATTCATGAAATCCGCTTTTGCGGCTACGTGGTCTTTTCCAAACAAGCAGCCAGCATGATGCTCTGGAATAAAAATATGTCTGCGTGGCAGTTTTAGCCACCAGTCGGATTTGTTGTTGCTGCTCGCCAAGCTTCCTGCGGCTGGGGAAGGCGGGAAGAGAACGCCAGTTTTTAGATGCGAGAGAAAAAAATCATTTGTATAAGTTTTCTTTTGTTTTTAATTTTTATCGTTTATCGCATATCGATGAGTTTGCGGATATTGGCTTGCGCTCTGCCCGCTACCTTTCGCTCCATCTCTCGCTCTCACTTGGCACCACTCTCTCTCTCTCTCTCTCTCTCTTTAGCTGAAACTATCTCTTTTGCACTCGCTGCGCCAGCACCTGTGCGCAAGCGAGCAGACAAATGTGGGCATTTGTTGCGCGTACGTTTTTAAATGTTAAAGTGCGAAGCAAAAGCAGCGGCGTCATCAAAATCGAAGCAGATAATTTTCTTTCGGCACTATTCTCAGCAGCGGTGGGGGTCAGTGCGGGATTTGACAGTTAAAGCTGTCGCTCTTATCTTTGCTTGGCGTCCACCGAAGCGAGATAAGGCCGCTACGGTTTCTGTTCCCATATGTCTTGGTTTTATCAATACATATTGCCCCGGGCGTGGCTTTATATCGCCTAGTTGCCTACATCCGCTTCACGAATTTCGTTTTAGAACAAAATAAAAAGTTGTCAAGCAACTGTCGCTTTGAAACTGGGTTAGCTAAACAACTTTTTGCTGCTGTTGCGCTGCTGGCGTCAAGAATTCGTCTGTCCGTCGCTCGCTCTTGCCCTGCTTTCTATTCAGCTCTGCCCTTTGCAACACTGTTCGCCGCTCTTAATGCTCTCGCGCCTGCGCAGCACAAGTTCATTCAACTCTTCTGTTTTGTTGTTTGTGCTACTCGCTCTCTGTTTCTGTTGCACGCCTGTTGTTGTTATTGTCCGTCCGTTTGTTCGTTCGCTCGTTCGTTCGCTTAACGGTTCTGTGCGTCAAATATGGCGGCCCTGGCCGTGGTTTGTTTATGCTAGCAATTGTGCTATTTGCGCTACGTCTGCAATCGAATGTGGCAACGTCAGCAGCTAGCTCACCTTCACCTTGCCAATCTTATCTGCTCAAGATTCACGCTAATTTGACCATACTACTATACTATGCATGCATGTATCAAGGCCACGTCAGCTTAAGCCGGCGATAAGAGTGCAAGACGTTGTCAACTCGCATTATGTCATCCATCCACATATCTCTGTCTCGCTCTCTGTTTGCTTTTGTATGCGTGTTAGTTGCAGCTCTTGAGAATTCAACACGTGGAATTTGCATAATGTTCAACAGCTGCCGTTCCGTCTTAAATCTAGCGTGAATAATTTACCGCCCGCTTAACGCTTACTTGTTTTAGTTGTCACGCTTAAAACGGTAATATATGCATGTTAATAATTACATGTAAATAATTATATAACTTGTCAACAAGTTACATACATAGTTTTAATATTGTTGTTATATTGAGCATTATATTGTCCTAATGTAGTAGGGAAATTTCACAGTCCGTTTATTTTCAACATGCATTAAAATAATTGCATTAGTCACGCTTTGTTTCAAACATATTTTCATCATGTCCCCATTCTGATTGGCAACTAATTTTAATTTCTATAAATTCTATTATTTTTAATTTTATAATTTCACATTGAAAAATGGAATGAATTCAATTTATCATTTCTTTTATTGAACTAGCATATTAACTTAAAATCAGACCCTGTGAAATCACTCATTGACAATGATTAACGATTAAGATTACAATGTAATCTATGGGGGATTTTAATGATTGTAAATTTTAACCAATGCATTTTCCTTTCCAGATGCACCATGGTGTGGACATTGCAAGGCACTGGCGCCCGAGTATGCCAAGGCTGCCCAACAGCTGGCGGAGAGCGAGTCGCCAATCAAGCTGGCTAAGGTCGATGCCACCACCGAGGGTGATCTGGCCGAGCAGTATCAGGTGCGTGGCTACCCCACGCTCAAGTTCTTCCGCAGCGGATCGCCAGTGGAGTACAATGGTGGACGTCAGGCGGCCGACATTATTGCCTGGGTGACCAAGAAGACTGGTCCACCGGCCAAGGATTTGAGCAGCGTGGCTGATGCCGAGCAGTTCCTGAAGGACAATGAGATCGCTATTATTGGCTTCTTCAAGGATGTCGAGTCGGAGGAGGCGAAGATCTTTACCAAGGCTGCCAACGCATTGGACTCGTTCATCTTTGGCATCAGCAGCAACGCTGATGTGATTGCCAAGTACGAATCTAAGGACAATGGCGTCATTCTGTTCAAGCCCTTCGATGAGAAGAAATCCGTGTTCGAGGGCGAGCTGACCGAGGAGACCATCAAGAAGTTCGCTCAGGTCCAGTCACTGCCTTTGATTGTGGACTTCAACCACGAGTCGGCGGCCAAGATCTTTGGCGGCTCGATCAAGTCGCATCTGCTGTTCTTCGTGTCCAAGGAAGCCGGCCACATTGAGACCTATGTTGACCCATTGAAGGAGATTGCCAAGAAGCACCGCGAAGAAATTCTGTTCGTCACCATCTCCTCGGATGAGGAGGATCACACTCGCATCTTTGAGTTCTTTGGCATGAACAAGGAGGAAGTGCCCACCATTCGTCTGATCAAGCTGGAGGAGGATATGGCCAAGTACAAGCCCGAGTCGAACGATCTGTCTGCCGAGTCCATTGAGGCGTTCGTCAACAAGTTCCTCGACGGCAAACTGAAGCAGCATCTGTTGTCGCAGGATCTGCCCGAGGATTGGGACAAACAGCCCGTCAAGGTGCTCGTCTCCAGCAATTTCGAGAGCGTTGCCCTCGACAAGAGCAAGTCTGTCCTCGTTGAGTTCTATGCACCATGGTGCGGACACTGCAAGCAGTTGGCGCCCATCTACGATCAGCTGGCCGAGAAGTACAAGGATAATACCGACATTGTCATTGCCAAGATGGACTCCACTGCCAACGAACTGGAGAACATCAAGATCTCATCGTTCCCAACCATCAAGTACTTCCGCAAGGAGGACAACAAGGTCATCGACTTCAATCTGGACAGGACTCTGGATGACTTCGTCAAGTTCCTGGATGCCAATGGTGAGGTTGCCGAAGCCGAGCCCGTCGAGGAGAGCGAGGAGGATGAGGAAGCGGCGCCCAAGAAGGACGAGTTGTAAACTAACAACAGCAGCAACAGCGCACTCACAAGAGAAAACCAACAACATCAACAACAACAACAACAGCAGCAGCAGCAACATACACACACAAAAGCACACACATACAGCAACAACAAATAGCAACGTACATTCTGTAGTTTATTCTTGTGCTTCGGCCGTGGATAAAATTCCAATGAGTTTTTGTCATTGCTCCCCAGTCCTGGCCGTCGCTCAATACAATTCCCCAACTTGTTTGCCTAAATAATAAATTACATCATTTTGTTGCGATTTGCAACGAAAATTCACGCAATTTCCCATGGAAACGTGAAGCATTTGGCAGCGCCGTGCGACGCGTTTTAATATGTGTAATATACGTAGCTTAGAATTCAGTTTTATTGAAGTGAAAGGTAACCGGAAATTCAAAAGGATAAATTTTTAATATGTAATCTTCTAAGTTTTCTATTTTGGAATTTGTAGAAGCATTGAGAAAGAACTGATTAAGGACATAACAAATAAAGTTGGTAACAACATTAAAAACGAAACGAACATCTTATGATTTATTTCATTTCTACTACATAGCATAGTGAACTTCAAATAATATTCTTTGATTAACGTATACTTGTATTATTTAATACTTATGGTTTGTCAATATGCATTACTTAGGAGTTCTCTTTTGCTAATTACCCTATATGACAATGTTAAATTTTGCTTTTGCTGCCTGGATATATACATATATATTAAACATACCCCTTGATTGGATATTTTGAGAAAACAATTCCATTTGAATTGCAACCTAAGAACATGGAATGTATAAATTTGAATTGCGCGCCTTACCACAGTTGAAAGTGTATATTTTGCCACCCTGTTTGCTGCGCTAGCCAACACTGCTGCACTAGAGAACTATGCGCAGTTTATGGTATTTTCACGTTTACAAACAACGGTCATACTGCACAAGATTTTGAGGCCAAGTGTGACCGATTAAATGCATTTTCGTGTGTATTTTAGTAGTCAACATTCTGTTGCTACCAACTAACAAACAGTCTGAAAACATACAAAAATTGCAATGGACATCTAAGAAACACAGTTAAACATGTGCACAATACAACAAATGCCTTGTGAACTCGTAACTGGACAGTGCGCACCAGCCACATTTGCAGTGTAGCGTGAGCTGCGAGCGCGCCGCTTCCACATTACAGCTAACATTTTTTTGCGGTATGTGTGTGTGTGTGTGTGTGTGCGTGAGTGTGTGTATATAAGTGTGTAGGGCCATTTGGTGCTAACGGGACTTTCTCTTCGAACAATGCAACAAATATGTATGTTAACTTGCGACCTTCTCCTGCCTTCCAGAATGATGAACAACAACACACGAAACAACTGCATGAATGTTGATGATATTGCCGCTGCCGCGACGCCAACGCCGTCGTCGACGTCGACGGCAGCGCAGCCGGAATTCGTGCACCTGACTGAGACGCGTCGTTATATTTATAGAGCGATTGCCGCCATTCACGATGAGAGCTTCAACAATGTTATTAATCGCCTGCTCAGACAGTTCGAGAGGTAAGTGCCTGGATTATACGCATCGCTTGTGCTCGCAATTAAACTACCCCTTCTCCCAACCCATTCAGTGCCATACGAGAGGAACTGGAGGCGGCTCAACTCTCACCGTTGCTATGCCGCAAATTGGCGCGCATCATCATCGGCCTCACGGAACTAATAAACACTCTTAAGGAGAGACGCTCAGTGGACAGTTGGTCCACGGGCCGTGAACGCTGGTGCTTCATTGTGGCCAACTACATTGCCTGCGAGCTGTGCGCCGCTCAGGAGCGGGTCGAGCGGGATCAGTGCATCATTGAGCGCATTGGCAGCATGCTCAGCCTGTATGTGGAGCGAAGTGATGCGGGCTCTGGTATCCACAAGGAGAACATGCTGCGCACGCTAATTGCTGTGCCAAAGCTGTTTGGCCAGGCGAACATCATAACCGTCTTTTACAGGTCAGGACCACAATAGCGTATTTCTTATATATATAATCTATTTACACGCCCTATATTAATGTACAATTACTCCTTTCAGCCGCCTCTTTCCGCAATGGACCGCAGCAACGAGCGTGTTTAGTCAGGCGGAGCTGCCCGATAAAATATACATCGAATACATTATCATATTTTATTATTGGCAACGTTTGGAGCGCAACGATGCGACCAAGCAGCGCATTTTTGAGTATGCGGTCAAATTTATGCGACCGTCCTGCACACTTCCTTACAATCCCGCCTATGCACAGCATCTGCCCAAGTATAATCATCCCAGCACAGCCACCCGTTGCATTTTGGAGCATCTGAACATGAAGCAGTGCTGCCGAGGCTTACATTCTGCCAGCAGGCTGGACAATCGAACGCTGGAACAAAATGACTTAGTAAGCCAAATGTTAAATAGCTACTAGTATAAATTAAGCTATGCCCTTTATCCCATTCATGATGATTAAGTAAAAGGTCTGAGTTGGACAAGCGGTACACGCAGCGACCTTCACCGACGCAGTTAGTCGCGTGGCAGGTGAAGGCGAGCCTGTCCTGCTGCCCAAAAAATGACTACAACATTCAACTGAGTAAAAAACGCAATAATTTTGAATTTAATACAGACTAAAAAGAACTTTATTAATGCCCAACGATTTCAACCCACAGATACTTGACTCCGATGAGGAGGATGCGGCTACCGAATGTGGTTTGATGTTGGTCAGCGTTCTGATTTCCACGCAGTTGCCCCAAACAACGCCATCGCCAGCACCGGAACCGCCTGACTTCCTGAAGCGCCTGTGCCGCAATGCCAGTCGCCTGGAACCAGTGAAGCGTGCGACGGCCTTGTATCGCGGCATCGACAGCACCTGCGAAGTTGTGGATCTCTGTGAGTCGGACGAGGAGGAGGAGATGTTCTCGCTCGACTTTAGTGTGCCCGCCAATGTGGATGGCATCGGCTCCAATTCGAACGAGGCGGCAGCGGTTGGCGACGATGACTATGTGCCCATCACGCGCATCTATCCCAGTAATTTGCGCACATATCAGCGCTCCACAAGCAGCGCCGCCGCCATTGCGTCACCTGCCACCACCATAGCCACCTACACGATGCCCCGCATAGTCAACAGCTATAGCTGTCGTCGGGATAGTTTGCATCTCGTGTCTACAACACAGACGCCGCCGCATCTTGTTGATCAGTGCGTGCAAACGGCAGAGCAGGAGGAAGATCAACAACAGCAGGAGCACCAGCAGCAGCTAAGCTTTGCTGATGATAATGATGCCATATCGAGCTGCATGCTCTACGCGGATTTGCGGCCGTCCGACAGCACCACCAACACCACAACCACCGAACTCTATGAAGATGCGCTTAGGCGCAGAAAAAGCCGGCGGCCCAGAGCTCAAATTGAAGACAATGACAATCATCACTGCCATCAGCCATCTAGTCGTAATAGCCATAGCAGCGAGGCGTCGCTGCACAAGAAACAAGTTACATTTAGTGCACAACATTTGGGCGCCTCCAAACGAAGCCAGTTAATCAAATCCAAATCCTTAAATACCATTAAGCCGTCAATTAAACGTTGCAAAAAAATCAATCAATCGCCCAGTTCATCCATGGATTACATAGAGTCCCTCAAGTTGTTAGGACGCAGAGGTAAATACACTAATATAGTTTCCAAGTGACTTATCATTTATGAATTGTACTTTTTAGAACATTTGCTAGCCGGCCAGCGCATGTTTAGCAAACTGGAATCGAAGAAAAACTGTGATAAAGGGACTATCGAATCGCTGACTTCGTGCGGTCGACGTGAGCGGCAAGCGGCAGCAGCTAAGCACACATGCTCCATCGTCTCCACCACGCCCACGCCCACCACTCAGCTAACGCCCACGACAAGCAATGCCTCCAGTGGCACACCAACACCGCTGTTGAAAAACAGGCCACAACCGCGTGGTCCACAACGTTCGCTGCCCACACCGCCTGCCTCCACGCACAGTTCGATTGACACATATCGTCGTCGTCGCAAATCGACAGACGGCGTGCAGAACTCAATTGACATCAAGCAGGTGCTGGCCTTGAGCAGCAAATACAAATTCGACCGTCGCAAGTTCGCTGATAGCTCCAAGGAGCACGTGAGCTTCTACAACAGTCTGCTCAAGCTGCAGCGACGCAAGCTGCACGAAAAGCGACAGCTCGACGTCAGAGTGTCCCCGCCGAAGTCCGAGGTGAAGAACAAAAAGCAATTGCGTGCCACAAACATGAAGCTACGTCAGGAGATCGAGAAGCTCGAGAGTGATCAGGAGATAATCAAGAACTACGCTTTGCAGGTACAGGCAAGTAAGGCAGCAGCGACGATTGCAGCGCTGCCAGAGCCTGTTGTAAGACTGAAACGTGTCCACATTGAAGACTTTGCAATCTGCCCAGCCATATAGAGGACAATAGTGAGGTTAGTATACTTTAACACG
Organism: Drosophila flavopinicola; assembly: GCA_035042425.1. Classification (NCBI taxonomy): domain Eukaryota; kingdom Metazoa; phylum Arthropoda; class Insecta; order Diptera; family Drosophilidae; genus Drosophila; species Drosophila flavopinicola. The sequence continues at coordinate 4,702,706 of JAWNLL010000452.1, read as the reverse complement.
CTTTGTTCTTCCATGGAACTCATGTCTAATATTTGTACTGCAGGCAACAGCGCAAGTGGTGCCGCCTAAAAAGCCAAAGGTGACAAGAAGAAAGCGGCGTAAGCCGCATTGCTGGTCACGAGCCAGAACGTGTACAGGAAGAAGAAGCTATCTCAACTGGCCGCCGAGCTGTCCGCATCTGCGACTGAAACGCCTGCTACTCCGTCTGTCACGCCTGTTCCTGCCACTGCTGTACTTGCCCCTGCTTGTGATCCCGTTCCTGCTCCTGAATCCGCTCCTGAGTCCGCTCCAGAGTCCCCTCCTGAGTCCGCTCCTGGATGCACACCTGAGTCCGCTCCCGAGTCGCCTCCCGAATCTGCTATTTCATTGACTACTGCCGCAGCTGACCTGGACTGCATTGCCGCCTACGTGACGTTGGCCACGAATGGCGAGTGCTGCAGCGAGGAGGATGCGGTGATCAAGCAAATAACGCAAGTGTTCACGCCCAGTCCAGAGGCGGAGCCGAGTGGTGTTATAGCCGCGCACGAGATCGTAGTGGCCTCTAGTAATGTACCTGTGTATTTGCTCAATGGCGAAAGTCGCGATGTGACGACGCCGGTGCCGGCATCTTTGTCCAGCGATGCTGTTGCATCCGAGTTGCAACAATCGTGAGAATTAGAGGATGGAACAGACGTGTGTGGAATCTATCTGGCCATTGGCCGCTTTTAAATATAGTCTATATAAAATACATATACACATATATCTCTATATTTTTGTTGATATTTAAAAGAAGCCTGTTAAAAATATTGAAAGAATATTTCGTAATTTAACTTTAAGTGTATTTTAATGACTTGTTGAATTTGATTGTGAATTGCTCTTAATTTTGCTTAGTATTTGCCGAATGGACATTGAAATCCAAAGCTTTAAGTTTTTATTTTTTTAAGGCATGATATACATATGTTGATTTATTTTTTAATTCTAAAATTGCAATACTAGTGTATTTTGAAACCCTGAAGTCCAATGCAATTGTCTTTAAGCATACTTAGTACATGAAATTAGTCACAATTGTTCAGATTTATGTGCATTACTTTGAAGTTAAATAAATAAATATGAATAGAAGGTTTCTCTCTAGAGGCACCAAAATTGGTATGTGTAATCTCAAATAGCATACAGATTAACGAAATATATTTAATGTTTGAAAGGCATATCTGGAGGTAAGACACTCTTTACTAGAGCACTCTTTCTTGTTCTCATAGGTAATGTTTAATGTTTAATTTTAGCCGATTCGCGTATATTGAATTTGGGTACCCGATCTTTTCTTGCCAATATCCGGTTGGAGTTATCCTCAATGTTAATCGTGTTAATAATAAGATTCACACGACGCTCAATGACGCCAATGAATAGTTTTACATTGTGCACGGTCAGAAAGGTCCTGGAGCTGAGCACATTCAGTATGGGCGCATCATCGCAGGCCAGTAATCTGTGATTGGTGGACGCTTTTAGTTTTGAGTATACTTCGTGGAGTTAAGCCAACTTACTTGAATATGTCCTCGATGCCCCTGAGTAGCTGCTGCAAACGGATGCTGAGATTTTGCTTCTTTTCGCTCGTCTCCTTGACCAGTTGCTCAATGCGCGCCAGTTCGTCATTTAAATAGTCCAGGGCTTCGGTTTTAAGTTTCAGTTCCTTTTCGGTTTGTTCCGATTTCTGACGCTCTGAGAAAAAAAGATATTCATATGTGCCAGCAGATCAAGTATAACTTACCGATCTCATCGGTTAACTCCTGCGTGGTATCATTGAGCACCTCAACTTCGTGACTCAGCTCGTTTACATAGTTGAAGAGGGCAAAGTTTTCATCTTCCTGGCGCTTGAACTGTGCCACCAAGCGTTCAGTGTCATCCTCGCCATACAACTGTTTAATTCGCTCAATGATCTCCTTGTATTCGAACAGCTGACGCTCGTAGTTTTCTTTTTGATTCTGTTTCTTGTCCAGCTCGCGCTGCTCCAGCTCGGGATTGAGGCGCTTCTGACCCTTGATGTCGAAGAACTTTTGCAGCTTGGCATCGTGCTCCAAGCGACGTTGCATTTCTCGCATCTCCTGTATGTGCATAACTTTGTCGTTCTCGTTGCGATCCTTGAGCACCGTCAGCTTCGTGCACAGCTCTTGGCGCTGATCGAAGGCCAATGTTGACTGATCAATCAAATCCATGATTAGCTTCTTGCCGTCGTTAAACTGTGTGACCATTGATTGCCACATTTCATTGAAATTGGCCCTATAGTAAAAACAAAAGTTGATTTCACATTGATTTGAGTCAATGTCCTTACTGACTCACCGATCCTGGAGCATATGATTGATGGCATCTCGCATCTTGCCATTCTCCGTAAGAACGTCGCTGCACTTTTTGTTGACCACATCGAGGCGATTCTCCAACTTGACAACGCTCTTCTGCACCTTGCAAATGGTATCCTTATAGCAATTGTCGGGCACTTCGTTGCGACGCAAGGCATCGATTTCCTTCTCCATTTTCCGAATGTGTCCCTCCAGCTCCCATAGATTTGTGCGTTCGCCTTGGAACACCCTTTGCAATTCGGTCTGTGTTTTCTGCATGGTGCCCAAGAACCTCTCCTTATTGGTATTTTTACGAGCATGAATGCCGCCCTCCAAGGTCTTGATTTCTGCCTTCAGCTTTTCAAACTCCAACTGCAGCATGTTGATCATGTGATTCTGCTTTTTCAGTCGCTTTGCTTTCTCCTCGAGCAGACCGCGCAGGTCCAGCTGGAGGGAACGATGCTGGCGCTGCAATCGCTGCAGTTCAGCGGTTGCCAATTGGTCCAGTTGGTCAGTCATGATGTGCAAATCTGCTTTTCTGCTTGGTCTTTTATTTCGAAATAACACTATTCGCGGCAGAGGACTGTTACTAAGCAACGGCAGCAGTGAATGATGTTGACGTTTCGTGGAGAATGCTAAAATGGCTGTTAAGCTTAACGGCCTAATGTTCTAGAAGGCGCTTTTTGTTCAAATTTAACAGAAGTCTGTAGGCAGTAGTAACATCACCAATCTGAGCATAGCAGGCACAGGTATGCTTTTGTATTTTTTGTTGAGGAATCTGGTATATTTGTGGTTTGACGATTCGGCCACACAATTGAAAAGGGGTAAAATGTGCGTTTCGTTATTAATTGCAAATCTGAAATCCGTTTAATTTAATAATGAATAAAAACAGCATTTTTGTATGGTAAAAGTTTATTATTTGTAACTTTATTTTTTAGTTTGTTCTTTGCCTTTTGTTTTCATGTTTAAATGTCTATAAAGTATATATAATATATATTTTTCTGCATTTTTTTTGTGGTTTTTCCATTTGGTTTTTCTTTCTTAATTTTTTTTATTTAACTTGCCAGTTTTTGCCTGTTGGTTTTTATATTTTTTTCTCACTTATTACATTTGCATAAGTTTTCTTGTATAATAATTATTTATTAATAATAATTTAATTGTTGTAATTATAACTTGGTTTACTTGTTCATTTATAATTTCTCTCTTGCCCATGCTCCATTTTCAATTTTCTGCTCCTCCTCTACCATATTATTTCTCATATGTCGCCCATAAACGACGCCCAGTTTGGCAAACGAAACAAAATTTACATTGTTTGCCATTTGAAAACTGTCAAAATGTATCCTAAACTTCGCTTGATATTTATTTTATATTATGTATATATATATATTTGTTTGTTATTAATATTATTGTTAGCTTCTGCAGCGCATTTGGCCTAACTGCTGTTTCTTGTCCATCGTAGGCTGTTTTCAAATAATAACAACAATTTGAGAAAAAGGCGCAAATAATGTTTACATGTAGTTCTTGCTCTGGCTCTAATCATTGTTATTGTTTTTGTTGGTAGTATAGAGTACTTATAAATATGTTAGGTTTATTTATGTATGTTCTTGTATGGCAATAAATAATCTTTAAACTAGACTTGGTAATGCATTTGTTTACGCCTGTTAAGTATTAAAATATTTGCATAGTTTGTTTGTTTGATTTTATTTGTGTGTTTTCATAATTAATTAATAGTTCATTCGATAGCTTTAAATGTGTGGCTCAACAATTTTCCGCAACATTGAGCGAAAAATTAAATTGAATATAAATATAAATATATATATACATATATATATATATATTTATATATAGTGTATATATAGATATATTTGTAATGTTTTTTCGGTGTTTACTTTCATCCTTTTGTTTTCATGAACGAATGCACAAATTTTACACACTTCGCCATTGGTTTGTTATTATTCATAAATTGTATTCAATTTACACATATGTATAGTATATATGTAGTATATATATATATATATACATATATATACATATATATATATATATAGTTAATATAAAGACCTTTCCTTTGCTATTTTAAATTATTTTATTTAATTGTTCGTTATGTCTGCTTGCCTTTTAGTTTTCTCTATGTACTCGTATGTATTTCCATTCTTTTCCAACTACATTGCCTATTAGTTTATTTCTGCGCTTTATATGTATGCATGTAGTATGTAGTATGTATGTATGTATGTATGTATGATGTATAAATATAAATTTGTAATATAAGTATGTACTCGTATGTATGTTTATGTTATGTATATATGTATGTATGTAGTTGTGTGCATGTTAAGTTAGTATCGACTGTCAATGGATGTGTTTTTCAAAAATTGCTGTGACAAATATATTAGTGGATTCTGATTTGAGGATTCGTGGTGCACTTTTCATGAAGCTGTGCTGTAAAAATCGTGAATTAAGTTGATTTCTCAAATATCAAACCTAAGCATATTGTATTCCATTGTGAGCACAATCTATTTAACTTTCGCTTTAGCCAAATTGAAAACAATCAATCCATTTTAAATAGTGCTACGAAATATCATTAAAGATCAAAATGCTTGCACAGACTCTTGCAAAAATCCTACAAATGGTTGAACTCTGATGTAAATGTTTTGAAATCGTATTATTTTCTTTACTACTCATTTGTTATTTCGTTTGTTTATGTTGCATTTCTTTGTTTTTGTTTTTTGTTTTTTGATTTTGAAACCATTTTACATTTAATATTTAATTTTTGTTGTTTTAATTTTAAAGTTTTTGTTTCATTTAGAATGTTTGCTTGAAATGTTGAAAACTTATAAAACATTTGTGTTTGTTACAGGAGCAAGCTTTCTTTTATTTAACGGCAGATCCCAAAAGCAATGAATATTGTTAAATTAAATGTGTTGAATTTACATCTTTACTACAAATTCTATGTGCATGTTTGCGGCTCTCGTTTTTCTTCTTCTTATTTTCATATAGCATTTTACTGCGTTTATTGTTAGATTTTGTTTTTTAAATATTTTTTTTCTGCTAATTTTCTTATTGTTTTCTTTTAAGGTGCTCTTCAAATATGTCAAACAATAACTTATCTGCGGTTATTGGTTATTATTAATGTGTAATTTGTTGTGTGTTTAGTGTTCTGGTCGGATCAAATCCTATGCGCAATGCAAATGATAACTAAAGCACTGTAATTTCAGGATTGTGTTTGTTCTTATCTTACAATCCCTAAAATACCCATTTTGCTATATAAATTAGTTTTGTAGAATCGTTTGCAAAATTCAATGAATTCAAGTTGTTGTGTGTGCGTGCGTGTGTGTGTGTGTGTGTGTGTGTGTGTGTGTGTGTGTGTGTGTGTAATGTTTGATAGTGCATAATGCTAAGTACGGACGGATTTCTAAACAGAAAGTAAAGTGTGTACCAGAATAAGCTGCTGTATTGGGATTGAATCATTGAACGCAACTGGAACTGTACTCAAAATATTATATGGTCATATGTATTGTATGGGTGTTTGTGTGTATTCTAAATTCTAGACTAGCAACTATCATTAAATAATTAATAATTTGTAATTATTAAACCTTCTTAGGTAAGTTGCATTGGGCTTCTTGTGTTTTCCTATTTACAATATAAATTCGCTTTGATCTTTTGTTTTTTCTACACTTAGCCTGCTCTCAACCGTGCATTTAGAATCAGCATATGCTTCTGCATCTGCATCTGTATCAGTATCAGTATCTAATATTTGGCTAAGTTCTAAAAGATAACATTTTTATCTACAAAAAATAACTTGGGGCCATTTCTCTTCATTTCAATTAATTTCACTTCACTGCATTTTCTTCAGTTGAATTCTTTCACTTGTATAATTGCAAAATTGGTTTATAATGCTTGTTGACCTTAGCTCGCTAATAAATCTTTGCTTTGGTTTATAGTAATAATAATAATTGTCATAATAATAGTATAATATAATATATATATAAGTATTTATATATATATAATTCATCGCCTATATAAATATGACTAGATTTTCATTTCTTTTCACTTTATATTTATATTTTTTTGTTTAAAAACATGTCCTTCGTTTTTTTGTTTTCATTTATATTTATTCATATTTATTAAATGCACTTTCTGAGCTTTCTTACAAGCGCCGCCAATTATTGTTGCTGTTAGTTTTTTATCAACTTGTTTTGTTGTCCTCCCGTTCCTATATATGTATACATTATGTATATGTATCAGTGTATATACATATATGTATTTAAATATATACTTTCCTACTACTGCACTCCTGTCCCAACTATGCCCATTTGTTGCTCTAAAGAACTATATATTTAAGCAAATTCTACATGTATGCAAAGCTTTAATGTTATCAAGCTAAAGAATTTGAAATAAACGTATTTAGTGCAAAATCTTAAGAAAAATATAACAAAAGATAATCATATTATTATTAACTTATTATTTGATTTTTGTTTATTAAGTATTATAATTATTATTTTTAATTGCATGTTTTACCCTGTATCCTATAAGTTATTCGTGTTTCGATTAAAACAAACCCAAATGCTATCAAGGCAAAATGTTCTAGGCCCTAGCGAAAAAAGATATGCACCCTCCCTTCTAATTGGGCCCGTTTAACTATGTATGTAGGTGTTTTCTCTAAGTGTGTGTCATGTTCATGATGTTGGATTGGTTGGTTGTTTGGTTGTTCTTGTGTATAAAAAACTAGTGTATGAAATTTAGTAGTCCATGGTTATGGTGGGGTCATTTAAAGTGCCTTGCTCTATTTCTATCGTTAATCGTTTATCGTTTATCATTTATCGTACTGTAATTTTTAGTATAATTTTAGTTAAATACCTGCAGAAAAGTGTATCTAAATATATTTTTGATTATTAAGTTCTAAACTTGGACTCATGTGTTTTTGGTTGTTGTTGTTGTTTGTTTGTTCTTGTTGTTGTTTATGTTTTTGTTTTTTGTTGTTGTATTAGTGTTGTAAGCTTCATTCACTACTTTGTCTAGCCTTGTCAATAACTAGCATAGAGTAATTAATTAATAAGTTAGTTAGTTGATTTTTGTAGTTATTTTCTATAAATAATAAACATTCTATAAGAATGCCCTCATAATAAAAATACTTTATGTATAGGACTAAATGTATATTTCATTGCGTAGCCACTATAAGTAAGTATTCATGTAAATCTTATGATTTAAGTTTAAGGAACGATCATCGATAAGAGACTTCATTTTCTTTTAGTAAATATACAATGCTTAATATTAGGGTTAATTTTCAGCTTAGTAAATTTAGTTGAAATGGCAAAATTAGGTTAAAGTAAGCGAATGAAACGAAATCATATGCGATATGCGAAAGAATTTCGTAGAACCCAATATATTCTATAGGTTGTGAGTTACAAAGAACTTCTCTATATTCTTAGCTGCCAAAGTTGGCTACAGTAGATATTAGTATGAGTAACATCATTGAGAAGCGTCGAGAAGATAGCTAGTTTAACTTCTGAGTGTTAATATGATCCTTCCTTTAAACCGATTCAAACAAAAACAAAACGAAAGAACCCATACATATTTAAAGCTCTACGATATACGCGTTGATTTTGATATGATGTGCTTTGTATTTTAAGTTTATTTATGTGTGAGAACGCGCTGTAGATTGTTTCATAACAAAATCATTTGGAAAATTGAGCACTAAACTGTATTTTGGCAAAATTTGCAAATGCAAGTGCCAATTTGAAATCTCGTGGCTGCCTTCATCACATCAAATTGGGCGAAACCGGGCGAATCTTTATATAAAGATAGGTTTTGCCTAGCATTTCTTGGTTTCTTTAGTTCCAATTTTAACGCTTTATGCTCAAGGTACAATTGTTTTTTTCTTCTCTTTTTTTTCTTCTTTCCTTTAGTTTTATCAATAATTTCAATTCGACATATGTTTTGTTTTATTTAACGTTTTTCATCACATTTCATTTCGAATTTAAAATAACCGCTCAATGTTAGCAATATTTTTTTAGTTTTTTTTATATTGATTATTTAGTTTTTTTTTATGTATCTTGTATGCATTAATTTTGATTTGGCTTCTTGGTTGCATGTTATCACCGCTTTTAAAAATTAAAATGTAATATTTTATTAATATTTTTATTAAGCAAAACTATCTGATTTATGAACACAAATATAGAAAGAAAAGTTAAACAATTTATATGATTTTTGTTACACCGTTTTTGTTTTTAACGTTCAAGTCACAGCCCTTTTTATATATTTTTTTATTTTAGTTTGTTTTCAAGTTATTAATTCGAAAAAATCATAATTAATTTGGATAGAGAAAACGATATGGGTACAATGTGCCAAATTGTCTGTCCGTAAATCTGTAGGTCCGTTCAGTTGCTCAAAGCTCTGCCAATTCACAAGCCACATCTTTATACTTGGAAAATAATGAATAAAAATAAAACAAGTTTTTTTTTTTTGTATTTTGTATTTCTCAATTTGTTGATCGCTTTTATTTGTTCTGCTTCTCTTGGTTTAGTTTATTGTGTTACGCATTAGAAATAATAATATGTATGATAATTTAAGTTTTAGTATATTTTTGTTTATGTTTTCGTTTTGTTCTTTTTTTTCTTTTTTGATATATAATTTGCATAATTTTGCCAAAATCAGTTTTTTGCACTAAGTTTTTCTTTTTGTTTTTATTTAAATATTGTGTATATAGTCTAAAACGTTTTGTATAATAGCATAGAATAATAATAATAATAATTTGTTTTTATATATTTAGTTTAAATACTTGTTCGTATTTTCAATACAAAAAATCAAAATGCATCATAATTGTAATGATAATAATTCATAATACATAATAATAATTTATTATTATCTCAATAGTTTGACTTTCTTTTAAGTTGGTTTTTTTTCTTTGTTTTTATGCAATAATTAACTTGAATTTGACTAGATCGATTCATACTAGATCGTAAATACATATAGTGAGAGTGTGGATGTTTGTATGTATGTGTGAGTGTGTGTGTGTGTACTGTGTGTGTGTGTGTGTTGCTCTAGCAAAAATCTAGATTAGTATTTTGAAGCTGTCAAAATTGGGGCAATGTAGTTATTCAACTTGTTTAACTACGGAATAGTCGCTAAAATCAATTGATAATTTTGCATATAAATATATGTATGTATGTATATAGTTATATGTAAGTATTTTGTGTATATAATGCATTTTGTTTTGCTTTTGCTGTTTGCGTTCCTTGCGGTTCTTTATTTTTTATTTTTTTTTGCATTTTAGGGGGGGACTTTCATCCGCCTTCAAGTTTCGTTAATATTTACAAGACATTAGGCTTAACATTTGGTAAAAAACAAAGTGATGGAAATCAAATAAGTAACTTATTGACTTTAGCATTTTTGGTTGTATTTGTATTTGAAATGATGTTAGTTAGCTGCCAAGAAAAATGCAATCGAGAGTAGTTACAGGCTAGGCACCACAACTAAATACTATTATTGTATAAATGGTTTGCTCAATTGAACTCTCTTGGCCATTTAATACTGTCCCATATAACTCTGGCTAAGTGGTAATGTTTTCTTCTCTTTGTTTTTGAAAGGGTACAACGGGAGGGAAAATGGGAAACAAAAAGCAAAAAATGTATTCAAACTATTGATACGTGTGTTTTTGGAACTCATAAGTAATTGAAGTATTTGCACAAAAGTATATATTGCACTGGTAACAAAACTAACTTTAACTTTTATAACAATTTGTTGTATGCTTAAATATCCTTATATATTTTAATATATATATATTTATTATTTAATAATTAATTGTTTTTATCATTAGTATCAAATATGTGTCGCAAGTTGTATTGCAAACCCACAGACTAGGCGCTAAACGTAGTTGTTTTTTGTTTTGGTTTTGGTTTTGGTTTTTTCACTATACAAACTCTAAATAATTGTTACATTTTAATTATTTTTTTGTTTTCTTTCTCCTTCGTTTCTCTTATGTTCATTTTTGGCATATTTAGCTGTAGATTTGACAATCTTTCACTATCTCATTTCTCATTTGTTCTTCTCTGCTAACTTTTAAAGACAAAGTCAAATTGTTTAATGAGTTGATTCAACAGATTGCAGTTGAGTAAATGTTGGATTACGGTTTTCTTTTCTTTTGTTTTTGAATATGTGACATATTAAGTTAGATTTGCTTGCATGTGTGTGTATCTGTGTATGTGTGTGAGTGTGAGTGTGTGAGAGAGTGTGTGTGTTAAATAAAAGGCAAAAATGATGAAATATACAAATTTCAGTGTTCAATTTTCTAGTTTCGCTAAAAATTGTTTGCCTTTATGTAAAAAATGCTAAATTTAGTTTAAATATATATATATATATGTATGTATATATCTTCAATAATAATTTATGCATTTTAAAGTTATTTGGTAGTTGTTGTTTTGTTTTTATAATATGTGTAAATTTTGTGGTTTGCTTTTGTGTTAGCGTAGTTTGCTTAATAGGGCTAGGGCGCGCTATGGTCAACATCATTCATGTTTGAATAGTAAGATTTATTTGTGTCTTATCGGGGTTGTGTTGGAGCTTGTGAAAATAAGTCGCCAAAGATTTTCAGTTGTCTGTCACACACACACATATATATATATATATATGTACATATGTATGCATATATATATAAATGTATATATACTTTCTTAGCAAAATTTTTCATTTGTAGCTTATACCTTTGCTCAATATATACACATATGTATGTATATTTATATATATATTTATTTATATATATGTATATATACAAATATATATATATATATATTTGTTTTCAATTTAATTTTGGTTTTATTTTTTTTATATATATATATGTATATATTTGTAAGTACCTGTATTTGTTTTTTGTTGCAAGCAGCTAAGTTTAAGTGTAAAGTTTGTTGTTTGATTTTTTAATTTTTAATATATTTTAATGCTATAAAATCGTTTACGATTTTGTTGTTGTCTAGTTTAAACAAGGGGTAGAAGGTGCTTTTGCCTAACTGAAAGTGTTTTTTCGTTTGAAAATGAAAAATTATCTGCCAACATGCATAGTTTTTAGGGCAACAAAAATTACAGCATTTAATTTGCTCATAATTTCTTATAGTTTTTTTTTGTTTCTTCTTTTTACTTGTAGTTCTAACAAATTCATTATTATATTAAAATTATTATTTTTTTTCTCATTTACATATTATAAAAATGATATTTTTTCTTGTTTGTTGCAGGCTACGCAAAAACCTTGTGTGGTTCTTTAATTTGGACTTAACAGTACTTCTCAAAAGCATATCGCATATTAATTTGCTTGCTGCTTTCACCTAGTGCTAACTGTTCTTTTATCTCCTTAAAATTAATTAAATTCGAATTTTTGTGTTAATTTTTATTCATAGACATATGTATATGCATATACATATGCTATGTATATAAGTTTATGTATAATATATTCCTTTGCCATTTTGCTTAGTTCTAAATGCTAAAAAGTTGCAGAGCTATATACCATCATCCTACTACACTCTATCATTAACTTCTCCTCTAACTGCCAACTCATATGCATATGTTTATTTTGTCATTATCCAATTAACAGATTCAGTTTTGATAGTTTTATTTCACATTTTCTTCCTTTTCTCTTAGGTTGTGTGTGTTTTTTTTTGTGATTTTTTTTTTTTTTGGTTTTTTCTTTTTTCTTTGCAGCGTGTGATTTATTTTCTTTCATCTCATCATTTTATATTTTAATAAATTCCCGTGACCAATTTTTATATAGTGTATAAAAATGGTTACTGCAGCATTTGTTTTTAGATTATTATTCCATTTTTTTTTATTGAAAACCCAGATAATTTTGGTCTCTTACCAGTCAGTTTTTGTCTCAAGTTTGTTCTTTGTGTGTGAAAGTGTGGGTGAGTTAGTGTGTGTATGTGTGTGCAGCTGTTGTTTGCTCATTTATTTACTTTTTTTTGTTAACAAAACTATCAATATCAATGTTTGTTGCTTGCTCTATAAATATATATATGCATGTCGATATATATTTCTGTACATATATAATCGTCATTTTGGCAAAAAATTGTTTTGTGATTTTTATTCTTTTACTTTTTTACTTTTTCCGTTTGCTATTTCTGCTTTCAGCTGCCTGTATAAATACATATGCATATCTACGTACATATGTATAACTATATATTTTTTTTATTCAAATTTCAGCTCTGAATTCTTTTTTTTTTTTTACATTTTCTGTTTACTATTTTTTAGGTTTTTTTTTCCATATGCATCTTTTGTATATGTTTATAATTACTATGCTGGGACTTGAGTTCACTTAGCAGCAAGCTGAAATTCATCGCTGAAGTCCATCTAGAATGTGGAATATATAGAAATATTAGTTCAATATAGAAACTGAAGAGAGTTCAATGTGATGCCAGATTTTACAAACTCTTGGCATTACATTTAACTTGATTGTGATTGTGTGTGTGTGATTATAGCACTGTATAATAGAGTCGTGTGCTTTAAGCTCACCATATAAAAAGTTGATCCATGCTGTTGTTGTTTCTAAGCTTTTCGCTTTTGTTGCTGCCACTTGAACAGCTTTTCGACCAGTTCAACTTTGGAATAGTTATTATTTTCATTAGAGCTCGATTTGTTGTCGCTGCTGTTGTTGATGTTGTTGATGTTGTTGTTGTTGTGGTGGCTATTGTTGCTGCTGTTGTTGCTGTTGCTGCTGCTATTGTTGGCGTTGCTGCTGTTGTTGTTGTTGTTGTTGTTGCTATTGCGATAACAATAGGTACCGCTACGCCAGCTGGCAAAAGTGTAGGGCATTGTAGTACGATTTGTATTACGATCATTTGTTAATTGTGGCCTAAAACTGTTGATAGGGCTGTTTGTAGTTGTTGTTGCTGCTGCTGCTGCAACTGTTGCTGATGTTGTTGTTGTTGTTGTTGTAGCTGCTGTCGCATTATGTTCTTGTTGTTGTAGCTGTTGTGGTTGCTGTTGTTGTTCTTGTTGTTGTTGTTGATGATGTAAGTTACGCTTAAGGAACTCCGATTGTTAATAAGGTCGACTGGCATCCTTTGGCCGCTTCAATTGAACTTTCAGTCTTTTCATGCCAATCTGGAAGCCATTCATGGCCTGAATGGCCGCTTGAGCGCTGGTGGGGTTATCAAATGAAACAAAACCTATGCGAAACAACACGGAAAACAATATCGATTTGTTAGCAATTTAGCTTATAAATGATTCGGGCGATTAGAGATTTACCGAAACATTTGCTCTGATTTGTAGCACGATCGATGAAGACCTTAGAGCTGATCACATTGCCAAATGGCAGGAACATTTGCATTAATTCTGCGTCGCCAAATTCTTGGGGCAAATGATAGATGAATAGATTGCAGCCCTCCGGGCCGGATATAGAACATCCTGGGAACATCAGAAAATCTTAAAAGAACACATCACAAGAGAAGAAACAAAGTAGAGAAAAGAAATTAAACGATGAGCAAAATCATAAGTTACAACTTTATGAGTTTTGTCTGCTGTAGTATTGAGTTTATATTCAAATGTTTTTCATAGTTTTACATTCTTTTGTTTCGTGTTTTGTGGCTGCTTTTATAAACGACTCAACTAAAGCTAATGCGTTTCTTAAAACTGCAAAATTTAAAAAAAAAGTACATAAAAGATTATATAAAAACAAAACAAACTGGCTAAGGGATATGCAGACACATTTGTATTCCAAAATGCTTAATGTGCCACACTTTATTTATTTTTAGCTATATATTAATACTTAAGATATAAGCTTATAATATTGAATTCAATATTGCCTTCTTTGGATTTTTAGCAGCCCCATTTGCGAATATTTGAATACTATAACCGTATGATATGAGTTTTAGCATAGTCGCTTTTCATGTGTGTATCATGCAGGATAAGTTTGAAGTAAAATTGAAAAATACAATTAACAATTAACTATGGAAAATGAAAAACACGTTACAATCAATTCAGGATTAGGGTTAGATACATTTATACACATTTAAGAATGAGTACACACACACACACACACACAAAGATAGAAAGAGGGAGACACATACACATATATATAGGTACATTTATATAGCTGACTATAATATAGATAAGTATATATAGACATTATATATATACGCCTTATTAATGGTGTGCTTGTATCTTGTCTCGTCAACTTTACACAGTCTGAATAAGACAAAAGAGCTGAGTAGACAGCAAAAAAAAAAAAAAAAAAAAAAAAACCAAACGAAACAAAGTAACATAAAATTTTATGATTTTTCATGTGCCGGACCTCAGTTTTGCCCCCTTTCGCTTTTCAAGTAAGTATCTTGAATATACGCCGACGTTTTTTATGCGATTTTAAGCAGTTTATATGCAATTTTTACGATCTCACATAAAATGCCCTTAAATGCAGCCATTAAAAACGATTTACGCCTTTGCTTTTTGCAACCCTTTCGAAAAGGTTTCGCGCTTTTCGGCCTTATTCAGATAAGAAGAGTTACAAAATAAAACTGAATACAAGTAATTAATTTTTATGGGCTTTTAGTTTAATACTGTAGCTAAAAGAAAAATTAATTATTTCATTAAATTCGCTTGATCGACCCACCGAAATGTGTTAAACTGTAATGTGTGTGTGTGTGTGTGTGTGTGACTGAGTGATGAATATAGATAAATTTGTACGACATTGACATTAAGACAACTGCTAATACACAAAAACTCGCAGCTTTGTATGAGATATTCGTTTTGCCATATCCATATCCAAAAAGTCAACGACAATATTGAGTTACGAGAAAAAGATAGGGAGCGAATGAACTGTCGGAGGGGAACCAAAGAGTACCGATAACCGACAACCGATAACCGACAACCGACAAAATAATAATGAAAAGCTTACCTTCACGCTGAGTGGGTGCAACCGCCGCTAGGGGAGGTGGTAAAGCTTGTGGAAACTGTCCATAGACGGCGGGAAAGGCTGCGTTATATATAAATAATTTTTGTTTTTGGTTTTTACACAAAATCCGAAACATTTATAAAGACAACACAACAATTAAGTATACGTATATATATATATATTTTATGTTAAATTAAGTAAGTTTTTTTTGTTGGGTTTTTAGTTAAACTATTTATAAACAAACACAAGAAAACATAAGTAGTTTACAGTCAAAGATAATAGTAGAATTTATATATCTTTTGGTCAGAAAGAACATTGGAAAATTTCGATATACCAGTCAAAGTGGGAAACTGGATTTCTGGAGCAAAAGTACATTCACTTCGCTCGTTTAAAAATTTTTATAAAAAATAAGAGAAAGCAGTTTTTGCTTTGATAACAAACAAATGTTAAACGTTTAACATTGAACAACATATTTGGTTCTGAAAGTATTTAACATATAATTAGAACAAACTAGATGAACAAATTTCAACCAAAAATCCAACTAAAGAAATAAAGAATCGTTTCCAAGTGTTGCAAAAATATAAAATATTTTATTTCGTTTATGAAATTCGCAAATTTAGAATTTGATTTTTTCCGCAACACTTTGAAAGAAATTCTTTTTTTCTTTTTGAAATAAATGAAATGTTTATATATATATATAGAAGTTAGAGTTATGTATAACACTTTACTAACAATATATATTTATGGCATGACACAACAATTATTAATTATTTCAATAAAAACAATTATGAATGATTGAGCTGTTTATTCTGTCTGTTGTTGTTTGAATTCTCATTATTCTCAATGTGAATTGAGATGCCTATGAAGATGATAATTTAATATTTTGGCATGGAAATGTATGTGAAAACATGACTAGATGATGCATGTGAGAGAAATCGTGTGAATAGATGAAATAATGCATATTTTGTGACTAGGGAACTTGCAGACTAACTATTTATTTTATTATTTCCATTATCATATACGTAGTTCGCTTAGGCTAGTCCATAGGGTATAAGGATAGACTTAGGATTAGAACTTACCAACTCCTGGAAATGGTGGCAAACCAGGGAAGGCATGTTGCAGTGCAGCAGCATCGCCATTTGGCAAACCTTGTGGTGGTATGGTCAGATGCAGCGGATCTACGATGGAGTAACAGAGCATATTGAAATGTGCTGTTTAAATTAATAATAATTGCGCAAATCGGAGGGTGTGATAAACAAATCAAAATAATAAATAAAAATAGCAAAACGAGAAGAACTTAACAGCTTATTTTGTGTCTTTTGTTTGGAATTTGGAATATTCTATAAAATTCTTATAAAAGCAAAACTGATTAGGCGAACTGTTTATGAAACTGTTAAGTTTCAGATTGAAAGATTTGTGTTATATAAACCAAAGAGATTATTAGAAGTGTTTTGGATACAAAGTTTTGCGAATATTTTAAGTGTATAATTGTTATTAGAAATGCTTTTTGAAAAAGTGGAATTCTAGCTTAATAATTCATTATTTATTACTTGCTCTGAAACTATAATTTGAATCAGCATAAGAATTGCAAATGATTTATATTTTTGGATTTTCTTTTAAGTATTAAGATGTATAATATCGAGCGACTGCTATATGACTGTAATATACCTATATACCTTCTCTAGCTATAGATCAATCTGTGAATGCGTAGTAGCTACTTACGTGGGAATGCCGTTTGTGGAATGCCATTCGTGAAGACACCATCCGCCACTGAAGCGGCAGCAGCGGCAGCGGCGGCGCCACCCGGCTGGCCATTGGGCGTATTGGCGCCCATGTTGAAGTTGGGCATCGTTGGCGATGGCAGCGATGGGGGCTGGCCGGTGCCATTGAGGCCGTGAGGTATTTGCGTTGCCAATGCAGCCATTGGATTCATGTAGGCAGCTGCCGAGCCCGGTGCTGTTGCCGCAGCGGCCATCAGAGCCGCTTGCTGTTGTTGCTGTTGACGAGGAGACGGGTGGCACGTGTGTTACAGGTGTGTGCAGGCAGTAGATGGAGGGGGGCAGCTACTTACCTGCGCGTAAGCGCCGTACGGTCCAAATTGATTAAAGACAAACGGATTCAATAGGTTCATATGACCGGCCATTTGCTGCATGCGTCTTATTTGTCGCTCCTTCTCCGTGTCGGCGTATTTGACAACCAGGCTGGAGGATGCACCCTGTAAGCATAATTGGCATGAGCGAGAGGAGTGCGTGAGTATGTTGAGTGGCATTGCATATTTATAGGCGGCTTTTCCGCTTCCCGCCGGAGCAGGCTCCATTGAGCGGGAAATCCTATTACAGCCCATTATTTTGTGCCCTGTCACTTGCCGTTGATGTGGGCGTCGGTAGTGAGCATGGGCGTGGCACTTGCCTTCAGTTTTACCTGTGTGTGAAGCCCCAATGCCCGCACCACGCTGTGCACTTTGTCGCTTTGCTTTTGTTATGCGAGGCGGACTGCTCATTATTATCATATTATATTTTATATGCTTTTGTGATAAACAAACAACAAAAATACACTCGTAAATAACAAAATAATTGGCAACGCACTTCAATTTGCATTTCCATTGAAATCGGCTTACGAGTTGCGCTCTCTATAATAGAATAGAATTGAAGTGCTCCCTACCTACCCACCTGGCTGCCTGCCTGCCTGCCTGGCTACCCCTACCCAACCAGCTCGCTATCTGCCCCCATCTACACTGCATCACGATGTTATCTATTGTCGACTGTCATTGATTTTGAAACATTGGGCACAGTCAACAAAGACGACGCCTATTTCGCCCCCCCTCTGCTACCTCCTGCCTCCTGCGTTTGCCTTTGTTGCCTGCCTGCTTTGATGTCAATTAATTAGCATAATAATGGCCGCTTCACATTTCGCACTTCCTATCCCTTCGAAAAACTTGTGTTATATGACAATTGAAGCGACGACAACACAACACAAGACAACAACATTTCATGTGCCTCGACATTTTGTTTTGTTATAATTAAGATGTTTTGCAGATGAGTTGCCTGTTTTTGTAATGGGAAACCTTTGCCGAGGGAGTCTCGGCTTTTATGATTTTGCAAATCATTAATCAATGTAACAATGATATTATGTTGCATAATTTTAGGCGCACCCTCGCACCGCCTCAGCCTCTGCCTGTGTGTGTGTGAGTGTCGTTAATGAGACTACTGCTAAACAGGTGCTCCATGTACATAGTTATCCGCCTTGCACACAATTTTAATTAATGAAATATGAAACTCTAGTTTGTGTTAAGGCCAGGGAGCATCCTGGGAACAGAGCCAGCCCCAAACTCTAGAACTCCAGGACTCAAGCCAGCCAAGTGAAACGGGTCGGATGGCCATGTGAAACTATATTCCGCATCTTGGAGCAACGCAGACCATTGATGGCCATCTCTTGGCCCCGGCCTTCTAATGCGTTTTAATGAGCTAACAGTGAACATTAGACGACCAGGAGCACAAAATACGATTATGTATTATGAGTATCTCTGTGTTGGGTAAATGTTTTAGCTGCTAGCATTGTTAGCCACATACAAAAACGGACTGTCTTTAAGTTCATTAAGATGTAGATTAAGGTAGAAACATTAGTCTACCAAACAACTTATGGAAGGAAAGAAATATGAAATATAAGAAATGTCATTTGCCTATATTTTTATACTCCAATAAAAAAGAGTTTAAATTAGTGAAAATTATATTGAGTCTTTAAACAGTGCTGCGGGCACTTTCCTTTTAAATTGTGAGCACTTTAAGCAATTCTCTGATGATTTTCGTGAATTTTTGGTTAACAATTTAAAAATCAAAGGAGAGGCAGCAGCAGCAACAACAACAACACACGTTAATTGAAGTGCACTTCCTTTCAATTTTCGCCAACAAATTACAGCATATCAACAACAGGAGCAGCAGCAGCAGCATGCCAGACACACACACATACACACACACATACGCACACACTCACTTGGTGTAGCGTGGCAACAATGAGCGCTTGTCGCGTCCTGGCGCTCTTATCCTGGCTGCCTGTTAATTTCATATTTCGAAACATGACACTTTCACACTTTGGCTAATTTAAAAGCATACAAAATGGTGGCCAACACACACGCACTCGCGACTGTTGTGCTGGTGCCTCACTTCGTGACGAATGTGCTTTGTGGCAGTTTGTTGGCTGTGTTGCATGTTGCATGCGCCACACACAAAAGGCGAATCCTTTTCGCGACATCGTCTCGTTAAATTGTCGCCTGACACCTAGTGCTAATGTCATCACCATTTGCTGTGGCACAGCACAGAGTACCGAGTACCGACTACCGAGTGTCGAGAGTCAGCCGCATTATTACTGTAATTATGTTGGCCGTGTAAACGTCATTAGGCGTTTTAGTGGCAGGCGACACAGAACGTGCCCCAATCCGTGTCGTCTAACAATGTTGCTGTTGCTGTTGCTGTCGTGTTGTTGTCCTTGTACATCTTTCGACATGTGCCCGACGAAACTGCAGTGGACAAATTACAGCCACTGCACGCTCTCAACTTGAATGAGGCACAAATTATGGCAGCTGGGCGAAGCTAGAGTACTCTATCTATCTATCTATCTATCTAATATTAGTGCAGGATGTACCTATTATAGGTGCTATAGTACGGAAGTTCAGAGTACTTTGCATAGGCGAATATGCGCATACAAATATTATCTTTTTTGTCACGTATCTCAAATTGGGAACTAGCAAAGTTTTAACAATGCCTAGCTTGAAAGTATCTACGAAGTTTAATATTACTTTAAAATATAGTTGTCTGTAAACTTCATGCAAACATCATATATAATAGAGCAAGATGTTCGTAGATATTCAATTATTCTATCTTTGTTTTAGTCTGATTGGGTTTTTAGTGTAGGCTTATCTCATAGTTTGCAACATATGCTGAATACATTTTTGCATTTGATTTATTTGTATATAATTTACAATATATTCTTCAAACTTAAATCTCTGTGAGTGTTTATTTTCCTAAAATAAATAAATAAATCCACACAAATATCGAACTCTTCTTTAACCCCCAAAATAAACGTGCTTTCATCAATTTAGTTGCAAATTAAACTGCTGACATTTGTAATCCAATCAGAAACATTCCATTAGCTCAAGTTGTGCCAATTATTCGCAGCTCGGACAGCCAGAGGCTTCGCCAATTAGAGCTGCTCCTCAATCTGTGCAACAGGCTCGCATTGAACCACAAAAGCTCATAAATTAATTCATTAACGTCAATTTGATGGCCTTAATAATCCCGTACCGCATTCCGTCTTGTGGTTGGCCCTTTGCCAAATGCTCGTTGGTTTGCTGGTGGGGGATGGCCCAAACTAAAAAACCCGGGTGTGGATACTTGGAATTATGGATGTCTGCTAGTCAATATATAAACGTTTATTATATGCTATGTGTGCTATGTGTGCAGTTGTTTGGCTGGCACTTCCGCTTCCTGGAGACGACGACGACACGAAATTCGCATTCAAGTGAATTGCTGCGCCAAATGAAATGAAAAATTCAACACGACTCTGAAGTAGGCGGCACGCCCCACGACCAGGACACGACAGGATCCACAGGACGAATGCAACAGGCAGCAGCAGCAGGCAGCAGGCTGCCGTCTGCCAACTAACAAGCCAAACTACTACTAACAGGAGGCCGTCGTCGAGTCCTGGACGGGTGCCAGGCGGCACTTTTGGCAGCAATCGCATGTTGCATGCCACTTGCCTTGCCTTGCCTTGCCTTGCGGCACGGTCCTGCAAACGTGACGCCATTAGCCAGAGCCTTCCTTCGACTGCCTGAGTCTGAGGCCTTACCATTTTTGGCACTTGCCAATATATATATATATATATATATGTATTCCCTCCTTTTTTCTTGCTGTTGGCTCACTTTATTGTTTTTTAATGCGCGTCGCTCAAAGTTGGCCAGTTATTTTTTTGGCAAAGTTTCAAACCGCACCCGGGGCCAATACAGTGGCAGCCAAGTGCACCCAATTACAATTGAAGGCTTACAGTGCATTTAAAAAGTAATTTGTCTGCCAGCCAGCCAGCCAGCCCCAAAAGCCGCGCACGTATTTATATTTAAATGCAAATGCAACCAGAACCGTAACCCGTAACCCAAACGCGAACACCATAACCATGATATAAACCTGTTGGGCTCTATTGGGGCTCCCAGACATGGCTGTAATCACAGTTGCCCCCCCCCCTCTCAGTTGTGCTGCCGTGTGTTCACTAATGGTGGCTACAAGCCGCAAGCACTGAACTCCAGCCCGGATCCCTCCGCAGGCGAAACGCTTACAGCGGCGCTGAAATGCAGGCAGCCAGGACACAGGCACACACACACATGCATAATAAACTGAACTGAGTATGCAGCGTGTTGCGGCGGTCCTGTGCTGGAGTCCTTTACGTGTCTGGGGACATGTTAACATGGCAGTCGTGCCAAAAAATTATTATGCCCGCCTCGACGCCGCTTTTTGTGCCGCGTTGCCAGCCAGCGTCGATTTGTCAACGCCTAAAAGGACAGCATATTTCTCTCTCAATTTGCAGGCGGCAATAACAAAAAAGCTCATACAAATAAGAAGGCACAACAAATACAATAATAAATACACAAAAAACAAAAACAACACTAGCAAACCTATGGGCAGCAAATGGTTTTAACAAATGAATTATATATATTTATATATATATATATACTATATATATATGTGCGTTTGTGCGATTTGCATAAAATAGTTTATTTTTAATGTTTCAAGTTTTTTTATATTTATTTATTTTTTAAGCAGGCCGGCGGCCGCAGCTTGTTTTAATTGCTAAATGAATTGGCCAGTCGCGCATTTGTTTAATGGCCCACCATTTTTATATATCAATTAAAGCGGCGCTACAATAAAATCGCTTTTCATTTTGTTGCATTTATTTATTTAACATAAAAATGTGCACGCATAAATTTTAGAGCCACATGCATTTGAGCTGCAAAATTGGTGGGCTCAAAATATAACCAATGAGCTTAACGCAAAGTGTTATTTAAAGGTGTGAAATTGTTTGGCATGGTCAATGAGTAATTAGCTGCCTGTTACAGTAATGTCTCGATATGTCGGATAAAGTTGGACATTACTTCCAATAATAGGAGTCTTAAGTCTTTGAAGGGCATTTCTTTGTTCTCAGTATTTTAAATTGCATAAATCATGGTATCTATGGTTTTAAGCTTAAATATTATACCAAATA
Organism: Drosophila flavopinicola; assembly: GCA_035042425.1. NCBI lineage: Eukaryota > Metazoa > Arthropoda > Insecta > Diptera > Drosophilidae > Drosophila > Drosophila flavopinicola. The sequence continues at coordinate 4,680,284 of JAWNLL010000452.1, read as the reverse complement.
GTTCTGGCACTATATTATTTATCTTTTAAGTTGATTCCTTAATTTTTCATGTTTAGTTCTGCAACATTTAAAAATCGAATATTTATTCGGCTTTCTTCCCTGCTGATTTAACGTATTTGCAAATCGATTGGCAATGACAAACGCTTAGCAATCGCTTGCCAACGACTTTTTCAATTAATTTCTACTTATTCAAAACACACAAAAATGGGGATGAACAACGAAGTGGAGCCCAAACTCTCAATAGCAGTTGTAGAACTTGCAGTAAAGTGAGCAAAAGTAGCAGTAAAACTAATTACAAATTCATTTTCAGATTTTAATTTTGCTGTCAGCTGCAGTCGAGCAAACCGTTGAGCCGTCAGCAGTCGAGACAACTCGACGGTGGGGGTGGTGCAATCGGAACCAAATGGCAACCAAACTGACCAAGCCGCCCAGCGTCAAAGCCCAACTCCAACTGGTTGGAAACGAAGCCAGCTCAAAAGCACCGCAGGAACCGCAAGCCGAGTAAGTAATCTTTTCCGCCAAATAAATCACACCATCGGGAGAGAAGAGGTACACATATAAAAAAGAACAGGGTGAACTGTGACTGTGCGAGTCAAATTAGTGTAAAATGCCACTAAGCTACCTAAAAGTATGCTATGCATTAAGCGGCGAGGACAAAAAAAAATGTACGTACTATGCGAAAAGTTACTTACTTTGGGCCAAAGTTGCGACGCGTTGTTAACCGCAGACCAAGCGAAAGGATCGCGCCACGGACGGACGAAAGGACTGGCGGACAGCTAGCAGGACGAAGGACGAAGGACGAAGGACGGGGGGCGTTGCATACATTAAACAACTTTTGGCTCATTGCATTTGGCCCGGGCTGGGCATCAAAAGGCAGCCAAATGGAGCCGCAGGCGAAGCGTAAAATGCGGGCAAGCAAAAAGCGCGAACCGTTCGAAAAGGACGACGGCGAGGACGAGGTCGAGGACGAGGACGAGAACAGCGGCGTTGACAATGCAACTCTTGGCGACGTGGCCAAAATGAAAAACTTATTTAATTTACTTTGCTTTTTGCCGCAGCCACAGCCAGCCATTTAATTCAATTAAGCGCTGAGAGTTCGCCTCGACTATGGCTTTAAAAGCGGCTGACTAATAAACAATCAAACAGACGGATAATGTCGGCAGAAATGTCAAAGGAGAGCACTTTAAGGAATACAAACTGAAGAATATTCACATTTGCAGTAAGTATTTATGCATATAAGTTAATGAAAGCTTTTTGCTTTTAAGCAAAATATGTATGCTGCTGCAAGTAGGCTTTAAGAGGCAACCTAATAAGCAATCAACAGGCTGCAGAAATGTTGCCACAAACCCACTGATAGAAAGATATGCGTGGAATGTGACAGGGCAAAACTTTTAAAGCAAGTTGTAGTTGCAGTTGGCAAGGACTTGGCAGACTTGGACAGGACAGGACAGGACAATTCCTAAATAACGCTCCTTGTGTACGCTCCATTTTTGTCGTATCTGTCCTTCGCATGCCTTGTTGCACATGTCTTGCATACTTCTGGGCGCAGCCGGAGAGCTCCTTGAACTCCTCCGACGGGGAGTGCTCTAAGCACATGCCATGAGCTTGGCATTTTGTTATCATTGTTGTTGTTGTCGTGGGTATAAATGTCGCCAGGACCGCACAGTTTACTCAAGCAAATGGCTGGCTCAACACGGCAAAGGACACGGGGCCCAACTAAGCAGGCAGGATATTGCATGCAAGCATGATTGAGTTTCGAGTACTCGTTCGCATTCGCATTCGCATTCGCTACATAAGGACACACAAAAAAGAGGAAGCGCACAATTTCATAAATTTAATGTCGGGCCAAAAGTGTGCAAAAAGTTTTCGGGATCTGATTTTAGCATAGGATTGCAACAAATTGAATTTAGTAGTGGCAAGGACTGGGCCTCTCTAATGCACTTAAAATCAAAGTGCGCTCACAGTTCACACACACACACACACACAGAGCACGGGGGCAAAGAAAGCAACAAAAACCTAAACTAAAACCATGGGCTAAGGCTAAAGGATAGCAAGGCAAGGATGCTTGCCTCAGACTCTGTCTGCTGCGTTTTTTGTGCTTGATTGAACAGAATGTTGCCAGGACCAAATTTAATTTACGACTCTACTAGAGCGGGAGAGCTAGAAAGGGAGAGAGAGAGAGTGAGAGCTGTGTTGAGACTGGGCAACATGAATATTTCATTTGCAGTTGGCTCGCATAAAAAGCGCACAGTTAAAACGCCGGGCAGACGCCTAAAAAGCTGCCAAGACGATTCCACTGCAGTCGCAGTCGTAAACAATTTACACTCGAAATTGTTAATAAAATTATCAAATATTATATTTATGGTCAGTATTATGGCCAGAACTCGCTCCAATCTGCTCAACTGGCCAACTCGTTGGCTTTTTATGCTGCCAGCTTAATTTGCTGCTTTGGTTTTACGAGCTGTTGATGCGATAGTTGTTGCTGTTGCTGTTGTTGTTGTTGTTTTGCCTGCTGCAGCACAGGATAAGCGGACAGGCGGTTAGTGGTCCTTAAAGGGTGTGCCTTCTATTTGTACTTGTTGTTGGCTCTTGGGTTTCGCCTGGGCGATAATCAGTGTGATTCGCATAAAAAGCAACTCTTTAAAGGAGTTACGAGTTACGTGCGAGAGTGCTGTGGAATCAAAACGCTTCTATTAAACACGTTTATCGCATGAACTACTTATTTAAGCTGGCGAACAACTGCTTAAGATTAATAATAAATAAATAGATAAAAAGCAAACATAAATCTGGTAGTTTTTTTGACTCTTGATTCTTGAAAAAGAATATAAAATATTTATAGAATATTTCTGACACATGAGAAACTAAAGCACCGTATAACTTGCCCTCAAATTATATACTTTATAGTATTGCTCTAGCTATAGAAATTTGAATTTAAATGCTGCCAATAGCGAGTTGCAATGAAAGAACATCATAAAACAAAATTGGCTACAAACAACACGTGCGCCTCCTGCTCGATCCAATTAGCTCAATAACTAAGCCAATGGGTGCAGTCCGGCTTTGGTGTCCAGCCATGTGGTGTAGCCCAATATGTGCTGACCAGTGTCCTGCCAGTTTTTGGCCGCAAACAGCAAAACATTTCAAAGGACCCACGCGGCAGTTCGAGTTGCAGTTGCACAGTTGCACAGTTGCAGTTTTCTGGTCTGTTGCAAATTGCACAAAAATATGCTCACGAAAACTAAAAACTAAAATCCAAATGAAAATATTATTAAATTCAATTGGGCAAACATTACGGCAAACATGGCCCCGGCACGCACACAAGGCAGAGAGGAGCGTGCAGTTGGGGCTTGGGTGTCGGGTCAGCAGGAGCATATGTGGATGCAACATGGCGTCCATTTGGCAACGGCCGCCGCAACAAACGACCAAAAATTGCATTGCCATTTTTACGCGCAATTTGTTTTGCGAAAATATTGTGAAAGTTTTTCGGGGCGAAGCGAAACGAAACGGAACGGAACGAAATGGCAACAGTTCGACAGTGGACAGACATTCCGGGGGACAGGCTGCCACGTTGGCGACATTTGGCCAAATTGCACACTAATGTGTGTCCTTGTGTAGCCATGTGTGTGTGTGTGTGTGAGTAAATTGCCAATGGCCAAATGGCCGCAAATGTTTTATACGTATATTTATATATACATATATTTTTATTTGCTGCATGTGCGTTGATTTCTGATTGTTATATAACATTTCATTTAATGCGCAGTTTAAGCCGACGGCAACAGCAAATACAAACACAAAATGAAGACATCAAAGTCGAGTTGCAGCCTTAATTTAATCATGCGAAATCTGTGCCCCGCCCCCTGCCCCCCAAAATGCGTTGGCAGTAAGCACCACAAATCGCTGTGGCATGCCGCCTTGCCAATTGCTGCAGAAATGCAAAAATGGGAAAAACCAAACTAAAAAGAAAAGTAACATCAAAATCATGGCAAATCTTTTCTAACTATTTGCAATTCAAGCATAAGTCTGCCAGAGTCTCCAGTGTGCCATAGCAGAATTGGGCGGGCACACACACACGCACACACACACACACACACACACACATCCTGTCGAGCTGCACAGTTGCATATGCAGAAAGGAAGCCGGCTCCACCCACAGCTGGCTGGCTACAAATCTCCTTGCAATGAATATATTTGGCCAAAAAAGCACTGCTTGCCTGCTTTCGGGCGTTTCGGCGTGAAACGCTTTACTTGGGCAAACTGTTCCTGCTTGATAAACGAGAGTCGTCAAGGCTCTCGCGCGCTTACCTGCCAAACGCAGCCAGGACTCGGCTCTCGTTGGCGGTTTATATTTTGACAATTCTTCCACTTCAACAAAAAAATAGCAGTTGCAGAACTTTGCTCACTGCACAAATTGCTAGCGGAAATGATAGAAGGCAGTCGGTAGTCGGTAGTGCGCACTTTTCTAGGCAATTTATACAGTCACATGTGCCTTTGTTGTCTGATTGGGCGACTCTTCTTATAAACTCCGCAGTCTAAAGCTGAGCTAAGCTGCTCCAAAGCCTAGAAACCAATTTACTGCGCTTCTGTTCAAGGCGGCTTAAGCGAAACACTATAGGTTTTTTTTTAAATCGATTGCATTTACTTATCAACGTTTCTTAAATAAATTGGTCGAGTTCTTCAAGTATTCTGAAATAGGTCATAAGCACCTTTTGCGATTTTAGTTATAGGAACTGCAATAGTCTTTTGAATACCTTATTTTTATTAGCAGTTATAAGAACAAATATATATGTGAAAGAAACCATTTAATGGAAAATACACTTTTTACGAATTTCGATTGGCAACTTTGAATAAAAAGTTAAGTCTCTATTAAATAATATTAATTTTTAAGTGATTCTTAAGCTCTGTGCTGCACATTTTTCATCTTCATTCGCATCGAAGAACTCTTCAATAAATTCTCACTCTGTTTGCATTAGAGTCTTTCAGCTAGCAGCACACATTATTATGTCTAACTTCACTATTTAGTTTTGCCCAGTTGGGCAGTTTAGTAACTTTATTTCAACATGCACAGATATGCATGATTTTAGTTTGTGCCTCCTTCCTCCTCATTTCGCCCTCTTGGCTTCTGCTTGACTTGCTTATCATAACAAAAGTTGCCTAGCCAAAGAAAAACTAGGCAAAACAAAAAAAAAGATGAGAAAAGGGGTGGAAACAAGACGAAATAATATGCCAAAGCATTCTTCACTGATTCGGCGCTACGCGTTTTTGCACTTCAAAGTACTTCAAATCAATTTTCTTCACTTATTTTCATAAACCGCCAGCCGGCGCTCCTCACACTGCCCTGCGCCTGCTCCTGCTGATGTCCTGAACATCCTGGGCAGCCTGCGGACGCAAAAAATTTGCCAGAGCAGTTCAATTTTTGAAAAATATTTGCAAATTTCATTCACTGCGCTCGTCCATTCAAATTTCCTGCATTTATGTTGTTGTCCTTCAGGGACGCGGCCAGAAATATGAGAGGGAACAGTAGGGCAAAAAAAAAGGAAGGACTAAATGGAAATAAAGGACAAAACAGCAGCGTGGCCCACACCCGACCAGGTCCAGTGGTCGCTCCCCTCCCCCTCTTCATTTTCGGCACATTTGGCCCAAACGCAAGGACCTTTTGTTATATTGAGAAGGCAGCAAGAAATTGCGCTAAGATGCTTATCCTTTTTTTTCTGTTCGGTTCTCTTTTTTTTTTCTGCTCTGCTTTGCTCTTTCGTAGGAGCAGAAATGGTAAAAATGCTCCATTATTATTTTTATTACTTATTTGCTTTTAATACTTGACGATGGCGACGGCCAGGACGCAGGACGACTACGAACGTCATCCAATCTCAAAGCGGATGTCGTCTACTTTGCATTTTGAGCCGTTCTACTTGTATGCTTCCTGACGCTAGCCAGGACCCAACAATCCGGCATATTTTAAACGACGTCGCCGTCGTCTCCGCCCCGAAATTATTATACTTGTGCACTTATTGAAAAATTCGCATCTCACATCCCGAGACAACAGAGTCAAAAACGAAACGAAACGAAGCGACAGGACGAAAAAGAGAAGAAAAATGGAAATGAAGAAAATTCTTTGGCCATCTGAGAGCTTCGATGACTTTCGCTTGGCTTCGATTTGCTCGGCCAGTCCTGCCAGCATGTCCTGGCTCTTGTTTTAAGTGCAGCCCCTAGTTGGCTTTGTCGTCTGTGTTTATGCAAAAAATTTGTCTACTGTCTATGGCATTGGTTATCCTTACCCGGCTGGTCTTCTTTTGTTATTTCTTGTGCTTAAGTAGTTTTTGCTGTTTTTCATACTTTTAGCTTGTAATCACTGTCAATGTCGACCGTTTCTCTTCTTTCGGTTTTTTTGTTGTCGTTCGCTCGTGTTTTGTTTCTGACATGCTGCTTAAATGGTTCTCAAGATTTAGCTACTTGATCTGCGCCACCCCAAAGTTATTAATAATAAGCTATACAAATTTTTCAGTGTCTAGTGCATAGATTGCAGCGCTTGGTCCTGGGAAGGGACACTGCTGCACTTACACAAAGGATGCCCCAAAAGGGTTTACTTTTTATTATACTTTACTTGGCGTGCTATGCAAATTTGTTTCAGTACATACCTGTAACGATAAAGAAAAGAAAATAGATATGAGCAAGTTGGCATTTAAGTGGATTTGTTGGAGAATGTCAGAAATTATGATTAAAGCTTTTGGGTTAAGGGTGAGTCTGGGCTATATATTAGTTTAACAGCAGGGTGGAGAATAAATTGAGTTATTGAGATTCGGAAGGGCTCTGCATATTGATTTATGACTTAAGTATGCTTTTTATGTATAGATATGAAATGGTTGATAAGCTACTCTAATCTTTGTTACTTGTGCTTAAGATTTGAAAAATATTATAATTTTCTAAATATTTAAATGTAGTTGCTTGTTATTTTATTAAACGATTAACCGAATCGATAACCGATTAATCGAAAAACGATACTCTGTTTAACTTATCTTAAAGCGCTTCACTATCGTATTATTCCATCTTCTACTAAAGTGACATTATCAGTCAATTTGGAATTAAAGTGCTCTTGACAGAAAACACAACAGAATCAATTACACAGCCATTTTGGTAAGCCCCCATTTAGTGCAGCCTAAATGTATTTCTCTATTAAAAGGCTGCCCAAATGGCTGTCTCCCAAGCGAAAGGCATTTACTTAGCTGGTACTCTTTGGGCATGGTGCAATTGGAAGGCAGTAAAATTTTAATAATAGCTAAAAGTTCAATTGGCATTTCAATATTGTCTTTGACCTTAGCCTTTTATCTAGAAAATGCATTGGCAGAAATTGTAGGGGCGGTGACACGGCACGCACACACACACACACACACACACACACAGCCAGACACACACACAGGCAGACAGGACGACCTAGACTTTGACTGGGAACTGGAGCTCCAAGACGAGGACAACTGGCTGGGAGCGAGGAAGCTGGGAGGGCGTTTTGCGACTGGGCGATGATATTATGAGTGTTGCTGGCATTTCAACGATTTTCAGTTTTCTTATTAAATATTCTAGAAATGTTTCGGAATCCAATGATTGTGCATTGGCATGTACGCGCTCTGCTAGCCCCCCAACTCCTCCTCCTACTCCTCCTCCTCCTCCGCTCCCTGCTTCTCAGTGTGCGAAAAGCATTTTTCGCTTTCAACCAGCTGGACGAGAAGAAGAAGAAGGCGGCGGGGGGCAACTGCCAAATGTTGTTTGTCATTTTAAGGCAGTGCCATGGGTAACTAGTGAGCTGGAACTATGGAGCAGTAGCAGCACTGGCAGCAAATGGCATTGCAGGCTCTGGCAACTGAGGCAACAACAAAGTGAAAATGAAATGACTCGGAACGAATGACAAAGCGAGCATTTATATGGCAGGGCATGCCTAAGACTGCTACCAGAGAAGAGAGAGAGAGAGAGAGAGAGACAGGGAGAGAGATCCTTTGCAACGGGTAAGGCCAAGTCACACACACTTGTACTTGATGTACCTTTTGGCAGGCAATGAAGCATATCCTAATTTGCAAACAGGACTTTAAGCTGTTCTTTTTTTTTGGCATTTTGCATTTTAAAGCATGCTTTTAGGCGTGCCGAAATGGAATTTGTGTCAGCTTAATAAATATATAAACACAAAAAGCTTAGATTTGGTTTAGATGTGTTATGCGTTTACCTGACATGTGTGAACAGCGTATGAGTTCAATAAATAATAATTAAAAGAGCTGAACAACGTGCAATTATACATAAAATCATTTATATTTGTCAAAATAGACACGTGTTATAAACTAAAAGCAGTAACACTCAATAAGTAAGTTTTCAGTAATAGCTTGGGTAATTTCAAAGTAAGGTAAATAATTGCATTTTAAAGCAGAATTTTGCTTGCCTGCGACTTGACATGAATCTTCCACAATAAATCAAAGCGTTCTGTGTGAGTGTGTCTGTTTGAGCGTGTCTGACTGTGTGTGTCTGTGTGTGCTTACCTTTAGGGGCATCAACGAAAAACAGCTAAATAAACAAACGTGCGCCCACAAAATTATGCAACACAAATCAGCGCATTTTACGCATGAACAAACAGCCGCGATAAACAGCAAACTAATTTTGTCGAGAGAAAAAAGATGGTAGCCGAAAAAAAATGAGAGACAAACTAATTTACAATACGCCCGAAAGCAGAATTGCAATGTCAAGCAGACACACACACACACACATACACACACATGCACACATGCACACGCACACACAGACAGAGACACAGAGAGAAAGCACGTGTCAGAGTCTGCAATCGAGTGCAGTGTAAATATCCTGCGGTTTTTAGTTTATTATTAATTTTTGTCAACGAGTCAGCGAGTCCTGTCCCAAAGCCTGCTTCTGTCTGTCTGCCCTGTCACTGATAATAAATTTTCACTTACAACAACAAAAAAATAGAAATAAAAACAATACATTATGTTTAGCCATGTGTGTGTTGGTTCTAAGCGCACACTTTAAGCGCGCCATTTAATTAATAACACCAAAAGGTCCCGAGGCGGGAATTGTTGCTGAAAATGTTGTTTATTAATTTCAATATTTTAGTTTAATTCTACCAAGAGTATTTATGCATTTTTTATGTATTTTGTGACATAAAAAGAACAAAACCTGATTGACTAAATTACTAGTTGGTTATAATTTAATTAATAATTATTATTGTTAATACAGCTTTCATGAAATACTTTTATTTTTGAAGTGTAGGGTATTCAGCGTTTCGGTTATGCGCAATTTGAAATTTTTTTCTATTGTTTTGTCATTGGCTTTGTGCAAAGCAAAGCGGAAATCACGCACATTGCGGTTAGAGTCCTGTCCACACGTGTGTCTGCCTGTGTGTGTGTGTATGTTTGTGTATGCACAGCTATTTACTTGATTAAAAATTAATAATTGCATACAAAACGGCGCTGACGCTGAAGCCATAGTCAAAAAATAAATAAAATAGCAAATGCCTAACGGGCAAACCAATTTCTGCACACGGATGCAATTTAATATTTTAAATATGTCAATTAAATGCTCAGTGAGATGGGGGGGGGAGAGGGTGGCCTTAGGGGTGGGGGGTAGCCAAACAATCGTTGACAGTCCTCCGCCCAGACGGCTGCTGTTTAAAATAAATTATAAAATGTGCAGCGGCATAAATTAAACAAATGCAACACATATTATTGCACTATTGATAAAACGTAGCCCTTTTTTGTTGGAGAGAGAGAGAGAGAGAGAGAGAGAGAGAGAGTTGGGGCTATGCAATTTTGTTGGCTTTAGAGGAATTAGATGCGTTGCATGCCAACCAGAAAGTATGCAGGGAATTTGTAGAGTATTTTCAAACCAGACGCAATGCGAAAAAAGGGTTAGTAAATGTATTTATAATGGGCTCGGCTCTGGTTTTAATTTTTTAAATGTAAACACAATTTTTTAAGAATATGCAATTAGATCGTTTCATAGATCATATAGTTTGCATTTAGGCATCACTCTTATATTGGCGAGACGCCCAAGTATGCTATAAAAATATTGAACTTTACGACTATGCACGGCGCGAGTCCTGGCGCGAGTCCTGGCAGGAGTTCTGGCACTGGCACTTGTCATAATTCCATCAGCAGGCGAAGGCGCAAAATCTTTAAGCCAACACAAGATAGCTGCTGCTGGTGGGGGCTTGAGAGGATTGCGTTGTTGGCTGCCTGGGTTGCCAGCACTCTAGGCAAAGTCAAGTGCTTAAAGCAGCTCAAGAGAGAGCGACGAGCATAAGGAAGAAGAGGCAGATGTAGAAGACGAGTGCTTCATAATGCACATGAAAGCAGCTGCAGACGCAGTCACTCCAGTCTGGGGCGGCACATGGTAGAAGAAGCAGCTGAAGCAATAAAAAAGCAAACCCCCCCGCACACAGTCGAGTCAGACACAAAAAAGGCACTCGTCAGTCGGTTGGCAACGACGACGACGTCATCGGGTCGCAGTTTAAACGACTTAAGCGCCAAGGAAATCATCATTAAAGTCTCGCCCTCCAAAAACCAGCGCGTAGGCGTTGACGATGCCATGCAGTTTTCGTGGGCGTGGCAAGCCAGCTCCTCCTGCTCCTCCTACTTCAGTCCAATGCAATCGACAATGCTGGTTAAGTCAAGTGTAGGTCGTTGGTCGGGACCCGTTCCCGTTCCCGATCCCTTCCCCGTTCCCGTTCCGGTGCCACAAGCCATCAACTTGATTGTTGTTGCTCGAAGCGAGCTTCGTCTCCATTTTTACGCGAACACTTAAGTAAATAGAGTTCAAAATGAAATGCGCCCAGCCGCGCTGCTCGCATTGAGTGGTGAAGTGCTTCAGCCTGCCTTGGTCTGACATCGATCTCTGGCCAAAGCGGGTGCAGTGGGGGCCAGTTGCCAGTTCAGGCGCCACTAAAGGCTTACAATGTTCGGTCAGCTGTTAAGCGTTATAGTACCAGACTGCATTACTCCTATATTACTCGGCATACCACACTACGTCTGCTCTTTAATGCTCTTGTCTGTGCTCTGCTCTGCGCTGCTCTGCATTTGTTTTCGACTGACCGTGCGTGCAGCATTTTAATTAACATGCAAATCCAGTTGAAATGCCAATTTATGCTTGACATATAATATACAACAAAAATACAAAAAAAAGGACGAAGCGGGCAGCAGCAAATAGGCATACGTGCATATGTATAGCAACAGACACACACAGAGGTGTTCATTTTAATATATTCAGCTTAATTCCTGTTGCCTTTAATTGGGTTTTTAAATAGAGAAATATACGGGCAGCGACAGATGATTTTTACTCGACTAAAAGATATGCTGCATACAATTTTATTTTAAGCACGTAACTATACAAATTAAACTGAAGGTTTTGTTTTTACAAATATTTACTATGTGAAAGCTGCTAAAATTCACTAAAATTAATAATAAAGACAACTGTATATGTCTTCTATATTTTCTGAATTTTCTAAGCTGATTGTTTTTAGTATTTCTTAAGCTGCCTTCAAATAATTTTTTTCACTTAAGAAAAATACTTTTAACTTAGTTGCATGCACAAACTTTAATTCAGCTGGTAACTGAGTGTATATATGCCCATTTAGGACAGTGTAAGCAGCAGTAATTCTTGAAAAATAATTATATAATAATTACCCATGCAATGGATATATCGAAATCAATGCACGACCAGATTATTGTTAATATTATTATGCATATTTTTATTTTCGCTTTTATACAATTAATTTTACTGTTGTTGCTCATTGCTCATGTTGATATTGTTTGTTGTTATTTGATTTTTACATTGAATTGACGGCTCCTTGTGAATGCACTCACTGCTTAATGCCACACAGAGAGTAAATATGAAAAATTATATGCCACATAATAGCAACAATAATAATAATAATGATTAATTTTATCATACATTGTGCGAGGCATTGCATAAATAAGTTTTAATTTGATTTTATAATCAGAAAATGCAATGCATAATAAACGTTTTAATGAGACGACCTGACAACGACTAACGAACAACGAACAACCAACAACCAACAACGATTTATCAAACAGCAGCAGACAGACAGACAGACAGACAGACAACCAGTCAAAGGCAAGTCTGTGTGGACAATCAGGTTTTTGGGCGATGGGGCTTGGGGATTGGGGTATAAGGACAGTCAGGTAAAGTCAAGTCAATTTGGTAAAAATTGAAACACCTGCTTGATTTCACGCCTGATTTAACTTGGCCATTGTCCTTTCGTCCTTTGTGTGCAGCATGTGTTTGCAATTTAGCAGTCAGCCCAGCTAAATTCAACAACTCGCAACTTTCTACAGCTCCTTGGCGCTGCTGCTGCTGCTGCTGCTCGCTCCTTTGGCAAACACTTGACGCGACTGGCAGGACCTTAGATTGTCGGCGTCTGATAAGAGCGCAGCCTGAGCGAAATATAAAAACTGTTTGCCCCCGTAGCAATTTGTCTTTTGTTTGAAGTGAAATTTGTTGTTTGTCAGGCGTTACACTGAAATTTAATGCAGCCCCCAAACTAGTTCAACTAGCAAACGCCAAACGCCCCGCGGGCAATTAAAGTTTAGGGGCCGAATGGTTGAGAAAGGGGGCGGGGCAGGCGACTGGCCATAATTACGACTGCTAAACATTAGCCATAACTACAGCTTACATATGAAGCATGCAGCTGGAAGTCGAATTAAGGACACACTTTGGGGAACTAGAGATGTAATATGTAATTTTATAACCATACAATTTAAGCTGCAACTAAAATAACTCAGTGTGAAGTAGGATATTCTGTTTATAAAAAGTTCCTGAACAGATTTTCAATCGGAAAATAAATTTAATATTGTTTCGGCATATGCTTTCTCAGAAAAATATGAATTATGTTTCAAAAGAGCTCTACTAAAGTGAATTTGATTATTTATATCAATTGCTTACCAATAATAATTATTATAGGCAATTTTTATATAATTTAAAATTGCATATATTTATTTAAAGTTCCCAAAATTATATTCAATTACAAAATAAATTGTATATTGTAAATTGGAGTAGCTCTACTGAAGTCCTTAATTGTAATGCATAAAAATTACTTTATTTGTTTATTTATATAATTCGTATTCTTGTTTACCAATATGCAATTTGTCATAATTGATAATTGTATATATTTATTTTGCTCATAAACTGTTTGCAATGTTTAAAATCAATAGCTCAGTGATAATGCCCGTTCAGAAAAGGCGTTAACAACTACAACAGCGTCAACAACTGCGAGTGCCAATGGCATAAGCCATGCCAAAGCTAAAGACATGGTAATTAGTGAGACATACACATATGCACAGCACACACACACACACACACACACATACACACACGCACAGCACACGCTTATACAATTTATGCATTTGCTGAGGCCGCAGAGGCCGCAGAGCGCATGTGGCTGCCAGCGCGCCTATTGCCAGGCTATGCTTTATTTTAAATGCTTTTAATTGTTCTGTCAACACACACACACACACACGCGCGCAGCCTGGAGGCTGTAGGCTAACTGTAGCTCTTCTCGTTTACAGTGCCTGTCAAACCGCAGCGCGCCTAAATGCATGCTTTAAAACTTGTTTGCGTGCAAAGCTAATGAGCTTTGCCATTACACAACCAGCCATCGCCCCCCACCCACCACGATCACTATGTCTGCATGTGTGTGTGTGTGTGTGTGTGTGTGCACTTTGTTTGCGGTTGTGTCATTAACAGCAGGCGCCACAGCTCTCGGCCTGCAAAAGTTATTAGCAACAACTAAACATAAGTAAGTGATATTTGCCCTAGGCATACAACTTGGTTAGACGACAGGAGTAGGAGTAGGAGCAGGAGCAGGAGCGGGGACATCAACTTACATGGCCGTCTAAATATTAACTCATTTCGGTTTAAGTGCGTGCTGTGGCACAAATTACTGGAAAAACTTTCGACGCTCAAGCATTTGATTATAGGTGTGTGGTTGTTCGTTTGTTTGTTTGTTTGTTTGTTTGTTTGTTTGTTTGCTTGTGTTGTTTTGTGTTCTGTTCTGTTTTCTGTATTCTGTTCTCTGTTTGCTTGTGGACTTGTTTCCAGAGGGTTGTTTGAGAAAATTAATTAAATTAAAATTGATTGGCGCACATTTGGCACAGGCAAAGTTCTGCACTGCATTGATAGACCTATAGAGACATGGATAAATGGATATCAAGTGTATGTTTATTGGACTAATTTGTTGCAATAGCAGTAGTAGTTACAAAGACTCTTGAAAGAACTCTGTTATAGTATTTTGCCAATAAAACTTTGTGTATTATGTAATTCTCAAATATTTGAAATGAGCGTATGATTTCTTTTTTTTCGAATATACAATTAATTAATGGTATACAAACAAATCACTTTAATGACAAAATGTGTGTGCTAATTATTTAATATTTTGACGCTAGATGAAAAATGTTGTTTTGCTTTTAATGGCATTATAATTATAAGTGGCATGCAAACAGAGAAAAATGAAAATTCAATTCAAACCAATCTATTTGTCTTTAATATTTCAACACTTTGCAGCAGTTCACATTTTATGGAAATTGCTTATTTCAGTTTTTTCCGCCGCTTTTCGCACTACTTATATTTCATGTTAATTAATTTTGTAATTAAATATGCATTTATGGGCGGCTGCAAACATATATATATATATATATATATTAAGCCCAAATACATACATAACCCTTTATATCTATGCATATACTAGTATTTATATCTGCTTATTTATGTCATTTTCAATATATATATTTTATGCGAGCTCTCTCTCTCTCTCTTTTGCCAGTAGGCATGTTGACACATGTTTAAAAAGGAAAAAAATAATGCAAATCCACGGCGGAGACAGCCAAAAGTGAATATATTGCGAATAAATATTAATGGCGCAAATGATTTTCATGTAATTAAACACATAGCTAATTATTTTTGATTTTTAATTAAAATTCAATGGCCGCAAGCAGCGCGAAAACCAATCGAGTTGCATTTAAGAGGGACTAAAAACTAAAAACTATTGTTGTACAAATATGAAATGGTTTTTTCTTTTTTTTGCAAAAATAAATATTAAAATAGATTGAGTATGAATATTATTAGGGAATGACTTCCGTTCGAATCGAATGGTCCAGCTAGGCAATTATACAATGCAAAAAAGCAGTCAATTCAAATAAAATGCAGAAGAAAAAAGTTAAATACATTTCACAAATGATTAAATGAGCGGCTCATCAATTTTATATATGTATGTGTATGGTGTGGCTGAATTTGCATAGCTGTTGAAAATGATTTCGTTGTCATTTCGATTTCCATTTCCATTATTATTATAATTTCGTGTTTATTTGTTTTAATGAAAATGCATAAATAAATGCCAAATTACATTAAATGCATTTGTTGTATGTATATTCAGTTGCTACTAATGCATAACTATAATTTGCGATTGTGCGAACCGTTTTTTATATTTATATGCATGTACTTATTGGAATTTTCAATGTTCAGCCGCTTGGCAACAATAGAGAAAAATGCCGCACTATAAGTTAATTAACAATAATGTTAACGCTGTGCAATCATATGATATAAATATATATACATATATATTTATATTTGGTCACTATTTAATAATTATTTAAATTTTGGGGCTTAAGTGTTTAAAGCGTATTTTATAAATGGCAAATTTAAAGCTTTGTTCTAACTAAAGCTGCTAAATGCAAGATTGATAGATAGAAACACTGTTGTATCCTTACTAAACTGCAAATGATCTTTTGCAAAGCTTCTGCTCTTATGCGCTTGTTCAGGCATGCAATAATTGGAGCATTGCTTGAGTGCACAACTTGAAACCACTTTGGCGCTATTTGGTACATTAATCAAATGCCCAAAGGGACGCGCACCTAGCAAATATTTAATCTAGCTGAAAACACAGCCTTCTGCAAATATGCTGCCCCTGCTCGTTTGATTTGCCCGCTTGCTCAAATAAAGAGCCGTAGAATATGAAATTTGAGTAATTGTTTCGGGGTTATGTCGTGGCGCATCATAAATCATGCTGCATAGTTTTAGGCGCGCTCATAAAACCCTATTAAAATGTAAAATTAAACCCGTAGCGAAAGGCGTACACAATATTTATTAAAAACCTATTCGAGCTGGCAGCAAAGCCGCTCAGGTGGAGCACTAGTCTCCTGACTTTACCCCTATATGCATGTGTGTGTGTGTGTGTGATAAAATAGCAACAATCACCATTAGTGTCACATGCCATCATCAATCATCGACGCGCAGGACGACAGCGTCCAGGCTCGGACAGGCGAGCTGGCGACCTGGCTCCTTTGTTTGCCCAAAGACGCTCTCTGGTTGAGCCTGTTACCAGTTTAAAGCGCTTTTAAGCAGGAGTGGGAGCAGGAGCAGGAGCAGGAGTAGCAGCCCAGAACACGGGCTATTGTTTTGCGACTGCCTTGTCATTGTCAGCTGTTGTTTGCTGGGCGACATGTACTAATATTTTCATGTTCGGCTTGTCAAGCTTAAGGATTTTCTGAGACTGGGTTCTTTGTGCCAACAGCAGCAGCAGCAGCAGCAGCTCAAGTCGCCAGGTGCTAATGAAGTGTGCAGGCAGACAATGCCAATGTAAGTAGTCTAGCGTAATCCCCACGCCCACCCAAAAGCTGTATAACTTTTTTGCTGGCCACTCAAATGTCATCATTTATCACAAAATAATTAAAGAGCTGGCAAAGGAAATAAGAAGGTGTGCATTGAAAAAGCGCAGCTAAAGTTGTGAGACAACTTTCGTTTCAGGTGTTCGCTTCAAAGTCGCAAAAATGTTTACTAATATGTTGTGCACTGCAGCATAACAGTAAAAACTGAAAGAGGGAGAGAGAGAGAGATAGGGAGTCCTGGGAGTCAGTAGACTGCGACGACAAAACACTTGGTAATAACTGCCAAAAAGTTTCTTGTTTTTGCCTTACTTGAGACTTGAGAGTTCAAAAAATATAATTTATGGCCCTAGCAAATGGCCGCGGGGTGTTCAAAACGCGGCGGCGTCGATAAGGTAAAAGATACGCTTTTTTTTAGGGCCACATTTGTAAGGATACACTTTTAAGGTGCTGCGTGTGTGTGTGTGTGTGTGCAAAACACTTATGGCCAAAAAGTTGCTCGTTTCGCTGTCTCGACAAACATTGTTGCATAGTTTTTGAAGGCCACGTTGCATTGTTGCGAATGCGGATGGCTAGAAGGCTAGAAGGGCACGCTAATAGAAATAGGAAATGTTTACAAAGTATTTTCATAACTTGCGCCACTGACACCTGACACACACACACACACACACATAGAGAGGGAGAGAGTGTTGTTGTTGTGTGCGTGCCATAAATAAGGCAGCACAAATATTTCAAGACGCGACTGTAGCCCAGGTAACTGGCATTCTGACACTTTGGCCTCTAAATAATTTCCACACACACACACACACACACACACTCGCTTGCTTAAACCCTTTACACAGGACAGTATCAGAGTGTACAGGTTGGGATTGGATAGGATAGGATAGGACAGGATTGCGTCGCTGTCGCTCTGTTTATGTCTGGAATGCGCTGACTCTTCTGCCAAGGATAAATATGAAAAACATGCAAAGTTTGCTGCTGCTGTCTCAGCAGCATTTCTTATGCCTCCCTGCTTATTGTGCACCACCCACACCCCTCCCAGTTTTCTTATTTCCCTGCCAGACATTCCTTAAGGTGCAACATTGCAGGTAACTCCCACTTGCTGCTGCTTCTTCTTCGGGCGCTGCGTTTTTTGCATAACAAAGTGCAAACTCATTTTGTTGGTGCTGCAAACGCGTGGGCGTGGCAGATATGTTGCCTTGCCGTTCTGCTTCTGCTGCTAGTTGCTTGCATGAAATTTAATGGCTTCCACTTTGTTGTCGTCTGCCATGCCAGCCACGCCCACCACACGCAGCTGGGGGCGGCTATGCAAAACATTTCATGCTGCTTTGCCATGTGAATTATGTATCAGCAGTGCAGCAGTTTTTTCTCTCTCCTTACTTTCATTGTTGTTGCGAACGACACACAAAAATTTATTATATGTTTCTTTTTTTTTTGCTTAATTTAACGCTAGCATGAAAAATGGCGCCTGCTTGTAAAAATGCAACAAAATGCAGACAATGCTGCTGCCAACATTCGTTGCATGACTACTTAGTAGATGAGATGAGAGATCTCAGCTTGAGTGTAATTGACGTGTTTTATTGTGCTCTGCAACTTTTATTTTTTCTTAACGCTGTTAAAGCATTTAATTATCTAAAAGTTACCCAATATTGTGGTCAAGTGATAACGCTTTGGTTTTTGTGCAAAGTTTTATCAGCTGTGCATAGAATAATAGCAATTATTCAATTTATTAACGCGGCTTCAGTTCTGCACTTGTTGTTTGTGTTCTTTTTTTCGTCTGCTTATCTTGTTTCGGTGCTTTCGTTTGCAAGCATCTGTTTGTGCGTGTGTTCGCCTGTGCATATTCTCTTTGTGCGCCGCGCTCACCTAACTTGTTGTTATTGTTTTGTTCTTCACACGCATTATTATTTGTGTATTGACTCTAGTTTTGAGTTAAACTTGAGTGCTTTTTTTTTGGTTGCTTCAATTTCTACGCCTCTCTTTGCTTTGCGCTCTCGCAAATTTCTGTATCATATTTGTGTAATTTATTAGACCCCAGTAGTCAATATGTCGTGCTGCAAACTTAATTGCACTTTTAAGCAGGCTGATGATGCTGCACAGCCACAATTTATTTTCTGTTGGCTGTGTGATAATATTATGCATGCTAAATGTGCAGGACTTACTGGTCGCGAATGTGACAAAGTCACCGCAATTGCTAAAAAAGGCAGCGGTGGCTTGAAATGGTCGTGCCCAGTATGCATAGACATACAAACTGACTTCTCACGCATGTATAATTCCGTGAGAAATCAGTTTACTAAATTGCAAACTGTGGCTAAGCTTCTTGCGAATGATTTCGAATCAAGCGCTGAACTGCTTAGCCAATATAAATTTGAGTCCCCCCCTGCTCGCCAGCTAGAGTCGCACTTCTTAAGTGTGCCTGTATCTGTGCCGCCTTCTGCTGCCCAGTGTACTCCGACTCTTTTGGCAACTCCAAAAAATGTGGACGTTTCGCCAATACTTTCTTTGTCTCCTTCTCCATCCCTCCAAATTACTCCACTACCAACCACAGTGGATCCTATCATACCCCCTTCTGTAGATCTGTCAACATCGGTGCGAGTTGTTTCTCGGCGGAAACGCAGAACAACTCATAGCCCGATTACAAATGGAATTAGCAACAATTCTAATATTGCAATTTCAGCGCAACCACCAGTTTTAAATGTGATTGCCCCTAGGAAGCAAGTTTTTATATCTAGGCTTGCTTCTGATACTACTTCAGACTCTATAGTCTCATACATTGCTAGCAAAACTATCGCTAGCGTATTAGTCACCAAATTTAATTTTTCTTCACCTCGTGAAATAGCGTCTTTCAAAATAAGTGTTCCAAATGACACTTTCCACATTATTTGTGACCCGAAATTTTGGCCACCACACATGATTGTTCATGAATTTAAGCCAAAAATTCGAAGCATCCCTCCACCTGTCACACTTCCAGCTGGTAGTTCAGCATCCAGCAATCCCTCAAAAAACTGAATTTTGATTTAACTACCATTCAATTTCAGAATGTTAGAGGCCTTATGTCTAAACTTAAAAGTCTATTCTCAAATAGCACATCTTTTGAGTCAGATATTATCGCTTTCTCTGAAACTTGGTTAAACACTACTGTTTCTGATTGCGAGATTTTTTCAAATAATTTTAATATCTATAGACGTGACCGGCCGACTAGAGGTGGTGGTGTTCTAATTGCCATTAAAGCCACGCTCCAATCTGAACTTTTTAATTTTACTATGCCTGCTGATGTAGAAATTGTTGCTGCTAAAGTAATATTCCCATCAATGGCTCTTTTTATTACTTGCTCTTATATCCCTCCCTCTTCTGATATTCAAGTTTATATGAGACACATATCTTATATCAGAGAAGTTTCTACCCATGTGCGTGATAATGACCTTTTTGTGGTTTTAGGCGATTTTAATCTGCCAAATATCATATGGTCATTTTTCAGCAGCACAAATTATCTTATTCCGTCAGCTCAGCATGATTTTATTGATGGCATGTTTGATCTTTCGTTGTTTCAGATCAATTCAATTCATAACCAATTGAATAGAATACTTGATCTCGTTTTTATCAACGACTGTCCCAGTGCTTCTGTGTCTAGGTCACCTCCAGTAACTGTCCCTGAAGATTCTTACCATCCCACTATAGAAATTTCTCTTTTCTTTTCAAAAGCTTCCGCCTTACCTTCACCAACCTCAAATATGCCAATATTTTGTTTTCGTAAGGGGAATTACACCCTACTTAATCAGCTTATTTATTCAACTGATTGGTCTTTTTTAGACAATGCTGTTGATATAGATGTAGCTATTAAAAGATTCTACGAAAACATATATGCGCTCTTTGACGTTTGTATACCAAAATACATTCGAACATCTGGTTTGAAGAAACCACCATGGTTCACGCCAAGACTTTCTTATTTAAAAAACCAAAAATCAAAGTGTTTTAAAAAATTTAAGAAGTCTGGCTCCAATTTCGATTTGTCTAAATATTCTATAGCCAAGTCAAACTTTTTTCTTCTAAACTCTCAATGCTATGAGAATTATCTTGCTCGCTGCAAACGTCAGTTTAGTCAGGATCCTAAACAATTTTACAACTTTGTGAATTCCAAGCGCAAATCTTCTGGTTTGCCTTCTTCGTTTTTCTTGGGATAGAAAAAGCTAGTAATGATTCTGCTGCTTCTGACCTATTTGCTAAATTTTTTCAGTCAACCTATTCCTCTGTCACCCCTACTAATGTGTCTTATCATTTTCAAATTTCGCCTTCTAACCACCTATTTACCCCAACCATCTCTAACACTTCACTTCTATCTTCTATTAAATCTCTAAAATCTTCTTTCTCTCCAGGGCCTGACAACATCCCTAGTTGTGTGCTCAAGGAGTGCTGTAATTCGCTTATTCAACCATTGCTAAAGCTTTTTAATCTATCCCTTGATTCTGCAGTCTTCCCATCTATATGGAAGGAATCGTTTGTGATTCCTTTACATAAAAAAGGTGGGAAGTCAGATATTTCGAATTATAGAGGTATTGCAAAGTTATCAGCCATCCCAAAATTATTTGAAAAATCCTTACTTCGACTTTGCAACATCTCTGTAAGTCGATTATTTCCCCTGCCCAACATGGTTTTATTAAGAGTCGGTCCACTACGACCAACTTGCTTGAATTTACCTCCCTGGTAAATGATGCATTTCTATCGAAAATGCAAACTGACGTTATATATACTGACTTCAGTAAAGCATTTGACTCTGTTAACCATGATATATTGCTATATAAGCTTGATTGTTTAGGATTCCTCCCTCATTTCTTTTATGGATTGCCACCTATTTGAAAGGTCGCACTCAAAGAGTATTGCTTAGGTCGACTACCTCGAAAATGGTTCACGTTACTTCTGGTGTACCTCAAGGTAGTCATCTTGGACCTTTATTGTTTACTCTTTTCATTAATGACCTGCCTTCGATTGTATCACACTCTCGTATTCTTATGTACGCAGATGATGTGAAACTTATTTTTTCGTACACCGATCCCTTGTGTCATACTCATCTGCAAGATGATTTGAACTCTATGCAGCGCTGGTGTTCGGCCAATCAACTGCAGCTAAATTGTTCAAAATGTATGTTCATGACTTTTAGTCGGACTAGACCCTACTTAACCACTTATACGATTGACAATGTTCCATTGCAACGTATCTTTACAGTTAAAGATCTTGGAGTCATTTTTGACAACAAGCTTAACTTTAATATGCATATGTCGACTATCACTAATGAGGCCAGAGGTGTACTTGGCTTTATTAAGCGTTGGTCGAAAGAATTTAACGATCCTTTCACCACAAAACTGCTATATGTTTCTTTAGTTCGTCCTATCCTTGAATACTGCTCATGTATTTGGTGTCCGCAGTACCAAAACTTCCAAGAGCGTATAGAATCCGTGCAGAAGCAATTTCTGCTCTTTGCCTTACGTGGACTTAACTGGGATCCCAATCTCCGTTTGCCATCGTATTCCAGTAGGCTGTTACTTATTAATCTTCCGTCGTTACTTAACCGTAGAACAACGCTTGGTGTTGTCTTCCTACACAAGTTAATTAACGGCGACATAGACTCTTCCTTTCTGTTAGCTCGCCTAAACTTTTTTGTGCCTAGTAGGCCAACAAGAAACTACGTCCCCTTGATTTTACCTTCATGTACGACTGATTACGCTTTGCACAATCCTCTTCGTGTTCTTTGCAAGGACTACAACAAAGTGTTCCATGTCATCTCGGTTGAGCTCTCTCTCCCACTAATAAAATCTTATATTCTTTTGTATTTACGGGACACCTCTGCCCGTGTTTAGTTAAATCTATTTTCCCTTTTTTTCTTTATTTCCCTCCTTTATTTTTCTTTATTCTCTCTCTATCTTCTATTTTTCACTTTATAAAATACTTTCTAATATATACTAACTCATTAACTACTAAACAAATTTTTATTGATTTTTGGTTTGATTGGGTTTTTCTGGGTTTCCCCAATCCTTGCAACAAATGTTGGACCAATGATTTAATTTTGCTATTGATATCCCCAGAGCCTAACGTAATTTTAACTTTATTTCTTTAATTTAATATATTTACGATTTTAAATTTATTTAAATTCTTGTATATACATTAAAATGTTTTATAATTTTATATAAATTCTTTTGTGTCGACTGTCAGTAGTCGACAATAAATAAAATAAATAAAAAATAAAATAGATAAACACCAAAAATATGAACTGCGAATCATGGCAACATGTTGCAAAATCCACTCAATGAAACTGCATTTAGTGACCTGAGACACCAAAGTGCCAGAGTGGGGCATGTTTTTATTGCAGTGTATGATTTATGTGTGATCCGATTGCTCAACAACAACAAAAGCAGCACTTTAAATTGGCGCAATGCGAATTATCAGAATTTCAATTTGAGCTCAGAGGAATGCGACGAGAGTTATGTGCAGTCAGAGCTTTGATTCTGATTGCTATCTAGTTTTATGAAAATGAGTGGAAAACTAGCTGGCAATTTTATTTTTGTGGCAAAAGAGAGTAGAGATAAACAAAACAAGTGGGGAAGGATTATCTTCGGCGTGCCGAAGATTTTATACTCTTTTCGAACCTATAGGCAATTTTCACTCTGCCAACTGCACCACTGAAATTTCATAAGCTGTACAAAATCGTTTTGCCGCGTAACATTTTTTTTTGTTCTAAGAATATTTAATTCATTGCCAGTTGTATAGCAGCTATAAGATATAGTGATCCGATCCGGCCGGCTCCAACCAATGTGATGTTTCTTTGAATAATAAGTATCTGTGCAAAGTTTCATCGCGATAGATTAAAAAACATGGGATATATGGCCAAAACCGACTTCGAGTTGTATGGCAGCTATAAGATATAGTCATCCGATCCAGCCGGCTCCAACCAATGTGATGTCTCTTTTAATAATAAGTATCAGTGCAAAGTTTCATCGCGATAGATTCAAAAACATGGGATATATGGCCAAAACCGACTTCGAGTTGTATGGCAGCTATAAGATATAGTGGTCCGATCCGGCCGGCTCCGACCAATGTGCTGTCCCCTGGAATAATAAGTGTCTGTGCAAAGTTTTATCGCGATAGCTCAAAAACTGAGGGACTAGTTTGCATACATACAGACAGACAGACAGACAGACAGACAGACAGACAGACAGACAGACAGACAGACAGACAGACAGACAGACAGACAGACAGACAGACAGACGGACATGGCTAGATCAATTTGTATTGTCATTCTAAGCATACTGGCAGTAACTTTTGGGGGTCTCCGACGCTTCCTTCTATGCGTTACAAACTTCAGGACAAACTTAATATACTATTTTCTTCGAAAAGAGTATAAACATTGCATATTTATATATTATTAAGCGATAAGTACTGGAAAATGATACTACTATGATCATTCTCAGCAATCTTTGCTTTTACTGCTGCCTATCTAAATAGTTATTAGATTTTAAAATAATTTTGTAAATTTCCTGAGCTATCAAATTTGGATTTTCAACAATTTTCTTATGCTGTAGAAATTATATATATTTATTATATCTATTTCCTGTGCTACAAATTGAGCGAGCTAGCAAATCCGAATAGGATAATAAATACCAATTACAAGAGCACATATAAATCTATCAATTGCAACACAGCCACTTAGAGGAGCCAACTACACAAATGCTCCATGTAGATTAAATCTTAAAAAATTGATGAGTCCTCTGTCCAGGTGAAAAAGCGTATGGAGCAGGCAACCAAATTTAACGCCTCTACCACATGATTTATGACCAGGACGCGCTCTTTTTTTCTCTCTCTGTGTGTGTGTGGGTAAAGTTTGTGAGTTAAGGTGGAAGTTGTGTGTAGCAAGCGCTGGATTCCAATTGCCAGCTCAAATTTTGTGAAAGGCGGCGACATTTTTGGCAAATTTATGTATTTGTCAGGCATGTGACAATGAAAACAAAAAAGCAAGCACAACAGCAAAATGGCAAGGCAAAAGTGAGCCGGCAAAAAACAACAGCAAAGTTATTTTTTTCGCCGCAACATTGCTTTATTTTGCTGTTGTTGTTGTTGCTTGTGTGTGTTGCTATTTGAGCAGTAAACGTTGTTGTTATTGTTGCTGTCGCTCTCTGCATATGATTTATTGCAGGCAAATGCATGTGCCGGGGCCAGGACATGGACTTTTCGTCCTGCCGCTGCCGCCGCCGCCGTTTGGTGGGGCATTTTGTTGCAGCAGCGGCAGCCAAACGCAAATTTGTCTATTTCGTCAAAAGTGCGACAGGCGTTTTCGCAGCCGGCTCCTGTGCCTGGACGTCGTCTGCTGTTGTTGACATTTGCCAGCCAAAAACTACCGCAGGGATTGCCGCTGCTGCCCAACGCTTTTTGTGAGCTGCAGCCAAAGACAAATCACACGCTTTTACAACCGGGCCAAATTGTCAGCGCTGACAAAAAAGCTATGCACAAGCGCCATAAATTATGCTGTGGACTGTGCGTTTTTTTGTTGCAGTGTGTGTGGCCTGCAACATTTGCATACTTGCCAGTCGCATAGTTTTGCGGGGCAATAACATAGCGGCCACGCCCACAGCACAAGGTCATGGCTCAAGGGCGGCGACTGCTGCATATTGTAGCATACTTTTTGGGGCTAAGCAAAGTTGATTTTTAATTTTTAGGCACGGCCAGCAAAAGTAAAAGCAAAGAATACTGCCAAGGCGAGTTCCCTAGGGGCATGGGCCCCAAATTCAGCTCTCTCGAACCCTTCTGCTTCCGCTTCCCTCAAAAAAAGGGTTCATGTGCAAAGTTTGGTTTGCCAGCAAAATCAACAAACACGAAAAAAAAATGTTGTTGTTGTTGTTGTTGTTGCCTTCGCCTTTCGTTTGCTATACATTATAAGCAAACATATATACAGTTATGTATATGTGTGTACATATACTTATAAATATTTGCCATGCTGTTGTGTGAGATATGCCGACATCGTCGCATTTAGTTGCCTTTGCCTCAACCCTGTTTGTTTGTGCCTTAGTGCGCAAAAAGTAAATTATTTATCTACAAGTATGTATAACAGCGAGAGGAAATTGGAAGTGCACAAGGCACACACACTGCCAGCTTGTGTATGTGTGTGTGTGTGTGTGTGTTGGTAGGGAGTATAAATGTTAAGACAAACACAAGACAGACATGCCCAATACACACACACACACACACACACACACACACAAAGTACACACAGATACAACGCGGCTTTCAATTAGAGCAAGCGAAACGCGCAAAATTAAAAACACGCAGCAGTGCAAGGCAAACAAAGCCTCAACCCGTCCTGGCTAAGGAGCTGGCTGGCTGCTCCAAAGGACCCTCAGCTGCAACTATAGCTAGAGCTATACTTTATATATTTTTTGGACTGAGCCTTTTAATGAGTAACTCAAACAGCAACTTGCGAGTGCAGCTTGTAGCGCAAGGACTCGTCTGTTTTGGTGCGAATGAGCAGCAGCATATGTTAAGGATCTGTGAGTTAGGTGCTGGACTTGAGATTGTGATCGTGATGATACTTGAAGAATGTGTATATTTAAAAAATATAAATAGCTCAAAAGTTATTCCTTATAACAAGTTATTCCCTTTTTCAAATATTTTTCAATTTCCATGTTTTTAGACATGAAACTATTCCACAGATTTGCTCATTCCGCAGATCTGCTATTCTAGCTTGTAATTCTCAATTATCCCCGACACAAGTTCTTTCTATAGGAAGAAATAGCAGAATAAGAAGCAGGCAACCTAATTGTCCAACAATTGCTTGGCCTGGCCATCAAACGACTAGCGAAGCGGTTTAAGTGTGTGCAATTACTACGCAGATGCAGATAGAGAGGATGCAGCAGCGAAGACCCGAGACTCCTTGGAGAGCTCAACATTCAACGGTGACTTTCGCTAACAAGCTGCAGCTGCAGCTGGCCAGGAGCAGGAGCAGGCAGGAGCAGGAGCAGCACCAAGGCCAAGACAAGGAAAACCGCTCGGGCACTTGAGGTCCTGCTCGGCCCAGGACAGTGCCGTGATATGGCCAAGTTTCCGGTGCTGTGCACTGTGCAGTTACAATTACAGCTACAAGTTTGGGGGCTAAGATAAATACACTTGGACTTTGGCTTAAATTGAAGCGGCTAATGAAAAACGAAAAAAATTAAGAAGAAAAAAAACAACCGACAAGAATGGGAAAAAAAATATGAAGCTCTGCTTGGCTGGGCCCTTTTTCAATTTTCATTTTCGCAGCTAAACTGTGAAACAATTTTTAATTAACACTTTTAAGTTGGGCGCGCGCTCAGCAACAAAAAAAAGAAACAGCAAAAAAACACACAGCACATAGATACGATATAAAGAAAAGACAGAACAGAAAAGATGGAAGCAAAAAAAAAGTGCTCATTGTGTGTCTCAAGTTTTTGTTTTCTTTATTTTTGGGTTACTTGCGTTGGCTTTCTTTACTTTTGGCCCTGGCGTTTGCCTTTGCGCTGTATTTTTTAATTAATTTGGCATTTATTGGAAAAAAGGGTTCACAACTTGCTCTACACACACACACACACACACCCTCATATATATATCTATATGTTTCATTAATTTAATGCACTGGTCACTTGGGATATCAGAGCTGGGCACGGCAGCGACTTTTGAGACAAGAATCAGACAGCTGGGACGCCACTTGGCTAACCGCAACAGCAACAGCAACAGCAACATTTGCCGGGCCATTTATCTTTTGGGGCCACGTCACACGCCAAGCGCCATATTCATAAAACGCAATTAGTCAGTGCATAGTTTTGGGCGTGGAGGGGGCATTAGCTCATGAGCTGGTTGCATTTAGTTACTCTTTGCTGTTGCAACTGCCAGCTGACTTTAATTACCCAGCGGTGTGACTAGAGACAAACACAAACGAACAACAACAGCGGTGAAAAACATTTACAATTCTTTTAATTAAATTCCGCCAACGCGCAAAAGTAGACTACGTTTTTGCGCGTCTTCTCTGTGTGGGTAATTTGAAATTCCAACTTAATTTCAAGGTGCAGGAAGAGAGATAGGGCAGCTTTTTGACTACACTGCGTATGCCCAACACGTTTCAGCTTTTAAAAACCGCGCTAAATGCCCTGCAAAAGGGGCAGGGGGAAGGGGTATGAGGGCAAAGAAGATGAAGAAGAAGAAGTGGAAGGGTGTGGCAACTTTGTCTTGCACTTGAGAGCGAAAGTGCATTTGGTCTGCTGCTGCTTGGCAGCTCTTTGGCTTTGGCTTTGGCTTTCCCTTCCAAATGGAACACAAACATTTATTAATTGCTATTTATTTAAAGTCTGTTTGCGGTTTAAGCAAACCCGAAAAATGCTGCTGAATTTGTGTGTGCTTAAGTGCTGATTGAAATGTGGATTTAATTTATTGGATTCTTTCCGAATATTGTGAGTATTTTAATGAGCTGTGCTGCAATGGGTTCTATATAATATATATTGGATAATTAGTATTTTTTATGAATTTCTTGAACGTACACTTTTGTGCCGAAATATCCTCTTAAATTGATATAGGCCATTTAAGATTGAGTGACTGCAGTAAGGACATTTATCTTTTAATCCATATGAAAGTAAAGCTTAGAACCTTCCTGATTTTCAGCACCGCCTTTCGTTGCACTCTACTTGGCGCTCAATCTAGGCCATCAATTGTTTCTAGGCGAAGGCAACTGGCTCAGCTGAATTTGGCCATGTCACTCGACTAAAACTAAAAGCATTTCCTCACTCAGTCGTCGCCAGTTTCGTTTACAGTTTCGCGTAGGTAAATCGTCGAGCGATTGTTTTTTGTTTTGTGGCTGCCACTTGAGTTGCATTTGTAATTGCACTTTACTTCACTTCACTTCAGTTCAGTTCGCTTGGTTCAGTTCAGTTCAGTTCAGTTCGCTTTGGCTGTCTGGCAAAACAATTGCGAAGCGCGCACCTAAAAGTAGAGAGACAAATTGATGGCATGCTTCATTGCCGCAAGAGAAGCCCAAACGAAGTCCAAGAACGCGCTGCTGCAACTGATGTCTGCAATTAATTATCGAAAGTGGGCGCGGTCGTCAAGTGGGCGAAGAGTCCTCTAGGGACTCTGTATCCTGGGTCCTGGGCTATCTGTTACGCGGGCGAGTTTCGGGCGCAATCAATGTAAAGAGCGGATATATATTTTGTTTTGGCTGGCCAAGAAGTGCAGCAACATTGGAAAGGATGGCCAGGAGACCCAGACCCAGACCCAGACACAGACTGAGACACAGACAAAGACACGCAGCTGCTGTTGGTTTTTGTTATTGCAGCAGGTGTAAATAATTGAAAGATAGTTGCTTTGTAATTAAATACACAAGACTGTACCGCAGACTAGAGCGGAACTGAGCAAACTGCGGCTTAGCTGAAGTAGATTTGTTCATTAGGCAAAAGGACTTACGCTTTACTGTTTATTATTGCACAGGCGACTTCCACTTACCTGGAAAATAGAAAAGAAAGAGAGAGAGAGCGAGAGTTAGTTGAGTCAAATGTTTTAATTAAATGGTTATGCATGAGGGGGAGAAGGAGTAAGGAGCATATTTGTCGGGAAGCAATGAAAATTCTTACAATATTATGACACTTCAATTAATCATCATGGCAAACAATAAAATAAAAATGCGCTCATATTTTATGTCAGACGAGCGACAAATATCAAATGGCAAGCGGAAGCCATGGCATACTTGAGGGCGTGTGTCGTGTCATGAATGCAAAAACAAAAACAAAAACAACAGCAGCAAC
Organism: Drosophila flavopinicola; assembly: GCA_035042425.1. NCBI lineage: Eukaryota > Metazoa > Arthropoda > Insecta > Diptera > Drosophilidae > Drosophila > Drosophila flavopinicola. The sequence continues at coordinate 4,650,842 of JAWNLL010000452.1, read as the reverse complement.
AGCAACAGCAACAGCAACAACAACAACCAAGTGGCTGGCGACAAACAATCGAAACGAAGCCTGTGGCAAAGCAATAAAAAGAAGCGAGCGAAGCGGATAGGAAAACAAATTAAAACATTCCTACGCCGAGGAGCACAACAAACACACACTCACACACAACTGCAAGACAGAGGGCCAGAGGAAATACATATTGCAGCATATACAAAAGGCGCCACGGCAAGCAGCAGAAGAAGCAGTCCCTTTATGAACGTGCACCACATACAGTGGCAGTGGCTAAAAGAATGCTGCCTGGCCATGGCCCAAAACAAAAGGCGAACCGGAACTGCGCCGCTGAATTGAGTCACTCGCTAGGCTCGTTGAACAAAATCAAAAGGACATTCATTTATAGAGTTGCCAGCTGTGGAAGATGGAGCACAGCCAGCGACTCCTCCACAACGTAACAGTTGCAAATACATTTGTGTGCCATTTGTTTGCATTGCTACTACTGCTGCTGCTTCTGGGCGTAAATATGAAAGGCACCCAAACAGACACAGAAGAAGCAAAAAAACAAAAAAAAACTGTTGCATACCGCGCGGCGCACCGTTGCTCATTTTATGGCTGGCTAACGGGCTCGGCTCAGGGGCTCGGCTCGGCTGCCTGGACTGGAGCCTTTGCACAGTTCGCCTGGCTGCGCATTGTTTGAATGCCGCTGCACAGCGAAAAGAAACAAAAAGAATCAACCGTGTAGTCGCTGCCACGCCCCTAACGCCCAGCCCGCCCCCAGTTGTGCAAATATTTGTTTAAAAACTTTACGTTGAAATGCATTTGCGGTTGAGTGCCAAGCGTTCTGATGCGGCCTGAGTGCCGAAAAAAACACGCGCAAAATGAAAATGATAAAAAATGAGCCAAAACTGAAGTCGCTTGTAGAAGCCAACACAAAAATTGCTTTTGAGTGCCTGCTGCCGGTAGACGGGCTAAATGTAAGCAAACAGTCGAAAATGTCTAAAGTGTTGCCTACTTTGCAGAGCATATTCAATTCGAAGCCATGCAACAGCTTACAAGGATAGTTGCAGTTTGCTATCTGCTACAATTTACAAAAACTGAAGTCTTGCTTGGCTGCAGTGATCATTTTATATAATATGATAATAATGCATTTAAAGAACCATATTTTATATCTAATAAAATAATATATTTGTACCTTCTTATTAATTCAGCCTATTAACTAGGTTTAAATATATACTTGTGTATATTTTTTGCTGACACATAAAACACTATAGTACAAGTTACTAAAAATAGTAACAGTAGGCTATATGTAAAATAATTGCAAATAATTGTAAATACAAAAATACATTCACAGTCCACTTTGAAAATCTTTAAAAATACGTCCATGCATATTAAAATAGGCAATCAAAATGTATCCATTCATAGCTCACTTTAGACGCTATTCCTAGCCATAGACAAACATCGACGGCTTATGCTAAAAATAGTCAGCTGACAACTTTGCCAGCGAAAGTTCGCCGGAAATATGACAGGAGATCAAACAAGAAGCGTCGCCTACTTTTGAGCGTCAGCAAAAAAGATGGCAAGCAGCTAGCAGCAAGCTTAGGCCTGCTGTTGCTAATCCCAAGGCAAGAAACCGAAGCCCAAGCAACCTGCCATGCATAATAAACTGAGCTTTACAATGTTAAGCTGTCACTCAAGACGACGCCACGCCCACCCAAAAGGAGGCGGCAGTGCCACTCGACTACTCTGCTAATATTTGTACGGAATTTAATGTATCAATTAAAAATTATGAAGTTTACTAATATGTAAGAGCACGTACCACTCGCAAAAAAGGAACAGAGGGAGAGAGAGAGAGAGAAGGGGAGCGAGCAGGACGAAGCTTGCCTGGCATTAGCGCCCCACTTGGTATGCTATGGTTTTTTTTGTTATTGCAGCATATAATGGCTGTGGCCTCGCTCTCGCTGAGTCTTGGGTCGGTTCAGGACTTTGTGTGTGTTTACCAAAGGATATTGCTGTGCATATTGAAAAGCAACAGCGGGCCGAAGGAGCAACGGACGCAGCTTAACGTTGGCGTTGGTCAAGGCATACTTTCAGAAGGGCTGGCACCCTTACAGCCTGCCTGCTGCCTGCCTGGCAATTATGCTGTTGTGTGTGGGTGTGTGTGTGGATGTGGGTGTGGAATTATCGTCAGTGGCAGGACTTGCATCTTAATGGAAATGGATTCAACGGCAATTAACATAAGCAAATATATACAACGGGTTCGCCTCGTTCTCTCTCTCTGTGTGTGTAAGTGTGTGTGTCTTTGTGTGAATGTGTGTGAATGTGTGTGTGTGTGTGTGTGTGTTTGTGTGTGTGTCTACGTGCTAGGCGTTTGCGGTTCAAGGCAGATAACTGCCTTGCCACATGAAGCATACGTGTTCTTGCTGCTGTAATGGCGTTATCATAAGGTGGGCGGGTTCTTTGTGGTTACATATAACCAACGCCAGCCCCCCACACCCATCTATACACACACACACAGACACACACACACGCACACATGCAGTGAGTGCTTGCCGTGTCGAAGAAAAATGGCTCTTTTAATTTAAATGCAAACACGTTTGGCTTGGCCTCTGGATTTATGTGATAATCGTTTAAGTGAAAATTTAATTGCATACTTTATGTATGGGGTTTTTGCCAAAGATCTGATCTAAGGCTTAGGCTTTTGGCTTCGGCTTTGGCTTTTGCCTGCTGCTTGCTGCTGGCTGCCTGCCTACAATAAAGCAAAATTTATGTAATTTTTAGGTAAGCCTACGAAATGGACGCTGCCCCCGCCCCCAAACCACGCTTTGTGTGGGTTGCGCTGGCTTAATTGTAATGACAGCGCGCCTGAAAGTATGCAATAAATTAATGCGAAAGTCATTTAAAGGTGTGGCCGGGCGCACTTACGCAATGGCCACATGAGATATATGTGTAACTAAACTGCCCAAACTCGCTTAAGTCACATTTAAAGCTATGCAAATAATTCAAACTGTCTTAAGCTCGTACATATTGATGGGCAGCGAGAGAGAGAGAGAGAGCGTTTGAAAGTCCTGCCAAAGGTTTTTATGCATTACGGGGATTACATGCAAATAGCCGTCGGGCTTCCGTTTTATTAATATGTTTTATTAATATTTACTTAGGTCAGGCAGCCGCGCACAGTTTGCGAGATGAAAGCTTCGCCTGCCCGTGTAATATAATGTAATATAAGGACTCGTACATATTGCTGTTAATAATGTGGCTGGCTGCCTTTGGGGTGTGTTTGGTCGTGTTTGTTTTAATGTGGCTCGTAATTGCTTGACCAAAGGATTTTTTAATTAAAAACATTGTAAGTCGTCGTCGTCTACCCCGTCGCGTGTGCTAATAATTTCTGTTCGCGCTCTGTTTGTTAAAATAATGAAATTTTGTATTATTAACAAGTAAGAGTGCTCTAGTCGGGACTGCCCGACTAGGAGATACCCTGAACCCAGTTCTGACATCCATTCATACTTGCCTACATAGAGACACACACATACTGCAAGCTGTGCAAGCGGTTTAAGCAGTTAGCTTGCTTTTTCACTGAGCCCCACACAATGGAAAGTTAAATCTTAAATAACTTCTGTGTTTATCGTCCGATCTTATTGAAATTTTTGGGGCAAACAATTGTCAATAATATGTGTGACCAAACCAAATTGCAAGGTCGTACCTTCAAAAATGCGTTTTTTTAACTTTTGGGGGGTTTGGGGGTGGTATCCAAAAAGTGAAAAATTTGTTCATGTGTATGCTATTCGAGATTATACATGTCAAATTAGGGGCCTCTAGCTCTTATAACTTGTAAGTTATATCCAAAAAACGCTGGTCTAAAATCGAAATTTATCGATAACTTTTGAACGGGACGAGCTATCGATAAATTTTAATAAACTTGATCTGTCCCGGGATTAGGAGAACTTATGTTCCAAATATGAAGTCTCTAGCTCTTGTAGTCTCTGATATCTGTGTGTTCATACAGACAGACAGACGGACAGACGGACAGACGGACAGACGGACAGACGGACAGACGGACAGACAGACGGACATGGCCAGATCGACTCGGCTATTGATACTGATCAATAATATATATACTTTATATGGTCGGAGATGCTTCCTTATGCCTGTTACATACATTTGCACAAACCCATAATACCCTTTTTACCCATTTTTAATGGGTTCAGGGTATAAAAATGAGAAAAAGTGAACAGTGAAATGTGAAAAGTGGGCAACGCTCGCTGCTAATATTTGCTTAGCAAGTGCTCAACATTATTTTGTAATGTTATCCATAGGTCAAACAGTCGAATGCCTTAATGAGTGTGCCATGTAAAATTAGCAACTTAATCAGCACGCTGCCCTGGGCAATTTCAGTTTTCTGCAGTGTGCAGTGAAACATTTTAAAATAATTAACTGAGCGACTTTTAAGCTGGCCAACAAATGGGTGGGTATATTAGTATTTTGAGTTGCCAGCACTACTCAATATTTTAGTTGCTTATACTCTTTTCGAAGAAAATAGTATATTAACTTTGTGCTGAAGTGTTTAACGCATAGAAGGAAGCGTTGGAGATCTCCAGTATGTTTAGAATGACAAAACAAATTGATCTAGCCATATCCCATTGTCTGTCTGTATGTATGGTATCTAGTCCCTCAGTTTTTAAGTTATCGCGATGCAACTTTGCACAGAGATTTATTACTGAAATGTACAGCACATTGGTCGGAACCAGCCGGATCGAACAACTATATCTGATAGCTGCCATTCAACTGGAAATTAATTTAAATTCATAAATGAAATTTCAGTAGCGCAGTTGGCAGAGTATAAAATCTTCGGCACACCGAAGATAATCCTTTCCCGCTTGTTTTCAAGTCATAATTTTAAGGCAAATTTGAATAGATCTTGCACCAGAGGTACTTTTGAGTTCACTTAATCATCTTCTACAAGACTGTTTACCAGGATTTCTTTGTCCTGTTTTCGATTAGTTGTGAAATTATTTGCCCCTCCTCTGTCGCCTGCCTCCCACTGCTGGCCCATCAGTTTGTTAAGCCCAATAATGCCTAGAACACGAACACAGCTGCGTTATTGGGCCGACCAATAAATTATGTGGCAACGTCTGTGACTAGGCTTTACAACAAATACAACAAGAACAACAAAAAAACTGAAGTGAACTTAACATAATTTTTGCAACTAATCCTGCGGCCAGTTCGGGTAAACTGCCAGCGACGCATTAATATTTATATAAACAAATTTAATGGCGAAATAATGGAGCCATGTGTGGGGGCGGGGGGCGGTGGGGCGTGGCACAGTCAATTGTTGTGACAACGAACGCTTGCAGCAGACAAATGTCGCACAAATTAAAATCAAACGCTAAGCCGGGGCTTAATTTAATTATACAAAAATAAAATGTCAGTTACTCAATTAAATTTTAATACAATGCGCTTTGACCCACGGGGTGACGCCAACGCCCCCGCCCCCGCCCCCGCTCCCGCCCCTGCCACGCCCCCCGCCCACTGCCGTTTGTCCAAGTGCTGAGCTAAACTAACATTTGTCCTGGCAACCGGACAGGACAGGACAGGATGGGGCTGGGGGTAGGGGTTGGGGCTGGATCTGCTGCTGAGTACGCAGTAAAAATAAATTTTCATTTGCAATTTCAATCAGCGCTAATCCTTGGCAAGCGCATGCGGCCGCTGCTGGCATCGCATCCTTCGTCCTGGCAAACGCCTGCTGCGTGATTTTTGTAGCCTAACTGCAGGCGGCGAGAGAGAGTGAGGGAGAGAGTGAGACAGAGCGAGGGGTTCCAACGAGGCCGGGCTTAAAAGTGCAAACAAAATTAAGCACGTACGCTGTGGATCCGGGGCCAACGTAGCCCCGAGATTAAAGCTGTCCAACTGCGTGAGACACAATATATCCTTATCAAGGCTCGCTCTGCTCGGAGAGTGCTCAGAGTCCTGCACTCAGTCCGCTGCCCAGACAGTTGTTTGCGACAATAATTCTCAATTTAAAGTGGACGGCAGGCAAGCAAGCAAGCAACGGAGCCACACAAATGAAAACATTACAAACGCTCCATTTTAGCTGCTCCCCCCCCACACACACAGGACGCTCTGCAGCTGGTTTGCTGGTTTGGTTGCAACCTAATCCCTTGTCGATTAAGTAAATGCCTGCGACGTTTGTTTTGGACATGGGGAGAGATCCACGATGCTGCTGTCGAGTCGAGGCATTCCTCCAATGGACAGCTACAGTTCATTGGGATTAAAAGATTTGGTGTTAAAATTTTTGTTATTTGTTGCATACTTTGCGGCGCCGCCTCTAATCGCCTGGGACACAGTCAGTCACAGTCACAGTCTCAGTCTCAGTCGCACAAGACAACAGCACCAACATGACAGTCGTCAAGTTTGTCGCTTGGCAAATGAAAATTGAAAGCGTACTATATATATTTGTATATAGTAAGTGTATAAAGTATCCCCACAGGCCCATTCCCTTCGAAATGTTATACACACTTGCGTTTTACATTTTGAAAACAGTCGCGTTTTGACAGCTGTCAGTTTTTGTGGCTGCCGCCTCATGAAATATTTATGGCATGCATAAATGCGTAAAACGGCAAATTATTTTAATTTTCTATTCAAAGTTGTTCCCACGAATCATTTCGCGATTGTTTCGCTGCTGCCTGCTTTCTAAAAACGCCCGAATATTGGTTGCTTTACATTATTTGGTAGGTTTACTTAATTTGATTTTAGGGAAAATAAAAATAGGAAAACAGTAGGCTATATGTAATATGCTAGATGTAAAATAATTGTACATACAAAAAATTACTAAAACTTGATTTTAAAATATATAAATATGTGTTAAGCTCGTAAACTTGCAAAATATCTTACGAATTTTAAGTATGTGTTGAATGTTATATTATAAATTGGATTTCGTACCGCTTGGATTTGAGAAGCAACTAAACGATTGCACTGAGAAATTGAACAGTCGAGAGTCTGCCCTTTTTCTGGTAATTTATACTCTGTTCCTACTAATTTTTGGTAATTTCCTTAATGTCCTTTTTTGGGGTATCTATGCGTCGTACGCTGGCATAACAAGGAAGTGAGCCAAGCTGAAATAACAAGCTGAGCCCCAGGCGCTGATAGTTGCTTTACATGGACGCTCTCTCCCATAGCTCGCTCGGCTTGTTGTTCCACTTGTTCTTGTTGTTCTTCATGATGCGAGTTGTTGCTGTTATTGCTGTTGCTGTTGCTGTAACCCTAAAAGTATGCTGTGCCTGGTTTGGCATGGCGTATGTTTGATAAAAGTTCAAACCCTGAACTTTGCGCATGTTTAAACAACGCAAACGCAAAAATGCTGCTGGCTATTTTAGTTGCAGTCTCCTAGTATCCCGCACTCCCATCCTCCCTGTCAGCCATTGTTGTTTGGCAAAAGTTTGCAAGCGGCTCATGTGTGTGTGTGTGAGTGTGTGCATGTGCTTACGGTAAATGTTGCTGTACAGTTTTTGGGCGCAGACACTGTGAGGCCCCCGAAAAATTTAATCTCTTAAAAACTGTCTAGGCTATATGCCCAGCGCATCCTTTAGCTATTGTCGTTGTCGTTGTTGTTGTTGTTGTTGTTGCTGATGATACGGAAATATTGTTTGTGACGCACTTTTGGCACTAATGTCTGCCGACTTCCGTCTATAGTTTTTTAGTATTGTTGCTGTTGTTGAAGTTGTTGTTGCCCGAAGCGGCAGCAGCAGCGCCTTAATGCTTTTTAGCAGCTTTTGCTTTTAGTGCGCTGCAGCTTTAGGCTAGGCAACTTGATTACAGTTGATAGTTTTCGGACTACTTTCATTTTGTTGTTTTTGTTATGTTTTGCTGTGTTTTTTGGCCAAGTTGAAAGTCAAAAATGGCTTTGAAAGTGTACAGTTTGGCAGCCGAAAGTTTCTACGGAGATAGTGCATAGACTTTAATTGCATCTGAAAGTGGCAAATTGAGGCTGTGGTTTGGGTGGCTTTTCTTCTTTTTCTCTCCTTTTTTGTTGCTTGTTGATATGACGCATACTCTTTAGCTGCAATCTTGTGCTGAGCATTTTTCAATTTGTTGCACATTGTTGGGCACTTGAACAACAGATTAATCCGGCTGAAATGTGCAGGCTAAAGTTGAGCCTTAAACTTCACAGCTATTTCACTGTTGGACTACTCGAAAGTTGCTCACTTGAATGCTGACTTGTATTTTGGAAACATTTATTTCAATTTAGCGGCTATTGTGTCATTGGCTTAGAGTTTTGGTCAATAGTCATAGTTGCCTTATCTCTTACTTTAACTGATCACAGCTAAACTTTTAATAAATTCATAATCTAGTCTGGCTTTCAGCAGCTTTCTGTACACCATTTGGTCTACATTACTCATACGAAGGGTTGGCTTATGCCTTGTTCTTGTTCTTTGCGCACACACACTTTTTAATTTATATTGCACTTAGAACTTTGCACATAAATTTCACAGCTATTTTGCATAGTTGCTCGCTGGCGCCCAATAAATTCGACACTCCTCTCTCTCTCTCACTCTATTAATAAAATCGTTTCGGGACAAATTTCTAGTTGGGGGGATAATGCTAATGACATGCCCAAACGTTTCCGTAAGTCGGTATCACAATGCCAAAGTCATTATTATAATGCCAAATATCCCTCGAGAGGGACACTGAGAGAACACAGAGAGAGATAGAGAGAGAGGGACGCGCGGCTGTGGATGAGCAGATAGAGAGCTGGGACGCACTAAGCACATCATCTATTTAAAAAGTTGACATAAATACAATTATAGATTTGAGCGCGGGCGCTGCGAAAATGAAGATGAAAATAATAAAATTGAGCAAAAATTGATGTCAACTTTCAGTGAGCTGCCAAAGCAAAAGCAAGAAAAAAGTAAGAAATAGAGAAGAAAATCAAGCACAAGTTGAAGACGGCGGCGATGTTGGCGACGACTGGAAAGCGGAAATGCCGCCATTAGAAAGAAAGAAAACTGCTGCGCCATTGAGAATTGAACTGCGGGCTTTCAACTTGGCCCACAAGGGGCCAACGTTGCTGCTCAGGGGAGTGTGGTCGAGGGCAGGGGCGTAAATGACAAACAAACAAGCGACGTCCGCGTTCTCGTCCTCGTTGTTGTCGTTGTTGTCGTTGCCGTCGTCCTGGCGCAGATAAAAAGAATTGTCAAAGCGCCTTAAAAGTATGCAATGCCAGCAAAGTAAGCTGCAAAATCGACAAGTACAATGCTGACAGGCAATTGCTACAGTTGCTGCTGCTGCTGCCTGCTGCTGTTGTTATTGTAATAATAATATCGATTCGGCATTCTAACTGAAAGGTATAAAAATGCGCATGGACGTGGAGTAAGAGAAGAAGTGTCCTGCTGCCGATTGCTGCCTTGTCATCGCCGCCGACCGTCGCCGGAATTCGTTAATAAAATTTTATTGAAATTGTAGACAAGCGGCGAAAAACCGACGAAAACGATGACGACGACGTGCAAAACAAAAAATATACACAAAACGAATACGAAAAGCGAAATGCAAAAGAAAACGGGCCAAAGGCAAAGCCCAAGTCGAAATCGAAGCCGCGCGAGCGGCCAGAAGAAAAGCAATTGTCATCATTGGCACGTAAACGTGGCAGGAGTTGGGCGGAGCAGGGGAAGAGGGGAAGAGGGGACTACAGGAAGACCGGAAAAAGGCTGGCCCTTAAAGTTGAAGTGTTTTCGCTGTGCGATAAAAATCTAAAGCAGCCTGCGAGGCGCACCAACAACAATAAGCCAGGCAGGCAGAAAAGGGTTGGCTCTCTGTCTCTTGGCATAGTTGGCAGCTTTAAGAGCATGCGAAATACCTGCGGGAGTAGTTGCCACAAAATATGCAGCACTATTAACTTAAAAGCAATGCCACAAAAGCCACCGCAGCTGACAGCGCCACAGCGCCTCAAGGTATGCAACAGAAACAGCAGCGGCAGCAGCAGCAGCAGCAGCAGAACAAACAACTCAACAAACTTGACAAGCAGCGCAGAGACAACGCCGCAAAACTTTTGTTCCCAAAAACAAAACGCAAAAAAAAGAAACACTACACAAAACAGAGTACAACGAAAATTGACAACATTTTTGTTTGCCTGGCAAAGTGAAGTAAAATCGGGACAAAAAGCAGACGATTTCAACTATAAATAAAATGTTTATACTTGGACCGGAAATGATATCGAAGGAGTTCGTGTTCTTACTTGAAGCTATTTGCAAAATAATTCGGTTATTTTTCAAGATACAAACTTTAAGAAAATGAGTTCAAATGAAAATGAAATAATTTAAAATGTACTATTCTCAAGAACTTAGATACAAATTTATAATATTTTGCACTGATGTTAAGAAATTCTAAGCAATATTGAAATATTATGAGAAATGTATTTCTAAAATGCGATAAAGTTTTACTCTACTATCTTAATTGAATTGACAATCGAATGGAAGGTGATTGAAATAAAACATTAAAAGAACTTATGAGCAAATTTAAAAACCATAAAGTCTTCCTACTTAAGACAAAGAGTATTTTTATCATAGGTAAACTATGTGATCATTACGATGCCCAAAGACTATAACAGATTGTCTCCCTTACACTTCTCTGACATGCACAAGTGAGTTTTACGCTTTTGTTTTTTGGAGGGGGGCAGCAAAATCACGTCAGCATTCAATTTCTGGCCAGTTCGTGTGCCTCATTAAAGTTTATGCTCAGACGTTGTCTGCATCCGCATCTGAATTGAAGTTTGCTCATCATTTGCTGGCTGCTGCTACTGCTGCTACCGCTGCTGTTGCTGCTGTTGCAGTTGCAGTTGCTGGAGGCAGTGGAACGTGCCCATACATTGATGATGCGGCCGCCATTTGCCGTCGTGGATTCAATAAGGTTTGGGTTTATGCAAACAGACGTGCATTAAATTAAGTAGCCGCCACGTTGGACGCCACTTGCAGTTTGCAGCTGCAAGCACGTAGTCAAAGTAAGAAGAAACCAACAAAAAAAAAAAGAGCAAATGCAAAAGACAATGCACAGCAGCTGGTGAAGCGAACAGTCGACAATGTTGTCAAAGGCGGAGGCAGAGTTGCTCCTTGAATTGGCTATTTGGCCAATGTTTGGCCTTAAGCAAGTCTATTAAAATTGTTTATAACGTGCTGTTTGGCAAGTTGGGCTGACGACAAATTGCAATGCAACCATTTTTATGTTGCATGCACTCGCTTTTTGTTTTTTTTTTCGGCTGGCCATGTCATTTTTAATGATGCCACGCAGCGCTCGTTTCCTACACAAAAAGCCGGAAGTTTTGCGCTTTTAGCTGCCATGCGATTTTTATGAGCCGCAGCAGCAGCAGCAGCAGCAGCATCCATTACGATGTGCCTTTTATGTGCGTAGGAAATGTGAGAATTTTATTTCGTGCAAAAGACACTTTTGTACGCTTTTTTTTTTCTTCTGCTGCTGCTGCGACAAGTTTTTAATAAGCAACTTGGGCGAGTCTTGGCTTAAATTTCCGGTGACTAAGCCGGCAAATTTATGGCTCAGTTTTGTGCCGCAAAGAGCAGCCACAGTGCAGTGGTTCAGTTTTCGGCTTAAACGAAACGTGATGTCAATAGCAAACAGTTGGGCTTGGGCCAAAAGGTAGCAAAGGCAGCGCCAAAGGTATCGACGCCAAAAAGTATACTCTGCTTATTTATATACCAATACCAATACACACAAGGTGCGAGCTGTGTGCTTGTGCGTGTGCATGTTTGTGCTGCTTTGATTGCGTTTTGCCAGCGTCGTGCCAATTTCACTGTCAAGATATTGAAGCAAGAAAATTAGTTTACCGAAAAAGTGGCTTTAGGCAAGGTGGTGCTGCTGCTGGTGGTGCTGATAAAGGGGGCAAGGGAGTCCACCCGCCTGTCTGCAGGCGTTGTTGCGAAATTGTATGTGGCAGGCGCTGTTTGGTTTTGCAACGCTGGCGCAAAATTGAAATTGATGGCAGGCTGAGCGAGAATCTCAACGCTGCCGAATCAATATCGAGAGGGTTTCTTTTTTTTGCTGGCACGAAGTAGATTGGCCCCTGTGTGCATGTGTCTAATATGCTAAACATCACTGATTTAGTGGTGGTAATGGTGATTTCGCTGCTTGCTCCTCCTTGGGCCAAATGCCACAAGATTTATGTACTGTATCGTATCTGTGCAGCATATGCCCCAAACCGAATGTGTTAAGGAGCAACAAATGAGTTGTGAAAATGCAAGTAACGTTAGCAAAAACTTCTATTAATAACATTTACAGAGTCAATAGCAATATATGGGCTCTGACTTCTAAATTATTAATTGGCATTCTTATCAGAAATTGATGTGAATCAATTGAATTGCATTAATAAATAATATAGATAATGGTTCTCAGACATGATTCAATGTCTAGATGAAAATAATATTAATACTTTAAATAATAGATAAGCAATAAAAATAGTATCACTCCAAATATAAGTTAAATTTGTGAATTCGTTAAAGGAAATTTAAAGACATGCGTTGAACACACATCTATCTTTATAGTTGTAAAACTTAAATACCTACTCTTAGTCGCAACTCTATTCCCTTTAAATTGAATGCAATATGCTTATACTGCAGTTAATTTATGCATTCAACAAAAGATAAACCTCTAGCAAAAGTGTGTTATCAGAGTGCAAACAAAGACCAGCAGCTTTTGACACAAAATAACTGCCAACACCTTCAAAGTATGTAGCGAAATATGTTGTCATTAAGCTATAGACAAATGCAAATGCAAATGCAAATGCAGATACTAATACAAATACAAATACGTGTAACATATGCCGTAAAAGGCAAACGAAATGCGGCACAGCCGCAGCATCAAAGACATTTCCCAGCTGCCAAAACGCGCATTTAAATTTCAAATTAATTTCCCATCGTCATGTGTACAAAAAAAAAAATATATATATATACGCAAATCTGCCAAGCTGACAACAAACAGAGAATGAAGGAGATTGTTGGTGTGTGTGAGCGAGAAAGAGAGAGAGAGAGGGAGAGATAGAGATAGAGAGAGAGCGCAACTGACATTGAGACGAAGACATCGTTTGCAGGGCAATAAAAGCAGCAGAAGCCGCGCAAAAGAAGTGAAAAATGCCAATGCCAAGCCGAACGCATGGCGCCACGTAAATACGCCGTGAAGTGTCCGTCCGTCCGTCCGTCCGTCCGCCATGTCCGTACAAAAATGAGATGCGCGCTGCCAACGTGTTTTCGCAGTCACTTTTTGCCCAGCTGAGTCTCAAACGAGCACAGCCGTAAAATATGCAAAAGAAACAAATTTCTGTGCGCGCATTTCGTTTCGCTACATTTTTTTTGTTTTCTTTTTTTAATACCCAGCACTCAAAAGTGCATAAAAAAGGGTGTGATAAAAAAAGCTGTCTCAGTTGTTGCCGTTTCTAGCAGCTTTAAAATTTGAATAAAATGTGGATATAGGCCAGCTTTGCTTATCGAATTGAACAAATTACAAGCAAAGGAGACTTAAGTGGAGAAAAATGGGTTATCAATTAATAAGCTAGCAATTTCTTAATATATATTTAAGCATCCAAACTTTGACTTAACTTCCATGTTTTTGCCAATTGCAAATTAATCAATCTTTCTACAGGGTATCCGGCAGTTGATCACCTGCTGTCGTCATGGCTAAATTGGCGCAGCATATGCCGAGCGCTGAATGTTATGCTACAGTTTCTGCTTGCGCTGCTTTTGTTTTTCGGCTCTCGCATCAATTATGCTTTTATTTATACAACAACTTCGTCTCGTCTCTCTGGCAAAGCGTTCAATTTTCGTCAGGCAGACGCATCGCTTAATGTGACTTGACAAAAATGGCGTCCAATATGGCGCAAGCGGGTGGGCTGTGCTTACGCTTGAGCAGCTCACACACACACACACACACACACTGTCACACACAGTCACACACGCATACGCATACACTCAAGGACTCGCACCTTGTGGAGCCAAGATGACGACCAGCAGACGCCCGGACTCAGTTTTCTTCTATTTTAATTCACACGCCATTGTTTGGCTGCTGTTGCTGTTGTTGTTGCTGTTCGTATTGTTATTGTTATTGTTGTTGCTCAGCGCCTAAAAGTAGAGACGAAGTTGAATTTCTAATGTGCAGCAGCTGCGAACAATAGAAAAACAGGAGCGCGTAGTCCTCGTTGCTGTTGCTTTTGCTGCTGCCTGCCAGCCTGATTGTGTTTTCGCCTGCTGTCGTTCGTGTTATCGTTGTTGTTAGTTGTGTGGGTGTAGATTTCGTGTGTGTATGTGTGTGTGCGTCCTCTTGGCGCTCTGTAAAGCGTACTTATGTGCGCATTTAAGCAATTTTTAAATCTCTCCAGTCAAATCAAGCAGGGCGATAACACTTTAAAGACTTCAGATTCGCTTGAGTCGCAGCAAGTAAATATACAAAAATCTATCGCTACTTTAATAGCAATTTACTTATGCATCTCATTTACACATTTATCTAGCGAATGTTAATATATATAATCTATAATTATAGCAAGAAGTTTTGCTTGTTGACTCGAATAACATTAACTTGGATGTTTCTTGGATGTCTCTGGTAAATGGATGCCTCATTAAGCTCTTGCCCCTGTATCGCATATCTGAGGCTTATTAATTTGGTATATAATCTTGGCAAAGTTTTGCATTACTTTTGATGTCCTTTGAAGCTGGACTCGCATTTCCGCGCCCTTTGCTCCTTTTCCTTTACACCTTTGAGTAATTTGAGAGGATGTCAAGTGTGTTTTTTCTTCTTCTTCTTCGTTTATTGCGTTAGCCGAGCAAACAGTTAGTCTGTTGACTTTTCAACCAGCTGGCAAATGCAAATTTATGTAAGCAAAAGTCAAACCCATTCCATTTTGCTGTACTTTGCAATGCAAACAATTACTGCCCAACAGCAAAAAGTTGAAACAAATACAACAAGAAAGAAAAAATGCTAATTGCCTAATTTATTCGGCGTTGCCAATGTGCGGGCATTTCGCTTCTAAGTTTTTCGTGTCACTTTGCCTTTAATTTCAAATATATTTATTTATGTATTTGCCAGCCACACACCCAGCACACCCCGCCCCACACTCCTCTGGTCCAGCTACTTGCTGCTTGGATTGCTTTGCAGCTGCTGTTGGCCATTTTTGCTTTTGCCGGGCGCTTTTGCGCTTCGCCAATCAAAAGCATTTAGAGAGCAGCTTTAATGCATGCGCGCGCTTTCATTAACAAGCAGCCACGCCCACACCCACACCCACGCCCACGCATACTCTTCTAAGCCGCATTTACACACAGCAACACTCACTCACACACACACACACTCATGCACACCTAGAGGGGCGAAAAAAATCGCGTCAGCGGCTTATGCAAATGTGTGGAAAAAAGCGAATGTTGTGTTGAGTGAATACGAAATTATTGTTTACAACTGTAAACTTTGTAATACCCTACAGTACAGCAGGCACTATGCGACCAGGTCAAGCATTCTAACATTATGTGCAAGACAGCATCAAATACCTATAAATTAGCCAGCTGATTACAAATATAACTATAATATTGACAAGCTTTAAGGATTAACAATGAAAATTTGCCTGTGACTATAGTTTTATATCTCGTTTTTATTGTAGTTAGTTCAATTGTAGAGCATACTCGCATCGCCTATGCCTTATGCTTTGTTTTTCGTTTTGTTTTTTTGTGGCTGCTTCTGTTTAGAAAACGCTTGCAAACCGCACTAAAAGCGACTTATAACATGTTGAGTGCCAGAGGCTTAACAGCAAACCGAATGCACGTTGGGCTGGGGGCCAAAATAGAAACTGTCCACGGTGTCCAGCTCGGAGAGCGGATCTGCCGAAGGACTGTAAATTCCTTTTTAATGAGTGCTGGTTTCCCATGTCCGGTCGGGGGCGGCGTTAGCTGCGAGGGGGCGTGGCGTCCATAAGCTGCTTAAGGTTTGGCGTAATCAAAAATTTTTTAAAAGCTTTTTGTGGTACATCAACATGAAAGCCAAGCCGCCTGTCCGTCCCAAGCACTGATGAGATGAGCAACATTTGGGCAGGCGGCGGAGGAGCGAAGAGAGCCGAAAAAAAAACTTTGTTAAGCTTGAAATTAACTTGCGGTTCGTCTGCTGCTGCTGCCGCTGCTGCTGCCGCTGCTGCTGTGGCAACTTTGACGCCTGCAGGTAGGCAATCAATTTTGTTGTTGCTGCGCTGCTGCTGCTGCTGCTGCTGCTGTTGTTGCACTTAGCAATTTGGCTCTGGCCCGGTGTATAATTAATATATGCAGGAGCAAAAGTGTAGCATACTTTTGTGCAAGCCACTAAAAATTTTATACAACAGCTGCCGCCTCGTTTTGCGCTAATTACCGGGCTACCAGAACCAGAGAGTCGTAATGCCAAATTGCAATTACAACTGCCAACTTGGCAACCCGCACTCCCCTTCCCCTTTGCCAGCCCCTGCCCCTGCCTCACTGACATTAAAATGCTTAATGCGCAGGCAGGTAAAAAAAAAAGAACGCAGCAAAAAAATTACGCGCTCTTAAAATTAAAAAAAAGGACGAAGTAGAAAAAACAGAAATTACTCTACTCATTTTCTTGCCCTCCAATCCACCATTCGTTTCGTTCATCTTCTTTTTTGTTGTACTTCACGCTAGCTAGCAATTTGCCATAGTCGTCTTTTGGGGGCGTTGTCGCTGCTCCTGATGCTGCTCATCTTAAAAATTGCCCAGCTGAAAAATTGCAGCTGTCGTTGTTAGCTCTGACATTAAGGTGTACGGCCCGTGGGCGTGGCAGTGGGCGTGGCAGGTCAGGACAGGACTGCCAGGTGATGCCGCCGGCTAGCTGCCTGTCGGCCATCATTTAGAGTGAAGTGCAGTTGATTGTAGGCCTGCAGCCCCAGTGCATGGCTGTGTGACCAGCTGGGTCAGTGCCTCATTTGCAAAAGCAACCAAAAAATGATAAAATGTAAGCATACCTTACAAAAGAAATGGGAAGTGCCTCGAAATTAAAACAGTATAACAACTGGTTTAAATTTAACTCAAGTTTGGCTGTAGAAACAAACTGTTCAAATTTATAAATGGAGTTTAAAAGGATCAGCTCAGTGGAGAAGCAAATTCTAGCTTGAACGATTTGAAACTCTTGATTTCCATTATTACTTATTAATCAATCAACTATTCTAGGTAAATATTCATTAAATTCTAAATAATTATGGAGTGGCTTTAAAAACGAAATGTTTTATGATCTGCATCTCCCAAAAGCTTATTCAAATCAAATAAGTATACTTTTAGTTGAAAAAACTAAACTTGTTTTCAAATGTGCTCATCAGCAAACATTTGAGAATCCGTATAACATTAGCATTTTATTATAAAGCTGGGTTGCGCAATGCTTTCAAAGTTACATAAGTAACTCCCACACACACACACACACACACACACACACACACGCCCAACACCTCGGGCTGTGCTTTGATTTCCAGTATATTGACTGCAATCAGCTGCTAAATGTGACGATCTATGGCAAAAAGAGATTGGCATTGACTTAAAAGCCGGGGCCGACTGTGTTTGCCTGATTTGGATTGGATTTGGAATTATATTTAGGTTTGAGCATTGCCGGCGTTTTATTTGTTTTGGGTTTGTAGTTGCGCCTCACTTGCGGCTATGTTTTTGAAGTTTTTACCCATACATTTGCCAAGCAGTGAGAAAGGGGCGCCAAAGCCTGAAGTCTTGGTTATTTTTTTGTTACCGGAAAGTTGTGTTATTGTAAAAAATGTATTTGTCCTGCGGGCGAAATTGTTGCATTGATTTTGCTATTCCCCTTGGCGTCAGGCTGCTGTAATTACGCGACGGCTCTCAACTGGCGCCAGCATCCTCATCATCATCATCATCATCATCATCATCAACAACAACAGCCACATCGTCAAGAAGTTCCGCCTAAGTAAACACATGATTTGGCTAGAGTGCAGGGCGTGGCAGCGGCAGCGGCGGGGGCGGGGCGGGGCGGGGGCAGAGGGGTTTGTTTAAAAACGCATCTAAATTGCAAATTAAGCAACAAATTTCATCAACAATATTTGAATTTGAATTTAAATGCGACAACGAGTTGGGCAACGCGACTGAAAAGCGCGTAGAGTGGCGACAGCGATAGCAAACAGCCTGCAAATACACACACATACACACACACACACACACACACGCACACAGCACACACAGATATAAACCGAAAATGTAAAATTCGCCTTTCGTAGAGGCAGCAACAATCTGAGTGGTAAATAAAGCAGCAGGCAGGACTTGAAGGATGCGGCAGTGGCCAGGATACTACTCGCACAGTACTCACTCTGCACTCTGACAGAGAGAGAGAGAGAGAGAGAGAGAGCGGGAGAGTGAGACAGAGTTGACTTGGAAACGAAGCGTTCGCTGCACTGATGTAAACACCAAAAAATACAACAATGGCAACCATTTCAGTTTGCTTTAATCCCCCCTAGCTCCCCCATATCCCGCCCCACCCCCTCTCGACCAACGCTCGTTGGCTGGTTTTGTGTATTTGCTTGTGTTGTTTGTCAAAAGAAGCAATTTACGTGCAAAATAACTCAAGTGTCATGCAAATTTCATTTATTTTCGCACAAGAAAAAATAATTCCCGCACCGCGATGAGGCTGAGGCCAGAGCAGAGCAACGTTGTCATAGAGCACACACACACAGCACACACACAGCACACACACATTTAAGTGTAGATGTGTGTGCATGTAGTTATATGGCATTTTCTTACAAAATGTCTGTATAATGAAGTCACTCGTCGGAACAAAATCGTTGCACAAAGGAATGAAATACAAAAAATTGAAGAAAAAGCAGCAAGAAGAAAGAAGAAAACAACCTTCAGTCGGCTTCTCGGTTGTCAAACAATTTGATGCTGCGATTTGTACACATATATATATTTATTTCTTTTTTAGAAAATTAGAGCAGAGTGCGCCGCTCTTGATTTGCCATTGAAGTGGCGCACAAGCGAAATATAATAATAATAATAATAATTCCTGCTCGCTATTTAATTTAATTCGAATTTATTTATAAAACGTGGGCGGGGCCCAGCGCCTTGCCACTTGAGGCTTAAATGAAGTTTGTTAAGTACTTTTGCACAGAACAACAACATCAACAACAAACAGGCAGAGCCTTAAGTACTTCAGGTTGAAAATTTCATTAGTTTGGCATTATTCGCACACACACAAATACACACACAAGTGCATGTCCTTGACAAATGCGGAAAAAATCGTATAAAACGTGAATGAAAAATAAAAGGAAATAAAAACTTGAAAAATATTTAAGGCTTGATGCTTTTATTTGCCAAGTTGGCCAACAAACAAACAAACAAACATGCACAAAGCAGCGTGGGAGTTGACAGCAAGGCGACAACTTCACATTCACATTCACATTCAACTTCAACATCGACGTCAACTTCAATTTCCAGCTCAAACTCAAACTCAAATGCCAATTCAAATTCAATTGTTGTTGCGTGGGAAACACGTCAGTTTAATTGGAATTATATGGGTATTACGAGTCAAGCAGCAATGTGAGACCTGCTATTAATTTGCAAATTGACGTGCGGCTTAAGAAGTTCAACTTGCTGATTATTCGCCATGGAATCGCATTAAGTATACGCACTTTGTTTATAATGAATATTTTAATTGCAAATATGTATGTGAATATGGGGATCTATAACGCTCAATGACACTTACCGGCATAGTTTGACTTCCGTGCAAATTGGTTATTGCTGATTGAGCCTCTTGTTGGGAGCCGAATTTAACGAAAGCGCAGCCTGCAAATACATCAAGTAGATCATATACATATTATTGTAAGCCCTCATATAATTCGAAAATATTTCACTTATTTGTTACATTGCGAAACGAACTCTAAGCCTCTTAAAGAGATTGAGGCTTAAATAGTAGTACACAAGTGCCGCTATAATCGCGTGCCAAGAATGGAATGACAAGAGCCATTTGGAGATTGTTTCAGAATGCTGCCACATATGTGCGCAGCATTTAAATAAAATCAAATTGTAAGTGCAATTAAAAAACATTTTCGCCAACGCACAAGAATCGTTCGGGTGTTCGGGTGCGCTCCTCCATGGATGGAGCACCATCATCCGCGCATTCCAGCAACATTGGCGCCCATCAGGGGCCATTATATAAAAATAATAGTCGGCCGGTCGGACGGTGAATGTAAAAATGTAAAATTCAAACCAAAAAATACATTGCACTTGGCGCTCATTATTCTGTAATTTGTGCGCCAGCTGGCAAGTGGGCGTGCACAGTGGGCCTGCACAGTGGCGCACCAGCACCAGCATCAGCATCAGCAGCAGCGACGCTTCATGAGCATAATTATTAAAAATCATTTATGCTAATTTAATACACAGGCAATAACCACAAAAATGTACAAAAAACAAAAAAATACCGAGAAAAGTGGGCGGTAAATGTGGGTTGGGTTTTAATAGATTAATGCTTGTTGAGTGAAATGATAACGATTTAAAGAGTTTTTAAGGCAAACTAGTAACAGTAAATATACTGCATACATATTATATTATATCTATACTTATAATTATTATATTTTTATTAAAACATAAATTTATGAATATATTTGCTCACACATATATAATGTATTTGCTTTATTTAAAACTCGACTAGCATTTAAATTTCTACGTTTGTGCTTGGCAAACGAATGTTTACAGTTGAAAAACACCCAAACCCTAAGGAATTAATTAAGGTCTTTGGAGTTGATCGCAATGCAGAGCTTAACCTTAACTCGACTTCACTGTTGTGCTGCTGGCAACAACAATGTTGAAAATTAAGACCCTCAAGCGGAGGAAACACAACCAAAACACACAAAACACACAGAAAAAAAGAGAAAACAAACAGATACATCCCCCATTGGCAGGCAGGAGAGTCCCCAGCCTAACAACGGCATCTAAATTGCGGCTCCGGCTGTTGCTCTAGCTGCCTTTGTAGTTGTCGCTGACCTAGTAAGGGGACGTGGGCAGGCGGAGGAGCAGGGGCAGGGGTGTGTGCAACAAATCCCGCCTAAAACCATGCAACATGCGAGCTGACAAGCCGTAAGGCAGACAAGCGCAAATTTCGCGTGCAAACAGGAACAGGATTTTTATATTTATTTTACTTCGTGTTCGCGTAAATGTACAAAAAATAAAGTGTACAAAATTCAAGTGGATTTTTGTTACGCAGCCAATTTTTTTGTGTGTGTGTGTGTGTGTTGAAGTGACAACAAAATCCTGCGCCACACAGACAACAGTTGGATGCTCCCAGAAGGCAGCTGGCGGGGCTTGGGCAAATCAGCGTTGCTAAACAATAAAAAATAAAATATTTTGTTGCCTGTTAATCCACAACAGAAAGAGCGAGCGACGCAGAGAAAAGATCAACAGAGTGAAAAATATATATATATATATATATGTATTTATATATGTATAAAAAATGCTGAATGCCCGGCCGAGTAACAAAAACAAAAGCAACAACAAAAGCTAAAAAAGCAAAGCAATTGCTAAGCATTTTTGTAAACTTAAATCAAAGTTGATTTTGTGCGCTTTTTTGCCCATTTTTTTTGTGTGCTGCTTTTGTTTGTAATTTGTGTTGGGTGCTGCTTTCTTTTCTTTTCTGTTCTTTTCGTTTTTTGGTCGCCTTTGTTTATGTGAAATTTATTTTTCTTGGCATAACTTGCAACAAGAAAAATATTTGCCTAGGGGCGCTTGTGGACTTTGTAAGTTATGCAATCTGAAAACACCTTGTTTAATTGTGTGCTCTCTGATACGAATACATATAGAGAAATTTAAGAGCTGCAGCTAGCATGCTAATGCTATATGCTTTTAGGAATCAAATCATATACCTGACAGCCACTTAGCTCAAATTCAACTACGAACCTTCAATTGATTAGCCATCAGCTAAAGTAGTTTAACATTTAGAAATAACAAAATGTTGCTGGCAGGAGAACAACTTGCACTTATTTAGCTAGACTTGTAGCCAGACATTTTTGGATTATTTACCTTTGCAGGACGTCATTTGTCTTTGCTGACGCACTTGCTCGCATTAAGGCTAATTTGTCGAACTTGTAGTCATTATAATAATTAAAAGTAAATTAGTCAGGCAAAGAGGTACACAGCACGGACAACTTTTGCTTTGATGCGAAGGCATTGAATGAATCAAGTACTGCGCTAGACACTTGTCACAATTAGGCATGAGCAGCAGGCAGAAGGCAGCAGGCAGCAGGACATTGGCTGCAGGACACTCTTGCCCTTAAAGCTAACGAAGTGCACGCTTTAATTACTTAAGCGTCGACAAGTTGCAGCTGCTCACTGCAACTCTAACTCAAATGCTTCTGTAAAATCCCAGCTAACTGCAACTGGTCCTGGGCACTGGATACTGGATACTGGATACTGGGTACTGGTGTCCCTTGACTTGGCAATTAGCTGAAATTAAAATGTGTGCACTGCCGACAAGTTTTTCCAGCGACAGGTTTTCTTATGCAACTTCCGTTGAGGCGTGAAATGATGCAGCCAACTGTCAGCGAGTGCGCTCACAACTAATGACACTTTTTAATCAAATATGCTAATGATGATGATAATGCAAAAGTTGCCAGCTCTCATTCAAATTAAACTCTGTTCAGATGCAGCCGTAATGACCAGTTGCAAACTGGGCCTGGACTTACTTGCTGCAGCCAAGAAGCTTAGCTTAGATTCAGTATATCGGAATAAGATGCCTTTGAGCTGGACAGAAGAAGACAAATCAAAGCTGCTTAACTTCAATAAACTAAAAACTATAACTAAAAACTATTTTCAAATATAAACATATAATAAATCTTCACAGCTTCAACACTTTGATATTATTCAAGCTTACTTTCTCTAAGCGAAATCATCGATAAAGATGAATATTTTCGTTTGGAAAACTCGTGTATGATATTGCACAAGGGACACAATGAAGCTGTGCGGGATTTGGGCAACAAAAACACATGTGATTATATTTACGGCAGGGATTCACCGGCAAGAGACCCTTAGTGACATTTGCAATACAAATTTCGCAGTGCCATTAATGGGGGCTGCCTGCCCCCAATCCCCACCCATACGAAAAAAATAAACCGGCCATGCAATGAAAAATCGCCGCAGGTCAAACACGTAACCAAATTGTGCACAACAGCAGCAGCAGCAGCAGGAGGAGCAGCAGCAGCAGGAGGAGCAGCAGGAGCAGTGGCGGCAGCATCAGGAAACAAGGATAACGAGCGTGTTGAGCCCCTGACTGCTGACCATCGTCTGCTGGTCGATATGTTGTTGGGTTGGACTGGCTGCCTGGTTGGGGGTCAGTTGAGCACAGTAGCTGAAGTGGGGGAAGGTGGGGAGCGGGAGCGGGAGCGGGATCTGAGGCTGCTGCTCGTGTTATGGCTTGGTCATTGCTGGCCTCTGTCTGCCTGCATGGGACAAGTATTTTAAAATCCAATTAAAAACGCCCAAGTGGGATTTTTCAATCGCTGCCTGCTGCTGCTGCTGCTGCTGCCCCAGCGAAGCTGACAACATCAGCAGCAGCAGCAGCAGCAAACGAGCAACAAAGTTGCATTAAGCGCGCTTCGTTCACAATTCGCCATTTGCCATTCGTTTGTGGGTGGCTTGAGGATTGGGGTGGCATGTTGGACAGGACACGTTGATGGCCATTGCATGTTTGCCTGCGGGGCACAAAAGCGTTGCATGAATCTTGTTAGCCAACGTTTACGCTTATTATGCGGCAGCAGCAGCAGCAACAGCAGCCTTGGCCAGTAGCCAGTAGCCAGAAAGCAACGCTATCGAATTTGTTTGATGCATGCGGCTCTCTCTCTGTTCCAATGATGAGACCTGCCACAGACACACACACATAGACAACCATATCAACTATATGCACACAAACAAGGTAATGCCATACAGAAGCAGGATGTCACCAGTTGTTGCTGCTGCTGTTGCAGCTGCTGCTGTTGCTGTTGCAATTGCAGCAACGCAAATTGCATTTGCCTCATGACACTCACAGTTGAATGCTTTTGGCCATAAATGGGCAACATTTTTGCGGACCACACGACAGAAATCAAATAAACAGTCGACCAAACATGGCCAACATATGTGGGCAAAAATGCCAAATAATGAGATTGGCAAACGCGAATTAGTTATTTCAACTGTTGCTAATGATAAATCATTTTTAGCACCAATTTGCACAGCATTGAGTGAAGCTAAAAATACGGATTACGTTTTGTTGATACGACTAAACTAATATAAAATTATCTGTTGTTGATTTATATTTAATAATACTACAAATTAGAGACAATTAAAAAACTATTTAAATTAAGCATTTTGTTTTATATAAATAATATGAAATAAATTAAGCTTAAGAGCTAATAGAAATTTTTTTTAAATATCAGTTTGGTATCGTTATAAAAATACACAAGTTGAAAATCATTTAAACTTTACATGCAAGTAAAACTGTCTTATTTTTCCAAGCATAACTTCAATCAGAGCTGATAGTTTATAGTTGCCACAAATCACTTGAAGCTCAATGGCTGACTTCAAGTTGAACTTTTGCACACAGACCAAACTTTGCTCGCATGGCCCTAATGAAGTTGGCTGACAAAAAGCGGAAGCTTATCAATATGGCCAACAACAACAACAACAACAACAACAACTGCAAATAGACTCAACTGGCAAGACAAACAAACCAATTTCTCTTTCTTTGCCTTTCATTTGGTTTGGCCTGAACTGAAATGGAACTCGTCTTCACTAAGCATGAACCTTAACACTTTGCATACAAATCAAAAAAGCCAACACATTTGAGAGTCTTACACACACACACACGCACACACACACACACACGTATCTACAATCTGCAATGGGACCATTATTCTTGATTTGAGCCACAAAATACAAAAAAAAATTGGAGAAAAACTTTGGCTAGCATATAAACAAAAGGTAGAAACTTTGCGAAAGCCTACAGAGCCAATGGATTTGGCCAGGATTTGCAAGAACAGTTAATAACATTTGACAAAAAAAGAAAAGGAGAAGAGAAGAAGTAAGTTGAGCCCAGGACTATAACAATGGCAACAGCCATATGGCTGTCCATACAAATTCACTTCATAATACATTTTATTGCCCAACGAGCTGACAAAGTGACAAAGTGACAAGCTGACTGACTGACTGTCCACTTGAACTGAATATGCAAAATAGTTGAAATTTATGCCGTGTGTCTGCCATGTAATGTGATACATTTTGCACTCACTGTATGCTGTATGCGCCGTCTCATACATACATAAACTGTGGCATCCGCAGGCGAAATTAAATAAAAATCAGTGACCAGGATATACAGAGTGAGCTCAAATTGCAATTTCATAAGCAATTTACCACACACACACATACACACACACACAATAGAGAGAGAGAGAGGGGGAGATACAAAAAACTTTTTGTTTGAATGAAATTTGCCTGCGAGCCACAGAACAGAGACAGAGAGTGTGTGTGAGAGAGAGAGTGAGAGAGGGAAATGAAAAGAGCAGCTGGACAAGCATCCAGAGCTGAGTTTTGTCATTGCATTTGCTGCTGGCCTCGGGGGTGTACCGAAAAAAAGGAAAGCTGCAAATTACATTTGAACAAGGCAAAGGCAAGTTGTCTACGGCTTTTGTTTGTGGCGCTCCAGCAATTTAATACTTGGCCAGAGAATGCAGCGTTGACATTTTTATGGCACTCTCGAGTGCGTAACGCAGCCTAAAACTATACTATACTATACTATATATGTGAATGTGACACACAATAAACACCAATTAAGAATATAATATTTTGTGTATACAGACAAACAAATGTCTATGTCTCTGTCTCTGTCTCTGTCTCTTGCCTGGCTGGCAAATTGAAAAGCCAACTTTTGCTTGCAAGTGCTGTGCAAATAGTGCACAAAAGTGTGTGCTACAAAAATACAAACAAACAAACAAACAAACAAACAGGCGTTGGCAACGACGATCTGCTGCTGCCAGCTTCAAAAACCTATAACAAAAGCTAAAATATTATTGCTTTCGGGTTTTTTGGGCCACCCACCCAACTCCAACTCCTTAGCCAACTGGCCACTTTAGAAAGAGAGAGAGCGAGAGCGCAGAGAGCAGAGATACTGTTGAAGTCCGAACCGTAGACGGCTTGTTATAAGGCATGTTGACAAGCCTCTTTAACAAATGACACCAACAGAAGAAGCAGGACTCGAAGGACATTGCACAGAAGCAGTCAACCAGCCAGTTGGCCAAATAGTCAGCTGCCTCAGACTCAAACTCAAACTCCGACTCTAACTCAGCCTCAGACTCAGCCTCGATGCGATGCTTTGTGTAACATTTGTTAAGCGCAACCGAAAAATTTGTTGCTCTTGTTTGTTTGCCAGTTGCCAGTTGCCGTCCGACGCCAGTTGTTGTTTTGTTGTTATTTACTATTTCGTTGACTTATACGTAAAAGTGTCCTTTTTGTTTGACATTGGACGGAGGACGAAGGATGCGGCCATCAGTTCTGTGGGCTTTGAGTGTGAGTTTTCGAACTGACTGATGGGCTGCTAACCCTTTTATGTGCTCTGCTCGGGCGGCATTTGAATTTGTAGCAAATGTTTGTTATGCATTAGACTAGTGATAGATATGTTTTAGGATTTAAGTACATATATATAATAAAAGAGACATAGAGAGAGAAAGAGAGAGAGCTTATGTATATGCTTGCTTATGCGTATACTCGTTTTATGGTTTGTTAGTTATTCCAATTTTATTATAATTTAAAATTACATATAATTGTAAATAATCTAACTATGCTGCTTTAAGTATTTCTCTTTTATCTTTTAAAACAAATTAACGACTCTCATTTGCAATCGTTGCGAAAATTGGTTGGTGTACCCACTTTAAATACTCTTTAAAGCTTAACGAAAAATGCACGTGACCAAAAGCGAAAAATCAACCGCCTAAATAAACTTGCACAGCGAAAGATTTAAAAGCCGCTCAAACCAAAGTAATTTCAGCTTTCAGCCTAGGCAACAGTTTTTGCCAGCGCTCAACGCACCACAAACAAGGTAAATGCTTTTCCAACAACATCAACAACAAAATCAACTCATGGTCGGTGGGGATGCAACCGCAACATAATAATTATGCAACAGCAACCGCAATGCATGCGGGGCAGCAACAGCAACAACAACAACAACAACAGCAACAACAACAACAGCAACTCCCTCGGCTGGGTTGCAGATTTTCTGATTTGGTGCCCCGGCCAGCTCGGAAATTGTTTTGCCAGGCGAAAGTGTGAACAAAAAGCTGTTGCGTGTGTTGCAACCAACAAAAAGAATTTCACAAAAAAAAAAGAAGCAGAATACATAAAAACAACAACAAAACAAGCAACGCAACAACGTCAAACCGCAAAGTCAAATGCAACTAAAGCCGCAGAGCACAGTTTGGGGTTGGGGGTTGGGGATTGGAGGTTGGGGGTTGTGGGTTGGGTTTTAGAGGCCTGGGGGTTACGGAGTTTGAGGGTTAGCTATAAAGCGATGCGTGTTATTAAAGCGACTTAGTGAAATTGGAAATGGTTAACAGAGTTTAAGGGTAGGTGTACACAGACAATAAAGAAGTTTAGCTTTAAAGAAAAAGCTAACTGCTGGAGCTGGCCATAAATTTATACCTATTTAGCATAGGTTTATCACTATCATATTTATTATTCATATTTATTTATTGCTTGTTCTAATATTTTATTTTATTTCTACCTCAATATTATGTTCATAAAACGAATGCAATCTAAGAATATTACTGTAAATTATTGGGCCTAATAGTTATTCCATAACTGATCCCAGTTGGATTAACTGGCTTTTACTTTAATTCTATAGAATTGCTGTTTTGAAGTGCCTCACATTTTGCACATTTGTGCTGTGTCTGCTAAGTGTCCTTGTTTGTTTTACTTGCGCTACGCTTGTATCCTTTGTCGATTTATTTGTGCACTTATTTAGCACAGAACACACAAAAGCTTCGCAAATAAAGCCGCATAACTTAATAGCGGCTCGCTTCATTTGAAGTTTATTGCCGAGTGTTGTGACCAGGGAATAAGGACGACGGCAAGAAAAATCAATTTAGCCGGGCTTAACGTGAACATCAAAGCGTAAGGGCAAGGACTGGGCAAGCGAGGATGCCAGCGAGGCAAGTCCTGGCACAGGTACAGGTAAGCAGGGTCCGCTTTAAGCCTAATAAAGTGTGCGCGCCCAAAAGTATGCATCCTTGTTGCTGTTGTTGCTCCTGCTGCTGCTGCTGCTGCTGCTGTTGTTTTGTTTTATTTGAGCCGTGGCAGGTAGAGAAGCTAATTGTATTGCGCAACGGAATTTGATTGCATGGATTTGTATGATTGAAAAGGGCAAGCAGACGAGTAGCCCAAAAGGGAATGCCAACAGGGAAACTAGGAGCAGCTGGCAACCGTTGGAAGCCAGTGCATAAATTGTGAGCCCCGACTCGCGCACATTATTCATTTTTAATGCGCCCGTGAGGCGACCACAACAATTTGGCCACATGTAAGCACAGCTACTTGGCCATAATTGCCAGGGACACCAGACAGAAGACAGAGCCGGCTACAAGACGACACTGCTGCACTTAAGACGCTCCAGCTGCCAGCTGCTAGATGAGCAGCGAGGAGGGGCAGCATCATTAAAATGAGTTAGCGCTGTGGGCACAAGTACAAGCGCAGTAGCAGCAGCAGCAGCAGCAGCTGAAGATGAAGAGACTCGGGACTCTCCATCTCCGACTCGGCGTCGTTGTCTGGGCTGTCTGGTTGCCTGCTGGCCTTTTGGGTGCAATTTGCAGGTAGTGGCAGCAATTAAGCCAAGAGGTAGATTAAGTTTAAGCTGCGGTAGATGCGCTCCTTGCGGCTGCCTCGCCTCGCCTCGCTTCAGTTCGCTTCCCTTCGGGAAGGGGCCCAGTGCGAACAAATGCGAGTTGCATACTTTGAGGCGCGTCCCGAAACATTTCCAAAGCATACTAAATCTGGCTGACAACAAAAAATGGCGTCCGCAGAGAGTTGCACAAAGTACTAGAATATTGGCTTGCAAAGGCCTTAAAAATACATTTCGAAAACTTCAAGCTCCCATAACTTTGCAAAAACTTAACCGATTTAGAAAGGAGTGCGTTTTGATCATGGTTTTTCCTCTGGATTGAGTCTACATTTCACTTTTAACCATTTTTGAAAATTAAAGTTAGTTTTCGTACCCTAGAAATATACTTTGAGGACTTTAAACTCACATAACTTTGCCTAAACTGAACCGATTTTAAAGTTTAAGGCCAATTTGTGTATGGTTGTTTCTCATTATTTATTCTACATTTAAGTTTTTCCTATATTTCAAAATTAAAGCAAAAAAACCCACATTTTTGGTTAGTAAAGTGGTTTTTGATATCATAGAAATACCCTTTGAAGAATTTAATCTCTCATAGCTTTGCCAAAACTGAACCGATTTGAAAAATTGAGGTCTTTTTGAACATGGTTTGTCTTTAAGTTTAATCCTACATTAAATGTTTAAGCTGTTTTGGGAATAACGAATCATATTTTTCACCTTTTTACCTATAAGCTTCGTATTAAATACTAATTGTTGCTATCCCTTATGCTCGTAGGTCTTTCAGAAAATGTTTCGAAATTGAGTTGTCCATCTACACTTAATTGAATAAACAATTGAGAGATGTCCGTCGATGTGCGTAGCCTGTAAATAATGTTGTAGTACAGTCGTTGCTGAAACTTAACAATATTTCAATTGCATTACGCAAAAAAGTGAAGCAATGCAATTTCATTGTTGCTGTTGTTGTTATTGTGCAGCATTGAAACGTGCACTCGTATTTCTATCCATGGATCCATGAATCCATATGCATTATATGCGCTTTGGCTGTGGATGTCCTGTGGATGTGGATGTGGCAAACAAAACGTGCCGCTTGCAAATTGTACAACAACCAATTAAAATGCATAACTCGATTTAAAGTTTACATAACATTTTGCTAAATTACAGGTTGGCCCCAACAGTCTCACTCTCACTGTCTCTCTCTCTCTCTCACTCTCTCTGGCTCTCTGGCTTATATAAGTGGCCTGCCAGCCAGCCAGCCAGTCAACCAACCAACCAACCAACAGAAATCCCCATCTGAAACCCCGGCCTCAACTCAACAGCTCAGCTTGCAATGGGGCTTACAATGTCTGTCAATTGTTGCTGTTGTTGTTGCTGCTGTTGTTGTTGTTGTTGTTGTCGCTGCTGCTGTTGCTGTTGCCTGGGCAACATGCAATTAAAAGCGATATTGAATTCTGTTACGCTATGCGCTCGAGTGTACGATTTTATAGTTGTTGCTGATGTTGTTGCTTTTGCTGCTCGGTGGCGTTTATTTAATTTGAGCAAAGCTAAAATATTTCATTGTGTGATTGGCATAAGTTATACAATACAATAAAACGAAATGCTAAAATTATGAAATTGCAAAGTCTGCAAAGTGTTAGTTGCAACCGAAGTTAACAACTCGAAGCTAAGCCATAATACAAATTTATAAAATTTTGCAAATTTTTGCAAGGCTACATTTGGATGTTATTGAAAGAGCTGACTCTATAAGGCAGTCTCAATTTGAGTCACATTTGTTACTAAAGTATTCTATAAGTATTTGATTGTTCAACATCAATATACATTTGATTTGATTTAAACAAAATAAAACTGACTCGGATAATATAACGTTTTAAATATTCGCTGCAGATGGATTGCATGAACTCTTAATCTCTTGTTAACTCATAATAACAGAAGTTACTAAAGGGCATTGCCTTTATTTGGAATGCATAAGCGATGTCAACGTTTTCTTCTAGTTTTCCCCCAACGGATGATTGCAATCATCATCTATCCAATGATCAACGACCTCTCTCCTTATATAACTGGCCCCATTTCTTTTGCTGTTGTTGCTGTTAAATCGTTGTTCTACCCTAATTTATGGCTATTATGGCATACAGAGTACTCGCACTTGACTGAGGCAAATGTGGACTGAAGCGTGGCCAGATGCTGCCTGTTGGGTGGAGGTGGAGGTGGAGGGGGAGGATGAAGGCAGTTTTGGGTGTGTTGCATTTATAAATCTTCATTGTTGAAAGTAGCACAGACAACAACTGAAATGCGGCAGCAGCAGCAGCAGCATTTATTTTTCTGAGCCATTTATGACGAGGTCCCCTTTTGTGTGTGCTAAAAGCAACATCAATTTGCATGAAATATGTGTGTGCGTGTGTGTGCTGTGTGTGTGATGTGTGTGTGTGTGTGTGTGAGCTGCGTATGCGTATGTAATTACAAAAACACACGGAGCGTTGAGTACGTGCAAATCTGACCAAAAGTTGCAATTGAAGTTTAAATTCTGGCAAATATTGTTGCCGATGGACGATGATGATGATGATGCACATGTGTGTGTGTGTGTGTGTGTGCGTGTGTGCTTTGTGGTTATGTGTTGGGGTGTTTGTATAACTCCACACAGGCCTGGCCTCCTGCCTGCCTGCATTCTCTGTGACGTCGCTGTCATCTCTCTCTTAGTCTCTGTAGGCATTTTTGGGTGAAAACAAGTATATCGAATTTTAATTACATTTGCTTCACATGCCGCCTGTGCCTCTTCCTCTTCCTCTGCCTCTGCCTGTGCCAGTGTCTGTGCACACATTTTTGCATAGTGCTGGCCAACAGCACGGAAATGTGATTTTTGATTGAGTACCCATCAAACAGGAATGGAGACGGCAACAGCAACAGTAGCCCAGAAAAACACAGCACTCAAAAGCTTAGGCAATTTGCGACTTAGATTGCTGCATAAATTTCTGCGCAAATTTCAGAAACTGCATTTTCTTGATCGAGCTAGAACTCTTCTAGAGTCTTCTCTGATAATCACACTAGAGCACGCTTATGTGGCAAATTTTCATAATATATTTGCGCTTTTTGCATCGCAAATTGCATATTATTTATTGAAATTGCATCGCTTGTGTTGTGTGGCAAAGTGGACTCTAGTTATTATAATATGCAAAATCACAGGCCTACCAGACAAAAGAGTGTGCGTGTGTGTCTGTGTGTGTGTTTGTGTGTGTGTGTGTTTGTGTGTCTGGAGCTATCATTATAACTTGTCCCGCTCATTCGCATTAATATGCAGACTTGCCTCTCAATATGGTTTTCCGTCGATCCACTTTTTTGTGGTTGGACAATGGAGCATCTTTTTGTATCAGTTAGCTTTAATTCTGACTGGGATTGAGAAGAAATATTAGCCACGCCTTGCTTACAGCTCCTTTATGTCTATGCTAACATTACTAATTAATTTATAAAGATTTTTTCTGTTGCTCTATTTCTACTATTGAGGATTTAATTTATATTTATTCAATTTGTAAAATTGTTAACGGGTTGTGCTCGGCTCGTACTGTCAAGTTCTAAATTTGTAAAAATTAAATAAACTCCTAATTCATTGAACAAGAGGAACCGCTTATCTGTCCCCGACGGGATCGGTTGTGTCGCGCATAGACAAGTACGTGGGCATCTATAGTGCTCTCTACGTGTGCTAAAAAAGCACGGTACATTTTGGACGCTGTCTCGTGCAGTGTCGGCAGCCCGACAGCAATAAAACACAAGTGTAGTGCGACAAGTCTGCATTCGTTGCCCGTTTGGGCAAAACATTTCCCCTCTCCCTGCGCTCTGCGTACAAGAGGGGCAATACATATAAAATGGACAAGAACCTTTTTACCAACTCTCAGCTTAGCAATAAGCAGATTGATTATGAAAAAATGCGCCAAGTAGCTGGAAAATCACCACTGGATATCAGGACAGAGGTTCTTAATGTGCAACGCCTTTCATGCACTGATACTCACAGCATCAGCACAACAAATACAACACTAACATCTACTAGTGCTACTAGTAATTCAATATACACCACGGCAACAGTGCCAACTAGCGGAAGCATGAACAACCATGGAGCTTGCATCACCCAATGCTTCTCAAACATTGCACCTCCAACTCTCAGTGGAGCTGCAAAAATTGACTCTGTTGCACTAAGTGGAGCTGCTACAAAATTGGTGACTGCCCAACGAAATTTGAAAAATAAGAGGAAGAAACCTTTATCTCCCAATAGTAGCTTTAAGAGGTCGAGCAAAGAATTTAAACTGGACTTAACATCAGCTAACATGGCTAACTCTAGCAACAGGTTTGCATTGCTAGACATGGACACGGATGTAAACAGTGAAAGCCATGTTGACGAAATTTCTAGAGAGTCAAATGAAGGCCCTACTAGCTCCTCTGATGCTCATCCGAATATCACTAATGATGCAATAGACGCAGCAGACAACCCACAACATAACGTATCTAATACTAAAAATCAGCTTAACGGTACCCCAAAACCACCGCAAATAGTTGTGAGTATTACTAACCTTAATGATCTCTTTGAACTCATTATGGAGGTCACCAGTCCAGACAACGTGTCAGTCAAAGTCAACCAAGGAGAAACAGCCAGAATATTTCCCAAAGACAGTGACACTTATAGAGCCATTGTAAGTCATTTTGATAGTATTGGTATTGAGTTCCATACATACCAATTGAAAGAAGAGAAACCTCACAGAATAGTAGTTAAGGGGCTCCACCATAGCACTTTAAACAACGAAATTATTGCCAATTTTAAAAAATATGGCTTTGATGCTCTGCAGATACATAACCCAAGATCAAGGACAAACAAAGATGAAAAACTCAATATATTCTTCATTAATGTAAGGCCATGCCCAAAAATGAGGGAAATATATGATATCAAAACTCTTTGTAGACAAAAAGTGAGGATAGAAAGGATGCGCAAGACATCTGAAATTGCACAATGCATACGATGCCAGGAATACGGTCACACAGCCAAATACTGCCGTCGTCATCCTCAATGTGCACGATGTGGCGAAGATCATCTCACCAAGCTATGCGCACGTTCCCAAGATGAACAGCCTACCTGTATGCACTGTGGAGGAAATCATATGGCAAGCTACAAAGGATGCCAGTGGTACCAAGACTATCTTCGGCGATCAACGGGTTTTTCAATGAAACGACAGTCTTACAAGTTACCGTCTAGTCAGATTAGAAGGGATAGAAATCAAGAAAAGCAGCAACATCCACAGCAAAAACAGCAGCAGCAACAACCCGCTCGACAGCAACAAGCACACCAAATACCTAGCTCTCCTAGAGTTAATACCGGAGACAATTCCTATGCCTCAATAGTAAGAAACGGCAATGCACCTGCCCAGCGCCGTCTTCATAATCTTCAAGAGCATTTACAGTTACCAAAAACAAAACAAAATATTACGCAGGAACATCATCCAGTTGACATTCAGTCACTACTGGAACAACAGCAACAGCAATTTTTGAAATGGCAACAACAGCTGCAACTACAGCAGCAGCAGCAATTCCTCTTGTGGCTTCAGGAGCAGCAACGAGAACAACAACAACAAAACAAGCAAAACAGTCAACGACTAGAACGGCTAGAAAGTATGGTTCATGAAATGGCCAACTTGGTAAAGCAATGGACTGGGGCTACATCGGCTCATCAGCTCCAGAACAACGCCTCAGCCTCACAATGAATTCACTCAAGATCCTTATCTGGAATGTCAATGGCATTACAGGTAAAGCCAGAGAAGTTGAGCTCTTCGCGCACAACAACAACGTCGACATACTTCTCTTAAACGAGATCAGACTAAACCGAGGGGAAACAGTCAAAATATACGGGTATACCTTCTATCCAGCATACAAGCCATCACGTCACAATCACGGCAGCGGAGGAGCGGCGGTATTCGTGAGGAGCTCTCTCAGCCATTTTCCACAAAGAATCATTGAAAAGAAAACCATACAAATGTCTTCAATAAAAGTTGCCACTGGGTTGGGAGACATGGAGTTTAGTGCCATATACTGCCCACCAAGAAATAGAATTGAAGAAAGACACTTCAGTGACATACTTGCTTCTTGCGGCCAAAGGTATCTGGTTGGTGGAGACTGGAACGCGCGACATTGGCTGTGGGGAGACATATACAATTCACCCAGGGGCCGTGAACTAGCCGAAGCTATTACAGCCAGAGGAGCTAATATTCTTGCAACAGGATCACCTACTAGATACCCATATGTGTCAACCTCACACACCTAGTTGCATTGATTTCGCTTTACACCATGGGATACCTGACTCTCAAGCAACTATCTGCCAAAACTGGGACTTAGATTCTGACCATGTAGCCCTTGTTGTTAATTTGCAAACAGATGGTTCTTATATCAGGCCTAGCCCTCGGTTAATCACCAACCGTACAGATATCATGACTTTCAAACAACATCTTGAATGCTCCATTCAATTAAATTCTACTCTGGACTCTAGTGAAGACATTGAAAACGCCGTTGATTTTCTAACCGAAAGTATATATACAGCTGCTACTGCCTCAACGCCGCCTTATCCTGAGTCACGTCCCATTCATTATGCCATTGTTCTTACGAGGGAGGCTAAAGAGCTCATCAGAACAAAGAGGTGCCTCCGACGAAGAGCCATTCGATCTCAAGATCCTTGGGACCGAGTTTTGTGGAACCGTGCAGCAAAACAACTACGTAACCTCTTAAGGGAACTCAGAAGTGATTTCTTCGAGCAAAAACTGGCTTCCATGGACTACACCGTCGATGCAAACTACTCGTTATGGAAATGCACAAAATCGCTTAAACGACAACCCTTTAGACAGGTTCCTGTCCGATGTCCTAGTGGTGAGCTTGCTAAAAACGAAGGGGAACAGGCTAATGCTTTCGGTTACCATCTAGAAGCTCGCTTCACTCCACATGAGTTTGCTACTACAGAACAGACTAGGGAGACCCAACAGAATCTACAGACCCCACTACAGATGTCCCTGCCTATCAGCCCTATAAGGATTGAAGAAATAACTGAGGCGATCCAATCATTGCCGAAAAATAAAGCTCCAGGTGTAGATAGGATTTGTAATGCTACGTTGAAGGCCTTGCCTATAAGAGCGCTCCTCTACATAGTATTAATTTTTAATGCTATTGTCAGGCTCCAAGTGTTTCCAAAGCAATGGAAATTAGCAGCGATTCTGATGATTCACAAGCCAGGGAAACCAGAAGCTGATCCTGAGTCGTATCGGCCAATAAGTCTTTTACCCTCCCTATCTAAATTATGGGAGAGGACTATTGCCAATCGGATTACTTCCATTATAAGCCAACGTAATATCTTGCCGGTTCACCAATTTGGCTTTCGAGAAGGACACGGCACTGTAGAACAGGTCCACAGATTGGTGAAGCACATCATGCAGGCTTTTGACGACCTAGAGTTCTCAAACGCTGTCTTCATTGACATGCAGCAAGCGTTCGATAGGGTGTGGCACGATGGTCTACTATGCAAAGTAAAAAACCTTTTACCTGCACCATACTATGGCCTTTTAAGGTCATACTTGGATGGACGTGAGTTCAAGGTCAAGGTAAGAGGAACATACTCGTCAACTTATACAATGAGAGCAGGAGTGCCGCAAGGCAGTGTTCTGGGTCCGCTGCTCTATTCCTTGTACACTTCAGACATACCCAGCCCTACCTCTCAACATATGGAAGCTCCGTCTAAGGCTATTATTGCGACATATGCAGATGACATCGCAGTTATTTATAACTCCAAAAGTTGCGTAGAAGCCAGCAATGGACTACAGGGATATCTCGATACCCTTGCAGCTTGGTGCAAACGGTGGAATTTGAAGATTAACCCACAGAAAACAACAAACCCATGTTTCACCCTCAAAAAGCTAATGCACCCCCCTCCAATCCAGCTAGAGGGAGTTACCCTGGAGCAGCCGACTCAAGCGAAGTATCTCGGCATCACCTTGGACAAGCGCCTTACCTTTGGGCCTCACATCAAAGCTACATTAAAAAAATGTCGTCACAGACTGCTACAGCTGCGGTGGCTCAACAACAAAAGGAGCACCTTGCCGCTGAGATGCAAAAGAGCAGTATATGTACACTGTATTATACCGATATGGCTGTATGGAGTGCAGATTTGGGGGATTGCTGCCAAATCAAACTACAAAAGCATACAAGTACTACAGAATAGGGTACTACGTCAGATAACAAACTGTCCCTGGTACGTACGCGGCTCCACACTACATAGAGATCTCAAATTGGAAACAGTTGAAGAGCAAATAGGAAGACATACAAGTAGATACAGCGAAAGATTGCTAAGACACCGCAGCCTACTCGCAAGAGGTCTACTCCCTGCCCGTCCTTTAAGGCGACTTAAGCGACAAGGTTTTGCCAAAACAATTGGACGCCACTAGGACCTTCTCCTTCATCTAAAATCATCATACTATGTATGATGTTCGGCTTTACTAAAATTTACCAAAAATGTGTTGTAAAAGTACAGTTGATGTACAGGTTCTACACTTAATAAATATATTAACACAAAAAAAAAAAAAAAAAAAAATTCAATTTGTGTGCAATTAATCAATATTTAGATACAATATATAGAGATTGTAGGGCAACTGCTTACCGCCACGTGGAGCACGTGTCATGTTGTAAGGATGAAGCCATGTGCACTTTACCTAAAACGACACAAAAAAGGCAAGCAATTATTATAAAAATCAATCTTGAATTTAAACTCATAATTAAAGATCCTCTAAATACAACTTAAGCTTAACTTCTCCTTATTACTCATTTTCAACTGCATATAGCTCTAAATCATGTTTGCCAAGGCCTTAGCTTGTTCTTGCAAAGTATGCCTTGTGTATTTGCTTTATTACAAAATCCCGACAGCCCAAGTTGCCAACAAGTAAGTATGCTGTCGTCACTTGACACTGACTAGAACACAGCCCGCCGCAACCCTCCAGTTGGTTTTATATTATTTTGTACACTTTTGCGTTGGGGGGCTTTGAAAAAGGATAACGGCCCAGGCTGCTGATGCCTTCAGACATTTTCATTTTCATTAAATGCCAGCGCGACGGCTGCTGCTGCTACTGCTGCTGTATCTGCTGTAGCTGCTGCCTTGTATCCCGTTACGCGCAAGTCAAAAGGATATTGTCTAACAGCAAAAGTGGAATAAATTAATTTAGCGCATGTCCTGCCCTGGCAATGAGCTAGAAAATGAGCTGCAGAATATGTATGTTATGTGTGTGTGTAGTCTGCCTAAACTGATAATAACAAAATATGTGCTGCTGACAGGTGGCAAGGCTGCCAGTGCTGTTATCCTGGCATTTAATAAGGCGCCCTGGCGTTTATTAAAAATAAGCAGCAAAAAATTAAAGCCTACCTCCAGGCGCCAGCTGCTTATAAACACAATAAGGCAGGTATGTGTGTGTGAGTATGTGTGTGTGTGTGTGTGCACATCAATATCCATTTTAGCGAAGCAAGGCTGTCAATTTCACTTTGGCCTAATTGCGCTCAATACAGCTGAAGCAGAAGAATGGGCTATACAAGTTTCCTTCTGGCGTTTATTGCATTAATTTTTCAATAATCCTAGCAAAGTGAAACAAATATCTAAAGTGGCAATACTTCAGGGCTGATAATCTTTTATTAATGCCATCCGCTCAACTGAGTTAATTAAATTTAGCCAAATAGCTGGTTCAGGCTTTAATGCACAAGAAGTCTATAGTTATGCGACTACCAA
Organism: Drosophila flavopinicola; assembly: GCA_035042425.1. Lineage (NCBI taxonomy): Eukaryota > Metazoa > Arthropoda > Insecta > Diptera > Drosophilidae > Drosophila > Drosophila flavopinicola. The sequence goes on along the minus strand of JAWNLL010000452.1, from coordinate 4,612,228 downwards.
AACAATATCTGTACTTACATATATATATATATATATATATGTGTGTATGTATGTGTATGGGTAGTTTTCGGACAACCCTTTTCAACTTTTGCTTAATGCTTAGGCCACAAACTTTCTGGACATTTTTATTGACAAGGCAGGAAGAACCTCAAAACAAGGGTTTTTGCCCCCGAAAATATCCTGTCCGCCTTGTACTCGTACAATTTGCTTGGGTTTTTTCCTTGCTTTTCTTGTGCTTGGACTGTGGAAAGTTTGTCTGCGGCGGAAATAAGCTGTGCCCACAGACTTCTGTTTTACGCCACAGTCTGACCGGGGCAGGGGGCGGCTGTGGGCGGGGTCCTGAGGTCTCCAGTGTGCCGGTGTGCGGTCAAATCTAATTTCCGCAGCTTTACTACTTTATTAAACTATTACAACTAAAGCCGAAAGCAGCACTGCCAGTCAGCCCAGGCGACTGGTATTAAAAAAGTTATGTACATGTATTCCAATAAATGTATTCACACACACACACACACACACACAGGCACACACACACTGGCATAAGGTTGAAATGTGTTAATAAAGCACACTTGCCGCCACTTGGCCACATAATGAAACGAAATTGAGGCAGCTACGTGCTGGTGCTTCCTGGCACTTATAGTACCTTTAAAAAGAGTGTGTTACTTCCATGGTAAATTTAGTCGTAAAGCTTGCCAGACATTAAAACAGCCAGCTGCGACTGAAATCGCTCAACATATATGTATATAGTACACTATTGAAAATAATTAAAATAAATCAAAATATATTTATGAGTAACAAAATCTAAAAACCTAGAACTGCTAAAGATCTAATTTTGTTAAATTTCGCTTTTCTCTTCAATTAATAATATTTGATAAGCAAGCGCCCGAAAAAGCATTCAAGCTTCGACTTTTTCCAAGGCTAAACATATTTTGCCTCCTTCACATTCCCATGGCCATTTTTGGTTGGCATAAGTTGCAAACATTGTGGCTTTTATGGATGTTGTCGTCTCGAATTTGTGCTGTACGTTGGTGTACGTTTAATTGCGTTGACCTTTGAAATGTGTTGCACAGTTTCGGGCGTGTTGCATGTTAATTAGCATTAAGCAAGAGGCGAGGCCTTTGTCAAAGCTTGTCACTCTGTGCGAGTGTGTGATAAAAATTTATTAGCTACTGCTGCTTTTTGCAACTATTTTGTGTACGAAACTTTAACTATGGTGCAATTAAATTTAAGCTGCATTAAACAGCTGAGCCAAATACACACACACACACACACACACATACATGCATGGGCAGAGAGAGAGAGAGAGAGAGACAGAGAGAGAGAACTTGGGACGACAAAGTTTTCGGGGTTTTCTGGTCTATGGCAAAAGTTCGCGCTGCGCCTTTTGATATGTATTTTAATTCCAGCTTGTGGGGCCATTTTGCAGTCAGGACTTGCCAGGACTTCTCTGGCAAAGCGGCAACAGCAACAGCAACAGCAACAAGGGCGACTGGCTTAAATGGCACTTATGAGCTTATGCCACAACTTACATTATTATTATTACCACGATTTTTCTTAATATTTTTGCTCGCTTCGCCCGCACAATAAATAGTTATGTGCAGCTCTTGTGGCTGTGTATTGACTGCATTCCCCTTCTCAATCCTTCCGCTTCCCCTTCCACCCATATCCATATCCTTTTATGGCTCTTAAAGCAGTGAGTTGAGAGCTTCATTTTAATTAAGGCGCATTATGCGGCATGTTTTACGACGACTCAGGGTGTCTTTAATATGTTACGATATTATAAAGGACAACAGATGCAGGCTACAAATTCATCTGATTTAGGATTGAGGACTGAGGAATATATATAAGCTTACAAATGGCTTTTAATTGTAGCATAACTTTGCATATTTTGTCAACTGATCAAATAGGCAAGAACACAATCGCATATGTAACTAGCTTTTATCTATGTTCACTTTCTGTTCTCCCATAAGAGAGAAACCCTGTCATACGTTTTAATAGCTGTCTGTTTTACTCTTTGGTTTTGATGGTTAAACATTTATCAGATGTGCGCTGCCAACAATCAATCAGCGTTATTTCAAATGCAATAAATTAAATGGAAATGCCAATGCCAATGCTGGGGCTTTATGCAAAAATTAAGCCCATGTCATAAGCGTAAAATTCAATTTGGCTTTTACAACATTTGCACTTGTTTCATTTCATTTCGTTTCGTTTCGCATCGTTTCGTTTTGTTTTTGTTGTGCGCATTTATTTGACAGTTTTTCAACACTCAATCAGCACTTGTTAGAACTTTTAGTGCAGTCGAGTGCTGTAAAATAAACATGAGCTGTATGAAAATGAAATGAAATTTAATAAATGCACACAGCGAGCGAGAGATAGAGAGAGAGAAAGAGATGACATCCACTTCATAAAACTTTGCTCATATAAATTGAAATTGAAATGAAATGAAATGATGATATGTAAGAGACACACAGTTGACAACGGCGGAAGTTCACGTGTGTGTGTGTGTGTGTGTGTGTGTGTGTTGCCTATCAAACAGAAGACACAATGCTGTCAGTGTAAAAAAAGAAGGAAAGCAGAAAATTGTTGGCCAAACAACAAGTGGATCAGCAGAGGAGGCAGAGGCAGCTGTTTGGGATACTGGAAAACAACTTAAACTGTCATTGCAAAGTTGCGCAAAAAGCGTTCGCTGCTGCTGCAAGGTATTAAGAAAGTTTTGTTGTGCACAGCTCTCAGAGCAATTACGCAGCTCGCTTACTCGCATATTTTTGCAGGCAATAAATTTGCAGTGGCGCGTTTGGCGCACTTGCCACCTGAGTGGCACAAAATGTGGTGTAGCTGCATACTTTTAGGGGCAGGATATTCGACTCGTTGGCAATGTGCAGAATTCAATTAGCTCGAATGCATTCAAGCAGTTGCCACTTGGTATGCAATGCAGTTTAGGGAATGCTTTTGAGCACACACACATGAGTGTGTGTGTGTGGGTGTGCGTGTGTGTGTGTGTGTGTGTGTGCTGCATAGCTGCCTCAATTACGCCGAATATGTCACATTAATTATTCGCATTTATGGGGTTTTCGGCGCTTTTGATATAGACACGCTGTGGGGCCCAAATTGCGGCGACAATGCACGAGAAATTCAAGTCTACTTTATGACGACAATTTGTTGTTGCTGTTGTTGTTGTTGTTGTTGTCATTTCAATTGGCATCTGTGTGTGATGGCAATTGTATGAGTTGTGCGAGTGTGCGAGTGTGCGTGTGTGTGTGTGTTGGGTATTAATTGAAATTTGTTTTTGCATGTCAGCTGCACAAGATGCTTCGGGGGAATCTCTTCAGTTTTGCATTTCGTGCCAATTAAAAGTTAATTTGACAAAGCGAGACATTTCAAATTAATTTTGATACAAACACACAGCGTTTTAATTCAATTTATGTACATATGATATTTGGGTGGCTCCCAACCAAAAACTTCCAGTTGCAGTGCAGAAAGTGTTTTGTGCATAGTTTTGGTTTTGTTCAATGTGGTTTTTAGCTAATTAGCTGAAGAGTCCTCGGTCTTTTGTAAAACAAGTTAAAACAAGTGGTGAGCAGTTTTGTGCGTTGCGGTTCTCATAAATTGTGCACAGACAATGAAAATTTAATTATCTGTGCATATATGTGTAAAGTAAAAGATACGCATATAACTATCATAGATTTGTTGTAAACGTTTAGCATTTGTTTTAGTCAATTTTGGATAAACCTACTTTTGGCTATTTTCTGGTGCTTTTTCTTATGCAGCTTTTGATTATTTATGCAATTTTCTTTTATGTTTGTGCCTTATTGTAATATTGCCAAAATATACTGTGCTAAAATGCTTTTATATATATTTAGATTTTGATTTCTTTTCCTTTTCTCATCACTTTAAGTGTCTAATTTTTATATTTCAATATATTATATTTTGTTATATTTATTTCAATATTAGTTTTATCTCAGTTCATGTAACTTTCAATTGAATTTTCTGTATCTGACTGTTTCTAATCAACAATAAAAAGCATTGATCACTAATTAGCACTTTGGCTAACTTCTCGATATCTCACTATATATATATATAACACGCCTGCAATTTCTATTAAATGAACCCCCCACCCCTCCACCGATACTCCTTGACGACTAGTTACTGCTGTCCATCATTTGGGCACTTGACGCCCCAGCCGTGTAAGTGCGTGTGATGCAATTACTTAATGACAGGCCCATGGTGGGGCAGGCGGCAGGCGGCAGGCAGCAGGCAGCAGGCACCACCGACCGCCAAGTGGTAAGGCTTAATGTTTGAGTTGCCGCCTCAATGCCGACTGTGCAACAAAGCAGCGGGGCACCCAGGCAACATGCAGCAGGCAGCTGGCAGCAGGCAGCAGTCAGCTGGCCACAAAACAACGCTTCTCGAGCCGTTTCGACGTCAACTTATGCCAGCTGCCTGTCAGCAGCAGCAGCAGCAGCAACAGCAGCAGCAGCAACAGGACTCGTCTACTGCTGCTACTGCTACTTATGCAAATGCTTAGCAGCACGACTGCCAGTTGCCACTTGCCACTTGCCACTTGATGGCCGTTGTTGCTCATGTATAGAAAGTTTGATTACCAGGCACCTAAAGAGTGCAACAGCAGAGCCTGGGCGCAGAGAGAGAGAGAGAGAGAGGGGGTGCAGTTTGATGGGCTGCACAATTGTGTTGATTGCGCAGATGACAAGACGAAACGGCAGCTGGCTCGCCTTGATGACAATGAAGTGCATGCATGAATATTCTAATCAAATGAGCCAACACAGCCGGCCAGCCAGACAGTCTCTGTCAGCAGACAATGCCTGTGTCTGGCTGCAGCGGCTGCAACATCCTGAGCCTCAGCCTCAGCCTCAGTCTCTGCACCCGAACCTGAGCCATTGTCAAGCTGTACAATTTTTGCATTACCAACACACACATACACATGTGTGTGTGTGGCAGTGAGCTGCTCTTAGTCAAGTCAGTCAGCCAACCGCATGCTTTGTGTTTCGTTTGGGGTTGGGGGGCACACTCTGCTGGCTGGGCTCGGCAAAAGTTTCAAAGTCAGTTCTCGACCCGCTTCATTCGTTTCGTTTCGTTTCATTCACTCACTGAAATCGAATTTGCATAATTTAACATGATGGTTGCGCTTATTCCTGTTGCCTGTCAGACAGACCCATTCTCCACCCCCACTAGCTGTTATTGTTGTTCTCATTCGTGCCCAGCCACCCGTTTTTGTGCCACATGCATCATCATTTGCATACATTTTCAGTTCAGCCAGTCACCCAGTCAGTTTAGTCAGCCAGTGAGTCAGTCAGTCAGTCAGTTAGTCAGTGAGTCAGTCAACTCTTGCTTGTCCTTTTGCCTTCATTACTTGCTTGCGCCGTTTACACATTTGATTTGCCATCCTCTGCATCGCCCACCCATGTTCCTGTTCCTTTTCGTGTCCCTGACCCATCCTGGCCACAGCCGCGTGGCTTGACTCGATTTTCTTTGAATATAATTCGCAGCAGCGAGTGAAAAAATTGACGTTGATGGATTTTGGCACTTACACAGAAGACTAGCGCCCTGTCACTACGCCAAAAACTTCCTTGCCTGACTGCCTGACTGACTTTGAAGCGCATTTTAATGAAGAATGATATGTTGGCAGTGCCATCACCATCCAGACCGCCCTATCGAAACCACATCCACATAGCACACAACAGCCACGAGCACACGGGCCACAAGACCAGGACCAAGACCACATCAACTGACAGTTTTCGCGGCTTTGAACTTTTCCCTGTCGAAGGGCGACATCGACAAGTTTTCTCCTGTCCTCGGTCTTCGGTAGCAACAAACAGCAAAAAAGAAGGGGACAAAAACGAATCAAGATCGACAAATTATTCTTATGGCTGTTTTGTCGTCAATTTCTCGGCAAGTTTTTGTAGGCTGCAAATAAAAATATGATTTCGCATAAATTTATTGGCTCATCATTGGGAAATTTGACAGAAATTTGATTTAGCTGTTGGATGATGATTGGATTAATGCGCAAATAAATAAGCGCCTTAAAATATGCTACATGATAATTTACTTAGTCAATCTTGAAGACAGAGCCACGAATGTGCTGGATAAAAACAGAAACGAGCGCAATTTCGTATACAAAGATACTATATGAAACAACAGATAGTTAGTAGGTATTCAGTCCTCAAGTTTTAATGTCATTCGAAGCTCTGAGGGAACCTTGTTGTTATTCTAATGTGGCCCAACAGGCAAATAAGCGACACAAAGACAAAAAGATGCAAACTATGAGAAGTGTCGCTGGATTTGTGCCACGCCTACTGGCTGGTCGCCCAGCTGCTCTCGCTCACAGCCGCCTTTTCATGCATATCAAAATGGCAACAATAAACGGCAACAAAAGAACAACAATAACAAACATTAACATACAACAATAGGCGACGTCGGCAGCGGCAGTCAAATGTTGCAAATGTAAGCAAAATAAATATGTATGTATACACACTCGTTGCGAGTGTGTGTGTGTGTGTGTGTGTGTGTGTGTGTGTGTGTGTGCGCTGAAAACCAAAACTTTTGACATAATAAAATGAAATGTTATTGTTAAAAAAGTTACTTGCATATTAAAACAAACGCAACTTTTTTCCTAACATTTTTTTCTTGTTGTTTATTCTGCTGTGTGTGTGTGTGTGTGTGAGTGTAAAAATATGCACACAAATACACAGAAACATTCACATAAATGCAAATGGGCAGCGTGTGAGCGTGCAAGCAGCGCTCTGGCAAAAGCAAACAACTTTAATTGAACTGTTTACCCGATTTTTATTTTATATGCCACGAATTCTGAATTGTGAAAACGCTGCTTGCCAAGCTGTATAATTGTTATGGTTATGTTTGTGATGATTATTTGGCTCGTTGCACAGCTGCGAAAATGTTACCAGCCAGCCAGCCAGCCAGCCAGCCAGCCAGCCATTGAGCTGTCTTTTTATCTGCCGGGCCTGCATAAACAACAGCATTTTGCCAGAGCCAGCAGCAACGAAACTCTTGCATTTAGGGCAGTTTTTGATGCAGGACTACTGCAGTTACATTTGCTGGAAGCATATTATGAATAGTTTGGGAGTTGTCTATTCATTGCATGCTGTCGGGCATGTTGAACTTTAATTTGTATAATTATTGAATAGTCTATATTTTTGTTTTCAAATATTTAAATATGATAACAGCCTGCAACTTATGTATACACTTTTGTGTTAGCTCCCTAAAAAGTATACATTTCTATATATGTATACCTTGTAAGACATGGTGACGAGTTTGTGCCCCACTCTCAGCCTAAATGAGCGTAGCACTATAATATAATAATAAACGTTCAAGACTTAATGCTTCAATAAACTTACTTTAGTTGCGTTGAGTATAGCTTAAGAAAAATGATAGCCATATATTGGATTATAGCACTACATATCAAAAAAGAACTATTTAAAACGTCAACACAATGAAAAACTGGCAAACAACAAATAACGAGCTCAACACGTTACGTATACGTAATATATTTGAAATAATTATAAGTATAAGTACATACGGTTACTGTGGGCGTACTCACCTTTGCTAGCACCGTCCGGGCCCCGCAATATGGTGCACTCCTCTATAGTGCCAAATGGATGAAATATTTGTCTAACATCATCTTCGGTTTGTTGTTTGCTGAGCATGCCAACGAACAGCTTGCGATCTAAATGCTCTGTTTTTTGTTTTTGGTTTTTCGATTTTTGTTTTGATTTTTTTTTTGTTTGTCGTTGTATCAAAAGAGGCAGCAAAATGGAAGAGTGGCATGTGTGAAAATCAAATCAAATTGTAAAAGCCATAGCATTAGAAAGAAGTTGGCCAATAATGCAAAAAAAAAACAAGTGAAAGTTACCGAATAATGTCAGAACCAAAGAGAGAACGAGAGAACGCAAAACGGAAATAGAAACGGAAACGGAAACGAAAAGGCAAACAAATCAAATATGTAGTTAATACCGAACAAAATCAGGCCATATGAGCGTTATAGTATATATGTGACATATATAAAGATGTAAATGCAACAGAGTTACACATTACGCAACAGTTTTGTAACGGTAACGGTAACGGTAACAAACGCAGCAGGCACATTGAATAAAATTTAGTTTATTTTATTTGTTTGGTTTCAAAGATTTGTAACGAGCGCCAAAATACAAAGAAAATATAACGAAAATCATAAGTAAAGCAACAACATTTATTTAACGAAATTTCATATATTTTTTTTTGTTTTGTATTGGTGTTGGTTTTTTGATTTTTTCGACACCAAAGGAGCAAATACAATTACAACATTTATTAATGTGGGGAAAAGTGGGAAGATTTTGGTATTTCGGAATCGGCAACAGTTTGTAATATGCCAAGGAATTTTGTTATATTTGTTTTGTTGCGGGGGTTGCATTAAAAATTTCGGTTTCATAAATTCAAAAATCAAAATTTTAATTTGGAAAAAAAAATTATTGTCAGTATTCCAATTTTGCCAATTTTGATGTTTTTTTTTTGTTTTCAATTATTTATATATAAGTAAATATATATATATATTTTTTTTTATAGAGCACGAACAAGTGTTACATAAAAAGGAAAGAAAAGAAGATAAAAATGGGTGATATTTAGTAAAATTGTCGCACAGTTTTGTTTTTTTTTTTTTGGTTTTTGGTTTTATGTAACTTACAACTTACAAAATGGAAAATGTCTTATGACAATAAGTATAACAATTAGCTAAATATATATGTATAAATGTATAGATATATAGAACACAATACGTACACACGCACACGCGCAAACATACACACATACGAAAACTGACCACACACAACAGAGCTACAAGTTTATATAGACATTAAAAGGTAAATAACATTTTAGCCACTACTTGGAAAAAAAATGTAATAAACAAGTAGTTAGATTTGTACATAATTGGAACAACAGTTCATAGCTTAAAACGGAAAGTATTAGCAGCTAGTAGGGAGCGTATAGGTAGATTCATCTAGAGGGGGAGTGAATTTAAATGTATGATAGCTTTAACAAATACGCATTTCGTTAATGCTCTTAAAACTAATTTCAACATATTTCTTTCGATCTTCTTAATAGCTGTGCGCTCATAAGTATATTCGAATAAATTCGACGCACACAAGCACTTGACAATAAACACGTTTATTGGCAAGAGCAGACAGCGCTCAAGCCAAAAGTCCACAATGTTGTTGCAAATCGAAAACCAAAAACCCATTGCACACTTATTTGCACAGTTCCAATCCCAAATACAAACTGGGGTCTCATATCGAAAATTGAGCGTTCAATTATGGCCAAAACACTTGGCACACACATCCAGACATACACACACGGAAGGGGTGGTTGGATGGCAGCAGCTGGTGCTGTTGTCGCGTTAAAGTGGCAAAAGCAATCGAAGTAGAAAATAACTAATACGACACGTTAGCCGGCCGTGCAGACTCAACTGGCCTGCAGGCAATTGTCTTGCCGGGGCATAAGCCTAATGGCATTTGTGCCCCAGCTCGACTCGTTCGACTCCACTCGACTCGACTTGCCTCAATTCAACTGAACTGTACCCCGTCACCCCGTCACCTGCTCAACTAAGGAGGCTAAGCACGTGCAATAAGCCAAACAACGCCACTGGCATGCTAAACAACACAAAAAAAGGGGGCCTAAGTGCCAACGATATGAGGGGGAGCGGGCCAAAAGGGTTGCCCACATAAGGTCCAAGGGGCGCGCTTAATAAAAATGTAAAGCACGTGGAGCAGACCGAAAAGGTAACAAGGACCAAAGGTGCAGGCAAAATAGTGCAGCATCCTGGCCGCACAAACATACATACAATATGAAATGGCATAGTTCAACTGGCTGTTAACAGTTGCGGCGCCAAAAAGCAGACAATGTGAAAAGAAACAGCACGAAAAAGGCAAAAAGAAAGCGCTTGCTCGCTCGCCAGGACACCGACAGCAGAACCGAGCCGAACGGGCTAAAAAGGATTTGCACAATGTTTAGTCGCCGTTGCAGCAATTTTCTACAATTACCAGGACACAGGTGGAGGCAGCAGCAGGACGATGGCAACACGACGGCATAAAATGCACACGATCTCCAGTGATTCCTTTGCTGGCCCAAGCCAAAGCCAAAGCCAAAGGAGCGGCGAAAGCAAAAGCAGTGAAAATAATATTAAAGGCCATTAGGCTCATATAGACAAGTTAAGTGGCTCTTTTTAGTGTCGCCCGTGTGTGCCACCCTCTTTGTCAGCTTCAGCTACTCTTTGTTCTGCTCGTCATGTGTATGAGTGTGTGTGTGTGTGTGTGTGTGTGCTGGCAGTTTTTAGATTTTATTTTATGCCTGGGCTGTTGCCAAGGCAAACGAAGTCATTAACGTGTCGTTGTCTTTGATGCTCATGCTCGAGCAGCGAGGCAGCAGAGCAGGCGGCAAACAAAGCCAAAACGAAAACCAAATTAAATTAGTTAACCACATGGCAACTCGAGTCTGCCAGGCGACACAAGCACATACAGCAGACGAGGGGCAATTGGAGGCACCACTAATTGTTGCATGTTATGTTTTTGCTTATCTTCGAGGCTAGCCCCGAGCGCAGCAGCAGCCAGTTTGAAATGTGCCCCAGACAAGTAATTGTATTTTAAATGTTAGCCAAAAGGTGAAAAACGCCAGCCAGCAATAAATTATACAAGAAATGGCCAAAAGGGAGAAAGACTGAAAAAAATACATACCAAAGCAAAGTCGCTGACAAAGCTGAAAACTCATGTGTTGCCATGTTGCTTGATTTTTATTTTTAGCTTTCTTGTTGCCGTTCGTTTATTTTTACAGCTGGCTTTTGGCTGGGCACTGCTGCCAATTGACATGTAAATTGACATTTAATGGTTGCTAATGAGCGTCTGAGGATTAGTTCCTTGCAGACAGACACCAGTTATTTGCATAGGTGCTAAAGAGCATGGGGAATTGAGCAACTCGGTTTAATGCGGGCATTACGGAATGTGGTTTGTGTAGTTATTCGGGGTGAATTTAGAAGTGACTGCATATATACATATTAAACTGGTCGTTCTTTCTATGGTTTTTCCATATTTCGTTTAGTATAGTTTCTGACAAGTAATTAATTCTGGCCACTTAGAGCTAATATCCTTCATCCAGCAATGCTGCTTAGAGTTCAATCCCTTAAGATGGCAAACAACTTGTGGCTAATAAATCATTAAGCAAACAAATAAATACTCCATTAATTTTCACAGCTTAGCACAGCAGCAACTGAAGAGAAAATCTGCTGCAGCAAATCGCCAGCTAATGCGACCAATTCATATTTGAAAACTCAGAAAACCTAATCAGATTATGATAGACGGCTGCCAGGGCTCAAAATGTGCTATGTAAATATATTTAAGCTATTAATTATTTCATTTGGCCATTTTCAATAGGAAATGCTGCTTTCTAATTACAATTTAAGACCCAGGCTGAGTACGTCTCAAATAACATTTGCTTAGCAAAAATTGATTGAAATGCGAGTATGAATAACACAAACACAAAAGAAGAACCCATCCACACACACACACACACGCACACACACACACAGTTGTAAATTTGTATCTATGTTTATGTGTACCTGTAGCAGATTGTCTATCTGGTCGCTGCACTTTGTTTTCTGTCTGTGTTTATTTTGCCATAAATTATTGAAATCATAATTACTTAGGCCAGTAATATGGGAAATGAGCAAAGTCGCATAATAAGTATATATTATTGGGCAACATTTTATGCTTGTTATTTTTTTCTTCTTCTTTAGCTAATGCAAACTTAATTAGATGCGCAAAATGTGTATTTTGATTTGTGATTTGCGATTTGATATGTGCATTTTATATATGCTTGTTTTTGTGATTGATTATGATATGACTAATTGCCACCAGCTACTAAAATCACACTAATTAAATTGAAATTCATATTATAATTTAACTAACATTATGCTAAAGAGCGTATTAGTGAAAAATCAAATGTAAATTAGTAGCTGGCTCAATTCAAATCAATGACGTGATATCTAACTTATGTTAGAGGGCAATCTGAGTCAATATTTGAGTGCCACGCCCAAAGTGGCAATTGCTGAAGTCGCTGCAGGCGAAGCACTCAGAGACCCATTTTTATGGCAGGCAGTCAGCACAGTCTGCGCGACATCCTGGCAGCCTGGCATCCCAGCAACCCAGCATCCCAGCATCCTGGCATCCTGTCATCCATGCACAGCCCTGCACAGCCGTCGAGGTGTCAGTATTTATACAGCAAATAAGCTAAATTTTTCCTTTATGACTCCCACAACGGGCCAAACAGTTGGTGGATGAATGCTGAATGGCTGAATGTTGAATGCCGGCAACGCAGCCCAGACAATTGTGTGGCAATTGTCAAAAGTCTGCCCAGGACCTCCTGCTACCCGCTGTCCCCGCTCCCCTGCGCTGACGTTTATATATGACTAGTGATAAGTCAGCGTCACCCAAGACGTTGACACCAAGTGCAAGTGGGGTCCTGCTGCCTGGAGTTCTCTCCGCTTGTTTCGTGTCTCATTTTGTTCGTGTCTTTGTTGTTATGATGCCATTGGAATCCTTTGGGTCTCTTTGGTGCCTTTAAGCGCACAGTTTATTTGTCAGTTTTGAAATTTAGAGTAATAAGCGCAAAGTTGAGCATAGGCTGGGGACCAAAAACTGACAACGAGACGGCGTGCAAATGACATGTTGCAAAAGCAATGCCATATCCTTCGAAAGGGAGTTGGGCCTGAACTCAGAAGTAAATTAGTTATTAGCGTTGTAAGTAGTTCACAAAAGTTGTGCCAGAGTTCTCATAGAGAAGTTGGCAGCATTTCTCATGGCATTGGCATTGGCATTGGCATGCCGAAAACGAGCGCTAAAATGCGCCTAATTGTTAATTAGTGTCAGCGTGAATTAGTATTTACAGCGTGGCTGCAGACAGACAGACAGTCAGGCAGTCACGACTGTTGGGCGGAGGAAACATTTCAATGGACGCATTTTTAGGCATTTTGCATGGCAAAGCCGAAAGTTTTTGTTTTGCCAGCACAACGGAAATTGTACAAAAGTCAACGCCAGAGACCCGAGAAAGGCGATGCGCCGAAAAGTTTGTCTTGCGACTCGCTCTCCTCTGTGGTATTGAAGTGTTAATTAATATTGAAAAGGATCAACTTTTGTGTGACTTTGGCTTTGTGTGCGCCAAGCAAATGAAAATTGAAAAGGAATCCCATGGAGACTGCTAAAAGAATGGCGCCTAAATTCAAAGCAGGGGCTAAGAATATACCAAATTCCAAGCTGCTCATGAATTTCTTTAGTTTAGAGTGTTTTTAAGGATAATATAAGGCATGCCTTTAACTATATACAGAAAACAAGATGACATATATATTATATTTTACAATTTAAATTCTTAATTATCCAAAGATACTGTCAGATCTCTCAAAGACGGTTTTTGCTGTCTGCATTTCTTCTTTCTTGGACAGGACCTGGCAATAAATATGCAGCAGCGGAGCCAACTTGACGCAGAGTGGGCGGATGGAGCCCGGCAATCTTGACATGCCATTAACATTTCATGTGCACCTTGGCGTTGTCTTTTTACCAGCCGGCAAAGATGGCAGAGAGAAGAAGATCCTGCTGCAGCTGGAGCTGGAGCCGCAGCCGGCGTTGACTATCACACTAAAAGTCAATATAAAGTAAAATTTTTTTTATGACCCCGGGATTATCATTTTGTGCTGCAGCTTGACATGAAATTGGCTGCACTGTGGGTAACCAGAAATTGGCTATAAAAGCAAAGAGCGACGACCAAAAAGGTGCTCGCCTCTCACTCTCCGACGGCATTCTATAAAAAATATAGAAATTTTTATTTTAAGTAGTGACGCGTCAGGGATAATGTTAATGGCACATAGCATTTTCATTTCAAACGCATAAAAGTGTCCAATGTCTGTCTGTCCACGGGAATGCTTAAAAAAAAAAATGAAACGATGAGAAAGTAGAGAGTGAGAGGGCAAAACGAGAACTGCAAAGCAGTGCAAGAGAAATGTGGTTGGCTCTTTGTGGCTGGCGCTTTATGTGCGCAGATTTTCCATTTATATATATATATATATATGTATATACATATATGTATACATAATAAGAGGAACGCATATCTCTCACGATAAAGTGGAATTTAAAGTTTATGAGCTAGACAGAAGGACTCACAGGACTCTCGAAACTCGACGGGAGCTCGCCCCATATACCGTATGCTTTATAATTATATGGCCGGCATTTTTTTACAACTCAACGAATGTTATGTGCGCTTTAGGACGGAGATGGGGCTGGGGATGGGGCTGGGGATGGGGATGGGGGTACGAGGAGGTTACCCACGAAACACGGCTTGGGGTTGGATGCTGGAGATAGCATGTAATAGGCAATAGACGAGCACATAAATTTCTGCAATGAAAACGGCCACAGAACAGTTATGAGCATTTTATTTGACAAGCGAAAAGTTCTGCCCTTTCAGAAGTGTAACCGAAATTTATCTTTGAGATGCGTTAACAAACGTGAAGAGACATAAATGTTGTTGCTCTTCAGCTGAAAACTGGACTAATCTCATACTAATCGCTGTAAGTCTTTGCTGCTTTTGTGAATAAAAGTAAAGCTTTTAAAATAAATGCAGGAGTATTACAATGATAAATAAATAGTATATATAGAATGCAATATTTAAGGTTTTAAAGTATCTAACTGCTGTATAATCGAACCCAAAAGCGGGTTTCTTATTTATTGTTTAAATGCTAACATTCATGGCACATTTACGACACTTTAAAATGTATTAAGTAATATGCTTACGTTTAGAAACTTTGAATACCGCGCTCTGCTGATTGTTCGCAGTCAGCTTAATACTGGGAATATTTGCTTGCTGCTGTTGTGGAATGCGTTTTGGGGGTTGCTTTGAATTGGTATTAGATTAGCACTTAGTAGCTCTCTCAGGATCTGTATGCTTCGCTTAGTTAGGTAATTAAATGGCCTGGCATAATTGACATCCCTGTAGTCTAAAGCTCTTGAGTCACCAGAGAGTTTCACGTATGAAGGAAGACTAGTTTTAAAAGGTTCAGGTTAATGTTTGTGTAAAGCTCTGTCTACATCTAAGCTTTTAGTTTGAATTTGTAATTGAACACTGCTTTAAACAGCTTTGCACTACGTGGCGTATGTGTAATATAATCAACAACTATTGAAATAATCGACAACTCTTGTCGGCTTTTCGTTGTCTTTTGTTACTTGGGGAGCTGTCTTCTTAATTGAACAAATTTCTTATGGACGTTTGCTGAACGGCTTTCAATTAATGTGGCATTAGTTTGTATAAATATTTCTCTACAATAGCTAATTATTATTTTGTATGTATTTCGTTTGGTTTTTAAGTGCACATTCCCAGCAATGTCGTCAAGAGCATCCGTTTATCAGTTTCTCAGCTGCTGTGTTTAGTTCATTGCCGCCAATTCGCTGCCATTTGAAATTCCGCGTGCTAAAATTGTTTTATTTTTGGTTGGTTGGTTTTGTAAGGCGGGTTGTATGTTTTTTTTTTTTTTTGGGTTTTTGTATTATTTAATTTTATTATTTTGACGTTTGCGAAAAAAGAGAGAAAAAAGAAAGAGAAAAAGAAGGAATAAATAAAATTTTTATAATCTCTGTTGTTGCTGTTTGTTTTTGTTTTGTTTTGTTTTGGTTTTGGGGAGTGTAAATGTTGTTGCTTATTTTAATTTATTTTTTAGAGTTGTTTTTGTTTTAACATTTTGTTTTGTTTGCACTACAGAAATTGGAGCAACGCAGATGACGCACAACTAAAAATGTTTACGTGTCAATAACAATATCAAATTGCATTAACTTATTTATTCTATTTTTTAAATTGGAATAAAAAGAAGAGAGCACAACATTGAGCATAAATTTAGCATGTTTTGCTAATAAATGAATATATTTTTATTTAATTTTTGGTAGTTTGTTTACGCACAACATCAAGGAAACAACAACACTGAGATATAAAAATTTTATTATATTTGTAAAAACAAAACGTTACAGAAACTTACAAATGAAAATATTTATGTTAATTAAAATGTAACTGCTAGTTAAGAAATTGGTCGAATGACTGATGTCTGAATGCACCAAAATTTGATAATTCATAGTACAGAGATCGAACAATATGTAGGGAAATACGTATAGATATTATTTAAAGTACACGACAACAATGCACGGTATAGTAATGAAAGTGTACATAAATATGATTAATTTATTTATGCACTTAAATATACATAAGTAAGTAACTAACTAACTAATGCATAGACTTAAATACAAAAGATTGCAATTTAAAGACAACAAATTGATTGCAGATGAAAACGTTGTCAACAAATTTAAGATTCCATCTGCGCATAGACACCGATTAGAGCCAAAGACTGGGCCCATAACTAATTGAAAATATATTGGCTGGCTAAGCAAATAACTCAAACTACTCACAAATCAATGCAGATACTTAGCCAAGAGTTTGCAGCGTAGGTTGCAAAGAGCTCAACACCTTGACAGCAAATGCCACAAACAAACAAATGAAGCGATGAACAACAACAACAACAGCAGCAACAACAACAGCAATATCAACCTCAAGTCAGACGTCAATCAAATATCAAGGCAAGCTGAGAAAATGCTTCAATAAACATGTCTTACATAAAACATTTTAATTAAATTATATTTCATATATGTATGTATGTATATATGTACGTTTGTGTTTGTATGTATGCTGCAATGTGTGCGTGTGCAATATTTATCAATTTTCCAGAGTGGGGTGGCAAAAACAAGAGTCATCACAATAACCATACGTCTTCGTCTAGCTCGCACACACACACAGAGAAGTAAACAAAAGTGTTTTAGCGCTCTCAATGCACATCACTCATTTACACGCACACACACACACACACACACAATCGAAAGGAGTAAGGCAATAAGGAAGATGGCGAAAGGGAGCGAGAGAGAGAAGCAATTGCTTGAGTTCACATAACACTAGCTGAAAAGGGTTTCTTAGACTGTGGATTAATCTTAGAGAGGACTAGAAGAAAATTAGCCAAGACGCTCATTATTATTATTAAGCTATGCTGTAATTGATAAAAGAAGACCATCAGTTCAGTTGAAGTCTTGCTTTCCTTAAGAAAAATTTATAATTTTATATATTTTTACTTATTTATAAATTAAATCTTTCACAATTTTCAGTGAAGAACGACTTTTAGTTGATAGTTTAATTCTACTTTAACTATTTACTTAGAATATGAGCTAGCAACAAAGCATAGATTTTAAATCTATTCATACTATTTACTGTACAACTAATAACATATACTTTATTTTCCTCAGACAAAATCTATTCTACTTTTACTCACTGCTCCTGCAAATAGTGTCCTTTCCTTTTCAGCTGGTGTCATTGTGAGAGAGGCGAGTGCTCGACTTTAATTTAATTTTTGTGTTGGCTGTTGGCTGTTGTTGTTTATTTTGTTTGCTCGATGCGCGCAATTAATTGAACTTGCAGCACATGCCTCACAGACTCTGGCCACACAGTTTCAGTCTCAGACTATTGACAGCCTGCTGGGTTTGGTACTAGTATTTGTGGTGGTGCTGGTGGAGGTGGGGGTGGGGTGGGGCTTTTGTATTATGTATTGGTGCGGTTGAGTCGATGAACACTTAAGCCGCACTCAATGCAGCCACAGTTGACGTCGCTCTCTGCTCGTTTACCCGTTACGCTTTTCGGAATTTAACTAAGACAAACACCACAACGATAACAACAGAGTAACACAACAGAGCAACAGCAACAACAACAACAACAACTACAACAACAACAACTACAACAACTACAACAACCGACAACTACACTAACAAGTTGTGTAGTTTGTTGCCTTTCGTTTTGGCTCTACTTTTCGGTTGATGTTGCTGTTTCTGTTTCTGTTTCTCTGTTGCTGTATGAGAAACGCTTGCGGGTCTTACATTGGCTTAGCAGCAAACTTGTCTAAGCTAGTGGGAAAAGGGAAAAGCGGATTGGGAAAGGGTCAGAGAAGGTTACAGACTGCAGGGTCTTTGCAATTACAATTACGCATAGAGAAGAGCGCAAACGGAAATAACATAGAGGATAAAACAAGCGGTAGTGGTAGTGGTAGCGGCAGTAGAATGGCATCAACAGTAATTGTAATTGTAATGGCTGGCAAAGTAGGCAAAACATTTAGCAATATAACGGACATTTAAGCAGCTGCACAAAAGCAACAAAGTGTGCACAGAGTCAAACGAGCTTTAACTGCTTAAGGGAGCACAATGAAAAGAGCAGCAAATTACCTGTCAAAACATCTTTTTTCATATAAATTTGTAAAAGACGACTGTAAATTGCCGTTAGAGAACATTTGCCAACATCTTCGACTTGTGCGGTCAAGGATCCTTCAGCCGCTTCCTTACCTAAGTAGTTGCGAATGCGAATGCTGCCTGACCTCTAAAACATATTGCACAATTACTTGGCACACACACACACACAGAGAGAGAGAGAAAAATAGCTAAGAAAATTTATGTTATTGTTTGTCTGGCAGTCGCAGGACTACCTTTTCCACAGGACTCCCATATTATTTGCACATATATATATATATATATATATATAGGTTTTTTTGTTATTTGCCCCTGCATGTGTGTTGCAACATTTTATTTATTGCACTGGCCATAAAATGCACGCTGGGGGCATTTGTAACAATTTTCAGACACACACAACAATGGCAACAGTGGCTGCCCCACTCTGTACACCTGTATCCCTCTCTCTCTCTCTCTCTCTCTCTCTCTCTCTCGCTGTGTTCGCAGCCATTCTTAGTCAGGTTAAAATATTACAACATCATGCTTAAAAGTCACGTTTAAACGCTGACGACGTCGGCGCCGAAAGATTATTGCATTTTAGAACCCTCCACCTCCTCCCCCTCTCCTCTCTAGTTCTCTCGTCTTCCCTCTCGCTCTAGCTGCACACCTGAGCCGCACACACAATCACAAACAAATGTAGTTCATTTCAGGCGTCGTTGTCGGCGTCTGTTCCTGCCTGTCTGTATAAGTAATAGTGTTGCAACGTGCTTGCCGCATTTTATTTCCCTTTTCCGACTGTGCGAGCGAGAGGGAGAAAGAGGGAGAGCGAAAGTGGGTGGGTGAGCTGCTGCCATATCCTATTGATTGTATAATTCGTGTGTTGCAAGCGAAAATTTTGGTACTCGTATATGCTTGATGTCTGATTGAATTGAATTGATGTGAGTGCCTGCCTGCCTGCCTGCCTGTTCTGACTCCAACTCCCAATCCAACGGCCGATGCCGACTCTGTCTCTGCTCGTTTGTGGCTTTTGCGGTTGCGAAACCAATTTATTTGGTTTATGTGTGTGTATGTGTGCAACGTTGTTATTTATTTTAAACAGTAACTGGTAAGCCTGTGATGAGCACAGGTAGCGCTAGCCAGCCAGCCAGCCAGCTCAGAAATCCTTGAAAGCCAGCAATGATTTCATAAGATGAAAAGCGATTTTTCGCACACATTTTTATGTGGCATACATTCGAGAGGTAGACACACATGTGTGTGTGTGTGTGAGAGAGAGAGAGAATGGTGGCGAACACGTGTAAACCACAAATATTTTCTTTTCCGAGCTGGCAGATTGCATCGAAATCCGAATTTGGCTTCTGAATGCATTCAAGGATGATGACAATTAAAGTAAATTGCAAGAAAATGGAATAAATGCGGGCGAGAGACAGAGATAGAGAGCATAATAGAGTGAGAGACAAAATAAGAATAGATTTGCAATCTAAGCTCAAGTCCCAAATATAGGCAAATATGAAATATTGAGTATTCTTACATTTTATATTTGGGTTTAAGGACAGAGCAGAATGTATGTAAAAGGTTGCCATAAATGTATGAAAAAATCAAGTTTCTTTTATGAAATAAGCATAGGAAATACTAAGCTGTCACGAATTTAATTTGAATTCCAAAAATAGCTGGAGTTGGGGTAAATCTTTAGTTTCAAGCTCACGTAGTTCAGTTCCTAGGGCCACTTACCGAGAGTGCTTCGAGCTGGGGGCATATCACTTGCAAATGCGCTGCGTAACTCAATTTTGCTTTAATAAATATTTCAATATGTTTGAAAGACGAGCCGAGGCCTCTAAAAACGCCCTCGCACTTGACACACACCCACACACACACACACACATGCACAAATACAGAGAGGCAGTCCTTTTGTAAATGGCTCAGCCGTTGGTGTTGTCCTTGTCGCTGTCGCTGTCTGCTTGTCACACGACACTGTGCCATTGTAAATGGAGTCAAGAAAGCAAAAGTCACTTTTTCAATTTTCATTATTAAAAAAAAATTCTACGCACACACGAGTAAATCACTAAGTTACTGTGTCGCATTGATAAAACCCTTATCAAGTGGGGCGCTTTTTTCACTCTGGCTCACTCACACACACACACACACGCATACGCACACAGACTGCCAGACACGTTGACACATTGTCATAGGGCTACAAAAAAGTCACTAAACGAAATGCAGAGTCCTTTTCTGATGAGGGTGAGCGGCGCCAAAAAGCATTGCCTACTTTTCGGCGTGAATTTAAAAAGGCTGCTCAAGCAGGCAAGCAGGGTGTGGTGCAGCAGTGGGCGGGGCAGCGGCCTGCTATGTAGCTCGCATATTAAAATCTATAAAATATGCTCACGACTGCTTTACGACTTGAAAGCTCTAAGCTAAGAGCAAAACCAGAAGCTGGCACAACCAGCAAAAAAAAGTTCAATATTTGTAAATCTTTTGCTCACTCTTGCTCATGCTCGCTCTCTCCCTTTTGCTCACACTTCATAGCTGGGCTCGTTCTTTATGGGTTAATGGTGCGAAAACGTGACTTAATGTGCGTGTGTAAAATTTGTTGTTTTCTTTTTTCTTCGTTCCATTCCTTTTTGCGTCTCCATAAGAGTTATGTGCGGGTGCGTATAAGGAATACACGGGGGTACAGGGTGAGTGTGAGAAAGAAGAGTGTAATGGAGAGTCGCAGCTGTTGTGCAAAGGTCAAAGCAATTTGAGGCAAGCATCGTGGGGCGATGGCTTTTAATAGAAATGTCAGACAATTGGGTGCCAGCTTTAAACTAGAAAGCAGCTAAAGCGCAAGTGTGAAAGAGAACGTTAACAGTTCGAAATGTGTATAGAAAGTGTAACAAGTGCTTAAGTTAAGCTCGGATATTTGCGACCTTAAAGTAAATAAGCACTCACGAGTTTCCCAATTGCCTTCTGCAAGTTCTTGCGCTTTAAATTCTGAAAGCACTTCATTCGAAGTTAGTTTCTCATAACTTGCACTTTATGCACCACAAGAAACTCTGCTCATTATACAAACTGCTAAATATTTTTAGCCCCCAAAGCGTTTAAAAATTTCATTAACTCACTTGACTCGCCAAGCGTCATTTAATTATCTCTGTGTGTGCGCTTTAGCGTAAATGACAAATCCTTATGCTAAATATGCTTAATGCAACATACACACACACACGCACACACGCACACATACGCACAGCTTACAACGTGCTGTACATATGCTTAATGAAGCTTATAACTCTCGACGTCTCGCTGTTGCCTCTCTCTCTCGCTCTCTCTCTTCGCTCTCAGTGTGTCTGTCGCTGCTCCTCGCTTCCTTTTTGCCCAACATGCAACACGTACACGTCCTGACAATCCTGGCAACAGGCAGCATATGCCAAGCACGAAGGCCCGCCAGGCGAAATAATTATAAAGCGCTCGCAGCGGAAGCTGCAACGGAAATGTTACCTGCAAAGCACGTGCAGGACCCAAGGGAGGGAGCGAGAGAGAGAGGCAGAGAGAGAGAGAGAGGGAGCTAGGTAGAGTGACTGGCTGTTCGGGTGCAAATTCTAGCACTGGCTGCGTTTAGTTTAGCATAATGACAGGCATAGCTGAGGCAAGCGAACGCCTCCAATCTGCTGGCTGCAACTGCCACCAGAACCCATTTCCCTCTTCCTGTTCCCTGTTCCCTTTCACCTTGCCCTTGCCCTTGCCACATGGCAGCCACTAAACCAAAGCCACATTAGCTCGGCAGCAAATGTGGCAAAGCGTGTTAATAACTCACTGTGTATGTGTGTGTGTGTGTTTGTGGCACTGAGTGCACTCTCTGCACTTGGGGGCACATGCATTTAAGTTTTGGGATTTCATAATAAACTTGGGCCTGCTCCAAAAGCAGCTCTCCTCATGCATGCGTGTGTGTGTGTGGCAAGTTTGTCGTCGTCTTCTTGGCATGTAATGGAGCATGCTGCTGTTGCAGCTGCAAACTGAGAGCTGAAAGCTGAAAGCTATAAGCAACCTCGCATATTTCCATGCATAATGCATGGATTCGTTTCATCAGCACAGGAGTAGACGAGAACTGCTTAACTTGCCTTGCCATCGTCCTGGGCCTAATTTGCTGCATAATTAAGCGTGTAGTCGTCTGTGCAACAAGATTCTTTTCTTGAACCCAACTTACTACCAGTTTTGTTTAGCTAATTTGGGCAGAACACGTAACTTTGTAAAGCAATTTAGAGCAATCTTTGCGGAGCCGCTGCCCAGTGTTGGTAAAGGCTGTGGCAGCAGCAAGAGTGTTGGAAGAGTACATAAGAGCCTAGGTATTAAGAAAATCTATTTAATTTATATCTCTGCTGATCGATAGTGCAACTTTGATTTGTACTTAATATTGACACTTTATCTTTCAATGTTCAAAATATTTAGTTTAAGCAAACTAACAACTCTTAGTTTGCTAATATATTTCTTCTGGCATCTACTTCAATCATAGCTGGTTATTCCAGTGCTCGTTAAAGCCAAAAACTTTCTTGGGAACGCAACTAAACTTGGAACACGTAACGCACTTAAAGTGCCAACAAAACTTCTCAAGCCACCGCCCGCAAAACTGACACATTTCTACCTGTTTCAATGCTTTTGTTAACATGACGCCACGGAAAACTAACAAAAATCTATACACACACACACACACCATACACACACACACACAGATGAAAGCCACAGCACAACCATAATGTAGCTATGCGTATTTGTGTGTGTGCTTCATTATTATTATTGTTGTTGTTATTCGTTCTTCCTGCTCCCATCACTGAACGAACACACACATACGAGTATTATTTTTGTCGCATTGTTTGCTTCTCCTTCCGCTTGTCGACGCCATTGTTGTTGTTTGTATGGCTCGTTTTTCTTTCTATTTTTTTTTTTTTTTTTTTTTGACAGCGTCTCTTTTGCTTTTGATTAAGCTTCGTTGTCGTTGTAGTCGCTTTTGTTGTTGTTGTTCTTCGATTTTGGTCACTAATGAGCAACGCTAAAAGCGCAGCGAACTCGACAAGGGCGTGACGAAAGGTGGGCGGCCAGTCAGTCCTCCAGTTTGGATAGGTAAACATTGTATTTTATTTGTGTTTACGTTTTTAACAGCTTTGACAGGCTGCTGTTATCCTTTTCAGCCAACACACACACACACACACACACGCACACGCACACACATTGACAGACTGCCAGGCATTGTTAGCTCAGATTTGGGTCAATATATGTAGGCATGTTTTGGACTTGGACTGTGCTTGAGACTGGAGAGAAGACTCATTGGCTTTCGGCTCTGTGTTCCGTGTGGCAGAGCATTGACAGCATTTTTCATTTGCCTAATGAATTCAATTATTTATTTACCTTGAGTTATTTCTTTAGCCAAGCCAAAGCAAGCCAGTGCCCTGCCTTTCTGCTGCCACTCTTCTGATCTGATTTTGCGTGCCAGAGTTTATTTAATTTGATATGGCAGGGTGAGCTGAGTAGAAGGGAATGGGAAAGGCAGAGCAGAGCACTGCCAAGTCGGCATTTCTAATTAATTCAGTACAAATTACAGGGCATGGCCGCCGGCAGGATGAGTCGAGTCGAGGCGAGTCGAGGAGACGAGTCGCGCGAATATAAAAATGGAAATTTAATTAATGTAAAAGCTTATATAATTGGAAATTGAAGTCTAATTAAAAGTGTGCGACAGCAGAACACAGCCAGCCTGCAGTCAATTGCATGCAACTGACATCGTTTCAAGCGCAAAATTAATTAACACTCTCAAACACACACCCACACACACACACGCACAGCAAAAACAACACACGAACATTGTAGACAAAAGTTTACAATTAAATTTGCAGCGGCGTTAAAAATCGCGACACAAATTATTAACGACAAATAAACAGAAATAATTCGAATATTTGCATTAAGAACCATAAGCACACACACAACAGCACACACACACACACAAACACACACACACACACACACATAGACACACACAATTACGCAGGCGGCAACAATAACGAAATAATAAACTAATTAAATCAACAGTCAGTTTGAAAAAGGCTTTTGTTTCGTCTTTATCTGTCGCGTCCGCTTTGGGTGAAAAAGTGCATTATAGTTTCACGATTTAATTAGATTTGTTCACTAGCAAAACACACGAGTAGAAATTGACAATATTTAATATGAATTAGATTTAGAATTAGAATACAGCAACGGGCATTAAAGTAGTGGAAAAATGCTTAAAAATTTGGCAAAAAGTTGAATAGAACTAACCTAAAAATATGAAATCAGTCATCTTTTATTTAGTATAAGTCAAATAAATGATTGACATTGAGATTGAGATTCTGGTGATTTATTTTTACCTACATTGCTGAAATATAAGAATATTGCTTTTAATTTTACCTAAATTTGAATAAATCGATCAGGGTTAAACCAAGGTTATTGAATACATAAGCAAACTTACTGTGAACTTATTATATTTATTTGTACATATTTTTCTACATTTATGGGTTCGAGCTGCACAATAGACACTTACCTAGAAAGAGAAGAGAAAATGTACAATTATTAGCTAAAAGTTCATGCATTTTCGTTATTAATCTAAGCATAATAAGAATTGTGTGTTGTCGCCACTCTATCAAGTTCTTTAAGGTATATATTTGTATTTATGCAACGTGTTGCAGGTTGAAGCTGCCACACACACAGTCAACACACCGAACACAATCGCCAAAAAATAATATTTGCCGTGTGTAAATGCGCCACGTTTATAGGTAAGCAAATTTGTTTTATTTTATTATTTATTTTTATTTGTATTTGTATTTTATATTTTGTTGCCCCGGTGCCAACAGACGGGCATATCAATCCCATGTTGAGTTCTCTCGCCTGTCAGGCTGCCCTTTTTTGCAGGCTTTTCAATTTCACATATAGCAAATATTTTTTATGCTTTCCCCGTCCCCTTTTTGCCCATTGTTGATCCTCCTGCTCTCTCCATACCGTTAGCTGTTCCTCTTCTTCTTCTGCTTGCTGTTGTTGTTGTTGTTGTTGTTGTTCTTTTTGTGCCATATTTTACATGCAAATCGAATTTTCCTCAATTTTAATTGGATTTTTGATTGGTTATACTTGTGTTTATGTACGCACTGGCTATATTCAACCCCTCCGTCACACTACGCATTTATTTGTGCATATTTCTTTTATTTAAATTCCTATTTTTGTTGTTGTTATTTGTGTATATTTGTATAGTTGATCCAGTTGAGTTTTTGTGTTTTATTTATATTTTTAGTTTTTGACATGCTGTAAGTTGTCAATTTACAACAAAATCACTGGAGTTAAACTAATCTCTGTGTGCCAAAAATGCAAATTTCAAGTGCGTAAATACGTGACTAAATGAAATTTGTTAAAAATTTGAAGCTATGAAACTGAACAATGTGTTTCAGAGTTAGTATTTAAATAAAAATATTAATAAATAAGATGATTGTCATAGCCAGAAAGTACTTGTATTTAACTACTACATTTTAAATGAAATTAAAACCAAATAAAAAATCGTTGCTGCCTTCCGCCCACTTAAACATGACACATTGAGCGTCGAGAGAAAACAAACCCGACCTACCAAAGAAGTTCCTCAGCTGCGCTGCCAATTAACCGAGAGGCGCCCCAGCAAATTGTACAAAGTTTTAATTGAAGACGACACGACAAATGTCTATATTCGCACATGTACCCCCACCTTAAAAACAACCAACCACCCCACTTAGAAGGTACTCTCGTATGTCTGTATGTACATTTAAAACACACACTTTTGAGTTGCCTCGCGGGCATTAGCCAAAATGATGGCACTCCCTTTGCCCTCATTTCCATTTGTGCCACGTAGTTTGCCTTGTAATTACAATTGAGAGCATCGCCCGCAATGATTATAATTATGTTTATACTCTTTTCGAAGAAAATAGTATATTAAGTTTGTCCTGAAGTTTGTAACGCATAGAAGGAAGCGTCGGAGACCCCCAAAAGTTACTGCCAGTATGCTTAGAATGACAATACAAATTGATCTAGCCATGTCCGTCTGTCTGTCTGTCTGTCTGTCTGTCTGTCTGTCTGTCTGTCTGTCTGTATGTATGCAAACTAGTCCCTCAGTTTTTGAGCTATCGCGATAAAACTTTGCACAGACACTTATTATTCTAGGGGACAGCACATTGGTCGGAGCCGGCCAGATCGGATCACTATATCTTATAGCTGCCATACAACTCGAAGTCGGTTTTGGCCATATATCCCATGTTTTTAAAGCTATCGCGATACAACTTTGCATATATACTTATTATTCAAAGATACATCACATTGGTTGGAACCGGCCGGATCGGATCACTATATCTTATAGCTGCTATACAACTGGCAATAAATTAAATAAATTTAGAACAAAAAAAAAATGTTACGCGACAAAACGATTTTGTACAGCTTATGAAATTTCAGTGGTGCAGTTGGCAGAGTGAAAATTGCCTATAGGTTCGAAAAGAGTATAAAATCTTCGGCACGCCGAAGATAATCCTTCCCCACTTGTTTATATTGTCATTTGGTGGGCTTGACCCCCAATCCCCCAATCCCCCAACCGCCAACCGCCAACCAAGCAACCAACTCTCGCAGCGCACAATTCACAATCTGAGTGGTATTAAAGTAGCTACAGGTAACAAGTTGAATTCGAAATAAATCATTTGCTGGCTGCCTGGCAACAGGGTGTGTGTGTGTGTGCCTGTGTGTGTGTGTGTGTCTGTCAAGGACTTATGCTGATTAGTAAAAAGCGTCACAGTACACTTTGAATGTGCCATTCCGACTGCCACCCTCGGAAAATGTGGGCTCAGGCATTCGGAATGATTTATGCAATGAGCTCAAAAAGATGAAAGTTGTACATTTTCATATTTTAATTGCTTTGCTCTCTTAATACTTTTGGGACAGCCTGTGTTCAACTCTCCTTGCCTCCGCATTTTATAATATTCCTCTTCTACTTGGCTGTGTGTGTTTTTTTATTATTATTATTATGTTTTTTCTTTGGCTACGCTTCTATGGGTCTTTTGAAGTGCCAGGCTGTGGGTCTGTGCCTTCTAGTTAATGTAAATGTTTGCTGAGAAAATTTTACTAATTTTATAACAAGTTGCGGTTTGTGTTTTGTGCTACGTTTTCAGTTTGTGGCCCCACCTTCCCTGTTGCCAGTTGCTGTTTGCTTACTTTGTGGAAAAGTAGATTTTGTATATAAGTAAGTATTTCGCATTTATAATTTATGGCTTTATATTTGTCAATGGCATTATTATATCACATTTTTATGTCCCTGCTCGGGCGCCACCTTGCCGGCTACCTTTTTGGGCAGTATTTATGGGACATTTAGCTGAATGTAGGTTTATGGGGTGACAGGCAAATTGGTTGCTACGTTCATTTGCTGTACAATACATTGCTTTCGATTTTAAAGCTGTTCCCGTTGAATGCGATTCTTGCTGGTCAGATTGCTGGCATAACTTTCAAGATTGCAGTTGCAGCTATTTGCTTGGATCATTTGCACTAACCACAAACATATTTCAACTATTTTACAGCCATAATTCCCTATACATCCTTTAACCCATACACACATGTGCAATATGGCCAGCTCTGGACAGTTCTCTCGACCATTTACCATATGCAATTTGCCACTAATTATGCGCAAAATTTCTAGCTCAAGGGCTCTAAGCAATTAGCACAGCACACACACAAAGCAGCAGCAGCTAAACCCGCAGCTATAGCCCCAGCCACGCCCCCCGCCTCCTGCTCAAGTAATTTACATTGAAATTAAACAAAAACTATGTGCGTGTGCGTGTGTGTGTGTATTTTCTATTTTCATGTGCATATGGCAAACATTAATGCAACAAATTATGTTTAGACCGCCGCCGACCGCCGACGCAGTGGAAAAACTGTAAATGAAAATAAACCGCAACATTTTTCATTTGTGCGAAATGAAGAAGTAGCAGCCGGAGTCGGAGCCGGAGCCGGAGCCGTAGCCGGCAAGAGCGAGAGACAACCAACTGGAAACATTGGCGGACTATCACACGGGAGCAATATAACCGGTTTGTATGCCACAAAAGCAATTTTATGATTATAACAGCCGAGGCCCGGTCGAGACAGGGTCCGGGTCCGGGTCCGGGACTTGTGTGTACTGCTGCGGGTCGGGTCGGGTCGGAATGGGTTCGGCTGGGGTCTGGGGAGCGAACGCTGCGCAATTAGGCGCCATAAAAATGGATGGTTGGCGCCCAGATGGGCGTGGCAGGGCCAACAGTGCGGGCCTTAGTGCCGCTGTTCTTGTTGCTGTTTGTCTTCTTGTCTTTCATTGTTATTGTATATATATATATATATATATATATATATATACACATATTTGTTGTATACTTTTTTGTTGTAGACCCGCAACCCGCACACGGCAGTATTTTTAATTTAAAATCCACAACGAGACGTGAACAAAAAAAGTGATGCGCGTGAAAATTGCGGTCAAAGGGAGTAGGGGATGGAAAATTGAGGTAGAGCAGGTACTATTTGTATGTGGGTGGTAGCGTGTTAATCTTAATGATACACAAGACAGCTGAGGAGCACAATCTTGCCTTGGATATGGAATATGAGATGAATGCAGATTTCAATGCATATCTTCACAGACTTAACAGCTTTTAGCTTTAGCTTTATCGATTAAATTAATGTTGCATGATTGCTTTTAATATTTGACTAATGAAAACAGCTTTTTAAGTTTTGGCTAACTTTTACACACAAATACCACTGTGCTGTATATTGCGGCCATAAATTCAGCTGGCAAATAGACAGGACCCTCGGCCAAAACTGGACTCAGAGTCCGCTAACCATTTCTTGTGAACTTCGTGCTAAACTTAGCATACAACTTGGCACAACCAGCGAACCACATTAACAACACACACACAAACACACGCACACACACATTTGGTTGGGGTTAAATTATGGTTATTGTTTATGGTAAAAACACGGCAAAGGTCGACTGGTTACTTTTTTTTGGACTCTCTGTAAGTCTAGCCCCAGCTGTCTACCTCTTTTCTGTGTGTTTTCTCTGTTGCGCTTTTGTGTACTATTTAGCGAAATTTATTTACGTTATATTGCGCCGAGCCGCTGCAGAGCAGTCAAGTTATATAGAAATTTATGAGCTTTATAGTGGCGTGCCATTTCATTTTGTTGCTGCTGCCCCCACCAGCACTTTCTCTGTCCGCTGGCTGGCTTGCTTAAAAGTCCCTTGAGATGTAATCAATTACTTAATGCTATAGCAGCTAACCGAGCCCCCCGTCTGCTGCTAGCCAGCAACGTGGTCCAAGGACCAAGGAACGACAACGATGCCGCCAAACAAAAGCCATTACGCTGGAAACTTTTCAATGAAGCGTTCGTCAGTCGAAGTCGAAGTCGAACGAAGCCGTTGACTATTAGCTGCCTGCTGCCTGCTGCTGTCAGTCAGTCCTTCAGTCCTATCTGTCGGCCTGTGCTGGAAGGGAAAGCCTTGCGGGGGCATTGGCTCAGCTGATGTATTATTATGGCCCTGCCGTGCCGAATGGGGGCAGGGGGCACAGGCCTCCAAGCTGGCTGACTGGCTGACTGACTGGCACGTTGCTGCCACACTGGTACTGTTATTAATATTGTTTTTACCGGGTAGCTAATACTGACGAATCCCCCAGCGCATTACGTGCTGTAGGTAAGCAGGCAGAGCATGTCATCAAAACACGCCCACTTGAATTCTGAATGGGTTTCTGCTGTTGCTGCCGTTTCTGTCGTTTCTGTCGTTTCTGCCGCTTGTGGCAGTCGTCGACGAAAGTCGGCGTTTTTAGGTTGAGTTTACAGTAAAATAAATATTGAAGTGGGCCTGGGGAAGTCACTTGAACGTTTGTTGGCACGTAAAAGACATCATAATTAGCCGTTCGTTCAAATTAGTGCGGCGGCCCAAAAACACAGCAAACGTTGCATACTTTTTGCCGGATATCCAAGTCAAGTCAGGGCTAGCTAAAAAGTGCCTTCAAATTTGCCACTAAGAGTTAAGAGTCAGCTTACGCAATACCCTGTTGCCTCACAGGCAGTCTTCTAAATCCTATTAGGTGTGAACAACAAGAATTTATTCTTATATGCATATCCTGTTTATCGATCAACATTTAAATTCTGTAAAATTACTTTTAAAATTTCAATAAATAAATAAATATGCTTTTGAGTGCATCAAACAATCCGCTCAACTTCGGATTACCACTTCTACAAAATGTGTGGGCACAGGGTATACAAAAGAAGAGGGAGAGAAAGAGAGAGACAATATTCTGACCAAGCAAAACTTGCTATGAGCCAATTTCCGTGTCATAAAACTTAAAAGCTTTTTAGAGCCGCCTCCCCCAAAAACAATTTGCATGCGAAATTCAATTTGATAATGGCAAACGGGGCAGCATCTGAGCAAAATGCCATACAGTCTCTGACAAAAACTTTCGGCTGCGACACATTTGAAAGTCACACACACTAAGCAGGTGAGTCAGAGTTGGCAATTGCGTCTAATTGGGTCAGCATTTGGGAAGCCCAAGAAGTTGTCTTGCCCAAGCGGAAATGTAGCCAAGCCTTAAAGTTTTAAAGTCTTAACATATAGAGAAGCAGCGGCGGAGTTCAATAATATTTGCAATAGCGTTAAAACAAAAGAGAGCGCAAAAGTTTTAAATTACCAGCGACACTCGTGTAAACATTTTGTATAAAATTTATTTAGCTAAGGCTAAAGCCAGTGCCAGAGTTGGAGTCAGAGTTGGAGTTGGAGTCAGAGTCAGATGCGGAGCTGGTGGAGCCAAAGCCGAAGGCAGACGTCGCCGGCTGGCTGTCAATGGCTTTTTGTCGCCGCAACACCCGTAGAATTTTGTGTAATTTGACCCAAAGCAAATGTAAATAGAACTCTCCCCGGCTGAAAGGGCGTTAAATTGTATAACTTAATGAAACGCTGGCATTGCTGGCAGTGGCAGCAGCAGTTGGCCGAGTCCAAACCAGTCAAAGCAAACCAAACGAATGCCCTCCAGAAACCAGACCCCGAAACCTAGACTAGACCTAACCAACAGAAAACCAACAGCAAGCAAACCAACGACGATAAAGTCAAAGAGTAAGGGCGAGGGGTATGAGAGATTTGCCAATGCTTTGTCTCTCTCTCTCTCTCTCTGTGTGTGTGTGTGTGTGTGCTTTTGCCTTTTGTGGCCGTCGCCATGTGCGGATTACGTTTGACTTAATGCAGCGACAAGTGTGAGAGTGGGAGTGAGAGCAGAAGCAGAAGCAGAGCGAGCAGTGAAACTGTTGCACGCTACGCTGCCACGCCCACATTAAATTTAAATTAAAATGCTAAAATTTGTAGCCCAAGAGAGAGAGAGAGAGAGAGAGAGAGTGGGAGGGAGAGGGAGAGACAAAGAGTGAGCTCGCCACAGGCCCTCAAAAATGCAAGCAAAATAGTTTTTAATTAAAAGGTCTTGACAGTCATGGTCACACTACTGTCTACACTGCCGGCATTTAAATTAGTCACAGCGTCTGCAAATGTTTTGTACGATTCGGGCTTACGATTCTAAGTGTGTGATGATGTGTGATTATAAACGTATAAATGTAAATAGATTTGTGCAACTGATTTGCACTTTACTCTTAAAGTGCCGCATGTAGTATATTTACTACCTACTACTAAAAACAGGACATCACGTAGTCTCTTTTGCTATTTATGGCAACTCTCTCTCTCTCTCTCTTTAGCTAGGCACAGACACATTTAATACCACTTAAGCTGCTCCCCTTTACATGAGCATTTTTTCGCCTCAGATAGTACTTAGTATGCATATATGTAGACTGCATACAATTTTTCGTTTTCACGGGCTTCAAGTCGCAGTAATCTCAGCGCTATCCGCGACACTTGCTTATGTCCTTCGTGTACGTGTGTGTGTGTGTGTGTGTGTGTGTAAAGTCAACGTTTTTACGTTTGACTTGATTTGAATACAACACGGCATACGATAGCGAACGGCTTTTTCAATTCGATGCGATTCGCTGTCCTCATTCATGCAGTCAGTCATTTATTTCGGTTAGGCACTTTTGTGTGCGATTTCAATGGGTGCTTTTTTTGTTGCTCTCCGTTTGATTGAGTGCCTTTTTCATTGGCAGGCGGCACAAACTTAATCAATTTCAGCGCCTCTGTGTGTCCAAACAAAAGCCGCACCTAAAGGCTGGAAAATTGCGCAAAAAACGTCAAGTGCGCTGCATAGTTTTAGGTGTAGACTGTCGACCGTAGACTGTAGACTGTAGACTGTTGACTGACTGACGGCAGAGACTGTGGCGTGTCAAGTGACTCACCAACAGCTGCCTTTTGACTATGACTCCTCCGCTTGGGTTGACTACTACTACCACCACTACTATTACTACTACTGTTTGTTTGCCCAACGCAAACACCATAAAATAATTTTGTGTCCCACACAAACACACACACACACAGCAAAAAGACAGAGAGACATATTTGCGCTGCACAAATACACAAATGTATATATTTAATTTGAGCAAATAACTATTTTTGGGCCGCAGCCAGACAGGCGGACCGACAGACAGACAGACAGACAGACAGATAGACAGACAGATAGGCAGCCGTTGTATGTGCTTTGCTGGCTGCCTTATGGAAAATATTTGAAATAATTAGTGTAAAATATTTACATGTAAATTATTTGTTGACTTGCGGCAGGCGAAGGGCAAAAATCACAAGCAGCTCTGCTTTCACTGAGCACCCAGCCAACATTCATTTGCCAACGTCTATATAAATAGTGACGTGACCAAAGCGTAGCTAAACTCCAATTAATTACTGTTTAAGAAATGCATAAATTGATAGTTAAAGAAAAGAGCCGCATATGAATTTCTCTGTGCTCCAAGATGCAGTTTAAGCAGCTTTAAAACAACTGGTCTCTATAGAGCAGACGGCAACTGCTTTCTCTGGGCTGCCACGTGCAAAAAACCAAAGGCAATTCAATTTCCACAATCTCAATGGGGGCCCGCAGAAAATACGTTGCTGCTCAGGCAAATTATAGCGAGTTTTCACTTTGGCATTTAGTCGCATGCCTGGCAGCATTTAAAAAGCAGTCGACAGGCATAAAGAAAGAAAGCGCGCCAAATCACTTTTTAAATTTAATTTGACACTTTCTTTTCGGTGTGCATCAAAGCGGCGGACTACAAAGTCTAAACTTTGCCCAGAATAATACAAGAGATTTCAAATTTAATTTTCAGTGCCTCGAGGGCTAGATTTTCGTTTCATTTGAATTTGGTGGCCGGTTGCCTCAAACTGAAATGTTTTGTAGTTTTCATTTGAGCGCAAAGTTTTCTGCGCGCTGCATAAACTTTGCGTTATTTCACACGCAGGTATTATATTGCTTAAGCAGCACAAAAGCGACTGCAATAAATGCAAAAAAAAGACAGGGAACAGGGCACAGGACAAAGGACACAGTACAGAGTACAGAGGACATTGTTTGTGCGCGCTCATATTAAATGGCAAACAGGAAGAGCACTCGCTGCGTCTACTACAACTTTGTGTCCTTTGGCCAAAGTTTGCGTTGCTTATTATATTCAATAAAATATTTTACAGTGGCACTTCGGGGGCCAGCAACTCTGAAACTTTGCCAACTCACAAAAAAGATGGAAAGAAACAAAAGCAACTGGAAAATTGATAAGATTTTTCTTGCCCGTCTTAGCAATTTGGTGGCCCTTTGTCAGATTGCAAACTAATATTGTAAATTCTTGCAGCCAAACGATTTTGTTTACCCACTACTGAACCAAAAGCATATTTTCGTTTGGCCAAAGTTTATGGAAACGCTTATAACGCATACGCAACGTGGGACTCAGCGACAGGAATTTGTCAATTTGTTATTGACATTTTTGGGTTAACCCCAAATTCAAGTTGATTGTAACTTCTAAACCAATATAGCAAGAAGCGAAACTAACATAATGATACATCCCAAAAATAAGTAAAGTTATGTCATATAAAAAAATAACAACATTAAAACTTTCATTGCTCAACTTTGCAGCGTCAAAAAAATTATTTAAAATCTTTGAAAACTTTGTGGCAACTTTTTTATATCACACTTTGAATGTTAGCTGCCAGTAAAAATGGATACCATTTATGAAAACAAAACTCTCCAGCCATGGGATTTATAATTATAACTAAAAATGAAAAACTCAATTTGAGCCAAACATTTAAAGCGCTCAAGCATTTGATGGCTTGGCTATTTATCAGATATTCATTGGCCATATATATTTTACTTTTGGCTACACATTTAATGGCCACAATCCACAAAAATATGAGCTGTACAACTTATCTGGCGCCAAACACTCATTTAGATGGCCGGAAAGGGAAAAGTGAAGGCAATGATGAGCTTTGAGCTGTCATTGACCAGCAGGTGTGTTTGTTTGGCTGCCAGCTGCCCCCAAACTGCTGGCTGGCAACTGTGTGGCAGACAGAGCTTAGCTTAGCCTTATCATCCGAGCCCATCCCACCCCAAAGAGTTGAGTCCGCAGCTGGACGCTCTCGTCTGGCCTGTCATGATTGACGGTCATTTGTCATTTTCTACCATTTGGCCATTTATTTGGCCACAACTTTTTTAACCGCTGGCCACAAAAATGAAACCAAAACCGAAAGCCGCACGCAAAAGTTTCAAAGCTGCTGCTGTTTGCTGCTGTTGTTGTTGTTGTTGTTGCTGCTGCTGCTTATGGCACATTTGTCAGACGTTGACGTTATGCAAAAGCTCAAACACAAAACAGAGCAACAAAAAAAAAGAAAACAATGGAAAAAAGAATTTGTAGGTGTTGCTCGACATGACGCCTTTAAGCGCGTATAAATTACAAAGGCCAAAAGTCAGTCGGCAGCAGCAGCAGCAACAACAACAACGAAAAGGGGTTTTTATAAATGAAGTTGCATGCCTCACAGACGACGCTGCTTGTGCCCCCAAAAAAAGGCGACATGTCACGCCGCCAACTTTCAAACTGGTTACAGTCGCATTCGCATTCGCAGTCGCAGTCGCAGACGTGTTATCGTTTTGACCCACGCCTTCATTTGTGGGCGTGGCGGACGCCCCCCACCCGGTCGCTGTCAGTGGCATTCATTAAAAAGCGGAAATTTGTGATTTTTGGCTTGCCTGTTTGTGGCTGTGGCTGGCTTCGGGTTTTGTCATTTGTTTTCGGCCCAGACAAGAATAATGGCTTTAAGCCAAAGCATTGACTGAAGGTACGACACGATTTTTAGTTTAATTAGCCACACAAGCGACACTCGCTCAAAGGTGTGCAATCAATTTGGGAGATTTATCTAGATGCGATTGTGTGCCAGGCTTAGCTCTAAATATTATTATATTTACAGCAATAATGCAAATTGAAACAAACCTCATGAAGCGTTTTACTCAACAATTTATGGCATAAAACAGCATCAAGTTTATTTGGCTGGCACATCTGGCATTTTCATTATATAAATGGTTTTTTCAACTTTTGACATTTGACTTTGAATCTGTCAACAAATAGCTTTAGTTAAGCCCGGACTTTAAGCCCTAACATATGAGCATTTTATGAACAGGAATCTATGGAATTACAATGCAGACTGTTTAAAAAGTGAATTAATACAAAATAGCCTGATTTATGTGATAGAAATAACCATTATGTGATTAATTTTGTATGCCACTGACCTAATTATGTTTTTTTATGCAACTGCTGAGTTATTTTAAAAAGTGTTTTATGTGCCAAAGTTTCCTGTCTTTACCAAATTACTCGGGGCGCTCAGAGAAGTATGCTACAATTTAATGCTTAATGCCATTTGCTGGAAAAGTTTTTAATTTCTTGTATGCGTCGTCGTCGTTTTTTCTACATTTTGTTTTGTTATTTTACTTCAGTGCGAACAAAGTTTAAATGCAGCTGCGTTAACTTGGGCGCAACTTTAGTCCAGCACACACACACACACACATGCAAACACACCAGCACATATGTAAATTTGCGCACACAGGCATACGAAATCAGCAGCAGCAGTAGCAGCATCAGGAACTCGTAAACTTTGCAGCTAAGCAACAAACAAGGCAGCCAGCTCCTGGACCCCACCCAAACAGGGGGGCCACCAGGCACTCGACTGGCAGACAGCCAAAGCAATCCATCAAAATTGCACCTTCTTGCAGAAGACGAAAACCCGCTTACCCCCTCCCGACACCCATGTACTCTGCCTACTGCTCTGCTGCTGCTGTTGACTAAATTGAATTTAATTTGTTTTGCGCGTCGCAGTCGCACACACATGAAGGCAGCAGCAGCAGCATTGAAATTACGTCCCTGAGCGGGCCAAGTTAAACACTCCCCAGAGAGAGAGACGAGACGAGGACACAGCGGCAGTATAAGCTATTGTTTAACCCCTTCTTGCCGGCAACGCTGCGCTGTGCTTTTGTTAATTATTTGATGAATTTTTAATTGATTTTTCGCGCACAGCGTGGCGGCGCTGCCGGGCAACGGGGCGTCCAAAAAAGCGCACAGGCAAAAAAATAAAATAAAATTTGAAATAAAACAAAAAAATAAAAAATAAAAAATTATAACACAATAGCGAACGCTACCGCCGTAAAATGTGCCGCACACATTATGTATATATGTGTGAGCATATAAAAATTGTTGCATACTTTTAGCTGCTTTGTTATTTAAACAAAGGGGCAGGCAGCAGCAGCAGCAGCAGACGTCGCCAGCAACCAGCCGCATGCATTGTTGCAACATTTAAATTAAGATAAATCACCGCAAAATTTATGGTTTTAATATGTGTGTGCCCCATGTAGGCGTAGAGGGGGGCGTGGCGGGGGCAATGGGGGCTGAGCACTCAGGGGTAGTTGCTTGTTGCCGCCGTTGTTATACAACATGGAAAACAATTTACTAAATTGCAATTAAGTGACATTTTATACCAGAGCCAGAGACAGAGAGAGAGAGAGAGTCAGAAAGAGAGAGAGAGAGGCACAGACACACACATGCAGAAGGTAATGGCCGTTGAATGGACGCTCTACTGGTTGGCTGCCCTCCCTCTCTCTCCCTCTCTCTCTCTCTCTCTCTCTCTCTGTCGCTCTGTGCCCCAAGCTCTCGCTCTTGCTCGTTGCTGGCCTGCTTGCTGCACTGGGTAATAAATTTGAAATTGCGGTTTGGCAGTTTTAAATATTCAATTAGTTGTGAAATTTTTCGCCAGCACTGTGCACTGAGCTGCAACAAACGAGTTGACTGCAGTTCGGTTGACAAACGTACATATATATATATATATATATATATATATATATATATATATATATATATATATATATATAAATTCATATAACGAGCGAACAGTAGCTGTCGATATTTGCACATTTGAAGGACATTTGCAACACGTTTGAACAAAGCAGCAAATGAGAAATGTGCAACTTTGAGCTGTTGTTTAGTAAATGAATTAGTTGCTGTACAACACATCAATAAACATAGATGAATTTACATACATAGATATAAACTCCAGCTTTAAATTCACTTTATTAACAATATTAATGTTAAATTTGAATAATTTAATATATATTTGATACATTTTTCTACTAGCTTTCAATTCACCTTGTATGTATATCCAATATTAATAAAATTGTCTATAGAAATACTATAAATCAATAAATTCAACTTTTCCAACAGCTTTAAGTGCACTCTGTATATTTAATAATAAGAATAATTATATATTATACACAGAAAAAAAAGTCGTAAGCCATGCGATCAACGAGAAAACAAAGTCTCGCATTATGTTAATAACGATAACAGACGAGCAGCAAAGTGTCATATGAAATTTTTGTCAGCCACTTCCCACACGCTATCTGTCCCAACTCTGGCCACGTCCATAATCCTGTCAGTTTCAGTGCGAGGCGCTGCTCGCCTCGTCGACCCCCTCGACCCAGCGATATATCCGTATTGTCAGCCAGCCCCCACAAAATTTATGCAACAAAACTGTCAATTGTCCTGTCTCTCAGCCCAGCTGGCCACTGTCACACATGAGCGAGCAGCAGCAGCATCAGCTCAGCCAACCAACCAAGTTAACAGAACCCCACCAGGACAAGCCCCACTCTGCGTACTTCATATTTATGTAACGCTGGGCGAGTGACCAGAGGCGACACATTCCTGGCAGTGACATAAATATGCAAGTAAGCGCCTTAAAGGCAGCAGTGGAAAGTTGTGAAAATACGCGAAGCGCTTCTTTAAGCTGCCGCCTGCATAAGAAATGAACCGAACCGAAGCGAAGCGAATCCAACTGAACCGAAATGAACATAAATTTTGCAAGAGTCCGAGAGTCTGCAGTCTGCAGTCTGCAGAGGCTGCAGCAGGCGTTTGTAATAATTGTAATTTAAAAGAATTATGCACGTGCAATTAAATAAGGCGGACATAAATATAATGTGAGTGGGAGTGAGAGTGAGAGTGAGAGCGAGAGAGCGAGTGCAGTGCAAAGATAATGCAATAATAAAATGAAATGAAATAAAATATAACAATAAGCGTTGCCCGTCGACAGTTATTGTTGTGTATTTAACTGTGTGGCGCCTTAAACTATGCAGCATGCAAATTAACTTTCAATTTCCTGCCACCCCCCCTTTTCTCAGAGCAGCGCAGAGCGAGAGACAATCAAAACTAATTTGCATAAATGTTGCCAAAGCAAAGCAAAAACCAACAACGAACCAAAGCATCTAGTTGTTGCTGTTGTTGTGCGCATAGTTGGGCAACGACCCAGACGCAAATTTGCGAACAAAAAGTCTAAATTAATAAGTTTTGCAGCAGCAGCAGCAGCAGCAACAGCAATAAAGAAAACGTTGCCGGAGCGCCCAAATAAATTACAACTGGAGTCGGAGCAAACAGAGTACACCACCCCATCTACCCGCTCCACCTTCGCAGCTGCCGTCCTGAGTGACAGAAGAAGAAGCAGCAGCAGCAGCAGCAGCAGCATCAGCATCAGACAAACGTCCAACTGACTTCAATGGGAGAACTGCCTCGGACTGCGGGCAGCTGCGTTGCGGACACTGGACAGTGGACGATGTCTGCCATTGCCCTCCACTGTTTGCCCAACTGTTTTGTGTGCGTGTCCTGGATGCACAGCGTACCCCGTACCATAGTGTCCTGGGCCAAAGTGCGGCGTCAAAAGACATCAATAAAATGGCGGACGAGGCAACCAAAAAAATCACAAGGCTTTAAACGCTATTTAAATTGCAGTTTGAGCGGATTTTCTGTCAGACTCTACCTGAACTTAATATAGGAAATAATTAAGTGGAGGTCGTTTTATGAATTTGTGCTCAAAGCTGCCTTGAGATCGAAAATCCGATCAGTTTTCACAAAGTGATGGCAGATTGAAGTATTGTAAGGGCATTTCTGGTGAAATTTGTAATGCTTTAGAGAATTTTGAACATATTTTCGAGTTATAAAGAAATAATGTTATAAGAACGAGTGGGCAAGGATTATTGTTTCTCCTAGTTTGTTCTACATTTAAGTTTTTCCCATACTTCAAAATGAAAGCCAAAAAAACTCACAATTTTAGTTTGTTAAGTGGTTTTTTGTATCATAGAAATGCCATTTGAAGACTTTAAACTCACGTAACTGTGCCAAAACTAAACCGATTCTGATGCTCCAGACCATTTTGTTTATGGTTTTTCCTCAGTTTAAAGTTTAAAATTTTAAAATGAATAGACTATTTTCTTCGAAGAGAGTATAAAAATGAATGGAATACAATTTCAGCAGATTAATTAGAGTCCTACAACTGTGCAGTTTAGGGACTGGTCAACTCTAATCATTCAAGCAATCAGCTTAAAGGCGGCTGCAAACATAATTCAAGCAACTACAAATTGCAGTGCATTCATACGATATCTTATGGTTTCTCGCTAACGCATTTATATCATAAATTGCATCACAGTAAAAGGACTTGCAGCACCTTGGACCACCTGCCAGGAGCACTGAACTTGCGCCCCCGTCCATTACTCTAGCTGCGCAGCTAGGGTTACATGATGAATGCTTATAGTTGAGATCGTATGGATGTTCTTTGCACAACTTTGGCCATAACTTGCAATTTGTGCAGCGGGCAATTATGAGTTTTCTTCAGACAGTTTTTGTGCGCTGCTTCTGGCTGGCTGGCTGGCTGGCTGGCTGGGAGGGATGCTCGTATTATGTTGCCAGAGACCAAAACTCTTTGGCATTAAAAACAATGACAATCATCGTCGTCCGCAGCCAGGGCTCCACTTTGGGAGCAAATGTAATGTAATATAAAAATAAGAAAAGCACAGACAAAAAAAGAAACAAGGCAAAAGCGCAATGCCAGGCATTAAAGGAAATGCTCACTTGCCAGTTGTTTGTGTTGTCGACAAGTCTGTCTGGTAAGTGAGTCCTGGTCCTGAGTGCTGCAGGGGGCTCGGGAGAAGGGGGTGGAAGGGGGCGGTGTGGTCTCGTTTCTATCTGTGTTGTTTGCCTCAAGTTGCACATTTTCTTCTGTTGCACTGTTTGACGTAATTATAATTGAAGTGAAGTCATGAACGAGTTTCAGTTTCATCTCTCTGTGTGTTTTTGCCTTTTGCCTAGTAATGAGCATGTTAACAGCCAGACAATGGCACTTAATGTGGGTCCTCTGCACCAGCCCAACCCCCACTCTCTTTTGCCCATAAGCTACATCATAATATTATTACCATGTGCTGCACTTGTTCATCTGCGCATTGCTGCATTGCTGGCCCCACATTTGAATGTCATTTGAAAGTCACACACAGCCAAGTTTTCAATTAAACTATGTGTTCGAGACAGCTTTAAGCGACCTGACAACCCTGACAGCACCAACCCCTACCCTCCCACCCTACTCTAGCGCCAGCAATTTAATAACCTTTAGCGACGCCCTTAAGCAGCACATAAAATTTCATTTTTATCGCGCTTTCAGCATTGAAAATGGTGTAGCATACTTTTATGGGCGGGGCTGCGTTGAGCTGCTGTCGTCCTGCGGCTGCTACTGGCTGCTGCTGCTCCTCCCACTCACTTTAGTTATTAATTACCAGCCATGGACTCGTATTTACGTTTCGAAATTGATATGACGGAGCCATCATTTCCGTCACTTTTCATTCGATTTGTCTATGCAGTTGTGCAATCTTTAATTATCATAGTAAATGTTTAACTATCCGACAATGTGACGTCCTCTGCTCAAAAC
Source organism: Drosophila flavopinicola (assembly GCA_035042425.1). NCBI lineage: Eukaryota > Metazoa > Arthropoda > Insecta > Diptera > Drosophilidae > Drosophila > Drosophila flavopinicola. Next base: position 4,570,717 of record JAWNLL010000452.1, on the reverse strand, counting down.
GACTAATTAAACACATGCGCGAGCTCCCATCGATATTTAAAGACAACTGGCGACAGTTGTTGTCATTCTCTGACAATTTTCATTACGCTGATGAGTTTATAGTGTTGCCAAATTGTCTGTGCAGCAGTTGTGTTTTATAACCGAACGTTTTGTGCTAATAATGAGCATTTGGTATTTGTATTGTAAATTAAAGTATACTTATCCAATATGAAATGCATTAGAAGAAGCAATTTCGACAAACGAAGATATATAGTCAAGATCTAGAGAGTCAAGGCTATCTTCTGTTCACACCTAGAAAAACCATTCAACAATTTCTTTTGGCAATAGCTTTAGGCAATTCCCGCCACAGTTGGCAAGTGTAAAATGCATTTGCAGCTGCTGCATAGATATTGACCGGACATCCAGACAGACAGGGGAAACAGTTCGAGGAACAGAGGCAAATGGACTATACGACTATGGCATAGGCTGTTTTGTTATTTTTGTCTGGCGTTGATTTTGTGTGTGCATTTGTTTGCTAAGCACAGTCACAGTCACAGTCACAGAACGGAATAGCCGAAGCGCCTTTCAACTAACCAACTGACTGAGTGACTAACTGACTGACTGGCGCTTAAGCCTTCAATAGCAGGCGGGCACAAGAAGCCAGCATTTTTAGCCATTTTGTTATGGCCAGGATCAGAGAGCAAAACAACAAAACAACAAAATATACAGGGAAAAAATAACAAGCAGCCAGAGAATTTATATGATAAGCGTGCGACAGGCAATGTTGGCAAATGGGTGGGGGCTGGTGGGGCCTGTTGGGGGCTGTTGGGGTTATCAACGTGAGCTCAGCTCGGGAATTCAGCTGCAGAGCTCAGCGGGTCGCTGTAGAGAACTTTGGGGGCCCAGCCAGCACAATGGCGTGTCATGTAGGCAGCGTGAGAGCACAAAATATGACAGGAGAGGCGAGCAGCGGGAGGCCTTTTGTAGTTGGCAGGACCTGGAGTTGGAGCCAGAGAGGAGCTGCTGCTCCTGCTGCTGCATACTACAAACAACATCAGAAATAACAACAAACAACTAACAACAACAACAACTATAAGTCCAATATGTACGCTTTAAGCATAGCATATTAGTTTGTTTAGTCTTCGGTGTTGGGTGTGTGGGGCTGAAAAAGTGAAAAAGAGGATGCCAAATGGACAGAGCTCGATGGCAGCTACGAGTTTGATGTAGTTGCTGTGTAAAGACAACAACAGCAACAACAAGAACAACAACAAATATTGTTTGTAAAACCAAATGCATGCAAGCTGGACAGACTCTAAAGCAGAGTGGGGCTGGCAGTTTGGGGTTGGGGTTGGGGTTAGACAACGTTGGGGGGCAGACAAAGGCATCGTGCGGGTCAGCGAGCTGCGCTGCATGACTTGCTGCATTGCATAGATGGATGGATGGATGGATGGATGGATGGATGGATGGATCGCTATATAGTAGGTATATATACGTATGGCTATGGCTTGTTTTGTTGCAGGCACGTTTGTCGCAAGAAAACATATACACACACACACACACACTCTATATAAAGTCGTTGGCAGAATCTGAGTCGGTGCATGGAGCCAAATGCATTCGCAGTGCTTTAAGTTTGTTTTAAATAACAACAAGAATCATGTGCTTGGGGGTTAATCGCTGGATGCACTGCACATGCCAGAGACTTTGGCTAGGATATTGTTACAGCTGCCAAGGCAGAGTCTTAAGAGGGTGTGCCAGGCTAAAAAGACAACAAGAAAATGTACAAATATGAGTAGTTGAGGCATATTTAAGTCTCAGCTCGAAATTGAGTTCGAAATTTAATAAAATATAATACTAAATCACTTATGTTTCCGTTTAAGATAAATAATCATCAAATGTGAGCTGTTAATCTTAGCATACAAATAATATTTTCTAAGCTGCTATAAACAACTATATGCATACTATATAAATACTATATATCTTCTTTGCATGGCATGAATCCGACTTCAGCTAATTTGATTTGTTTTTCCCAATAGAATGCAAGCGTGTAAACAATGTGTAATCTTGTATGCTTCAGCATCTCTAGAGCTTTCTGCCTTCTTTGCTCTGGCAAGCAATTTCAAAATCTCTTGCTGCTGCTGTGTACTATCTATAACAATGCTGGTGGGTGTTAGTCAGTCAAGTTTCCGTCTCTCAAAGCCCATTTCTATTCAAAAAATTCCTCCCTCCGTGTCGTGTGATTGACCCAACTCGACTCACATTCGACTGTTCAACTATTGTGCCATTTTCAGTGAAGAGCAAAACAGAAGCAGCATCAACATCAGCAGCAGCAGCAACTACTTTAAATGCAGTTAACGGCACTGGCTCAGAGACGTGCACATGACTTTGAGGCGACTTTCAAAATAAAATAAAAAGCGTTGCACAGCTAGCTGACAGACAGGACTCGCAGTGAGTGTATGTGTGTGCGTGTGTGTGTGTGTGTGGCAGGATACGTGGCCTGTGGCAACAATACATTAATCTTGTCTACGCCTGCGTCTTGGCAAGCAGACACTTTCTACAATTTGTTGTCGATTGTTGTTGGCTGCTTAATGAGCTGTGAGCTGGCCAAGCATTAAAAATTATGAATGAAAAAGGCACAAGCAAAAAATATATATATGTATTAAAATGAAATTGCATTTAAAATGTAATAATAAAAATGATAATGGCATTATAATACTGCACACAGCAAGAGAGCGAGAGAGAGATTGTAGAGAGAGAGAGAGAGTGAGAGAGTTAGTAACAATGGCATAGCTGGAGGCAGCGGAGCGCATTTTATGCCCATTCGCTGTGGGTGTAGCAAAACGCCAGAAAGTATGCTCCATTACTTGCAGCTCGTTAATTTTTATAGTTTTTGCCGCTGCTGGTGACTCAACTTAACATAAATTCTCGTTGTTTTGTTGTCGCCACCTACGTTCATTAATTTCAACAGAGCGCGCCCCCTCCCAGCTCGACACTTGCGAAGGGTTCTATTGATTTCGCCTAAATTAGCACACACACACACACACACACACACACAAGCAGAGAGCGAGAGAGAGAGAGGGAGAGAGAGCGAACACACATATGAAAAACTTACAAAAGCAAAACTTGTGCTCGTTACATTTTCGTTTTGTTTTTGTTGCGGTCGCTCCGCTGTTATTTTTATGACTTTTCATATTATTTTAGCTTTTGGCTGTGGCTCTTTAATGTGCCAGAATTCTTTTAGCTCGCCCGCTGGCCAAAACATGTCTTTGCTCTTTAGACCCCTACCCTCGCTCTTCGCCTGACTCGCTATTAAGCTATCAAGATTTGTAAAGTATATGAGGCAAGCAAACGCCAGAGCTTCGCTTTGTGCTCGCTTGCTCAAGTGTGTGTGTTGCCAAAAGGGGCGATCGGGGGACAGCATTCGCATAAAATGCTATCTATCTCTTTTACACGTCAAGCGACAGCTGAAGAGGAGCACAGAAGGGGTGCTGTGGGGGGGGGGGGGGGGGGGGAGGGACGATATGGCTAGATGGCGTGTTGGCAAGTCACAAACGTTGTCCGTGGGAAACCAGAGTTTACGAGTTTGTTTTATATATATATATATGTATATATCATATATATTCTAGAAGATAAGCAACTGCATTAAATGCTGTAGCTTGTCTGAGATATGGGAAGCAAACAGAAGCTGGATTAAATGGTTTTAAATTAGAGCAATTTAAGAAGAAGAACAGGTAAAGTTAGCTTAATTTTATGGAAACATGTTTAAATAACCTGGGAGTAATAAATTGTAAGGAACATCAGCAACAAAAGGATATTTACGTTTTTATTTCATAAATTTGTGTACACAGTGCATTAGGAAACATTATCTGTATAATTTGTGGTGCTTCTGCATTTTGAATGGGGCGCAATAACAATTTTTGTAATTGCAAACTGCAGCACCTGCACAAATGTCAGTGCATTAAGCTTAAAGTATATTTTCGAGAGGTGGCCAACAAATGGAGCAGAAAACAACATTGTTGCAGCCGCAGCAACAAAATGCTTCACACGGCGACCAGTTGTACACATGTAGTGACTATTACCATAACATTTATGATTATTAACCTACAATGCAAGGCACTCTAAATGCAATTAAGATTACAATCTTTTATGACTGACTTGTTTGCCTGTACAACAACAACAACGAGAAAAAAGCAGCAGCAGCAGCAGCAGAATGGCAACCCTGGCACGACAAACAATTAAAACATTGCGCCGCTTGCAATAAAATGCTGCTCCAGATGCTTATCATACACTGCCTCTCTCTCTCTCTCTCTTTCTCTCTGGTGTGGTCGAAATTGCATAAGAAATAATTACTTTTTATATTACACATACGCCCCGCTAGCCGTCGCCCAGTTGACACTATTGATTGCCGGCCTCGACTGTACCGTGCCAACTGTGCTGCCCCGCCCCCTATTCGCGCCTTTGCGTGTCGCTTATCGTGAACTGTACCCCCGCCCACTTGTCCTTTGAAATGAAGACACCGCAAGCAAACAAAAGCAGTCGCAAAAGCGTCAGACAATTGCCGCGTTGATAAGATCGGCAAAGTGTTTTTTTTTCGGCTATTGTCTGTGTGTCCAGCGGGTCAGGTGGATGGTGGATTGTGGGGAGGTGTGGGGCGGGCTGTATTAAATCACAACTAAGCCGCAGCGACTCTATTCAATAATGTAGACACAAATGTCGCAGTGTAAATTGAATAAACAGCGACATTTAAGACTAGTATTAAGCAAGATATCATTAATTTGAATTTTTAAGTCAATTTTAAAATATCTGCTTATATATCTTTCTAAACATTTATGGGTACATCAGTTCTTACACTTATTCTGCATATTTTTTGATATATATTTCATTTTCATCAACCTCTACAAGTAAAAATACTCTAAAATATCAGTCTCTTTTCGAATGAGTACTAGTTTCCTTTTCTGCATAATCTTTGATAAACTCGCGCTTAAAAGCTGCAGGGTATTTCTTCTTCGTTGGCTTTTCACAAGAGCAAACATCAAAGAACGTCAGCCATCAATGTCAACAACTTGACTTGAATTTTATGCAAATGCTTCAAGTGTCACGGACTAAAATGGCAATTGAAACGCTAATGATGACATTTGGCGGGCCTAAACAGCGAGAGTGCCCCCAACGCCACCCCCACCCTCAACTGCCAAAATGAAAACAATAACAAACTAAAAGCAACACACACACACACACACACACAGGCGCTGGCAACTTTTGTCTGTGTGTTTGTGTTTGTGTGCTTTTCCGTTTCCGGCGCGGCCAAGAAAACATTACAAATCGTTTTTGGCTGCCACTTGGGCTCTTCTGCGTTCTGTGCCTCCGTCTAGGCCTCTGGCATTTTTACGAGGCATTCAGCCAATTGACAGGCTTCACTCGCTCGTAAAAAAATCAAGCAAGCAACGTAAGAAAAATGATGCGCAGACAAACTACGCACAGAACGAAGCGAAGCGAAGCAAAACAAAAAAAAAACAAAACCAAAGCCAGCAAAGAAAAAAACTGCCTAAAAGTATGCTTAAATATTTAAGATGCTGCGCCCAAAGTTGTTTTCTTTTTCGCTTGTGCTGGAAAACATTAAAACACATTTAGCAGCCTGTTTTCCCACTAAGTATATATACAAAAAAGAAAAGAAAAAATTCGCATCCTACTTTCTGGGGCATATAAATACTTATTATCGCTTATTTGAACTTGTGAATGCGGCGGCTGCTGCTGCTTGTGATTTACTTTTATTTGGGCAAAAGCATTTCCTTCACAATTTCTTTTTGCTGTTGTGCGTAGGCGACTATATACATACAGATATGTATGTGTGTGTGAAAATCGATTTTTTGTTGTCAAAAAAAACAAAAAACAAAAATGAGAGGAACAAAAAGAAAAGGTCAAAAACAATAAAAGCCTAAATACACATACGCGCCTTTGAACTGGCTTTGATAAAAGCAGCAGCACAAAAAGCAGAAAAGAGGAGTGAGAGAGGGAGAGAGAGATAGGGGGATAAGGATTGTTGGACAGCAGCAGTGGGAATGTGGGGTGTGTAAGCCTCCAATCAATGGCTATACGTCGCTTTTGGTACGTGTGAATTTAAGCTGATTAAAGAATTTGCGAGTGTGGGCGGGCGAGAGACGAACGAGAAGAAACCCGAAAGAAAGAAGCAGCAGCGAAAGCAGAAATTGATGTCTGCTTTTAGGCGCTGCCTTTAGCCTCTTTTGGCCTTTATTTATGCCTTTTGTCTGTTGTGCGGCTTTGTTATTGGGCTTAGTGGTGAATTTTTTAATTTGCGCCGCCTGCTTTTAGCCAAGTCGAAGTCGAAGTCAAAGCCAAAGCCGAAGCCGAAGCCAATCATCATTCGCCAGACAAGTTCCAATCTACTATATCACAATATAAATTCAATTGAATTTGTCGCCCTTTTCATTTTATTGCTTGCATCAAATTGTGTATCATACTGAATACTGTACTCCACTCATAAACATTTCGTTTTGATGCACGCTAATAAGCTAAGTTTTTGTTTTATTTTATTTCTGTTTTTGGTGGTGGCCATAAAAGCGAGCCAGGTAAAGTGTCGATAATGAAATTGGCCAGCGTCGTCGAAATTGGGCGCCAATACAATTCAAATGCGTAATCATGCGAACTGGCAACAGCCTTAAGAGATATCGACAGATGTGCGGGGAGAAGGGGGAAAGGGGAAAAAACTGTGCACAAATGAGAAAAGTTTTTGCAGCCAACGCTGCGTATTATTATTATTAGTTTTTCGCCTCCTACGCTGGCCGAGAAAGTTTTGCGCCTGCTGCTTATTAGGAGTGCGTCGTCGTCGTTGTTGTTGCTTGGTTTAGTTTCTCTGCTCTATTCGCATTGAGGCTGTTTCATAGTTCATTGCTTTTCAATTTGATGAGGCGTTGTCTCTATAATAATCAGGCTGCCTGCGCAGCCAGAAAATGAGCCGCTCAAAGTTTTGTGTTACGATATCGAGCAAACGAAAGGGCGCATTTTCACATACGCTTTCCAACTGACTGACTGATGGATGAATGGTTGAATGGATGGACCAACTGACAGAGCAATTGTGTGTTTAATTTTCTCTCTCTCTCTCTCTCTCTCTCTCTCTCTTGTGTGTCTTACTCAAATGCAGACGGTCGGTCTGCCTTTCTTAATTTACTTTGTAATTTATCAACGCTCGCATATTTTTATGGAGTTGATTTTTAATCTTTCGCAATCATTTTTGGGGCACAGCGCGGTAAAGGAAATGAATATTTATAAGTATGATGAATGAGCCGAGACGGGAAGCAGGCAGCTTGCCAGCAGTCAGCTGATTTACTGACGTATGACACAGGACACACACACACACACACAAACACACATACGTACACAGACAGCGTCAGCTCAGGATAAAGGTAAGGAAATTAATGCGCATTTAGAAACATAAATCTGTGTTGCGTTCGAGGAAATGGCACGGATTTCACAATTTATTTATGTGCAAGTGGAAGAGAGATAGAGCGTTTCAGTGTGTCAGTTCTTTGCCACACACATACATACTGCATGAGGTGTACGCTGCGTATGAGTAATATTAATTTGACTTTAAGTCGCTACGCTCGCTCGTTCGCCCAGCTCGCTGTGCTCAATTTGCTCGAGCTGTGTGGGCGTGCAGTTTAAAAATACGCAACGACAACGTAACGTCAAAACGTATGCAATTTACGTGACATCATTACGTGTTAGACAAGTACAAATTACGCGTAAAAGCGAGAGACGCAAACGAAGACGAAACTGGCGACAATATGAGTTTGATAATGATGAAACATGAACGTGTGTGTATGTGTGTGTTAGAGAATATCAAGATAAATAACTAAACGTGTGTGTAGTCGTGTGGATGCGCGTGTGTGTGCGTGTCATGGCAAATGAAATGAAAGCCATCAGACCTTGTATACATGGCACACACAGAAAATTGCGTATACGACGCGGACAAAAGGCGAAATGCAACAATTTCTTGAAGAAAATATTTAGATGGTCAACTTTTCGCTATGCTTTGTAAGGTTTCAGGGATCAGTAAACTAAGAAATGCAAATTTGAGTCTCACATGCTTTATGCTTGATTTGATGTTAAATAAATTAAAGTAAAATTACAAAAACAAAGGCAACAAAAGGAAGGGACGGGAAATGCAAATGTCAGCAGTCGACTTTTGGCTGAGCTCTCTCAACCAAGCAATTAAACTTGTCCTTGGATAATTGCATTTTGGCCTAGGCTTTTGGGCCAACGAACAAAAGCCAAAGTCAAAAGTCGTGAGCTGTTGAGTTGCCAACTGCGCTGCTGATAGCGGCCAGAAAGTTGAGCGCTTTAATTTCTTCGAAATTTGTTGGCCAAAAAGGCAGCCAAAGCAGAGATACTCGCAAAGAACGGCATACAAACAAAGCAACAAACAAAAATGTCGACTTGATTGCGTTGCTGATGGGCGATGGGTGATGGGTGCTGGAAGGCTGGGTCCTGGAACTGAACTAAACTGAACTGAGTCTCGTCCTGACTAGAAATGGTAGTAAAGAGCAGCACAATTGTGCGGACAGATTGCCGCCGAGTTGCCACTGCTGCAACTTGAAGTTTGAATCCCCAGCGGATTAGAAAAGTTTAAATTGTTGCCGCCAAGCGCTCACCGAGCTCAGAAAAAGCAGCAGCAGCAGCAGTGAAGTAAAATCGAAGCAACTGGCAAATGAACGTTGCATGAATGAAGGGAGCAACGTAACGATTAGTGCTTTCATGTCCTTTGGCAAAGTTTAAAGGTCATTCGTTTTGTATAGCGGGTGGCATCCTTCGCTCTGCGAGTCCTGCTGCTGTTGCTGCTGCTGCTGCTGCTCAACTCGCCTTCTGCTGATTTGACACATCAACTTTGTCAAGTTTTTGCCACAACGACCGTCGACCATCAACGTCGACTATTATGAGCAATGGCTTCACATTCCCTCTTTCTCTATCTGTGCCCTCTCTTCTTCTCTTCCCTCTTACTGTGTATGTGTGTGTGTGTGTGTGTGTGTGCACAAGCAATTTGTGCAATGGACATTTCGGGTGCTGCGCTGCTTTGATAAGCGCGCCCAGCTGCAAAATGTTTTAAGAGATTGCGCGGAGTGCACTGACTTTTGCGGCATTCCACCTGCCCCCGGGGCAAGAACACTTTTTGCCCCCAAAATACGGTCCGAAACGTGTTTAGACGATTCTCAAAGAATGCCAAGTCAAGGAAAGAAGGTGCCTTCAATACAAAGTGACGAATCCTGAGACTTTCTTGCACATGTGTTGCTAACGGTTTTACTAATCTTAAATACGATATTACCTCCTTCATTGTTACTACTGATTGTTTATGTACTTCATTTTTCGCCTTAATAACGCATTAAATAGATGGCAATTGCTTTCAGAGTCTATTTCATTTGTATCCTGCCTTAAGTACAAGTGAGTTTTGCGTTTAAAAAACCATTTGCCTGCCTTATGCATAATGAGCTTGTCAATAAGTTTATCAATGCCAGAACTACTCGAGAAATGACCCAAAAAGAAAGAAATCAAGTGCTGTGTAAATTATGCAAATCTTTGCCCGTTTTTGTATTTCTTTCCCCATCCCGATGGTTCGAAGGTTTCATTGGGTTGGGGGCGGATATGCTGTCAGAAACAAGCGTGAAACATGACAAGTGCGGGGATAGCCCAGTAAAAACAATATGGCGCCCTGACCAGCGACCGAGCGCCCTTGTCCGGCAGTTTGCCATTGCCTGCCATTGACAGTTCAACGTTGTTTTGCCATAATTTTCTGCTCTCTTTTTATTTTTGTACGTTCCCCCCTGTATTCGTGTATTTTTCTCATTTTTCTGTTTGTGTTGCTTTTCTTATTTTTGTTTTTTGTTTTTTGTTTTTTTTGTTAAATGTCAAATTTTTGCAGACAGTTTTGACAGTTTATCGAAGCGCGCCCGTAATTTCAGCTGACGTGTGTTGTAGCTGTTGAAAATGGGCGAGGACGAGATTCAAGTTATTGGGTTCGAGACTTCGAGTCGAGTTGGAGTTGAGTTGGAGTGGGAGTTCCAGTTCGGCACATACTTAGCCAAGGTGTGAATAAAAAGTTTTCGTTGACGGTGCACTTTTGCCAAAGCGAAAACTTACACAAAGACGACGGGTCAAGTTTTGGCTGCGCTCTGAATGTGTTTGGCAGTAAAGTAATTATATTTGTGAGCACCTATGGCGACTTGATTGGTAAGCGCGCAAATTGAATTGCCAAATGGCAAAATAAAATTATATATAAGTATATATATATGTGTATTTGTTGTTGGTCATAACTTTCATGAATTTGATTACTTACCGCTGCGACTTTCATTTTCGGCTGGCTTCAGCTGTAAAGCACGGTTCATCTGCAAGAATAGGGAGAGAGTATGATTAGTGAAAATATAGTAAGTCGGTTTTCAGTTAATCTAGAAGGAATTGTTAATGACATAAAGGATTTCTCTGCTCTACTCCGTTTAAATCCGTTTAAGACACAGCAGCAGTAAAAAGCGCCATTGCTAAATTGAATTTGCCAATTCCGACCATCAACTTTCGATGATGTAGCACTCTTCATAAACACCTTTCAAACAGCACAGCGCTTTCAAGCATTTAAATGCCACTCAATATGCAAGCACATCTTTCGGCTAGTCTCTCCCACTCAACCTATACAGATATATATATATGTATATGTATATATATCGCTGACTCTGTCTGTCTTTTGGGAGTCTGCTGTGCACATTTGCGCTCATTGCCTTTTACCCACGACTGGGCAGCCACATCCTGTGCCGCTTCATGCATCATTAAAGCTTAAATCTCACCCATGCGACCCATGTCGACTGGAGCAACACACTTAATGCCCATCCACATCCACATCGACAGCCGGCAGCCGAGCAACCCCCAAAAAGGATGTCAGTGACTACGTGTTGTGGTCACCTTTCTGGTTGATGGCAAATGAGTAATATGGCTGTGCCATACGAAAAATGCCATTAAAAGACGTTCAAATGAAATACATTAAAATAAAACTTAATTGGAGGCTTTATGCTGACTCCGGTACCGCAAATCAATAACGTTCAGCGGAACCAGCATTTGATGATTGCTTTCTATATGTGTGTGTGCGGGTGTGTTTGTGTGTGTGCCAGGTGTCATTTTGGTTTGTGCTCGACCTTAGATTGGCTCATCACCCGCAGCCATGTCCTGTCATTAGTTCGGAGGAGGACAGGACAGCCTGGCTGCCTGGCTGCCTGTCGCATGCATATTTTATAATCAGCCATTAGTTTGCGGCAATTGAAAATGATTGAAGCTTTTAACTGCAAAATTCAATTGCTTTATACAAGCTCACTGCGGGAGCTCGTTAAATTATTGAATGCTCCAGCTGCAGTCGCAGTTGCAGTCGCAGTCGCATTTGCCCAGTTGTTGCTTGCTCCGACTATTTTGTCGGGTGGGTGCTAGTAACTCTTTTTAGTTGCTGTAATTCCGACTAACGTAACACACAATCCATTAGGCGTTGGCCAAGTAATTAAAATTGCGATTTATGCATGCGCATGAACAAGACCCCAATTTGGGGCGTCCGCTTGTTTGTAATTCAATTATGTTAATGATTGGACAACATTTACCGTATTTACATTAATGCATAATGAATGAACGAGAAGGTCCTATGCGCCACGCTGCTCCTGCAGGATATATATTCGCCGTGCGCCTAAATGCATGCTGCGTTTTATTTTGGCTGGCTGATTTTTTAATTGTAATGGCAGCAGCGCTACGCCGGATCGCTAAACAGTCAGCCAGAATATGTAGTATATGTATGTATTTGGGGCGACCAGTGATGGCAATTAAGTGCATTTCTCTGTCTCGCCAAAGGCATCCAACGAAAGGCCACGCCTCATTGCCCACATCCACACACCACACCACACCACACCATATCCACATCCACACACCACACAATATTGGTGTCGCTTTTGCCTTTACTCAAAGCTCAGCTGGATAAATTAAGTGGTCGATGAACTGAAGCCTTGTTGATTTTGTATACAGCCATGCCCGCCATGTTGTTGACAGTGACAGGATGCAGGATGCAGGATGATGGTAGGACTGAGACTGGCACTGGGACTGGCACTGGCACTGGCACTGGCGATGACGCCGCAAAATTTAAACCAATGTTTAACCAAAAATGTTCATTTAGTCGCACGTTCGGGGCACATCACAACTGGCAGAGGAGCCGGCGTCTCTGTGGTCTGATAAATGATTGATGTGGCCGGGGTAATAAATTGGAAAACGTTTGCCAGCTCAAGCAATGCACACACACACACACACACACACACACACACACACATACTAGCATCTTGGCCACAGCGAGCAGCTAAATAGCCTCCAACGAAGACTCAACTCAACTCAACTCTGCGCTGCATTGTATGCAATGCTTTTTGCCATGCAGCTGCCTGCTGCTTTTGAATGCTTTATCAACGTCGGCACCCGCAGCTGTTGCAGCAGCAGCAGCAGCAGCAGCAGCAGCAACACACATCATGCAAAAACAACACATATTGAACCATGCACATTGCACATGAAGCATCCACATCCACAGTCCAGAGTCCAGAGTCTGAGGCACCATAATTGTCTGGCTTCTGTGTGCAGTTTTTTTGTTCATGCCATGATATTGTGCATTTTTGATTGCAGTCGTTGGTTAATGAACTCGTTGTACTACATGAGCTTCATTTCGACTCAATTTGATGTAGTTTTTATAAACTGCAGGCATTGATCAAGATTAAACAGTTGAGCTTAATTAACCCAATGTTACTTAAATTTTACTGTGTCAATTTCAATTTCAATAACATTTTAAATAGCAATAACATATTGATTCCATTCAGAATTTCTTATTTATTTGTGCATTGAAAAATATAAATGTATAGCTCTTCTATGTATCCTCGTCTACTTTGTCAATAGCACCATTTAGCAAACATTGCTAAGGCATCTCAGATGCTCACATTGCCTTCAGTTAAAGCTATAATTGAGGACTGCTCGTCTTGTTTTTGCCAGGCTGCCAGCTTTGCACAAAGGCCTTGCTAATTATGGGTAGCAAAAAGGTTTCCTCTCTGTAAGTGTGTGTGTGTGAGTGTCTATGTGTGTGTTTGTGTGGAGTCTGCTGATTAGGCACATAATTTGAAATTTAAATGTAGCCAAAAGCCAAAATGCGCAGCAACCCACATCTCACGCGAAGCCTTTGAGAGTCAAATTGTTAATTAAATCTTTAGCAAAAAAAATGTAGAAACAAAAAAAAAAAGAAGAAAAATGTTTTGACTTGGCCCAAAAAGATGCCCCAGCACACAATTAGCCTTATGACAAAGTGTTGAGCCGTTGACAAAGAGAGCACTGGCAGGGGACAAAGGGTGGGACAGATGGGATGTGGGGCTGGGCGTGGGGTCTGTAGTCAAGGCACAGGCGCCACTGGCAACGTTAAACCGCAAATTTTAGCGCCTCGACAAGTCGTGCATGTCATGGCAGACTAGTCCAAGCGACGCCGCCTACGCGTATGCAATGCCAAAAGTGCCAACTGCCAAACTGCCGAGCACTCGGCGAGCTGTCTGTGTGTGTGTGTGTGAGTGTGTGTGTGTGTGTGTATTGGGTGCATGAACCCCACATAAACTGCGTTAGTTTATGGTGCCGAGTGAGCAGAGGAGCAGAAGCAGCCAGTCAAGCCGTAAGTGCTTACATCTGCATGCCCACAGCCGCAGGACTCGCTGCAATTAGAATGCGGCGCCGTCTATTGAACCAGCCAAGTCACAACTGCCCACTCTCTCTGTCACACACACACACACACACACACAGAGAGAGAGAGAGTGTGTGTGTCTCCTCCCTGGTCAGTTGCGCTTTGTTGTTTTTATGCATTCGCCAACTCAACTACATAAAATGGAACAACGAAAATGCAATTAAAACTACGTTTTATGGCTTTGTTATGGCAGCAGCAGCTAGCTGAGAGAATCCGCCACATGAAAAGCGATTTTTATTATGCTTTCGACAACGATGATGATCATGATGATGATGATGATGTTGCTAATGATGATGATGATGATCATCAACTACTTGCGAATTGCTGTTGATAGAAAAGTAATACTCGTAGCTCTGTTTGTTTATTGAAAACGCAACTCGCCCCTAGTTTATTATATATACATATATAGTATATATATGTTTTTTCTTCTTCATATATATTTATCAAAAATCATCAAAGTTTGTGCGCAAAAGTTTTCCGTGTGCAGCTGCTGATAGAGAGTTAAGAGTTGAGTTGCGCTCTACAAAATTTGTCACAGCAGGAGGTACGAGGGGATGTACAGTGCCACCTAAAAGCAGAGACAATGTTGCGCCTCAAGCGTGCAGCAGCAAAACAAACTAACGAGCTAGCAAGCAAAACAATAGCATGCAGCATGCTTTTAGGCAGTCAACCATCGCTGTCCCCCTCTCTCTCGCTCTCTTCTCTCTCTGTCTCGCTGGCTGTCTCGTCTTTTCGTAACAACCGCCATAACTGTAGCTTAATCAAAAGTTTTTGCACTGCTGTTAGTGTGCTAGCTGCAGGGCAAACGGCGACTATCAACCGCAACTAGCACAGGCACAGCAGCATACTATATCATCCACACACACACAGCACACCCAGCGCCACATCCTCGGCATCCTTTTGATACTAATCAGTGGTGCTCCTCATGCGAGGCTGCTTTTTATGTTCGCTCTCACCCATGTTGCACGTTTGTTGCGGCTCTGCCTCTCGTTCAATGGGCAAATAGTTTGCTTTCTTTTTTCTCCGCTTTCTTTTTATGCGCTCTCTTTTATATATCTTTGATATATGAAATATGGCAGCTGTATATAATGGCCGCTCTATGGTCGTGTTTGCAATTAGCAAGTGGCAATTAAAGTTGCTCTGCCCCACCACCTCCAGCCAAGATACATTGAGCCATCGGCAATGGCCACAGGCATAGCTGCAATTTTTATTAACATCATATTTTAAGAGGCAGACAATTGTCTGACCAATAAATGTATACTAGATGTAAGTGGATATAGCGCTGAGGTCTGAGGTAGCAAAAGAAATCGTAAATATGTCATGTGATATTGATTGGATTGGGTTTTTGAAAAACTTCAATTGAAATAAAGTATACTTGGATATGTATTCTAATAATATCTTAATAATATTTGTCAACATTATTATCTTATATTGATCGATAACAAGAAATATATATAAATCCAGATCAATATTATTAGTTACTTGTAAAGTACAACTTATTTTGCTGTCAAAAAGAGAGCTTTGTCCATTTTTAGATTGCTTCCCAATGTGTGCTTTGAATATTGAGCAGTGTATTTTAAAGCACACACAGATACACACACACACACGTACACACACAGGCATTGGCACGCACATTACGCAAGCGAAATCAATATTATTTTATGTTGGCCTAAAATGACAGCCCACATGCGTCCAAATCTTGTCATCGAAGTATTCTAGGGCTGTGTCTTTGGCCTTTGTTTTGCTAATTCGCTATTTGGCTGCTTACTTTTAGGCGGTGGCATCAACAATATTGATTAGTCTACTGCCCCACATATGTATGTATATGTATCTAGCTAATAAATTAAGCGAACTAATGTTCTAATTAATGGCAAAAGCTTTCAAAGGGCTACACCTTGTTTTTCCACCTTGGATAAACAACAGTTATTAGCATTGCTATATTTCTGGACAGCAGCCCCAACAGCAGTCCTGGACGAGTCATTAGCATGCGTTAAAATACCGTTAAATGTGTAACGGAAACTCGCCGCAAGGACATGCCATATACATTTTCTTTTTCTTGTTTGTTTTTCTGTTTTTTCGTTGTTTTGTTTATTGTCGCCTTGCATAATAAAAATGTCATAAATTTTTTTTGGCTGCCCTACTGTTGCTGTGTTAATTTTTTCTAATTGTCTAAAATTTAGATAATTACATGCCATTAATTATTCACATAATAACATTTTTTCCGTGCGTCCTTTTTTCTCGCTTTACAATTTTGCGGTCGACTTGGCCTGCTACGGTACTTATATATCCCAATATATATTTCTGGTATATGCGGGGCGTAAAATTAAATTTACATAATTTATGACTTACTCAGCTCAAAGTGTGTGCTGCCTGAGTGTGTATTGGTCTGTGTGTGTGTGTGTTTGCGGCATGTGCCGTGTTGCATAATTTTAGGCATTTTTGTTTATTGTGGCGTAAAATTTGAATTATGAATAGGAATACAACTCACACTCGAGCCCATAAACTGTTTGTTGCTTTCGGATATACGAGTATGCATGTATGTATTATATTTTTTCCGTGTTAGGGTTACATTCTGGGGTTATTAGTAATTTATTTGCATATTTTGAGGAGCGGGTGGCTCTGTGGGCGCAGCAGGCAACTGATGGACACGCAGCGAGCTGCCAGCCAGCCTGCCTGCCGTTGGCATTTGAGTTGCTTGTGTCTTTTGTGTCAACTTGGCCGGGCACAAGAGTCAGTCAAGTGTCGTTTTCGGAAGACATAAATTTTGAGCTGGGTGAGCGGAGGGCGCAGATTGTCTGCGTGCGTACTGTGCCAGGACAGGACAGGACAGGTGTCCTGGCTGAAGGCGAGTATAATTGAATAGCGGAAAAGGTTTCACATGGATTTAAAATGGCGTGTGTGAGGCACAATGGAGCCAAAGGCAACTGAAGCAAATGAAATGAGCTTAGATGGGTTTTATTGCTGAATGGAATCAGTTATACAATAAGTTATATAAAGGGTAGCTTAACGAGAAGAGAAGCTAATGTATAGGGCATGATCAGCTTTAAACATACAAATAATTATATAAAAGCGAACAGATAGAAGATCTACTGTAAACTAAAGTTAATTCGTAGCAAAATATAATAATCATATTAATATATATGATAAAAATAATATATATTATTTATTGAAAGAAAGCCAGCTTAAGTAAATATAGCTACAAATTCAGGAAATATATTGATATGTTATAAATATAATTTAGAGCATGGTCTTTGGTCGGTTTAACAGGAAATTTATGATGATAAGATATTTACGAATTATTTTGCGAATATCCTTGTCATGCTAGAAAAAATTTAAAGCATGCTGTTGGAGGCTGGGCGAAATGATGAAATGGGTGTGTGGCAATTCATTGATTGGTTGCATAGTCAAAGCAACATTTAAAGCATACCTTTTGGGGAGCTGAAGCCCACTCAAAGCAGCTTACATAATGGCCAATACAACATTTTTGTTGCATACCAAACGGCGTACGCAAGAAATGCTTATAAATTACATAAGGCCAGAGAGAGAGAGAGAGCGGCTGCTGTGCCTCCGCCAACAAAGCACTCAACTGTGAAAATGTCTGTTAAGGCCAACACACACGCACACACACACACACACACACACACACACACAGACATTGAGAGAGACACGCACATTGAACGGTCTCCAGTCATGTGTGTCCTATGTGGGCTACCTTGCCTGTCAACAGGATGACAGTTCATATAGTATACGGACAAATATATGTAAGTACATATATATAGCATGCACATACTGAGATGCTATAGCCATGCCTTTAACTGTCAATTGAGTTGGCATGTTGGCAGCCTCTTGACTTATGTTCAATATGAAATGCGCATAAGCACACACACACACATAGATACACACACACACACACACACACACACACACATAGGCATACTGCCAAGTCAGCTTTGTAGGCGCCTTTCTAATGCCTGGCACGTATTTTAATTGATTTGTGCGGCTCATTACATGACCAAAAAGCAAAGGCAACAAATTGAAAAACGCTATGCAAAAATTGACGAAAAAAAAAACGAAATAAATCCGTTTCAAAAGCGTTTCAGGCAATGCAAACAAACAAGCAGAAAGAGAGGCAGGCAAACAGGAGCGGCAGGAGCCAAAAGGATACTCGTGTATTTGCTCAACGAGTTTGATGTCTGATGATGATGCTCCATTTATTATTAACTTGAAATGATTTCGGGCTGGCCGCGTGGAGGTGACGACGCAGCGATTGAATGCACGACTGCATCAAACGGCAACTGTATCCTTGCCTCTGTATCCTGCCTGTGTGTCTGTGTAGCTGCGTGTATGCATGTGTGTGTGTGTGTGTGTGTGTGTGTGTGTGTACACACGTGTGAGTTCAATTGGAAAATCGTGTGCTGCATACGTTGCATGTTGTTGTTCCTGTTAACAGCATCGCTCACATATTTCAGGCAATGTGTACAAACTTGAAGATACGGCATCTGTGTTGTTTGTATCTGTATCTGTAGCTGTAGCTGTAACTGTATCTGTATCTGGCTGCATGCAGTTGCAAAATTTACATAAATGTATAATAATATTTTATATATCGTTTTTCGTGTTTATTAAAACACATTTGCGCATCAATTGTGATCGTGTTGTGTTAATGTAAAACTGCTTGCACTTGTTGTATTTATTAAATTTTTATTACTTAATTGAACTCAATTCCAGTTAACAATAACTCCAAAGCTAGAGCAACGTGTGCCGAATAATTATACATAAATCATGCTTAGTTATTTGCCTAATGCTGCTTTGTATTTTGCGTAGATTTTTGCAATACTTCTTATCGGTATTTATTTGGATTATAACACTGCTCCCTTCTGGCGGGCACATGCCTAAATTGAAGAGAGGGTGCACAAGTAAAAATACGGCCGTTTGTCAGCTTTTGCCACTTGACAGTTGGCCCGAGGAGGCTTTTGAAGCTCTTTTGCTCTTCCCTCGAGCCTTGCTAAAATTTATGCACACATCCTGCCCCAGAAAGTCCTTAGCTGTTTGCCATTTAGCCAACCCCGAGTGCAGTCCTCTGGCAGCTACTTTCTTTGCATCTCTCGCATATATCAAAGTTGCGCCAAATGAAAAGCGACAGACGACAGAGAGAGGGAGAGAGAGAGAGTCAAGAATCGTTGCCTGCAATTTATAAATTGCAAAACAAGAGAAAAAACAGCAGCAGCAGCAGCAGCGACAGCAGCAAAGAAATGAAAACAAAGGGACAAGATTTGCTTATATTTTATGCAATATGCCAACCGCGTTTTATTAAGCAAATTACGAGAAATGCGCAAATGGCAAATGGCAAACGGCAAATGGGAAGCGAACAAATCTCGACACTGCGTGTGTCCCCTGAAGTCCTACTTATGACCTTGGCAAACAGCCTAACGCGCATTCTCTTAAGCAATTTAGCAAACAGACTCCACTCAAGTCGGGAGTCGAGACTCACAGCTCTCAACGCACACATTTTCATATATAAATTATTAATTTTGTATGCCCAAACCACACACATCAGCAGCAAGGATTCAGGCAGTTTGGGAGGCGACGGCAATGGCGAGTAAAATGCATTTTGTGCTCCATTAAATAATAAAAGCAAACGTGGCAGATAGCAGCCTCCAGATAGCAGCCATATACACAATAAAAATCTTACACGAAGCGCATAAAAATAAAGCAGAGGATACCCCCCAAAACAACAACAACAACAACAACAACAAAACAAAAAAAGGAAAAGGAACGACAGTCTCAGACTTGGCTGCTTATCTAAGCCCCAAAAGTCGAAAGCCCCATTGTGATTTTTAAGTTGTGTGTGTGCGTGTGTATGCGTGTGTGCGTGTGTGTGTGTGCTTTTAGGCGAGAGTGCATAAATAAGTAAAGAAATGCCTGTCGCTTAAGATTACAGGGGCAAATAAGCAGAGCGCTCAGGACATTTGAATGTTGCTACCGACACTCACTTACTTATTCATAGTCAGGTTTGTGCTGTGCTTGCGCGTATTAAAATCAGCATAAACAGCAATTGTTATGGCCTGTGAATGGGAAGGACGTTACTCGCTACTCGCTAGCTGGTTAGCCTGCCCAAAAACCAGCGAGAGGCACAAATCAATGACACAGAAAGCTGCCAGAGCTGCCAGTCAGCAGTCAACAGTCAGGAGTCAGCAGTCAAAGGAGTGAAGAGTCAACAGTCGAGACAGATAAACTCGATTGAAACACTTTAACTTAGTTATGAGCTACCAAAAATACTTGACTCGATACTCGAATGGCACTTAACACACAAACAAGCCAAGGGTTGGAGGTTGATATAGGCGGCGATGGGGGTGGGGGGCGTTTGCCTACAAAAACACGCACGTGTCCTTGCCAATGACAAGGGAAATTTTACAACTTTCAAGTTTAATTTGCCAAAAGTAGCAATCAAGCAAGAGCCAGGATAAAAAAATACATATATATATATATATACACAAAACAAGAACAACAAGCAGGCAGGCATAAGGGTTAAGGGTTGCTTTTTTGTTAGGTGTGTGTGTGTGTGTGTGGAGGGGGTGGGGGGCAACCCTTTCGACCTAATTGCATGGAAGTTGTTACGCTGCCAGAATGTAAAAATTAAAATATATAAAATGTATATAATTTATATTAAACTCAGAGAGAGAGAGAGAGCGAGAGCGAGAGAGGGAGAGAGAGAGAGAGAGACAGCAGTGGGAATGTCAGTCATTCAGTCATTCAGTCGGAACGTTGTCTGTTTTATGAGGTGTTAAGTGGGCTTAAATTAAAAGTCGTGAAAGGGGAATTGTGTTGAAATGTTTGCGTATTTATTCAAGCTATGGCCAAATACGGAGGCAAAGTGTAAAAGTGTAACCAGTAGCAAAAACACTTGAGCAAGCAGAGCGCTCCCCGGCTGACACTCAGTTCTCAACCTACCGACCCCCAACCCCCAACCCCCACCTTTGTTATTTCATTAGCGCGCAAAAGGGGGCCACAAAACACAGAGAGAAACTTGATTTCTGTTTGCTTTTGAGGGTCTCTTCACATGTGTGCGTTATAAATTTGTATTTAATAAACTGGGGAGAGTGGACTTTTCGCTTGGGCAGCTTCAAGCGGGATTAAATGATTGTAAATGTTTCTTTAAGATACTCATTGGCATGAGAAACTGCAGTGGAAAAGTAAATGTATCTTTAAGTTCGTCACATTTTTGGTTGTGTCATCATATCTCTATGAAGCTAAGAGTACTCCATAATAATACCATTAATATGAGACAACATCATAAAGAGTGGCTTTGCATTTGGGGTTGTTTATTTGCTGCCAAAATAATCCCATTATCACGCCTGGTCACTTTCTGCAACAGCAGCAGCAGCAGCACTTTTGACCACACACTCATTAGTTTGCTGTCGCACATCTCAGTCGAGTGACAGCCTGATAAGATATCTGTGAACAGATAAGCAGCTATTTGGGCTCACACACCGTTACCGTTACCGTTAGCCACGCCCCCTTCTGCAACACACGTTGCACTTCTCACAATATGCTGATGGCAAACAATTATGGATACATAAAGTCCAATAGTTCCTAGTCGAGCTCTCGTTGTTGCGACACGTGTTCGCATTTTGAGCAACGACAGCCAATTGCTTATTAAAATAATAATATGGCCAAAAATCAAACAGCAGATTGCAACCCTCGGGGGGAGACCGGAGAGCTCACCCCCAAGCATTTACATACGACTGGGAGACTGAGACAATTACGTTTATGAATCCACCCTGCACATGTACAAACTCTCAGCTGATAATGAAAACATTTGCATTTAATGAGCGAGCTAAAAAGGACACTACGAACAGACTACTCTAAACTCAAAATCAAAATCTTAAAGTCTTAAAACGGGACAGCAAACTAGGAAAGGCAAGACAGAAGATACAGAGACAAAAGCCTACGCTTTGATCACAAAATCATGTTGCAAGTTTTGGCTACGACCCCGAAACTATCGACCCAAAAACAGACACACACACACACACAGACATCACATCCTATAACCGAATGAAAGCCAAATTAATACAATCTTTGGGTCGCATTTATTGACAGTCGGAGTTTTCGGCAGATCAAAAGATGTGCTTGCAGGAATTTCGCCAGAGATGCGGCAGATATACGATTGGAAGGGGACTGTGCTTGTTGCCACTAGGAAAATGGACATGTACCAATTTTGTCTCACACATATATGTGGATATAGTATATACTATATGTGTATATAAGTAGTCGCATGTTGCTTGGAGCAAAGCAATAAAATAAATGGCAATGAATGACTGAGCAAATGAATAAATGAGAGAACATTTTTGCTTTGAAATTCAAATTTCAAAAGTTGTCATGACATTGTGTTTATGACAGAGTCGTACACTGAGAGAATGGGGGGTGGAGTCATGCGGGCAGCTTGCGAGTTGTGTTTGCTCTGATGCTTGCTAGCGCTCTTGTTTTATTTCTATATACATATATATTTTTTGTTTTTTTGGCTGCATATTTAAAATTGAATATTTGCACGCCTTGAGCATTCCAGATTACAAAGATCTACTTCACTTATGCGCACACAAACACACAAGCATATGTGTGTCTCTCTCTGTGTGTGTGTGTGTGCGTGTGTGTGTGTGTGTGTGTGTGTGTCTTGCTGTCATTTGCATGTGTTAGAGATGCGCTTGTGCTATTTGCACTGCTCAAAGCCATTTTAAGCGGTTTATATTTGTGTACGCTCTGTGCACACAAATTTCTCGTTTTATTGAATTTAAGTAGCTACTGGGCACAGCATTTGTTCAAATGTAAGCCTGCCCGCCTGCCTGCCTGTCAGCACTTTAAGCCAGCTCATTGGCCAAATTGTAGCAAAACTCTTTGTCGCAAATTTCAGCATTATTTAAAGTGATTTAAATATTACGCTATTGTCGGTCAAAGTTTGAATGCAAATTCAAGAGAGAGCAGATTGAAACAATGGCTTAAATTAAGTGAGGAAAGCATACAAAAAGAGGAGAAAAAATATGCGTAAATTATTATATTCAAAAGCAGGCATTTATAGAGCATTTGATCGATTCTATAAAGTGAGATAAGTATAAGAGATATAGTATATTAAAATATCGTAGCCAAAGCCAGTAATTTTTATGATTTCCACTCTGCCCTGACTTCATATTTCTGCTGTGAGCAATCACTTGCATTCATAAGCCAAATTGCCGCACATAACAATTTAAGTTTTCAACACTCTCGGCATCGGCATCTATGCTAAATAGTTCCCTTACCACTTTTGCATTTTTTTGGTATTTTAATTTGGGCAGGCGTCGAAAGTCAATTGAAGTTGAAATGAGAATTGAAATGGCTAGCAATTAAAGATGATGACGCCTCCTCTGCATTTGTGCAGACTTGACTCCGGATGTCGGCTGGCGGATGTCTCTTCTGCTTGCTGTTCCCGCTAGCCGCAGGCTCAAACACTTTGCATAACATTAAGCAGCC
The DNA here is from genome assembly GCA_035042425.1 of Drosophila flavopinicola. Classification (NCBI taxonomy): domain Eukaryota; kingdom Metazoa; phylum Arthropoda; class Insecta; order Diptera; family Drosophilidae; genus Drosophila; species Drosophila flavopinicola. The sequence continues at coordinate 4,547,463 of JAWNLL010000452.1, read as the reverse complement.
TCGATTTTGTTGTTGTTCCTGTTTTTTTTATATATTCGTTTTTTTTTTTGGTGTTCGCTCTGTGGTCGACCGCAGCACGATAAAATATGCACCCGGCGCTCGGGCAAACAGAGAAGAAGAAGCGGACAACAAAGCGAAAGCCGACGCCGACATTGAAGTATGCAAAATGAGTCGAGGCGCAGAGCAAAGCGCCTAAAAGCATATTTCAATTAAGCTATCACCTTGAATTATTCTCACGAGCGCTTGCCTCAACCACCCATACAGCCACAGTGCCTAAAAGCAGGCCGCAGTATTTTTTTTATATTTTATTTTTAATTTTAATGTTTTCATTCAAGAGCTAAAGAAGCAGAATGCGATGAAGAACGGTAAAACCGCTCGTCAAAATTTGCATTTAAATGAGGCGCAGAGGCGACTGACTGACGGACGGACGGGCTTCGTGTTCGGCTATACTTTATACACATACACATACACATACATATATTTAAACATTTCTCTTCTTTTTTTGGCTGCCTTTCGACGGGGGTGAAATTTTTATGATTGCGGTGACTGCCAAATTGTCAGTGGTTGTGCGTGGGTGTGGGTGTGTGCGAGTGTGTTTTCGCCTGGCTGCATAAAATGTAAATATTCATTAATATACGTAAGCGCCTCTGTATGTGTGTGATGTGTGTGTGTGTGTGGGCTCGGTTCAACGAACACACACACAATCAGTTGCTCGCTGTAAAGCATAAACGAAAAAAAAAACAAGCTAAAGAATTTGGGCAAACAGTCGCGGCTTAACCACATTTAAAAAAAAAACAAGCGTTAAATGACTTCGCAATTGAATTACTAAGTTATTTGCGAGTTTGCAGATTGTCGAAGGTACGAGATAAAAACGGAAAACTTTAGATTATTATCATTATATATATTATTCGAGTGAAGACTTGATTTTTGCATACACTTCACATTTTAAACTTTACATTCTTTTGAAATTCAAAATAATGATGTCAAAATTGTCGTTTTCAGTGTCTGAAATTTTGGTAGCATGCGCCGCTGACTATAAGGCTGGCATTCCAAAAGGCATTGCATACTCCTAGGCATGCAAAAAATTACAATTAAAATGCAAGCGAAGCCTGCAGACAAGCAAGTCTGCTCGGTGTGTGCTTGTCGGCTATCCAAAAATGCTCACACGCTGGTGGGCAGCACACACACACACACACACACACACACACACACAGCCGCTACAAACGTTAGTCGCCTCATTCATCGTCATCCTTCATCCGGTGTTGTGCCTCGGCTTGGCCAAAATTTTTTGGCATAAATGCCATAAACAGTTTATTTAGCAACGGAAAATTAACTGCAAAATGTAGCCAACCAACAACAACAAGAACAACAACAATGCCAGACGACTGATGATGCTACCCAAGGCAGCCATTGCCATAGCCTTGCCAAAAAACAAAAAAACCCAACACAACAAAAATGCTCAACGCAACTCAACTCGACGCTTTATGACGTTTTACTTCATGTGCAGCTTCATAATTAAGTGGCTTCTGAGTGGGGATGGGGGAGTGGAAAGGGGAGGGGGAAGGGTATCTGGCGTCGGCCCAAAACAACAACTAGCTCAAGTTGTTGCTGTTGTCTCATGCACTCGGGGGAGCTTTTAGTTTTGAGCCACGTGAGAAGCATCAGCGCTTTGGGTTTGGCTCCTGGCCATAAAAACCAAGCCCCCAAACGAGGTCAACGGAGGCCACTAAAATTCAGTGGACACACACGTATGTATGTATATCAACGTCTATATAGGTAGTTGTAGAATATATGTATGTATATAAGTGTGTGTGTGGGGGGCTTAGATACATTTAAAGAAGCACATAAAAGTGTTAGCAGCTCGTTTTCTGTACTTACTAATTTGATGGCTGGTGGTATTAATGGATGATGGCAACTTACCTGAAAGAAACGGAGAAGAGAGGGTAGAGAGTGAGAGAGCAGGCATTAATATTAAATGTGTACGAAAATGAAGAGGAATTGAAGTAATTGGTTTATGTTATTAGCCGGAGTCATTAGGGGATTGCCCAGTCATAGGAAATATAAGTTCAAGAGGAATTACGACTTAAATGAAGTTGCGCTAATGATATTCCTGCAGGAACAGGAAAACTGACGCACTAAGCTCATCATAAATGTATTAGGCAAATATATAGCCCAAAGAACACTTAAGACTTCAAAGACGCCTCTTAACTTTAATAAATAGCAATGAGTTTGGCATTTCAAATGATCTCCGAATGTAGAAATTAATTTAAATTAATATTTAAATAAAATTGAGTATGGTAAAACATTGCCAAATCTATTTTCTTTTCAATCATAGCTCAATTTATGTTCTGCCACATGCGACTGGCTACAAAGCACTTTTTAAAGCCTCACCTTTCTACGAGGCGCTCTTTAAGGAATTGATTAAAAGCCCTTAAAGCAACTAGCAAATGTTTGTTGAGCCAGAAAGCAAAAGGCAGCAAGGAATAAAGCGAGAACGAGATGGAGACAGAACAAAAAATGTCATAAAAATTCTATTTTCGTATAAAATTTCGAAAGTAATCTAATAAATATTGATTTTCATTCGTCATCGGCAACGGCAACGTCAACGTTGTTGGCGACAACAGCAACAACAACAACATCATCACCAGCAGCAGCAGCAGCAAAAGCAACAGCACGAGAAGCTCTGAGAAGGGCACGTTGTGTAACCCTACACGTGCACACACAGAGTTATAAAGACCCAGGACACGTCAGGATGAGGACGAGGACGAGGAGGAGGAGGAGGGCGTGGAAGTGGACAGTGGCCCATCGGGGGTCAGCACAGCGAGCAGAGAGACAGGCGTAGTCAATAGTCGTTATTTGATATAGTCGAAACCAACAAGCAGCCCATGATGAAACGTGCCTGGGCGGCTGACCAGTGCGACCACACGCGGACACACGGGGGACACCAAGCGGGGGCGGCGATCCCAGCGCTGCAAGGGATGAAATCATGCGCGCAACTCGTTTTTGGTGCTGCCCAGCCGTAGGGCGGCGACTGGACGCCAAACACACACACACACACACACACACACAAACACACACACACACACACATAGTTCATTCAATCATTCAAATGTCCTTTGAACTATAAAAATACATGACACTAATAAAGAAAACGAACAAATGACACGACACTCGGCTACGTTCCCGGACCCGGACCCAGACGAGACCGGACCCGGTCACGATAAGCAAGCAGAAGACGTTGCTCTGCAACCTAAAAAAATTGCTATTTAGAGCAATTTATAAGCATACTTTGAGGCGCCCCCACACCCCAACTTGACATTTGACATTTACGAGTGCGCCGCAGCGGAGACAGCGAACGCGGTGAGTGAGTGAGGAAGGGGAGGGAGGTGAAGGGGGTTGGGGGTTGGGGGTGTGGGAAGTTTCGAGTAGAGATCCTCAACCACATAAATTTCTGGTGCGCTTCCAAACGGTTTTTCTGTAGCTATTTATTGCATTTTTATGTAAAATGCGCCGTGCGGTAGCTATACTTTTTTCTCTTCCTGTGTCTTGTCGTTGTTGTTGTTGTTGTTGTTGCTGTATACTTACAAGGGCGACATTCCAGCCAAGTTGTTTACGAGCCAAAGAGCGTAATACGTAAATCGAGAATGCCGCCCACGCAATGACCAAATTTACGCAATTAAAGACATTTTGGGGATATATTTTATGGCATACTTTACGGCCTGTTCTTGTGTGTGTGTGTGTGTGTGTGTAAGTGCAGGTAGATTCGATATAAGCACAATAAAGAAAGGCAGTCGAGATAATTTATTTGTTGGGGATTTTGTCACTGACAATCTTCCAAATTCCCTTTTTTTATCAAATAAAAAATAAATACTTTTAAGAGCAAGAAATAGATTACAAATATCTAATAGATCTGTTAATGTTCTTGGCGGCTACTTTGAAGTTGCTTACAGGGTATATGCTAGTCTCTCACTCTGCACTAAAGCACTCAAGCTAGTATTTGTTATAGAAAATTCATGAGGTGACTGCATCTTTATCGCTAGCAAAGCTGTTACCATTTCTACAAGTATTTTTATGCATTCGCATTCGCTTTCGCATTTCATTTACACATTCATATATTGTATTGCATAGTTGCTCTGGTTTAATATGATTTATCAGCGCATCTGCCCAACATTTTTATGACCATATGCTGGGGGGGCCAGTCGCCACAATCGACACGACCACAACAGCTGCAATACACAAAGAGCAACACGAACACGAACACAAATCAAAACCGGGCACAGCGCCTAAAAAGCTGCTAAGGCCAAACAACACGGGGCAATAAACTACCATAGCAGGCGAACTCTCTCCGGGTCTGGGTCTGGACTCCGGCTCCGGCTCTGGCTCTGGCTCTGGCTCTAGCTCTGGCCCCTGTAATCTCTGTTGACCATAAAGATTTATAGACTATTGTAGTATGTCCTTCTCGACGGCGGCATCGCCATCGCCATCGCCATCGAAGTCGCCGTCGCCGTCGTCGCGGTAGCCGCAGCAATGAAAAGGAAACTTTTTGCAACTTAGCGCCAAACTTTATGCAATAATTTATATATATTGGGACCAAGGCGCGCAGTTATATAAAAAAAAAAATATAAAAAGGAAAAACGCAATCCCAACGACCTACACAAAAGGCAATACACATAATAGACGCAACAAACAACAACAACACAAAAGGGAACGCATGTAGAAAATAAGCGGAAAACAAGCAGAGCAAGAAATATAAATTTTTTGGAGTGTAGCAAAACTGGAATGCCCTTGGCAGATATATATTATAAAATAATATCAAATTTAATATAAAGCGAATATTTTAAAAATCTTTTGAGCTGTCTATGAAACATTCTGGAATAGAATAAAGCACCACCATCTTTGATAAACTAATTACAATAACAAAATCACTATACAAATCGATATACCCGCATTTGAAGCGCACACAGAAAAAACGATTGCATACTATGCGGCGATGCCGGCGCGATAAAAAATTAAAAACTTGCTCCTTCGATACACCTAAGCGGTGAAAATAGTCTATGAAATGAGCGAGAGAGAGAGACGGAGTGCGAGAGAGAGACGGAGTGCGAGAGAGAGAGGGAAGTTGAACGAGAGCGGGACTTGCACGCGAATGCGCCGACTGTAAAAGAAAAAGTTTTCAATGAGTTTTTCCTGTCGACGGCGTCGTCGGTTATGAGCCTTCAACACGCCCACCCGCCCCCTTGTGTTATTGTTGTTTGCGTTTTAAATAGACTCAAGTGTTGTTGTTGTTGCTGTTGTTGTTGTTGCTGTTGTTGTTATTGTTTTCGCTGCCGGTTGCAGGCATTGTCTGAAGTGCGTTTCGGTTTGCTACTTTTGCCTTATTGTTGCGATTGCTGTTGTTGCTGTTGTCCTTGTTGTTATTGGATGCTGGCTAGGGCCGGCGTTGCAAAATCAATCGATAGTTAATGGAAAATCGTTATTAATGAAAACTTTTGCACCCACTCCACGCCGCCAGCAATCGAGCGTGCACTGAGCCATAGCAAAATGCTTGATAAAGTGCAGAGCGTAATAAAAAAAAACAAGCAAACAAGAAAAGAAAAATGGATGGAAGCAAAAAATGAAAGCGCTACATTTAAGTAGCAAACTTGCCGGCAATTTTTGTCGTTGTTGTTGTTGTTCGTAATTTCATTTGAGTGCGAAAAGTTGCACGCACATAAAGGCGGAACAAAGCGAGAGGCAAGCACATTTTTTGTTGCATATTTCGCGGCGCATAAATATTTTATGCATGCGGGCCAACAAAAGCGTCATCAAAACACACACAATGGGCCAAAAGAAGACTTTGCCAGAGAGTTTTGTGTTTTGTGTCTGTCTGGCTGGGTGTTTTTTTTTCTCGGTTGCCTGCTTTCAGGCGCATTTGCACCTCTACAATAAGCAAAACTTTTGGGCCAATTTATAATGCCGTCTCCGCTTTTTGCATTGTCGCATCTCACTGCGTCGTCCTGATTGAGGGGTTTTAAAAAGTTTTTGGTTCAATAGTCACAACAAAAGTTTAATGACAGTTTAAGTTGTTTGATAGCAAACGCCGCCCCAAGTGATGCAACATTTTAAATGGTAAACAAGGTATGAACTCGCTGCTAAATTGCAGATGACAGACAAAAGAATACTCAACTGAATCCATAGAGCTGTAAGGAATATTCTAAAAAGTTGCCCATTCGATCAGGTATTCTCAATATGTACAAATTTAAACTATATAAGGTAGCTTGAGCAAAGATTTAGTTTGAGCAACTAAAAATCGAATCAAATAAAAATACCATTTGGCACTGCCTTGGAGAAACGTGTGCAATCAATTTGGCTACACTTTTCAAATTTCCAAATCGGGCATTTAAGTGCGCACATGTGATAAATGCATTACTTGCTCGTAAAAGCAGTCAATGCAATTTTAGTTCAGATTCGCTATACAGAAATGTTTATAGTTGGGTCACGCAACGTTTTATGATCATTGCAAATACCATAAATAAACACACACACACACACGCACACACACGCATGGGATCAATGTTAAACTTTTAACGTTTTTGTAATCACATCAGGACGCGCAGCTAGCGAAATGCGTTGCGTACTTTTCGGCTGATGCTGATTTATTGCAACAACAAAGTTTTATCATGCATATTTTATGCGTGTAAATGTTGCCGTCATAAAATGTCTTAAAGACTCTCATATGAGCCGAGCACTCACAGGAGAGTAGGGGTATTCCAGCAATCCTCCCTGTTTTTTTTTTTCGACTTGGCCCATCCAAACGCATGTTTGTGTGTGTGGCCGAAAGCGTGGCCGGCTTTTTATGCGTACGAGTTGTAATGGCCGCCAATAAAGCCGGCATTCAATGCAGCAAATTGGCGTTTTATTAGCGCCCCAGGAAGCGCTTTCGTACGCTTCACTCCTGCGACTCCTGCGCCTCCTTAGCCCCAGCCTTGCCACTGCCTTGCGACTCGTACTAATTTGCGGGCGTTGGGAACACGTTGAACAGAACATCATTCGCGTATGTCATAATAAAAATGAGTGTTGAAAACTTTCAACAAACGACGCAAATTCCAGTCACAAGCTTCCAACATAGCCAATGCGATACGAATACGACACACACACACATCGATCGATATATTTAGCTAAAAGGATGTCGTCCCCAAGTTGTATTCGTCCTGCATCCTTCGTCCTGCGTCCTGGCAGCTAGCTACGTTTTGAGGTCGTGGCGTCCGCGTTCGCGATTCGCTTTTGCGTCGCATCTAAGGCATAACTCAAAGTTTACTCAAGTTACTTGCGCCCAAACGACAAGACACAAAACTTTGTACTTTACATCATTAAAAAGTTTCATTCTTTCTGTGCGTTTTCTCAACGCTTTCTGTGCTGCTTTTCCTTTTCTTTTTTCCCTTTTTCCATTTCTTTCTCTGCGGCAACTTTCAATCTAAGTACATCTATAGACTGGGTTAAGCACTGACTGCGACTTTGCCAACTGGAAGCTGGCAGCAGCAGCTTAGCAATTGACAGTTTGCCATCAATCCGGACACAACTGGAGGGCAGCGAATTGCTTAATTTGTGCATTTTGTAGCAATTAGAAGAAAAGTCTGGCTAAGATATCTACGAAAGTTTTGCACAATAGATTCAACGGCTTATATTATGAATGCGCCAAAAAGAAAGTTCATCAAGTCTCAGGTGGGGTTACAACTCTTTGATCAGTTTCCAACAATTAATAAGTTTTGCGAGTGAGATTTTGCAATGTTGTTAATACAATTATACATTATGCAGCAAAATAAATAGATACTATCATAAAACAGCCTAAAATGTATTTTAAATATGGAATTAGAATAAATGTTAAGCTAATTTGTATCCTTGTTTTAAAAATAAATAATCACTTGTTCAATTGTTGCAAATAATATTCTACGATACATTTCTGGAGTTTATTTAAGGTATAAGCATAAAGCAGGCTCATAAAAAAGTAAATACAATTTGTTTTAAGAATAAATGCCAAATTATTCAAGCGATTTGAAAGCTAAATGAAAGAGAATTGGAATTCTTGAATGCCTCACACAATTTCTGGATATTATTTAAGGTGCGAAACGCTTTTGCCATATTGACTTGACAATTCACTGGCCCTTAGTTTAAATTGTAAAGTTAGTCAGCAGCGCTTGAAATCATAAAAAGCAAACGTAAATAACAGCAACTACAGTTGCAGCAAAAAAAGAGACCGTATAAATAACTACACAATATGTAGCACACTTTTAGGTGGCGCTGTCATCGTGTTAAAATCGTGTAATAAACGTGCGCATAATAGAAAAATCCAAGCAACTGGACAGGCAGTGGCAGCGGCAGCGGGATGAGAATGGCAGACACAGCACACACAACACACACACACACACAGATGCACACACACACACACACACACACACAAACTAGCACAAATAAATAGTTGCAATGCTCCAGTTGCTCAGCGCCTCGTTCTGGTTGGTTATCCTTGCCGGCGCCGGCTCCTCGTCCTGCCGCCTGCTCCGCCGCCCGCCGCCCCCCGCCTCCCGCCTTTCGGTGGTGCCTGCAGTGCCCATGCGCATGGAAAATAGTTACACAAACTTGCAGCACACGAAAAAAAAAAAAAACGAGGGAAGGCTCAACATAAAAAAGAATAAAATAAAATAAAATGCGGCAACTGCTAGCCGATTGCCGACGAGGACTAAGGACGATGACTAGTAGTAGGAGTCGGAGCCGGATCGGAGTCGGAGAAGGAGGAGCTACACTGCATGAATTGTGTATTGTGTCCAGCTGCAACTGTAAGAGCCGGGATTTGCATGCAACTAGCTGTTAGCTGCTAGCTGGACACTGCCACATGTGTCTCGTGTGTTGTGGCAGTTATTAAGCATTTCATTCTGCTGCCAAGCTGAATTACTTGCTGGGGCACACAGGAACACGCAACGCTGAGCACAAGTCGCCGTATTAGTGACGATTTAGCGCCACAACTGGATAAGCGACATGGCATGTCTGCAGATGCAAAGAGTGAGCGACTGGGGGCGATGGGGGCACATTGAGAAGGTTACGGTTAGATTGCAAAAGGCGACAGTGCGTGTGCGTGTGCGTGTAGCGTTAAATTAAGGCAGTTGAGAGTTGCAACAGTGCCACACACACACACTCACACACACACACACACACACAATGCCAGGAGGTGGGGCCTGGCAAATTGAAAAGGGCAAATGAAAACGTGTGAGGATTGTGTGCAGCAGCAATCAGGTTGAGAAATTGTTTTAGAAAAAAATGCAGCTTGAAGAGCTGCTCAAAAAACTTTAAAGGAGATGGAAGCATGGACTTTTATTTTACTTATTTATTTGTGCTATTAGTAAAATTAAGGTTTATGCATTATATAATATAAAAAATGATAACTTCAAGATTATTATAGCTTAAAGAATCTGAAAGTATTTAAAATGTAAATGTTTGTCACAAACCAACCAATCATTTAGTGTTACAAGTTAGTAAATTTATATATATATATATACGTATCAAATTTGATTATGACAATAATAATCTATACACTTGTTTTAAAAAGTCGAATATAGTTTATTTTGTATCTAAATAAATCTCATGCTATTATTGAATTTCAAATTGTAAATTAACCATTTAAATTCTTCAATTTAGCAGCATAATCTGTATACCCTTATCATTCTACTCTGTCTTTATGCCTGTATGAAAAAACTTGGTTTATTTTTAATTATATATATTTAATTGAAATTTTCTAAGTCTTTCCACACTCTTATATTTAATTCAATAAATAATACCAATAAATAAAAAAACCTTCAGCAAGAATTTTATTTCTCTATGCATATTTAAGCAGATCCCAATGAAATCTGAGCCCAAGCGGAGAAACTTGAAACAACTCAGAGATACGGCTAAGCTACATTGAACGCAGCCTTCCCCTCTATCACCACCCACTCCCCACACCACCTTACCCCCTTTGCAGTTGAAACAACTTCAGCTACATTAGACGCCGCCACTTCAATGCGCATTCCAGCTTTGGTTCGTTTTTTTTTCTAGTTGCATTTTTCTATTTTCGGTGCAAAAATACAAAAGCACGAAACGGATTCGAACTCACACCCCCAATCGCCCCAAAACGCCAACCCAACCCCAGCAACAACAACAAACATTGCTAGCTGCCTTTCAGCATTTGCTTTCTATTTTCAATAGACGTCGTCGTCAGTTGTTGTTGTTGTTGTTGTTGTTGCTGTTGTTGCAGCGCCGACTAACAATAAAAATGATGCGTTGTATTGCGCGCTGCTGCTGTCCACACCAAACCACAGCTCGTAGCCCCACTCCCCACTCCCCCCGCCCCCTCCACCCTCCGGGACATGTGGAGCATGGAGCACGGCCAGCAGGCAGTTCGCATATGTTGCAAGTTGCAACATTCGCCGTGACGTTGGCCCCTTTGGCCCCTGCCCCACCCGAATCGCCCATTGATATTGATGAAAATGACGTCCAGTTACAGTTCGTTGGCTTCTGCAGCATTTTTCAAGGGAAAAACTGCCAAAGAGCAGCAGCTGCTCAGACTGCTGGCGAAATGGGCAACTGTGGCAGGCAGGCAAATGGATGCTGAAAGAGGCGGGGGCGGGGGGCGGGGGGCGTTGGGCTGTAGGTGGGTGTGGCACTGGCTATATGGCGATATGCAAATGTCATACATTTTGTCAAAGCATAAAGACGACGACACTGGGAGTATATAAAAAATACATGACGCATGTATCTTGCAGATGCAGTTTGCTGTCGCACATACAGATACAGATACAGATACAGCTACATTGACACAGAAATGCATATATGCAACATTTATGTCAGTCTAACGATATTTGAAAGCTTGAGCAGTTAAAGATAGCAGATTTGGGCTGATTTGCTAGCGCACAAGCAGAATATACAAATTCAAGTGTTGGAAAATGGACTAAAACCATGAGCAACCGAATTGTAGCTTAAAGCTGCGTTCTAATTTGAATTAATAGAACTTGAAGTGCTTTGCGACAAACGAAACAAGCTAACGACACTATCAACAAGCCAAGTGGGGCAAAATATTGTGTGACTAGAGCACTTCAGTACCTAATAAGTCTCAATTAAATGTACATAAAGTATAACACCTTGTAGCATTTGCATGCGAACGAAGCGAAACAACCCCCGTTCCATAGCGCATTGTGAGCCACCCTAATGGAAAACCGTTTTCAAGCACTGTGCGCAGCAGCAACAACTACAGCACAACTTTCGACACGCAAGCCTTTAAAAAGGTAATGGCCAACAGCAACAATAACAGCAACGCACTTTTCGTCAAGTGTAAGAACAACAAAAGCAACAGTACAAATATTGGCGCCACTCATAAAACACCTGCGCTCGCTTTCAGCCAGCGAGAGCGAGAGAGGTGGCTAGCAAGAGAGAGAGAGAGATAGCGAGAGTGGTGGTACATAATGTCTATCAGTCTGTCTCTCTGTCTGTCTGTCTGTCTGTCTGACATTGTCAATGGCATTTGCCTGCGTTTGTTTTGGCGCGTTTTTCTTAGTTTTGCTTACTTCCTCCTTTGCGTATTCTGCATTTCAATTAAATGCTTTGCGGCGCTTTGACTCTGCTGCCACCCACCAACCCTTAACCCACCCTGCCCCACCCCCTTCTACAAGTCTGCTGCCCCCTGTTCTTTGCATGCGTGCGTTTCGAGTGCTTTTCTGTTGCTTTTTCTCGCTGGCTTCCTGTCGTAAATAAAATGAATTTCGCTTTTGGCAACCTCAAGAACTTCCCACACACACCCGCACACACACACCCCACACACACACACATTACATTGGCAACCTTAATGAATACGACATTATTTTTTATGAGCTGTCAAACACTATTTTCCATACACTTCGTTGTTGTCCTCGTCTGCTCAAAGAGCCGTTCGAGTTTCCTTTTACCATTTTATTTATCGCCCCTGTGCGCAGTTTGTGTGTGTGTGTTGCTGTTGTTGTTGTGCGCCTTGGTTATTGTTATTATTTATATTATTTTTGATAAATGTTTTTGGGAAATTTGTATTTTATTGGTTGTTTATCGACAATTAGCGGTTTGCTTGGCTTTTTTCTCTCCCCCTATCACAAAAATTGGCCTTGCATGTAAATATTTGTTCCTGCTGCTGCTGCTTCAACTTCAGCATAATTTAGTTGATTTATTGGCCAGTTGGAAATACATTGTCGTATTAAAGCAGCCAGGCAATCAATTATGCTAACAGCCAGGTATATAGTTAAAATGAGTTACGTTTTTTCGTTAGTTAATTGGCAGAATGATGTAAAATAAATATGAGAAACCAAATTAACGTTTTTCGCACTCAATTGCATCGATTTCGTTTAATTCCTTGAGTTCAAAAAGGCGCTGCAAAGTGCAAAAAGTGCATGTACAAATATAGAATAAATATGCCTATAGTATAATCAGATTTGCAGCTAGCATTTTGTAGTGCCACATAAATAAACGGCAATTTATTGTTTGGGCAACCAAAAGGCGAACCCAATGCAAACAAAAAAGGCCACTTTATGCGGTTTTGCACTTTGGCATAGTCATTAAAATTATGCTTTGGCAGAAGTCAGTATATATACTAAAGGAAAAACGCTGCCAGATGCAGCGGGCAAATAAACAGAGAGCGAGCGAGCGAGAGAGAGCAAGAGAGAGTGAGTGCAAGAGAGAGGGAGAGCAACTAATAGAGCATCTGGAAAATTTGTACACATGACGCACGCAGCTGCTGGTCAGAAGAAATTGTGCGCTTTTGTTTACATTTGTGCAGCTATTTTTGAAGCGTTGCGGCAATAAACAAAACCAAACAAAACAATAGAAGGCAAACGGCAAACGGCGAACTGCGAACGATAAATGCAAAGCTAAAATGCCCAAAAGGTCATAAAATGATACTATATACATAGATGTAGCAGAAATATATCGATATATATATATATATAATATAGAAATATACATATATACCTGTATAAGGCCTAATGAGCTGTGCAGCTTTTTGAAGTTGCTCATTAGGCGATCGGCAATTGGGCTGGCAAACAGCAATCGAAATCGAAATCAATCGATAGCCAAATGGAAGACCCACAATTAAGGCAGGCAGCCATACATAGATAAGGCTGAGAGTGGTGGGGCAGGGGGCGGGGGGGAATCGAGGGGGGATTGACAGACGGACACGCTCGAGGGTGTGCGTTAATCACGCAAGTAATTTTAATGCCGCGTTTTCCAGCTCGATAAGAGAGCAAAAGCGACAGCTCGACACGGGGGTGAGTTTTTCCAGCTTAGCCCAAAGCATAATCAACGCTAAACATGCCCAGCAAAACAAAAAGAGGACGTGTGTGCCACGCGGCCTGCGAGGGTGGTGCGAGTGGTGCTGTGGTTCATTGTACACTGTACAGCAACAACTATCGCCCGAACACTTGCGCCTGTTAACGCAGCTATAAAAATGTCACCTCTGCAACAAGGAAACTGTCGCGTGGCCAACAATTTAATAAAAGCCCAAGAGTAATTTACTATTCAATATAGAAAAGGGAATGCGGACAGGTTTTTGTATATGTACATGAAAAGCTAATTTCAGTTTAGCCAATATTCGCTCTTCTGCTATAGCACACATGTTTTATGGCTTTGCAGAGTGGAAATTTGCGAATGTGAGAATCATAAATCAAGTGTAAATAACAATTGTAGCCTAATTTTTCTTAGTGCTGAAAGTCGAGTTGCCAAATTTGGAAACTATAAGTTTCTTCTTGATGTATAAAAAACTAAATACAATAAAGGCACAATAAATAACAATTTATAATCCAATTTAAACTGAAACTTAAGAAAATAAAGGAAAGAGTCATAAAATATTATGAAATATAAATAAAATATTATAAAAATGATATAAAATCATAAAAAAAATATATAATATCTAACATATATGTAATTATTCTCCAAATACCATATAATACTTAAATTCAGAACAACTTGATTTGAAAACAGAACTGTTAGTGACTAGTGCATTAATTAAAAAGCTTTAGGCTGAAATTTCAATACATACAATATAATACAAGTTCCATATAGTGTTTAAAGAAGTAAAATAACTCTTTGTTAAGCCAACTGTTGAGTAAATCCCAAAAAGACTATTACAACGAGCTATTCTCAAACCAGTGTCTGCTCAATAGCTGCAATTACAATGCATTTCACATTCCAACTTCCTGCGCTTTCCTTAAAATCGCTGCAAGAATTGTGCACACAATTTAGCCGCAACCTTTCATAATTGCAGCAGGCACTCTAAGGAATCGCCTTTCAAGTCACTTTCCCCCACTTTCACGAGCTTTCACTAATCGCTAGCACCTGGGCGGGACTTGAGGCCTGCGACTTCATTGTCTGCGCTCCTTGGGCACAATTTGCCTGTTGACATACCTGGTTGTCCCCACCTGAGGCGCGTCAACAGCTCCTGTCTGTGACTGTGACGACAAACACACTCACACACACTCGCACACATGTGCTGTGTGTGTGTGTATTAAATTACATGCCTAGCAAATTACTTGAGAAAACAAAACGACAAGCAAAAACGCCTCGGCGTATGCAACGCAATAATAATAACGGGTTTGCGGTCGTCGCTGTTATGCTTTGACTTCTCGTTCTGTAAGCCGCCAAGCATTTACATATTATTAGTGCAGGGACCGAGTCCCGGACCAGCTCGGCCCGGCCCGGCCCGGGGCATAAATATTGAAAAGCGCCAACGCCTTTTGTTGGCTGGGTAATTGCCTAAGTCGGCAAATTGCCTGGCTAATAAACATAAATATTGTAGAAGGCCGCCGTTGACTGTGTAGCCTCAAATTGAATGAGCCAGATAGCCAGAGCATAGAGTGTGCTATGAAATTAAAACTTTGCCAAGAAAGCGATTTGTGAGAATGTTAAAGCAGAACGCCAGATAGAAGAGAAGTTATTGTCTTGCAAATAATTGCAGCTGAAACAGAAGTTTTCTTTGCGCTAGTCAGCGAATTCATTTCTACAAGCTGATTAAAATGAAATTCCCTTGTGTCTAGTTATAAAAGTAAAACAAGTGGGAAAGGATTATCTTCGGCGTGCCGAAGATTTTATACTCATTTCGAACCTTTAGACAATTTTCACTCTGCTAACTGCAGCACTTTCATCTGTAAAAATTGATATCATACATCAATTTGAATTGAAATATTAAATTTATTTCCAGTTGTATAGCAGTTTTTAGATATAGTGATCCGATCCGGCCGGCTCCGATCAATGTTATGTATGTTTGAATAATATGCATCTGTGCAAAGTTTCATCGCGATAGCTTTGAAAACATGGGATTTATGGCCAAAACCGACTTACAGTTGTATGGCAGCTATAAGATATAGTGGTCCGATCCGGCCGGTTCCGACCAATGTGCTGTCCCTCTAAGTAACAAGTCTCTGTGCAAAGTTTGATCACGATAGCTCAAAAACTGAGGGACTAGTTTGCATACATACAGACGGACAGACAGACAGACAGACAGACAGACAGACAGACGGACATGGCTAGATCAATTTGTTTTAAAATTCTAAGCATACTGGCAGTAACTTTTGGGGTCTCCGACGCATCCTTCTATGCGTTACAAACTTCAGCACAAACTTAATATACTATTTTCTTCGAAAAGAGTATAATACAGCTGAACAGAAGTTATGAAATATGAAATGCATATTAAAAGCACACTAATAACTGTGTATTGGAAAACGCTCATAAAGATTTGTATTCCATTGCTCAACTTGTTTTGATGGAAACTTTAAGGCAGTGGTGGACTTGTTATCAACTAACCGATAAATGTTTCGGGATTTTCGCATTTAAGCATCCCAGCATTGCAATGTCCTTATGACAGCAGTTCGCAACAACAAAGAAAACTTGCTTGTAAGCGAAAATAAAACTTTAAAAGCAGTTCGCATACTTCTCACCCGCACTCTTTGCTCTCGATCTGTCTCTCATTCTGTACTCGTGTACTTCTTACTCTTTTGTTCTGTGGCTCTGTTTGTGAGTGCTGTGTGAGTCACACGAATGCAATGGCCAAGAGCGAAAACTGTGTCAACGACTCTGCTCCACTTAAGCATTTAACGAGCAACTTAGCGCGCACGTAATAGCAGCAGCAGCAACAACAACAACAACAACAGCGACAACAACCACATCAACAACAACAACACGAACAGATATGACAATGACAGCAGTATGGAAAAAGGATGCGCAAAATGTAGAAAAATTCAAAACAAGTGGCACAAAAATATTGAACAACAATGTGCGGAGAGAAGCGGAAAGAGAAGAGAACAGAGAGGGAGAGAGAGCGACAGTGACAACAACAAGAACTGACAACGACAACAACATAACCCAATAAGCAAACGAAGTGTAGAGAACGCATGTGTCATCATTAGAATAAGCAAGCGAATAGAACGCAGTGGAACATCGAACATCCCTATGGCAAGGACAACAGCAGAACAGACAACAGAGACTAACAGACAGACGGACAGACAGACGGACAGACAGACAGACAGACGGACAGATAGACAGACAGATAGACAGAGGGACGCACGAAGCGCACGCACAAAGCACAACAAAGAACAGCCGAGCAGAGCAGTCGACGCTGGCAGCGCAGTCGACGCACGCACGTCGCACGCACGCACGTCGCACGCACGCACGCATCCCAATCTCAATCCCAATCCCAATCCCAACCCAACCACCCCCTCATCTGAGCCACCCACACACACAAGCAACCACCATAAAAGTGAAATACACAATGAAATTTACGCAATAGTACCCGAGGAGACAGAGAACTAAAGAGACTGCCGCTTTGGCGGTGTAATAAAATCAAGAAGAGGGTGACAAACGCAGACAACAATAATAACAACAGCAACAACTGTAACAACTAACACACACACTCATACACTGATAGAATAGTCAGCTGAAAGTGAAATAAAGACAGAGACAGAGAGAAACAAGACGAAGAATAGCGAAAAAGAAAGCAGCAAATAAAAATGTATGTAAATCCGATTAGGAATTTAAGTTGCTAAATTTTACATCAACTTTAAGAAAGTCTTTATACAGCCAAATCAGATGGATTACTCAGATAGAAATTGCCATATGGTTAAGCTGAGTGCAATGAAAAACTGTTTGGCTGGCCTAGGAAAAATAAGGAAACTAAATTTCAAATATACCCACAATATGCTCATGAAGACTTTGAGCTGATTTAATGATCTCGCGGAAATCGATAATGTAATTTATATAATATTTGGCACAGTTTCAGCTTTTCAGCACACAAACAGATATTCAGCTTGATTTTTGTAATACCGCTCATGAGTAAATAGCAATTACGAGGTGAAAAGAAATAACACAGAAATCTGGTAGGCAAAATAAGAGATTCCAATTGGAAATAGACAATATGTAAATTAAATCAGCTGGAGTGTTACATTCCAATTAGAAAATTTCTTTCGCAGTTCTTTTTAATTCATATTCATATATATTATTATATACACATCTAACACGTAAAATTCAATAAGACTGCCGCAAAGTATTTTCCAATCAGACAAAAAGTTTGCAACGCACTTTAACTTTAAGGTCAATTTGGGCAAAGTCATAGCATACTTTTGTGGCAAATTTATAGAAGTTTGGGGCGTCTTCAAGGACAAAGGAAGTCAATGCACTTGTTAGCAGCAGCGATTACAGGCGTAACAAACAAGCAGCAAAGCAAAGCAGAGCACAGCTGTTGCCTCCTGTGCCAAATCGCGTGGCGTTAATGGCCAAGATTCAGTGAGATTTAAACACAGACACACACAAACAAGTCACATTGACCTACACACACACACACACACACACACAAGAGAGAGAGAGAGGCAGGCAGAGAGACAGAACAAACAGCGAGACATGGCGCTGATTTTTCGAATGCCCCACAGCCGCCCTCAGATCCCCCTCAGCCCCACGCACAACTCAACAAAGTCCCGAATGATTAATTGTCAAAATATGTTGGGCAAAGCCAAAAAAAACAAGTGGAAAGGATTATCTTCGGCCTGCCGAAGATTCTATACTCTTTTCGAACCTTTAGACAATTTTCACGCTGCCAACTGCAGCACTTTCATTAGCTGTGAAAATTGATATCATATTAATTGGAGTTTTCTAGTTAAATATTAAATTTATTTCCAGTTGTACGGCAGCTATAAGATATAGTGGTCCGATCCGGCCGGCTCCGATGTGTGTATGATGTATGTTTGAATAAAAGGTATGTGTGCAAAGTTTTATCGCCATAGCTTTGAAAACATGGGATACATGATCAAAACCGACTTACAGTTGTATGACAGCTATAAGATATAGTGGTCCGATCGGGCCGGTTCCGACCAAAGTGCTGTCCCTTTAAATAATAAGTCTCTGTGCAAAGTTTGATCACGATGGCTCAAACACTGAGGGACTAGTTTGCATACATACAGACAGACAGACAGACGGACAGACGGACATGGCTAGATCAATTTGTTTTGTCATTCTAAGCATACTGGCAGTAAGTTTTGGGGGTCTCCGACGCTTCCTTCTATGCGTTACAAACTGCAGCACAAACTGAATATACTATTTTCTTCGAAAAGAGTATAAAAAGCGACACCCAAACAACATAATAAAAAGTGCGTTTGTGTGTGTGCAAATGAATTTTTTTCGCAGGTCCTCACACACACACACACAGACACATGTACACATGTACACATGTATTTGTATTAAGTTGTCATTACGTGACTACAGACACAAGATTTATTATCATTTGTCGCCCAGTCTGTGTGTGTTTGTGTGTGTGTGTGTTTGTGTGTGTGTGTGTTTGTGTGTGTGTGTCCTCTCTCTTCTTTTTTCTCTATGAAAATTCATTTGCTCCCTCAATGGTTGTTTTTGCAGTTGTTGGTTTTTGGGACTAGACCCGAGCTATATGGCTATATAGTAGATAGATACTCACAGTAACTTGTTGAGCAAACTCAACCTTCGGCTGGCCGACCAATTCAATAATATGAACCATATGGAACGATTTGCTCTTGAGCGTTGCGCCTTTGCGAGAAAATATCAATTTTTTCTTATCGTTGTTGATTTGTATTTGTTATAAATGGTTTTTTAGTTTGATTTTTTCTCTGTAAATTTCAGTTTGCTTTGTTTGTTTGTTTGCTCAAGTTTCGTCTTTAGCTTAATTGTTTTTGTTTTTGTTTTAATATTTTGTTTATTTTGTTGTAACACTTTTTCTTTTTTGATTTGCTTTTTGCACTTGAGTTGCTCTCAGTTGGACATCGAATATATATATTTGTTTTCTATTTTATTTATTTTATTTTTTTAATATTTTTTGTTGGCTCTTATTGATTTGGTTTACCAATGTGCATATATGTATATACGTTTTGTTGTTGTTGTTGTTGTTGTTGTTGTTGTTGTTTTGCGATTTGTAATTGTGTGCGTGTATATAATTTATCTTATCTGCGTTTTCCAGTATTTAAACACACGCGTTTATTTTTCTGTTTGTGTTTTCTAAAAATGAATACATGAATAAATGCGTGTATGAGTATTATTGTTGTTTCTCGCCTATAAGCATGGTTAATTTAGAATTTGGTTTGTTTTATTTTTCTGATATACTTTGGGTACAGTTGAGTAGCGTTTTGCTGATTGTGCGAGTGCTTTGAAATATCTAATTTCCGATAAGATTTAGTGCCTAATTGCTTGGAAATGCCAAAAGCGGCATTGAGTGCACATCATAATGGAAAACACATGAGCACATTTTCCGCTTATCTTTATTACATCAATTTGTTGTGTCGAATGAAGCTAAAGGTGCACTAATACAAATTGAAAGTGCAGCAGAGCAAAAATCTTATTGTCTAATATGTGAAAATTCTCACAATGCTAATAAACACATTTGAAATCATTTAATCGAATTTCAATTTTATTTATCTACAAATTCTTGGCATCACAAATGTATAGATGCAAGAAATGATTTACATTCGAATTTAAGACAAAAATTTAATAGACTTTAGGAATAATATATTTTAACATTTGGCTGGAATTTCTTATGAAATTCTAAAGCACTTGTATAAATCACACTTTTAATATTTGTGCAATTATTTATGAACATACTACAAACTAGAATTCTAAAAGCAAAGTGATAGTGCTTGAAAGTAGTTTTATATAGCACAAAGACAATTTAAAAAGGTTGACAATTTACTTAAAGATTTGAACAAATTTAGTTTGCAACTGAAAAATCTAGCTGTATCAATAGTTTTAAGCAGATTAAAACTTAGCTTACACTTTTTGCACACATTTTCGAATTGTCAGAAATAATTTTCTATTTTCAAGGTATTTTTGCACTCACAAGATTTTGTATTTTATTTGCTGGTGTCTCAAACTTATTTGCAATATGTGAAAATCGACAAGCAGCACATCAAAGTGCTCATAAAAATATTGCCAAACGGGAAATAAATATTTCCAAAAATATGGAGAAACAAAAAAGAATAAACGAAAAAGAGCAGAAAAGCAATAGCGATGGATATTTGGGCAGAAATCATGAAATGACCAATGCATTCATTCAATTAACTTGGCCGTTATATACTCGGATATATGTGATGTGTGTATATGGCCGGGCCAATACTAAATGCCAAATCGAGAGCAAAAACCAAACACACACAAAACAAAAAAAAAATTCAATGAGTGCTGGAATTGGAAATGGAAATGGAAATGGCAACGGAATTATGGAATGCTCGAAATATATTCAAATTCAATGAGAAAACGTTTTCAGTTTTATTCAGTTATGTTCTGCTCTGTTCTGTTCTGTTCTGCTCTGTTCAATTCAGTTCTGTTCTATTCGGTTCAGTTTGATTTGATTTGGCTTTGCCTGTTTGTCCAACATTTAAATGGAAAATATTTTCGTGTGCTGCGAGCGTGAAACAATTTTCATGTTTGTTTACGTAGCCAAATTGGAAAAAACGAATTAAATAGAAGCGTGTAAAAAAGAAAGCAACAGAACTAACAACCTGAGCGGCTCTAACTGCGTTTCTAAATTTGTTGCTTGTTTACAAATTGTTTCTAATTATTTTGGGTTTGTTTACCATAGCCGCTGTTTATTTTCGGAACTAATGAAAGAAAAATGTTGAAACTAAACCGAAAGCGGAAAACTGTGCATTAAGTGTTGGAAAAGACTTTCAGCTGAGCTAAATCGGAAATCTGTTCAATCTTGGAGTAAATTTGAAAAACGCTCTGCAAAATATAAAAGCTGATTGATTTGTTGATATTGTTTTTGGTTTGTTTTGGGCCATGCTTACAATTTTAACAATAATAAACTTTAGGTATTTTCTTTGTGTTGGTTTTTCTTTTCGTTTTTTTGGTTTGAATAAACTAATTTGATAAACTTCTTGTAAGTTGTTTTGTTTTGGGTGGCTTGCGAATTTGATTATTAAATTGGTTTGATATAATTTTATGTTAAATATTTAAGCGAATTTTATATATTTTTTGTTTTTATGTATATATTTGTATTTATATTTGGTTGGTTGGTTGGTTGGTTCTTGAATATTTATATTTATGTTTGAAGAACAAATGTCACACGACAGTCGACGAGAATTATACGAAATATTCCGACTTAACTACACAAAACTCAATATCATACTGAAAAAGGACGGCGCTTACAATGGCGAGAAGTGCCCAAAAGACGAGCCAACAGCTAGCAGCCAACAACTGTGCACCCGAACCGAGGCGAACGTGGCGCCGAGCGAGCTTACAACAAACGAACCGAACTCCGCAATCGTGCGGCCAATTCGAACTAGCGAACGCAACAGCCGGCAACGAACGAGTAACGGTAAACAAAATACACGCTGCCTGTACGTGTGTACGTGTGTGGGTGGGTGGGTGGTGGTTGGCTGCTCGAATCAGCGACGCTCGGCTCGCGATGCGATTGCGAACCGAACCGAACCGCACCGAACGCAACGCGTTGGCCATTGGCGAGAGCATCGAACATGTGTGTGCGCTTGTGTCCGGTTCGATGTCAAACCAAAACAAGCAAAACACACACACAACAACGAAGGGCACCCGAAGTCACGTATGCTCTACGAATCAAATAAGTTTCTGATATGATAAGGCATAAATTGGCTCTTGTTGCTATACAACTCTAATATATTTATTACAAATTTTAACAATTATCTGTAGCTAAACAAAAGCTAAAATAATAATTCATAATTTGAGAGAAATTCTTTTGGTTTAGACTTTGACTTTGACTCATGAATGAATGATAATGAAAGCTGATTTATTTTATTAAAAGTAAATATGGCATAGATATAACTCGGACAGTCCATCAATTACGTTTGTATATATTGCCGACAAGCCAATCGTAATACGCCCGTACATTCTGTAGAGCATCAACAAAAACACAACCGAAGAGCAAACGACGAGACGAATAGCGGCACATTGCACATTGGGCTGGCCAAACGAAAAACGGCGGGCGGCTGGAAAATACAACAAGAGGCCTAAAGGGAAGTCCACGACGAGTGCACACGAGTCGAACGGACGGACGGACGGACGGTCGGTCGGTCGGTCGGACGGACGCAGCCGAAGCACGCGCATCTTACGCTCTGCCGCGCGCTCTCTCCGCTCTCATCGAAAAGCCACTGCCACTGCCACTGCCAGCCGCCGCACGTTCGTGTGAGTGCAAGCGAGCCGGCTATAGTTTAGTTTCGCCTTAGCTATGTAAGGTGTTTTGTATAGTTGAGCGTAGTGCATCTGAGTGGGAGAGCGCGAGAGCGAACGCGTGGCTGCCATGTGCCGGGCTTACTGGCTGGCTAGGCTGCTAGCTGCCTGCCTGCCTGCCTGCTGCCTGACGAGCCAAGAGAGACAGCGCGAGCGAGAGAGCGTGAGCGAGAGAGAGCGAGAGTGCTGTGTGGAGCATGGAGCAAGGCAGTGGGAGGGGGACGGCGAGGGGGCTGTTATGATGAAGCCTGTAAACTGTAAATTGTGCGCGAGAGCGGGTTGCAAGAAAATGGGCAAAACATGTGCTATGCCTGATTTTGTGCACACTTGGCTTTGTTTTGCTTTTACATTTTCACATTTTCACATTTTGTGTGCTGTGTTGTGACTGGAAAATGCCTCAAAATTTGCCTCTAAAATTACGGCAGACAAAATATTTATTAAACGCCCGACAACCAAGTGTGTGATTAAGGCGAACACAAATACAACAAACAGCTTGCGTTTACTTTTTGCTGCTTTTATTTGGTATATTTGTTTTTTTTTTTTGGGCTGGAAGCTTGCGCCAATAAGAGCGGCTAAGAGAGCATTAAAGAGAGCGTTTCAAGAGTGGCTGAAGGGGAAGTCGCAATGTAGTAACAACTCATCATCATTATGATGCTCTTGATAAGGATGATGACGGTGATGATGATGATGATGATGATGATGACGACGAAGACAGGAAGAAATTAATATGCGAAACGCAACAATTTTACCCAACTACAACAATAACAACAACAGCAAAAACAACAACTGCAGGCGGCGGCGGCACACAAAAAAAAGTGCGTTGAAAACGTCGCTTAAAGCCGGTAAAAAAAGCATTGCGAAGAGAAACAAGAAAACTGTTACAAATACAACAACAACAACAACAACAACAACATGTGAGCTATTGAGCTACTGAATAATGTGCTGTAACTGTTTTTTTTGGGGCGCGGTTAAAGCACTGCGTTTGCTATTTTCTTCTTTTTCCCCGGAATATTTCTTCTTCTTTTGTGACTAGCGTTCAGTTCTTAAAGTTAGTTTTGAGTGCTGAGAAGATAGCTGAATAGAGTGCGATTATTAAGTCTATTAGTTCTTAAAGTTTTTCATGTACATAGTCCATACATATTTATACTCTTTTCGAAGAAAATAGTATATTAAGTTTGTGCTGAAGTTTGTAACGCATGGAAGGAAGCGTCGGAGACCCCTAAAAGTTACTGCCAGTATGCTTAGAATGACAAAAAACAAATTGATCTAGCCATGTCCGTCTGTCTATCTGTCTGTCCGTCTGTCTGTCCGTCTGTATGTATGCAAACTAGTCCCTCAGTTTTTGAGCTATCGTGATCAAACTTTGTACAGAGACTTATTATTGAAAGGGACAGCACATTGGTCGGAATCGGCCGGATCGTACCACTATATCTTATAGCTGCCATACAAGTGGAAGTCGGTTTTGATCATATATCCCATGTTTTTAAAGCTATCGTGATGACACTTTGCACAGATACTTATTATATCTTATAGCTGCCATACAACTGGAAATAAATTTAATATTTCAAAAGAAAATTTAAGTTCATATGATATGAGTTTTTACAGCCTAGGAAAATGCTGCAGTTGACAGAGGGAAAATTGTCCAAAGGTTCGAAAAGAGTATAAAATCTTGTCCCACTTGTTTTAGTTAATTTGCTGATACTTTTTGTTCATCTTGGTAAAAACTATGCTTTTTCCTCCAAAACGATGAGCTATCTTTTATGAATTTAACAATTTCATAAACGCATATATGTTTGCAAGAATTATAGTCTTATTTAAACAAATTCCACAAAAATATGATCTGTAGTACAAATGAAATTTACTATAAGTTTTCCAAAAATTTCAATAAAACTAATTTGAATAAACATATGCAAATAATATTCCATTTTTGGGATTTAATGGAACTTTAAGCAGTTGTTTGTAAGAACGCAGTTCCTTTTTGACTTCAATTATTCACCTATTCATATTTGATGGTACTTGAAGCAACTGTTTATGGGTTTGCCGTTCAGTTTTTAGCTTATAACATTCACTTATTCATGGGCTTTAATAAGCTGTTGCCCAAATCGATTAATTCGTGAATATGCTTGGAAATTAAGCTCTATTATGTTGCCAGGCGCTTAATCCGTCCGATAATAAGTTTGCTCAATCCATCAGCAGCTGGCAATTGTGTGTGGCAACTTTGTCTCGGTCATACTCGGTTCGTCATTCAGTGAATCTGCCCTCCACATGCTATATGGCATATAGACAGTAACAGTAACAGTAACCTAACAACCTGCCACATCAGCAATCAATGTCTGCTCAGCTCGGCTCAGTTCTCCCCTCCGTGTTATTACTGTTGCCTGTTATTCTATACATATTTCCTGGTCGCCTTTAGTTCTTCTTCTTTTTTCTACTCATTCTGCTCGTCTATTTTGCTACGCGCTTTTTTCTGTGGCTGTGTGTGTGTGTGTGTGTGTGTGTGTGTTTGTGTGTCTTTCTTTTGTGTGTGTATTTGTGTGTCACTAGGATACGCAAAAGGCATCACGCGCCACAATCGCATCAGCACTAGACCCACAATCCACAATCCGCAATCCGGCAACCAGCACCCAGTTTGTATTCCCCCCCCCCTCTCTCTCACTCTATATATCTACCTCTCTCTCTCCCACGCGTTGTCTTGGAGTTTTTCAATTTGATATGCTCGACCGATTTTCGCTCATTTAAAACGCGCCATTCCACACAGCTTTTCAACTGTGTGTGTTTTTGTTATTGTTTTATTGTGTGTGCGTATTTGTTGTTCCAAGTGTTGTTGTTGTTGTTAGCGCGTTGCGCTTGTCGTCGCCAATTTATCGCATTTTTACTTTGATTTTGCGTTAATTTTTCGGACAGCGATTTTGCTGTCCCCAAGCATTGCGAGAAGTCCGAACTTGTTGTGTGCTTAACGCTAAATGCCGTGTTGATTTTGCTGTTGCTTTTGTCCTGCGACAAATATGCTGGGGGCAGTCAGGCGTTAAGGCACATCATCATTGTCAAGATGCTGGATGAGATGATCTGTTATCAATCGGAGAGATACTTATTGGATGGAAAGCACGCTGGGTGGCCAAATCGAAGGAATCAACAAATTTATTAATAACTTATCTATTTTAGACAATTATTTTTATTGAAATTTATAGAGAATAGTTTTGTGGAAAACTTAAAGTTTATATTATATTTAAAAAAGATCATATTTTGGAAAAAGCATTTAAAAAACTATAATTTTTGGCTAGATTAATGTATCGTATGCATAAATAAGTAAAATATATATAAATAAATAAAGAATATGTGTGTTAAACCAGAGTAAACTACTATCTTTTGTAGTAGTAACTCAGTAAAACTTGCTCTCAGCACAGAAGCTAACTTTATGAATGAAAATAGGGAATAAGAGCATACTTTCAAATTGTTTATAATCAGTTATAAAACAGTTAAGCAAACAGACTTCTAAAGATCAGCTATGAATCATAATATTCAATATGCTGCATAATATTCAAGGATCTTATATATTATTATATTTTTAAACTGCATTGCTTCAGTTAGAAAATGTTCAGCAACCTGAAAGTAAAGTCCTTTAATGCCTTGTTATTTATTACTTAATATACATATATATTAATTTATAATGTACAGTCATTACAAGTCAAATTTACTTGAAATGTTGTCTATATCGAAACGGTTATGAAACGGTTATAGGATAATGGCGCATAAAACACATATATTACTTAATAAACAGCACGGAGTAAGCTTTAAATTGTGTAAGTCAGTCGGAATATTTATCACTCGACGCAATTCAACATTATCTGACGAGCAATTTCTTTCGCACATAGCCGAATGTGCCATTCTGGATTTTACATGTTATATACACATATGTATATGTATAAATATATGCGTATACTTATGCTCTCGTACCTACAAGTCGTTAGGCCGTGCAGGGCAGGACACTCAAAGGCATTGCTTTTATGCATCAGCGAGCACACAAAAGTACGAGTAATAGGCGATGTTTCCCTGCTCCTCACTCCCCCCCCAATCTCAGCTGGATGACATGGTCGATATTTATGCGAGAGAATCAGGCGATAAATCTAAATTATATGCGAGTGCTAAAGCTAAAGCTAAAGCCGAAGCCAAAGGACGATGGAGGCATCATGCGTTTAGGCCTTGGCCTGACTACTGACACCAAAATGAACTGTAAATGTGTTTAGGGTCAGGCCATTGTTATGATGATTACGCAGCTGAGCACCTACTTAAGTGGCCAAAGGCGCCAGCTAATTAAAATGCCCAAATGACAGTCGTCTTGTACATATGTACAGCAAATACACACAAGTATGTATAGATAGATAGATATATTGATGCATTTTGATTATCATATAATTAGGCAGCAGAAAACTTTCCTTTTCTCGGCCAACATTTGTCATCATCCATCACATCACGAGCCCGAGATTGAAAGTTCAGCTGAGGTTCGCAGCTAACGTGCGACAAATCATAGCATACTTTTTGACGTTGTCATAAGTTGCCCAGTAGTTTGATGGCTTTCACATTCTGTTGGGGAGGTGTCTGACTGTGTGCCCCTTTCGCTTTCGCCTGTCATACATGTCGCAAATTTCATTAGAACTGCTGTGTCGTCAAGTTTTCGTACCGCTGTCAGCCCGAAGGCCCCATCAACAACATCATCATCAGCAGCAACAGCAGCAACAGCAGCAACTCTCTTGTGGTCCAAAATTAATGAAAATTTCATAAACTGACGGCCTAACAGACAGAGAGAGAGAGAGAGAGAGAGAGAGAGAGAGAGACTAGAGAAATGCCAACGCTATATGTTTGCGGGCTGCCATCATAACTTAATTAACAGCCACAAGCCAAGGCAACATTCAATGCTTTGATAAGCACTCCCACACACACACACACACACACACACACACACACACATGCCAGAGTGTCTTCAGTGATCAACTTATGTATACTGTATTTCATAGTTCAGCTAAAAACTATGCCAAAATAGCAGATAGCATATAGCATATGTTAAGCTAGAGACAAGAACACAACCCTTTTAGTCCTTTTTCGGGTAGTTTTACCCTCGTCCTGCCTGACAGGCAGCGGCTGCCCAACACGCACTCATAATAATATTTCACTTTGCTCTCCTCGCCGTCTCTCGCAATCTTAGCAACTGGTCCCCGAACGCCTCAAATGCGGCTTCTAGACCATCCGCGTTCCCCTTCTGCCCTTGTGTGTGTGTTGATAAATTGGCGACAGCGTATAAATTAAGAAATTGTACACTAATTGCGTAAAAAACTTGCTGCTGCATACTTTCGGGCGCCTTTTCAATGCCGCTTGATGTTTGAGGCGAGTGGGAGGCGGTCCGCATTTGCTGGTTTTTGGGGCCAAAGTGCGTGAAAGTGTTGCCGCATTGTAAAAAGTTGTATTTATCGATTTTGCTGCTATGCTGCGACCCGCAGCAGCTTTCCTTTCAATTCCAATTTGATGTTGTGTATCACACAACACATTTTTAAATACATACATTTTGGCGTTTGGCAGCCTCGGTTTCAGTTGGCGCTTTGCTTTTGCTTTTGAAGTTTGCACAACACAAAAACCGCAAAATCTAATTAACGTGGCGCCTGCTTTTGGCCAGCGGGGTTAAGGGGGCAGTTCCTAGCTACCAAGGGTGGGTGGGGGATGTGGATAGGGGGGGGGGTGGGGCAGGTGGGGGTAGTTGTTTGCTGCGCGGTTAGCGCCCAGCTTCTTAGGTTCCGGGCTGTTCTGTTGCTGGCGTTTTTTGCTTCGGTTAAACAAGTTTTTTATTGTAGCCGAGGAAAAAGCATTTAAGTGCCGCAGCTAAGAAAACTGAAAGTGTTCCCGAGCAGTAGGGTGTGGAAAATGCAGCAGGTGCCAAAGCCATCCAAGCACCAAATAACCCGAAAGAAACTTGGCTAACATGCTTTGAGCAAACGTCGCAAACACTGCTCAATAGCAGTTAAAAAATGCTACTCAAAGAAACTTCTTTCGGATTATATGGCAAGCTGTTATGGCTGATAGTTGGAGAACATTAGCCATTAAACATTACTA
Source organism: Drosophila flavopinicola (assembly GCA_035042425.1). Taxonomy (NCBI): domain Eukaryota; kingdom Metazoa; phylum Arthropoda; class Insecta; order Diptera; family Drosophilidae; genus Drosophila; species Drosophila flavopinicola. The sequence continues at coordinate 4,518,645 of JAWNLL010000452.1, read as the reverse complement.
TTGACTTCACAAACACTTTGCTTTAACTTCGAAAGCGAAGCAGCCAGATTAATTAATATATCTATTATAGATGCCAAAACATTATCAAAAAGTGCTTCGGGAACGAATATCTCATCAGTTTTGACAAAGTAATGCGAGTTCTAGATATTTGTAAGCCCTTTTTAGTGACTTGGTAGCCTAATCTTGGCTTGTAATTCATAAAAATTCGAAAATGATACAGACTTAAATGCAGATCTATTAAAGATGCCAAAACATGATGAAAACTTTATCGGGAAGAAAAATCGGATCAGTTTTGTGAAAGTTATGGAAGTTTTAGATGTTTGAGAGGAATTTCTATTGACTATTTATACATTCTATTCGCATAGTAACTCGAATAAGATTCAAAACTATCTCGGGTACGAAAATCAGATGAGTTATGACAAAGTTACGGGAGTCTTAGATGTTTGCAAGGACTTTGAAGCCTTAGATTGGCTTGATTTCCATAGTTAGTCGGGAAATCTTGAACTATAAATAGCTTTTAAATCAGTAATCCCAACTATTTATGTATTTTTAACAGTCTGTACCCTGCTATATCCAGTTCAATTCCATTTGAATAGCCGCTCGTAATTCAATCAGCATTTGAAGTTGTTTCAACTTGAAACAGCATTTAAAGCATTAGCTTTTTTTTTTGGTTAGCTTGCTTTCAATATTGTCTGCCCCCCGCCCCCGCCCCCAGGGTAACCCAGTGAGCAGCATACCTCATCTGATGCCTTCTGCAGTCAGTTAGTGTCATCATAATCATTTTGTCATTAATATGTCTGACTGGCCACCCAAACTTGCCAAACTTCCGCTCTGCTCGCATAATCTGCGGTTGCTTATTGTGGTTGTTGTTGTTGTTGTGCTGTTCTCTCAGCCAATCCATTGAATTATATGGATTTTTGCCTGAATAAAATATATACACATGTACATACATATACACATATATTTTGTGCCACCCTAGCCCAACATTTTCGCATTTTTTATTTGTCTTTTGCTAGTCTACATGTCTCTCTGTGTGTGTGTGTGTGTGTGTGTTTTGTTTTGCTTTGCTTTTCACACACACACACACACACACAGAGAGACAAATTGTTGTTTTCCATTTTTGCGCTCTGTGCGCTGTGATTGACGTTGCCGTGGCTACATCAGCCAAAAGGCTCCATAAGGCTCCATAAGTCTCCCCTTAAGATTCCCGACGCCTCCTGTTGTTGTTGTTGTTGCTGTTGTTGTTGTTGTTGGGGCACCTACACTGGCACAAATCATCTGGGCGGTACCCAACAACATCAGCAAGCAGCAGCAGCCGCCCAAACATCCAAACATTTCACATTTCATTTTGCCTCTTCTGCCGTCTGCTTTATGTGCGCCACAAATACAAAGTAAGTATGTATGTGTGTGTGTGTGTGTGTGTGTGTGTGTGTGTGTGTGTGTGCTTCCCTACATATATACTGTATATTTGTACATATACTATAAAGTACTCTAGGCCCTTTTATATAAGTACGTGCCCTCGTCTCTCGAATCGTCTCTGTATGTGTGTGTGCATTAGTGTGTGTGTGTGTTAGTGTGTGTGTGTGTGTGTATTACTGCTGCTATCTCTCCATGCATTTTGACATACTTATGTCGTTTCATGTTTTCGCTGATTTTGCACAAAAAGTTTGTGCCACGTTTTTCCTTTTTTCGGGCTCCCATTGCAAAAATATTTCTCTTTTAGGCTGCCCCCAAGCCCCCCCCCCACCACTACAACAACAACAACAACTACAACAAGAGCAATATGGAATCATTCAGCGGCTTGTAAGGCGCCGCTCTTAATGCGCCTGGAAGTGTGGCCAGACAATCGACAATCGTATCCTGACTGGAAAGTGCGCATGTGTTGCAATCGAGCTGAACCCAATTCGCCGCCAAGTGCGGCGAATTCGTTTGGCGGGGCGATTTGTTGGACAGAAGTAAAGATTTCTTAGATCTGGGGTAACTTTTAAGTATGCGCCTGAAATATGCAATCAGCAAACTTATTAAATATTTATAAATGTCTACTTAATTATTTTTATTATTTTAAATAATGCAAATTGTTTTGAAAATAAAATATTTAAACTATAACTTGTTATTAATTATTTGAAGTCTTTGCTTAACTAATTATTTAAAAATATATATATTAAAAATACTTCATATTTGCTTTAAGAAATTAAACAATACCATTTAAATCTTGTATTGTTTTTAGGAAATTCACTTCATTTAAATTGTCTCCAATTTTTATATTTTCCTAACTCAAAAATACAATTTGTACTAACTTTTTTATATAATTTAAATTCTTTCTCCTTTCATATTTTTATTTTATTTATTGCAAACAGTAAGACGGCTTTTATGATAGCTACGCTGGGCAATTAATTCCCGATTTCCCTTTTTTTCCCCGCTATGTGCGAATTGCTTCAAGTTTGTTTTTACCCCAACTGAAGTTTTGCCTTCTCTTCCATATATTTGACTCAGCTTCCCCAGTTTTGTTAGTATGTCTTTGACAGTAATACCCCTGGATTGGAAGCGACTGCGAGAGTTGCCCCTATAAAACGTTTTTTGGGTGGCTTTCCCCATCAGTTAGCTAAAAAGCGTTTAACATTTGGCCCGCACATTGTAGAGTACATTTGAAATGGGCCCGTGGCATCATTCATAAATATTTCGAGACACACAATTGCACGAGAGTTTTCGTTTCTATTAATAGACGCGTTGTTTACAGCTAATGATTGGCATTGAATGCGGCGTCGGAAGCGGCCGATGGGAACGTGCCACAGTGCGTGGCAGATACAAAACAGAGGCAAGCTGCCAGTCAGCACAGCAGCTAATTATTCTAATCAGCAGCAGGCAGCAAATGAACTGCTGTTGAACCCAGCTGTGTGGCATGCAGCAGCAGCAGCAGCAGCAGCAGCAATAGTTGCAGCAGCACATGTGGCACTGCGGTTGCTGCCGTAAAAGTGAAAAAAAACGTATCTGGCAGATACTTGTGCACTTTGTTGTTGCTGTTATTGCTGCCAGCACAGAACACACACACAACACACACACAAATCACAAACACAAACAGCGTCAAACAAATTGCCACTATTTTGTATAACAAAGTTGCGGCTGTCGTTCGTTTTTGAAGTTGAATATCTCTTTCTCCCCCTCTCTTTCTCTCTCTCTATCTCACTCTATCTCTCTCTGTCTCACTCTGGCAGGTAGCGATGCGTGAAATTTCACTGGACAGAGCATGCAATGAGGCCTGTTTGTTTCTCACTGCCGTGCTGTATGGTATTTAGTTAAAAAACACAATAAGCCAAGAGAATTAAACAGTCCACATTATGATTGTGGGTCAGCTATATCTAATGCTCTATTTATACACTCCAATTGCTTGCTGCGGATGTATAATTGGTATTTTAAGCGATCTGGGAACACAAATCATGCACCCATATAGTTAACCTTCTTAATTTACATTTTTTGACTTTACATGCCATAATATAAATTTGTCTGTAGTTTATAATCTTAATTATTTCCCTGTGTCGACCACTTTTAGTTAACATTAAGACTATACAAATAAGTTACTTATAAAATGCAACAACTAATGTTTCTTTTAAGGTTTACAAAAGAAGTCAAAAAACTAAATTTTGTTTAACATCTCAAAATTGATAAATCGACAATTTATTTAAAAAAATCCAAATATTTATATTTTTACAAATAACTGAAGATCATAGTTGATATAGCTTAAGCCAATAATTAATTACTATCAACTGGACAGCCTCCCCGGTAAAAATGTAATCTGTGGCAAAGTATAAACATTCTGAACATTTTTATATTTATTCAATAAATAACTATACAAATTTTTCATCTACCGATGATTTTTCTTATTAAATCGTTTCGCGGCAGCAAAAAACTCCTTTTCAATGCAATAAAAACTCACAAATATATGTATAAACTGCCAAACAGTGATTCAAATATGAATGTGAAATCTGTTAAGAGTGCCAGCGACAATACCGCATTATTGTGTTGGCCAAATTATTGGGCAGGTGGAGTGGAAATTGGCATTTATTTGTATCCAGTAATAATCAAATAAAGTTCATAAACCAAACAGTGAACGATACGCAGCCAATTTGTAGCGTACAAATTAACTGCGCCTGAAATTGCAGCTCAATATTTGATTATAGAATGCGATATGAGAGAGAGAGACAGAGAGAGAGAGAGAGAGAGAGAGAGAGAGAGAGAGATCGACCCGAAATCAACATGCATGAAAAAGAAAAAAGCACTCTGTGAAAAATCAAGGCAAATAACAAATGACCAAACAGAAGCCACCCACACAAATGCATATACCACAGGCAAAAAAGAGAGAGGCCTATGTGTGGGTGTAAGTGGGGGTGTATGGGGGGTGTTTGGGGGTGTACGGTTGCTGCAGTCCACGTCCAGCAACAAATCACCAGTCGAAGCGTCACTCACGTCAATAACACAGTTGAAAAATTGTTAAAATTGAATTACAGTTGCAAAACGCGACGGCGATTGCAGCTGCGACGTCGCCGTTGGCAGAGCAAACAGCCACACACATAAGAGAACGCCTCCCTGCCTACACACACACACACACTCGCACACACACACGTGTCAGTCAGTCAGATAGCCTGAGCAAAAAGCGAAAAAACGAAATTTGTGTCGATGCATATGAAAAACGACAGGAGTGTTGCTGGGCGCAGGGGCTGCAGAGAAGGGTGGGGGGGGGTGAGGGGGTGGCATTGAGGCGCAGGCAAATCTGCATATCCTTCAGCAAATAGACAACAAATTGCAATGTGATATACAGTCGAGTTGAGTTGGGGGCCTTGTTGGACAGCGGTGAAAATTGATAAAATGATATTGATGAATTGCACATGGCAACGAAATGGAAAACCGGCCCTGCACCCCATCCCCCCCATCCCCCCGCCCACCATAACATCCTCACCCCCTAGCAGGCAGTATTATCATGGTGCAGCCAGGAGCAGTGAATCTGATCCTGTGCAACATCGTCAACATGGCCATTGTCGCCGCACCGACGCTGATGATGAAAAATTAGCGTGCGTGGACTTGCAGCCATGCGTGCGAAAACTGTTGAGCAGCACTGTTCTGAGTGTGTGTGTGCGCCTGAGAATAGTGAGCAAGATTAATGAAATTGTCCTTCAGGCCTTACTGCCATCAGGTGTGGGCAGATGACAGCGCGTCGAGTGGAGCCAAGTGGTCTGAGATGCGACTGCATTCAAGGACTCGACTGCAGCCGCCAGCAAAGCAAGAAGACAATGTCTGAGTTGCACTCAAGTGAGCAAGGTTTATCGCTTTCCTACTCTGTGGACAGATTCAACAAGCTTATATTTTGAGTACATGTATGCATATGCTAAGAATTGGTCGCGACAGCTTATTTTATTTCTCTCGTGGGAAATATGGTCAAAGCCGATCTTCCAGCTGTATGGCAGCTGTAAGATATAGTAGTCAGATCTGACCTATTCTGACAAATGTGCAGTATCTCTGAATAATAAGTATCTGTGCTTAGTTTTATTAAGATAGCTCAAAAACTAAGGGATTAGTTTCCATACATACAGACAGACAGATGGACATGGTCTGATCAATTTTGTCTCATCCATGGGGGCCTGCGACGCATACTTCTTTGTATTATACACTTCAGCACAAAGTAAATGTATTTTTTTTTAGAAAATAGTATAATAACAACAATTTTAGTTTCTAAAGTGATTTTTGGTACCATAGAAATGCCCTTTGAATACTTTAAACTCTCATACTGAAACGATTTTTAAGTATGAGGCCATTTTGTTCATGGTTTTTCCTCTTCATTGACTCTACCTATAAGTTTTGCTCAGTGTTTATTGAGCTAAATAAAATTATTAAAAAAATATAGTTTGCTATTTTAATAAGGAAATCATTTAATTGAATATTCTAGCTAGATCGTATTGCTTTTAACCGTGTAGTTTTAGTTCAGTTTGCCTGAGTTTCATCGATGTGGTAGAAACGATCCTTTGAAAATTGAATCCATCTAAGGTTCGTCGGTTTTGTCTATTTGCGTATTTATCCTTCTGATGCCAAGCAAATAGTATCTTTTGTTGTGTGGCTCTCATCAAATGTAAGCAGTCGAATGTCGCGAATTGAATTGCACGCCAAATTGCATCTAAGCCAATACCGCAAGACACTGAATAAACAGCCAGGCAAACAGATCCACGCACTGAGAGAGCACCCTAAGCATAGCCCCTGGCCAGATAGATGCCTAAGCCGAGGCATTTGCGTTGTATTTATACGCGCGTGTTTGGCTGCTATGCAACGTGTTTTGGCTTAATAAAGTCAAAATAAGCAACGCTAAGTAGATAGACGCCAACATAAATACACAAGCACACACAAGCACACAGTAATATAGACACACACACACACACACACACACACACAGTGGGACAGACAAACAGTTATAAATTCTAGCGCTGTTGATGTGATTTAGTTGCACACCTCGCATCGCCTGTAAGATGGCAACAAATATTACAACAGTCTGTCTGTCTGTGTGTGCGGTGTTGTGTTGTCTGTGCCTGTGTGTGTGTGTGTGTGCGTAAATGACTTTATCTACGTCTGTGTCTGTGGGGGGTGTGTTGGGGATTCTTTGGGTTCGCCTGTGCGTGCAACATGTGCGCTGAATGTTGACGTTAATATTAAGAAAAATAAATAACCAAGCTGTTTGTTATCTAAGTTTATATAAAGTGCGCCACACAGTCGACTCTCTCTCTCTCTCTATGTGTGTGTGTGTGTGTGTGTGTGTGTTGGGTGTACAGCTTGTTTTATTTATAGCAACTACAACAATTGCGTTGGGGTTCGTATTAAATAACAAACACAGCAACAGCAACAACAACAACTGACGCAAGGCGCTTGTAAATTTTGGACACTATGCGAAATTGTTAAAGGCTCTCTAAGAGTAGGACTATTGCCTGGGTGTACCTCTAGTTTTATGCGTGTTTCGCTTACCTACCCCAGGTAAAGAAGTCGACCAGCAATGTGATGAAGTGCCAAGTCTAAGGCTGCACGCATATATATGTACAATGCGACCAAATGGAATGGAAATGGCAATAAATTCAAATGAAACTACAATTTATATATCAAATAGTGGACAGCACACATAAACAGCCTATAAAACATTTAGAGCAGCTTTGATACTACACATAAGAGTTGTCTTTAAATGAAAGTTTGGGTTGAGCTTGAATTTGAAAGGATTTGTTGAGCATTTGTCAAGATGAATTCTTTTTCTAAATTGATTTTGATTTATCAAAAATGTTCATTTAAAATATTAAAAAAATTTGAATTAAATTTAAACTTAAAGATGCAATCAAGTTAATCGCTCTACCCGAAACAAATTGTATATTCACTACAAATTATTCGGGAAAAAGGAAATTTCATCCTTTAACCTGTGTTAGTTCCTTCTCGCTGCCAATAAAATAGTAAGAACATGGTATATAAATTTATCATTACTTCTTATTTCAGTTTCTAGAGCGTGGAAAATCTGCTATAGTGGCAGACACAGAAAAGTGCTTAGTATATAGTCAACTGGCTGCATAAATCAATAATGGACAGACAGACAGCCAGGTAAACACAACTAATTTTAAGATTTAAGGCCAACTGCCAAATTGTCGGGCAAGTGAATTTATTTTCACACCAAATATGGTTGAAGAAAATACAAAACAAGAACCAGAACAACAAGAACAACGATAACAATTTTCAGGGTTTCTGCCAGCTTGCAAATTGCCCAACAAATAGCGTAGAAAACAGGAAGATAAATACGAGTGACTAAGGCAAATGCTGCCCACTCAGCTCAGTTCAGTGACTTTGATAAATGTGGCCACATTTGCAGATCTGCCTTTTGACTGACTGACTGACTGACTGACTGACTAACAGTCGTCAGAGCTCAGTTGGTTTGACTGTCAACAATATTTGATTAGCATCAAAGGTGTGAAAATGCATTTCCAGTTTAGAAAAATGACTTTGTCAACACTTCAAATTGCAAAGTTTTCCATCCTTTATTTTTTTGACAAAAAACTGCATGTGGAGCTGTTTGACAAGTGCTAATCAATCAAACCAGTCTCGCACATAAATGTATGACAGCGACCCACCCAAAAACCTTTTTAATAATATCTGTACCCCCCACCAGCTGCGTAGCCTGTGCAATATTCAACCTCGACCCTAATTCCACTCACTCACAGCGTCTTGTCGGAGAAAAGCTAAGAAAATCATCTTGTGAACAAGACACTAGAGTTGTTGCTTTGCGCCACGAATCCTTGATGCTCTGGCAGGATTAAAATACTTAGATTAAATGCGCAAAAACAATATCTGATTTAATTGAGATGTGGTGTTCTTATATTTGATTTTTTATAAAATTACCAACTTTAGTAGTTTGCCGAAATACTTTTTCAATATATTTTAAATAAACGTGCTGTTGTTTTTTCTTTCTATGCTATGCCTCAAAAACTTTCAGCAGCCCATTACCAACACTGGCAAGTAACAAAGCCTAGCCAAATGACAGGGTATCCAAAAGCGGAACACGAAAACGGGACACGTACAAAAAAATGGACAGAAGCATTAGGCACACACTCGCCAGGGATTTGAGTGGGCAGTGTGTATGCTGGGGGGATCTGGACGGCAGACCTAAGCTTATATAGGCGGGTCTAAGAAATTGCCAAATTTAATAAACTTAAAAGGGTGTGCGTGTGTGAGTGCGTCTGTCTGTCTGTCAGATACACATACATGTAATCAACAACAACTTGAGTTGTCAATAAAATTGTGATTTCTAAAGGCAGCAACATTATTATATACATACATTGGGTTGGGCTTGGGTTCGGGGGGACCATAAATGTTGTAGCTGCCGTACTCTGCTTTAAAGAGCTTTTTACACCTGGCAAATGTTTAAAAATTTATAGTAATGCGCCTATGGCTAGGCAACACATTTTTGTTAGCTGCTGCTGCAGCAGCTGGCAGCTGTAACACGTAGCACACACACACACACACACACACACACACACACACACAAACACGCAGTGAAAATGCTTATAATAAAGGAAATTGTTAGCAATTTAGGTGGCTGTGTGCGGTGGTTGTCTAATAAAACTAAGTGGGCACAGGAAGAGGCGCACAGATAAACGAAATTGATATTTAATGCGAGACCCGCTCACACACACACACACATACGTACACATACCCCTCCTCTAGGCAGCATGGCTTCTTTCTCTTGCTCCTTTTCATTTTGCAGCTTTAAACTTATTATTTACAATTATTTCACATATAGCCTACTGTTGCTATTTAAACAGAAACTGAAACTGGGGCCTGTCCAATGGCATCTCATGTCAAATGCGAATGTCGCTAGTCACGCGTGGCAAAGCATGTAAATCAATCAGTTCGGCCTGCCTGCCTGCCTGCCTGCCTTCTCGCATTCTTATGAAACGAGATTACAAAACGCCAGCCTAAATGTATGCAACATTTGCCATTCCCACTCCCACTCCCACTCCCAATCCGCTCTCTGCCACAATGACGTATTGATGTACGTCATGCATCATTGATGTAGAAAATGTTTTAATGTTATTATTGGTAGCGCTGTCTGGAGTTCGAGGACCTCAGGCATCGTTCTGCTGCTAGTGACAGTTCAGTTTTATTGAATTTTATTTATAAGCCCTCAGCAGGGGGCTGGTTTGCGAGTGTGTGTGTGTGTGTGTGTGTGTGCGAGAAAGGGTTGCGCAACAGGCTGGCTGAAACGCAACAGTGACTCCACTCTTCTGTAAGCCATTCAAAGTTTATGCTTGAGCAACTGATTGAAAGATGTAACAAATAATTGAACATTAAGTATATTTTATATTACGTGTAACAAAGAAAAAAAACATATGTGGTAAGCGAATTTGTTATTAATTTTGCTTTTCACCAAGACAATATACAAACAGGTTTTTTTAAATTGTTGTATATTTTGTTTTTTATTTTATTGTAACCTTGTACACTCAAATAAAAACTTTAAAACTAACAGCCTTTGGGCTTTTGAGCTCTGATGCTGTAGCCTCATCAATTTTGATCAAGAGATCAAACAGGCTTATAAGAAAATTAACTGTACATGGTCCCCAAAATTCGAAGAGCCCCCTAGTTTGCGGAGTCCTTTGCCCCGCCTCCATTTGCATTAGTTCCAGGAATAAAGTCTTTTCCAAACAGGAGCAAAGGCAGTCTTAAGTGTGTGCACAGCAGCCCTTTTAAGGATGCATCCATCGGGGAGCTGCTTAAGTTGCCTTACACAATCTTAGCCGGCCAAAACATTTTTGGGTGCGTACAAAACTTTCTTTTGTGCGTGAAAAGTTTCGGGAGGGCTGAAAACAAGATACAATACCAAAAATATTGATACTAAATATAAAACGCCCCTATATCAATATTTCGACTGGCTGGCTGACGTAAGGTAGACAGAGTACAAATATGAAAATCTAGAAAGAAATTGGTACACACACACACACACACTCGCAAACATACTTTGCCACACAAATTTACAACTTTGTTGCTACTTTTTGGGGAGTTTGTCCCTTACACACATTTGGAGCTGGTCTCTGTTTGTCGACTAAAAGTATTGATGAACAGTTGTTTGTTGTTCGCTTGTTGTCGATTGGAATGGCGGCAACTTATTAGAAAGTCCACCCACACACACACACACTGACACACACACACACACGCACACACGCACACAATCAACAGCCCGGACCATATGCAATGTGTGGGCAAAGTCAATAAAATAAACGTTGTATGTTTGCGGGCTGAGAGACTGCTGGAAAAATTGGGCAGGGGTGTGGGGGCGTTTTAAGTGCAGAGCTGAGTCAAGGTAGCTAGTAAAAGTAAAAGAAAAATCGAAGCCGAGCTGCTTCGAATGGGCTTCAAGAGTTTTGTAGCGCCAGCCGAAAAGTAGGCAACACATTATGCATACATATAAAAGTTTTCTGTGGTATCCGTTTTGCAAGGGTATTTCTATGGCATAAGAAGCTTGTAAGACAAGGAAGCAAGACTGGGCATGAATTCAAGAGAATGAAGTCATACAAGGCATATTATAATAGTAAGATATGAAGCAGTGACAAATGTGAATTTTTAAATATATTTGATAGTGAATTGAATGAGTTTTAAAATGAATGCTTAAGGGAGAATTTAATTGTGAATAAATTATGTTTGTATGTTTAATTGAATATGCTTTGATCTAGAGATTGTATATAACTATGGATATCGCTCATTGATAGAGTATTCATAGGTTTTATTCGATTCGAGTCTCAGCTCAAGCATTTCCACTTATTTTTATGAAAGCTGTGTCCTGTGCGTATGTCTGTTCTGCTTCTTTTTTGTCGTTGTTGTTGCTGTTGTTGTTGTGCTGGGGCAACTTTCTGCAGTAAATGGTATTTATGTTGGCTTAGTAAAGTTTGACGATAACGTCGCTGGCTCCGGGTAATATCGAAAAGGGGCTGCAACAGAAGGAACGAACGAGCGAACCAACCAACGAACGAACGAACGAACGAACGTTGCGTTGACGACCTCAACAACATCATGTAGAATTACGAGTATTTGAAAAGTTTTACAAGTAATTTATTTAGGCGCAAGTTTTGAAGCGCGGTCAGAGTGAAGTAGAGTAAAAAAAAGGTGCCAACATCGAGAATCCAGCATCGCCAGCATCCGGTCTGAGTTCAGATAGCTGCGCATGTGTTGCGGTTATGTGCAAACAAATATAAAAGTATCCCACCGAAATAGCTTACAAGTACATCAAATTTTCATAAATTAGGCATGCATAAATAAAGCAAAGTCCCGGCCAAAAACTTTTTTTGACGGCCAGCCCAACACATGGACCTCCGAATATAGCAACACCATCAGGCACCACACAAAGGATATCCCAAACTGACTCTGCGCTGAGTGTCATGAGCTGGCGAAAATGATGTAGCGCATAATAATTCATCAGAATAATAAAAAAAAAAAACAACAAGCGGGAAAAGCGGGTTTGTGCAAATTGCAACAAATTTTGCTTGGCTTAAGGCACAAATTAAATCAAGTGAAATATTGTTGATGATGTTGCCGACTTTCTTGAATATTTTCTTTCCTGCTTTCTCGCTGAATGATGACCTTCTATCACACAGACATGGAAAACTATAATGGGGCAAATGGACTGTGCAGCTGGGAATGATTATGGCAGACTTATTCAAGGTTGCCTTTCTATCAAATCTGTGCATTGACATTAGTACAACTGATATGCGTATCAAGTTGAGAAGAGAAGTGCTTCAGTGTGAGTTCAAGTGTTTGTATACATATTTCACTATTTATTGCTTAATCAGTTTAACTATGATCAGTTAAGCTGAAAGAAATTAGTGACTCATATATAAACTAAAAGGTATAAAGTATAAGCTATCCCCTGATGGGACAATGTTTAGTTTAGTTCCGCTTAAATACTTATTTCAGCTATTGTAAGTATTACTCATATTTTGCAGTATTTTTTCTGTTAAATTCCCAAGCTTGTCTACAATTTAGTTTAAGATTTGTTTTTTGTATACTCATCCTAGTGGAATTTCGATTTGTGGACTGTCAATTACCTTTGCCGTCCTCAAAGACAGTCCAAGAATCCTGAATCCTGAACGGCTGTCATTTTGTTTATACTGACGAAACTTAATGAAACGAAACCGAAACCGAAACCGAAACCCTTTTGCCTTCCATAAGTAAATAAACAGCTTTCGCCTGCAACGCACACAGAGCTATCTTTATATATGTATTTTATCTCGACTAGATGTATGTATGTGTGTGTGTGTGTGTGTGTGTGTGTGTGTAGTTGTGCACGTCAGTTGTCTCGTGCTTGGGTCCCATATTAATTACAGTCTTGGCAGGCAGTTTCCGCCACAGGCGATACGGACATGGACATGGACATCAACACAGAAGATGACAGCTCAACGGAGCTCAGCTGACAACTCGGCGTAATTAAAATTAAATCTCAAACTAATTATTATTGAACTAGCTCTCTCTCTCTCTCTCTCTCTCTCTGTGTGCGTGTGTTTATGTTGGCCAACGGTTATTTTCGTGCAAAACGTTAATGAGTTTTGCCAAGGTTGGCCAAAGTTTAAAGCCTTAAAACTCCAACTAGCTGGCATTGTAAATCATATTTACAATGTCTGTGCCCAATTGCCATGTAAATATGAGAGCGCGACATATGTAATTACACCCAATAAACCGACAATAATAACAACAACAACAACAACAACAACAACAATTTGTATATGTATAGATTTATGTGTGAGTCGGCACAAAATGGCGTCGTCGTTGTCGTTGTCGTTGTCGACGGCAGTCAACGAATCATTAGGCGACATTTGTTTGCGCTTCACTAATTACAACAACAACAGCAACAACAATTAGAAATTTCAAAACAACAGCAGCAGCAACAACAACAACAACAACAGCAGCTGGCAGGCAAGCAACAGCAAGCAGCAGCAGCAGGCAACAAACAATGGCAACTGCAATCGCACCAAAACAATAAAATCTAATTGGGAACATACACACAGAAACACACATAAGGACACCCACACAAAGAGACACAAACACGAACATGGCCCAGTCGAGAGACCAGTGTGAAAGAGAGAGCGAGAGTGAGAGTGAGAGACAGATAGTGCACATCAAACCACTAAGAGCCAAAAGTCTGTGCTACTTGTGGTCTTTTGCCATGTGCGCCTAAAAGCTGCAATGGTTTTTAATTCAATGCAAAACATCTAAGGAATATATTTAGAACCACTTTTGTAATAATTGTTGAACTATTTGTCAGTTGTGAACATGTTAGAAAAGCACTCACAGACATACGACTTTGGGCTTAATTTATCTTAAGCTATTTACAATAGAAAATACCTTATTTCCATATTTTTCTATATTTGAGTTAAAAATAAAGTACCTTTTAGTAAAAGATATTAATAAACGTACAAAATATAAACAGAATCGAATTCATTTATGGCTTCTTTTGCATTTACCTACAATTTTATATTTCGTTGAAAGCTCACAAAACGAAAATGTTACAAAAACTCGCAGCGAAATCCATTTGTGGAATGGTCCTTTATATGCTAATGCATTTGTCAATAATTAAGTAAAGTTCCATACAATGTAAACATTTCATGCTAATTGTTGTTGTTGCTGTTGTTATGTTTGTTGTTGTTGTCTGCAACTGTTTACAACAGTTGTTTTTATCATTATTCGCATACACATATTTTTGTTGTCAAGTGGGAGGATTGTACAAAATATTGTAGCTATATATATATAGTTTTTTTTGTACCCTTGGAATATTTGTTAATTCTCTTGCTGCATATTTGAATTTGTGTAGCGCACAAAATGTTTATTTATTAAGCACACACACACATAAATTTGTATTATGAGCGCTGACTAAATCAACAAAATAGTTTTCGGTAATTGAGTGAATGCCGGAGAACATGGGGAAAGTTTGGATAGTAGTAATATAACCGAAACCAGCTCCTGTTCAGTGGGCTGTGGTAATTAGTTAGCACGCATGGCCCGAAAGTTAATAGAGTAGTTGTGTGTGGCTTGTGTAAATATTAATAGGGCCGACTGGATAATTGACTATATTTATGGCCTCGAACATCAAATAAATGAGAGGTAAACGTCACGTTTTTAAGATCTACTAACGATTTTAGCTTTTTTCTAGTTCATATTTAGCACTAATGGATTTTCTACATTTACTATTTCAAGTTATGCTCATCGATAACCGATTGATATATTTGCAGTTGATAAAATCGTAATTTCTCTTAATTTCCTGCACAATGAAACCTTTGCAGCACTCACAATCTACAACTTTGCCCAGTTTATCGACCCATTCCCCAGGAAGAAAAAAAACCCTTTGCCCAGCAATTCGCATCGCATCCGTGTTTAATTAAGCCAACGACACTTCAATTGGATTTTAGGGTCGTTGGGGGTTAAAGCCGCTCAACTTTCGTCAAAGTTCAGTTTCGATACGCGGTCACAGTTATTGTGTTGACAGCTTTTTCGTGGCGTCCTGCAGAGTCCTGCAGAGCCATCGGCAAGTCCTTGATCCTCTGCATCTCAGTCTTTAATTTGGCATATTAACGCCGCAACGCGTTTGCCATTTTTAAAAAGGATTTCGGTGCACACGCCCACACCTAGCTATGCCACGCCCCCGCACCCACACCCGCCCACTGCTTTCTCCTGGCCCTTTTTCCAAGTCGTTTGCTCATCAAAGGCGGGCACAGGAAACGGAGCAGCGGCGGAGGCATGAAAATCAGTTGAAAGCTTGTCGTTTCTTTCGGTTTTTTGTTTTTTGTTTTTTGCCATCAGCGGCATTAATTGGATTTCAATCTGCATGGACGGGGGGCTTGTGGGGGCAAGGGGTAGCTACCCCGTAAGGGGCTGTCGCCGCGCATAATGAGTAAAGGAAATTTCAACGACTCGGCAAATGTTTCAATTTCATCGGGCGTTTGCTTTATGCTGCTCCTTTTTGCCTCTCATTTGCCACATACGCCGCCATTTTGTGTTGCTTCTTCTTTCCTTTGTTTCGCTACGTTTGCGCATTAATTTCGCTAATTTTGACAGGTTTTTTTTGTTTAAATAGTGGGGGTACTTTCGATTTGTCGCGCGGATTTCCTTGTAATTTGTTTTTAATTTCGCCTTAAGATGCTCGGCGTTTCCAAAATTGAGCGGCGTAATTATGCGTTTAATGAGACAACAAAGCAAGGTCAACCCACAGTCAGAAAAGGGTAAACCGAAAATAAGACGAAGCAAACATACCAAGTGAGAGTGCGGTGGTCGAGTATGTCGGGCTAAGCGATGCCCTGTGCGCTCAAGAAATATCAAATATAAAGCATACTGGGAAAAGTCAAAGATTTTAGCAAAATGTGTAAATCTTTATAAATTAGTCAAGAATTTCCAAATTGTATCTGACTTCAAATTAATAATTAATAATAATTCAAGTTAAAGTAAGAAAGAGTTCCAAAATGTAGCTGATCTTACAATATACCCTGCTATTCTAGCTCTTGTCTGTCTGCAGGGTATACAAATTTAAGTAAAAAAGTTAGCCATTTGCATAATTGCGCTGATTTCACATTTTGCTACCAGCGCCTTGACAAAATCGTTGATTAATTGCTGGAACCGCATACCAAGTTCAATTAACTGGCGAGAAACAAGTGAGCAAACTTTCGGGGTGGTTCAACTATGAAATGAGGCACTATTTTCTGCTAGTGTATCGCTTTTAATAGCTGACATTTATTGCGTACATTTGGGTTGGAGACAAGAATAACAATAACAGGCAAGCCACAGTCGCAGTCACAACTACAGCTACATATTGATATAGACATATAGACATAGACATAGACATAGACGCACACAGTTTTTGACCAATTTACTTAATGGCCATAATATTTGTTTAGTCAAAGCAAACAACAACAACAGCAACAACAACAACACAGTAGACCCAGCGTAATGACTCTTGGCCCATAAAAAAAAGAATGGAAACAGAAACAAGAACAGAAACAACAACAAACAGCGACCATAAAAATAATGCATAAATAAAAGCAAATAAATGACAGCATGTAAAAAAAAAAGTGAATATAATGCACAGAACGTTGGGAATATAAAGTTTGGCGGCGCTGTCCAATGAATGTCAAATTTGTGTGCCTTATTAATTGTCCACAGCATTTCGAATTTCGTATCTGGCCCCCCAAAACACTAATTAAGACGAAATGTTTTGGGCGGCATTTTGTGTTGTTCAAACTAACGAGCCGACCGAAAAGTAAAAGGAACCAAATAAAAATACATCATGAAAACAAATTAGCGCCAATGACACTGGACAAAAAATAAAATAAAATGAAATGATAGAGAATTATGCTGGACAGTTTGAGAAACGATTTGGATACGAAATTAGTGAAGCACAAAATGTGAAGTAGGCGCCATTGTTATTATTGATAGGACATTAATGTCTAGCGGTACTCTAAATGAAGGTCATTATACATGCATTTAATTTCATGTGATAAATCATTTTAGTTCCAATCACTTAGTGAATATATTAGTAAGCATAGCTCCATTTAGTAGGTAAATCATCTAGTATACACGTAGTATCTTGCAATATCCGATAATGCTTTATATTCAAATTCATACTTCATATTATAGATGCGAAATCATGATAAAAACTGAATTGGGATCGTAAATCGGATCAGCTTTGAAGTTTTTTGTGTTGTATACCTTAAATTAGCTTGTGTCTTATAGAAATTCAATAAAGGTAACTTGATAAGGTATTTCCAAGGCTAATTAGCATGTCTTACTCAAATTTAATCAGCTAAAACCAAGCCAGCATCCGCGAAGTCCTTTACTCCACGTAGTCCTTCACTATATAACGCAAAGCATTTGGCGCATTTTGCGTATTCACACAGTGCATTTGTGTATGCATTGAGAAGCAGCTTAACGCATCGTGTTGGCATTCTAATCACTGCCAATGTGCCGAGTCCTCTAATTACGCCTTATTTAAATTACAAATTTGGCAACAGCATCGAAACAGCAGCAACAACAACAAGGATGCAAGGATGCAAGGATGCCAGGATGCTGGGATACTGACGCAGCAGAGAAGTGCTGGCCACATGCCACAGGCAGGAAAATTTAAACTCTAAACAGGCGCAACAAAACAGACAGTGTACCACAAAAATCGGGTCATCTCGAATGACAAATGTGGAGCGCGGCCAGCTGAATGCCGAATGTGAATGGGAAAATATATATGTATATATAGAGAGAGAGAGAGAGAGAGAGTGGGAATGGGAATGGGAATGTGCAGAATGTGCATCCAATAGTCGTTGTCCATATGTTTAGATGTTGTTGCATCCGGTTGCCGTTCGGGTTGACTTTCAAAATGTCAAATACATTAAACGTTCATTTGCGTTCGCAGGGAGATTTTCTGTTGTTGCGAGCTGCGATTTGCGATTTGGTGGCCAACCAGCCACAAAGAGATACACCAGCTGATAGGAGAGGGATGTGCCGGGCAGGGTGAGGGCGACGGTGCGGGGAAGGGTCTGAAACGAGCAAAGAGTCGTTTAGTGTGCGACAGTTGAAATTTACCTTTTGGCCATAATGACATCACGTACACAAAAGGTGCGCGTTGTGTCCTCTTCGGTTTCACTAATACATATGCTATTTGTTGCACACTCTCCTTCGCTCTATGTGTGTGTGTGCGTGTGTGCGTGTGTGTGGGTGTGTGGGTGTGTGTGCGCTTCTGTGGTTGCCACTGCGCGCTCGGCTAATGTGTATCCAGAATGAAGCCAATGGACAATCACATAAAACAAATTACACGAAAAACTTCAACCAAAAGCCCAGAAAAGTATGCTACAAAATGCAAGTGCAGGCTGCAATGGTTTCATTTTTGTGCATAGTGCCCTTTAAATACCCTGCAGATTGGCTTTCTTTTTACATACTTTAATTCAACAACATTAAAAAGTAAGCTGCAACTGGTTTAATTGCACTGATATTCAATAATTGTCTAAGATTCACATTTTATATCATATGAATAAAAATTTGGTATTTTATCCAATGAATTTAAGTTAAAATTAAGTTCAGATTTAGCTACCATTAAATGATTTTACTTATACTTTACTGCTCCCCACTTAACAGCCATTGCATAATTTCCATTATGGATTAAAGAACTGCAATCTCAAATGTCACTTCAAATCTGTGATACTCTGACAAGGATAATAATAAAAAGAAGAAAGCAAACTGCAAGTGTAGCCTTGCAGAGTGACAAGGTAAGTCTCGCAAGCGTTTGGCATTTTCACATTTTCACATTGGAAGCGCGCTGCAAATCTTTACAATCAACGCTTTTTGGAGTGTTCGACCGAGTCGATTGGGCGCTGTGTGGGCGTGGCCCTTTACCAAACTGACTGTGAGATAATCAAATGAAAAAACGTAAATGTCTCGTTAAATTGCACAGAAATTAGATTTTTTTTCTACTATTTTTTTTTTTTTGTGTTTGTACCCAAGTGCGAGTGCCATGAAAATCAGAGCATGACCACTGGGTGTGTGTGTGTGTGTGTGGGTGTGTGCTTTTGGCTTGGTGTGTTATGGGTGGGTGCTGGCTGTGTGAAAAATCAAATTAAGTATACGTAAAACGCGAACAGGACATCGTAGCTGTAGCCACGCAGTTTGCACTGATGCTGAAAATCAAGGCGAGTTGTCGATTGGTAAAAGCTTTTAAGGTGACCAGCTGATGGCAGTGGAGAGCAGTAGCAGTGGGGGCCCAACAATATGGGAACAGCCGGGCTGGCTCTCTGGCCACCGCACGCTAAAAGCCAACTACACTGCTACCTTTAATTGGATTACAACTGTGTGTGTCTGTGTGTGTGTGTGTGTGTGTGCAAGTGTGTGTTAAGTGTGTGTGTATAGAGTGGACATCATGCACGAGAACTGTGGCCAAAGCCAAAAGTTGTGAAAAGCATAAGTTTGCATTTTTATGAAGCGCCAAGCGAACGCCATATGGCAACCAAGCACATTAGAGGGGAACAGCAAAAAAAAACGAAGTCTGCTACGCAAATAGTTTGGGGAGCGAGTTGAGATAGAGATTGGAGAGAAGAAGAAGAAGGAGAGCAGCAAAGGTGTTTGCCAAGTGTCCTGCTGAAGGGTAATTGAAGGTTGAGGTGAGCATGGTGAATGTACTCAACGAATACAGATGAAGGTGATACGGAGCCCAGGGCTAATTGAGATCTAGGTTTAAGATTAGAGAAGAGATGATTAAGAGATGCTAGCAAAAGTTTTCGATATATATTGAAGAAGCAGATGAAAAAGTACCTTTTGATTGTTATAATCGGTAAGTGGAAAGCGTGAAATTTGATTTGTGAATGGATTTCAAAGAACCTTGCTGAGCACATATCTAAAGACCCCATTTGCCATTTGCAGTAGGGTATTCACATGCATTAAGAGCACTCACAGACCCCAATGTCCCCCACACACAATTTATCCACGCTGAGTAGGTCAACGGCAGCTGTTACATCTATGTATATATCTCAGCCGGAATATCTGATCAGTTTGCCACAGTCCGTTTAACTTTATTACCGTTAAATGCTCAGCGGCCATACAAAGGTACTTTTGAGTTGCGGCTGAGACTGGAGTTGGGCTCAAATAAGCATAAATATTTCAATAAATGAAATGCAGGACATTTGCGCCTACAAAGCGAATTGGTTATTAAGTTTTTGGGGCCAGCACACACAGGTTGACAAGAGCAGTGAGAGCAGCAAGAGACAGAGAGAGAGAGAGAGAGTTGCACGGATGTCGAATTCGGCTGTGCATTTTAATTTAATTAAAAGTTATGGCAAAATGTAGCGAAAGGGCTGTGGGAAAGGAGCTGTAGTTGGGGTACTTGTTTGCTACCCACGCTGCCAATAATAAACCAAATTATTGCATGTATAAATGAATTTGTGAGCGTTGCGTTTGCTGCGTTGCCTGCAATTAGGCGCAGATGGCACTCGTTGGGCGCCCAGGACGAAGCGAAGCGCCCGAGCTGGCACCAAGGACAAAACGGGGACAAGCCAGCAGGGACCGGTGCTGCTGCTTGTTTTGCTGTGGCTTTTGAGCTTTTTGCGCAAAACATTTACCCAGGCATAATTGAGTTAGGCATTCAACACAAAATACACACACACACACACATATGTATATATATATATATAGAGAGAGAGGTAGAGATCGTGTGACTTGACTTGAGCATAGTTTTGCGTTAGCGTTTAGTTTATGCAACAAAAGTTGAGCCTTTTGTTTATGTGGCTTGTCATGACATTTAATCTTATGTCGAGAATTGCGCATAATTTGACAGTCGCCTGTTATCTAATAATTGGCTTTGTGCTGCATAATTTGATAAGTCTGCGCGCCAAAAGTCTTTTCCAAATTTAATTGCATTACTTATGTGGCATATCTGCATTGTATGTAACCTTGTGGTATTTTAGTTCTCAATTAGTGCATATTAATGATTCAGTGCATAGACGCTAGTTGGAAACTTTTGAGCTTTATGTAAGCGGCTTTGCCTCTAACTTTCTCAATAATCGCATTCGCTGCTGAAATATTTTGGATTTGCAATAAGCTCAATAGCAACAGCAATAGCAATAGCAATCGCAATGCTTTTAGACATCTCACACAGATATAGATATAGAGATAGAGAGAGAGATATGGTTATGTATGCAATGTGGCACTTGTACGTGTTCATTGTGCTGCACCTTTTGGCTGGCTTAATTAATTCTGGCATGCGCCTCAGCTAATTAAGCTTTTGAAAGGCGCAGCCAGAGACAATGGAAGACAGCAGCAAGGCAGCAAGGCAGCAAGGCAGCAAGGACAGCAACGTGCAGCTGGGATGAATCAAAGGCTTGCAACACAATTTGGCCTTTACAAGTTTCGGCCTTACACAGTTGTACAGTTTGGTTTTTGGATTCAAAGGGCTTGCATATCATCTTTGTATGCTATTGTGCTACATTCGAAGTACGTTCCAAGCTTAATTACCATCTCTCACATTCGCTTTTGCAATACTGGCCAATTGGCAAGGATAAGAGAACATTTTGCGTATGGATTCAATAGTTGATCAATGTGCAAACTCAAATGAAACTATTATGCGTAACATGTTGAAATAGGTCGTTAACAACAACTACATGCTAGATATTAGCTTTTCATCCATGTGGGAGTCCAGGCTGAAACCGAATCACTATAACATTTTGCTGTCATAGGTACAATCGGTGGAATATTCATTGTTATGTGTTACCTATTTTAGGGATCTTTACATATATGAATGTAATATTTTAATCATATTTATATTCTTTCTTGAAGTTAGTAACGCATAGAAGGAAGCGTCTGAGACCCCCAAAAGTTACTGCCAGTATGCTTAGAAAAACAAAACAAATTGATCTAGCCATGTCCGTCTGTCTGTCTGTCTGTCTGTCTGTATGTATGCAAACTAGTTCCTCAGTTTTTGAGCTATCGCGATGCAACTTTGCACATACACTTATTATTCAAGGGGACAGCATATTGGTCGTACAATTGAACATCCTTATAACTCATCAATGCTTTAAATTTCAAATCGATTGAGTTATAAATAGCAAAGATATGCGTCATTAAATATTTCGGTGGTGCAGTTGGCAGAGTGAAAATTGCCTAAAGGTTCGAAAAGTGTATAAAACCTTCGGCACACCGAAGATAATCCTTTCCCACTTGTTGTATCTACTAATATGAATTGCATTAAAAACGTTTCTTAAAATCTCTTCTATCTTTTTTCATTTAATTTGTATAAAATGTATGCTGATTACTGTTCATATATCCCTTGAAATTAAATCCAATATATGCTGTAAAATTGCAGATTTGAAAAACTGCTTACTGTTGAGAGGTGCTGTGGCCAACTGTCATTTCCGCAGTTCATTAGCATGGCCGACGTCACATCAGCAGTGTGTCTACATTCATAAACTGCACTTAATTAGATTATTATTGAAAACACAGGCAGTCACTGCCACACACACACACACCCACCCACTGAAAGTAACAAACAAACCTGAGCCAGACACAATGGATACACCAAAAGCCAAACAGTTATCCCGGAGCTGACTGACCGCAGCAGCAGGAGCTTGCAGGAGCTTGTAGGAGCTGTAGGAGATTGCAACGAAGCTGGACCACAACAAAATGTGTCTGATGCAAACACAATGCCCGAAAATGTCTCAGACCACAGCATGTGCAGGGTGTATGGATGGTGGATGGGGGTGTGGCATTGGGATTGGGTGCGGGTGTGGATGGTGGGGGTAGGCCAACAACTGTCTGCATAAGTTGAAGATAAACGTAAACCGCATGCACGGCACAATAAACAGACATCCGTGTGCATTTCCCTGACTATTTGTCAAAAACATTGCAATAACAACGAAGGCCAGCGATGGCCAAGCCAAAAACCAACAACAGATAAACCAAAACCCAGCCAAGGGACACACGCACATTCCAGGATGCAGGATGCAGCTCGATGCTAGGCTGAGGCAGAGGCAGAGGCAGGGGCTGAGGCTGGCTGACTGGCCTCAGTTCGTGTTTGCAGCGATAATAAACCAACAGCAGCTACAACAACGACAACAACAAGCCACGCGAAATGAGAAATGCAGCATAATATTAACCACAAACTGAGATTGCAATGTGGGCGTGGCAGGAAGGAGGCAGCAGCAGCAGCAGCAGCCACCACACAGCCAGCGTTGCACTGATGCACTGCATGCAGTTGCACCAAAATGCAACCCGCCTGCTGATCCTGCTCCTGCTTCTGCTGCTCCTTTCCTTCTATTGCTGTGCTTGGCACGGCCTTCACACGGCCACGGTGACTTTGTGTGCGGGTTTTTTGATTCCATGGGCGGGCATGCGGAAATGAGCTGCAGCTCTGCCACGGCCACGACCACGACCACGCCCACTCCTGCGCCTAAGCCTACGCCCCCTCCCGCTCCACCTCATCCCCCCCTTGTGCACACATCGTAATAACAAACCAAACACTGCATAAATTCAAAATCGAGCGCAATTCGGTCTAAGCCCACTTGGTATTTGGTTAGAGCTCTCAGCTGCCCGAAACTCTGTCCAAATGTCCAACTGCTGTCTGGTCGCCTGCCTGTTTGCTTTTGCTTTAGCTTTTGCTTTCCATTGGCCATTGGCCATTGCCAGTTTTGGGCTATTGTTGGGCCAACAGCTTTTGTTCTGTTAATTTGCACTGCAGCAGTCCGCTGCTCAGCTTTGCGCTTTGCCTGGCAGCTTGACTTGCTTCATTCGCCTCGACAGGCTCATAGTTGCAGCTACTTTCGCAGCTATCGAGGAATGGCGCCACAGTTGATACACATTTGTGCCAAAGCAGCGACGAATACCAAACAAAACAAAAAATGACAACAGAAAATGGTACCAGTCGATATGCAGGTTTATATTGGGTTTGCAAGCGAGGGTTGATCTGTTTATAACTCTATGAGTAGAATGTGATTTGATATAAACTGCAAATTTAATCATATTTTCTATATTTGTATGCCACAATAAAAAGGAGAATTTTGGTAGTTCATTTGCAGGTGAAATTTGAATAAGATAGAGAATACATTTTGTTAAATATATGTTTCCCGATCGAATGCTATTCAAAACCCATTTAATCTGAGCAGATGTCCCACTAACTATTCATTTACATTCTTAATTGACACATTTAAGCTTTAGACTTCATTTGATACTTTTAATTTTCTTGAAAAATATAATTTTTGTATTTTTTCTGTGAAAAAAATAAAGTCTAAAAACTGTTTGCCGACTAAAAAATCCATATATATAAATATCATATATTTTGGATAGCGAATAAAATGATTCAGAATAGACAAACCTGACTATTATAATAGATTTGGCTCCTATTAGTTAATTGTTATTATTATTGATTATTACGTTAGCAATGATTAAATAAAAATGCTTTTAATCACTTTCGCATCGTTTACTCTCCCAAAACTTCCTAATCCGTCGCATGCATTCTGTAATTGAACCATCGATGCATTTGGCACTAGGGCCCAGAGCGGAGCTTACAGCTCTGAGTTCAGAGCTCCATGGGTGGTGGGGTACGCAACGGGGCTTCGAGGGGGTGGAGGGTGCTGGGCATGCCTTCGGGGCATACTTAAACCAATTTTAATTACATGCATGGCGATTGCTTTGAATGCACTTAGGGCTCAGACAGCAGTTGCAATCCGTACGTGGAGGGACTTATCAACACCGCTTTTGCCACAAAGAAAAAATCATACGAGCGTACAGCTAATTGAATATGAGAGGGGAATGGAACTGGAACGGGAAAACGTTAAGCAAGCTCCACATAAGCCTCTTGACGACGACAAAAACAACACCCGAGAATTCTGAATATGCTGCCGTTGATGATGAGAACGAGAATGAGGATCAGAGGATGAGAACGAAGAGGCACTAATGGAAAAAGCATCAATGGCTTATGAATTGAAAAGAGAGTGGCGACAAAAATTTATGGATTTCACACACACACACACACACACATACACAGAAGCACCTGTCGCATTGCGTATTTGCAGATTTGCTAGTGCCAAGCTGAGAACCTCATCAAACAAATGGCTAAGACCATTTCTCGAGCAGTTGCAGCACTCGGCTATTGCCTATAAAGGTAACAGGCAGCGACTGCAGCGTTTTAAAATGGCGCCCATGACGCAAACAATAACCTTATAAACTGAAAGGCCGACTTGCTGCCACTTTGCCACGCCCCCAGCCCCCTACACGCCCACTCCCTCTCTCTTCTTGTGTGTGTGTGCGCTGTATACACAAATAAACATTCAAGTGGAATTATTGCAACGAAATTCAAAGGATTACGACAAAAGCACGTTCACAGGATTCAGCAGCAGCGGCAACTGCTGCACTGCAAGGCACGACCATGGATCGAGCACGGTCCGGGTCCGGGTCCGGGTCCGGGTCTGGGTCTGGGTCCAGGTCCGGGTTCGGGCTTGGGCTTGGTTTCGGGCAACCGGCTCGAGTCCTTGTTGCCAATGACAACAATGCGGGCGGCCATGGCAGATTCATCGTGATG
Source organism: Drosophila flavopinicola (assembly GCA_035042425.1). Taxonomy (NCBI): domain Eukaryota; kingdom Metazoa; phylum Arthropoda; class Insecta; order Diptera; family Drosophilidae; genus Drosophila; species Drosophila flavopinicola. The sequence goes on along the minus strand of JAWNLL010000452.1, from coordinate 4,493,066 downwards.
AAGTTGCTGGGCGGCGAGTTCAATGAAGGAAAATTATGGAGCCTTATTTATTGTTTATGCGTGAGCATAGCTCATGGAGCGAATGAAGCTCGCCGCTTTCCGTCCCCACCCCCTCTTGTGTAATTTGTATACACGTCTGCAGAGGAGTACCATCACTTTATTGTAAGGCGTGCAGAGCACTCATGTGGGGATCAACAATGGAATCGTTAGAGAGTAAAATCTGATTTGAAGTACAAAATAATAGGGGGTGTATTGAAAAGAAAGACTATATTCACATGCTATGCAGTTAGAATTCCCAAACGGTTAAGACTAATAATGAATCATTAAGAAATATACTTATTACATAGCCATTTATGTAAGTATTTAAAATATAATAATTAATACAGATATCTTAGCTCGTAACTAAGATTTTTGGTATTTCCCTATCCTGATTACATATTTTTCTTTCAGTTTTTAATATTTGATAAATTTAAAATGCATTGCAAACATTTATTTGTATTTAATCATTATATAATGCAACATCTAATTGGCATTAGAGAAACATATAAATACATATATATATATTTATATTAAATTGTTAGCGTATTCGACTCTCGTTGTAATCAACAGCAATATTTTCGCCTGTTTGCAGCATATTATTTTTGGGGCGGAAGGGCAAAAGGAATACGGAAGGCGGAAGGAGCAGTGAGGAGGGGTTTATGGCAAATGTGAAAAATTTGCACAAATAAATATGAATTGCACTTTAATGCATATTAAGCGAACGCTGGGCGTGAGAATGGAGAATGGGCGGGCCGGGGCGTGGCAGTTTATTATTAAATAAAGTGCCTGGCCCCACTGTGCGTGCGTCATGTTTGTTTGTATACATGCGATATTTATTGTTGTGTATAATTGAGTGAAAAGTATATGTACGTTTGTGTGATTACACAAGCACGCTGGGGTAAATTCAATATTATGCCTACGCAAATAAAAATGATATTGAATTGTTGCAAATTTTTATTAAGTGTATCTCGCCCAGCGGAGCAAAGCCGCATCCAATCAGTACTCCAGCCCGGATGCCAGTGTAAACATTGGTAATTGTTCCGGCCGAGATGTGAGTACGAATACATACATGTATATGCATATATGATGGATAGCAATGGACAATTTCGACTGTCCGAATCCGACAAGGGTGTAACTTACCGAAAGGCCAAGTGTAAAAGGTATTTAAAGTATTGACGGCTATATGTTATTTACAGTGATTCCTCTGACTTACCTGTAAAGAAAGAGAGAGCAGAAATTGTAAAACAATTATTATTATAATAAAAGTAGGGTATGACGATGACAGTATTCTCAAAATTTACATGTAAACTTTTTAAATTAAATGTCTTTAATTTTAAACCATAATATTTATAGTATTTTTGGCACTAAAAACATAAATGTAAGGTAAGGTTAATTTTCAAGAATAGTTAAAGTAGCTGGTGCAAGACTAAAATATATTAAATAAACAACTCTGCAATATTTATTTTTTTTATTCCACATAGAATCAGCAGCAGAAAGTAAAATTCAAAGACTTAATCTTATAAAGTAGGATTAAGGATAATTGCATTTGCTTAACAATAATAATACCATTATTCAGTAAATATTTATGGTAATTTTGGCCAAAAACATTGTAAACGCCTAATTCATTCCTGGAATACCTTATCTCCTCCTAATGATCCTATTCAACTGAACAACAACTCGAAGCTTATATTTTCCCCAGAAATTCAGTGTATCTAGTTATTGGTTTATACTTAGGGGGGTGTACAGTTGTTGTTGTTGTTGTGACTACAGAGAGCGAGACGACAAATCAGCGACGCTGTGTTTTGAATTATTTTGAATTATGCATTCTGAAATTTGGTTGCGCGCTTGCAAACTAAATTTGTTATTAGAGCGAGCTGCCACATTACGTGGAAACTTTTCGTGTTGCTGGCTGGGATGGGATGGCTGGCTGCAAGTGCTGCAGGTGCTGCTGCTCCTGACTGCTGGCTGCAGTGATTCATCAGAATTTATGCAGCCGTGGCAGGGGCAAGGAGCAAGGAGCGCAGGACCTGCCGCGTCTCGCCAGCTGCTGTGCCATGATGTTATTTCTTTTTGTGGCCGCCATATAATTTGATATGCTGCCTTGGCAGTTGCATTTGCTGCTGCTGTTGCTGCTCATAAATTGCGGCACATAGGTGTTGCGGAGCCTGGGTACATTTATCTGCTACTCTGACATGCATGGCATTAACTGGCGTTGCTGCTGGATTAATGAAGTGCCCTCGAGATTAGCCCAGAGCGAGAGAAAAGTTATTGACAAAACTGTTGTTGGTCATAAATTTTGTTATGGCCTTCGCGAGCGAGCAGTTAAATTAATTGCGCCACTCGTAAACACCTTCTCCAAGGAGCAGCACCTACACACACACACACACGCATACAGCTGCATATCGCGTGCATATTAGTAACTCGAGTCCAATGTTTTTATGCCGTTTTAACACTTTTGGCTAAACAGCTCACGTGCAAGTGTCGCCAGCGTGAAGCGAGGCACGCGAACATAAAAACTAATAATTATAATAAGCGAGAGCCGAGCCGACTTTAATCATGAAACCATTTTCAAAATGAAGAGCACACGACAGAGAGAGAGAGAGAGAGAGACAGGTAGAGAGGGAGCAAGAGCGTTGGTAACTTCCGCTGTCGACTTGTTTCATGCTTCCGGCCAGCGGAAGTGTTTGCCTAGTTGCGCGCTAGTTTTGTCGCCTGCAAGCAAAGACGATGACGATGAGGACGCTGACTTTGATTTGCATATTGCTCAGGCTCAGGAAACTAAGGACTCAGTGCTCAGGACGCAGGACATAGTGCACCCAGCACTCGCTGCCTGGATTGCTGTCCTTGCTGCACACACAACACGTGACAACAATGCAAAACTTGCCGAGTCAATTACCCAAGACACATTAGCAGCTGCGTGCCTGCCCGTTCACCCCTAGATCCCTGCCTGCCCTGCCCCTCGTCCTTGTCCCTTTTGCCTGGAGACACGCAAATCTCAATGCAATTGCACGGGCACAGGCACAGGCACAGTGAAGCTAAATCTCAGTACAAGCACATGAAATATGCAGATGAATAAATTACTAGTACGAGTACTTCACTAAATCTCAAATTAAGCATAGATATATATACATTTCAATGATTTCTAGCAGACAGAAGACTTAAAACAATTACCTATTTATAGAGCTGTCTTAATAAATTTATAAAAATATATTTCGTATTTTGCAAATACTCGATGATAATCATTATCATATTTAAGGCAGAAACTTTAGCCAGCTGTCCCACAGTTTATCCAGCTGGCTGAGGGATATCATCCGCTTGGTAAGCTGACAACATGAGTGAGAAAACTTGTTGAGCGTGAGCGCAGCACAAGCTGAGCAACTGTGGCTTATCTCTGGGCGTCAACTCCTAAAAGCATGCAGCACATTATGTACAACTCATTTAAAGCCGCTGACTCCGAAAAGCTGACGATTTTTTATGGTACAAGTTTGTGCCAAGTTTTTTTGTGCTTGTGCAAAATGGCTTGGAAAAAATTATTTATGCTGCATGGCCCGGTTTGTGGAAACTGTCAATAGCCTGGCCAAGATGCAAGCCCCACCACCCATCCAAAACTAGCCGCCTCGAAGTTGCGCGCTTGCATGCAAGAGTCGACTTTGTTGCCTTAAGTACTTATGACGACGACAGCAGGACGAAGATGAAGCTGACGACAAGATCGAGAACGAGAGTACGAGAGTACGAGAGAACGTTGCTCATTCGCCCCGTTGTCTACTTTGTCTGGCAGCGCTTTTCTTAGCGACGGCTGCCGAGCTTAGCATAATTTTAGGCAAACGCACGTTGCTTAGTTTATAGGCGGCGACGTCGCTGTCGACTCGCTCCTTGTCACTGTTTGCAAACTGTCAACTGTTTTTAATTGCCCGACAGCAGGACAGCAGAGCTGAGCATAGGACAAGACTAGAGAGGACAGTCGAGCGCCTCAACATTGTCTGGCGATTCCGACTCGCTGGGCACGTTCGAGAAGCAGGCGAAATTAGCTTCTACCCAACTTAAAATAACTGTAAAATTGTGTAACAAAAGGATTTTCATAAGCTTCGCTCATAAACTATTGTGCTGAGGCAGTCGCCCCCCATCCTGTCGGCCCCATCCTAGCCCCACTCGTTCAATTTAATGGCCTCAGTCGAACTTTGTTAGCGTCTCGCAAAATACGCAAAATGTGGCGCTGATTTTGCTCAGCAGCAGCTGCGCTTTACATTTTTGCATAAAACTGTTCGAATTTATAAATATTTAAAGGCAATGCTAATGCGTTCCCACACTGTTTTCCCAATAAATGCCTCAGCTCTTATGCGTAGGCAGCAAGCTAAGAAAAAATTCATTGCGATATAAGCTGAAAATCACTTCAAGGTTATTCCAACAAAATACTTGCAATTTGTTAAGCCAATATTGCATAATAATGATCATCTAAATAAGCTCGTTCAGTTATCGATATGAAAGACTCAAGCAGGAAAGATTAAGCTATTGACAAAACAAACGCTGAAATAAATCCAAATCTTTGGAACTTGTTTAGATTTTATCTCAACTATTTGCGAGAATTGCATAATAATATAATTTTCTATTAAACTGAAAGCTCTTGGAACTTGTTTACACTTTATCTGAATTGTTTTTGTATTCATTTTATTTTCAAAAGCCAGAAATACAAAGATAATTTCTATCAAAATTGGTCTTATTTAAATTGATTTATTTTTTTTCGAGATCGTTATAAAATTCGCAGAATTTCATTCAAGCTCATGTCTATAAAATAAATAATTTAAAAGTAGTACCAGGAAAAATATCAAACGTCGATGTGTTTGAGAGAAGCATCAAAAGCGAACAGTTCGTAGAATATAGTTAGCTATTTTGCACAATTTGAAAGACACCTCCACTCCTTTACCGTTAGCAACGATTTATATAGACAGAGCCTCAGTCTTTACGCATATGCAAAACTCATGGCAAACGATTCAGCCTAATTAATTTAAATGCGTGAAATTTGAAGCAATGCTCAGCAGAAAAACCTACAAATGGCAAAAGGGTTTTCCTGGCATGAATGTGGATCCTGTGAGGTGGTTGGGTGGTTGGGTGGCTGGGTGGGTCAAGTGTAGCACTCGACTGCGTTGTCGGCGGTTGCTGCTGTTGTTGTTGCTGTTGGCTCCTGTGCGTGGGTTAAGCTGCTTATCAAGTTGAGCATTGAAATTATAGCCGCCAGCTAGACACAAGCACAGAACAGAGAAACAGAACGCAGCACTTTGTTATGGGGCGGCTGTTGTTGTTGTTGTTGCTGATGTTCTTGTTGTTGCTGTTGTTGTTGTTGTTGTTGTGTGGCAAGCAGCAGCAGCAGCAGCAGCAGGACGACGACTACAAAGGCATCCTTTTAAATTTCCTGTCATTTGCCACACAATACGCTGGAGAACGGCGGCTTCGCTTGCTGCAATTGTTGGCCACGGCTGCTGTGTTGCACTGTCAGAGGAGGGGCAGGGGCAGCAACTGGGCGGGAGTCGGGGGGCGTGGCAAGGCAAGGCAAGGCAAGTCAGTGCCGAGTCTATTTGTCTACTCATACAAAACGCGCAGAGCACTCAGCGCGTCGCTTTGCTTGTTTGCTAGAATTTAGCCGCTGGGAATTTGCATTTTTCATTACGCGCAGCCGGCAGAAGGCAGAAGGCAAAGGGAAGGAAAGGGTACGGGCTACAAGGCAGGGCAACAGCAGCCAGCAGCCAGCAGCTAGCAGCCAGCAAGCGCCATATTAACGCCTAGGACCCGTTCATGGGGTTAAAAGCTAGTTTCCGGCGGAAGTGGCTGCTGCCGCAACGTGTCCCCAATACGCCTCGAACCCCCCTCGCTCGCACTCTCTCTCTCTCTCTGTACAGTGGCCCATGTAAATAAATTTCTGTGCGAAATGAAATGAATGTGATTGCCACACGCCCTGCCCCCCTTTCTCCCTCTCTCTCTCTCTCTCTCTCTCTGTCGCTTGCTGTCTCACTCTGGCGCTGTCGGAAGCACTTATTATGGCAGCAGCATATTTGGCAGCTCTTGGGTTTTTGGCTTTTTGGTTGCTAATTCTAATTGACTTGGGATTTTGCAGTTCGCCGCCTTGCATTTTATGCTTTATTATAACAGCCAGCAGTTGTTGAATTTGATCCTGGCTTTTCAGTTGTGCATGTGCATGTGTGCATGTGTGTGTGTGTGTGTGTGTGTGTGTGTGTGTGTGTGTGTGTGTGTGTGTGTGTGTGTGTGTGTGTGTGTGTGTCTGTGTGTGTGTGTGTTTAAGCCCTTACCTTCACTATCACCACGAATTGATGTCTAATTTGGTGTGAATTATGCAAAAATAATATTTGTCGCTGCTTCTTGATATGCAAATCTCAATTCCATGAAATGTAATATAGCAAGGAGTTTATTACGATTTGTGCATTTAAATATAATTGAATGAAATGTAATAAATACATAACATTATATTCAATGGTATATTTATTTGTATGCAGTATTTGTTTCATGACTTAATTGCAATTTAAGCATGTACCAAAGTAGTCGACTGTAAATTAGATGTTTTAACTCTTAATTGCGAGATAAATAAATGTTATATATTCTAATTACTGTTAGCTTATTGGTGCGACTAATCAATTATTTTTAAATAGCAATTTCTAAGAATTTTCTGTTATCAAACAATTTTTGAAAGATATTGCAAAAAAAGTTAAGAAATATTTGTTTGGTAACATGAATAAATCAACTTGATTATAAATACCCAGAAAAATAATTAAATAATTGTTAATTCCAGAAATTGATATTAAATTAAGGAGTTTCTACAATTAAGAAATCGTAAAAGTAAAAAAAAACTGCGAAAATAATACAAAAAGGCATTTTCGAAATGTTTGTTTATTTCTTTGCGTTATATAGCTCTTTTTCTATGCCTGCAAAGAATTGCAAAATGTATCGTTATCTAATCAGTTGAGTAAAGCACCACAAGTACACCGCTCTACACTGTATATCAGGAAGAAACACAACCACATTGTCTTTTCGTTTATGCGGCACATTAGCACACAGCACCCATTTCATTACAGCCCCCAAATACATTCGTGTCCTGCGTGGAACAACTAATAACTTGTACCTGCCTAAAGCGCACATTATTAATCAAAGTCAATGCTGCAGTGCACCCTCCACCCACCTCCTGTGTTTCCCTCTGGCAGTTGCTTGCGTTCATTACAGCAGCGATTTTTGCGCCTAATCAATTTGGCAAACGTCACAAGGATGAGAAGTGGGAAAAGGCATTCGAAGGAAGCGGATGAAAAGGAAGCCGTCCAAGCGATTCGACGAATTTATTTCATTTGTGTTAGCATTTTGCATTTCATTAGGTTTTCATTAAATAAAATGTTGAATTACACGCATAATTTATTCGCTGGCAGGCAACGTTCTCATCTCTTCTTCTTGTTTTCGTCCTTCGTTCGCTTCTCGTAGATTTTTCACCCCAGCTCAAACTCGCTCACACACGCAAAGGCAATCGAAACAAATTACAATAAAAATACCAAAGATGCGTGCTAAAAGATTAAAGCTTGGCACGAAAAACAGACAAAAAACAATAAGAATAGATTACCATATGGTGGGAGAGTAAATGTTGCTGCTCTCTTGTTTTGTGGTCGTTGTCAAGTCGAGAAGGCAAAATATTTATACAGCTTCCATGGCTGAAGTATCAAAGGTTGTTCCAGCAGCACTCAGCTCTGTCTGTCTGTCTGTCTATCTGTCTGTCCGTCTGTCTCTCAGTCGTGTGTTGGCTTCATTTTGACCCAAATGATAAATTACTTTAATTAATGCCGCCATATTGCCGCAGCGAGAAACATTTTGGCCCTGGCCATTATGCAAGTTCATTGGGTTTAATTTGTGCGTGTGGGCAGTGGCTGCCAGAAGTGGGGCAGAAGTGGTGCTGGGTGCTGATTTATTTAGTTCCGCATTTTGTCTTTGCTCTTTGTGCTAATTTTCTTTTCGCCAGAGTGCCGAGAAATGCAACAGGCGCAATGTTTGCGACGCTTGACATATTTTTGGACCTCAGGCAAAGGCGGCTTAATTAATTGGCTTAGTTGAACTCGAAGGACACAGCTTTAAGGCCCTTTTCGACTGCTGCCCGGCAATGAACTTAAGTTGTGCAAACTATCAAATGACACTTTTACCTACAAAACAGCACCCAAAAGACGAAGCGGCTCACATACGTGACCAAAATATACAAAACTCTGACGTTGATTGCGTGTGGTGCGGTTTTTGGCTTAGGCAAAGGGAAAAAGGCCAAAAAAATACAGAAAAACGAAACAACGAATTAGAAAAAGAACATCAACAAGGCAGGCAGGCAAAGGACCATAAGGATCACAGGTACACTGGAAAGGGCACAGAGATGATAAGTTACATATGGCAAGAAGTGTGTGTGTGTTGTGCTTTACAGGGTGTCCTGATATGATGGAGTGCCCCTGTTGGAAGTAAATTGCAGCTGACTAAGCTATAACTTACACAGATACAAGAGATACACTCAATGATTAAAAAACTAAACAAGTTGCTGGTCTATTTCTGTTGAAATACTATACACATTTGGTGGAGTTGTTTGTTGTTCATCTAAAATTGATATTTAATTCAGATTTCCTTGAATAGATAACAATTTGCGAATTATCCAATAAAATATTAAAAATGAATACTATTTGATTTTATTCAACACATTTTTTCTTCCAATTCTGACCTTAGTATAAATGTTTATAAAACAGCCATAAAAAAATAATTTCTCTTCAAATCGGAAAGAATTTCTGAAATTTATATTAAAATACCAAACTGCCAACTAATTTTTACCATATATATAGTATTTAATAAAACACCCATTTAGCTGAAGTCGCTGCTTGCCCCAAAAACTACATTTAATTCGAAATTATGCCCTGCTAATATAATTTAAAATTCCAACGGTGTCCACAGCGTCGTCCTGGTTCTCCCCTGGTTCGTCCTTGTGGTCCTCTTCGTTGCCAGTCCTTGGCCATGTACACCGAGAGTCGGACAACGCATGGAAGCTTACCGTACCGGAAACAAGCGGAAAAAAATCTTAAAATGAGCACTCAAGTGGCAGCGCACAAACACAAGATCGTGGTCCTTAAGGAGGCGGGGGGGGCTTGCAAGAAGAAGAAGAGCCGGCCAAAGTAACGCAGGGGCTACAAAAGGAGCAACGGCTGAGAGAGGCGAAAGGAAGGCAAAGGAAACGTAGCTAACACAACGTACGAAATGTTAGATATATATATATAAAAATAAAATTAATATTAAATTAATTCTGAACATGAAGTGTGTGAAGAAAATTGCAAAAGTCGCCGAAGCAGTTTTTCCAATTCCATAAGCGAACTTCAATTTCAATTCAACTTACGTGCTGCATGCAGCCAACAACAGCGGCAGCAGCAGCAGCAGCAGCAGTTGAGAAGCCAATTTCATACAAATGGCTAATGCTGGCCATGAAGGCCAGCTACTACTGCCCAGGACATGCGTGCTCTGTATGTGTGTGTGTGTGTGTGTGTGTGTTGTGTCCTTTAAGGCGATTTATGGACAGTAGTTTTTGTCTTGGACCCGGGCATGACAAATGCGATTCAAAAGAGAGAAAAAAAGTCGCCGCTGCACTTTATTATGCCCAACGAAAATTAGCAACTAAACTACATCTAAGGACATAACATACGCATAAAAGCAAACAAATGTCAGCTACAGATGCCAGTTTCCCTTCCCATTTCCCTTTTCCCTTTGCCTTTGCCTTTACAAAAGTCGCAAGGTTGAAGCCGAAAAATCTACAACGAACCAAAGTATCTGCGAGAGTACTTGCAGCTGCTGCTTTTGCTTTGGCTGTTGCTGCTTGCTGGTTGCTGTTGCTGGTTGCCCCTGGCAATCTTTTGCCATGTTCAAAAGGCCTCGCCCACTGCATTAAAATCACAAGACAAGTGGATAAGCGTTACCAAAAGCTTTCCCCTACCCACTTGCAGCAGTTTCTCCCCCCTTTCGCCCCTGACCCCAACTAGTAGAAACCACAGCAGCAGCGGCAGCAGCAGGCAGTCAGCAGCTTAAGAGTTACCTGATGCTGCAGCAAGCTCCCCCCTTTGACTGCTTTACTCTCTCCTCTCCCCTCTCGCCGCACGACTTTTCATTCTTTGCTGCTGCTGGTAACCATGGCAAATTATCTTCAGTTGGCATAAGTTAACAACAACAGCAACGGCAACAAGAATTGCCAGCGGTGAGTTCTTTGCAGCCATCGTTCTTACTTATTTTTCGGCCCTGAATAAGTGAAGCAAGTGGAGCAGCTTTAGGTGGGGGTTGGGAGGAGGCAGAAGCACAGGCGTAGTTCAAGCCGAGCAACGAAATGTTGACAAATAAAAGTTAAAACCTACACAATACATATCAGCTTGGCATACCCACAGTCAGCTGGTATTTATTGTACTCATCCTCAACTGCCAACTATATATATATATATAAATATATTGTGAATATATTGTTAAACAAATACTTCAAACGTGCTTTCAATTCCGAGAAAGAGAAATACAAAATATATTCAAGCAGACTGCATAACATCTGACAATTGAGAATGCTTGAGAAATTACAAGCAAAACATATTCAATAAATATTATTTCTTATGACTACTATAAGTGTTATTTCTCAGAAAAATTGTAAGACATAACAAAATCATTGTTCATTCCTGGAATCTCAGCAATTACTAAGCCGTACTGCGAAACTAAATTCCTGTTGATAATAAGTGTTTGTCTCTTTGGAAAATAAATCTAAGCAAGAGACTGGAACCTGCGATATCACTTTGGTTGAGCACTTATTACCGAGAATCACATAGAAAATGGATTATAAGGTTATCAAAATAAAAGATCCAACCAATATTCCAGAACGTTGCTCAAGCTTAGCTAATTTGCCTTCTTCTTGCTAGTAAAGGCTCATAATTAAATGTAGAATATTTAGAATAATTCGTTTTGATCATTTGTATTGCCTGTCTGTATGTCTGTCAGTATTTCTGTTTGTCAGTTTACTGGCGCGTGTCGTGAGAAAACAGTAAAAAGTAATTTATAAAATACAATACAAAGCCAAAGAAAAAACGTTTCATTTCCCGTGCTATCCACAAGGGGCATCAAAAGAAAATGTTACGAAATTAAGAAAAATACAAAAATACAAACGAGGTGTCAACAATTTGCTGCTCATGCAATGCCAAATCACCCCCCAGCCCCTCTTCCACACATCCATTCGGCCACTTTTTACAAAGTGTATTAAAAGAAATAAAAAAAAATAAATAAATAAAGTCAGGAAATTCAACAAAGTGTATCATTATATAAGTTATTTATGTTGATATGAACAAAAAGCAAACATAATGCACATGAGCGCGGGGGGCAGCAGCAAAACAAGGAGAGCACATAATAAAGCGAAAGTCATGTCCCTTAAGGGTAGCCAGTTGGGGAACAACAACAACGAAAAAACAGAAAAGAGCCAGCAGCAAGCAAAGCTTTTCAATAACATGTAAGAATCTTTAAAAATTGAAATTTATTATTTAAGCAGGGGGGCAGAGACAGGAAATGCATTGCAGGAGCTGCCTAACATGGCTGACAGTTCAAAAGGGGGCGGGCAAGCAGAATCAGAAGCGGAAGTGCGTGCCCTCCCCGAAAAAAAAGAGAAGAAATTATTGTATAGATAATAATAAGATATTAAGAACTTTTCAACGGAAGTTTTACACTTGCTTAAAGTTAATGTTATGTTATGGGTAAATTTATAATTTATGACGGATATTAAACAGTGCGAATTTGGGGTGAATCCAAAGTAGCAAAACGAGAGGGAAAAAGTTGAATGCTAAGGATTTAAGCTCAAGACGCGATTAAATCATCGTTAGCGAGATGGAATGGTGCGAACTACAAAGGTAGAACTAAGTCCTTTTTTCTACAGGAATAACCTATAAATTAAAAAAATGATAGAAGGCTATGGTATAGACTAAGAGAAAAGAACGAAGATAGGAACTGCAATTTTTTGGTATCCATGATGAACTAGCTATACTATTTTTATTATTTTTGTATTTTTTAATATAAATAATTGTTGTATTAGCAAATAGTTACTTACAGCATGTCATACGAACAAAGTGATTTATTTTTGTTTTACTTTATCGACTTATTTCCAAGTAGCAAATGACAAAAAAAAGACGTAATTGAAATATTTGATCGGCTTACCAATTAATATTAAAAATAGCATAGTACATGAAAGAAACTTGCAGTAAATGATTTTGTGCAAATATGCGAGGAAAATGCCATGGAATCCAACGTGTGTCCTTCTTGCAGGAGCAAGAACTGCAGGACCTTTCAGGTTATTATATTTATTGTTTTTTGTGCATTATTACAATGCCACTTGTTATTGTTCCTGGCCCTTTGCTGAAATGCTTTTTGTCTTTGGTATTTTATTGTATTATCATTGCGCATTGTTGTATGTGCAGCTGTGTGTGTGTGTGTGTGTGTGTCTGTGTGTGTGTGTGTTTGTATCTGTGTTGGTTTGTTGGTTGTTCGTTCGTAGTGCCTGCTGGCAAGTTATTTCAAGCAAAAGGTAATAAATTTTAAGCAGCTTAACACTGTTGCTCGCTGGCTTGTAAATGCTCTGATGGTCATACAATGCTGGCCATAAGTATATCAACATCTGGCCAAGTAAACAGCAACACGGCAACTGTTTATAGTTCGGTGGCCAGAAGTGTCCTTCGGCATAGAGAGAGAGCTGCACCTGTTTAGTACTCCACTAAAAGCATTTGATGCTATTTAATCCAGTTATTTGCGAGTTTACACAATAAAAAGCATGAGTCGTCGTTAGTTAGTTAGTTAGTTTGAATGTAGTCAAAGTCTTGTTAATTAATTATACCTGAAACATAGCTGGCATGCCAAATGGATGAGTTACAACTGCCCGGACGCGTTTGGAATGTTGCTATAGCGCTAGATTAAACCGGCCTACAATTTGTAGACGGAGTCCACAAATAATTGAAATAGCTTGAGAATTTGCGTACAATTTGGTTATACTATTGCGTATACGTAATAAATTAAAGCTAGGTATGAAAACATCTGTCATTGGGGTCTTAAATGCTGGATAAACTGTGCGAAATTCAACTTTCTCTATTATTAATGATATTTTCAGTCAAAGCTCAAATATTAAAAGAATTTCAAGAATAACAATGAACAATATTCCAAGTTGATCAAGTGGTTAGTAATAAAAGTGCTTTCTGTATTTGCAAAACAATTACACGCTTTAAGCGAGAAGTTGAATGGTTGTGTGAAAGCCACACTTGAATACACTCAAGAGCAGCAGAGTTGTAACAATTGTTAACGGGCATTGCAACTCAATTATTTATAGTTGCCCACATTGGCAATGTGGGCGTGGTCCAATGCTTTTGCTGGTTGTGTCGCGCATAGTTTTTAGATGGCACTTGTGTATATAAATAAGTAATAAATACGCTTAGTTGCATCAAAAAGTGGCACTAACCGAAAAATAGTTGGCTGAAAAATATATATATATATATATGTATACAACAGATAACATATCTGATGGGTGCACGTCTGACACACTCTGTGCGTGTGTGCGCGAGTGTGTGCGTGTGTGTGTGTGTGTGTGTGTGTGTGTGTGTGTGTGTGTGAAGTGTCGCCTCAACTCAACAAAAAGTTTTCGAGTTGAGTTTTCGTTGGTTACCGGCTTGTGGCTGACGACACACGACGATGCGCAAGCGGGCCCCCACCCGTAGCCCCACCTCCTCCCAGACCCAGGATCCGTACCCGGACTCGGTGCCGGCCTCATATAATTTTAAAGTGCTTCCGTTTGCGGTGACAACGCCCAGAGAAGCAACGACGAAGCGGGCTTCCCGTTCTGGTTACAGATCTGGCAGCCCATACGACAAACACTGGCGGCAATCCAAAATATATATGTATATACTCACGAAAATAAAATTTAAAACTAACGGCGCCACACTCATGCACCAAGAGCAACAAGAAAAGATCACGCCGATGACTTTATACCCTTTTCGAACTGCTCAGATCTAAATATCATTATTTATGGATGAAATGCATTAAAATTCTTAAGCAAATTAGCCAATTAATTGCTTACATACAATATGATTAAGTTAAGGAATGTTTTACCGTTATTACAAAACTAAATTATTTACTATAAAGTGGTAGATTATCTATAAGAACTTTTACAAATAGTTTTTACTTATAAGTACTTTTTTTCTAATTTTTATTACGTAATTACAAGTTTCCTGATTTTGGTTTTTTCTTGAAATATAATGGTACTGACTGCAGAATTTGACTCCAGTATTTGTAATGCTTTGCACTGAACTAAAACACCCTTTGGCAGGGTATTCAAAGAAAGAGGGTACATGCGATGTTTTTACACAAATTTGGCTTGCATAGTTTTTGAACGCTGCCAAAGCAGACTGACCCAACCAACACCTGTGGTCAGTTTTGGGCGCTTCTCTCTCTCTCTCTCTCTCACACACACACACACACACACACACACATACACATAACTTTTCTATACACTCACTCTATGCATGGCATATATGATTTATGACTTCCGGTTTTTGGTTTAGCTTAGGCACTCCAGCAGCAACTGTTGCTCCTTGCGGCTATTTTTGAAAATATCATATTGCTGGCACTTTTTGCTATTCTTTGTGCTATGCAAATATTAAAGCTTTGACTTGATGCCAATTAAATTGGGGTTGCGAGTTGCTGCTTGTCAAATTATCGAGCCTGCCGACCTGTCTGTCTTTCTGTCTGTCTGTCCGTCATCCAAATCGCATATTATTGATCTAGTGTGTCCTTTTCGCTAGCATCGGTGTCAATTTGTGCGCTATCGTCATGACAATCATTTGCTGCGCAGCTGATTTCCATCTAAAGTTATACGACACAATCTCTGTGCAAATATCTTTATATGGAAAACACATACATATCTTCTTTTTTATGTGACACCCACACACACATACTTATACGACCTCGCGTTGGGGCAAGGTGGCAGATGTCAATAAGTGCCAGGCACGGCACAAAAAGCAGAGCAGAGTGGAGCAGATGAGGAAGGAAAACGCAGTAACAAAAGTAACGTTTGACACCCAATTACGGCGTGAAATCAAAAGGAAGTTTCTTTGGGGAATATATGTGGATGGAGCAAATGCCCAGGAAGACAGCATTTATTTGTTGTGGCTTCTTTTTTTGTGGGTATTGAAGCTGCACAAAAGTTGAGCCAGAAATATGTTTCTGGTATGCTTATGATTTTATTTTTGAAGAACAGCAAAAATGTATTGAGTCTTAAAATAGAAGAAGCTCTTAAGTTCTTAAGCTAAGTGCGCTCTATTGTTGTGCGACTGAAATCCCTAACAATATTGTTTTTATGCGCTCAGCAAACTTTTTGCACAGGAATCCATTTAAATGCAAACAGCATACATTTATTTGTGACGGCTATTATGTAAACGAATAGACATATATATGTATATGTATTTATATTTATATGGCTTTTGATGTTGGCAGCAAACCTTGGGGCCACAATCTGCCTTTTGGGAAAATATGTGACATATTAATTACTTTTCAGAGCCAAAGCAAACACAATATATGTATGTATGTATGCATGTATAGAAAACAAATGGACAGCAATCAAATAAAATACATTTAATATATTTGGGTTTGGCAAAATTGCCCAGGCAAGCAGCTCATTTAACTCAATTGAAATTTATTGAATTACGTGTAGTTGCTGCAAAATGCAAGCCGCAGATGACAAACAGAGAAAGAGATACAGATACAGATACAGCAACAGATACAGATACAGATAGAGAAACATGCTCATTAATGTGTAGCTTATCGAACTGACCGATGCCTTTGCAACTGTATTTCCGCTTTGGTGCAAGCGAAAAAGCCACTAACGATGCTAATCACTTCAACTAACTAAAACGCTTCAGCTAACAGCAGCAACAAACCAACAATGACCAGTTGCAACATTTCCAGGTGGCTGACAGTCGACATCTGTCTGACTATCCACGTATCTATGTATCCTATGTGTTGTGTGTGTGTGTGTGTGTGTGTGTGTGTGTGAGTGTTTGTGTTTGTGTGCACTCGTGCGATTTTGATGAATTTGACAGTTGTGGGCGTTTGCGCTGACAGCTGCTGTGCATCGGCATGGCAACGCCAACGCCAAGTAGGTAACGGTAATGGTAACGGTAACGGCAGCGGCAGCGGCAGCGGCAGCCGGGTACAGTTAAGGGGATTGTCCTTGCAGCTCTGGCAACAAACCGCAACTGACGACTTCCGTGCGCCATGTTTTGTTTGTACCCGTTATAATGTCTATGTATATGTGTTTGTGTGAGTGAAAATGTTGCTGCATTTGCATTAATTTTGAATTGATTGCTCGCATTTCAAACAGCAGCGGACACTGGGCACACTAATATAATTATAATATCTGCACTCACACGCATGCACAAAATTTTGGCTGCTGCGGTTTTTGGTTGTCATCATTACCCAACTATTGTTTAGATATGCATGTTAGTGTTGTTGTTGTTGTTGTTGTTGTTATGCTTCCTGCTTGCATATTGCGGTCAGCACACAGTCAGCCAGCCATCAAGTCCGAAAACATTGAAACAATAACAGTGGCGGCGGGGAGGCGACAAATATTACAACCAAAAATTCAATGTAAAAGCCACAGTATTCGAAAAAAATACCAAAATAATGTCATTCCATTGAGCGACATTCTATGCATTCATGTGAGGTAATAAGTATTGCTATATAAATCTAAATATCATGCTTAATGAAATACAAAGCAGATAATTTTCATTGAAAATTTACTTCAATTTAATAGTTAAATTCATTTTGCAGCTTTAATTGTTATTTTATAATTTGAAGTATTTTTCTGTATCGAATTTAAATAAATAAAATTAAGTCATTATTAAAATCTATCAAGCTGACTGAAAAGGTCTGGAAAATAATAACATGGCAAGCTCATTAAAAACCTAGATGTAAGTATTAATTCATGTTTGAACAAATTACAATAAATACTATCTAAGTTCAGTAAAAATTTTTTTTAGATTTTTAATTTAATGTTCATAATACATTTATTGACATTTTAATAATTTATTGTGTTTTAATTTGGAAAAGCTTTGCTTTGCCACACCCGTTAAATAAGAGAGAGCGAGAGAGAGCGCTTTCATTACTATAATTAATATTTGTGTACTGCGAACTATGATCAGCATATTGAAATGCTATTTGTCTGTTGTTTTATTTGATGTATTTTAAACAAACAATTAAATCATAATTCTAATGCCGTGTCATGCGGACATAAGTAAATACAAATTAAATGTGATTGCTGATTTGAAGACTGAAATGCCGCAATTATTTTTAGCGCTTGAGCAAACAATAAATAATAATAATAAAGAGAGAGAGAGCGAGAGCGAGACTTTAATAAAATTGAGTGCGTAAGGGGAAGGGGGAAGAGGGGCTTGTAAAAAATGTAAATAAATATTGCCAAATATGAAATCAATTAAAACAAGTGGAGAAGGATTATCTTCGGCGTGCCGAAGATTAAATACTCTTTTCGAACCTTAAAGCAATTTTTACTATTTTTCCGTGACTGCTTATTTAATTCGCAGATATTAATGTCGCATACATATACCCCTACATATAAAATAAAATATATAAAGGTATTCATGTAAACAGGGACGTTTCACTATCCGCAGCTCGTGGACGCGTCCCTTAGCATTCATAAGTGCTACCGAATTGAACAATATACAAGTTTCAGTTTTTCCAAAAAGTCAAAACTACATTACATATGTATACTACAATATACATACCAAATTTTGTGCCTGTTGCTCTTATACCTTTCAAGGCTGCTGTCGGAAATTGAATTGTCATAAAACTTAATCTGAACATACGAGAGCTTATATTCAGAATTTGAGATCCATATTTTTTTTCGCGTGTCATTGGTTTTGCCAATGAATTTAAATTTTTCTTTTGAATTATTCTATTAAAGCTACTTTATGTATGAAAAAAAAATTAGAAACAATTTAGGAAATTGAAAATAAATGAATTTGACTACAGCTATTATATATTTGAAAAGAAGAATAAGAAAAAATGAAAATAAATGACTAGTCGCCGCTGGTTTCGAACCCGGGTCCTCTCGCTCACCAGTTCGCAACTTTACCCACTACGCCACAAGCCGTTTTGATGATCGCTGACAAAATCCCTTGAAGAGCAGACTGTCAAAAGCTTTCTTGTTTTGCTTTGTACTGCTTACACCAAGCAGTTTTAAGAATCGCTAACAAACTCGATTTATACTGAGCTTTTGTTTTTTCGCGTGGCATTGTTTTTGTTCTAAGCCATTGAAAGCAAATGAATTTGATTACAGTTATTATATATTTGAAAAGAAGAATAAGAAAAAATGAAAATAAATGACCAGTCGCCGCTGGTTTCGAAACCAGGGTTCGAACCCAGGACCTCTCGCTCACCAGTTCGCAACTTTACCCACTACGCCACAAGCCGTTTTGATGATCGCTGACAAAATTGCTTGAAGAGCCGACTGTTACAAATTTCCTTCTTTTGTTTTCCTGCAACCTGCAACTCGCGTTTGTCAGCATTTGTTTTTTCGCGTGGCATTGTTTTTGTTCTAAGCTATTGGAAGCAAATTAATTTGATTACAGTTATATATTTGGAAGGAAGAAAAAGAAAAAAGTATTAAATTAACAATCAGTCGCCGCCGAGGCTCGAACTTGAACTTGCGAAACATGCGTTCGTTAGCGCGGCTCTTTACGCCATACGCCACAAACCGTTTTGATGATCGGTGGCAAAATACCTTGAAGAGCAGACTATCAAAAGCTTTCTTGCGCTTGACTTTGTTTGCTCAGACTATCAAAAGCTTTCTTGCGCTTGACTTTGTTTGCTCATATGCACCTGTTTTTTCAAAATATTTAATGACGCATATCTTCGCTGTTTATGACTCAATCGATTTGCGATTTTACCCATCGATGAGTTATATGGATGTTCAAGTGTACAAGGAAATTTAAGGCAATTGCTTTGAAAACATCGGATTTATGGCCAAAACCGACTTTGAGGTGTATGGCAGCTATAAGATATAGTGGTCCGATCCGGCCGGCTCCGACCAATGTGCTGTCCCCTTGAATAATAAGTGTCTGTGCAAAGTTGCATCGCGATAGCTCAAAAACTGAGGGACTAGTTTGCATACATACAGACAGACAGACAGACAGACAGACAGACAGACAGACAGACAGACAGACAGACAGACAGACGGACATGGCTAGATCAATTTGTTTTGTTTTTATAAGCATATTGGCAGTAACTTTTGGGGGTCTCAGACGCTTCCTTCTATGCGTTACAAACTTCAGGACAAACTTAATATACTATTTTCTTCGAAAAGAGTATAAAAATAAAATACGAACTGCATTTTCATAAGCTGGCAACTGCAACTGCTGCAAGTCTCTTGTCAATTTGTGTGTGCAGTTTCGTTTTGCCGCATATATTTTAATTAAATTGTTATTATTATTTTTCAGAGCGCATTTCTCGTTACAGCTGCAGTTGTTGTTGTTGTTGGAGTTGTGTGCGTGCCATTGCAACTGATTTTGTTGTTTTGCCAGCAAAGATTTATTTATTTATATTGATGCACACACACACACACACAAACACAGACATTGTTTGTTTGCATTGGTCAGTGGCAGCAGCATCAGCAGCAGCAAGGGGGATTGGGAGGCTTGGGGGCTGTGGGCCAGTTGAAGGCCTCACAATGCTCAAGGCAATTGAAGCGTACACATAAAATTACATTTGCCAGCCAATTTTCGTTTCGCAGTGATTTACGGAATTGTTGATTTATAAACAACATGTGTATTATTATTATTATTATTATTATTATTAACCAAAAAGTGCAGCATGCAAATTAATTGCAGTTGAAATAAACTGTAATAAAGTATCTTCGAGCTGCTCGCCATTCGATCGGATGTTGATGGGCCCACAGACTGTTCGGCAGGCAATTTGTTTAATTGGCAAGTATTTATGTGTACTTTAAAGAGCTTTGCCAGCCAGCCAGCCAGCAACTGCAATCAGGTGAGTCATGCGCTTTCTTTAAGCCTTCAATTAACTGCCACTCGATGTGAAAGCTCGCCTGCGAGAATCAGCACGCAAACATATTATTATATACACATGATTCGCAGAAATCTGTGCAGATTTTTGTGCTCTGCAGTCATTATGTTTCTAATTGGCCTCAGATAATACATTGGATGTAAAAGCTTGTGGCTTCTGCGAATGAAACAAAAAGCAACTGGCAAATATATTATATATTTGCTCTGCATTTGTCATCATATTTATATTTGAATATACAGTCAGCCTTTTGCACTCAATACAAATCCATGCACGCGCTTTTCCTTTTCCCTTTTTCTCAGTATCGCACACACAACGCCCACATGGAGCTTTCACTGTGTTGTGCACAAATATTTGAATAGTGCATATTGGATAAAATGCCATAGACTCGACTCCCGGCTGCGCATGAGATGCTCGCATGGGATAAACTTAATATTGCGTATACGGCATGTTGACGCTTAACGCATCACTTGCATGGCCGTTGGCACGCCCACCGTTTGACCTTTGTGCCGATCGAATGAAGCAAACAAACACTTTTGCGACAGCGGCACGCCCCCAACAGACGACCACACGCCCCGACGCCCACCTGCAGCAAAGATAGTGAGGCATTGAATTTGAAAAACAAGCGGAGATAAAGTTGAAAAGTGCAGGGAAAAAAGTTGAATGCGGCGCTGTCGTTGCGCTGTTTAATAAAACTTTCAACAAACTCAATTAACAAAACTTTGTGCCGGCCGCAGCAAGAAATGCAAGAAAAGTGGCATAAACAAGGCAAACAAACAACCCGAGCAGGATGGCCAGGGGCTTGGCAGAGGGGGGCAGAGGGGGCAGAGGGGGGCAGGTTGGGAATGCTGCAACTAGGCGCTGATTTATTGTGCAGGCGGCAGAAGTGTAAACGGATATGCTAAAGAGACAACTGTCTGCGTCTGCGTCGGCGTCTGCGTCTTTTGGCATTGAAAGTCCATTTAACATTTTGTCATTTACAGTTTTGAAATAGTTTTGAAAAGTTGACACGAGCCAAGCACAAAACAAATCTGTGAGAGAAAGCGGCAAATACACAGAGCTATAAAATTGCATCACAAAACAACGCAGGAAACAATTGCTGACAGCCAGAGATAGAGATAGAGATGGAGATGGGGATGTGGATGAGATCCTAGCTGGAGGACAAGCCCTCAAACTGTTCCCACTTGATATTAGGATTGTCAACAAGCGCGTTATAAACTTTTATAGCAATTGCAGCAACAACAACCGAAATGGTTAACTTTTTATAGTCCTTGCTGCTGCTGCTGTTGCTGCTGCTGCTGCAAAGTAATCGAAAATGATGTGTCCACAAGGATGTTGCCGCAGTGGCCAGTGGCGTAAATTGGCTGCGAAATAATAGAATGAAATGAGGCTCTTGATGCAAATTGATTTGGATTAGAAACTTTTAAAACACACACACATACACACACACACTCACTCACAGCTGCAAATGGCTAGCAAGTCCCATATGTGTGACATGGCTAAAGGATTCTCAGCTGCCGTTAGCCGTTCATTTTAGCTGTTTGCGTGCCTCGGCTCAAAATGTGCATAAAAATTGATGACCGAGCAGCAACGAGTGCTTGGAGTCCAATATTGCAGCAGGCATTGCCACTGCAGTTGAGTTCAGTGCAAGAAAATCAATTTTGAAATAAGCATCAAGCTTTCAAATGTTCCATTTCAAGTGATACGGTATCGCAAATGCATGGAAATTGCAGCTGAAGCGGCAGAAGAAACTAAAAATCCTATTTTTAATATATCTACATAATGCAAGTGATCAGCTCTGGCATATCCCTAAGGAGAATACGATTGATTAGTTTCTTTTGAACACATTTTATGCATCAGCTGCGATTAAACAGAACTGTTTGTTTATTTATTTAATTGTAGAGCTTGTGAGCTATGAATTATTATTGACATACAAATAGAGTAATATATTATAAGATGCTTGCAAAGCTTTAGGCAATGTCCATATCTATCTTTGTATCCTTTCTCTATGATGTATTGAACTTAAAGCGCAGCTCAAATTAGTTTTCTCTTATTAAATATCTAAATAATACTCCAACAACTCTCTCTCTCTCTCTTTGCTGTATCCGACTCTGTTGTTATGTTGATTGTTGCTGCTGCTGCTGCGCGACTTGACAAAAATTATTAATAAGCTTGGCCCGCTAGTCTGGATAAATAAATGGCAGCAGCAGCAGCAGCAGTCCAAAGGGAGCGTGGAGTCTAGAATATAAGGCAGGTCCCTGTGCGAATGGGTGTGTATGGGCGAATGTCCTTCGTGTATGCACAATAATGAAGTAAGCTGTAGGGCTTGTTGTGTCCACTGTTGTGTGGCTGTGCAAAAGAAATGGCACACACGCAGCAGGACGATGATGCAGAAGAAGACTCAACTCGACTCGACTCGACCCTAGCTGGCAACAAACAACAAACAACATGTCACTGAAGGACACTTGAAAACTACTATTTAATAAATGAGCGCATAGAGGAATACACACACACACATGGCTAATATATATATGTGTGTGTGTGTGTGTCGGTGGGTGTGTTGCCGG
Organism: Drosophila flavopinicola; assembly: GCA_035042425.1. Classification (NCBI taxonomy): domain Eukaryota; kingdom Metazoa; phylum Arthropoda; class Insecta; order Diptera; family Drosophilidae; genus Drosophila; species Drosophila flavopinicola. The sequence goes on along the minus strand of JAWNLL010000452.1, from coordinate 4,470,322 downwards.
ACTGTGGCCCCCAGTGAGAGATGAGTCGCCATCGCCATCGCCATCGTCGCTGTGTAAACAAACAGAGTCATTTTGCAATTCATGCATTTCCTGCGGCAACTAATTAAAAGAGTCATTCATCACAGGCGGGCAGTGATGGTGATGTGATGGTCTCTCTATCTAGCTGTCTCTCTCTCTCTCTCTTCCACACTCTCTGCCTCTCTCTATGTGTGCGGTTTCCCAGGAAGAGCAATGCCCATAAAAAGGCTGTAGCTCTGCTTCAGTTTCTGTTTCTGTATGCTGCATGCTTATTACTCTTTGCTACGTGTCGTCCTGTTGTCGTCCTGCGTATCCCCGACACGACCCCTTGCTTCGGCTTGTTTGCCTTTGCGTTTTTATCTTTTGATACACTCACACACACACACACACACACACACAAACACAAACATTCATTATTGCTCACTTTGTGACGCACTCGCATCAAACCTGCTGAAACTGAAACTGAGAAAGCTGACAACATTTTTGGGCAATGGTTTTTATGTCTGTTTATCTTTTTTTGGACATTTCAACACACATTTAAATGACAGTCGTGTGTGTACATGTGTGTGTGCGATCAGGGACTCTTGCAGGACTGTTTGCACTCCCATCGTCCTGCCAAATGCTTATGAGCATATCCACAATATAAACACAAGCTTGACTTTTTGAACCCAACATTTTCTGTTAATTGCCAGGGATTGTGAGGCATGAGTTGTCTCTCAAGCGCTAACTAATTAGTCAGGATTTGGGCAGCTAAAAGGTGCCTATGCTATTTCAGCAAAGACATCAAAGGTGCTCAGTTAGCAAAAAAAGCTAAAAAGAAAATTGATTGCATATTCAATAAATAAATAAAATAATAATATGCAGCAACATAGAAAAACATTTATAATACAATGTCTTGTCTTGTCTATGACTGTTTTGTTTAAAATATTCAGTTTCTGAAGTGACTGGTACATTTTTTTATAAGAAGCAATTCTAGTTGTGCCTTGAATGTCAACGAAAATAAATTAGAATAAAAACAATCATATTTTCACCGATTATGTACTCTTGATATTTAATACAGCAACAACATAGCTTAATAGCGCAGCACTTATATAGGTATATTATGTATACGTAAACACACACAAACACACACACACACAGACGCACTTGAAGGACCTGAAAAGGCAGCTTGAACGACTCGTCCACGTGACAGGCGAATCGTTTTTGCTGACCATATAACTTAAAATGCAACAAGCAATTAAAATTAAATAAAAATTGTCACAAGCTATGCAACAAGAAGAACAAGCAGCGATGACAATAAAAACCAGAAAAGAATGGAGCAACGAAAACAACAACAACAGCAACAACAACAAGAAAGGTCTGTTAAAATATATAAACGTGTTTTATTTTATGATAGCTCTTTGTCAGCAGAGAGACACACATGCACACTGTGCTTGACAGCCAACTGGGGAACGCATTGGAGTTGGCAAAGGGGGTGGCGAGGGTGGGGATGGGGGTTGGAGACAGACAAACAGCTGGACAGACTGACGGCGAGTGGAGGCGGCACAAATAGACCGCACCAAGTGAGAGGCGAGTGACAGAGAGACACACGCACGACATGACTGTAACATGTAATTATTTTTCAATAAAAACCCAAGGCAACACAAGCACAAGAAGCACAACGAACGGCGAACAACAACAATGAGGCCATACACGAAACGGCGAAAACAGCGATGACAACATGGCGTATGAGCGACCAAAGCGAAAAATAAAACAAAATACAAGAAAATAATAAATGAAACTGGTTGCAACTATAACTGCTAAACGACACTTAAGTACACTTCTGCAGAGTGTGTTTGTCTCTATATATAAATATTTCTTATTACTAATTTCCTTACTTATGCTTAATCTTGACTAGAGTTCAATTGTTGCGAACAATCAAGAAAGTTCAGTAGTTTAATATTAAAAATATAATAAATTGGCTTCGAGCTCAAAGTCCAAAGAGATGAAGGTTCAAATTAGAGAAGTTTTCTCTTTCTCTCTCTCTATAATTGTTAACTTATCACTTAATTCTTTCGCAAGACTAATTGCGATTATTGTTATTAGTTTTTCTTTATAAGTCAAGTGCAACTTTCGAGTCAGCCGGATAATGTTTTTAGTGCTGCCCAATTGCTGTAGGGTATCGAAATACCGCATATGATAATAAAATGAAATAAATATGTCTGGCATATGTATATGCGTCAGCAACAGTTACGCTTCATAACGGCTGCCAGGACTCAAAAAAACAATAACAATAAAAATATTAATTTGCGCGAGAGCGGGGGAAAGGGGAATGCAGTGGCCTTATGAGTGAACATTTTGTTGCTGAGTGGGCGGAGGTGGGGGCCGAAGAAGAAGAGAAGCAGAGGGGCAGTCCCCACTGACCACAGCATTTTAACAGCATCATTTTTTTATTAAAAAGCTGCTACGCGCTGCTGGCTTGTTGTCTTGATTTTGCAGCGGGCCACGCCCACTTGCCACCGCCTATTTGCAGTCATTTATAGAAATGAAAATAAAAACAAAAAACATAGGCAACAACTGCATGAAAATTCCGAAGAGAGAAAATGGCGTATGACATGCGTCTGCCTCCCTTCTCCCCCTCTCCCTCTCACTCCCTCTCCCTCTCCCTCTCTGTCTCGCTCTCTCCCTCTCTCTTACTCATAGCAGCCGCTCAGCACTCGTAATGTCCATGCGAAACTTTTCTTTTAGCCGAGTTTTTCTTCTCTGCGGTTGACAGCAGCAGCGATGGCGACGTCAGCAACAGGAACAACAACTGAATTTAAAATGGCGCAGTGTGAGGCATTTTTATTGAATAAACAAATTTATCAAGCAGGACTCACACGCATGCAGTGACACAAAAGCGAATCATAATTAAATTGTATGCTGCAAAATCAAGGCGCTTATTGTTTGCTGTTTACCGAAAAGCCGAAAGCACCATACGGGCAGGATGAGTGCTGCAGGATCAGGCAAATGAATGCGAAATGCGAACGGGTTGACAAGGCAACAATCAACAAGCAGCAACAGCAAACAGCACAAAAGCCAGCACAGCCAAACATAAAAGGTGACAAATAAAAATGGAGCTCAAAACCGACAAGGAATGTTCTAAAGGACTGCTCCGAAAGATACAGCAAAGACAGAGAAAGAATTTAAATAAAAGCCACCACATTCTCTTCACTGTACTATAGCTAAATATAATCCAAACAAATGCCCAGTGGCCTTGTGTAAGAAGGTTGTTAATATAACAACTTTATGAAAAACTGAAAACAATTTTAATATATTTTGTGTTTTTGGTTATAGTTTCTTATGCGTACTGTATTCAGATCTATAAACACAAAATTATAATCGATTAACTCTTTCTAAGCTCTCACGCTCATTTATTATTTTCATCTAATATAACCTTTACTATATTTAAAAAATTATCTAATATTTTGTCAATATCAGTGTGTTTTCTTTGAATTTTCTCCAATCCTTGTAACAAACTTATTACTAATATTTTAAATATCCCCAGAGTCTTTTATTTATAGTAATCTTACATTTATAATTTTGAATACCCATTTAAAAATATGTTATTAGTTTTTATCACACATTTAACCGCAATTCATATAGCTAGATAGATACAACTGATATGTAAGGGCATCAAATCTTTGGAGTACCGACAACAGCTACTCTTTCTTGTTAATTTTGAATTTAATATAGCATAATCATACCACTATACAACTGTCCAACTGTATAAACGGCTCTTTCATTCCGAGCATTTTGTGTGTGTGGCTTACAAAGCAGAAAAAACGAAAACTGCTCAGCTTCAATGCTTGATTCGTGTGAAATATGAATGGCGACGGACGAAACACAAAGGAGAAAAGCGCAAAAAAAGAAGGAAAGAAACAAACCAAAACCCTAATTAATTTCATGCACATACATGGCAAAGAATCTAATTAAGCTACAACTCTGATTAACAGCAAAAACAGTTTGTGTGTGTCCTTTCAAATGACGATACATATTTTTTTTGCTGCGCTCTCTCTCTCTCTCCCTTTCTCTCTCTCGCTCTTTCTCTGCTTTGTGCTCCCGCTGTGTTGCATACTTTTGTGCGCATCAAAGCGAAATAATCAACAAATGTGCCAAACACACACATACACACACACACTCACACACACATAGAGTACACACAACGAGCGCCTACAAATGTCAATGGCAAAGGGCTTTCAAAAACAAAACCGCGCCAAAAGAAAGCCATCATTTTTTTGTTGTTGATAGCCCCATGTGCTTTAAATAGACTAGCATAGGGGGCGAGGGAGAGTTAAGTTAATTCATTTAGAGTCCAGTCAACGCATTTTAATTAGCGTACCACGAATCCTTTGACACCCCCGTCTGCCTTCTGCCTTCTGCCTTCTATTCCATGCATAATGGACGTCTGTCAATCCATAAACCGGCTGCAGCCATCAATAGTTTAATCATAAAGTATAAGCGAAATGGGTAACGATAACAACCAGTCGACTCTCTCTGTGTGTGTGTGTGTGTGTGTGTGTGTGAATGTGTGTGTGTGTTTTCTGTATAGACCGTGTGGGCAGTGTTCGGGTATTAGACAGCCTCTGGCCCATTCATTCGTATTGTATGGTGCAGGACGGCTATTCAACGCATAGTTCAATATCAGAAAACAGCTAAATGCCTTTTGTGTGTTTGCGCTATTGAAAAGTCCTTTACCTATTGATGGATCCCTCTCTCTCTCTCCCCTCTCTCTCTCTCTCTCTCTCTCTCCATCTGCTCAATGCCAGGAATTGGCTGCTGTTTGCTGAGTGGATTGGTCAGTGGCTAAAATACACTTGAATTCTCTAGCATTATTATTGAGTGTGTGTTTAGCGATATTTTATTTATGAGTTTCAATCAATATTTTGCACCTACCTACTATTATTTATAAGTAAATCTACTAGCAAAGTTTGTAAAAATCTAAATAACAGATAGTTTACTTACACTATATACTATTGAACTTTGATCTTACCTAAAAGAAAGAGAGAAAATCAATAAAAATTAGATTTATTTATGCGAAAAAATAGAAAATATATTTTGTTAACATTTTATTTGATTTATAAGTGGAGTGCGACATTTGATTACAAAATTTATATTGATATGCCATTACTCCTACTAATACCAATAATCAAAATTCAAGGATTACCTAACTTTAACTTTGTATTTTTAGAATACATTTGTAAAATCTTTTAATATTTCTAAAATTGTTAAATTATAATTTTAAAAAATGTTTCTCTATACTGATTTCGTACTGCAATCATATGATATAAATAAATTGATTGAAATAATCAAGGATTTTTCTCGATATTGATTTCACTACAATTTATCATTTATATAATTTTAATTGGTAATTTAAACTTGTAAGCAATTGGTATTCTGAAAATCCCGTTTCTCTTATATTATATTTAATTAATACCATAATTATCAGAATGAAAGTCAATCAATATTTTGTAATAAGTGCGCTGTAAGAGAACAAAGCTTCAAAGTCAAAGCTGAAGATGTGGCAACAGTCGTCTATGGCAGGGGAGGGTGAAGAAACAGGGGGGGGGGATTGGCAGAGGGCAGATGGATGTAACAAAAATGCCAAAGCAATTTCCCGTTGCGAGCATTTCACGGTGCTCCTGGCAAAGTCAAAAAACAGGAAACCCATGAAACACGCGTTCCTAATTAAATTCGTATGAATCGCTCGCTCGCTCGATGGCAAATGTTTGAAATTTAAATTAAGCCGCTGTGCACTGGGTGGGCTGGGCTCTGGAGGCCTGGGAGCCTAGTGGGATGGGGGATGGGGGGTGGTGCAAGCAAACAATGGTGACGACTACGCATGTACGTGTATGCCTGCCTGGCAAGGACATGCCACGTATGTGCCCACCTAGACTGCCTGTCACTGCCGCCGTTTGAGGTTAAGTTTTTGAGCTGACAAAGCATTGCAATTGCAGCAGGAGCAGGAGCAGAAGCAGAAGCAGCGACGGCAACGGCGACGGCGACGTCAGCGAAGACCACGACGTCGGATATCCTGGCAACGTGCTCCTCGCATTCTAAGTGATTGTGACTGGGGGGCGTGGCAGTGGGCCGCCATTAATTCACGACTTGTAATTTCCTCACTTCAACTGCAATGACTATGACTATGACTATGACTATGACGACGACGACGACGACGATGGCGATGAGGATGTGGATGAGGATGTGGATGAGGCTGACGATGACGATGACGTCGCCTGCTCACGTGAGCGAGCGCCCCCCAAAAACTGTTTTTGACTATCAATTAAAGACAGTCGGCTGGCTGCTGTGCATCCTGGCGAAAACTTTGCCCTGCCAGCGAGCACTTTGCATGTGTCACCTAATTAAAATTTTGCGCAAGCGACCATTTCAAGTCTATTAATTACCAAGACTTGCACATCCACAGCCACATCCACATCCAAGACAAAGTCCTGGCCGTTGTCCTGGCCAGCCACGCCTCCTGGCTCCATGCGTGGTGAGGCCAAATGCAATCACTCGCCTTCAATTTTCACACCCATTGTCAACAAAAATCTGTGCAACTGCGACAGGACTCCCCATCATTATGCTCTGTGATGAATGTGTGTGCGAGTGTGTGTGTGCGAGTGCGAGTGTGTGTGTGCGAGTGTGTGTCATTGTCCTAGCAGCGTACGCAACATTTCATTCAGACTCGCCTTCGTCGTCATCGTCACTTGCAGAACTTGGCAGTAATTTTGAGTTGTGCTGCGCATACCATGAAAGAATATGATCCACAGAAGAGGCGACTGCAGTTCAGATGGATGGGGGGCGGGGATCTCGGGTTATATGGATGCATGGATGGGGTACAGACCAATGCGTGCAGCCGCAACATTTACGCAGACGAGAATTGGCGATGGGGGGAAGAAAGCTCGCAATTGGGACTCAGCTGGACAATGCACTGCGCAAAGGTTCTTGAAACTTGAAAATACTACAAAAATTTACCAGAGAATTTATTGTATTTTTAAAAAGTTTGTTGGGTTGCTGGCACTGTTGACATTTAGTTGATAGTAGCTTTAGATACATAGAGAGTAGACATTTCAAATTACTTAGAAATGCAAATGCGATTGCTGCAAGGCAACAAATCATTAATAGTAGTTTTAATATAAATATTAGTTTTGAATGAAATGGAACAGAGCGATCGGCAGCAAGAGTGAGATGCACTCTCATTACACGCAGTGCGTGCGTGTGAGCGAGCAAGCGAGTGTGCAAGAGTTAGAGTGACAGGCTGTTATACTCATATGGCTGTTGTGCGATTGACAGAGAAAGAGCAGTCGAGCAGTGAGATTCATACTGTTGTACTGATGTGGCTGTGGGTGTTGCTACTCACGATGGAAAGAGCGAGCAAGCATGCAAGCCAGCATGCAGCTACAGTATAACAGTTACACTGCTGTGCATGCAAGTGCTGATCTGTACGACTGAGAGAGCGCACGATTGAAAGAAGAAGAACCGTGTGCATATAAATACTTGCACACCAATGTTGGCTGCCAGTTGAGGCTGCTAGGCGGCCGGGTAAAGTCTGGCGGCGGGGCTGTGCGCAGCGAAAGCTTAAATAGCACCAATTATTGCCAGTTTTAAGCTTTCCAAGCGTATGGCAAACACAATATTGACAAATACAACTATTTCAACTGTGTTGAAGCTTGCCAGCTGTTTTTGTCAGTGTATCTGTGCTGCACGGCCTTTGCACAGTTCAAAATGTGTCGGTGATTTACAACAATGTCGCCTACACAAATTTTCCAAATGTGTTTTTGCCACGAAAGCAAACACACACGCACACACACGCACACACAAACGCACACACACATTGACACGCATGTTGCAGTCTGTGTCTAAACTGCATGCGAATGCGTGTGTTGTTCCCCTTTTGGCCAGCACGTTTTGCAGCCCCAAGCCCCCGCTGGCAGTCACCCACACACACACACACACACGCACACACATACGTACGCTGCTGGAGTGCGACTTTATTAGCGGAAGTGCTTTATTTAAGCTACGCAGCCAGGGAGAGAGGAGGACGGAGGCAAGTGCTGGCAGTCAGCCAGGATTCGGCGTGAAGTCGTTTGTAATACGGCCACGTAGCCCGGGTGGGGGCCAAAAGCGCATGGCAGGCATTTTACTTGAAGGAAATTGCATTTTCGACATTTTTCACACTTGGCAGCAGCAGCAGGCAATAGAGTTGCCTTCACACACACACACACGCAGAGAGAGAGAGAGCTAGCAAAAGGCACAACAGCAAGCTAAACAACAACAGCTGCAACAGGAGGCAGGCAGGAGTCAAACAGGAGGCAGCAGCAGCAGAAGGCCACTAGATACTTTGCATGCAGGCAGGACAACGCAGCGCTCGACTCCTGCTGCTGCTGCTGCTGCTGTTGTTGTTGTGCCTTTCGGTTTTTGTCACACTTTGGCCAGAAGGTGTCAAAGGTGCATTCATTGTTCTTGTTGTTGTCCTGTTTGTGCTGCGTGTGTGGCATTTCCGTTCATTTGTTTTACTTTGCCAAAGGGAAATGCGCAAAAAGCGCAATCAAAGCGGAAATGAAATTTGCAGGAAGTAGCAACAAAAAAGAAATAAACACAAAAAAAGCAGAAAATACTGAATTTTAAGCACACACACACACAATAACACACACAAAAGACGCGACAAAGGACTAGGCAGGCGCTTTGCGAAAGCGTTCGGGATTTAATACAATTTTGAAATGCTTTTGGCCTTCTAGGCCAATTTGTGCCGGGCCGGGCCCTGGGCCCTGGGCTGCAATGCAGCGATAACACAACACTCCATCCCACAGTACCAATAACCAAAGCCAAGGCTAGAGCAACAGCAAAAGCAAAAGCAAAGCGTTGCCAGCCATTTTTATACCCTGTACCCATTAAAAATGGGTAAAAAGGGTATGTATGTATTATGGAGTTGTGCAGAAGTATGTAACAGGCATAAGGAAGCATTTCCGACTGTATAAAGTATATATATTCTTGATCAATATCAACGGCCGAGTCGATCTAGCCATGTCCGTCTGTCTGTCCGTCTGTCCGTCCGTCTGTCTGTCTGTCTGTGTGAACACGCGGATATCAGAGACGACAAGAGCTAGAGACTTCAAATTTGGAATATAAGTTTTCGTAGTTCCGGTACAGATCAAGTTTATTTCATTTTATCGATAACTCGTCCCGTTCCCAACAGTTTAAAAACGCATTTCTGAAGGTATGACCTTGCAATTAGGTTTCGTCACACATTTTATAGCCAATGTTACGTCCTAAGAATTTCAGAAACATCGGACAATAAACAACGAAGTTATTTCATTTTACTTTCCATTGTGTGGGTTTCAGTGAAAAAAGCAAGCTAACTGCTTAAGCCGCTTGCACTGCTTGTACTGCTTGTACTGCAGCATGTGTGTGTGTGTATGTATGTATGTATACTGATAAATAAGTTTGAATGAATGTATGGACTGGGTTCAGGGTATCTCCTAGTCGGGCACTCCCGACTAGAGCACTCTTACGTGTTAACTGAGTGTGTGTGCGTGTGTGTGTGTGTGCTGCATTAGAAGGCAGCGAGGCGTCAACTGGCAAATGGGAGCGAGTTGAAAGAATATGGCGACTTATTGTCAACGCTTTTGAATGCGATGCAATATGCGAGGGATCGGGCAAGAAGTCGACTTCACGGGTACAGTGCATTGGAAGTGCGATACATTTTTGCAATAATTTGGCTTGGGGGGTCGTCTGGGCGATTCCAATTTGCGTTGGGCGTAGTGTGAAATGGCGATTAGGTGCTAGAGTCCTAGAGTCCTTGAGCTGTCGCTTGCAATCGATGTTGCAAAGCGGATTGAAGACTTTCGGATCAGTTATGACAAAGCTATGGAAGTTATCGGTGTTTGTGAGGTATTTCTAGGGATTATCTAAGCCTTAACTTGAATTCGCAAGTGCATCAGATTTAAATGCAGATCTAATATACAACCCAAATGATCAAAACTGCATCAGTATCGAAAATCGCATCAGTTGTGTCAAAGTTATGGAAGTTTTCGGTGTTTGAGAGGTATTTCTATGGAGTATCTGGCCTTATTTCTTCTTCTTCTGATTCTGATTTACAAATAGATATAATATAGAGCCCAAACCATGATTAAAACTGTCTAGGGATTGAAAATCGCATCAGTTTTCACAAAGTAATGGAAGTTCTAAAACTATTAGGGGTATTTCTAGGGACTTAGGTGCCTTAAGTGTTGGATAAGATGGACCCACACACAGTTTGCTGTCTAAATCACGCTTTGTATAAACATAATAAATATATATGCATGTGCATACAAATAACACATGGCCTGCATTCAATTAAAATGGCTACGAAAAGTTGTGCTGATGGGCCATTGGCTTTAATTGCTGGGAGACGAGCAGAGAGTCACATAGACCCTTTTATAATACAATCAAAGCCATGGGCTTAACATCAAAATTAATTAAAAGTTGCTAATATTTTGCAGTCAGTCCACTCGTCCTGCTGCTGCCCCAAAATGTCGGGAGGTTGCAGCAGCCGTTTGCCTTAAGCTGTATTTGTTGCATGTTGCTGCTGTTGTTGTTGTTGTTGTTGCTGTTGTTGTTGTTGTTGTTGTTGGCCGCCCACCTCTCATAAAGTCAAATGCAGCTGTATCACAAACAGACAGACACAACAAATACTGAAAGAGAGGGTGTGTGTGTGCAAGTGTGTGTGTGCATGTGTGTGTGTGTGTGTGTGTGGAGCAGACGACAGGCGTTGAGTTCGTTGGACATTTTGTGAGCTGCTACGTTTATTTATTTATATATGTGAGTGAGTGAAGCGAGGAGTGGATCGAGGAGTGGAGAGTGTGGATTGGAGATGTGGGTGGCAATGCAACATTGTTGTCAGCAGCAACATCAGCATGTTGCATTTATGAAATCCTTTTATCTTTTAGGTTTAATGCTAGCAAACATAAATGGGCGCACGGGGCGTGGCTGAGCTATCACAAAAAGCTCTTTTTGGCAGCAATATTGTCAGACATGGTTACATGCCAACTGTCTCTCTCTCTCCCTCTCTCTCTTACTCTTTCTATGCCTCTGCTTCTCTGTCTGCCTGTGGGTATTTGTGCAAACAGGGTTGTCACCTTGAGTGTCATTAATGCATGTGACATTTTCATTATAGTTCCTATTTCTCTTTTGGTTTTCTCGCTTTTCTCGGTTGCTAAAAAAAACAAACTTAAATAGTGTGTCAGCAAAGATTTCAAGATATATAATAAATGAGATATTAAGTGAACTATCAGAGATATTATAAGCTGAAGAGATCTAAAACAAAGAGAATACTATAATATATTTATATATAATCAAAATGTATGATACTAATATTAAAGTTTAATGTAAAACTATATTAAATTGAAAGAAATATGTGTATTTATACATATTTAATGCACAAACTCACATTTTACTTCAATACAAAATTGTTTAAGTCTTTTTAAAGCATCTTTGTAGGATATGCTTCCATTTCAATTCATAAGTCGTACACCCTATATCCCAGCCAATTTCTATAACTTTTGTTGCTCAAAATAGTTGCTCAGTATTTAAAAATATTGCTAGTGGGTGTATAAACTTTAAGACATGCCCTCCAATAAAGCTTCGCACACGAAACCTTTTCGCTTTGTACATTTATACTTCGATCCAGTTTCATGCCACGCATTTACATTTCAATCTTACTAGCTATTAAATATCAGTTTTGCTTGGAACTCAATTTGCTATTCCTCTTTTACCTTCCAATCAATTGTAATCGCTTGGCCAAGTCAAAGCGTCAGCTTTAACCCGAACCCCCTGCCAAGGACTTAATGGCCAAAATCCCCGCTGCAAATAGCCAACAAATAGTTTTACTGTCTCTCATCAGCAGTGGATGCAAACAAGCGACTATTGTCAAGTGGCCAAAAAGGAAAAACAACCAAAAGCGAACATGAAAATTAAAACGAAAACACAAAATAAATTTGAAGGGAGACAGAGAGAGAGAGAGGGGCAAGTGCCACGCCCACACAACTCACACTTGAGCGCATTTATTTGCTTAAGTATGAAATTTACATTCCATTAAACAAATTATTTTCTCAAAGGAGAGCAACAAGGACTCCGATATGCTCGTAAGACAACTAATACTTTTTTGTATGGCAATTATTTGTTTTCTATTTGCGCAACACACGACCTCACCTCGCCACTTGAGTCCTTTTGGCCAACCGCCACTCACTCGTCCTATATCCCTTTTTTAATAACTTAAGCCAACCAACACGTCGCTCTGAGGTCCTTGGCTGAGTGTTGTGTTGTTGTGTGCTGTGTGTTGTGCTGTTATCCTTTCTGCGCCATTGACAATGCACGAGTCCACTAGCGAGTCCTGGGCGCACCTGCAATGTCAACATGGCAACGCCCACTCGCACACACACACACACACACACACACACACACACTTATACACACACACACACACACTGAGTACCCATGAGGTTAGCTACGTTCTCGCACGCCTCAACGGTTCAATTGTCTTAATTTGCTTGTCCTGGCATTTTGTTTGTCCAAGTCCAAGACGAGCGCGCATCGTCATGGCGTCGTCCTTTCGATAGCGTCCTTGCGGTTACCGTTGCCATTGCAGCTGTCAGTCGCTCGTTGTTGGCTCTCCTTCCTGCCATCCTGCCTTCCTGCCTTCCTTCCTTCCACATTGCGCCGTGCCGTGCCGTGCCGTACGTTTTCTGTTTCGGACAATGTGGCTCCAATTTTGACACATTCAAGCGGCGACGCCGGGACCAGAATCCTCCATCGTCCTGCTGCTACTGCTGCTAGCCGCCCCGTCATTATTATTTCGCCAAGCACTCCCACTCCCAGTCCAACTCCCAGTACCACTCCCACTGCCGCTCGCAGCAAGCAATGCGTTATGCTTCCTTCTGCTGTTGCCCATTCATTATTTGTCAATGTCAGAGTCGGAGTCAGTCCGTCAGCTTTTGCTCCTGCTGCTCCTGCTGCTCCTTCTGCTGCTTTGGCGGCTCCTGCTGTGTCTTCGTCTGTGTTTGCGTTTTGTCAAAATGGAAATGAAGAAAATTTGCACGGTCGCTGCATTTGTGGCATTTTTCCCCAACGCGGACGTTTAGGTGTTCGCATGTCCTTTTTAATCATTTCTGTTGGTTTTTTTGTTCTCTTCTTCTTTTTTTTTGTTCCTTAGCTTTCACGTCTTCGGTTTTGTTTTTCTTGGCGCTTTGCATTGTTTTTGGTGCATTTCTGCACGCTCTTTACTCTTTGTGTCCCTCCGCTTGTCATTTGTCTTGCATTTTTATGCGTATTTCAAAAAGTCCTGTGCGAGTCCTGCACAAGTCCTGCGCTCATTTGTTGCGTGCAACCATTTGAAATGCGACAACTTTTTGCAACGTTGTTGTTGCTGTTGTTGTTGTTGTTATTACGACTGCTGCTACGTGCAGTTCATTTATTATGTTGACACTTTGAAATTAACTAAGGAAATGAAATAAATTGATGTGACTTTATGAAGTGCGCGAACTGTCCTCCCATCCAAATTGCCTCTGCCTCTGCTCCAAACCCAAGCCCCCAGCCCCCTCCTAACTGACTGACTGCCTGCCTGACTGGACTGTCATTTCCAGAGGAACGCGCTTAAAGTTTAGCAGTTGGCCTCTCTGCTCCGGATGACTTTGGTAATTAAAGATGCTGATGAGCTTGCAGGCGAAGAAGAGTTGACTTTTAATGTCTAAATATAGATTATATGTAACCAAGAAAGATGAGCTGCATTCTTACTACATTTTAGAAGTATTATTAAAAGAAAATTTAAAGATTATTGAACAAATTTGATATAAAAAGAAATTTTCATTTATTGCAGCCAGTTTGCCATTGTCTATTAAATCAAAAATATTTATAAATATATATCTCAATTTTGAAAGACTTAAAACAATTTTTAATGAAATGTAAGAAAATATTTGTAATATTATATTCAGGAAATTCTGTTTGTCAGGAAATAAGTATAATTAAAATATATTTAAACATATATTACCACATGATCTCACTGACGCCTAATATAATTATATATTTTCCTAGTGTTTATAGTTTGCAAATACTCACAATAATTTATGTACCTGTTTGCTAATTGGCCGCAGTATGTTTAAATAAATATTCTATATTTATTGTGCATTCAATTAATTGTATTTTGTTAACCACAGACAAATGTGCTGTATCAATTGGAATAAGGAAGAGAAAAAAACATGCATCATCTGGGTGTTGAATGCACTTTTCAAATGCAATTAGTGCCTCAAACTGTACACATATTAAATGACAATTAATTTGTTGCCATTCAACTGCAAAATTGCTAATCAAACAGCTAAAATGCATTAACATTAATGCACTGAGTGTTGACCGCAACGCGCAAAAATCTCAAACAAAAAAATACAATAAAAAAACACAAACAAAAACAAAAGTAAATTAGCAACATAGTTATCTCGCTTATGAACAAATGACACTGTACGAAAATTTTTATTTAAATATATGACTATTGTAGAAATGCAGATGCGAATCGAGGCAAACAATCAGCTTGTAATAAGCTTACTAGCTTGAAGCTTTAAGTGCTATTAATACATTTTGAAGCTGCGACTATTTGCTTGTTAACTAGACTTAGTGGTTTGAGCTTTCAGTGATCCGAATTGTTTACAATTTCATATTCGCTAAGCTTAAATATAATTTTTAATGTTATATTTGAAGCCCCAAATGTGAAATCGGATTGAAAATTGCATGTAATTTCTTGCGCGTTAAAAGTAAGTACTTCCAAATAATTTTAAGACTTCACGTAATATATAGAAAATACCTATTCATATTAAAAAAAATTGGGTTTTCATCCATTACCTTACAATATACATTATCTGTGCATGTGAATTGAATCCGAATGCCCAAAAGTAATGTGTATTCTAAATATTTGATAGCTTTTCCGGCAATTGTAAGCTAATATCGAGTATACGCATTCATCACGTGGTCAATGTGATGTCAGGCTTCAATTAACTGGTGCTGGGCTAGGTTTTTGTTTTTATTACGCAGCCGCTTAATCTAAAATTCAACAGCTAATTAGTGCGCTTGGCTACTAAATGCGGCTTTCAGCCAAAAACAGAAGAAGCGAAAAAAAAACATAAAATATAGGCGCGAGAGGCCGCCAGGCCTGGTAATCCTCATTAAATGGTTAAATTCAAATTAATTAAATTGCCGCAAATCAATTATAAATAAGCGCTGTAATTAGAAGACCTCAACGGTGTACAGCCATTAGCTTCGGGTCAGTTCCGTGTTCCGTGTTCCGTGCTCCGAGCTCCGAGCTCCGTGTGCCCCATTTGCCAATCGCCTGTTGCACGACATTATGACGCGTTTGTTGGCCGCATTTCAATTAGTTTAACAGGCAGGCAGCCGAAATTAAACGAGAGAAAAAACACATAGAAAACATAATAAAATTAATCCCACGACACTCGGCCGGCCAGGACACGCCACACAAATTTGGAATGCACTTGACCCGTGTATTTCCCCGAAGATGTACGGCCAGAAGTGTTTGTTGCTGGATTTTGCAATCGTTGGTTCGGCTCCAATACATCAAATTGAATACAAGCCTGACAATGGCAGGATTCTGGACATCGGACACAGACGACAACAGTTGACAACAACTTAATCACTTAGCATTATGCAAATTTAATTATTATCACTTCATCATCGGCAACATCAACACGAATGAAAAGCATCCCGTCCCACTCTTTCTCTTTCTCTCCCTGAGGTCCTTGTGGCTCGTGTTTTATTCATGGCATTGATGACTATCAGGCAAATGGCAACAGGACAGTTTGATATTGCAATTGGGTCTCTCTCTCTCTCTCCCTCTGTCTGTCGCAACTTGTACTGCTCATTATCATTGTATTTGGCTCAGGCATTGATGATGTTGCTGTTGTTGTCTTTGTTGCTGTCAATACAATCAGCTTCTGCATTTGTTTGTGCAGTCGCTCAGTTGAGTGCATTGGGCAGCTTTCAATCCCCTCAGCATTATATAGGCAACATTTTATTTAAATTAGATTGCTACAAATGCTTAGCATTACAATTTGAGCATGTAATTATTTTGTACAATATTTTCCACTTTTGCTTTACAATTCTAATGGGTAACTTCTTTAACATAGAACTATTTACACATATGCCATATGATGTGTGCATTTTTGGATTTGATGGAAATGCACCTTTGAATAGTTAATCCTAAACGCACGCTGCTTGAATTTTATAATTATATACAGGATCTTGTGTAAGGTTGTTTTTACTAGTTTATTCTACACAAGTTTCTCACATATTTCAAAATTAAGACAAAAAAAAGCCACAATTTTAGTTTGTAAAGTGGTTTTTGTTATCATAGAAAGACTTTAAACTGTCATAACTCTCATTTTGAGAATGGTTTTTCATCACGCTCAATATTACATCAAGGCGCTTTATTTTTTCGAATATGTAGAGGGTATAGGAACATACACAAGTCTCGTCTTAAGCAATGAAAATGGGAAATTGCATGTAGCAGCAGAAAACGGATATACATCATGTATATATTTAACATCGTACACGTTTTTAGTTCATTGAAAATGGGATGCTATGCTTTAGTAGGCCATTAAAAGCTTTCGCGCATATGTATTAGCCATCATTCTAGTTGGCCTAAAGTGCGACGGTTTTTATTAAGTTTAGCGAAACCTGCGTTATGGGCACCATTTGGGTGTTTTATTTGCACATTTGGCGCGCCAATAATCTACTTGGTGCCCATTAAAGTGGCTTAAAGTGCCACCCCCACCCATCCCATCGTACGTACAGTGGCACATTCAGTTTTTTACAGCCTCGTGTAGTTTATTTAAAATGCCATTAAGTGCAAAAACAATTTCAGTATCCGTTTGCTGGCTCTGTTCCTGTTTTTATGTTGATTATTAGAGTAACGGTAATACAAGTGAAATCAACACAAAAGCCAGCTGTGAACTATGAAATACCCTCACAAATGGACTTGAACTCAAACTGAATTCATTTAAGAACGCTTTCTTATATATTTGTTGTTTTTTCTCAAGCAACATAAATCGGATAAATCTACAGAATGTGACCCAACTGAGCATAATGCCAATATGCCTCACGTCTGCTGGGTGGCATAAAAAGCAAACATTTTGATTTAAGATCGCCAAATGAATGCAGTGATGGTGCCAGGGAAATCATGATATAGTACAACTAGCAGCAGGACCCGGGCGGACCCATTAAAAACCGAGTCCATTCAACACAAAAAACAAACACACTCACACACATGCGAAAGGTGAGAAAATATGCAACCAAAAAGTGGCAGGCAAAAATAGTGCCGAGTGCCAAATGTATTGTAGTAATAACAATAAAAGCAACTGCTCTGGCAAGGCTGTAAGGAGTGTGGTGTGGGTGGGGAGGGGAGGGGAGGGGGGACACTACGACTGCTCGGGCTTTGGCTCAGCTTGGCAACAACAAGTTGCACGTGCTTTCAACTTAATAACGTGGCTTTTATTTTTACGGGGCTGCGCAACAACAGCAACAACAACAACAACAAAACACGCAACGAGCAAAAGAGCAACAACCAAAGGTTGCTGCTGCTGTATATTAAAACCAAGCAGCAAGATTTGCCCCCAAACCTACTTGCCTACTCTCACTCTCTCTCTCTCTGTCTCTCTTTCCGATCTCTATCTCTTTCTAGCTCGCTCACTTTGAGACTATCAAAGCGTCAGCATCGACAAACTACGTACAGCAACAGCTCTGGCCACACTTTTCGCACCTTTTTTGCATTTCTGCAGGCTGCTGCGGGTGAGTTATACATATATATATATAACAACAACAACAGCAGAAACAGCAACAACAAAAAAAATGGAAGCAGCAGCACACAAAGAAAGCACACACAAAATGGCGTAACGTTGCGGATTTTACGCACGGCAAACAAACTACGCGCGCGTACACAACAACAAGAAAATGCACTCAGGCTTAGTGTCGACGGCGACGTTTTCATCGTCACTCCCCCTAAAAACCACCCCTCCCTAGTCAACCCCTAACTCCCAGCTGGCAAGCAGCACTTCCCCTTTGCTGCTGCTGCTGCTGTTTGCACCTTTTTATAGTCGTGGCGGACTGTGGGTGCAAACTTTTTGAGGTCTGCTTTGGTAAGTGCTGCTGCGGACCGCAGCTTAGTTACGTTGAGGTTGACTGCCTCCAGAGAGAGAGAGAGAGAGAGGGACAGCGATAAAGAGACAGAGAGAGCGAGAGCGAGAGAGCTAGCAGGATAGAGTTACCTGCAGAGCAAGCAAACTCATAACCCGTGAAGGAGCGAAATGTGGTCGGTCAGATATGGCAGACAAAAGCCGTGTAGGTGATAAATGTGGCAACTAGCAAATAATTCATGCCAGCGAGCATTTATCTTAAGCTAAGCTCAGCTCAAAGAAAACCAAATTATTGATGAGCCATTAAGAAATCAGTCTAGAGAAAGCAAAATTTATCATTTTTATAATAATATCGCATGGAAGAGAGAAGTATCGCTGGAAAACCTGAAATATTTCCATTACATTATCAAAATGTCAGCTGTGTGTATGTAGTATGTATGTACAGCGAATCTAGATAATTAAATAATTAAATGAACAACAAATAACTAGATTACGATCAAAAACTATTTAAACAATACATTTAGGCGACAATAGATAAACAAACAAATTATAAATTAATTAAAGCAGACATGGTCTTCAGTCTCTATGCAAATTGCAAACACAAGTCGCAAACACCCCACACATTTGTGTAGCGCACACAATGCACACCGTTTGTCGCCTGTAAGTAGGCAACTCTTTTTTTCACCTGGCTTTATATATTTGTTTATATGTAGATGAGCACACCCACAGATTTATGTTTGAAATAATTTATAGAAAAAATGCAGAAATTAAATAAAATAGCAACAGCCCCGCTGGCGACGTCGACGTCGACGTCTATCCTATTAAATGTCCATTTGGCGTTTTGTTGGCGCAACTTTCATCCATTTAATTTTGTGATTTTTTGTTTTTTATTTTTTTGTGTGTTGCAGCCAGCGTCCAACATCATTAAAAAACTGTCATTAGCAGTTGAGTACATGAAAACTGAATTTTCATTACGTTGCTGGTCGAGCAGTATGGAGGCAGAAAAAAATTGCTATAAAAGCTATAGTCATGTTGAGGGCGAATTTTCCGATTTTTTTCTCTCTTCATTTCTTTCCAATTCGCTTTGTAATAATTGTTGCTGTTGTTGTTTATATAATCGAATTTTAAGCAAGCGTGCGCGTGTGTGTGTGTTGTGTGTGTGTGTGTGTGTGTGTGTGTGTGTGTGTGTGTGTGTGTGTGTGTGTGTGTGTGTGTGTGTGTGTGTTTGTACTTGCTTGTGTGCTGTTTGGACACTTCATTTAAGTGTTGTAAACGCACACCTGTCGATGTTTGTCAAAGTGACGGCCGTTAAGTATACGGCAGCTTTTTTATTTCTTATTATTTTGAATAGGGTCTAACCTTAAGATAACAATATATTTGTCTATTCTGTATGGGGTTTATTATTTAACAGCAGCTTAATAATAAGCAAACAACATATTTGAGATCAAATCAAAATGTATCTTATGTGTGTCATTTGTCATGAAGTTTAAGATAAACATGTAGAGCGAGGTCTCAAGTGCCAAAATGTTGCTTCAAGTTGATATCACTTAACTTATGCAAAGACTAGACCAAAGAACATGTAAGTTTAATTTAATAATCTTGTTGAATGATCTAAGAGGAAGTAAGAGGAAGTTGGATGTGTTATTTAACACTTGCTACTTGCTACTGCCTGCTTGTCAGTTTATCGTCTATACACACTTTAACACTTCCGCTTTGGCAGTCGTCAAATGTAATTAATATCCTGTTACACTTTGTTTGACTAGCCCGAAGCGTTTTTTAAAATTAATTACCAGCTGTAGAGTGCAGAGGACGACAACAACAACGACACGAAAATGTTGACAACGTTGTTGCCTAAGCCCCAGACATTTAACATACAAACACAATCCACAATCCATGCAACTAATGCCGAGCTGTCAGCTCATTATTATCAACAGTGTGGCCATTGTCGACGACAGAGAGAGATAGCCACGACTGTCTTTATATATATATATATATATACATATACATATATATATATATATAGTATATAGTGTGTAAGTACGATGTGTATTCAAATCGAGCCAAAAACCCACTCAACCAAATTAACACTTTGCCAGAGAGTGTAGAAGAAGATGCCGAGACTTGTGACTGTCCAACGGAGGATGGGAGGGAGACAGGCAGGCAGTAGAGTGTGTAGTGGGCGGGGAAGGGGAGGGGGCAAGGGGCAGCAAGGCAGATAATGCTCAAAGGCATTATTGTCAATATCAGAGGAAAATGTTGCAATCTTAATCTGTAATCAACATAAAATCCAGTCAGTGGAAAATGTCATCACGGCGATACGAGCCAGATAGCTAGATAGATAGAAAGAGAGCGAGAGAGAGAGAGCGAGGGAGAGCGAGATAGCTGCGCTGTTGGGGTAGACAACTTGGGGTTACGACAATTCAATCACAGCTTGGGCAAATCAACAGTCGACCATTTGGCCAGTCAGCCCCATCAGTCAGCACAAAAACCCTTCCCCCGTCCACGTTTCCTTCTCCAACAGCCTAAGGCAAATTTGTTGCGGTTCTTTGTTACTTTGATTTGGTATAGATTTGGAAGCTTAAAGCGCACAGACAGCGTTCGAGCAGCTAAGCTAGACCAGCAATTGCGATACCCTGCAGCAAATGAAAGCGGTCTATTGAATCCAGTGAGTGAAAGAGTTACAAAAAAACAAAAAATATATGTTACTGCTGTTCATTAATGAATATATATTTAAATATTTAACGAATAATTACTGAGTAACTGCAAGTCGATCAGTCTGCTTTGTGGTTCGAGTTGGTTTGATTTGCAGCCTGCTGGTGACTTTTGTGGAAGTCAGTGGACAAAGCAGCAAAGTCGCCTGTAAGTGATACAGCAGCAGCAACAACAATTAAATCAAGTGCAATTTCAACACAAATATTTTAAAGTTTTAACCGCACACACACACAGATGGAGATACGCACACAAGCGCACTCACACACACGCGTAGCCACTGAGAAGTTGCAAAATATTTGTCATGCCTGGCACGGACACACAGAGGACACGAAGGAGTCGTCGTCGTCGTCGTCGTCGTCGTCGTTGTCACAGACACCCTGTGGCCAACCGCAAAGAGACATGGCCGAATAGTGACATGGCCTTACTAGACAGTTGTCAAATGCACACAAACACACAACAAGCACACACACACGCACACACACACGCACACACACTCAGCTACACGCACACCACACACACTTGAGCTGAATATCTGAGAATATCTTTGGGTATGCATGTGTGGAATGCTTAAAATTCATTACATTTCTGTGCAATTTGTTTTTGATTTTTCATTTCATTTCACGGCAAAATTTATATGTTCAGCTTTTCTCCTACTTGGCTCGTTTCCGTCTCCTTCTCCTGCCTGCCAGCGCTTCATGTTGATTGTCTGCGCCGAAAAAGGAAAACGAAAAAAGGCGCATCAACGTGAATAGCTTTCGTCCTGTCAGGTATCAAAACTCATCGCATGCCGCAAAAATATTCGTCGCGCTTTGTGTCCCCAGGGAAATCAAACATTTCATAATTAGTCATTGGCATTGGCGGTGTCCTGGCTTTGCGTCTGTCCCCCTCCCACCCTCCCAGTTGAGTTATGATTCCATATTTTCAGTGGGCGCATGGGGGGAGGGGCAAGGGGAGACGACCCTGAGCACATGGCAATTAAAAAATCGTTGCGCGTTTCTGGTTTTGGCCTCTGAGGCTCTGAGGCGTATTGAAATTGCTTCTCGAAATGCAATCGAAATTGGCACTGGACAAAGGACACATCAGGACATGCGGCCAGCGGGCTGCAGGACTTGGCCCAAGTCAAAGCACAAAGTAAGCTATTTGCTCGCGGCGCCAGTTTGCCAACAACATGCAAAACTAAAGGGAAATCTAGTTTAATTTTTTAATACTAGCGCAGTCAAAGAGGTGGACACGAAGCAAGGAAGGGGACAGCAGGTAAAGGACTCACTAGCTGGGGGAAAACACAACTAGCAAAATGGCAAAAACACAGAGGCGGTGCGGAAAATGTGTACAAATGGGGGCAAGAGACGCACATAGATAATAAATATAGAAAAAATTAACTTAAATGCCAGAAATGCGCTATTCTTGAATATAATAATCACAGGAGAATATGTTGTATTAAAACAATTATTGAATGAACTAAATAGATACGATTGCTTTTATATATAAATAGTTAAAATTGATTGAAAATGTTGGCAACAGAAGCAAAGAGTCATTAATTTTGAATATCATATGTTGGTTGTAGAACTAATATTTCAAGTCTGATTAGGCTTTTGCTGGGTTTTGAAACAAACGATAAAAAAATCTTTCAATTTAAATACCCATAGATAATATTAGTTTCAAATTTTAAAAAAAATGTATTCAGAAATTCATTTTTTATACAGACTGATTATTTTATTTGTTATTTATAGCTTTAGTTATTTTTTAAAAAATAAATAAACATTTGTACCATTAATTTCAAGGCAGATATTTTGAAAGAAAGCGTCTCTTAAAGATAAATTAAATTCTTTATAGTAATGTATATACAAAATATCAATGCAAAAGAAAAAATTGAATGAATGCTTTACTTTAGACTGAGCATCCCCGATTTTAATTTGATCGCCGTCCCTGCAGAACAACTGTTGAGTTGTTTGTAAACTTTCAGTCATCTTTTTTTGCAGTGATTGCCATTGAATGCAATTCATCGTTCGATATTGTAACTTGGGAAAAGGCAACAGCAACAGCAAGAGCAAGAGCCACAGGAAAGTTGATTTGTTTTGCAACATGCAAAAGGATTGCAACAAAATGAGAGCAAAATCGTTTTGCTGCGGCGACACAGAAAACAGTCAAAGTGCCCACAACACGATTTCGATTTTGCTGGCCAGTATCGAATCGAATCGTATCGGGGGGGTTCGTCAGTCAGAAACAGGCAAAGAAACAGTGTCCGATTGCAAAGGACCTCTTCAACCTCAATATGATTGCTGTGTGTGAAAATTACAAAGCCAAAATAATAATAAAAGAAAAACATCGAATAACCTTTGAATATATACATATATAAATTTTAATCTTTTGCATGCGCTGTGTAATTGAAAAGTGTCAAGAGCAGTTGCTTTAACAATCAATATATTTGCACAAAACATTTAAACCGCACAAACACACACACACACAGATTCCCTGCACATATGAAAATTGCAAAGCAATTAAATGAATTGCTTAGATAAATGCAGTGGCGGAGGGGGGGAGGTTATTGAAAGGGTAAAGGGGGGGCTAAGAGCAGAGAGTGGAGTGTATGGGTTGCACTTTTAAATGCTGCTGCGGCTGTGCAGTCAACTGAGGCAGCGACGCAGTTGTAAACCGGCGCACTCACTAATAGTTCTAATTGCAAAAAGCAATTAAAACTTTCGCCGGCTCAAGACACACACACACACACACATATGCACACACACACACACGCATACCAAGAAGATTGTTAGAGACATCAAAGTCAAACAGCGGCAAGCGGCGGCCAAAGCACATCAATCACAAAAATTTCAAGTGTGCGAAACTTGTTTGCCAAAATGCTGCGGTGCGTATCTGAATCTGCAGCTGTATCTGTATCTGTGAGCCTGTGTGTGCCTGTATGTGTGTGTGAGACGCACACTTTATAAATTGAATTGGCATTAAGCATAAGGCAGCGCTGTTAAGTATACTGTAAAAAGACAAGGCAGAAAATTGTTGTTTGATTGCGTGTGTGTGCGAGTGTGCGAGTGTGTGTGTGTGGGTAGCTTAAACTGAGTGTGCTGTTTGGCATTTGAAGTTAGTGCTTGGGATTTGCTTCTCAAAGAGTTTAAGGTTAAGTGGTAGATTTTGTGCAAATAGAAAGTGCACAGGATAAGTCAAGATAAAAGACCCACTCAAGAAATACAAGTTATTAGCAAAGTGTTGATTTCGGGGTACGAGTGAATAGATTTGCAAACCATCATGATAATATCAAACACACAAAAAAATTACAAATTTGGACCAACAGAACACATTTTGACTAAATTATAATGTTATTCAATGTGAAGAAGTTTTTTATCTCAAAGAATTCCAAACGGAAATGAATTAAAGAATAATACGCTTTGGATTATTGCTAAAAAAATATGTTAAACTAGTTATTGAAATTCGGATAGATCCAAGCTTATAAATATTATATAAAGCTGCAGAAAATGCAAAATAAAAATGTTTAATAAACTCAATTTGCATTTAAATTATTTAATATCCAAAAGGGAATATATGTATATATGTCATAAATTTTGTAATAATATTGTGGAAACGTATATTGCATTTTAATTTAAGCCTCGCAAACATTATAAAAGTATATATATAAATATAAATTATATGCAAATCGTTTGTAACAGAAGAATGGCTAAATTTTACCTGCTTTATAAGTAGTGATTGATGTTGCCAAATTGCACTATTTATTTGCATATACTAGTCCAAATTGGAAACTGAAACTGTACAAATTCATAAGCAACTTGAAGCAGCAACAGCCGCCAGACAACAGACAAGCAAAGTAACATGGCAAAACCACCCGCAACAACAACAACAACAGCAACAACAGCAGTAGCAGCAGCAGCAGCAGTAGCAGCAATGCAGCAAGTAGCATCAGATGAAGCAACCATCAATCAGCCAGACGCAGGCAAAACGCAGCTATTGGTGTGAAACTGTTTCGATGGGTGTGGGGTGTATTACACAACAACAATAACAAAAACAACAACAAGAACAAGAACAACTGCAGCTGCAGCCTGGCAAAATTGTAATACATTTAACAGAATTTAATGCATTTGCCACAGACATTAATCACTGTGATGCACAGACAGGCCAGAGTCAGAACCAGATCCAAAACCAGAACCAGAGACGGACACAGCCTCAAAGACAGAGATAGAAACTGACAGAGGGAGATAGAAAGAGTGCGAGAGAGAGAGATAGATAGAGAGAGAGCCAAAGCTACTCTGCTGTTGTTCTGTTGCTGCTGTTCAGCCTAGGGCCTCCGACCAGAGTATCAGATATTGAAAAATTGAATATTGCATGTCCAGCAACATATATGCATGCACATGCACTGAAAAAAACACACGACTGAATACAAATATAGTTAAGTAAATATGAGAGCATAAAATCTTTACTAAAAGTGAGAATTATTTAAGCGAAATTAATTAGATTTAAAATATATGAGCATTCGTATAACATAAAGTCATTTCAAGCTTAAGATTTGAATTCATTAAAATTATATATTATTATTGATTTGATTGGTGTTTCCATTTTCAATAATTGTAATACGATTTTTTTAAATTGTAAGAATATGATATTTTTTGAATATAATTTTTACATAATAATTATTTGTATATAAATGTTAAAATTAAATAATTTCAGTTGCTTTCACAATTTTAAATACGTTATGCAAAAGAATTTGAATTTGCATTTACAAATAATGATAATGATACTAATTTGATGAAAGATATTTTCGTATATGTACTTTGAATATAGAAGAGTTTCGCTCAGTGTACACTGATGCCTGATGAGCTGCATTGGTGCACGGTTTATTGGCACTATATGCATATGGGAATGGAGATTGGGTTGTGGGAAGATTGTTCAGACTCTGGACACGATTGAATGCACACTTGGCTGTGAATGATTTCTGTGTAAAAATGATCTATGTGTGTGTGTGTGTGTGTGTGTGTGTGTGTGTGTGTGATTTCATTGCGTTTGGCAACATAATTGCATGTGGGCATATACATAGTTTTCGGTAGAAGGCTTGCGTCAAGTTATTGAATTTAAAAAAGGTCGCAACGCTGCTTTCGAGTGTGTGTGCAAATAGTCGAAGGAGATGAGATGTGAATGTGACTGTGAATGCTGGGGCAAGGACACGCAGGACATGAGCGAAAGGAATTGATGCGATGCAGTTTGCAATATGAAATTTAAAACGCTCAAAGGCGGTATCCATAACCAGTCAGTCAGTGAGCAGCAGGCAGGCAGGCAGGCAGGCAGGCAGGCAAACGTAAGTCGCAAGGACAAAAAAAGGACATGCGATGCGATACGATGCGATGCGAGGGCGCTCGCTCGTTGCGCAAATATGAGCACTTTGGAATGATAGACGACAACGAGGATGGGGCGTCGATGTCGATGTGTGTGGGCTTTGAGCAGGATGTTTGTAAGGATATGTGTGCATGTGAGCATGTGCTCATGTGTGTGTGTGTGTGTGTGTGGGTGTGTGTGTGCACACTCAAGTGCCGTTGCCATTGACGACTTGAGCTGCGACGTCGCGTTTATATAGGGAGTTGATGCTGAAGCTGAAGATTTTTGACTTTTATGCAACAATTCGCATGCGAACGACAACGATGCCAGCCAAAGACGGCCAGGACGATGGCAGGATATGTTACGAGCCGTTCTCAGCTACTACCCACTACTTACTCTATAATATTTTTTTACAGCTAAAGTTGGCGTTGATATCCGCAGGCAGCTAGCAGTCTGCATCTGCCAGTGACATGCCAAGTGGGTTGCTGCCGTTTGCCAACTTTTAGCCACACACACATGCATACACACACACACTCACACACACACACACACAGATGCAAAGCAGTATGGTGCTGTGCGTTTTTTCAGCTCTCCTTATCCAAGTCGTTTGTTTCGTTCCATGCAATTAGACTTTGGCAGATCAGTTGCGGCTATTATCGAAACGACGAAAAACCTTGAAAACTTTGCAGCTATTCAAGCGTTAAGCATTTGCTTGCATAGTTGCAGATGCATTCAGTGTGCTTGTGTGTGTGAGTGTGTGTGAGTGTGTGTAGTGTGTGAGCCAGTGAGCCAGAACTTAATTAAAAACAGGTCCAAGAATCGGCAGATATACCATCTATAAGCAGCACACAAAAGCAGCCTTGGCCAATAGACACAAAATACTACTACTAGCACAGTAGATAAAGCGCATCATGTACTCCTTTATGGGGAGGCAGGGAAGTGAAGGCGTATTAGGCGTGGCTAGGCTGCCAAAAGCACAAGCTAAACAAATCGAAATATGAGAGAGTACTATAACTGACCAACAGCTGCAAGAAGTCCTTTTAAGTGGGTGTGTCTGGCTGAGTGTGTGTGTGTGTGTGTGTGGGCAGTCAAACAATCGCTATGGAAACGAAAGATGATTAGAAATCAATGCGAGAGAGGGGCGTCTCAACAGTTTACATAACATTCAAGGGGCAGTCGCTTAATATATGTTATGGATACTTGAAAAAAAGAAAGATGTAAGTTTAGTTGTTCAATTTTGTCATTTGTACGAATTCCATTATCATTCGTTCTATACTTATGAGTCATACTTTCTATTAATTTACTTTTATCTACTTACTGCTAACAGTAGACTTATTTATAGTATGCTTTAGTAGTCCTTGTGCCTCTGATTTACTGCAGATTAATTTGGAGTAAATAGAATATCTAGAAAATAATTTCTATAAATTGCATACTTTTCGTGCCACTCGCAAAGTTATTGGCACCAACACATAACACAAGCGCTTATCGAACGCCAACGAATTTTGATGAATTTAACCACCTGAATTCGGAATACGAGAGCAAAAGAAGCAGCAATTTCGAACAAATGAAACCAAATCCCGATTTTGTGAGGATAATAATACATCAGATGCTGGGATCGTCGGACACGTGCATGGCCGACGGTTGCCTACACTGTTGCCAGGACATCAATTATGTGCGCATTACAAAACCACACACACACACATACACATGATGCATTTGAACAATGGATACGAATAGCAAACAAAATAATTAAAAACCCATGACAAGCAAACTTCATATCGAAATTCAAATTCAAATTCAAATTCGAAATTCAAATCACGAGTTTTGGGCTACGTTGCAGATGCAGATGCAGGCTGCAGCTGCATGTCATGCAACTGAATGCAGCAGCTCTGCGATTTTGCTATCAAATAACACACACACACACACACACGCACAGTGCTCGGCAGTTTGTTACGCATACGTCGTGTTGGCCATGTCAGTAGTCAGTCCTTCGTCGCCGTCGCTCAGGCCTGGCAGGCAAAAAATGTTTGCCATTATTGCATACACTAATGAAGCTCATGTTACCCAAGCCCAGAGTAAAAAGAGAGAGAGAGAGAGCTACAGAGCGAGAAAGAGTGATGGAGAGTATCTGATATCCTTTGCATGGCCTCTGGGTTGCCTGCACTGGATATGCATGATTTTTGCTTGTTGGAAATTCTGATTAGACTTAATTACTGTGTACGGCCGTGTCCAGTTGGTCTGTCCATCAAGTTGATAGGTTTTCAGTTGCTGTGCATCAAATATGTGTGTATGTGTGCGCATGCTATGCTCCGATCAAATGCAACATTATATATTAATTAAAAACTTTGCCAACTGCATCATTTGCCAAATGAGTGGACAACTCGGCAATTAATGTAAACGGCAACAGCAAAACAGCAAAACATCAACAGCGCCAATTTTAATTAATCTAAAAGCAAAAATGTGCAACCACTGGAAAAAACACAAAACACGAAGCAAAAACAAAATGAAACCAAGCCAAAAGCAACAAAAAAGAAACATAATAATGCAGCAGCTAACTTTCATGGACAACGCGTTGACATACTTGTCCTCGTCCTTGCAGTCCTTGTTGCAGGCAGTTACAAGTTGTCGTTTTTTTTTTAGCTCATTGCAGCGCCGCGCGGCGTCTTTCATCATTTGTCTTTAGCCTGACATGCAACTCAAGTTGATTATGTAAACACGCAACTCCTCGCTGCTGCTGCACTCGTTATACCCTGTACTCACGAAATGATAAATATAGGTTTGTAATATGCATGCATCAGGCTTAACAAAAGTAGTGGCTGTAAGTTTTGGTATGCCTTTTCAGACCAGGGTATCTGCTAGTCGAGTTCTACTACTTCTTACTCGTTTTTCATTTGCAAATTTGATGGATCACAAGCGGGCATTAGCTGCCGTTGT
Source organism: Drosophila flavopinicola (assembly GCA_035042425.1). Lineage (NCBI taxonomy): Eukaryota > Metazoa > Arthropoda > Insecta > Diptera > Drosophilidae > Drosophila > Drosophila flavopinicola. Next base: position 4,441,145 of record JAWNLL010000452.1, on the reverse strand, counting down.
TTACCAAGTTGCATGCTGTTAATAGCCGCTGTTAATGCTTTCGTAATTGACCAAAAAGGATGGGGGATCCCCGATTGTTAGTTGCTTGCGGTGTCTACTTACCGAATTAAATAAAAGTTCATTGGCAAATTGCTGGCCACTTACCTGAAAGCAAAGAAAAACAATTAAAATAAATGTACAGCTTAAATCTGAATGAAATTATTTAATACAATAGTTGGAACATGTAAACATTAGCAATAGTAGTACAAATATCTAAATTATTTCAATAAAATTAATGTTAATATTTTAACGATATTAAAAATATTTGCAATATTAGTTTATATTGAATATATATATATATATATATATATATATATATTGCTTTAGCGCTTCAAGAAAAGTTTTATAAATTAATCTAAAAATCCAATGTGAAGTCCCAAAATGTTTTTGAAAACCATTAAATTTTTTAAATTTTGTGTATTCGTATACGTGATATTGCTTTCGCAGCTTTAACCTGCGCTACTAGAGTTTATTAGAGAAATTCAATGGCTTTCTCGCACCAAGCACCACACATCCACACATTTCACCACAATTATCTGACCAGCAACACCAGCAGCTAGCTGCCAACCGCTTTGCGCAGTGCATTAATTTACAAACATTTTTAAGCTGTTTTCAGTTTTCCTTTTTTGGCGATACCTTTAGCAGCAGCAGTCAGTGAGCCTTTGGGGCAGGCTTAACTGTCGCTTCTTCTTTTTTTTGGTATTTAGACTACTTAATTCCTTGAATATTCAAGGGCCGCAAAGCTCAGACCAAAAAGCAGTTGTCGCTGGCAACCACAAAACTAGACACGAGTCAATGCAAGGATATTGGCAACGAACGAGTATTGGCCCGGATTTTTGGATGCTGCAGTTTCGTTTCGTTGATGTGGAGCGTTTTGTAAAGCTGTGAATGGGCACTTTTTTTACACAGTTTTCTTCCTCTCTTTTTTCTATTTTTTTGGGTACAACCAGAAGGACGAGTATATTGAAGTGTTAAAGAAAAATGCAGTCGAGTGTGGCGAAAGGACATTACTGGCTTTTAGCGACCAGCAGGGAGAACATGAACACATGCAGCGGGGTCGCAGGACGCAGGACGCAGGACGCAGGACGTAGGACACAGGACGCCGGACGGAATGGGCCAACACAAAAATAAAATGAATGTTGTATGGCAGAGGCAGTCAGGCAGGCAGCTAGCATATTGAAGTGTTGAGTTGAAGTCGAATCACAGCCAGGCAAATGGCGTGGGTAAGGGGAGGTGGCTAAGGGGGGATTGGGGTACGCTTGGGAGTCCTGCGACCAGTCGATGAGCACGCCCCACTGAAGTCGTAAGTGCCGTTCGCCACTGGATGACAATAAATTTCCATTTAATCGGATTTATTTGAAATTCTTATTTCTCTCCCCTTGCTCTCTCTCTCTCTCTGTCTATGTGTGTGTGAGTGTAAGTGCCAGCTCTCTCGCTCGCACTTGTGCTCTGGCAATTCTTCATGCCTGCTGCGGTTTTTACAACAGTCGCGTGGCACTTGCTCCAAATTTTTCCCTTTTTTTATTGTTTTTAACGATTCCTCCGCTGGCACAAATGACGATGTTGAAAAATTTTCATTCACTGTACGTCATATTTTTTTGTGATTTTAATTTCATTTGATTTCTGCACTGCCAACAATCAGCGAGTCAGAGAGAGAGAGAGGAGAGAGTCTGTGAAACTCTCTCTCGACTTCGCTGCTTTTTTTTATGCAAATGCCAGGCCGACACAAGTAGGTAGTGAAGAGAGAGAGGTGGGGGCTTTGGGGCTTTCGGGCTGAGGGGGCTGTATAGCAATTGCTTTTTGGCATTTTAATTAAAAATTTAAAATGGGTTCGTTCAACGGTAAATGGCTGATCGATGTGGACTAACTAGATGGGCTGCTGATTTATGTATTCGCAAAAAAGGAAAAATATCAAATAAATAAATATTGCAATGCAATAATATTTAAACGAACGATAACAAAATCCAGCAGCTATAAAATATGAGCAGAGCAAAATAATTTGACGTATTGCAGATAAAAGTGCAATCAAAGTCATTATATATAAAACACTTTAATAGTTGTTTCCTTAGCTACATTTTCAGGCTCAGTGCGTTCAGTTACTCAAAGCGTAATAAAATTATACATATGCGAGGGTCGCCACTCACTCAAGGAGCTGACGTGTTAAGGAGCCACACGCTCCTTTTCCACAGTGTCATCAAAAATGCATTGCAGCTGTTGTTAAACTCCAACTGCTAAGCAACCGGCCCATACCCTTGGGCAAGTCCTGCACCATTCGCAGCATCGGCAAGGACCTCAGCTGTTTCGCAGCAGCATTTCCAGCGCCGCGGCGTGAAAATTGAGCGCTTTGTTTGTTGTTTGTTTTGTTGACACACAGGCTGCGGTGGCCCTGATGCTTTGATGCTCGACTCCAGCTGCAGCACGTTAAGTCCCCCATTCAGTCCCATCGCCCGCTCCACCTCCACCTCCACCTCCACCTACCAACTGGTTACAGCCTTCAGCTGGCATTTCACTTAGCCCCGGCCAAGACCAACAGCAACAGCAACACCAAGACCAACACCTTTTGCGTTTACTTCCACTGCTGGCTGCTGCTGCTGGCTGCTGCTGCTTTTGGCCAGTCAATAGCGCACACATTTTTATGCTTTGACATTTTTATGCGCTCCATTTTTACGGCAATGGCAGCTGACTGACTTGAGACTAACTGCGTTTTCAGCTACAACTACGCGACGATGGTTCCCCGCTTGCTAATAAAGTTCTTTCTTTTTGGCTGCTTTTCTTGTCTTTGACTTTAATGCGCTTTCAATAAAATTTTATGCGAGTTTTGCTTGCATGCAAATTTTATGACCGTCTTTGCTCACCCGCTCTCTCTCTGTCTCCCTCTCTCTCACACTTTCCACAAAAACTGTCAAGCAAGCGCAAGCAACAAAATGACAATGCAATTTCTTTATTTGTTTTTTGCTTAGTTACTTTATTTTTATTATACCCTGTAACTATGCAACTGATAAAAAATATGAGCATTTTTCTGGAATTTATTCACTTAGTATTTTTAAATGTGTGTGCAATAAATATCTTATGATAACTAAATACATTTAGTATGTTTTAAAATTGCACACTGCTGATTGTTTTGAGCTTACAAGTAGTTATAGGGTAGCTGCTAGCCGGGCCGACTCGTGCAGTGCGCCTTCTTATATGCTATTTTTTTTTTTTCATTTGATTTCATTTCTGTCGCGAGCAAATTCATTGCAGTTGTAACGGTTCTGTTGCCTGCCTTGCACGCCATTTTGTCGCTTTTGTTTTTGTTGTTGTTGTTGCTGTTGCGACTGTAAATTGCGCTTGTTATCGATAAATCATGCAACCATTATTTATGGTGTTCTGATGTGTGTTCGTATGTGTGTGTGCAGCTGCCTGCATATGTGACTGTCGTAAACCCCACTATCTCCCCCTCCCTCCCTTCCTCCCACTACATGTCTATCTCTGTCTCCCTCTCTCTCTCTCTCTCGCTGTGTTTGAAAATTATTTTTCAGTTTTCGATTTTTCGCTTTGAAATACCCATTTCATGTACGTATGTTCAACCGTGTGCCGTTGCCTCAATTTCTTTATTTCTTATTCCCCTTCTTTTTTTTCTCGTCTTTCTATTTTTATGGTGGTTTTTCTTCTTTTTTGCACTCACTGAATGCGATTTTTCGTATTGCACGCTTTTTAGCATATGCCATTGGCCAATGCCTCCTGCCACGCCCCCTGCGTTTCGCTAGCAGCTTTTCATTGTGTGTAAGGTTTTTCACTTTGGCTCTCGGTTGCTTTTTTTCTCGTCTTTTTTTTTTTTGTTGGTTGGTTGTTGCTGTTTTTTAGCATTTAATACAGTTGAGTGTCTGGCACAAATGTTTGGTAGAAATCGATAAACTGACAAATTGCTTGTTGGACTCCATGTGTGTGTTTGTGTGTGGGTGTGTGTGTGTGTGTGTGTGTAAGTGTGGTAAATGGTTAAGAGCTTGGTCGGTCGGTCGGTTGGTTTGGTTTGGATTGGTCTGGGTGCAGCAGCAGGAGCAGCAGCAGCAGCAGCAGCAGCAATGCCAAAAGAGGACAAATTGTACAAGTGTAATTGTTGTCATATTTAAAATGCACAGCATTAGTTACATTCGCAAAGGGAAAAATCTGTGAAGCATGTTCAGCTTGAAGTTTTCGAATTGCTGAAATTGTAATTGCAAATTCAGATCATTAATGCATTTTTCAAATAGTTGAAATGACAAATAACTTTGCCATAAACAAATATTCAGATGTCACAAAGAAATCTCATTCACATATATGTAAATATTTACAAATCAACGATTGCTATAAAATTATAATTGATTTCCTGAGAGCTACTTTTTATGGGTAATTTGTATTTGCTTTAATTAATAGTTTTGCATTCACAAAACTGTATGTATAGAAAAATATGTTATAATTACAGTAATTATTATTGCTTTTAGCTGCCAGCAATCAATAATTGAATTGATTGCATAAATTGTATAAATAATGGCCATTTTTTATATAAAGCTGCAACATGATTGACTGACTAAAACAGCTGCGCACAAAAAGCACTTTCCACAGCTAATGCATCATAATCGCTGAACTACTTACAGTAAATACAAAAGTACACCTACAAAGGCGCCATTGTCATCAATTTAGTTGAAAGAGAGAGAGAGAGAGAGACTGGCCAATAAACCCTGTTCGCAATGAGATTTACAGCCGCAAAGCTGCCTAATTACAGTGAACAACAACGATGAGGACAATCCGCAGATAATGCACTGCAAAGTGAACCAAAGTCAAAAATATCAACATAAATAACACTTAAAGCTGACGGGCCCCCGTTTCCCTTTCCCCTTTCTCCCTTCCCCTTTCGAGGACCTCCCCCAGCAATACAGCAGCTAAGCAACTCTGTGTCCGTTCAAATAAATTAAATTCGGTGCAGCTGAGCTCAACGTTGGCTCAACAAATGGTTTTTCTGGACATTGGCCAGACAAGACAAATGCCAACGGCCAAGTAAACGGCCAAATGGCCAAATGTGTTGAAAGGCAGGACACAGCGCACAGCACACAGCACACAGGACACTCACAGGACACACACACACAGAGAGAAGGAGAGCGAGTAAAAAAAGCGCAGCCAAATAATATCGAAAACAATTTTCAAGCACTTAAGTGCAGTCTGGAGGTCGTATGTTGGCTGCGGGTCCTGGCCAGGACTCACGACTCAGGACTCTGGGCTTTGGTCTGCGATTTCGATTTGCTCGCCCGCAGGCTGCTTTTTTTACGGTTATAAATTTTCAACGCTTGCACTTATCGATAATAGATTAATCTACTTGGGACATGTTTGGCATACACAAAAAAAAAACATACATACAGCGCATTGTTGCTGATTGCAGCCTTAAATTGTTTGGGGGCAAAAGCAGCTTTAATTAGAAAACCCATAAAATTGGCATGACAAATATTTGTTGATCATATATATTGTATATTGTATATGCTGACTGCATTTCCAACGAACAGAGACCGAAGGTTTTTGCCTTTGTTTGTGCAAGCATGCATGCATTTTATTAAAATTTTGCGCAAAGCAATCAATGCAAATACCAGACAGACAGACAGACAGCAGGACAGACAGATAGACAAATAGAAGTTACCTTGACAAGCATATCGTGTTCGTCTCCAATATGTTGGGTGACAATCACCTGGGGCTATCAAAAGGCTGCCAATAACATGACAACTCAAACACATACAGAGTCCTTCTATAGATAGCAGCTGCAGTTATTTCTCAGCTTTTGTGGCTGGTTTCGTTTTTTTCATCTTCTTTTTGCATGCGTTATATATTGAAATATTAATTTTGAATATCTGCCAGCGCCTGTTTATTATTTGCTTTTCTCCGGAGAACGTTGCACAAGGACAACTGCAGTTGTTTATCTGTGCAAGTTCCAAATAAAAGCCAACGTTCTTGTCAACAACAAGCTGGGATATATTAAATACATTTCAATCGAAGTGCCAACGAAAAATTGCAAAAATCCCATAAAAAAATGTCTACAGAAATTTCTGGAATATTAACAATGCGTATAATATTTGTATTTGCAATGTCCAACAAATAAAAATATCTGTTTTAGTCTCCAGTAGATTAACTAGTTGGTACTCTGCAGACAGCTCGTTCCTCAACAATTAACAGCCATCATCAGCTGTTAAAATCAAATGATTTATATCACTTAAGACCTGACTTGGCAATAACAATCTCTAATACTTTTCGATGCATTTATTGAATACAATCGAATATATTCTTTTATTTGCACACATGCAATTCGCAATGCCTGCAAATGCACACAATTTGATAAATCTCACGCTAGTCACGTGCCGACTGCGCAAACACATGAGAACACATGAAACATAAAACGCATGAGTGAAAAAAGAAAACATATGTGTACTATATAGAGAAAACAATCACAGCAGTTGGGAGGCAGTAAAAGGCAGTGACAAAGGTCATAGTTTTTTCGTTCGCTGGTCGTTAGTCGCTGGTCTATGATACAAACACAAACATATAATTTTCATCAATAATACCGTTGTGCAGACAAGTGAATTTGATGAAGCCCCCACCGTTCTGTCCACCCCCTTCTTCAGCGCCATGGGAGGTCCTGAAGCAAACACACAGACACACACGCACACACACACACACACATGCACAAGTTCGCATTCACATTCACAATGGGATACTGACGGCCAACAAATGTTTGGGGTATTTTAGAAAAATACGTTACAAAAATACTAAAAAAAAGAAACACACACACACACACACACACATGCAGAATAAAAAGACGAGAGAGAAAGAGAGAGAGCAACGACTGGAGTAATAATGGTATTTATTTCTAAATAAAATGCCAAACAGCAGAGGACACATACAAAACTGAGCGAGGTCAAAGCGCTATAAGTCCCATAGTTATTTCTCATGTGTGTTGCTCGGTTTGGTGTCAATGTTTGGACATTTGTTGTAGTCGCTTTTTGAACAATAAAACCCCTTCGCATATTTGTTTGTCTGCCCTGTGCTAAATCGTGTTTGTCTATGCCATTTAAAGGACTAGCATTAAAAAATGCATTCCACTGTGGTTGCTCTGCTGCTATCGCATGCACTTGGCATTCGAATATAACGGGTCAGCGCCTAACTATTAACATCAATGTTTATATATATTGAATAGCATTAAAATGTACATTTCTTTTTCTAGCTCAAAGCTTTTGTTGGGTGTAAAAATCATATAACAGTAACTTCCAAAAACTAAAAGAAAAACAAGTGGGGAAGGATTATCTTCGGCGTGCCGAAGATTTTATACTCTTTTCGAACCTATAGGCAATTTTCACTCTGCCAACTGCACCACTGAAATTTCATAAGCTGTACAAAATCGTTTTCTCGCGTAACATTTTTTTTTTGTTCTAAGAATATTTAATTCATTGCCAGTTGTATAGCAGCTATAAGATATAGTGATCCGATCCGGCCGGCTCCAACCAATGTGATGTTTCTTTGAATAATAAGTATCTGTGCAAAGTTTCATCGCGATAGATTAAAAAACATGGGATATATGGCCAAAACCGACTTCGAGTTGTATGGCAGCTATAAGATATAGTCATCCGATCCAGCCGGCTCCAACCAATGTGATGTCTCTTTTAATAATAAGTATCAGTGCAAAGTTTCATCGCGATAGATTCAAAAACATGGGATATATGGCCAAAACCGACTTCGAGTTGTATGGCAGCTATAAGATATAGTGGTCCGATCCGGCCGGCTCCGACCAATGTGCTGTCCCCTGGAATAATAAATGTCTGTGCAAAGTTTTATCGCGATAGCTCAAAAACTGAGGGACTAGTTTGCATACATACAGACAGACAGACAGACAGACAGACAGACAGACAGACAGACAGACAGACAGACAGACAGACAGACAGACAGACAGACAGACAGACAGACAGACAGACGGACATGGCTAGATCAATTTGTATTGTCATTCTAAGCATACTGGCAGTAACTTTTGGGGGTCTCCGACGCTTCCTTCTATGCGTTACAAACTTCAGGACAAACTTAATATACTATTTTCTTCGAAAAGAGTATAATAATCGGTTGAAGTATTTTATTGGTTTATTCCAACTTTTCGAGTACTGGGTGCGGATTGCAATAGACTTTAACTGGGTTTCACTTCAAAATAGTCCCTTACCATCATAAAAAACTCGAATTCAGATTATTTAGCTCCTGCCTGCATTTGTAGACCTACTTTTCTACTACTAATTCTTATTAATCTTCAATTACATAACTTGAGAAATTTTTAAATTTTAGATTGATATAAACTCAATTGTTAAATAATTTTATTAAAACGTAATTGTAATTCATATTTTAATTATTTTCGTGTTTTTAATCCACATTAAATAACCATATAAATAAATGAGTAGAGTCATTCAACCGTTCTGTGCTCGTTTATGTTAGGCAATGTGAAAACTTTCAATTACAAATATACAATACAAAACACAGCTCTCTCCCATCCTGTTTTGTGACCTTATAATACTACCTGAAAATAAAATGGTAACCTGTAACTACAAAAGTGCCGAAAACATATGATTTTTTGTATAGCTTGTCGGTTTATCGAGTCCCTCCATAAATCCAGCATGGAACCCTTTTGCGTCCCTTTGTCCCCTGCTGCCCATTTGTGGAGGACATCTGCCTATCGACGCCTAAGCACGCGTTTTGCTGCATATTTGTGGTGTTCTTTTATTGGTTGGCGCTTTGTTTATTTGCGTATTTGTTATTTACTGTTGTGCTTTATAACTTTTTCATGGAAAATTTCAATTTTTACACCCCGAGCAGAGCAGAGGCATGAAAATAAATTGCTCGGCTTTTGTTGCACAAAAGCGTTGCCGGCCAGTTATCAAATGCATTTTAGCATTATGGCTGGCAATAAATTATTGTTGTTTGGCCAAATAATAGTTGAAGAAATCGGCTTATAAAAAGTGGGCGTGCAATGCCACGCCCAACATTTAACGAGTGCCGAGTGTGCAGCACAGCGCAGTCAAATGCAATTCATTTTTCATATTTGCCAGAGTGAGGAGCAACAAGAACAAAATAATAATAATAATAAAAATAAAAAATGAAAGGGAAAAGTTGTTTGTGTGCGGGTTGCAAAGTAATTTAACAAATGGATTTCTAAACAAATACGGAAGTTTAATTTGTAACCAAAAGGACATGCGCATGGCGGAAGCAACAGCAACATCAGCAGCAGAGGAAGCTAAGGAAATGTATGCCAATGGCAGCGAGTGGGTGGGGGTGGCTATGGGGTGGGGGTGGGGCTGGGGTTGGGGGTGTCGGAGTTGGGTGCTGCTAGCTGATATAACTTGGTAGCTGGTGTCCGCAGACCGCTGCTACTACAAGCAGCAACCGCAGGCCAAGCGGCAAACGCAGAAGGCGAAGCTAAAACCAAACACTGTGGTTGTAACAAGTGTGTACGTGTGTGCGTGTGTGTGTGTGTGTGTGCGTGGGTGTGTGTGTGTGTGTGCTTGTGACATGGCAGCATATTCGCACTTCAAGATGGCTTCGATATTTCTTAGTCAACAAAATGGCGATTGCAAAATTGTCGTCCTTGCTGCGCAACGCAGCGTTAAGAAATTACTTTACTTGGCCAGCGACATTTTGTGGCATATACCCCAAACGCCCCCCCCCGCCACGCCCACTGCCGCCCACTGGCAACACCCAAAGTTGACACAGTTTACTTTGTTGCCACATTTATATAGCTTGGCTGGCAGCTTTTATGGCACTTTGGCTTTTGTCTTGAGCTTGGAGTCGAGTCGACTCGCGTCGACTTTGAGTTGGAGTTTGAGTTTGAGCCAAGTCAACGGAAATGGCGGCCGTCGTAATTCTCAATTTGCCAAGGCGACAATTTAATGGGTTTTCAGGTGTGTGTGTGTGCGCGAGGCGAGTGTGTTTTCAAATTGAATTGAAATTGCAGAAAATGACATTAAAAATTAATTAAATTGATTGCAATGCGCACAGCCGGCAACTGTCACTGCCAGCAAACCAGCCAGCTAATGAGAGAGAGAGAGAGAGAGAGAGAGGAGAGAGAGAGAGAGAGAGACTGTTGCTGGGCAAATAGAGAAATCGACCCAGGCACAAATGGAAGCTGCACTCATTTTCCCCTTTTTTTTTTGGTTAGTGTCTGCTAAGACAACTGAGTTTGTTATAAATATTAAGAATTTATTTTAATACAATTAAGCTGGATTGCCAAGAACAGTCGCTCCAGTTGTTAAATTTATGTATATTTAATTAAATAATTATTTATTTTAAATGAATTAGAACTGTTTGCTAACCTTTGCAGAATCAGTGACAAGAGTATCTAAGCTTCGCCCACTTGCAGTTAAATAAGTTTGCCTTACTGCTTTTGTTTGCATTTGCAATTCCATTTAATTGCCCGTGCCAGAGAGTCGAGAGCAGAGCAGCGTCTCTTTCTGTTGGCTTTGATTGCCTGACTTATAGCACCCATTTAATTGGTTGCCTGCCACGTCAAAGACAGGTCGAAATGAAGAAATATTATGGGTGAGCCCCCTTTTGCAATGTTGCAAATCAATTTGCTTTGGGCCAACTTGCCAACTTGCCACACTACCTGCAGCACATTTGTTTGTGCAAAACATAAGCACAAAGTTTCGCTACTTATATTGGCAAGAAGTTGCTCGTTCGAGAAATCGAACTGCAGCGTTTTGTGATGTTGCCCAATAATATATATGCGAAACTCAACTGGAAAAGAATGCAAACAATTTGCTGTCAAGCAGTTGCGGTACACAAGTTTCCAGAAGTTTTTTTTTTTTGGGCATCAGGTGCTGAAAGTCTGTTGGAGCAAGTGGACTAGTGACACTGTGCAGTATACATAGCTGGGAATCAGAATGGGTAACTCAAAGCATAGCAAAAGTGTTACGAACAGAAAGTGTGGGATTAGTAACATGAATTGATAAATAAATAAATAAATATATTATATTTATTTGATGAATATAGAAATTTTCACAGAAGTGCTTTAATCTGAGAACCTACAGCTTATGCAGCATCAAATAATGCTTTTCTAAACTATCATTGACAGCCACAAGTGCCTCAGGAACGTAAACATGTGTCTGCGAAGGCTGTCCAATATCGCTTCAAAGGCTGACACCTCAAAGCGAAAGGAATCTCATAATTATGCGCCTGTCTACGGCTTTGTAAGCGAAATGGCTTCCCTAGCAGACCGACAACAACAACAACAACAACAACAGGCACAACAACAACAGTAGCAAGGTCTTGGTTGTTGTCTCGTTGATCAAGCAACATTTTAATAGAGCTGACGTGTACATCGACAACGTTGTTTACGTCTCGTCAACAGCAGCGTAATTGTTCTTGCTGTTCTCGTTCTTCTCTGCAGCTGTTTTAATTAAATTTTAAAATAATTTTTTATCGCATGTTTATCGTTGCATGTCCCTTTTTGAGTTATATGACAATGTGTACGTAAATTAAAATTGCATTAAAAGAGTTGTATGCCGGCACAGCAATATATATATATATACATATGTATATATGTGAGACTGTAGCTTGCGTGCATAATGGCAGATTTTTAATTGCCAGCCCAGAAAATGTCTCGGCATGGCCACGAAATTATCATAATGAGCTGTAAAAATCGAAACCGAAGCGAATCGAATCGAGCCAACAACAACAAAAAAATAAACCAGCAAAATCGTATAATATGAAAAATTGCGCATACGACACTTGAACCGTGACCTGCAACGTCAGCTAACGAAAGTCGCGACCTCGGCTTTGCGGCTTGGGCTTGGCACTTCATTTGTCTGTGTGGGGTGGCTCAGGCTTATTAGGGTGCTCCCAAATGCGCAAAAAAACTATAAACATTGTTTGTTCAAAATATTATTAGCAGAAAATTCAATAGATTAATATAATAAAAATAAAAATTCAAAATTTAAAATTAATTAATTAAAAAATCAAACCTATAAAAACATGGCCTTTGCTGCTTTCCTGCAACGCATTTTATGCACCACTCTAAAATACTGTCGTTGGCTTTTACTTTATGGGCCGCTCTGTTCAGTTGCAGCCGCCTTTCGACTTTTGGTCATTTCAATTGCTTGCTTCCTCAGTTTTATTGAAGCTGACTTTGGGCCTGGGTCTGAGTGTGGGTCGAGAGGGAGGCGCTAAAGGACCGAGCACATCGACGACGTTGGCCGCAGCATCGTTTTATTTATGTGGCCATATAATATAGTAGGCAGCCATATGAGGCAGCGGATCGGCGGAGATGGCAGCTCCACATAATTATGCGCATTTTTTGTAATTAAATATTCCTTGTAATTTGCATTCGCGCACTCTGGCAAACGCCAGCAAGGACAATGCCGAAGAGCGCCTGCATACATTTATTATATGGTCGCCGCCTCTTTTGTTGTCAATTTTAAAGGTAATTGAAAACTACAATAAAGCGGTTTTTATAATTATAGGCCCGGGCGTCTGCCGCTTTTTATGCTTTTATTTTTTCAACAACATTCCGTCGCATGTGTTTGGCGGGCTTAAAGCGCGTGGAATCTCTGGCAGAAGAAGAAGAACAAGAAGTTGGCACAGCAACTTTTAGCCAAAGCAAAGAACAACAATTTTTGTTTTTTTCAATTTCCGGCTTAAGACAAACAAATGTACTCCAAACCAGCTAGCCAGCCAGAGAGTAAGCGAGCGAGCGAGCAACTCTGGCAGCGGAAGTTGCTGCTGCTTGTTTAAAAAAATTGCGAAAAGCAGTGCAGATTTTTGTATTTTTTTTTTATTTACACCGGATATTAATTTTATAGCAGACGGCAGCGAGGCGCAAAAACTTGACAAACGCGATGCGGGCTTTTGATCTTAATAACACACACACACACACTAGTTTTCTTACAATAATTTCAGCTTCACGCTTCCGCCTGTCCAGCTGTCTGATGTGTGTGTGAGTGTGTCTGCGTGTGTGTGTGTGTGTGTGTATCTATGCATGTTTGTGTTTGCGCATGTGAGAGAGCTAATAACATATAGAACTTCCGCTGCCGGAAGCGTGCAAGTGAGCGGCCATTTTGATAAAGCCGTATGCGACTTTTTGATATGCTAAAAGCAAATGTCTTGTAAAGCCAAACTCTTAGACTCTTAGAACAGGTGTACACCGCCAGCAGTTAGCAGTAGCAGTAGCAGTAGCAGTAGCAGTAGCAGTAGTAGTAACCCCAAGCAACTGGGCGAAACGCATCAGTGAACACCTCAACCGACTTTTATGTACATTTTCTTTTATGTCTTGTCAGCATAAAAAATGCATGCACAACCATCCAGGGGTAAACAAACAAACAAGACGCCCCGTTGGTGTCAACCAACGCACAGCGCTTTGTGTGCACGCCCCCAGCCCCAACCCCAAGCCCCCCCCCTGAGCTCAATCACCCCCGCTTGCGACCCTGACTCTGCTCGCTCACTCCCTTTTCTATGCGCTTGACAGCAACGCAAATAAACAACAGGTTGATCTCGAAATTTATTTAGAAAACAGAGAGCCAAACTTGCAATGGCCGCGAGTCGAATCGAAAATACGCTCTGAAGAGTCAATTAAAACAATTCTTCCAAATTTGACTAGCTACTGCGACCATCTTAGCAACAATGCCATCAAGATGCCTAAGATTCCACAATAAGCAGTAATTAAGACAATATTATAATAAATTCATTCATTTTAATTATAAAAGACAAAGCGTATACTTGTTTTGCATTAATATTTCATTTGTAGTCATCACAATCTGACTGATGACTAATTTTATCTCACTAACCAAGATGTAGTCCCAATTTAAAACAAATAACTTTACCTAGTCGTCACAAAAGTCCAGCTAAGCGTTTTCGGAAAGGGTATCAAGACTGCATCAAATGCATGTAATGCATTCAAGCTGCTTTTGTAAACAACGTTATTCTCTGTGCCATTTTTTGTTTGTTTGTTTGTTTTATACCCATTTTTTGTGTGTGTCCTTGTTTTGTTTTATGTTGGGGATATTTCGCCCTTTGTGTTTGCTGTTGCAGTGCATCACTGGATCGGCCCATGCTGCGTTTAATGTGCTTATGAAAAACAGGAAGCTGCTGCCTCGCCTCGTATCCTTTTGCCATTCTGTCTGTGCCAAGCAAATGAAAAATGCACAAAGGCAGCTGGTGGCGCAGGTAGCGGAACGCTCCAAAGTATGCTATGAAAAATATGCTAAATTAAATTAATTACATCACAAAGTGGGAAAAATCCCGTTTTTGCACGCTGCATGTGGAAACTCGCCAGCGGTTTTTACAGCTAACACATAAATAAATAAATTGCTCAGCAAATAAACACAAATATGCGAACGTCTGTCATATATACGAAATATACAAACAAAAGTTAAGGTTATTAAATTAAATAAAAGTTAGCAGCGGAAAAAGTTTTTAAATGGAATTAATATTGTACAAAGTCACATGTAAAACGAAATTAGTTTTGAAAATAATTTCGAATCGTAATTATAAAGTTAAAAAACATAGCTAAGCAGCAGCTCGAAAAGGTGGAATAATTAAATTCTGTTTTAGCAGAGTCTAACTAGTTGTGATAAAAAAGAAAGGAATGTGATATATACATTCCACAGATTTGCTAACTTCTGTATAATATAGTTAGTTAAAGTTCGTCACTCTGTCACACAGTGCAACAAATCGAGAAATGCAGCATATAAATTACATTAAATGAATTATCAGCAATTTTTTAATTACCCACAGGCAGTTTCAGGTTTATTTTCAAAATTAATTAAGCTAAATTAAGTTTGACAGCATTTATAAATATACATACATTTAATAAATGCGTAAAAACAAAAAAACAGCGAAAAGCAACTCGACCAACTTTACGATATTAAATTAAATTAACTACATGCATGACAAAGAGAGTAAGGGAAACAGATGTAGAAAAAATATATATTAAATTACTTATTTATCATTTTGCATCAATTTGTAAAATTTACTCATTAATTTAATTAAAACCAATTAAATGAAATTGTCACTGTCATTTGGGCATCGATTTTCAGAGCCAGTCAGCCCGCCGGCCTGCCTTTTGCCAAGTGTGGTTTTACTGGTTTTGTTCTTCCCCCTCCCTCTCCCTCTCATTCTCTTTCTCGCTCTTTGCTCTTTCTGCCCTTTGCGATTAAACATGGAACCGAATCTCGCCGCCGCCGCCGCCTTGGCAATTACATATTTCACAGTGTACAAATTGCAAACGACTGTTGTTGCGGTAATTTAATAACTGTACATTTAATGAAGCGACAGCTGATGCCGCACAACCACCCACAGCCGCCCACTGCCCCCAGCCGCCCGCTGATGGGCGTGTCAAGGCCTGCCAAGGTATTTTGTTCATTATTTATGACAACTCCCTGCCTCCAATTTATACATATATGTGTGTTTCTTTTTATCAATGCTGTTTGCGCGAATCGTATTTGCACAAGTAATTATTGAAAAAGCAAATTGAATTACATTGACATGTCTCATGTTGCGCATACGCAGCGTTGGCCACTCAAAGAGTCGCCCAGCAGCCAACTTTAAGCTTTCAGAAATTCGCACTCAATTAAAGTTTATTACACAGAGTGCAGAACTTCTGTGCAACATTGTCTGCAGTGTAATGACATTTAAACAATTTAAATGAGCTGCAGCGTTGACAATCGAGAAGTATTTGAACAGCATGTACTTCATTTAATAAATGTGTCATCATTTTTAATATAATATCTATTATGGGATATTTATAATATTTATTTTTTATTTTTTACTTTCAACAAGTGAATATTCTTTAGTTATCGCCACAACTTGTGGCTGCGCTTGTGATAGCCATGGAATCAATATCCATAAACAAGGATCCTTGAGTCCTTAAAGCGCTCAGTCATTGAGGCGCTTATAGATAACACAGCGCTTCGCACATGACACTTAACAAGGCACAAGCCATTAACTTTTCACGCCAGCGCCCACACCGAAAGAAGAAAAACACACCACGCCCACTTGTCAGTTGACATGCATAAATTTTGCAGCATCTCGAAGCTGTCAGTTGATGGTGCGCTCATATGAGAAATTGCCAAGGACACGCTGCTAGAAATGCTGTTGCTGGCTGCTGCTGCTGGCTGCTGGCTGCTGCTGACTTGGGTCAAGTTCGATTGACTGTAGACGAAAAATCAAAACTAATCAAAAGGCTCACACGGATGTCAGATGGGGCTCAGGGGCCCTCAGGAAATTGGCGCAACAACGGCAAACAACATTTCCATTTGAACACATAAATTTTCGCAACAAATTCAATTTCCTCTTTGATTTTAGCAAACGAGCAGCGGCAGCGGCAGCGGCAATGGCAAATAAAATAAATAACTTCCCGGGAGCGCAACAGTTGCCTAACAAAACGGAAGCGGAAATGCACTGCATACTCAAATGGGTGTGTGTGTGTGTTTGTGTGTGTGTGTGTGTAAGAACAAATAGCAAATAAGTGCAAAGCAACCAATTGATAAAGTAAAAAACACTTGAAACTGCAGCCCCGGCGCATGTAACAAAGGCCGATGAGTGTGTTGAAACCAGCAACAACAACAACAACAGAAGTAACAACAACAGCAATAAGAGCAATATCAACGAGGCAACCACTTCATAAATAATTCATTTCCCGCCTGCTACGCTAACTTCAGCAGCCAGCCAGCCAGCCTCCTATTTTTTATTCCTTTCTTTCGCTGTGCGATGTTGGTTTTTGTTTCTTTTTCTCTGTACGTTCATTCTTGTGGCGGCGTACGTGGCGTATGCGCAACATATGCAGCCGTCGCTGAGAGGGCGAGAGTGAGAGAGAGAGGCGTCGCCGCCGCAGACGCCAAACTAACGTGAAATAGACACGAACAAAGGCTTTTCATGCCTTTGCAAGCATAAAATTGCTTTTTTGCAACAAATATCCCTGGCCAGCAGGCGGCGGCGGCAGTTGCGCGTCCTTCTTCAAGTTGACTCGCCACTCCTCTCCTCTCCTCTCCTCTTACTCCTCCTCTTCGCCCTGTGTCGTTCTATGTCTGTGCTCTGGCTTGTTTGTCTATGAGCCAGTCGTCCTAGCTCTGGCAGCAGTGGCGTTCGCTCTATTTGTTTGCAATTGCATGCGTATTTGATTCAATTTCTGCAATTTATTTGCAATTTGGCGACGGCGCCTTCTTTGCTTTTTATCTCTTTGATGATTGAAAGCACACGTTTCATCAGCAGCAGCAGCAGCAGCAGCAGCAGCATACCCAGTAGTCTATTAAATTTTTAAATGTTGCCAACTGCTATTGCTGCTCATGATGCAACAACATATTCATGGCTCGCATTGTTGTTTGTAGTTGTCAGTTTGTTGTCAGCCATCCGAAATGCATAAATTTAACACCTAGTAAGCAATTCACAGAACTAAGCCACACACACACACACACACACACATACACACATACAAACAGGGACACAGACACAATGTGCAACACCCAAACATCCGCTTCCGGCTGCATCCGCTTCGGCGGTGCGTCGGCCATTTGTTTTGAAAGCGGCAACCGCTGCCGGAGCTGCAACACTCGGCGCATATATTAAATGCCGCTAAAGCAACACATAGCTGAATTATAATTAAATGCATTGGCCCACCCAGCAACAACAACAACAACAACAAGGAAGTGCCTGCTAGCAGCGGGAGCCTGCAGCCCCAATACAAATACTAAATACCAAGCAAATGGCCAATGAGCAACCAACCACAAAATAACAGCAACTGGTAACTTAAGATATGCTGCCTTAGGATAATGTGGTCAGAGAAAATTCAGCTAGTGGTTGTGCTGATAAATTCAGCTAATAGACCAATAAATAATAATTTAAATTAATTTACATTAAATAATCCAAATGATCTTTAAAGCGAACTAATGAAAATTTGGCAATCTGTGATCATTTAATGAATAAGCTGACCTTTGAATAGAAGTTTATATTTATTTATTTGTTTATTTTTTTTTAATTTCTAGTAATGCAAGATTTATTTATTAAATAATATATAATATTATATTTTAAAGCCATTTTTTTATATTTCTTTTACTATTTCTAATAACATAACTTTATCTTTATTTTGTTCAAAGTTACTAGCTCTACAAGGTTTATTATGTTTTATTTGTTTGTAATCCCATTTCTATTTAATTTTTATTTAAAAGGAGCAAGACGAAACGTTGCCTGGCTGTGAAATACGACCAGGCCATTGATTCTGCAACTGAGCAGACGAAATCGCTTAAGTGGAAGTGCAAGGCGCCACAGAAGCGATACAATGACCGGAACTGGAGCGGCCCTAAAAGCGCTAGGGCCGGATAGGAGCCATGGAGCCATGAAGCCAGAGCCAAGTACAGGAGACGCCACACAAAATACGGGGTAAACAAATGCCAGCAACAATAGCCAGAACAACAACAACAAAAACAGCAACAGCAACGACAACAGCAGCAGCAGCAGCAGCAATAACAACAAGAGCAAACACTATGATAATAAAGGCATTCATTATTATTCCGATTGCTGTCGACTGTTGCCTGCCGGCGGCTGCAGCAGCATCAGCATCAGCAGCAGCAGTTGCTGCCGTTTTTGTTGCAAGTGCGGCGCCAAAGAAGCGATTAAATGGAATTGTGTCACAAACAAAACTCAAACGCGCAAATTTATTCATATGTGCGAAGAAGGATTTCCAAGTTGCATTATAAAGTTTGCGCTCATTTAAATGCAAACGTAAAAATAATGCACAAATGCAATTGCGATCGCTCGTCAGTCACTAAGGCATGCCACATGTGGCACTGCCCATTGTAATTCATGCGGCCAGGCGGCAACCCAAGCCCAAACTCTGACGCATAAATTGTTGCTACCCAATTACGAGCACTAACAATGGGTCGACTGCCCCACCCTCTTCAACTATCTCTCTGGGCAGGCAGGCTGGCAGGCAGTGTTCGCCTCGCCTGACTGCGAGCATTGTCTAAGCTGTTGTTGTTGCCAATTTTAGGCCAAAATGTTATCATGTCAGTCGCAGTCGTCGGTGCCTGCAACAGCAACAACAGCAACAACAGCAGCAACAGCAACAGCAATGTCCACTTGTCCACCCACGATTTGAGTGCGAATTTGCGTAAATATAATTTATTTACGCACTAGCACGGCTCTCGGTTTTAGCTACGAGTCTGGTCCTTTAACACAGCAGAGACAGCCCTGATTACATAAGCCTAACACACACACACATGCAGTTCAGTTTGTCTGGCAGGGGCGTGACATTTAAGGCTTTAAAAATAGCCCGGGCACTGTCAGGCGAAGCCGGAACGTTTAATTAGAATGCGGCCGCTTTTCGTAGCTGTCTCAAATATAACCGACCAAAATGGCAAATGGCCTAGCAAATGCTGCTCATACTATCACCACCATCCACCCATCCACCCTCCCCCCGCACCACTAAGCGCACCACTGAATTTGTCTCTGTTTCGAGTGCGGTCGGTCAAATAGAGCAATAGACCACAGTCCACGCATGAGCTAGTCGTAGATTCCATGCATTTCTCATTTTGCAATGCCAATAATGAGAAATACTAGTGTTTGATACAGATCAATGATGCAAAGCTTAATGCTCATCTTTAGTGAATAATAAACGACATATTTAAGCAAGAACTCAATTCAAGTGCAGCAAATATATAAATCAAAACTGTATTGTCCCTTGGGGCTAAAAATCGTTGATTGGTATAAAACAGTGTTGCGTTTGTTTCTTAACCTTCAAACGCACATCTATAGCAATGATCTTAATAAGCCAGCCAATCGTGATTTGGACAACATAAATGCGAGCATAATTGGAAATTCATAATACGCAAAGCGTCTCAACACTCGACATAAACTTCAATCAGCGAAAAATCAAAGTGAAGTCCACATGGGGTATATCATATCGCTGGCTGCCAGGGGCAGGGTTGCTTTCATGGTTTATGCAGTGACGATGGGGCGGGGGCTTATGGCAAAGGGCAGGCGAAGGGGAAAGGGGAAAGGGGAAGGCACGGACACGCAAGGATGTGCCAATTGGCAATTGCAATTGCAAAAGCATTTCCTTTCCACGTGTATTAACATAATCAAATTGGATTTGTGCACAGGATAATGATGAGCTTCATTATTGGTTGTGTTGCGTTGCGCAGCTTTTATACCCTGTAGCGATATTAATATACATCAGCGGGTATTATGAAGTAGTAACAGAAGTGGCGCAAAATAATCAATTATATATAAGTGATTATATTTGTTGAATAATACGAGTTTCTTTCTTCTGCAGTAGAAGTTAGAAATATAATGATTATTATTATATTATATATATATTTATTATTATTTTTATTAAATAATTGATATGGTCCATTTTTATAGGCGTTCTGAAGATTGTATTTGCAAATGTTTCAAATGAAATCAACTTAGAATTCGATTGCTATTTAAAGAGAATTCTAAGCATGAGCCATCTTGATATGTAAAGTTTCCTAGAAGTTGTTCTAGCATATCTCACAGTCGAGCACTCTTAGCTGCTTTTATTGTTGTTGTTGCACTGCATGTGTGTTGTGAGATTTCGAGAGGAACTTCAGCTCATGTCCTTTTTTTGTTGTCATCGTTGTCGTCGTCGTCGCCGTCGCCGTTGTTGTTGCTGTTGTCGTTCTTGTCAGCGTTGTTGCTTATTATAAATTATAATGAATTTGCTGCCAGCCAGCCACTTGTTGTCAGCGGCAACCAGTCGGCCTTACTACACCACCCCCCCCCCCTGCCACGCCCATCGCCCACCGCCGCCTGCCCCTTTTGGCTGCTGCTCATTCCGCTGGAAAATTAACGCACATGAAGTCGCTTCAGTGACTGCCGGGCTGTCTGGTTGGCATAATCGAAGCACTTGGCTTGCTATTTTGTTGTTAGCTGTCAGGTAGCTTATAAACCTGTCTCGGCATGTGTCGTAGTCACCCGAGCTGCGATTTAGCCAGCAATCGTTCTGGGTATCGCTATGGCCCGTGGGCAAACAAATTTGGCGCTTATTATGTTAATTTTTCTGGGTGCGCAACGAAAAATGATGGCTGCCAGCGCTGTGAGAGCGTCTACAATTAAAATTTAAATCAAATACGAGCGTAGAGCTCTCCTTCTAATTTAATTGAGCCAACAATGAAGCCAGGCAACTTGGCTAACTGTCAGGCCCGGCGGCCATAATGGCACTTCCACTTGAAGTCGCGGGGTTTTCATTTTTCGGTTTGGATGGAGCTGAAGTTGCCTCTCCGCGACAATTAACTAGCAATTTTCAAATAAGCGTTTTCTCATAATTGAGCTGCTGCCCCAGCCTTGGCTGAATGTAATGAAAAGAGCTGCAAAGCATAAACGCTGAAAGGATTCTCAATTGGCATCGTCGTTGGCTGTCTCGCAGCTGCAGCTGCAGCCGCATTATTATCATTATCATTATCACAATCATTATCATTGCCTTCATCAGCTGCCACATTATCGTTGGCATAACGCGCTGTGACTGCCTGCTTTTAATTTTTTTTGTTGCTTTCGTGTGGCTGCAGCAGCGAGTTGCAGCAGCTAGCTTACTTGCCACTTGCCTTTGTCGGCAGACAACCCATTGAAAAAAGAGACAGACAGAAAGAGAGAGGGGAGAGAGGGGTACAGGCTATGATTGCAATTGTTGCACGAGCCAAAGTCAAGTAACGAGAGCTAGGTGAGCTAAGTAGTTGGCTAGCTTTGAGTTCCTTCAAGTCCTTGCCAAAGGGCTTTTTGTTATCGCAGCTACGTTTCTTTTTCTTCTTCGTTTGTTTTTTTGTAAATTGCCATAAAACTTATGATTGCATCTAAATGATTGTCTGCGGGCAGCATTAAGAACTGCCATTGTAATTGGCATTATTTTGCAAATCGCTTAATCGCAACTGCGAATATTTTGATTTTTCAATTCACATAAATTAGTGAATTTAGTTGAATATTAAATAATATGAAACTTATTTCATTATGCAATTTTACTTAAGATTTAATGTAATTAATGTAAAACTATTTCACTCATTTTCTTGGCCTCAACTGTTGATGTAAAAGCATCCTTATTGCTCAAGAACTAACCCGTTTGATACCCCGTAAATTGCCAGCACTCTTCAAGTGTTTATCACTGGACAATAGCCAATTTGTTTGAGCCCAGCAATAAGCTGAAATTGGCGAGGCCTAAGCACAGTTTAAGTCAAACGCAACGGCTCTTTAAATGCACCAATTTCGGACATCTTAGCAGGGAGCAAGGAACAAGCAGCACAATGCGTCAGATCACATCAGACCACAAGACAATACCAACACACACACAAACACACACACACTCATATGGGAAGCGTTTACGGTTATGTGTCCCATGGGCGCAGCATCGCCAGATGCCCGAAAAAGCAAACCAAACCGAAACAAGAGAAACCCGCCTGTGTATGGGTAACTGCCAACACTTTAAGGCCGATAAAAGTCGAGTAAAAAGGGGCAAAAAAAAAGAAGAAAATGTATAGATATATATATATATATATATGTATGCCAGACAAGTTCTCAATATGTGCATTCTCATGCGTGAGTGTGTGTGTGTGTGTGTGTGTGTGTTGTGGTGGCTGTTGAGTCAGACACTTGAGGTAAGATATTAAAAATACATGAGCATGCAGAGGACATTGGAATGGGCATGAGAATGGGAATTTGAAGGCACTCGCTTTGCCTGGGCTGTCTTCTTGAGTTACAAGTGGCTTATTTACCTTACGATAAGTGCAGCCTGGAGTGCCATGACTGCCAACGAGTACGAGTACAGACCCATACACCCACCCACGCAGCGTAATCATATTAATAATTATTTCTTATAAGGCAAGGCCAAAAGGTTAACGTAACGGCTCTCCCGAGCCTAATCAACTTGAATGTGTGTGTGCGTGTGTGTGTGGGTGTGGGTGCTTGAAGCTTTTGTGAATGTTAACACTGAGTATTTGTTTATTGTACCATCGATGATTCTCAGGTTGATATTTAAATGAAGTACATGCGTAAGTAATTGCTTATGTTCTCATTACACGCAAGGATTTGCCCAGAACAAAAAGCCATCAGCAGCACCCAGCAACCCAGCAATCATTCAATATCACGTCAATATGTCATATGGTACAACAGGCAAGGGGTGTACGACAGTCCTGGTCAGATTTCGAGGCTCGTTTTGCCATATGATTAAATTTCCAGTCTGTGGGCGGCCTATAAATCAGGTGAAATTTTCAATAAAATCATTGTGACGAGCCCTTGTTGCCGTTACTGACTGTTGTTAGTGGTGCTGGTGGTGCTGGTGCTGGTGCTGGTTGTGGTTGTGTGTGGCATCTGCCATTTATGATTTATATGCGTAGGCGCCATGCATGTATCCATGCAAACATGTACACAAATATATATTGCAAAAGCTGACAACATTGCGTATGCGTCATATTAATGAAGAAGCATTTGACCTGGTAAAAAGAACGGGCTGCCATTTAATTAAAATGTCAACCAAGCAATTAAATGATGTTATGTGCACAGGATAATAAAAGGTAGCAGCAAGCAATTAGTGTTTTGGCCTAGCTTAGCTAAAGTTGCAGCAACTTACATTTTATTGCAATCGTGGGCTAATTTATTGCCAATTCTTACCAATCGTGCTGCATTTTTTATTATTTTTGATCTGGTTGGGTTCCCCTATCCTGGTACAGAACAGCTCACATACAAATTTTGGGTTCTTTGGCATTTCCAGCGCGCTGATTAACCATTCGTTAATTTTCGCCCGCTTTTTATGAGCGTACAGCACTTGATCTGTGCTATCAAAGAAGTTGCGTGTGAGCTGTGCCACATGCTGCCTGCCTCAGAGTCAAAGCGAAGCAAACTCCTTTTGATTTCGCTGTGCATATTTCAAAGAATCATATGAAAAAGCAGCAAAAGGGTTTTTTCTACTTATTTTCACACAAACACAAACATGCGGCCATAAACGGTTGCTGTCTTGTGTGCATAAGCAGCTTGTGCCACGCCCCTGACAACCGCCTCTGCGTTCCGCATCACGTATACGCAAATTATTTACTTTACGCGTTACACGTTTTTTTTTGTAGCCTCTATCCTGCACACAGATTCATTTGCTTCTTTTCTGTTTGTCTGTCATTTAACAACAAATTAATGAGATTTTTATGAAATGTCGAGATATCAAAGAATTCTGTGATATGCTCTGTGTGTATCAAATTAAGCTGGCTTATTACGATGGGCCCAAAACTACAGCGCGAAAACCATGGGATATATCATTACAAACGCAAACATATTTACTTCTTTTTTCATGTGTTATATACAGATGGATACATATGCATATGCTTTTTCACAGGCGCTGTAGTGTATTATGACTAAGTGAATGGATATGTAATCGCAAAAGATTTATACGTGTTCTGGCGGCCTGTTTAAGAACCTTAGGCTTTAATTGGACAACTCTTAATTGTAGTATATTTTTACAATTTTAAATAAATGATGAAATGATATATTAAATGGGTAATGATCTTGCATAACTTTTTAATATATTAGATACATATTTCATGCTCTATTAACTTTGATTAATTTAATTCAAAATAACAAAGAAAATAAAAGAATTTGAAATAGAACAAAAATTGTGAAATAATTAAATGAAAGAGACAAAAACCATTTTCAAGCTGAATTATATATATATAATTCATATTAAATTTATATGAGAATATTTTTCCGCATAGCTTAAATTTATTTTGTAGCTTGTTGAAAATCTAAGAATGCTCACAGCTGATGCCTCATAAAACAAAGTATATATATATTTTAAAAAACTTACTTTCACTCTGAGCGAAGTTTTATTTAGTAAAGTTTCAGAATGGAGTTGACTATATATTGTTTTATCCTTTCAAGCTGGAGACACGCGATAAGAGTATAGTTTACATACTGATGCTTAGTTTTGAAAGTGTATTGCCTTTTCGGTCTACATTAATAAGTGTATGTACTTGCTTTCTTGTTGTTGGGGTTTTTTTCTGCGTTGGATTTCGTTGCTGTGGCGCCATTACGTATTATCCTCAATTAGCGCGCTTATTGTATGCTTCTGTGGCTGAGAGCCGCTTTTCATAGCTACACGCGACTCTCTTAAGCCCGATGCTGCTGAGTGTGTGCCCAATTATGTCCCACTGCTTTCAATTGGCAGACAGCTTAGGTTTAAGCATCTAAAGTTCGTTTTCGCTGGCTGCGAGAAGTGCAAACCTTGCATTTCAACAGTCGGGATGTTCTAGCCAGCTGTTAACCATAAACCAAAGCTGCTGCTGCTCTATCTCTCTCACTTTATCCCTCTCTCTCTCTCTCTCTCTCTCTCTCACACACACACTCTCTCTCTCTTTCATTCCCTATTTCGCTCTACGCCCGTACAGGCTGTTGTTGTTTTTATTTGTTATGCATTTTGCCCGGAAATTGAAGATAATAAGCATATTGTTGTGCGAAAACAATGGTGCTGCTAATGATGTGCACTTGTATGGGTTCATCTCCTGCATATGTCGACTATGATATGTCTGTGTATACGTGAGTGTGCGTATGTGTGTGTGCGTGTATGTGTGCGCATGTGTTTATAACTGCGCACGTAGCAAGCCATGCGGATAAAGCTTATGTTGAGAGAGGACCCTTAAAGCCCAATATGTAATGTCCTTCGGGCATAACTTAATGCTTATACAGCTGCATTGATCTGATAATAATTTCAAATAGGTAAGACAAGCTATCAACATCAGATTTTCTTTAGAGTGAATTTCTTAGCTCTAAATTCGATCCATTTTATTAGGTGTTTTTCAAGACATAAAAAATCAAAAATTCGGCTGCAAATTCAAAGAGAATCACAAGCCACTATCAAAACTGCCTCGGGATCGAAAATCGGTTAAGTTTTGGCAAAGTCATGGAAGTTTTTAATGTTGTAAAGTCATTTCAATTTCCAAATATTTCAATTGAATATTTTCTTGAAAAACAAATGAAAATAATTTGCATTGATGGTTGTGTTTGAGTAGCTCTAATCGTTTTCAATGCAATTACTAGAAACCCTTTAGCATGTCGGCCCCAACACTGCAGCAACTCACCCCCCAAAGGCAAGAAACAGTGACGAACCAAACAAACCCGACCAACTACACACGGTACGGGGTAGGAGCTGCTGGCTGACTATGGGAAGGAGGCCGAAGGACTTTTGCCAACCAGTTGCATTGCCTGACATCGTAAAAACAAGAACGCCTCTTTTGGCTGCCTGCCAGGTCAGCAGCTTTTCGAATGCGGTAGGCGTTGCCCGCAACAAGCAACAGAACAGAAAGAAAAAAGCAAACCCAAAAGCCCCCAAAAGTCGTAAGAGGCACTAAGCATGCGCCCCAAATAAGTAGGCTATGAATTTTATTGCCGATGTGCCTGAGTGAAACGCTTATGTTTTGTATTAGCTGGGGGCGCCTTTAGGAAGGCTTAGGCAAAGTGCATTACAAGCGAGCAGAGCGAATCCAAAAACTGGATGGAAAACAATGCAAAAAGGAAGCACACGACCAACTAATTGAATTAAAAGTAAATGCAACTTTTATCCTAAGCAATTACAGGAGGCACGAACAACAGCAACAACAACAAGGAGCAGGAAACAGGCGACGCACAAACATCAAGCCATAGAAATTCATTTTCATTTTCATTTCTATTTCATTACAATTTCATTTAAGTGAAGCTTAAAAGCGCACCAAATGGCTGCCAGCCGTGGCAATTATTTTTGTAGATTTTTGTTGCTCCAACAAACAATGGCAAGAATAAGCCAAAAGCACCTGTAAAACAATGGCCAAGGTAAGAAACAGCAACGGCAACAGCAACGGCAACGGCAACGTAAGCAAATAGAAACGAGGCGTGCCTCGAGATTGAAAAAACAAGTTAATAGCAATGCCCTCCACTCTCTCTCTCTCTCATTTAAGTTGCCAAGGCTGGCACTGGGCTGGACTGGGCAAACAAAGGAATTTTCCAATTTTCACAAAACGTTTCTTCTTTTTTTTTGCGTAAACAAAATCAAGTTGTGTGGGGGGCGTTCA
Organism: Drosophila flavopinicola; assembly: GCA_035042425.1. Lineage (NCBI taxonomy): Eukaryota > Metazoa > Arthropoda > Insecta > Diptera > Drosophilidae > Drosophila > Drosophila flavopinicola. The sequence goes on along the minus strand of JAWNLL010000452.1, from coordinate 4,414,059 downwards.
GCAGAGCATGTGTAGAGCGCTTAAGTGAAGTAATTAATTTGCTAAAACACACACACACAGAGAGAGAGAGAGAGAGAGAGAGAGATAACTAAGACACACGTTCGCCAGCTGATGCCCATAAATATTCAAGTCAAACGTGTGGCATATTCAATATTTTATTAATTCTGCGCGTGCCAATTGGCAGTCAGTCAGGGCAAGTTAACTGCCAACGCCAATGGCAATTACACTGGGCGCCAGTATACAGTACAAGCCAAAAGTAATCGCATCCACTTTAGTCTCATGTGGCATTCACATTTTAATTGTTTCTATCTCCCTCTCTCTCTCTCGCTCTCTTTCTCGCACTGCGGCCATCAATTTGTGCGCGACTTTAGGTCATAAAATTTCAATTGCTTTTTAATTTGCATAGACTTAAGTTGCGCTGAGGCTTACCTATAGACAACAACAGCTACAAATATAACCGAACAGCGTCGTTTCACTAATTACAAATTGTTAATGAATAGGCAGCTGCCACTTACCTGTAACGATCGAAAGAGACAGACATACAGCGAGAGTGAGCGAGAGCGACAGCGAGAGCGAGAGAGAATTCAACAAAGTTTTTCTGTTAGCATAAAATGTACATAAATTTGTGTGGAAACTTTGATAATAATGCAGCGTAGCCCACAATAAATAAAATTGAAGGTAATCTGAGAGGCGGACTTTGCAATTTGAGGCTTAAAAATAGCTAAAACAAAAAAATAAAGTGAGAATACATACATTTTATGTTTTAAAACTGAATAAAAGAGTTTAGCAAGAGCTTGTATACTTCATAGAAATTTGACTTGTGCTGATTTAACAGTTCCTCGAACAATTTATTTTCTTATGTTACGTGAAAACATAAAAATTTGGTCTTCGATTTCTGAGAAGTAAAAAGTTTGCTACCTACCCGAAAACTATTTTCGGTATTTTGTTGATATGTGATATCTTTCCTTTGAAAAGAAGCTTAACCAATGAGAGATCGATTTATTGTAATTTATATATGAATCAAATTTCTAGAATTAATTCTCTTTCGAGCTAACACTAATAAAATATTTACAAATGTATTCGTACCTTTAATATAATTATACAAGGTTTAATTACGCCCCATCAGTCTCAAATTATGAATATAAATCACTTTGGCTTAGAGCTCATTGAGTTGGCAACTAATTTGAGGGCCGATTAAAAAACTTGTGCAAATTATACGCTGCATTGAGCAGGTTCAAACACATACATACATATAGCGCATGCAACGGGACGTAAGTAGACAAAATAAAAAGTTGTAGTTAATTTTGGGTTTTGGGTGTGTGATACGTGATACGTGATACGTAATACGTGGCAAGGAAGCGGCAGACACTCATAAACCCAATCATATCACCACTTGCCTGCTTAATGTGCCATGCAGTAAATTTTCCGCACAGTACAAAAACCGCAGTGCGAAAAAATGTTGTTACACCCACGCGACCCACCCTACCCTGTTGCGTGTTTTGCATGCATGCATCGACAAGCAACAAGCAACAACAACAGCAACAACAACAGCAACAACAGCAATAACAACAAGAAGAGGCTGTCGTGTAGGCGGCTGCACAAAGCGTTGCAATTAACGTTGCAGCAGCTCAGTCGAGCAGCAACCGCAGTGGCAACCATCGGCATTGGCTTAATTTCCATGGACTCTCCAACTCAACTCGTCCCGACTCTCCTACTCCTGCTCCTGCACCTACTCCTGCTACTGCCGCTGCTGGCCGAGCTGTTTATCTTGTGCGTTGAGTTTTTGGGTCGCGCAAATTGAAAATACGCAGCGACGCACACAGCGCAATCAGTGTTGCCACAATTTGAAAGCCAAAAAAAGTCAAATCAACACCAATCAAAAAAGCTAAACAAAAGTTTTAAAAATCATATCCAAATGCTTTTGCGTTTTGGGCATATTTTATGTACAATGGGTAGCTTAAGTGCTGTAAATAATGATGTCTTATTGTCACTATCCACAACATCATCAAGATTGTAATGTATTTTTGGCTTGTGTAATCTATAAATTGGTGTTTAAAACTAGACAGATTTATAGCTAAAAGCAAGTACCAAAACCATGTGATATTTTGACTTTTCAAATAGCTAGATCTAGCAACGAAATAGCCAAAAAAGAGAACGGCAACACTGCGCACATTACGTATACGCCATGTGAGATCGGCCGGTCAGCGCTGCAATAAGCCATAACAACAATGGCATGGCAGGGAGCTGGCGCTGGAAAACAATAAGCGGCATTGATTGCAGTCTATTGCCAGGCGCTCGACTGTTTCTCGTTGATTTAAATGCTCGGCACGCGCAAATGCACTTGACTTTTGTTTCATAAACAACAACAACAACAACATCACTGCAGCTGCTCTGATCAATTATACGCATTGTAGAGTGCCGAGCTAATTAATTAAGTGTTGTCTGTCAGATATGCAGCTGCTGCTGCTGTTGCTGCTGCTGTTGCTTTAATGCACTTATTTTTCTGCAGAAATAATTGGTGTTTTGGGCAATGGGCGGGGTCGATTGCTAAACCGCTTAGCAAAACTATTTGCAGCAATTATTTTCGCATTAAAACCCAATCAAACACACACACACACACACCCACACGCAAAAACACATGGCAAACTTATATGGGAAAACTATGCAGCAAGCTGCAAGTTTATATGCTAAAGATCGAGAGGTATTTCATAAAATTTACAAATTATTGCCAGCAAAAATGTTCTGCACAGTTCTGGCAGTCGAGTGTTCGACAACTCAACCAGACACAAGTGGCAAGTGTGCGATAGATGGTGCAGAGCGGGAGACGGGAAGAGGGGGCAGATTGGGTGCTCTTGGAGGCAGCCAATATATAACGTTTCATATCATATTAATATGTTGAAAATGATTCAACTTTTGTTAAAAATAATATGCAAAATGAGTTGGCAAAATAGTTAAGCAGCTTTCTGCTTGGCTGCTTTACGGCTAAATCAAGTGTGTGTGCGTGTGTGTGTGTGTGTGTGTTGTGTGTGTGTGTGTGTGTGTGTGTGTGTGTATGCGTGAGGTAATGTTCATGTATGTGGCTGCCTGGGATTTAGTTTGCGGGTTGGGCCAAATGTTGAGTGGTGCTCATGTGCAGCTAATGCGCATATTGTGGGGATAACATTAGTTGTAGAAACAAGAGATTGTTGTAAATACACTGAGCGAAAGTGCTTGAGTTTTATCTTATTTATAAAATTTTATAATTACATTTGATCTATTTTATAAACACATATTTTAATTTTCATGTTATGCAAAGCGTTGAACTAAACTTCACTTGAATTTATCCTCTTGGTAAAGTTCATGGCATAAATTTAACTTCAATCAGCTGCAAATAAAGTATTTTAAAAACATGGCAAAGAAACAATATTTTCTTTTGGATATTTCCTGCCTAAAGCAAACTTATTTGTTTTGATTCTAAGCTAGTTTGCTCATGTTTGCACATATTGCGGTTAGTTTTTAAGTGTAACAAGCTCCCATCTCTGAACTCATTCTCTTTCATGCAGTCATGTTACTTTTAGCCCCACTGCACATACCACAAGCAAATCTATGGTTGGCGCTCACCTTGGTAGGTCATCAGTCAGGGCACTGTGCATAAGAGTCGCCTGGACTCGAATCTCACTTCAATTCACCCTGCATTCCGGGCAACCACAGCATTTCAATTGTTAAACCGCAGAAAAGTAAGTTTGCGAGTAGTCAGTGGAAAAGTTTTCACAATGCAGCTGCACTGCACAGCACTAGGCAAATATTTGGCCATCGAGTTTTGCAGCTGCAGCTAAGTCCAGGACAGTCAGAAGGACGCACTGCTGCAAACCGCAGGCTACTCTCTCGGCTGGGAGACAGCAGCAGCAGCAGCAGGCAGTAGTGCGGTTGTAAAGTTAATGCTGTGGCAACTGCACCACAAAACATTTCACTTGGCTTTTGTTATTAAAAAATACCTAAAATTACCAAAGATAAATATTAATAACAAGCCGCAGAGCCGCAGTGCTTCTTCGCCTTGTGGTTGTTGTTGTTGTTGTTTCCACCTGAGCTGTGGTATTTATACTCTTTCGAAGAAAATAGTATATTAAGTTTGTCCTGAAGTTTGTAACGCATAGAAGGAAGCGTCTGAGACCCCAAAAGTTACTGCCAATATGCTTATAAAAACAAAACAAATTGATCTAGCCATGTCCGTCTGTCTGTCTGTCTGTCTGTCTGTCTGTCTGTCTGTCTGTCTGTCTGTCTGTCTGTATGTATGCAAACTAGTCCCTCAGTTTTTGAGCTATCGCGATGCAACTTTGCACAGACACTTATTATTCAAGGGGACAGCACATTGGTCGGAGCCGGCCGGATCGGACCACTATATCTTATAGCTGCCATACACCTCAAAGTCGGTTTTGGCCATAAATCCGATGTTTTCAAAGCAATTGCCTTAAATTTCCTGTACACTTGAACATCCTTATAACTCATCAATGGGTAAAATCGCAAATCGATTGAGTCATAAACAGCGAAGATATGCGTCATTAAATATTTTGAAAAAACAGGTGCATATGAGCAAACAAAGTCAAGCACAAGAAAGCTTTTGATAGTCTGAGCAAACAAAGTCAAGCGCAAGAAAGCTTTTGATAGTCTGCTCTTCAAGCAATTTTGTCAGCGATCATCAAAACGGCTTGTGGCGTAGTGGGTAAAGTTGCGAACTGGTGAGCGAGAGGTCCCGGGTTCGAAACCAGCGGCGACTGGTCATTTATTTTCATTTTTTCTTATTCTTCTTTTCAAATATATAATAACTGTAATCAAATTCATTTGCTTTCAATGGCTTAGAACAAAAACAATGCCACGCGAAAAAACAAAAGCTCAGTATAAATCGAGTTTGTTAGCGATTCTTAAAACTGCTTGGTGTAAGCAGTACAAAGCAAAACAAGAAAGCTTTTGACAGTCTGCTCTTCAAGGGATTTTGTCAGCGATCATCAAAACGGCTTGTGGCGTAGTGGGTAAAGTTGCGAACTGGTGAGCGAGAGGTCCCGGGTTCGAAACCAGCGGCGACTGGTCATTTATTTTCATTTTTTCTTATTCTTCTTTTCAAATATATAATAGCTGTAGTCAAATTCATTTATTTTCAATTTCCTAAATTGTTTCTAATTTTTTTTCATACATAAAGTAGCTTTAATAGAATAATTCAAAAGAAAAATTTAAATTCATTGGCAAAACCAATGCCACGCGAAAAAAAATATGGATCTCAAATTCTGAATATAAGCTCTCGTATGTTCAGATTAAGTTTTATGACAATTCAATTTCCGACAGCAGCCTTGAAAGGTATAAGAGCAACAGGCACAAAATTTGGTATGTATATTATGTAATGTAGTTTTCACTTTTTGGAAAAACTGAAACTTGTATATTGTTCAATTCGGTAGCACTTATGAATGCTAAGGGACGCGTCCACGAGCTACGGATAGTGAAACGTCCCTGTTTACATGAATACCTTTATATATTTTATTTTATATGTAGGGGTATATGTATGCGACATTAATATCTGCGAATTAAATAAGCAGTCACGGAAAAATAGTAAAAATTGCTTTAAGGTTCGAAAAGAGTATTTAATCTTCGGCACGCCGAAGATAATCCTTCTCCACTTGTTTTTAATTTACCTGCCTCGCAATTCCTTGCCCAAGCATCAAGCATCAAGCAGCAACTCAAACAATTTGCGGTTTTCATTAACTCAACTTCTTTTTTTTAGACGCCATTTTCAACACGCGCTCTGCCAGTTTATTATATGAAATAACTTGGCAGGCGGCATGCCAGGATGGCTGTCATTAAATGCAGCGGCAGCAGTAGCGGGAGCAGAAGCAGCAAAGGTCCTTCGGAGCATTTGAATAAACCTGCGACTTATTTGATGCATGTTGTCAAAAATTACAATTACAAAAAAGAAAAGAAAATAAAGAGGAATGCAAAGGCAGGTCGAGTTTCTGGCAGTGCGTTTAATAGTTTCCATTTTGTTGAGCTTGAGCGCAGTGCGGCTTTGACGTTGCCACTTCCGTTTCCGCTTGAATTATCGCGCAGCAGGCGGGGTGGCCTCGCAAAATTGCATTAACTGTGCAAAAGTCGCCGCTGTGCCGCCCACCACCCGCACCTATCCCGCTGCTGTGGCTGTCTGCGTTTAATATGCAACTTTGCACCATACACACACACACACACACACACACAGCAAACTTGAGTGCTGTGCCTGCCTGCCTGTCTTGCGTCATTTTGAAATATTTGTGGCATCAAATGCAGTCGTCAACTTGATTAAATGTCATGCAAAAAGCAACAGAAGCAGCCAAGATCTGCATCTTGCCAGGCAGACGACGAAGAAGCTGGCAACGTTGCTGCTGGCAAGCTAGAAATTGCAAGGCGTTTGTATAGAATGAAAAGGCTTAGAGCGCAGGAAAGGGACTGCGGCTCGCATTCTCACTCTAACTGAACAAAAAACAAGTGGAGAAGGATTATCTTCGGCGTGCCGAAGATTAAATACTCTTTTCGAACCTTAAAGCAATTTTTACTATTTTTCCGTGACTGCTTATCTAATTCGCAGATATTAATGTCGCATACATATACCCCTACATATAAAATAAAATATATAAAGGTATTCATGTAAACAGGGACGTTTCACTATCCGTAGCTCGTGGACGCGTCCCTTAGCATTCATAAGTGCTACCGAATTGAACAATATACAAGTTTCAGTTTTTCCAAAAAGTGAAAACTACATTACATAATATACATACCAAATTTTGTGCCTGTTGCTCTTATACCTTTCAAGGCTGCTGTCGGAAATTGAATTGTCATAAAACTTAATCTGAACATACGAGAGCTTATATTCAGAATTTGAGATCCATATTTTTTTTCGCGTGGCATTGGTTTTGCCAATGAATTTAAATTTTTCTTTTGAATTATTCTATTAAAGCTACTTTATGTATGAAAAAAAAAATTAGAAACAATTTAGGAAATTGAAAATAAATGAATTTGACTACAGCTATTATATATTTGAAAAGAAGAATAAGAAAAAATGAAAATAAATGACCAGTCGCCGCTGGTTTCGAACCCGGGACCTCTCGCTCACCAGTTCGCAACTTTACCCACTACGCCACAAGCCGTTTTGATGATCGCTGACAAAATCCCTTGAAGAGCAGACTGTCAAAAGCTTTCTTGTTTTGCTTTGTACTGCTTACACCAAGCAGTTTTAAGAATCGCTAACAAACTCGATTTATACTGAGCTTTTGTTTTTTCGCGTGGCATTGTTTTTGTTCTAAGCCATTGAAAGCAAATGAATTTGATTACAGTTATTATATATTTGAAAAGAAGAATAAGAAAAAATGAAAATAAATGACCAGTCGCCGCTGGTTTCGAACCCGGGACCTCTCGCTCACCAGTTCGCAACTTTACCCACTACGCCACAAGCCGTTTTGATGATCGCTGACAAAATTGCTTGAAGAGCAGACTATCAAAAGCTTTCTTGCGCTTGACTTTGTTTGCTCAGACTATCAAAAGCTTTCTTGTGCTTGACTTTGTTTGCTCATATGCACCTGTTTTTTCAAAATATTTAATGACGCATATCTTCGCTGTTTATGACTCAATCGATTTGCGATTTTACCCATTGATGAGTTATAAGGATGTTCAAGTGTACAAGGAAATTTAAGGCAATTGCTTTGAAAACATCGGATTTATGGCCAAAACCGACTTTGAGGTGTATGGCAGCTATAAGATATAGTGGTCCGATCCGGCCGGCTCCGACCAATGTGCTGTCCCCTTGAATAATAAGTGTCTGTGCAAAGTTGCATCGCGATAGCTCAAAAACTGAGGGACTAGTTTGCATACATACAGACAGACAGACAGACAGACAGACAGACAGACAGACAGACAGACAGACAGACAGACAGACGGACATGGCTAGATCAATTTGTTTTGTTTTTATAAGCATATTGGCAGTAACTTTTGGGGGTCTCAGACGCTTCCTTCTATGCGTTACAAACTTCAGGACAAACTTAATATACTATTTTCTTCGAAAAAGTATAAAAAAAGTACCATTGACGCACAGATTTCAACTGAAAATTTACTTTATGGATTGAAGCTTTTGTAGAAATTCCCCCAGAGATTTTCACGGGCTGTTGCTAAAGGAAAAAGTGAACGGAAGGAGCTTAAGGTCCGCAGGTGTAAACATTAATTAAAAGGAAGATACTTCTGAATATATATTCGATATACATACTCTGTTCGCATTGGAACAATGTTTAAACATATAACTAGAATAACTGTTGACTATTGTACATTAAAAAGTTAATTTATCAATTGATTCCTAACATATTCAGTAACATTTAAAAAAGAAGAACACGCCCGATTTTTACTATCGGAATCTATATTCAAAGTCATTCGATTATTCTTGGTCCTATTACTGTTATGTAATTATAATATAATATTTATTAAATTAAGATTGAAAGGTAGACAGAAAGCTAACGAATTCGCATTAAAATTGTTAGTAATACTAAACAAATGCTTAAACATGGTATAGTATGAAATAATATTTAATTTGTGTTAAATCTGAAGATTATCCAGAGTCAACCGCAAGGAGCTTCTGCAAATGCTTTGTACACCTTCTTTATGCATGTAGCATTTGTCAATGTTGCCTGCCAAAAACCGAGCTGCCTTTAAAACGCAAACATTTGCATAAGAAATGCCAATTTGCATAGTTTATCCCACACACAGTTGGCAGTCTGCTCGAAAAATGATTTAAATGAATTTGAATTTGTTGTTGAGTTATGCAAAATAAAAGAGAGACTGGCGGCAGTGCAGGAGAACGATGGTTGTAAATTAATTAAATTTATTTCGACAATATTACACATACGCAACGTTGACAGAACAGAGTCATCAAAGTCATCGGCCTGAACACTGTAAAATTACCATGACTTTAATTTCTTTTGACGCATCGCAAACAATTCTCGAATATACTTGTAAATTAAATCAATTTATTTGCAATTCCATGGCCCTGGACTCTTTTTCACTCACCATCTTCGGCGCACAAAAATATGCAGCAATTTATTTTCAGCAAACCAAGTGACGACTTCAAGTCTCTCTCTGCCCCAGAGGTCGGTGGTAACCCCACCGCAGACCCCCTTTTGCCCCACCCACCCGCGACCGTGTGCATTTGATTGAAAATGCGTATTACTTATGTATATACCAAGTATTTGTACATTCAGTATATAGGGCGAGTGGCAAATCTAAAATCAAATCAAATCAATTTTCTCAAATGTTACTTGGCAGTCACTGCCAGCCGCAGCAACCAGCCAGACAGTCAGTCAGCCAGTCAGTCAGTCAGTCAGTCAGTTAGTCAGTCTGTCAGTTAGTCAGGCAGTCAGCGCATCCTCTGACTTTGACGTCGCTTTGCGCCACGCTCCTGCAGCAATTGGCTGAGTCCCTCAAACTGCCAGCTCTGATTGATCGAATTTAAATTTTTGTGGCACATTTCAGCCGTGCTACGTAATAAATGTAAATCGCTGACGGCCTGTCTTTAATTACGCCATTCTTCTGACTGTCTAAGGTTGTGAGAGGGTTTTCGAATCGAGTTTGGAAGACTTGAGTCAAGAGCTTGCTGACGAGCGCATCAAAAAAGAAAAGAAGATTAAATATATGTTTTTAAAACTTACTTTAATTTATTAGAAATAAGATGATTATAAAGAAACGGTTCGAAATATTTAAAAAACTCTTTCTGCCAGTAAAAAAGAAACTGCTCAAGTATTTAGTCATTCAGCTTTCCAATTGGTTGTACATAAATTGCGGTTGTTGTGCTCGTTCTTCAACCAACTACAGCACTCGTCGTTTGAAGGAGGCAACTTAAAAAGTTTCTAGAACAGTCAGTAGTCAACATGCGTGCCACTCTAAACCGCACACACACACACACACACACACACACACACACACTCACACTCACACGCACACAGAGAGAGAGACACAGACACAAAGGGCAACAAGCCGCAAAAATGTTTGAAATTTTACAAATTGCAATTTTATTGAGAGGCTAAAACGGCCAAATATGAAGCAAAACTTGTGACTCTATTTGGCATCCCTCTGTTGACTGTGTGTGTTTGTGTGTGTATGTGTATGTGTGTGTGCACAACCAACCAGACATAATTAGCTAAAGAATTTTCTCATCAAATGTGCAAAATGCTGCAACAACAACAACAACGTGCAAAAGTCGGTTGGGTTTTCGCCAACAACGAAATGAGGGCGAGAGGCAATAAAAATTCAAGCCAAAAAGCGCCAAAGAAGCTCGCAAACGAAACGAAAAGTTGCCCAGAGAAACACAGCTGAAAAAAGCGAAGCCCAGAGAAATGCGCAAAAAGAGCGAACTTTTTATGATTTCAATAAAGTTGTTAACTTTATTAAAATTTTGTGCTCAGCTGAAAAGTTGGCAAGAGCCAGTCGAGCATAGAATTACTATGAAATACTTTTGCCAAAGCAACCGACGATGCCCATAAATTGACAATTTAAGTTCGTTGAGCGGAGTCAAGTAACTAAAAATGCAAAAGAGAGAAGAAGAAAAAATTCCGAAATGCAAAAAAGAATCACAAGAAAAATACAAAACATCATGGCAAGAAAACGCGCATCAATGAAGCATAAATGCATTATGCCAAAGGCAAGTCTAACTAATAAATGTTCAAGCCGTTGCAACACAAAACGGGCAGCCTGGCAGCTGCCCCCAAAAAACAGTGCTGCCAATTTAGCTTTTTTCCAGCCAAAAGCTTGTTTTCAGTTGATTTTTATTGCTTAATAAAATGGAGGGTATCTTGATGTTAAAGTTGGTATATAACTCAATACCCAATACCACAACACATCGAAAGCCTCAATAAAGGATAAAATGTTGTAGGCTTACAGCAACCTTTAAATATTATAAATTGATCAAATATTTCTTCTTAATCTTCTTTTCCACAACTAACCTATCTGCCTTCCAAAAGTTTGGCAACACTAGCACTGGTAACTTGAGTTCTCATAGCTGCAATCGTTCAGCTCTGGACCATCATCGTTACACGCTAAATTACACGCCAAATTGCGCACGGTTTGCCTTATTGATTTCGAAAAATCCGAGTAAAAAAAATGAGAAGAAAAACAGCATTCTTGAATCAGAGCCATTCCTAAACGTAACGTGTACGTATGCCGTAAGTCGGAGCTGCTTGTTGCCACTTGTGCCATAAACAAATCAAATATTTCTTTCATATTTTACGCACAACTGCATCAGCTGGCAAAGTAGCATACAAATGTTTGTTGCATACGTCAAGGGGCAGCCTGAACTGAAATCAAAGTTAAACTAAGAGCTGCAGCTATGTGCATATGTATACAATAGGTGTAAGCTCACGTATTTAAAAAAGAAATGCATAGTTAAAGTCAATTGCGTTGGCATTTCTCATCTTGCCTCACTTCGAGGCACAAAACTCTCATAAATTCATCAGTAAATCGCCAAACGGCAAACCAAATAACCAGTAAAAGCGAAGAGAGAGAGTGAGAGAGAGAGAGAGAGAGAGATACGGGGATTGGAAAGGGAAGGCAGTTATACGGCTCAATGACTCGCAGATTTATTGGACTGCGGATTTGGATTCCGAAAATGCTTGTTGCAAATCAAAGACAACCAAAGCCATAGCTGCTTCAAAATACTCATGAAAATCCCAATCATGTTTATCATTCCATGCAAGAGTGGTTTGAGACTTAAGTGCACCAACTAACATTCGAGCATTGAGTCGAAAATGGTACTTCTTAACTACAATTAAATTAGATATTTGCTTAATCTAAGTTTACAAGCAAGGATGAAATTATTTCAGGGTAAATATGGTTTTTTCTCAGAATTTCGACTTTAATTATGTTTCCAACACCTGTTGCGCACAGGTGAAATTTGATTTGAACGCTTTATTGAATGTCGAGAGCAGACAAGCAGTTCAACGAAATGCAATCATAAAATAAGTACAAGTTCTGCGAATTCAAAGTCAATTATCGTATGCAGCATGCAGTTGGGAAACAACTAATAAACAAAATTGTGTTTTTTAATTTGTAAACTTTTGCTGAGAAACTATTCCAATGCACAGTTAGTTGATTAGCATACTCGCACTTTTTGCTATTATTAATTGAAAATAAGCTATTTTATGGCTTACTCAGATAGAGAGAGAGAGAGAGAGAGAGAGAGCGATTGGTATTTCTATTAACTGCATAGTTGGACGCGGCAAGCTATCTAAGCCACATAATTAAAATCTCAACTTTCTCAGTAGATTTAAGCAGCACAGGAAAAACAACAAACAAAAGAATTGGCCGTGCAAAACATGAGGCAAACAACTAAAAAACAAGGTAAATAAAGGTACAAATTATGAAGCACTTCATATTGCCGCTCGCACAGAATAAGAGAACAAAACTCAAACTCAAACCAAAGTCCCCCCAAAGGAGGTGCGGGCAATCAACACAAAACGACCTCGTCAACAACTCAGCTCAAGAGCAAAAATATCAAAAGTAGAGAAACAAAAAATCATGCGCCAGCCAACCAAACTCGGGTTGGGGGCAGTGGGGGGCGTGGGGAAGGGGTGGCAGCAGCACCATCACCCTTGGCAACTTTGTTGCTGGCAGCATAGTTCGGAAAAAGTTCCAAGGGGCCAGGGGATTGACTAATGCTGCTACTCGGGGAGGCTGCTTGGTGCAGGCGGATTGGCGAATTCGTTGAGGGGGAAGGGGGCGGGGGGGTCGGTTTGAGTTTGATGCGATTGCTAAGCAACGCAACAGTTTGCCATGGCTATAATACGTTATAATTTGTTATTGAGTTTTGCACAGAGCAGCTGCAAAAATGCAGGAAAACGCTGCGAAGACTGAGAAAAACATGCACAAAAAAGTATGAAACAAAAATTTAGGAAAAAAAAACGCTGATGAAAAAACTAAATGGCAAACACAAAGTTCTAATGCTCTATCTAGAAAATAAATAAATAAAATATTAAGCCCTAGAAATCCCTTACATATTTTACATTTAGTTATAACTAAACTTAAATCTTAAAAATATATTTGAAGCAAACGAATATATATTAAGTACGCAAGCTGAATTAAAAACTTCAACTACTCTTCCCAGTGTGTAGGGCAAACAGTAATAACAAGCCAAGGGGGACAGCAGTGGGTTTTGGGGCTGTCATAAGTGTGCTTGTTGTAGTGCCATTATCCTTGTTGTTGGGTTGGGTTTGGGCCTGACAAAAAAAAAATAAGATGTCTATATGATTGGCAACAGCAGCTTTTTAGTGTGGTGCGTCCCTTTTTTATTTATTCTTTTTTGTTGTTGTTGTATTTTTTTGTTTGTGGCCCCATCAACTTTTTGTCGATTTCTTTTTATTTTTAATATTTATTTCATGTTTTTCAACTGCCTTTTGCCCCAGTACAAGGCAAAAAAAAGGAAAATATATATATATGTATGTATAAATAAACTTCATCATATTCTATTTTGCCGTTGCTTTTGTGCGCTGCTTTTGCTTTTTTGTATGCTTTATGAAATTGATGCTCGAAAATCGCACTCAATTAGTGGGGATTTTATATTTATTTATTTATTGTTGTTGCCGAAGCAGAAGCGAAACTGCCAAAGAGCCGGGGAACGAACAACGGCACGTGTGTCAAGAGGCATGTGTGTGTATATGTGTATGTGTGTGTGTGTGTGTGTGTGTGTGTGTGGGTGTACGATTGTGTGTGTGAGTGTGCGTATAGCGGGAGTGGGTCTTGTCGAGCTAAGCTAGCAATAGCATTCCGGCTCAAAGGGTGTCAACTTGTATACGCTTAATTTAATTTATTGCTTATTTGATTTGTAAGCAGAGAATTTTATGAAATTTCGACTAAACTACTTGACAGTAACACTCGTAACTTTGGCCATTGTTGATCTTTACTGCTGAAGAAGCTGTTCAAATATAGTATTTGATAGTTGGCAGTGATTGAGTGGAGAATTTATATATCTCTGTTTGCAGTTATTGAAGTGGGAAACACAAATATACTCAATTAAGCCAAATGGAAAATAATAAATAGAAAAAAGCGAAAAAATCTTCAATTTACTTGTTGCTAAGGACTCTCATTGCACAGATAACAAGGTCTTGCAAGCGACCTCTGTTGTCAGTTGTTGTAACTTCAGCTAGGCTAAAATTAGACTAAAAGCTTTACCGGGATGGCAAATGAGGAAAAAGCTTGTCAAAGCTTTAAATGTACAAGGACATTTACATTAAAAAGCCTTATAGCTCAGTTAAAAATGAAAATGTAAGTGGTAAGTTAAATAAATAAGCTTAATTGCTCAACGAAGTAATGTGAAGCTTTTTGTTTAACTTATATTGTCGCAGTCGAATATATGGCGTATATATACAAAAAATTACACTTCTAAAAGCGCAATTTCGAAGAAAAACTTTAAGCTGCCTGTGCTTTCCAAGGTTGGAAAGCTGAAAGCTAACAGTAACAAAAGCTGTGACTACTGACTGTTATACTGAGAGCCTCAGCTTAGTGAGTAACTCAACCGTTTGAGCATGTATAACAGTTTGGAGCCAGTATGTTAACTAACAGTCGAACTGTTAAAGGACTTAACAGCGATTAGCGGCCATTTCTCTCTTGTAACGTCTTCTGCACCCCTCTAACCGCTTGATTGTGCGTAAGTGTCACAGTACCCTCTCCACACACTCGTTAGTGTGTCTGGGTGTACGCTTAAACACAGGACATTTACTTTATGTGTTCTTAAATGACAGCGGAGCAGAGACACCAGCACCACCAGCACCAGAAGCAGCAGCACCAGCAGCCAAATCGCTTCGCATAACGATTACATTAGAAGCGAGTAAAATTTCATAAAAATACGCTACGTGCGTTTGCCTTTTTGAATATGTAATGATGTCAGAAGCCGAGTGCAATTTCAACACTCACACACACTCTGAAAATACTCACACACACACATCGACCGCAAGCGCTAAAATTCCATTTGTGGTTAGAGCGGACAACTTTATTACTGCACAGGAAAATAAAAAAATAGACACACAAAAAAAAAATAGGTAGATGAAACAGTTTACTATCAATTTTCTGTCGGGCATTAATTTGCGCCAATTTTTGGCACTACAGCCGAACCAATTGTGGCCGTTTGGACTCACGCGCGTTTATGGTTTTTACGGGGGCTGGCTAACCTGTCAAAACTCTGCCCTGAATTTTCAACGTTTTCAAATCAACGAGTGCCCAACGCACAGTGGAACTATTGTGGCAAATATGCAGCTAAATATTGTTTGCGAAGTGCGGAGAGCTAGTTATGAAACACATGAATATAATAAATATATTTGTATAATCAGCATATGTAATAAAAACCAAGCACGCAGCTTTTTATAAGTTGTTTGTGTGCCAAGGTTAATAAAGGAAAAGTGGTCACTTATTGGTAATATAATAATAAAATGATAATCAGGCTTATTCCACATTCGCTTTTTCCTCATTTAAACAATTTCCGTTTGCCAGTCTGAATAACGAGCGGATTGGATTCGTTTTTTGCTTTTTCCAACTACAAGCGATTGCCAAAGGCAATCGAAATAAATAGCCAAAAAAATATTATAAATATGTTGAGAACTATTCTTCAATGCTGGCAATAAATTGTTGGTAAGAAATTGATTTTAATTGCTGCGACTGAGCAGGATATCTAAATTAAACAAATGTATTGTGAAATTCGTTACTTCTGCTAAGAATTCAAATGGCAAACAGTTGGAACTATAATCTAATAGGCACATAAATTAAATTATAAACATATTCTAATAATTCTTTCCACAGTACAGCGTCTGTTTTTTCAATTCAACTGCATAGACTTTTGACCAGCTCTGGCGGCTGTAGGCGACTGCGGTTTTCATTACATTTTCGATTTTGTACATTTTGCAGTCGACTTTGTCGGGTTGCCCCTCTCACTCTCTCTCTCTCTCTCTCTCTCTCTGTATAGCCCACTTACTCTTTCTAGCTGGGTGCGACTTAAGCGGCTTTGCTTTTTGTGCTCCCGGACGGCGGCAATTTAGCTAAAATGGTGCACGCCTACCTGGGCCCCCACAGAACGCACTAGGCAAATTACTATTTATGTGAGTGCCGGACTCTGCCCACTACAAGCCGACTTCCCTCTCTCCATCCGCGCTCTCCATATGCTCTTTGTGTGTGTGTTGGTGCGGTTGAAATGAGCAAATTGTATGCGATTGTGGCAAGAGGCAGCAGCAAAAAAAACAAAAAAAAAACAAAAACTTAAAAAAAGAAGAGAGAGGAGTGCAAGCAGCGTCTGTAAATGCACGAATTTGGGTCACATGGTCGACAGTTTTTGTTTTTGGTTTTGTTTTTAACTCAAACTTGCTTAAAATAAATTAGTTTTACTAAACCACAAAAGGGCAGGCAAAAAAGTAGGGGCAACGAATACAATAAAAAAAATACAACAAAATAAATGCGAAGAAATCAGTGCCAATGCCCAAAGGATGCCCACAAAACAAGCAAAGCGAACGAACCAACGAAAGAACAGTCAGAGCCTTAAATGGACATAGGTCTGGCCTTGGGCCTCTCAGCCAGGACTTGCTGCCAATTTTATGGCCAGACACGCAATTTTCGGTGTCTGTGTGGGTGTGTGGGTGTGTGTGCGTGTGAATGAGCCAAAAGACAAAAGACATGAGAAAAATGGCCAACTATTTGGCATTGAGTCACAAGGGGCTACGGTCCGTCCGCTGGGCGGCTGGCAATTCGATTAGGGCCCAAAAGCGTTAAGCAGTTAAAGCTGCCAGCTGCCGGCTGCCTTTTGCCACTTGCCACTTGCCAGTTGCCAGTTGGACAGTTGGACAGTTGGCCGCAGTGCCACAGTTTGAGGCATGACGTCAGTCAATGAATCGCTGGACGCCAAATGAAGTGCACACTGAAAATGACTGGCGAAAAATGCGGCCAGGCGAGCAGGAGAGAGCAAAGAGGCAGACAAATTGCATGCAGCAGCGCCCCAAAGCGGGTCTGAGATATTTATAACCAGAGTCCACAGGCCGACGACGCCGACGCCCCAGTCGCCAGATAGACTTGACAGGCAATTTGGCAAGCAGAACTCTCAAAGCGTAACTAACATTTATATTTGTCGCCAGGAGTGCCGTCTAAACAAACAAATGTCACACATAACACGACAACTACAACTACAACGACCAACGACTGCGACTACGACTGCCAGACGACTTTGAGGTTACGCCCCCCAACCCCTGTCCTAGGACCCTCGATGCCAACTCGCTCCTTTGGCTCGCATGCAAATCAGCGAGGCGACGCGTTGCTGTAGGCCTGCTCAGTCCTGCTGCCAGTGAAATGAATGGCGCTGCAAACTCGCTAACCGAATGCTCAATTTGATGGGCAACTGTCGAGTGGCAAATGTTGCCTTTGGCGAGCAAGTGCAGCACTGCCACTTTTTGGGGCCACATACAAGGGGCAACAAGTTTCTGCCCCACCTTGGCATTAATAATTCAATTATGCATAAATGCTGAGACACGCATTACACAAAGTTCTCAAAATGCTAGCTACACTGCGCCAAAAGAATGCACAAGCAATTGACTAAATGAAAATATATATAAATAACAAATATAATCGAAATTTAGTAACAAAAGAAATAGAAAATATAAAATAATGAGTATATTACAAAAAACTTGTTTCTTTCTCACATAAAAACTATCATTGGTTATTTATGCGATAAATAGAATAATTCATATATAATATTAAATATATGTATGCCTCATTATTGATTATTTTTATGTTAAAGTCATTTGCTCATTTATTAGTTGTCTGATGTGATTTCAAGATTCTTGAATAATAATCTCATAAATGTTTTTTTTTTAAGAATTTAAGTACTCTTTCCTTACATCTTTTACATCGTTTACCTTTCAACTTTTACATCATGCTGGCAAAACCTTTTAAAAGGCTTTTCAAATAATTCTTTAATAAAAAAAAGCATTTACGCTTTGAAAGTCAATACGCTTTGATATGCACATATATTTCAAAATCCACATAGAAAACTATACATATATGCCCCTTTTTTTTGGGGAAGAAGCGAAACAACAAACCTTAACCACCTCATCGCTGAAAGTGCTTCGGGTTAGGGGCCATTCAATTCCCAGACGCATTTAGTTGTATGCCAGTTATTGGATTTTTCTGGCTAACGCCGCATAACTAAATAAAAGCCGTTCACTTAAAAACAGAAGCAGAACCCAGCAACTAACCGCTGTAACTCAAATGCAACTGCAACAACAACAACAACAGCAACAGCAACAATAACAAAACCGAACAAAACACACAATTGAATTTGATATACGAGCGTGCCGCGCCCGATATGTGCTCAAAACAAAACTGAACAGCGCTCTGCTTGCTGGCTGCCTTGTTTGGGGTTTTGTTTTTGAGGGCAATCTATTGCCAAAGCAAATTAAAATTCAAATACGTTTGCATGTTAGTTATAAGAAAAACAAAACAAAAAAGCAAGCGAAAGTGCTCAAATCACCGACTGGCAGATACCCAGCGATAGATTACTCATACAATTGAAATTAGTAAAAGTACAGCGTGAGAATTTGTAAATTTCAAAGTTCTGCCAATAATATATATTACAAAAAATGTATATTCAATTGACTGTAGCTGCTTCCTTCCGCCACTATCAATTGCACGCCTTGCAAACATTTGTATAACGTACAGGGTATTAAAAATGCCAAAAACAAGCCAGCGAGAAATTAAATGAAATAAATTTTGCAGTTGTGAGTTTTAATCAAAAACAAAAAGAAATAAAACTGTTGCACTCTCTCGCTCCCACTGGTAGCTCAAATAGAAGATTACTCATACGCACTGTGAATGGCTGCCACGCCCACAGCATGCAACGGCTGCAGCGTTTTACTGCTGCAATGCAAAACTGTCCGGCATGTTTGATGTAAAAATCCCTCAACTGAAATAGATTTACGTCACTGGCAGCCGGGCCAACTACGTTTGTTGCCCATTTTTGGCTGCCCTGGTCCTGCGATCTACTCCTTTCCCCCATCCCCCATCCCCCAACCCCCTCTACTGCTTGTGTCTCTCTCTCTCTCTCCCTCTCTTTTAGCTTTGGCAATTTATTTGCAAATATTTTTCAACATCAAAAATATGTGTGCCTCAGTCCACCCTCGACGGCTGCAATTGTGCAGCAGTTGTTAGTTTTTATTTCTTTTCCATTTTTATTCTGTTGTTTGTGTGTGTATTTTCGCCAGGGCTTTAACTCGGATTTTAGCCTGCTGCTGCCAAATTATATTACGCATGCGACGTGCTGCTGGAATTTTCATAAAATTTAAAATCCGACTAACAGCAACAGGACTCAAACACTCAAACAATACGTACAATAGTGTGTGCAGGCTTTCGGTCCTCGCAGTTGTCCTGTTTGGTCCTGCCACTCAATTGCGGCACCATTGACTAATCTCGCTTTTGATTTTCCAAAGCCATTAGCACACACACACACCTACACACACACACACACACACACACGCACACAGAGACGAGCCGCTTTGGACTGTGCAAAATATGACAATAGCGGCGACACCTGCAGCACACAGCAGCAAGGACACTCGTCCAGCTGGACACTAATTCAAAGCACACACACACACACACACACAGAGAGCGAGAGAGACACGCAGTTTTGGGGCAAAGCAAATCCAGTTGCAGTTCCCATCGGTGCCTTTGCCTGATGAGTTGTCACATGTCGTCGCTCAGCTCAACTCAACTCTCATCTGCAGCAGCTGCTGCTACTGTGCTCTGTGCCTAAGTGCCCGGCTACTAAGCTGTCTATGTCTGTCTGTCTGTCTGCCTGTCCGTCTGGGCTGCCTTCCTGTCTGATTGTCTGTCAAAAGCAGTAGTCGTAGTAGTTCGCCTGCCGAAAAACTATTGAGTTGAAATTATGCAAAGTTGGGCTGCAAATATTTTTTAATTAAAAGCATTTGCACATAGCCTCGCTCAAGCCAAACTGGCCGCATGGCTTGTTAAATGTCAAAAGCACGCCTCACTGATTTTCCAAAACGGAGGACGAGAGGACTCGGCATAAAAAGAGTTGGCATCTGCAAAATTTTCATCTGGCAAAAATTCGATTGTGCTTCCTTTTTTTGCCTCAGTTACGAGATAGAGCATGAAGAATAGTAAAAACATGCCGCAATCGCATTCATTCATTTTCATTTACTGGCATGTTGAGCATACGCCACGTTGTGTGCCAATGACAAGGCTATGTAGCTGTCAGGCTTGAAGCTAGAGGATTTCCTAGCATAGCCCTAGTGGCATATTTAATTTAGTTTCGATGCCAAAGCCCCCATGGAAATATAACAATGTACAGTGGTGTTACAATAAAGACTTTTGCTAATTCATTTCACAAGTAAAGTCTGAGACTCATATAAATTAAATTTATTGCGATTATAATAAAATAACAGTTAGCTATAGCTTTGTAAATAATTTAATCTATATATATAGTTAGTATACAATTTTTCAAATATATTGCATATTTAATACAATAATCTTTAGCAGTAAAGCATTTCGACATTTCTCTTGAAATATTGTTAATTCTTTATTGCTTCCCGTTGTGCTTCATCTCTCCCTACATATCCTTAAATAAATTTGCCTAATTGTCAGCTCTTTACATAATATTTCTTCCCATTGTGCAACTCAACAGCTCTGTGAATAATAAATTATGCACTTCCCAACCAACAAAAAGAAAAGTAGAAAATCATAAAACCATAGGCGTGGCCAAGTGAACAAAAAAACAAACAAACAAACACACCGAACGAAACAAAAGCCTAAATATTGCCCAGCTAAGCGCTGTCGCCTTACAGGGAGAGAGAGAGAGAGAGAGAGAGAGAGAGAGAACAGTAACGAGAGAAGGACACATAAAAACCAGCAAAAGTCTGGCCTTAAGCGACAAGACACAACCATACCGAACAGAACACAACACAACAGGACACAGCAACAGCACACAGGATAGACTGTTTGTTGACTGGGCCATGTGCTGCCCTCAAGGCTCTTTCGGCACAACAGCAGCAGGAGCAGGAGCAACAACAACTTGTCCATTTATAGCGCTTCATTTTAAACAACAAACACTCGGGCAAACACTTGCCATGGCACTGGCACTGGCACGCATCACTTGGCTTGATTTTTAATTGTGCTGCTGCGCATTTCAATTGAAATATGAAAAAGGCGACAGAGACTCGGAGCGCCCAGAGGAAGCAGGAGCAGCAGGAGCAGGAGCAGGAGCAGAGTCAGAGGCAGCCAGCACCAGAGGCAGCCAGCATCCTTGTTCAACAGCTTGTCTGACTGTAGTATATGCCAGACAGCAGTCGTCGGTCGTCGGTCGGCAGTCGTCAGTCGTAGGCCTTTTGAAGCATAAAGATAACTTAAGTTGTCCCCACTGGAGAGCTGAGCAGAGAGCAAAGTTCAGCTGCAAACCGACAACTCGAGCGACAGGCGGCGGCTGCAAACAAATGACACTGAAGTTCACCTTTTTATGCCAAGTGGGTCGAGAGGCTGGGCGACTGGGAGACTGGGGGACTGGGGGACTGGGTCCTGTGCGAGTTGTCCTGGGAGCCGGCGCTTACATAATAAAGTAACTCAAGTGCGCTAAGCAGTGAAAGCTTTTGTAACGGGTTGTCATTGCGTCTGGGACTGCTGCTCTTTTGCAAAAAAAAGCAGAAAAAACATCATTAAAGAAATTATAAATATGTACCCCAACCACATTTGAGTTTATCGTTTGCTTAGCAGACAATTAAAAATTCCATTTGTGGTATTTAAAGCATTGCACATGAGCGAATTAGCACATGGGTCTTGATCTTGTGGAGTGTGGAGGCTTTGTGTGCCTAATGAAATGGCCAGCACTGTGTGGCAAGCTACAGACAAATATAAAGTCATTGAAAATTTGTTGATTTGTTGATTACCATATACAGTTAATCATGATATTCACAATTTAAGCAAACAACGCAGTAGCCTATTCAACAAAATACAAAGTTTATTCGACTCAAATTCTAATCATCTAACAGTTGGAATAAAAATCACAAATATCGGTTCAACATGCTCAAAATTCCGCAGAGAAACAAGCTATCGCTAACGCCGCGTACTACTAAAATTGAACGGCCTTCACATAGAAGGAAGCTTAACCTTCTCCACATACCCTACCCATATCCACAAAAACCAACTAGATCCGAAGAAATCGCCAAGGTCACTGCTGAGCTGAACGATCGTTTGATAATGCTGCAAAGACGCGTTGCCGATTGGAAGGCCTTGAGGGAACAGGACTGAATATTTGATGATGGCAGACAGAAAGTTCTTAGGCGAGGCACGTTATGTTCGTTCCGTTGGAAATGCACACTAAATTCATGATGAAATCAAGAATGTTAAACAAATCAATTTTCATTTGGTTTATACATTCGAAAAAATATATTCATACTTCAAATCCAAACATAAATATTTTTACTGCAAGGGTATTTTAATAGCAAATCGAAAATTCGCAAGTGCTTCAGATTTAAATGCAGACATAATATAGAACCGAATCCATGATCAAAATCTGATCACTTTTGTCAAAGTTATGAGAGCTTTAGATGTTTCAAAGGCCATTATTGGACCATTGGCAGACTTAATTGATGACAACTCTCAAATTATATTCTAATGAGCTTAGTTTAATGAGCTTCAAAGTCTGCTTAAATGCTTAAATCACTTCAAAGTGGTCAAATCATTTATACAGTTGATTAAACGGCCAAGGCACATTTCAAATGCTCGTTGTTGTTCGCTGTTCGCTGTTCGCTGTTGTTCATTTGGATGTTTTATGCATTGACCGTTGTGCAGCGTGGTGTGTGTTGCAGCACACTTAATTGCATGTTTTAGACCAAAAACGCATAATTGATTTAAATGGCACACGCACAACGCACAACGGACGGCAAAAGCTGCTATCCGAACAATTCCCAGTGCTGAAATCCATTCGCTGATCGCAAAGATAATGAATGGACATAATGGAAACCGGGCGCCCAAACTGTTTATTAGCAATGCAATTCAGTTGGGGCCGCATGGCGTATGTGTAATATGCCAAGCATAAACAAATAGAGCTCCCAGCAGTCGATAATTATGCACGCCCATTTCGGGAAGGTTGGGGCTAGCATTGATTGAACGCCAAATCACTTAACCCAATTCAAAGCCATTGGCAACAACTTGGCAGCCGAGGGTATATTTTCTGTTTGCTTTTTTTCGTTGTGTCGTTTTGGCTTTTTTTTGTGTTCTGCGCTTCTATTGCCGCAATCGAAGCTGACAAATGGTCGATTGGCAGCTTAATGGCAGCCACGCTTTCCGCTTTGGCAGCAGCAGCCAAGGCAGATGAGAAGGCAAAGAAAAAGACCAAAAACGAAGGAATAAGAAACATGCTAAATAGCAAAATGCCTCACTGGGCCCAGCAGCAGCTGCTGCTACCGAGCCACCGCGTTCTGTATGCTATATAAATTTTAATTTCCTCTTTGCCTGGCTGCCAGCCAAAGCCAAGGCCCAAGCCCAAGCCAAAGTAAGTAAAGCAACTTCAAAACCAAACTCGAAACTCAAACTCCAACTACAACTCCAACTCCAACTCCAACTCCAATTGCAATTGCAATGGGAAGCCCCAAAGTGATAGCTGCAGCTTCTCTATTTTGGTGGCTTGGGCAGCAATTGTTGCTGATTTAACACAAAATGCAGCCAATCTGCTGTTTGAGCCCCCAAACAGAGCAAGGAGGCTGCCGCTTTGGATATTTGTCAATGTCCATGGCAAACAATTTTGGCACTGCTATTTGTAATAGTGTAGTTGTGTGTGTGTGCGAGTGCGAGTGTGTGTGTGTTTGTGTATTTGCGGCATCTGCTTTATAGGTTTATTAGTTAAGTCTGCTTGGCAATGCTCTCGGCAATGATTCGATCCATAATTTATTCCAAGAATAACTTGGCGTACACTTGATATTTGTCTGCTTAAGTGAATGGGCAGCAGTTGTTGACTATTTATTACAAGTATAATCTATTTGAGTATATTAATTAATTTCCACATATAATAGCTAAATATATATTATTAAAATAAATATTCAAAAATACCGCAAAAATTCAAAATTTATGTAAAACGTAAAATTGGAGTTTGGAAGATATTTGTTTTATATAACCAAGTCAATGCAGCCAATAAACCATAGCTAAATCGCGTAAGCTTTGGCCCACATCAAATTAAGTTTGTATTTTGCTAATTTACCGACGTATACTTAATATTTGAAAGACTTTTTCGTTGTGTCAGGGGCAGAAACTTTTTATTAAAGCGTTTTTTACGCTCATATGTTTATCGGCTTTTATTTTAACTTTTCAGTCGCTTTTGCTGGCTGGCGGTATGCTGGCTTGGCTTGTAGCTGACCGCACATAAAACAAACTTTGCGGTTACTTAATGAAGCTGAAAAATTGCCTTGGTTTTCTATTTTATTTACGCTCGCTCTCGCTCTCACTCTTTACGGCTATCACTTGCTGTTGCTATTGCATTTTTTTGTTGCTGCTCAACGTAATTTTCATCTTTCTTTCTGGGTTCTTTTTTTGTACAGCCAGAAACACATTTTAAACGCTTTGCTGTGGGTGGCCCTCATCTAGCTGTAGTAGTCAGCTCTGCCATTTGCCTTCTACTATTTATGCTGAGTGACTGTCTGAGCTATGCTGGGCTGCCATTAAACAGAGGCGACTGCTGCCAAGAGTCAGCAGGGGGAAGGGAAAGGGGAAGGAACCTTAGCTTACCTACTCGACTCAACTCGGCTCGACTATATACACACAACTTGAGCAAGAGTTCTTCGCTCCAATGAGACTCCTCCAACCTGCTGTAACTTTTTCGAGCCACTTTTACAGTCTCTCGCGCAGTCATAACCACAGTCTGTGGCAGGCGCTCAACTTTCGAGTTTATCATACCAATTTTCATTTGGAATTTTTTGCAACATTTCATTTTTAACTGCTGAACTTTGCATCATAATTCTCAGGGCCGTCAAGTTTTTGAAGCGCTGCTCCCTTACCGCTTATTAAGTGGTGCAGCCAACGATGACACGCGTGTGTGCCCCCGAAAATATTTGCATGAATTCCAAATGCAAAAAATTAATTAAATCGGCTCGATCTCTCCCTCTCTCTCTCTCTCTCTGCCTCTCTCTCTCTCTGACTTCGATTGCTTCAGCGGGCACATAAATAATTGGCGCTGATTTGTAAATGTCGGCGGCCAGTCGACGCCTCGAACTGGACTGTAGCTGTAACTGTAACTGTAACTGGAGTCCGAAACTGTCCGCCATGTTTGCCACTTCATTCATCTATCTTAAGTGCTTACACATATATGTGTATGTGTCCTGGGTCCTGTGTCGTCCTGGCGCCATGCAAAGTGCATGTGTGTGTGTTTGTATGCTTTGCTAATTGGCCAAGTAACCACCCCGTTTTCCTGCCCAGCCCTTGATTGATTTGTATGGCTTAAGCTATACGCGCGTGAAACGCACGATAAACGGTGTAAAATTAATTAGTCACTGTGCCCCACTGTGCGGTATTTGTATCCTTGCAGCCGTAGCCTCGTTGCTCACATTTGCCTGCCTGTGTCGCCAGTCTGACGCTGTCTGTACCCCTACACCCTCCACCCTCTCACGCTGTCATTTGTGCTTTGTTTATAAATAAATAAATGAGCGCGCTTACGTGGCCGCCCCTATTGGCCGTGGCCAATCAATTGCAGTCCGTAGCAAATGGCCCGGCCATTTGTAGTTGCCACACAGCCAGGATAACGGGTGTACATTTCTTTAAAGCCTGCTGCTCTTCACTTAACTGCCCGCCTGTTAACAATTGTCAATTGATATAGTTGAATGCGAGACTCGCAAAGTTTCGCTGCTGGCCAAATAAACGCAAAGTTGTTAAACAACAAAATTATTGACAACAAGTTGCGGTGCAGATGCATATATATATATATATACATATATATATCTGTATGTTGTAGCAGCCACAACGACACGATAAACATTTTATTTCTGAACTACCACACACATATTGGCACTTGCCACTTGCCACTTGGCACCGCCACTCGACCATATCGCTCGGCTGCGGTCTAGCAGATGGGGGGCAGAAGATTCTGTGACACAAGTCGCCAGTTTGTTCGATCGTTCGAGCAACAACAACAACAACAATTTGCTTGCCACACATAAAGTTCATTGTTGTTTATTGTGCACACAGTAGCCGAAGTTTTTATCCAGCCAAAAGAGTTCAAATTGGAGTGCATTTTGCTTTATGGTAGAAATTAAAAGCAAATACTTTTTAAGCACTTTCCGAGATCCAATTGAACTAGAATCAAGCAGTAGTTATAATAGTCTTTGGCTACAGTCGTCCGATCTAAGGCGACATTTTATTTATTGTGTTTATAGTCAAGTCTTTTTTATATCTTGACTAATTTGATGTTCCTCTATAAACAAATAAGAAGCATCTTAACAACTGAATAGCTAGCACCAGATAAATAATAAAAAATATCACATAAAATACTTTTCAGTAAAGTAATATTATGCTCTAAATAAAGAAATTGGAAATAATCAAGAGAAAAACTAAATATTTCAAATAATACAACTCAAATTTTTTTATATTTTTATATAATATGAAAAAAGTATATGGGCAAGTGGAGTTCAGTGACACGTTACTCCCTTGGGTAAAGACTTTTAAAAAGAAAATTTAATCATATAAAGGACTACTCCATACTGTCATAATAAATTGAAAAGAAAAAGCAAATACATGCGTCATAAGCAGAGTGCTTGCAAATTTGCCAGGCTTCATTTAATAACTCTTAAATGTTTGCGACGCCTTACGAGAGCCGCAGGACCTCTTTCCGCCAATTTGTGACATTCATTGTGTGTTGTGTGTTGTGTGTTGTGTGTGGACGACGCCTAGGCGGTCTCCTGCACGCAATAAATCAATCAATATCCTGCCTAAATATATGGCCGACTCCTGCCAGACTGTCTGCGAGTGCGACGACGTCAACATCGCCTTTAAGCCCCAAATGTCTAACGTCTGCGTTTCTGCCTTTCCGTTATTTAGCTGCCAGTCTTCTTTTCCCAGCTCCTATTTTCATTTTCTTTGGTATTTTTCTCGTCGCTTTTTTGTTGTTTGTTTTTTTTGTTTATTTTTTTGTTTGGGGACATTGATAAACATGTGTCCCTATGAACTTTGCAGTTGTCTTTTGTTTACCGCAATGTGTGCGGCCTGAGCTTTTTATTTGCGGGCAGCAGCGGTTAGCTTTTGCCTTGTTTTGTGTCCTTCATGGCTTAGTATCTCACTTGCAAGTGCTCAGACAGGATATTATTGGGTGAGTCTGTACGTCTGCAGAGAGTGCGTTCTAAATCAAATGTCAAATGTAATGAACTCGAGCCTGTGCATCCAAACGAGCAACAAAACAAGAAAACAGTTGCAATGTGAGTGATAAACTATTGAGCAGACCAGCAACAAAAAAATGCTCAGATTCCGAGAGACAGAAAAACTGTTTTGTACAGTTGCTTGGGTAACGAATGCAAAGCAAGAGAACCCATTAATTGCACGCACAAAAGTTGGGTCGAATGAATATTGAGTGAGAGTAGAATGAATACAGAATGAATGATAAAGAAGGCTTTCGTTTTTCTATATTAAACTTTAAGGAATGCCAATTTCGCAATATATACATATATATCTTTAAATATAATTAATGCTACTTACCATTTAAAGCGATATATATTTTAATGAAAGAGTCGATTTTAGACTTACCTGCAAAGTAGACAAGAAAATAAATTGAATTAGTTTAAAGCTAAAACTTCTAGATATAATCATACATTATTTTTATAGCGATCTTGCTTTTGAATTCAACCAAACTTTATGGCATACCTGCAAGGCCTTAAAGCTTTTTTATACTGTACACAAACAGCACCTGCATAAATCCAATTCGAACCTAATTCCCACATCATCAACAATTGACAACACATGAGCCGCATTTCTGGCATACAAAACAAAGTAACACAAGGCACACAAATGGCAAATATGCATAACGCTCTAAACGAAAACCAAAACTATGCCTGCCAGTGCCTCTCACACTCACACTTACACTCACACTACTATAGACTTGAGATGAAAACAAAAACCAGAAAAGCGATAACAAAACAATATAAAAATACAAAGAATTTCTGGCACAAGGCCAAGTCGCAGTGAATATCGAAAAACAGGAGGCAGGAGCATAAAATATTCCGGGCCCGAACTCAACTGAGAGCTGAAGGAGCAGCCAAAGGGCAAACAACAAAAGCAACAAAAACCCAAGAAATTACTAAGTATTTTGTATTGTTTTCAATTGTTTGTTGGCAGCCAAGCATAAATATGATATTGATGAGGATGCAGGCAACCCAGAGAGACTCTGCACACAAACACATACATACACATACGTATGTGTTACCAATTTCCTTGCCTTCGCTTCCACTTTGAATTTAAGGCAACACAGCTTTAAGGCAAAGAAGAAAAAAAGACTTCAATCAATTTTGCTGTTAAACCGCATGCAAGCAGCAAATGCAGCCAAGCAAAACGTGTAGCAACACTTCTAATAGCCCACAGAAGAAGCACCCGCGGGAATGGGTGCAAAAGTGGAAGTGGGTACAAAAGGGAACGGAAAGGGAGTTGGGAGAATGCAATGATTCGTCCTCGGTCGTCGGTCCTCGGTCGTCGGTCGTCGAGGTTTGATTTATTGCCCAACCACACACACCCGCGACTCTGCGGCTTTGGGTTAGCGCCACTTGACACTCGCCGCTTTGTGGTGCTCCAATCAGCGTAAGTTGATTGAACTCTGCATAATTTAGAGCACCAGCAGCAGTAGCTACGCTCATGTGCAGGACACGCAGACAAGGACTGCTTCAGTTTTAGTGCAGCAGCGCCTGCCTTTGGCTGTTGACTGCCGTCATTAACAAAATTGTGCAAACTTGCCAGCTCTTAGCGCCTTAAAAGAGAATCTTAAGTAAGACATTCAACAAATAAGTATTGAGCGCTCTGCATACTAAAGGATCTGCGGTAGACCGCTAATGTGCGCATAAGTATACGTGATCCTGTGAGAGACATGAGTCTATCGAGGAGAAAATTAAGTACTCTAAGGAGTGCTTTACATTTTATAAAAGAAAATATGTATAGAAAATATACTTCAATACTAAAATAGAAAGTAAGTAAATAAATTTCAATACCTGATGGTAAAAGTTACAAAAATAATAGTAAATTCAAATAAGACCCAATTTAATAGTCGATTGTCTAAAAAATAGCAATAATTTAACAATTAAATAAAACGCATTTAAAAAGCATTGGAAACTTTTGTCTGAACAATTCCTAAAGCCCACCAACAAATTATAAAACGCATTAAAGAAATTTTCGGAATTCTTGCCATAGTCTTAACATGTTCCACAACTCGCTTTTATTTAGTATCAGCGCAGAAGTTTCGTACTTAAATCCTCTGCTCAGTTTGCTATTAAAAACTTGCAAATACCGACGACAACTTTTGACGCTGACATCGTTGGGGGTCCCCCAGCACCACCACCACCACCACCGTCCCAGCCCCGCAGCCCCACCCAAGCGACGCAATGCCGCCGCAATCGATCATTGGGGGTTAATAAAAGGCAGCCAAAGGTTTTTAGGACCAACTACAACTCCCATTCTAGCCCGCAACTTTCGCGCAGGTGAGTGCGTGAGAAAAGAAGCAACACAAAAAGTCAGCGGCAACTTGAAATCGTTTCAGTTTCAGTTTTTACTGCCATAAAGGAGCCCTGCAACGAAAAATAATGTTGCATACTGCGCGGCGACCCAGTGATTTATGCGAGTGCGAAAAGGGGTTCAAAGTTGCAAATGCCAGCAGTGTGAACGCATATGGATGGACCCTGGTCTCCGGACTCCGCACTCCGGACTACGACTAGTTATAGGGGCAACAAAGTTGGCAGGAAAAGGCCACGCCCCTTTCAACAGCGCCCACACACTTCAGCTAACTGGACTAAGTAAAACGCAAATAAAAACTTGATTTAATATGCACGCACGCACGCGCCCTCAGTTTTGTCAAATGCAATTTCTATACACACACACACACACTGCCACGCCCACACACACACATACAACTACACGCAAGAAAAAAGGGCAAACCTGGTTTATAATTAAAATCCATTCACGCGCACGCTGACATTTTGGCCAGTAACCCGTACTTGCGAATATCCTAAATAATTGCACTTGAAGAGTATAATAGAAATCGATTATACGTAAATAGCAGCAATTTCCAGCTAAATAATTAACAAAACCTAAATAAATAAAAGCTGTTTCGGCGTGCCGCAGATTAAATCATTTGTAATGCAAATGAAAATCCTATTTTATTTTTAATTATTATAAATTTAATTGTAACTGAATTTACAATATATTTTGTACTCTTCTTTGTCGGCTGTTTTAATATAGCTATAGTCGAAATAAAATATTCATAAATCGCAGCGAATTATTTGTTCCACAAGCACACAATTCAATGTACCCAAACCTTGTACCCCAAAAGAGCCCAAAAACAGAAGTCTGTGCTTGTGTTGGTGTTGGTGTGTTTTCTCTTCAGTTGTCCACTTGAGATGCAAGTGCAAGTGCTGAGGCAGCTACAACAGAGTCGAGCGCAAATCCTGCTCACGCATCCTTGCAGCTGGCTGTTCAGGACTTGTAAATTGCATTTGCAGCCAATTTACACAAAATTAAATTGAATTTACGCTACGCTTGCACAAAATATCAATGAATGTCATGTAACAACGCTGCGAGCGACACACAAAAAAAAATAGAAGGAAGCCAAGAAGAAGAAGCTGGGACGAGGACGAGCAGCTGGTAGTCCTAGTAGAAGCATGCCCGCCCACAAAAAGTCAAACTGCATTTTATCAAAATTCAAATGGTATTTTCTCTCTCTGGCCGTCGCCAGCGTCGTCTGCTTGTTTAGCATGCGTGATAAGCAGCCAGCAAAAAGCAGAGTAGCAGCAAAAGCAACAGCAACAGCAACAGGAGCAGAAGCAGCTGCGGCAGGACATGGCAGGACAGTTGGCGCACACATGCAACTTGGCTGTGTAGTTTGTTGCATAGCTAAACAACTAACCAAGAGGCGGGTGGGCGGAGGGCGGCGGGCGGTGGGCGTGGTGCGTGGGCGTGAGTTAGTCTTGCGGCATGAGCAACAACAAGCTAAGCAGTTGCTGTTGCACGCATTGCTGCAACGCTCTGACGAGCGGACAGGACGACGCCCTGACTGACGAACTTGCAACTGGCGCTTCGGACAAACTTGCGAGGCAAATCACACGAGTTTCTCTCTCTCTATATATACATATATATATATATGTATATATATAGTATATGTATGTACGTGCGGCAAATGAATCAAAACTTCAAGGCAGCAAGTTAGAACCCAACAGTCGACAAGTGTTGAAATGTGGGCGGTGTCCTGCGCTGCAGGATATGTTGTTAAATTGTTAAAGGCACATTTTGTAGCCGGAGCGAAGCTTTCAGTTGCGCAGCCAAAAATTTGATACAAATTTCAATATAATGGATAACAAGTTTAAAAGTGAAACTAAAATTTAAATAAAATAAACTGTATTAAATGTTATTGATTGGTAATTTGACAGCTAAAATACACTGTAATATTTGCTAGAATGGAACTTGGGAATCGAACTTGTACTGATCAACGCCTTTAGATGTAATACTCAATAACTTTGATATGCATTTTCAATTTAATTAATATCTGTAAAGTTATTTGCATTCTAATTGAACATTTGCTCAACCACTTGTGCTCGTTATTTATATTATGCACATATACCCAATATAAATATAGGCATTAAATGTTCTTAATGTGTCGAGAGACTGCCATCCTGCGATCCTTTGTCTGCAATATTGGTATTGTGTATTGAGCATATCATGCGCTTAATTATTTTTGTCGCAATATGATTTTCAAATTTTTATTGTCATAATTGTTAATTTTTGTCATAAAGAGCAATTAATATTTGCACCCAAACCCCATTTTGAATGCAGCGTGTGTTATTGCTGTTGTTGTTGTCGTTGTTGTTGCTGTTGCTGTTGTTGTTGTTGTTGTTGTTATTTACGTTGTCTGCGGTTTTAATCTGGAATCGCTTAAAATATGCAATTAATTGCAATTGTCGCCCCGGCACAGTTGTCGTAGGCGACATTTGTTGTTTACCTTGCTGCCTGCAGCCTCATATTTTTTGCATATGAATATAATTAAATTGTTTAATTTTACAACAACATCAACGACAACAACAACGACAACTACAACATGAAGCACGCGGAATGCAGACAGGCGTTAAGCAAAATATTTTTGCGTTGTCATTAAAAAAAAAATGGACACACACGCCATGTCAGTGGACAAATTAATG
The DNA here is from genome assembly GCA_035042425.1 of Drosophila flavopinicola. NCBI lineage: Eukaryota > Metazoa > Arthropoda > Insecta > Diptera > Drosophilidae > Drosophila > Drosophila flavopinicola. The sequence continues at coordinate 4,381,639 of JAWNLL010000452.1, read as the reverse complement.
GGTGGAGTTACTCAGCGAGAGCTGTGCATAAAAAAGTTGTTCGCTTGCAGTTTTTTTAAATTAGTTCAATTGCTTATATGACAATGGCAGAAACTCGGAGTAGCACCAGGACTATTGCAAGAGAGAGAAAGGAATATATGTATAAATAAGCCAAAAGGTCTAATTTTTTACAAACAACTTGCACATCTGAGCGAGAATAATAATTTAAAAATTGTTTTAAATATTCTAACTATGGAATTTAAATCAATTTGAATATATAATCAAATAGACTAGAATATATTCTATATCAGAATAGAAGCTAGTAAATAGCACTTAGTTCTCGTAAGAATGAGTTCCGTTGAGTAACTCTTATTTTCATTGCAACTAGCTAATGTAAAATTACAAATTCTGATTTCAAAAGTGTTTCTTGTGCCCAAAATGAATCAATAGTTGGAGCCATCCAAAAAAAAACCTTCTTGTTTGGTTCCCCTTCATTAGCCACAACTAATTTGCAATTAGAGCCACAACGAAAGCAATGCCAACTGCCACTAAATGAGTCATTCAGCTGCTAAAAGCAACTGCTACACATTTGAGCAGTTGAACTTGTTGCCATCGGGCTGACGTCACGTAAACCAATTGAAGCATAATTAAGCTTATTACCAAAAGCAGTTAATGTGCGTTCTCGCAAAAGTGGACCTGCGGACCAAGGAGTTCAGCACTGAGGTCAAAATGCCAACCAGCAAAAAAGAGAAGTTCGCACGTGAACTATATTTAGAGAAAGCGGAGGCCAGAGGGGATTCAGAATTCCCTGGTCCGGCGGCAGTGGCTCTGCTGGCTCTGTTGGCGACACTCTCGTTTTGGTATGCGCACGGAATTCTCAATTAATTTTAATTTCAAGTCAACACCTTGCCGACGATTGCAGCCAGCGAGTGTAATTATCCTTGCATTCCGTTTTGTGGTCTGCTGGATTTTTGCTCTGCTCTCGCTCTCCACTTTCTCTCCATAAAGCGAAAGTATGCGACAGATGGAGATGGAGGAGCAAAGGACTCGGACTGGCTTTAAGCTTTAAGCGTACTGCACGGCTGGACATGGGGCATTTACCTGTGCACACACGTGTGCAGCGACTACAAATCACCGAGGACGTGGCAGGCAGGCAGGCAGGCAGGCAGGCCTGGACAGCGTCTTGTTTGGGCATTTACGTGATGCACATTTAAACGCGTCCAACTTGCAACTTGCAACATGAATTATGCTTCCAGTTGAGAACTTTGGCTAAATTGGCAAGGCAAACTGCAAGGCAACGGTTACGTGCATTCCGCGAGCCTAAAAGTATGCAAAGGCAACGGGAACCAGTACGGGAACGGAGTACAAACTACGCTGCACGAGTATGAGGACGACAAGGACAACACACGGCCCACTGCTACTCCTACAGTGGGTGCGGAGAGCACGTGCTGAAAAAATTGATTGATGATTGAAGGCAATACAAAAAGCGACGTGTGCCGCACGCCATGCCACAAGCAGTCGCAATCTTTACCTCTACCCAGCACTTTCTCTCTCTCTCTCTCGCTCTCAATTGCTACACAGCACAAAAACAATATCACTTAATTCAGTCGGCAGGCTAGAAATACCAACTTTGTCTTCATGTGATTTATATTTGTACTTATTTATGTATTTTATTTGATTATTTTATTGCTGCTTATCTTCATCAATTCTGCAATATTTATTTTAATTTTCTTCGAGTGTATTTCAAACTCCACTGCTCGCTCCCTTTCTCTAGGGTACCTGCCCACATCAAACGTTGGGCAAACGGAAAATGGCAATTCAAAAACTCGGCAAAAGGCACAATTTCGCATATGTGCCGAGCCTTATGCCGCCGACTGTGCCATTGCTCCTCTTCCCCCCCCCCCCCCTTTTCCGGGCACAAATATTCATGTGCAAACTGGCGTCCTCAACGAGGTGGGCTCCGCTCTCGAATTTGCATAAATTTGGCATTTGAAAAGCTATTCAGCCTGATGGAAATGATGACGACGACGACGACGACGACGACGATGATGAAGAGCTAAACTCAACTTAACTGAGCTGAGCTGAGCCCCAATACCCAAAAAACCCAGTCTGTCTGTGCGCCTCTTGCACTTCGGGGCGATTGTATGAAGCCATTAAATGTTTTCACCACACAACGAAGGCATTAAAATGCCAACTGGCGAGAAGGCGGCCATCAGCGAAATATATGCGCGTTAAACATAAAAGTGAGTTATAATCGACAGGCGGAACAAGATGAGACCAGTTCACAGCTGCATGTGTGGCCAGAGTAATGTAAATATGCAACAATGACTAATGAGGCAGATAAGGAAGCTCATAGAAAGGCACACGTTACTCTTGCTCCCATCAAATTATATTGGTAATTGATTGTGGTTGCCATAATTAGTATAAAACGGCATAGAAAAAGTGATTAATTGCCCTTCTAACACTTTCGACTCACACAACTTTGCCAAAACTGATTCGATATTTAAAATCGAGGCAGTTTTGAGCATGGTTTGGCATCAATAGTGAATCTGCATTTAAATATGTAGCCTATTTTAAACACAAGCCAATAAAATGCTCAATATAAGGCTACCAAGTCGGTAAAAATGCCTTTTAAATATCTAAAACTGCCAATACTTTGCCAAAACTGAAAGGATTTTATAGATCGAGGCTTGCCATCTTCATAAATTCTACATGAACGTTTTCTTTAATTCTTGTAAATATATATATTTTTTTTTCCAAAAATATATTAATTTAAATATAAGACTTTAGTGTTTTATCTTTATCTCCCGACTAGAGCACTCTTAATTGTTTAATTTTTGATTAATCAGTTTTATGGGTATACAACTAGCATACAGTTGTTCGAGTTTTAAGTTTAAAAACAATACTATGACCGAATTTGCATATAACATCAGTGTCTTACATCTTAGGAACTTCAAGAATAAGTGATAGCCGAAAATAAAAGCGTATTATTATTAGTTGAATTAGGCGCTGCTTATCTTGGCTGGCATTAGCATACACACACACACATACACACACACACACACTTGAGCCACACGAGACTTGTACTTATATAGACCAAAGTATATAATGGCCACCTACCAATTTGTTTTGACTAATTTGCGTAGCACACGGCAATGGCAATTGTTGCTGTTGCAGTTGCTGTTGCTGCTGCACTTGCAGTTTTTGCGATTGCTGAGCTCGTGTTGTTCTTGTTGTTCTTGTTGTTGTTGTTGCTGTAGTTGATGTTGTTGTTGTTGTTGTTGCTGAGCTGTTAACCGGCACATTACTACTTATTGTTGTTGTGGCTGTTGCTGTTGTTGCTGCTTCGGTTGAGGCAATCAATTGCTGTTAGCAAATTGCATGCGTTTTACAAATTTCGCGCAAATTGCTGCGACTTCTGCTGATGAGGCCAAGGCCCGACGATGCCTGCAGTTCATGTTGCTGCTGCTGCTGCTGCTGCTGCTGTTGTTGCTGCTGCAGTTGCAAACGCTGGCCAAGACCAATACGCGCATAGGGAGCACCATAGAGCTGATGTTGCTGCTGCTGCTGCTGCTGATGTTGGTGTTGTTGTCGCCAGCGCATGCGTCGCAGGCTCATTGCAGCGGCGCAAGGATACGCGACCTGGAATTAAAGTGATAGAGAGTTTTTGGAGAGAGAGAAAGGCACAGAAGGAGGAGCACAACAACAGCGAGCGGAACGGAACGGAAAGGCCACAAAATGTACACAACATCGAGTAGGAAAAGAGCAAGAAATTGTAAATGAAAAGTGTAAAAAATACACACACACACAACAATCAAAATCATGGATATAGAAGTATTTGTAATACATATTTGGTAGGAGATACTGTTTAGCTTAGTTTAATTTAGTTAAGTAGTAGTAGTAGTAGTAGAACAACATCAACAACAACAACATCAATTATAGAACAACATCAATATATGAAGTCAGTAACAACATCGATTTATATCATATGTAATATTACTTTTTCTGTGTTTTGTGGTTAATTAATTGAACATTTCCCAATAACAATTACGCAAGTACTTGTGATTGAAAAGTCAAACTATCATTTAATTACCACATTACAAAATATGCATTTAGTATTCTGGGATTATTGCCTGTTAATCATCAGAAATTCCTGTCTCAACAAAAAAAAAACTCTTTTTGTGGATTGATAATAAAACTTGCTTAAAGACTTAAATTACACACATCAAAATAGGCGCAGACATAGATTATATACTTACCACTTATACGTATTATATTTATATAATATTAATTAAAGACAAATAACTGTTGTAGTTACACAATATTTAGTTCAAAGGTTGACAGTGTGAAATATGCTTACATCATGCAATGCTTACGAAAATAAAAACATGCACAAATTATTAATATCACTTATCTCTCAAGATACATATATCGAAAAACAAGAAACCTTTTATTGAATTTAGAAGTTAAATTAAAAATGTCACAATTGCCTCACACAACATTGCTTTTTATCTAAAAATTAAAGCAGCTGTAAGCACAATGTTAAAGCATTTCTATAAAAGTACATCTTGCCAAAAGTAAAAAAGCTACACATAAAATATTACCGCATTTCTTTTTTAATATAAAGTACGTACTCAAGATCGACAAGATTACAACGCTATGCCAAAAGCCACCTGCTATTTATTATATTCTCAAGCAAATTACTCAAATGTCAATGTCGCGTAATTTATGCACCATAAAGAAAGAAGCGGCAACCCACGCACAAAAAAAGAGCAGCTCAAACATTTTCAATTACTCAAAATACGTCGCATAATAATTCTACCAGTTATGTATATACACAAACATATACAATATACTGTTTTAAAAGATTGTAGCTATAGCCTTTCCGTTTCTGGCAGTGAAGTATGAGTCTAATCTTAAAAAATATTTGTATATAAACAGAAATTCTTAACTTTACACGTTAATGTCTCTTTTAGTGCGTTACCAATTTCGACAGCAATTTGCCAGTGCCTCTGTGAGGCTATCCGAATATATCACTCTGAATATTATATATTTAAATTTATACAAATACGAGTAAAAGTGTCAGCGACAACAAACAGCTGCTCTACGCTCCATGCAAAAACGCAACGGGTCAAAGGCAAACGAACATTTCCGGTCGCTGCTCACTAAAAAGGGGAAGTAAAAAATATTCAACCGGAAACTGCACGCAAATAATTCAAATTAAAATGGCGCTGGTCGAATTGAAGTAAAAAATACAAAAAAAAGGAAATTAAAAAAACGCACGATATAAAAACTTAAAAATATACTAAAAAATATACGATTTCAATTAATCCGACTACGAAATAGATGTGGTATGTAAGACTATTTATAAACTTTAATTTACATTTATTGAAATTAAACTATTCAATTTAATACCAAATTTAATTAATTTTTCTATTCTTCGCAAAGCTCATCGAATAACGCAAGGACCTCAACAGCATTACAGGGTATAATTACAAAGCGCAACATGCAAATGGCACCAAATTTACACTTTGTGTGTGCAAGACGCGAAAACACTAAATTTTAAATTTCAATAAATTCTAAATATATAAAAAATAAAACTGGGCAGTTGCAGTCGCAAAGGATTTGGCCAACTGTTTGGTGTTTGTTCGCTGGTTTGTGTTGACATATGAGCAGTTTTTATACGCCATTTTCATGGCAGTTATTTTTAGCTATTGTTAACCATAGCATTGTCTCTGGGCTAAAAGTGAGCAGTAGCTTGAAACTGAACATTTTCGGTTTCTTTTTTGAAGTGAAATTTAAAGTCGCAACACTGGCTGTTAAATATTTAATAGCCATATTAAGTATCTCGTAAGTTTCGCTGATATGAGAGCCCAAACTCCAATATGTTAAACTGAATGTCAGTGTTAGAGTCGCAGACAGCAACAGTTGCCACTTGATGCAGTTGTTGTTGTTGCTGTTAAGGACGACAATGGCGTGATAAATATATATCACAAGCACCTTGGCAGGCAGGCAGGCAGGCAGGCTCTTCAAGCGCACAGACGTCCCAAGGATTTCGACATTTTTATTACAGTGTCGAGACTGCCGCCTGTCTGTGCTCTCAATAAAAAAATATAAAAATGTCGCGCACACTGGCATTTTTGAAATGCAAAAGAGTCTCCAGGACTCGCTGCTGCTGCTGCTGCTGCCGCTGCAATCATGAAAAGCAAATGTAGCATCCTCGCTGCTTCTAATAAAATATATTTTTACACATGCGCTTGCATAAAATATTCTCTTTGTAGTCGCAAGCGACCACATTTCATGGATTTTTGCAAAACTTGAAAATTGCCTTTTTGCAGACAGACCATTTTTATGGCCCGCTGCGGTTTCAAATGTTGCATAGAGGGCAAGAGAGACAGAGAGATATAGAGAGAGAGAGAGAGAGAGAGGGAGAGAGATAGTCAGCTACTCACATTAATCAAGCAGCTCCGTTTGCCTCATTACCAACTCGTTTTTTGTATTTTTGTTAATCTTCGCTCTTTGCTGTGTGTTTTTTTGTTTTTTTGTTCAGTCAGCTCGACTCTTTGACTTTTTATCTGCACGCTTTATGCTTAATTGCTTCTTTTGCCACTGTTGCGTCTATTTTTTTGCTGTTGTTGCCCCATGTACATTTTCATTCGAGTGCGCAGTCGAGAGCAGGCACTTTCAAATCGAACATAAGGTAGCAGGCATGCCCAAGAGTTGGCATTCTCTTTGCATACATCTGTATACATATGTATGTATATATGGCATACATATATAGAAAAACTCACTCCACAGAGAGACAAAGGATGGCATAGCTGGCATATTTTCGTGTCTTTTTGTGTTGGGGCTGCAAAACCGCAAAGAGCAATTCGTTGGTCATAAATTTGCAAAGCGGATTTAATTGCAAGCCGAGCAGGAGCAAAGTGCAATCCCTTGTCCTTGCTGTTTTAGGGCACAGGCATATATAAGACTCATTAGACCATTATAAGCCTAAAAGTGTGTTGTAAGCGAGATTATTGTGGGATTGGCAACTGTAGGAAACCCAAATGGGCAACAGAAGGACACATATGCACAACCCTAATAAGTAGATCTCACAGCAAACTTATCTGCTCTTCTTCGTGACCATTCCATTGATTTACAAGCAGCTTTTCCATATGCTGCTCTAGCCCCCGAGCACCGCAATCTCAGTCATCTTAATTAATTAACTGATTTGCAAAAATAATAATTAAACTGTCAGTCGCAACCAGCGTCAGCAACAACAACAACAACTAAGACTACACCCCGCAGCTGTCACTGCTCAGCTTGGTTCCCGTACGTTTTTTTGCGCTCTAGTTTGCTGTTGTTGTTGTGCACACTTCCGTTCTAAATGTTAAATTCCTTACGGTCAGGAGCGGAGAAGACACGCCAAAAAGGGCTTTGGCCAGGCGCCAGAACCACCGACGCCCTCGTCCCAGCTTTGGTTACAGGCCCCAACACTTAATTAAAATGGCATCCGGCCGCACCAACAACAACAACTACCAACAGCTACCAACAACCAAAACAGAACACGAAGAAAAAACAACAAATTCGAGAAAAAAATCCGAGAGCCATCCACATTCTCTGCTCAGCTCTGGTCTGTCTCGTCTGGCGGTCCGTGTGAGTAAGCGAATTCATTTCCCGCTTTTGGCCGTTGATTGATATGCCAATGAAGCGCGCCGAGTGCAGACACAAGCCTCCAAACCTGCAAGCCTGCAAGCCTCCAAGCGGCCAAGCCTCCCAAGTACGAGGAAAAAATCTAGTTCGTTAGCTCTTATGCAAAGCGGACAATAGCATACATTGCGGCGCACTCGCCGGCACAAAATCAACACAAATGCAGATGGGCCAGATAAATTGCCAAATGGAAGCGGCGACCGCGACGACGACGACGACGATGGCGATGGCGATGGCGATATCGTCCTCCTCTCAATCGACTGAGCCTGAACCGACGCCTGAGCTCGAGCATCAGAAATTGTTTGTAATTTTTTCGCGTTTGCATTTAGCAAGAAGACAAAATGCCAATGACGAAATTGCCCGACTGGCAGTTGCCCAGCAGTCCAGACTTGGACGTTAGTGCGTGATATACAGCAAATAAATGATGAGTGCCAGAATTAAGACTACGGCTCAAATATAAATGATTAATTGTTTGTCATTGCTACACGTTACATCTATAAATACGACAAGCCTGCATCAGAGATACTCGCTAAGAAAAGCAAACAAAATGCAATAGTTTTGAGTTACGGCTTCTCATTTCATATATAAACATAATAATAACACAATTACTAGGTTATATTCCTAATGAATAAGTCCACAGAAAAAGACTTGAATTTATTAGTATTTTAAATTGTATTCTTATATTTAACTCAATTTATTTTTAAGTTTTAGCACTCAATCATTTCTCCAGCGTATACTTTTGAATTGATTTGATTCATATTATCATTAGATTTGCTTTAATTACAAATGTTTGCTCAAGTTGCTTGACTTTAATATAACTAACTGAATTAGCAGAGCATTTCATGGTCCTTAACATCCATCAATTACAGGCTCTACTCCTTCTGTCCGTTAGAGTTGGGCGTGCTTGATTAATTGCAGACTGCGGTTAAATTTTTTTCTGCTGATTTCGGCACTTTTTCTACAGATTTCTTTTCATTTTCGACTCTCTCTTTCTTTTCTTTTTTTGTGGTCACTGGTCCGCTGTGTGTTTACATGGCCACGTAAGCAAAAATATTTTCCAGCTGGACAGAGAGGCCAAGCCATATACATATGTATATGAAAGATACATTTTAAGTCCTTATTGCCGCTGCAGAGAATTAGTAAAGCTCGCGGCCATTAATCAATGACCCCAATGGTTGGTCGCTGGGGCAGCCTCGCTCTTAAAGTATGCGCTTTATTATTTACTGCATATATTCGTGTCTTTTTTCTGGAGTAGTGAGTAGTCAGTGGGGGGGTGGATAGTGGTGTTTTCCGCTAGAATTTCTTCGCAGACACTTCCTGGGCCCCGTCGACTGCCTGCCTGCCTGCATGGCTGCCTTGCTGGCATGTGTGCAAAGTTACTGCCCACATCCTGTGCACTCAGCTCTCTGCTGCAGATATTTTTCATTTTGGAAAAAATTTCCGTTATGATTTCCTTGCATTGCATTTAGCCATAGCACAAGTTTTCCGCCCACACACACAGACACTCACACAGTGAACGCTGTTTGACTTTTTAAATAGAAATTTGAATACGACAAAGCAGCGTATAAGATTCAGATAAAGCCAGCCTGCCAGCCAGCCAGCCTGCCAGTTGCCGGAGTTGTCAGAGTCCGAGGATTTCTCTATTATTATTTTTCGGTATTTTTTTGTTGCTTTTTTTTCTTTTTTGGGCAACTTGACTTTTCATTTTTATGCTAAACTGTTTCCTTTTGCGGACAGGCGCATTTCATTTGCACAAACTTTGCCAAAGTATGTTGAAGCGGAAACGGAAGTTATATACTCCGCTGATAGCTTGCTTGCAGTCTGATCAAAACGAATACTCCAATTGCAGTACGTATACGTAACGCAGAGACTGTCGACTCTCAACTCTCGACTCTCGATGCTTGACTCTACTCTACTCTACTCTACTCCACTCTACTCGACTCTACTGTAGTCCCCCGTGGCACTTGCAAGTTAATTAAAAATTGCCTCAATGAATGAGCTATTACATTACACAATTGATTATGCAAAAATACTTGCACTTCCTGTCCCCTCTCCCTCTATCTCTCTCTCTCTCTCGCTCTCTGTATCTGTGTCTCTTGGCTCCCCTCAGTGCTCGACAATATTAAAATAACAAAGAGCGCACTTGGGTCAGAGACAACAAGAATGAGAAAGAATGGAAAAAAGCTACAAGCACTCTTCTCTGCTTGTTGTCTTTCTAAGAAAATTTTAATAAGTATCACAACAACAGCAACAAGAACAACAACAAAGCCAAAGAGTTGGCAGCAAAGTTGTTGCAAAACTGCCGCCGCACAAGTGGCACAAACAAAGTTCTGAATGAGGTAGGAAAAGTCTCTCACTTGCCCCACAACACTTCCTTCTCACGCAGAGAAAATGTAATAAATTTCTATACAAAACGACCACAAAATCGTTGTGTATGAGTGTGTGTGTGTGTGTTGGTGTGTGCTTGTGTGTGTGTGTGGGCTGCAGACAAAGAAAATATGAAAACAAGAGCAAAAGTAATTCAAGCCAAAAATGCTAGGCTGTGGCTATCTATCTATCCATCTATCTTTGTTCTGTAGTGCGGGAGAGGAGAATTTCAATTTTTTGTTCTTACAATGCAAATTTTGCATATTCAATAAACTTGTTTCTTGTTGTCTGCCGCTGCAGTTGTTGCAATGTTTTATGTTTGGTTTTTAATATTTTATGCAAAATTAAATTTCGGTTATGAATTCTAGGCAATTTATGCAGTTGGGCTTTTCTTTTGCTAAAACGTGGCAGAGATTGATGAAATAAATGTGTTTTAGTCCAATAACTATGTTGACTCTGAATAACTTTTGGTCAGGGGCTGAAAGATATGCTTGCTTTATTGCGAAGCAGAGAAAGAGAAAATGCTGTATGCAATAAATTAATTTTTTCAATTTAAAATGCCAACCAAACATATAAAATATTCCCACTTTGAAGGCCTGCGGCCAAAGAATCCATCTTTTTGTTTATTTATATTGCCATCGCGCCATTGCACACAATTTCAATTAAAGGTATATTTGGGCTAATACATTTTAAGTGCCGGCGGCAACAATCAAATAGACAACATAAAAAACATACGTTAGTTTAACATATTTTCACATTTACACGTACGCAGCTACTTTATTTATTGACTGTGAAAATTGTTATAAATTTGCAATATTTCATTCACATATAGCAGCCATTTGCCACGCCCACACACGCCCACACCCACACCCACAAACGCACACACGCACAAACGACTGCTGCTAATTGCCAAAATCAACACAATTAGGGAACATTTTACAAAAATAATTAATCACAATTGCAACAAGCTGCAGCAACATCAACAAACAAACAAACAACAACAACTACTAACAAAAGCGAGAGCAACATTGTGGCAATTTTCATACAGTTAAAACTTTGCAGAAAGGGAATTAAATTAGAATAAAATAAAATAATAATCAACCCAAAGTACACAATGCACAATGCAAATTGAAATGCATGGATAATGTTGATAGCGTGAGAAAAGCGGTAAACAACTAGAAACCAAAAACTGTCTACGACTAGCCAAAGTTTCAATACCCTTGCGTAATTTGCCAATAATAAAATATATAAAATTATATTGATATGCAGACAAAATCAGACAAACAGAATGACAAAGTTAATATACCCACTGCAACGAATTGCGCTAAATTGACTTTCTGGGCTTAGGTACAGCAACCCCTCTGCGAGGACAAAAAAAGAATAAATAAGCAACCAAACTTTATTGCATAACTAATTTGTGGAGCTTAGTTTTTGGCTTTTGATTTATGGCAAATGCACGTATGCAAATGAAGCTAACAAATAAAAATGTTTGCATTTCAGATAAATTTCAAAAGTGCATTTACATATCATTGTGTCGCATACTATTTGGTGTGAGAGTGAGTGAGAAGAAGTGCAAAGTCTGTCTACAGACTCTGCCAATTAAATATATAGTACAGATTTGGACTTACCCCCGTCATGGACTGTTTGTCATTGTAGAGTGCCGCCTGTGCTCCCGATGTCGGCGAATTGGCAGCCGTTGTGGAGCTGTCCGGACTGAAGTAGGTGAGGAAGGCGCAACCTGTGATTGAGAACGGATAATCATTTAATTTGTGCATACATATGAAACATTTGATTAGATAACACTAACTTATGAGCCTAACACACATTTTCACATAAATTAACCTCATTTGTCATATTCACTTATTGGTTGGTTTTAGGCTGGACAGCTTTAACTTTTAGTTTATTTGTTAAAAGCTCAAAGCTTTAACTTTAGTAAGGCTTATATAAATATGTATACTTTTAGTCTATTTCGTCTTGAAACTTATTCTCATTTAATATATAAAGCCTCTATCTATTTTGCACGACTATTTTTCATGTTTAACATGGCAAACATTTCGTTTTGTCGCTCAATTAAAGCTTTTGTGTGGTTTGATGTTAAGCAGGCAGTCAGCCCCCAGCCCCCCAGCCAAGTCCTTTACCCAACCCCCACCCCCCCCTTTGCGCATAATTTTGTGGGGCTTTGCGTGTTGAGCGCGTCAACGTGTTTAGCGTCGTTTTGTGGCCATTTCATAAATCCGTGTAATTTCTTTGACATTATTCTTTTTTAATGAAGCACAGGTGTAGTTCATTTAAGTATTATTTAAATAAGTTTTGCCAATGCGATATTTTGTGTTAATTTAACTCACTTCTTAGTACCATAATTAAGCATAATGAACTGCTTATAAGATAATCATTGGGTTTAATAACAGCTCTGTCTGCAAAAGCATAAAATTCCGTATGCAAATTGGAATCGATCACTTAACTTATTTATACATTTAAATAATTTATATTCGCTTTTAAAATCTTATTCCAAATGTATTTAATATAACTTGCCCAGTTTGTTGTTTAAGCTGTTAACAAACATATAACAAGTTTAATTCATATATGGCTCATTTCAACTATAAGATTCTCAAAACATTACTCTATTGATAGGCTGAAAACTTTATATTCACATTACTCTATTGATAGGCATACAGAAGTCGCTCAAAACCTTATGTTAACTTTTGCTCTATGGCTAGGCCCCCTTTATTAATTATGTAGCTACATAGCGGCGCCACTGTCCATCAAATAGCGAGAACTAAGCAGCACTTGTCAGGCAACAGCAACAACATCAACAACAGCAATAGCAACAACAACAACAGCAACAGCAAAACCAACACCAACTTTCATACCAACTATGATATGTGGTTCTCAAAACGTCACACAGCATGGACACGAACCCCAACCCGATGCACAAAACCGAACCCAGCTGCGCTGCTGTCTGATGTCTGGATGTCTGCATGTCCTGCTGTCCTGCTGTCCTGCTGTCGTCCTGTCGGCCTGTCGTCTGTCGTCGCCAGTGGTGCCTGTGGTGCCGCCTGTCCTCAGTAGTGTTAACCAGCTAACCACAGCAACAACAACAATTATATTTAATTTTTAGGCAAACTCTCGCACGTTTCTCGTGTGTGGGGTCGCATCGGGCTGGATTGGGTTGGGTTGGATCGGATCGTTTGGCTGGTGTTGCGCCTTTTTGTCTGGCGCGCCTCGTGCAACACGTCAAAAGTTGAACGACAGCCGAGCAGCAGTGGCAACAAAGGCTGCCAGCGAGAGCCGGCGACGTCAACTGCCTGCCAAACAAGGCAAAAACCGTCTAAAAACATAAAAATTGTCGGCACATTGTTGAAATGCCAGGAAATTATGTGGCAGCAACGGGTCAGTCATATACTCATACTCACACCCAAACTCTAACTCACGGCAGCTGCCAGTAATTAAAATGAGTAAAACACAGCCAGCAAATGACAACAACAGCAACAACAATAACAGCAGCAACAACAACAGCTATGCCAGGCCTAATGAGTTTATTAATTAAAAATCACTCATATATGTGTGCGGTCGTTGTCAGAACACGCTCCGCTCAACGCTCACTAATTGCAGCCAGTCCCGGGCAAGAAATTTGCTACAAAATATATTCTAAACACGACACCCACAAAAACGAATACAAACCAAAGCAAACAACAAGAAAACCAACTAAAATAAAAACAAAATAACAAAAACGCCATTTTAAACAGCGCTGATTCGAATTTAGAATACTCTTATCAATAATATACGATTTGTGAATTGAAATATGAAATACTATTGAAAAAATATAAATAATAATGCAAGATATACAATATGAATAATAATTTGGCATCATTTAATAGAATATGAATAATATTTCGCAGAATACTTTTGCTTGATTTAATTTCTTTCAATTCAAATATTCTATAGTCTTTACAGAACAACATTCAACGATATGAGTTTTACTAAATCAATGAAATTAAGAGCTTTCACAGACAATATGAAGTTAATTTATAATTATTTATTGACAACCAGTGAAAGTCTATATAGCAAATTAGATTAAAGTCGTAAATAAATGAATTACAAAATGGAAAAAAGATTTTAAGACTGTCTCTATTATCACTCTAACAAATATGATTTGTATGCCTTTTCTAGTATACTCCTTCTATAAATATTTGTGTACAGGGTAACACAAAGAGGACAACAATTGGGCGCCATGCGTGTTGTGGCGCGTGTGTGTCGCATTTGCAACGTCAACAACAACAACAACAATAGCAACAACAACAGCAGCAGCAATAAGCAAAACAAAATGGCGAGCGAATCGCTTGTCAACTCCTGGCCGCGCGATTCTCAATGACAGGCAGCAAAGCTGCTAATGACTTTTAAAATACAATTTTTATAACGTGCCAGTCGTCTACGGCTTGGACTCCATTGTTGTGTGGGGCTTTTGTTTCCGTGCTCACCCCTTTTGGCAGTTGCACGTTTCGCGACAATTTGCAACATGTGCGTCGTCGTAGTCGTTGCAAGGACTAGAAACGCTTCGGCACTCAAGTGGTGCTGGTCTTTAGTTGTAGTTGTAGTCCTGTTCTCTTCTGTACTGTTCTGTTCTGTTCTGTTCTGTTCTGGTTGTGTGCTCGCCCGTTGAGTGGCCTTCAAATTGGCATCGTTTAAATGGCTCCCCGTTGCGGCGCTTAGAGTGGGCATATACGTATGTATATACCGTATGCGAATTGTCGCCCGGTCAGAGCAATTAGTTACGCATACGCCGCGTTTAACCCGCTTGACACAACAGCAGCAACAGCAGCGTATTTAGACTAAAAGGAGCCGGAACAAATTAACAGAATGACAGAACTTTTAAGCAAACTACACGCTGCAAATGGTCTTAATTGGTCCCGCCAATTGTTGGCTTAACGCTATTTTTGGCTTTAAATATTTAAATGTTGTGAAAGGTGAACTTTTCCACCTAACTGCTACAATTCTAAGTGCTAGACCGTTTCACTTCTTTCGGACTTTGTTCGTCCTGAATTTCCACTCGAATATTTAAAAGAATTCTCTTTTTTTACGTTTTTAAATATTAAGAGATTAAACAAATATAATAATAAATTAATTTTTAGTAGTCAGTTCAATATTGTCTTATATAAAAAGAAATAAATAGGCACAAGCCCACTTGATGAGCTGTCTTTGTCTGTATCAAGGTTTCAATTGAGAAACTTATTACAAAGTTAATGAAATCAATTGGCATTCAGCAACAATACTGCAACCTTCAGCTGAGTATATTTATAGTTATCCGCACATCTTTTTCGACATTTGCTTTTGGCCAACTATCAAAGCCAAACTCAATTGATGGCTGGCTCGCTTTCACTGCCAAAAACCGCCAGTTTTAATTGCAACTCATCAAAGCTGTGCTCCCAGCACTCTCAGTACTCAGTGGAGTGGCACTCGAAAGAACTTTTTGGCTACCACAAAAGTGAGACCTTTAATTCGCTGCTGTGGCCCGTTGTTTAGCTGGATGGTTTGGGTGGCTTTGGGCGGATGGCTCTTCTAAGTTAATTTTTTATGCATGCACTGAATTTGAATGACTTTGACAGCAAAGTATACAAGTGCCCGTCTCGCTGTTTTGGGGCACGGGGGTCGGCAGCTTGTTTCGTTTCTTTTTGCCCCTCACTTTTGCCTACTTACATTTGCCATTGCGCTTGGCGAAATGTTTTGCAACTTTTAATAAAATAAACTTATTTGCACAATATAAATACATACATAAAACATCGCGTCGTCGTCCTGTCGTCCTGCGAAGCTCTTTGATATTTCAATTTTTCAATTTTTGTTTCACGTTTCGTACAAAACTTATGCTAATTAAATTCTTCAAGTCGCTCGGCATTTTTCGCTTTCCACTTTTGCATTTTGTTGGTTGACTCACCCTTTTTCACTTTTTATTTGGAACCACAGCGAACCATCAAGTTTTGAGTGGTTAGCGTTGTTTCGCTTTCAGTCACTCTGCTGTCCTTGTTTACGGGTCGCGCTTGTAGTTGCGGTCAGTGTGGCCAAAGTGATTCATTAACGTGTTCGTTCATGTTAATATGCTTGCTAAATGTCAGTTTTTGGTCAGCCGCAAAGAGATATGAATGGTTTGGCCTTTTGCTTTGTTTGTTTGCTTCATGTGAAAGTGAAAAGTTTTCTGTTTGTATACGCACAAAAGTATGCAACGCAAAGGGCCCAACAAAACCACAGCTCGTATACTTTATTTACGAATGTGTGTGTGTGTGTGTGTGTGTGTGTGTGTGTGTGTGTGTGTAACCTTTTACAACGACATTGAAATGTATAAAGTGAAAAGGGAAAGTGCGAGAAATGAAAAACATCAACTTAATATGATTTATTCAAATAATCAAATGTGATTGACTTTAGAACGGTACGATTTGGATTAGAAGTGATTTAGATATAAGCTTGCTAAGTGAAGTTCCAAGGATTTCTATATTTAAAAGGCAAATGTATATTAACTTGCTTACATAATACATTTTTCTTCCAAACCAACAAAATAATTCAATGTTGAGAAATGTCCTCATTTGTTTCATGTTTCATGTTTCCATTTTTAAAATACCATTTTTATTAATTGAAATTCCTACTAGTTTGTGTATTGACTTCTGCCTAAGCTTCAACCACAAAGCCTTTCAGGAGAAACACAATTTAGTTAACCATCTAAAGGTGTTTTCACTTAGCTTATATAACTTTTGTGCCGCTTTGAGTCCCTTTGAAAACCATTCGTCTAATCTCTACAATCACTCCCTAAAAAACATGTAATAAAACTTAAGCAAACTCAATTTAACTCAACGACTATAGATATCGATCTAAAGCCGTAACTACTTCAAGTCTAAGCCGCCTTAAGATACTGGCGAAAACACCGCTGGCAGCAAATTAACTTTTACACATGTTAAATTCACGGAAGGAAAGTCAGTAAGCTCTCTCTTGTTGAGAGCACACAACTGACAGATACTTCAACACACAGTTAAATATAATTTCATGAATAAGTTCCATGTTCATTTTCATCAAGCAGGCATCAAATTAAGAATTTACGTAAGAAAAATCTATACAAAATTATAAATTTCCAACTCACTATGTCTATTGAATACAAAATCAACTCATTCGACTTGAATTGTTAACAAAAACTTAGTAGCAGCTGATGTACTAAAAATGCAAGAAGCCGCAACTAAATGAATTATAAAGCAGCTGCTATTAAAGACGCTAACGGTATGTATAACACAATAAAAAGCAACTAAAACTAAAACGAAAAAGCCATTAAACATAACAATTTCCGGAGAGGGGGTGAAATATAAAAATACACGTAACTCGAGACTCGAGACTCGAAACGAAACGGGTAACTGGAGAGGTGTGCAACAAGCGAAGCTGCACTTAAGACGTTTAACAAAAGGTAAAGTCAGATCAAAGGAGAAAAGCCCAGCCCGGCCAGAGCAGGCATTCCAACAGTCGCTGGGTGTGTGTGTGTGTGTGTGTAGGTGTGTGGGCATCCTGAACGTTTCCCGGGCACTGCCAATAAACAATAAAAGCTGAGCACCTCTTCTCGAGTCCTCAACGTTAGCTGTATTGTGTGAGCTTTAAACACATAATAACTTAATGAATAACTTATGTAACCCATAATACCTGGCAAATTACGTGAACTGAAGCGGCAGGGGGCGTCAATTATTTAACTAGACGCCTGTGGCATATTAGATAATATGAGCGCTGTGCATAATTCATAGCTGACTAATAAGGCGGCATTTATATATGCCTACAAACGCCCCTTCGCATGTTGCAAGCCACCGAAAATGTATTTTCAAGTTTCTTTTTTTTTTTGGGTTTTTTGCACGACTGCTGCTTTGTTTGAGTGCCACTTTAAAAGTTGAGTGGCACGCCCTACAATTGCCTCCCCTCTGCTATTTGTTGTTGGTATTTTTGCTCCTTTTGCCACTTGCCAGCGTGTCTGTGGTTTGGCTACGACTTTTAGCCATGCCAGGCCTTCTTTTTTGCACCCTTATTCAGGGCATTTCAGCTATGTAAGAAATTGTAAGTCATAAATAATCATCAGAATGGTATCTGATATAGTTATCTATATATTAAATATTAAGAGTTTATTTATATTTAAAGTTTCGCGCTACGCCTCAGTTTCTAGCTTTAAAAAAAGCTGACTTTAAAGCAGCTTAATGTTTTTAAGGGTATTCAGCTTACGGCAAGCTAAAAATAGCTATTCATTCTTGTTTTATTTTTTTTGCATGTAATAAAGCAAAGTTCAGCGGCCATTATCTGTGAGCACAATCGAGCCAGACGAACCGGACGTATAGACAGCGCTAGACACATACACCCACAAATACACACAAACACACACACACACACACACATACACACAAGCAGACAATTGCAATAGCAGAAGCGCCAAAAAGTATGCTTTTACTTTTGCAGACTGTGAATGGCTGTCGCTGTTGTTATTGTTGTTGCTGTTGTTGCTGTTGTTGCTGTTGTTGGCTACTGTTTTGGCAGCCGTTTTTCGTGTTTGGGCGCCGTTTTCTCTGCTGCTTATGTTATTGTTGTACTTTGTTGTTTGGAAGCTTATGAAATATTCAATTGAATTTAATGTACACGACCGACTGACTGACTAAGCTGGGTTCACAGCAAAGTGCTCAGAGTTCAAGCCAATGATGACTGGCGTCTGTTTGTCATTTGTGTCCTTTTTTTTTAACTGGCTGCTTTCGCTTCGAACTTAATATAAATTTAATCTGACTTCAATCAATTATTTTGTATCTGAACTATATTTATTTATATTAAATGTTACTTCAGACTTAAGTACAAATTAACTATTTGTAGAGAGTCTACTTTAATTCATTTTAATTATTTAATTTTCTTCTGTATTAGCGTATTTAATTTTAATTCACTATTATTTATTAGTAGCAATTATATTAAAAGATTGCTTCTTGATCAATTGCGCAATATCTTTAAGCAACACAAGGTGCTATGTCTTTGTAGCCAGCGTCTCAAGGCACAAAAAGGCAGTCTGGAATATTTGTATTTGTATTTTTTCTTCTACTTTTTTTAATCATAACATAATGGCGCAGCATTACAGTTAATGGATTGCAAGTGTTGCCAGGCTGTGCTCTCGCTTTTTTAGCTTGCAAAACGTCGGCAGAAGTCGGCTTCGTTGGCCCCGTTCCGTGTTCTGGTTGGCTGGCTTCCCATATGAGCAGCTGGCTCCCGAAGCACATTGCTTAATGGCGCTAGTTGCCTTTTAAGTGTAATTGCCGTGTCCCAAGTGTTTGTAATGTGTACAAATTTCTACAATTTTTCCTGCCAGCCAAGAAGGAGAAACCAGACCAGACTCTGGTCCTTAACCCACCCCAAACCAGGCCGGACCCATTCGTGGCCGTCTGTGCTTTTAAAATTATTACTATATTTGTAAATATGGCTGCCCCTTAAAGCTTAAAGACTGGCATGTCTGCCCCAAAAACAAAACCAACAAAAAAAAAAAGGAGTAGGCAAACATATAGTATAGTTTTACTCACTGGCAATGTGCTCGTTGTGAAAGGCCAACATGTTGGTTCGAAGGGGTTTTTAACAGCTTTTCCCAATACGTATTATTTTGTATTTGTTTGTTTGTTTTAATGTCGTTTTTATGGGCTTTGCGTCGCTCTAGAGCAGCTGCTGCATCCGCTCGCTGCTGTCTGCTCTTTGCTCTTTGCTGTCTGCTGTTGCTGTTGACAGTCCGAAACGCGAGTTTTGCGGCTGTGGCGAATTTCACACTTTGATTCTCGATATAATCGCACTCGTATTTAAAGCCGCAACAATTTGTAGCCGCAAATGCCTGTAAAAAGGATAAAAAGATACAGCGAATTATTATATATAGTTAATGTGTCGTAAAGAATAGTCAGCGCAATGCACCCCACCTGACGAGGATTAAGGGACACCTTTTAAGCGTGTCTCGATTAAATGTATAAATATATATGTATAAATATATAAACTAAAAGGTATTTCTATATTCTGAAAAGAGAGAATTTCACCTTTTATCAAAGCATAACTTTGGAGAGTGGCTAAAAGTGAAAGCACTCATATGGATATTATTAACAACAGATTTGTATACACATTTTCAGCTATCATAAATCATTTACTTATAATACAAACACTTAACAATAAAAAAAAACCCTAACAAAACTGTACTAAGATCTATTAAAGATTCAGTTGTTATTGTACTTGTTTTGCAACTTTCTAGAGAATCACCAAAGTCTTACATATACTTTTGAAATTCTTAAGAATATTTTTCAATTAGTTCGCCCTTCGCCTTGTAGCACTTATTGTCGTTTGCTTTATCGTTGTTTTTCTTGTTTACCAAAATCTCTATGGCCGTAAGCCACAGATTTATTGTGTGCCCCACCCAACAGCTAAATATATATTGTGCCCCCGTCCGCCCAAAACAAATTGCAATGCCTTCAATGAAATATGATTTACAGCCCCAAAATAGATGCTTCGCTGCCGACAAGTTAAGAACATGGCCATTATTTAGGGAACAACTTTAAACCAAAATAGTAAACATAAACCAAAAAAAAAACAGAAAAGAAAATGCATTTTGCCTCTGGTCCCATTTGAAGTCTCTCAAATTGCTGGCGGCAGGCGGCTCAGCGAAGCGCACACACAGCAAACGGAAGCACATGCTGCGGAAGTGAATTTCTTCGCTTCCGTTTTAGCGCCATTGCAATAGCTACGGCAACCCACACACTCACACACACACACACATATATATGTATGTAGTTAAGCGCAGGCGTGCAACAATCAAAACTAAATGTCAAAAATACAATACACCAAAAATACTCTTGACAGCAGTCGAAACAATCAGGCAGCCAGTCAAGCAGTCGACCAGTCAAGCAGTCAGTCAAATCAGTTAGTTAGTTACTTAGTTAGTTAGTCAGCTAGTCAAATCAATCAGCTGAAATGTCGATTTGAACCAATAGCGATATGTCAAAGTTTTCAAAGCAAACCAAATTGATTATAGTGTTAAATTGGTTCACATTTCAGACGTCTAAGAATGTTTTCTTTTTAAGGTTCTAGCACGCAAAGCAATTGCAATAATAATAACAACTAATACGAATAGTAGTATTTGTACTTTTTGAAAACAAATATATTACTGTGACTAGTGCATTACAAAGAAAAAGCATAATTTAAAAATATATAATACAAATTAGTTTAATTAAATTACATATAGAAAATAAAATATATAAGATAAAATAATATTAATTGAGCTTCCCTCTTTACTTATTGAGAGATTGATAAAGTTGTTATCATAAAAAAAATTGCCTAAAAGCTGAGTTCATGTCTTCAAACTTACTTATTGGTATTTATGATAGTCTGAGTAAAATCTATAATGGTCAAACAAATTGAGCAATATCAAACTACTATTATATGCAGCTCTATTTACTCAATCAATAAATTTGGTTTTTTTTTAAAAACTTTAAAGCAAAAGCACATAAAGCTTGCACTGCAGGGCTAATCTTCATAGTTTGCAAGATATCTGATATTTATTGTTTATATATTAATAGTTTTTAGGTTTTTAGGTTGCATGCAAGACAACTAAAATCGCAGCTATAGTTGTTAAATGCAGCAGTTCTTCAATCATATGCATTAGTATATCGCGTATATATGTATAATTGATGAAATTTGCAAGTTGACTACAAAGTTGCCCCGGCAGTCACTGCTGCCAGTCTATAAACAACATAAAAATGCCATAAAAATACTTTGGCATTACACAAATAAGCAACTCACTCGACAGAGTCGAATTGGAAGTCAGCGTCTTTTCGTTCTCGTTGTCGTTGTCGTTGCAATCGAACAACAACAGCAACAACAACTCTGTGTGTGTGTGTGTGTGTGTTTAGGACTCACTGAGTATGTCTGACTGCGCGACTGTGTAGCACTTCCGCTTCCGCAGCGGAAGCTAATGAACGTAGCCGAGTAGCAGCGACGCGAACAAAATGGCAGCGACTCTAAGAAAATGCCAGGCAAATGTTAAATTAATAATAGAGGAGCCGAGCGGAAAAACTTCCAAAAACCCCCCAACCCGATTCACGAAAATTGTTGCAGCTCTCTCTCTCTCTCTCTCTCTCTCTCTGGCTCTTTCACTCCGACGCCGGCTTGTTAGCGACAACGGCATTTATGTGACTTTAATTTAAATAACTTTGGTTGGCTTCAGAGCGTGCACTAATACAATTTCAGTGACTAAAGAGACGGCAAACATGTTGCAAGCTTTGCTAGCTGCTTGCTGCTTGCTGCTTGCCACACGCGCCTCATAACCAAAATATGCCAAGAATTTTGCAAGTCGGCCGAAAAGAGCGCGCCGAGTGCCAAAGGACTTCACAGGACTTGCAGCACGCGGCGCTGCTTTAAGTGCCCTGTGCGCTGACTGGGCACAAATTCAAGTTGAGCAATGAAATTTGTAACGCTTTCGCTTTTCAATTATAATTTGGCTTGACGAGCTTTTTTGATTGCTTTCGTGTATGCTTGAGCGCAATTTGTAGTTATCTGTCTGTCGGCCTCGTCTTCGACTGACCTCAATTGGAATACGAGGCAGGACTCTCGACTCCATGACTCCGCGACCCCTCGACCCCCCGACTCTCCGACAGCCAAACAAGTTTCTTTACTTTGCGGCTTTTGGCTTAATTAGCAAATTGACAGCATGACGTTGAGTGAAAGGCATTTACGAGCTGACCCCCCACAATGGAATATGGCCTAAAGCAGCCATATCGCCAAAAACATCAAGGTGTTGTTAAGATTGCCTGGCTCAAGCAATAAACTCGAAGCTCTTAAAATCGATGTCAATTAAAAGCTGCTTGTTTGCAATCAATAACAGCGATTTATTTGTTTGAACTGAATTATGGTTGCAATTAGCGAGACGAGCAATTAAATGGCAAAACATAGAACTGAAGAATTTTTAAGTGGCATGGGCAGATGGGGCGTTTCTCCTTAACAAACTAATTGGAATAAATCATTTTGGAATTCATTTGTACGAATTATAAAATACAAACTAGAAACACATTTCATTTCTAATTTAATGGCTGTAAATTATATAATTATGGTATATAATTGAATTATCATTTAACCTGGATCATTGTTGTTGACTTGCCTTAATGATTCCGTCGCTCTGTGATTTCATATGCCAAGTACAATAACCTTATTCATGTGATTAGCTATATTCAAACTAACAACAGTTTTCAACATTCTAATATATATTTTTGTACAAATTGAAAGTAATCAAATATATATATAATATGTCACAAATATCCTCCAAACTATTAAATCAACACATTTAGTGTGATTTTCTCACATTTCCACTTGTTTGGAGAAACTGAAGCCTGTGTCCCATAGCTAATAAATCGTAGCCAGAAAAATCTATAAAGCATTATGGAAGTTAATGAACATAGGAATATATGTATATATGACTTACTATTTGTCAAAACTTGACAAACAGTCAAGCTTTAAACACATTGCCTAAAGTTATGAACACTAAACACATTCTATATTAATATATATAATAATTGAATTTAATTATTTATCATAGTTGTGCGCGTTGTGTTGGAAAACTGAAACGCTTGCCACATAGTTAATAAGTCGTAGCTGGAAAATCAAAGCATTATCACCTTCGAATTCCCAATGCTATCCGGACACGTTGTCTGCTGTCTGCTGCTTGGGCAGCTTTAATGAAACGCATATTCGGAGGGCATTGAAACTTTAATGAGCCCAGCCAAAAACACATTGTACGAAAGTACAATATCGATTTTGCTTTTTGCTAATTTTCAGCTCGTTAGTGTTGTTGTTGTTGTTGTTTGTTGTCTTTGGCTACGTTTGCCACATTTTGCTGTTGTTATTGATGCACACACACACACACATACACACATAACACCCACACGTGTGTGGTCTGTGTGTGTGCCCAGACGAACGTTAAGTTTTTGTGTTTTTGCCTAGCTTCGACGGCCTCCGCCGCCGCAATCCCCATGGCCCACCCTTTCCCCATATGGGGGCTGTTTTGCTGCTCCAACTTTCTGACCATTCAAGGCAAATAGTCGGCACATTGTAACAAAAACAAAGAGGCCTTCGTACGTTGCTGGCTGACTGACTTGCTGAGTTTTCTTAGTCCTGCCCCATCATCAGCGTGGTCGTGTTTTTGTTTTCTATTTTTCTCTTTCTCTTTATATTTCTTGTTTTTTTTTCGGCATATACAGACGTAGTCAGTTTTAGTTTTGCATTTGCAAGTCTGCCCCCAGGCAACCTGAACCCGATTCCGATTCCCAACTCCAGGCAGCTTTTATAGACCAGCACACATTGCAAGTGTATGTGTGTGTGTGTGTGTGTTTGTGTGTGTGTAGGTCTAGCAGGAGTTAAAAGATGTTAAACCCTTAATGATGATGATGATGCTGATGATGTTGCTGTTAAAGGTATCGTGTGGTGGCGTCAACAAAGCGCTTTGTTCTTGTTTTTCCTGTTGCCTGCTGCTGTTGTTGTTGCTGTTGTTGTTATTGGCTAACTGCTGTTGACTTATATTACATGAAGTTTTCATTGCCGTTGTGTGTTGCCCGAGCCAAAAGCCAGAGATAATGCATTGTTTGGGCTTGTTGTTGTCTAGAGAGTCCCAATGAGCTGCACCTACCGACAAGTTTACAGCCTCCTTTTACTGGGCAAACATAATGGAATTTCCATGTAAACAATTTACATGTTTTCAGCTCCCACACAAAGACCTTCCTCCCACACACACATACATCTGAATATCTGTATGTATTTATATAGAAAGCTGTAAACGATAATTCTACTTCATCAATTAACACATCAATTTTTGGCCCTTTGTTTGTTTGTTCTTGGGCATTGGTATCTAATAAATATGTCTTTGAATCGCTCTATTATAATGTGCTTGCACAGTGGGTAGCAAGATTCCGCTTGAATGAACAATAGAACATTTACTTTTAAGCTATTTTCAACTGTAGTAATAACTGACTGATTCAAAGACATTCGACAGCTGGAAATATTCCTGTGGTTTCTTGTTAATTGTACTTTGCTAGTTTTAAGCATATTATATTTATGTCAATTTGAAATCAGGTCTGTCGCTTGCTTCCTGCACTCTTAGCACCTTTTTGATTGACCACTAGAGACGCCCACAAAAGCAAAGCCAAGTTGCAGTAGGCACTTAGCTCACATTACGCATACGCCGCGTGCAACACCAGCAAACTAATTGCTGGCTGCTTTTGTGCGGCAGAATGCTTTATTGCTTAATGTTTGCGGGCTTCTCATTAAAATGCTGCGAGCTGGCTGGGTACTATGAGTAAGTATTTACCGGCAAATACGAAAACGAATTTAATTAAAATTTATGTGCATATGAACACACACACACACACATGGAGAGAGAGAGAGAGTGAGTGGAAGAGAGTCTCAGAATGGGAACAACAAACATAAGCAAGGCAATTCGGCGGCTTTCATTAGGAATACGAGTGGAAACTGTTGGGCAACGCCGGCGACACTACGAAATTTTTAATTACTCGTGCTCAACTTTCGAAAAACCTGAAGCAGGGCGAGCTCATTTTGAAAATTTTCATAATTACTCGACGCTCAACAACGATGCTGGCTGGCTGGCTGGCAAGTCAGTCAGTCAGTCTGTCAGTCTGTCTGTCTGTGTGGACTCCGACCGATGCTGGACCCAAAACGAGAAGCAGCAGCCCCAGGCCCAGGCAAGCAGGACCCGGACCTGAACTCGCTCAACGTTGGCTCAAGTGCACTCACATGCGCAGCGACCAAAACTAAATGAACTTATGCACACACACACCACACACACACACACACACACACACACACACACACACACACACACATACGTACACACATAACTGCGGGTGTGTGGCTTCGCTTGAGCACCTGTGCGCGTTTTGGGCTCTCTCGCTCCCCTTGAGTCCCTGCCCTCTTGTCCAAAATCGCAGCTGGAGACGGCAGATGAGTGCTGCGCGCACTTGAAACTAAAGGCTAAGTAGGTGCATTCATATAAACATTGCTCTATCTGTATGTGTACTCCATTTGTATGCATATTTGCCCACACACACATGTACCTGCTGAAAAGTTGAGTTGCTGCTGGGGCGCTCAGTTTGGGTTTGCGTACCGTTACAGCGATGAGTGGATTGCCTGCCGTGTAATTAAATTTATTTCATTATATTATTATGATATATGCAATGCTTTTGCAAACCAGACATGCCAAATGGAAGCTGCATTCCAAACAGTTTACATTAAGAGCCTGCAAATGATATTTGAAGGTTAAAGCTTAGGATTTAACATCATTTTAGCGAAGTAGCTTCGCTATTTTTAGAAAATATCAAATCAAAGAAAACTTGAAATTGAAACCTAAGCTAGGATATACTTTTGAGCCAGGCTTGCCGTCAACTTTACTTATTTTTATGAGGGACTAAGCACTTAATTACTCTTGTAATTAAATACTCTCAGTATTTAAATTGAGAAGGCAGTAAAATACAAAGCTTGGTGGCTTAAATGCTAAAAGAAATTAAAATAGTGAGTGCAACAGTTTTAATTGAATTTTCTTTTTTAATTTGCTGAATTAAATTCTTTATATACTATCCGCTTACTTCATAAATTTGTTGTGGTACTAAATGTCAATAATATAGAAAATTAACCAAAATTAGCATAACTTTAGATCATAATACATAAAAGTGTAGAATATATGAAATTTAACAAGCACAAGCAAACTATTTAGCTTCTAGCTTAATTTTTCCTCTGCTTATGAATTTCATAAAAACATTATTTTCAGTCAACTTTCGCCGCATAATTGAAAACGATTTTCATTAATGTATTTGCCTATTTGAGCAGTGAAGTCGTTTCACTTGACCTGGGGCCATTCTTAAAGCAACCCATTGCCGCTGATTGCAGCAAGTATTGCTTCTTCTTGACACACACTCAACACACGTTCAACACACACTTCGATTGCTGTGCAAATATTCTTCGCGCATGCCACAAAACAACAAGTGTGGCAAAGTATCAGACGGCGACTGTCTGCAAGTATGTGTGTAAGTGTATGTGTGTGTGTGTTAGCAACTCGAGCATGAATGTCTCGTCCTTAAGCACACATCAATTTCAAAACAATAATTGAAAATTGCAACAATTGGAAATTTTCGTTTCGGTTTGGCTGCGCCACGTTCGATGCGAAATGAAATGAAAATGCGGCAACTGAGCAACTGAACAAAATGCTCGGTAAGAAAATGCCAAGCAACTGTTTGTAGCTATTGTTGCAGCACTGTTGTTGTTGTTGCTGTAGCTATTATTGCTTGACTCCCAGTTGCCATTGCAGCAAGGCGAAATAAAGTTGTGCATTTTATTATGGTACGCGCGGTTTCAATTCAACTTGCAACTTGCTGCTTGAGCTTTTAACTTTAATGCGGCCAGCCACAGAAAATTGCAGCAAATAATGAAACTCGATTGCATCTCTTTCTAACCCCCTCGCTCTCTCTCTCTCTCTCTCTCTCTCTCTCTCTCTTCTGTCTCTGCAAGTCATTCACAAAATGTATTTTTAAATATTTTAACATTTTTGTGACACGCAAAGTTGGCTGGCACTGTGCTTAAATAAATAATGCTGGTCAGCATGGCAAACATGGCCAGCACATAGAAATAAAACAACAAACACAACATATTAATTATTTATAATTCGATAAAAACAAATGCAAATAATAATAAAATACAATTTGTTTGTATTTTTTTCTGCTTGCGCTATACTCTGTACTCAAAATGGATGCTATTTATTCGCAAAAATAATGCAAGTTTAATACTAAGGCACAGTAGCTATTCAAATGCGTCTGCTTGTATGTATTATTATTTGTTTTAAAAGGGTTTAGTTATATCGAATGGAAATATATAAAGAAATATAAGACTTAAGGTATTTTTGAAGATATCAATTGTACAAAATATCTACAGGCATATGTAATCAATGATAGCTGCTGTGTTATACCCTGTAGTTCGTACAGCGTATCTGCCAGTCAAGCCCTTCCGACTGGCTGCATTCTTACTTGCTTTATTTAGTTTTATCTCCGCAAATATTTATGCTCATCAATTAATAATGTGATATGTCGGCTGACAAGCGCAGCGACAGGTGAGTGACTCTCTTATTTTATTTGTTGCTTTTGCGTTTGTTTTATTGTCAGTCGCCGCCGCCGCCGCCTCTGTCGACGTTGTGTTAATAAAATATTCAAAATTTAATTTTCATCGCGTTGCATTTGACACATTTCAATAAAAACAATTACTACAACAATTAAGTTGAAAAGTCGTCGCAGTGGTTGCCATTTTATTTGCTGTTACTGGACGACAGCAAATCTACAGTGAAAAAACGCAGAGCTACCCTTTCCACTCCAGCTGAAGCGCTTTGTCTATGTAGTATAAACATTTATGCAATTTTAATTATAAATGCATTGTTGCATTTTAATGAGAATTGCCAAATGTCAACAGTAGAATTGACCAAACAATAGCAACAACAACGCACATAAGCGAACGAACCGTTTAAATTATTATGTAATGAAGTGTAAAATGCGGCTATGATTCAATAAGTATACTTAATATGCTCGCAAATCCGATAGGTTTATTGATTTCACTTCTGATATGAATATTATGCGTAAACTAGACACGTAAACTAGTACGAATAGTGATATCATTAAGTAACTATCCAATTCTAAAATGTCTCATTTACAGCTGCATTACTTATAAGCCACATTCGCCAGGGTGCAACTATCACAGCTATGCTGCCAGTTGACCCCGCAAATAAGCCCGGAGAGTGCTTCCTAGCCAGAGGGCCATTCATTGTGATGCCATTCAAGTCAATGGCGGAAATGAAAATTGAATTTTATGCAAACACAAAAGCCAATTGAAGTCAATTATTGTTTATGTAACTAATTTTATTTAAATATAAGTCGATTCGTATGCAGACATGGAGAGAGACACGAACCAAAACGATAGAGAGTGCAAAAGGAATAGAAAAAAAGCGGCAAACAGGAAAAAGGACGGAAGGCACAATTATGTACATAGTATCGAAGACTAAATACCCTTGAAAGTATTCAAATAACCCAAAAGTTAAACACTTACAAAATGTGTCCTAATGATTGAAAGAAGAAGAGTTGGCAATAGGAATTAATTTATTTATTTAATTTGAACTTATATTTAAAATTAAAATAAGGACCGTCAAATTTATGTAAATTTTGAAATTATTATTATTTAAATAGAATAGTTGGTGCAACATTTGAATTGAATTAAGTAATTAAGCTGGTAACAATATATAGAGTGTCACTTACTCTTAACTTAATATCAAACTGAAATACCCCCTGCAAGGGTATAGGAACCATAGTCGATGAACAGGCACAATTGATTGCAGACGAAGGCAACAGCAAAAAAGAGCAGAGAATGTGCATAGCTAAAGCTGCAGCAGACTCAGTATAGAGTCTGCCCCCCGGCTGATCTAGGCTTTAAATGAATATGCATAAATATTTACCAAATGTCTCCCGAATGTCGCTAACTAACTGCTCGTAATTGTCGTCGGCTGCCCCAAACGCTGACTGACCCATTTCAGAAGCTGGCAAATTGAGCAGCTTGATTCCCACGCCTTTTGGCAAGCGGCCAGCAAAAAGAAAAAACCAGAAACAAACCAAAAAACGAGCAGCCGAAAATGTCCTTGGCCCTAGTGAAAATTGTTGGGGCCCATCCATCAGCTGTTTGTTTTGTTGAGCGCAGCGTTTTCAGCTTTTTGCCGTTCCGCTTGTGGCATCTTTATTTTTTTGTTGCTCTCTGTGCGGCACAGACAGCGACAAAGTGCAGCCCAGAGTCGAGCGGTATTTGGGTGTATGTGTGTGTGTGTGTGTGTGTGCGTGTGAGAGTGTGTTAGTTATTTTGATTGATTGCATTGTTTCGTGTAACAAATTTATTTGCGCCACGCCCATCGAGCACTTAAAAGCAAGAGGCAAACAAAATTGGCTGCCTGTTCATTTTTTCTGTTTTTTTTTTTGGTAGCTACATCATTGTCAGAGGCAGGAAATTGTCAAAGGCCGCCACCGCCGTTGCCACATGTAGGTAAAGTTTAAAGCCAGCGCCAGGACATCATCATCATCATCATCGTCAGGATACTATTCTGGTCGCACAACAGCCGCCTCATCTTTGGCACAATCTCAATGACGTTTTGTTCTTCTCGCTCTTGTGCTTCTTCATCGTCTCTTAGCCAGCATCATTAGTGAAAATGATTTCTTATTCAATGCTCGCCTTTGCTCTGCTTTTGCTTTTGCTTTTGGCTTTTTTCTTTGCCGCTTTCTTCGCGCTGTTGTCATGCTTCATCGATTTTTTATGCTTTGCTGGTTGACTTGATGGAAATTTTGCTTGCTTGATTTTCTTTTTCTTTTCTTTTCTTTTCTTGTTTTTTTTTTGTATTTTTTAGACGCCTGCACTTCAACAACAGGCCTGAGCCGCAGTCGCAGCCTCAGTTGACTTTAGACGCAATAATGTTGTATTTGTTTTCTAACCCCCCCAAAAAGAAGTCTGCTTTGCCATTTGCTTTGTTATTTTTAATATTGATTGTATGCAATATCTCAGCACTGGAAATACCGTTCAAGATATTTGCCATTTCTTGTTTGCCGTATCAGAAAGAAAAGAGAGGAAAAACTGCTTCGGTTTCATATACTGATGCAAGCGAAACAAAGCAGACCAAATGAAAATCGAAATCGAAAGAAAAGTCGAATTTTTTTGACTGCTACCAAGGGATTTGCAGAGCTATGCAAAGTTCAGTATATTGCAACATTTTTAAGCAATAGTTGGCAATTAAGACGAGAAAGAGAGAAGGCAAAGATCTCCTACAACGAATATTGGCTAGAGCTAGCCCCAAATGACTGCCGAACTATAACCATTTGGGAATTCTAAGAAAAATTGGCTTTAATTATATTTTGTTACTAATAGGACAAAGTTGGGCCTCTATTTATCTTTAAGGACATAATTTCATTTAAATTAAATTACTAGGGACAGACTCCACAATACACATCCGATTTGCATACCAAAACTCAGCGCCAAACTATTTGCTTTGCCGCTCCAATTGAAACGTCTAAACCAGCTTGTTTCATTGCTGTCCACATTGTGCTCATTCACATAAAAATACATCATATTGGGCGTATGTGCGCCGATCAGATGTGTATAGCTCATAATGAAACCGCAACGTCGCATTTCAGAGCCATTCGACTCCAGCACTGGCTTCTCTGCCAATACGTCCACCGTGAGTGTGGAGAAGTTAGCGACACTATCTTGGCCACTACGAATCCTGAGCTGACTGGAAGTATACTGATGCTTGTACATCAAGCGCATTAGCGATGACGTCTGTGGCATATAGCCCCAGATGAAGGTCTCGCCGTCCCTCAAATACTTCTTGTCCCGCAGCATTGTGTTCCTGTGCGAGTTGATCAAGTTGAATGGCTGCCGCAGATGATCCATGCGTGTGCGGCCCGAGTCCTTGGCATAGCGCTTGTCCTGCAGCGTTTGCTCCTTGGCGACCAGCGAGGACTCCACGCCAATATGCTGAAACTGAGACTGAGCGGCGCGCACAAAGTACAGGAAGTAATCACTGATGCAATCGGGCATATGGAGGCTATCCCAGCGACAGACTCTCAGCTTCACATACGACTGCAGCAGCCAGTCGATGGGCTGATCGTTGTAGAAGATCTGTACATGGGCGAGGAACGGTGTCAGCTCCTCCGTGTGGAACAGCTTGCCAATGAAGCCCAGCTCACTGAAACTCAACACAATCCAGTCGCGATGGTGGCCCAAACGGAAATTCGTATGCAGGCCCGTTAGTTTGATGATATAGTCCAAATAGCCCACATTCGGACTGATATCGTCCTCCAGCTGCAGGTAGAAGGCGCCACGGCTTTGCGCATAGGTCATCAGGTACATGTAGTCCAGAGTTTGTTTGGTGCGCCACTTGACACGTTCGGGCTCATCGTGCAGCGTTATGTAGAGCGATTGAAAGTCGGGATAGTAATTGACTGGCGGTGATATCACATCGATCAGTCCGTCATCCAAGTGCTGGCCAAAGGACTCGCTGATATTCTGCCATATCTGCTGCACAATCTGCACGTTCGTCTCGCCAATGTAGACGACAATCAGGGAAACGCGACGATGGAATTCGTTCATCTTCTCAATCAGCTGGGCCAGCGTCTGCAACAGGTAGTTTTCATCCTTGCGGCGCACAGTGGGCACTCCAAGGACATAGCGCACGTTAGTGCGGCCGCGACTGTAGCTGGAGCCGAGCATGAGACGAGATCCAGCCAGAATGTGCTGCCATGTGAGCTGCTTGCGCCGTGTGCCCATTACGGGATATGTTGGCCTGACCAATGAGCGTTTCACCTGAGTGCAGTTGGTCACTATGGCAGTACTTTTCACAGTTGCCACGCCACTTCTTTCAAGTGGTGCTGCTGCCCCTTGTCCATTGCCAGCCAGATCAATGAGAACAGCACGCATAGTACGAGTATGTAGCATATGCAAATCATCGGGCGAAAGTTGATAATCTTCATGATTTTTCTCAATCAAAAACGATTTTCTGATTCTAATATATCTAAATACACAAAGGCACAATTTCGACTCGATACTCATGACTTACCAAATGCCGACAGATGTGCATTGGAGATTACATTTTAAGGAAATACTTGTAAATACATTTCTAGGAAATCGATTTGAGAGACTTATCATGTCTGAAAGTCATAAACATTTCAGATTTAAATGCAGAATAAATATATAAATGTCAAACCATGATCCAAACTGCCTCGGGATCGATAATCGGATCTGTTTTGTAAAAGTAAAGATAGTTTTTAATGTTTGAGAGGCATTTTTTAATAGCTCTGGGCCTTATATTGGCTTCGTTTCCACAAAAATTCAATATTATTACACACAACGATATCTTCTTAAGGACTTATGCATTCATTCAGCATTGAAACTCTTGCCTTAACTCTAAGCCCAGTTTCTTGTTATGTAAATAAATGTATATGCCTGTTTTTTGACAGTTTAATTAAATTATCATATAACACTCATTTCGACTGATAAGACATAGCAAACTCTATGACTTCTGGGATTTCATGTTGTTTCGCATTTTTTGGCATTGCTCTAAGCCTCAGACCAACAAAAAAACTAGAGCAATAAATTGAAACACACACACATACAGACAATCTAAATCCAAAGCCGCACGCATAAAACGCACTGAGAATTGCAGAAGGCATCCAGAGAGAGAAGGCAGCTGAAATAATTCCCCAAAGCAATGAATATTTAGAATTCCGCTGCCATTTTTGAACAGGCCCTAGAGACGGGGTCCGCCGCACAGAAGGCAATGCATAAGTAAAGCGCTCAAATTACAATTTAATGTCATAGAGTAAATGAGATGCTCGCCGAGTTCGCAGAGCCATTAAAAAGTGGCAAACAAAACACATTTGAAATAAAAACTTAAATAAAATTCGATTTAAACTTTTATGCTACAGAGGCGCACATACAATTGTATATAAGTATATATACATATATATATATATATATATGGATTTGTCTGAGGTTAATGCCAATTATCTGCATTACACTGTAGTTCTGCTGGTGTCAAGAGTCGACCAGAGACTAACGCTTCCCTGCAATACCGAGCGGTACGCAATTCAGTTTCAATAGCGAAAAAGCAAGCCACTTTGCCAGCTTAGTCGTTAGGGCAAGTGGTTTGAATCTACCTGTAACTCTATCTAATTAATGATAGCTTTAAGTCAGTTTCACTGACGGAACGACAAGCCCTTTTTAGTGAAACACTGATGCCCATGTCTTGGGACCGCTACCCACGACTGAGAGTCAGCGGAATTGCTAGTGGTGCACCGGGTGGGCCAAACTACAGGGTATTTATGAAAATTCGCACGTGATGATAACAATTTATGCACACACTGCTGCTGCAGACACCTTTTCGACTTGCTCTTGCAGCTTTTCGGTGGGAAAGAGGGGGAAGAGAAAAAGGTGTTCGTATGCTTGGTCGTTGGGGTCAGAGCACACATTAAATAAATAACAGAAAAACTTTTCAACTTTCATGAATATTAATAACAGCAGATTTTAAAATATACAAAGCGTCAACGATGGCATCCAAGTGACAGAGAGTCAACGTTGTCGGCGCGCACAGCACAGTTGCTCATACGCCGCGTTGTCCGCGCAAAATGTAAAATGTGCATTTAAATTGAATTCCTTAATGAATTCGCAGCAACGCCTGGCCACAAACCACAGACTGAACCGCTGCTCCAGCTTGCCGAAGGTGTTGCCCAATGCGACGTCACACAATTTATCAGATTAAAAATTATATATATTTCTGAAATATGAATACCCTTGCCAGGACGTGTCAACACTCGGTCCAAGAATAAATTGCAGCCTGGATATATGAAATACATGTGAGAAATTGCAGCAGAAAATCACTGCTGGCTTTAGATCAAGCTAAAACCAATAGCTTATTTTATTGTTAAAGACTTTTTCAAGAGCATCTGCAATTCGCTATTCTATGCACGAGTGTATTTTACATTTTAGCACCCGATGACCAAGCTGCTTTTCCGAAGGAGCAAGGGGCGTTTACATGGAACTTTTTTTGGAAGCGCAGCGAAAAATTATGCAAAAATTCAAAACCATAAAGTTTGCTGCAGCAAACTCAACCCGACTCGACTCGACTCGACTCTTAATTAAAATGCATTAAGTTGAGCAGGGGTCGAGCGTTAGCCACAACATGTGACCTCAAGTGTTAACACAAAAGTTGAGCGCATAAAAACTCTAATCTGCAAAATCTGCAATTTAGAATTGCTGCGGTCCTAACGAACTGCCATTGTATCAAAAAGCACACACAGAAAAATACCAAAAAAATGAAACAGGAAGATAAATTATAATAAAATTTAATAAAAATATATATGCACATACAAATAGATATACATATACATATATATATATAGAGCTTTTTGCCAGCATACACATTGATTAATGGCCTTGTGTAGGAAAAATTAAATGTAACGCCACATGAACTGAAACCCTAGCCACAACCATAACTAACTGATGTGCCTATGGCGGTCTTTGATGCCCGCTCCGGCATATGATAATGGTCAAATTTTTGCACATATTTCCCACAGTTTTCATTTCATTTATTATTTTCTTTCTTTTTATACTCTGATACCGAAGGTACTCATAGTATATTGGTTTTGTCGAATGTCCGTCAGGCCGTCCGTCTGTCCGTCTGTCCGTCTGTCCGTCTGTCCGTCTGTCCGTCTGTCCGTCTGTCCGTCTGTCTGTCTGGATGAACGCGCGTATTTCCGAAACGATATTAGATAGACTCTTGAAATCTTTTGCGTTATGATTATAGCTATCTGCTTCAGATCAAGTTTATTCCAAATTTATGCCACGCCCACTGGGAGGCTGGCAAATCGATAACATGTCGATACACCTCAAATCACAAATCGATTAAACGTGAATAACTCCCAGAATTTTGAAGCTAGAGTAATCAAATTTGGTAGGTATATTGCTGGTGACCTCCCGAAAAAATTGGATCCTAGGTTAATCGGCCACGCCCATTATTACGCCCACCAGCCCCCCCTCCAAAATTAATTTGAAATGCTTATATCTCCCGCAGTTTTAGAGCTAAAGTCACCATATTTGGAATATATATTACTGGTGACGTCCTCTACAGATTACAGAAACAAAATTTTGACCACGCCCACTCCCGCCCCCGTAATCGCGAAAATCGATATACATGAATGCACAATTCGATAACACGTGTATATTTCCCGCAATTTTGAAGCTAGAGTCCCCAAATTTGGAATTTAGACTAGGGCTGACCAGCCCAAAAGATTGCGTCCTGGATTTTCCGGCCACGCCCACTAGAACGCCCCCCAGCCACCCCGCCCCCACGAAACACGGAAGCCTATATCTCGCACAGCTTAAGAGCTAGGGCCACCAAACTTTGAGGGTAGACTTCTGGCCAAGTCCTCTAAAGATCGGACAAAAAATTTTGGGGCCACGCCCCCGCCCGCCCCCAAAAATCGCGAAAATGTATATCTTCCACAGTTTTAAAGCTAGAGTCACCAAAATTGGAGGATAGACTTATTGTCAGCCCCCTAAAGATCGGCAAAAAATTTTGGGGCCCCGCCCCCTCCCGCCCCCAAAAATCGCGAAAATTTATATCTTTCACAGTTTCAGAGCTAGAGTCATTAAACTTGGAAGATAGAATTCTGGTCAGCCCCTCTAAATATCGGTAAAAAAAAATTTGGGGCCACGCCCCCTCCCGCCCCCAAAAATCGCGAAAATGTATATCTTCCACAGTTTTAGAGCTAGAGTCAAGAAATTTGTAAGATAGACTTCTTGTCACTCCCTCTAAAGATCGGCCAAATTTTTTGGGGCCACGCCCCCTCCCGCCCCCAAAAATCGCGAAAGCTTATATCTTCCACAGTTTTAGAGCTAGAGTCACCAAAATTGGTAGATAGACTTCTGGTCACCCCCTCTTAAGATCGACCATGCCCCTCCCGTTCCCAAAAACTTGGAATGCCGATTTCGGGTCACCCAAACACCAGCAAAAATTTTCTGTTCACTTGCTTTCAGCTGTTCTTAAAATGGTATCAGAGTATTACGCAGTCGGCTCCGCCCGACTGCAACGTTCTCACTTGTTTTTCGTTTTGGTTGTTGGCAGACCGACAAACACAACACGTAACATGTGTTTTAGTTTATAACGATGGGGCAACACATAAAAAGCATATCAAATATAAAAGGCGCATAAAAAGCAAACAATAAAAAAAATGGTTGGCAAAAATATGCGATATTAAATTTTCGTTGTATTCGAGCTTTTACAAATTCGGTGCACTTGACCAACTAAATTTCAAATAAATTGAAATATAAACGTTGCTCAATCGGAGCTAATAAACTTAATTATATCATAGATAGTCTGGTCTAAATTAATTTGTGCAGAAATAAATGAGAAAGAGCTGTTCTACGAGCTTGTCGTTGAAAACATTGCAAATTTAACTCTGGGCAGCTGATATTTTAAAGCTAGCGAAATAACTGGCTGAAATCCATTTCATATTCTAAAAACTAATACACCCAACCCCCCCCCCTTGATTCCTTGCTATAAAAGCGTATGCAGGCCAAAAATAAATCCCGCATTGGCTCACACGTGTAATCTAAGCCAAACAACACAACATACATACATATATGTGTACCATACATAAAAAAATACACACACTAAATTGACAAAATCTACGGCGCGTGAAAAAATGTTATAAAAGCTTATGAGGCCTGCTGGCAATTTGCGCTCTTTCCGGCTGCTTTCTTCTGCTATTTTTTTTGCCACCACTGACATAACAGTTTTGCAGGGCCTTTTTGTATGGCTGGTGTTTGGTAACCGCAAAATAAGATAAATTTCACACCGAAAATATTAATAACTTTTTAAAAGGTCGTAAAAAATCGGAGTCGTGCCAAAAAGCGACATAAGCCGCTCTACACAAATCGTGCACATTTCTCATTTTTATTAATTCAGCTTTTTCTTTTATTTTTTTGTGAATTTTCACTCAAACAACTAATAAGAATGTGCTTGGGACATAAATTGCTGGTAAATTGTCCCAAAATTAAAGTGCAGCCGGCTGCGCCCAGCCAAGCAAGTCCAACAAGTGACAAAAGAGGCGAAATTTGCAAAATAAAATAATAGAGCTGGCACGTTGGAAGCGACGCGACGCTGCACGAGCATACGGAAGTGCTGAATCACCGGAAAACCATTAAAGGAAGTCACAACTATTGATTATGTCGGCGGCGACGTCGACGACGACGGCACAAACTAAAAATGGCTTTGTGTGTGCAAGCAGCGGAAAAATTATGATAGCACCCGGCTCGTCTCGGACCCAGACCCCACACCCCAGTGCCCAGTGCCCAGTCCACAGACCCAATCCCAGCATAGTACATGGCTCACCCATGGCAATCCCTCGGCCTCGACACATATAAATTTGCATCGCTTGGCGTTTGGAGGCTTCAAATTGAATTTGATGGCTTTTATTTGCAGCTTTAATTGCATGCAGCGCTTCTTAGGGGCATATGCGCTATGTAATCAGCTGTGTTAGCAGCAACACATAAAATATCCATACTTTATCTTTCATTTCCATTGGGTAGCTTGATTGGGAGTATATTGTTTTGTGCTTCATAATATAAAATAATATGGTAAATAAACAAACAAGTATTTAATATATGCAATATATACACTACTTGTAATCTAAAAGTTTTAAAACTCTGCTAAAACGAAGTGTAACT
Organism: Drosophila flavopinicola; assembly: GCA_035042425.1. Taxonomy (NCBI): domain Eukaryota; kingdom Metazoa; phylum Arthropoda; class Insecta; order Diptera; family Drosophilidae; genus Drosophila; species Drosophila flavopinicola. The sequence continues at coordinate 4,343,248 of JAWNLL010000452.1, read as the reverse complement.
TTTGCAAAACTCAATTTTAGGCTAGTTACAATATCTAAAAAATTATATTTAATTAGGTAACTTTTGCTAGCGCATGCAAACTTCGTTGCATTTAACGCTCAAACTTGCCTTTAGAAAAATGTTGCTGTTGTTTTGGTGGTTGCTACGCGAAAAGTATACATATATATATATATAGAAATATATATATAAAAAGGCGGAAACGTCGCTCGACGAAATAGTCGAAAATCATGGCGAGATAAATTGCCAAAGATAGCAATGGATGGAGTCGCCGCTTGCTAGCCCGGGCAAGCGCTCCTCTCCATTGTTCAAAATCAATTTAGTGTTGAATTGGTGCCAAGAATCTCATTTTCAAAAGCGCCAACGTCGACGCCGGCATCGCAACGTCAGTGTTAGCAGCGTCAACTAACATATAGGAAATGAAAATACCGGAAACGCCGACATTTTCTCAATGAAAGTCAACTAACCAAGCCAAAACGGGGACAGAGCAAAGAGCTCGCGGATTTGCCAGAGCGCCAAACGCCAACGCGCAAAAAACAAAAACAGGAGCGAAAAAAATTGGAAAAAATTGTGCTAATAACTTTCAAATAAATGTTAAAGCCCCAACAACAAAATTGCATTGCAGCCTCACTAGTCAGTCTCGCAGACTAGCTTAAACCGGCTCACAGGCAGACAGACGGACGGACAGAGAGACAGTTCTATTCTATTCTACTATAAACTCTCATGTGTTCGCCTCTATTTCCACACATAACTCAAGCGCTTAATCCTGCCCAGCCAAGGCCGTAAATTCAGCTCTGAAGTCGCGTTTCAGTGGCTTAACTTAAATGGCGTCGGCGGCGAGAGGTCTGAAGCCAATTTTAAAGTTGTCACCAGTAAATTTTATTTCAACCAACTGATAGGCGTTAAATGCGCTCTTAATTGCCAGCTGCCTTAGACGAAGTCTATATGCAGTGATAAGCTATAATAGTCTGCCTTCTAACTGACTAGTCAAATAAATTGAAGAACAAGAATGCAAACTTTCCAAAACTATCATCGACACTTTACTTAGAATTATTTATTTACTTTTATAAAAATATTCTTTAATATATTTATGTTTCTCTGTCGACAATTTTACATATTTTTAAATTTATAGAAATAAAATAAATATATTCAAATAGAACTATCTACTTTAAAGCAAACTCATGAATGCAGTCAATTTAATTTGCCCAAAAAAAGAAACATTTCGAGCCAGCAACTTATCACATTCTAATAACATAAATCTACAGAGCTGAAACTGTTTCTAGAGTGCGAGATGTTTATCGCAAAACACTTTCATTAAAATTGGTCCGTCCACAAGTTTCCAGGGAGTTCGTGCTCAGAATTTACGGCGCCTGAGGCTCAACTTTTCCCACACTCAGTCTATATATCTGCTGTTTAGCTGACCACTGCTTTGTTGGCGTTAGACGAGTATTAACTTTGGCTCTAGTTGCGTTTAACTTTTGGCCCACAGCGTTTTTTGTGTGTCTGCTGCTCAATAACATTAAATTTGACTATATGCTTTGCCAGCTTCGGGCTGGACAAACAAATTCACAAATTCACAAATTCTTTAAATGACTCAATCAAAGGCAAGCACACAAATACATATATATATATATATATATATATATATAGACAATCACGCACACAAATCTGAGCGCATAACTGATTAAACAATGCATAGCATATTACAATTATCTATGTATTTATAAATGTAGCTGTGCACTCGCTCAATAAAATTTGCAATTTAATTTTCAAACTGTGTGTAAAATTGAGCATGAAAATGCAATTAACATTATTGGCCAGTGGATTACGATTACAGTGAAAACTATGAATGCAAATATAGGAAAGTATATATATATGTATATGTACCGCACAATGGCAATGCATAAAATTTGCAATTAATTTTAATGTGTTTTCAATGTATGCCTTACTACAGTGCCTGCCAGAAGTTTGCCATGCGCAAATATTGACCATCAAGTGCCATTGTCTTTCACACAAAACGTCTCGAGTAAATGATTGTGCATATTAACAACTTGGTTAGCCGCAATGCAAACAAAGCTAGCTTTTAATCTAACCATTATAATGAGCAAAATGTCGGAGCGGCAAAATGTCTCACAAAGGCAATCGGGCTGCCTGGACAACAGGCAACGGCGTTTACTGTTTGACTACGAGGCGTATGAGCAATATGCAATCAACTCCAACGCGTTGCGGTGCAGTGAAACTTGAATACGCTTATTGAATTTAAGATATTTAAATGCAAGAAACTACAAATTGATAAAATACACTTAAAATGTGAATACATTCTATTTTTTGTTAGTTAAATAAAAAAATATATTTTAAAAAGCAATTAATGCCAAAGGATAACTTTTTCAAGTGTTACAAACTTTGAAACTGTAGATAAGCTAACAAATTTATAAAACTCAATACAAGAGAAGAGAATAAAGATTATTTAGATGAAAATATCAACAATGCCAGTCTGCATGTCTAACAAACTTTAGAAGGTAACTATGCCATCATGGTAGTGTATAGGAATCCTCAGCACAAAGGCAAACAAAATGCACTGTAAATTTAACTAAAATTCCATGGCCAGTCCGCAATCATTAATTCATAAAGCTGTAATTTGCTTTTGGCCAGGCCAACAGCCAACAGCCGAGCAGCCAGACAACCTTTCGGTCATTTGCGCTGCAAATTATAAGCAGACAAATAGTCGACACACACAAACACACACACACACACACACACACACACACACATACATTTACAGCGTGCCACACCTACAACAAAGTCGTTGCACAAAGAGCCAAAAACTTATTTGCGGTTGCCCAGTTTGGGTCGAGGAGGTTGCAAATGCAAAATTTTGTTGACATGCCTTGAGCCATGATATGCAACACAGACCCAGACCCAGACCCATTCAGACTCGCATTCAGCTCCAGTGCCGGAGTCGCCGCCTCCGCCTCCGTCTCCGTCTGTGTCTCTGCGTCTGCACGTCTGTTGCAGGGCGTATAAATGATTTTGACATATTGTAATGACAAAACAAAGGCAGCTCCATCCGGTGTATCTGTGTCTGGCTTTACTTAGCTCTGGTTGCCCTGTTTGGCTGACTGGCTGACCAGTGCAGGTCTGCCAGTGTCAATTGTTGTCACCAGTTTGCTTTTGACGGAAATTAGAAATCAAAATGTTAAGGCCTGCCACAGTCAGTTCAATTGTGTGCATGCTCTATATATAGCAGCGAGGGTTGCAGCCACATGAAAATTAACTAGCACAAACAAATAAATAAACACATTAAACAAACTGTTAAATTAATATTTTAAAAAATTAAATATTTCAACTCTGGCAAAACAGAACTTGTCACTAAACAAAGTGCAAAAGTTTCTAAAGAAAAGTTATCTCAGCAAACAATAGATTTTGGGACTTTTTGTAATGTCTACAAGAAAGCTCTGATGTTGATTAGAATCACTATACAAACTACAGTCAGATTGCAACCAAAATACTACCATAAAACATATGACATATAAGAATAACTAACTATTATTTTGTACAGTTGCGCCCTCTCGATTACCTTTATGCTATTACTAAGTTTATAAATTCAAAATACAACACGACTCAATAAACTAGTTTAATATGCAAATTGCCATTTCACTTCTTATCGTCTGCGTTAAAGCGCTTCACAAAGCTTGTGAATCAAATCATCTTTTTTTTGGTGACTCATTGCACAACCCTCGGTTGAGGCAAATGCACTCAATGCTTGTGAGTCAGCGCAAATGTTTCGCATTCTGTGTATTGTCAAGAGCTTTGCCACAACCGCATTGACAGGCAACACATGTAAGCAGTAAGAATGCATTTGACGCGAGTGCATAACGATATGGAGATACCCTATAAACAAGAATCTGCAAAAACTCATTAACAGCTTAGATCGTTTTCAATAGAACTATCAAGATCATAGATATCCCAATTTGTAATTCGTATAGATACTTGTGTGTTAACTGATTCGTAGTTTTCATCTACAACTAATTAATATAACCGACGATATAAAATAGAGTACAGGGTATGCCAAAAGTATGTTACAAGTTGTCTTTCAATCCAATTCGCACCCTCACATTACAGCCACAACCCGTAATTATAATTAACATGGTAAACATTTGACTCTCGATCACACAATGTAAAGCAGCAACAACAAAAAAACACAGCCCCAATTCAAACCCGCCGGCAGCAACGTGGCGTATACATAACACAAACCAAAACGAATATTGAAATCTCAGTCGGCTACAAAATATTTCATATTTATAAAGAGAGAAAGAACAATTGCCAGGAAGTGAGTTAGGGTGACTGTTTGCAGGGCTGGCACAAATATCAAAGCTCGACTGTGCGGAATGTTAACAATAACAATGAAATAGAGCAACAAGAGCAACAACAACAAAATTGTAATGATGAAATAAAAGTCAAGTTAATACAATAGCTAAAAACCGAACATGAAAACAGGCGCGCTGGCGAAACAACGGATATACGACTACCCCTATTATCGGGGTAGGGTGTTCTTGTTGTTGTTGCTGCCGCTGTTGTTACTCGTTAGCGTTACATGAAAGTGCAACTTTTGTACAACAGCAGCGGCAGCGGCAGCAACAACAATTGTAATACACATAGTTATAATAAAAAATCAGCTTGTTTCACTTTCCCAACGATGTACGAGTGCAGACCGCCAAAGTTACTGAAAACCCCAACCCCAACACCAACCCCAACCCCAGCCCCTAGCTGCCCCTTGCCCTACCTACTCCCTGCACCATCATCATATGAAATGTTTATTTGTTTGTTTGTTTGTTTCTCTCGCTTGTTCTCTGTGTGTGTGTGTGTGTGTGTGTGTGTGTAACTCACACTCTGCTCAGGCTTTGCTACGGCTTGCATGCAGGTTCAAAGTTGCTGGCCCTGGACTCTCCGACGTCCTCCCTCCGCCCTCCCGCCCTTCTCAACCACTGTCCCCTATAGCTACTAACTGCTCAACTCAACTGCTCTCCATGTTCGTGTTGCTGGCAACCAGCCTGGCAAGAGAGCGCCGCAGGTGCAAAGTGTAAATGAAGACTGATTGCAGTGCACATGATTTTGTCGACACACACAAACACCAGCACACACTCTCTCACACACACACACACACACACACACACACACACAGACACAGACAAGGGTGTCGAGGTTGAGGCATAAAAAACGTTGCAAGGGCGCTGCTGCTGCTGCTGCTGGGGCAAACTCGTTCTTGTTTGCAAAGGGGGTAATTGTGGTTAAGTGCTGGTTTATTGGTTTGGCAAAAGGGCTTAAAAGATATATGTATGCATTTTAACGGCAGGCCAAACAGACTAAACTGGCTAAGGTTAAGGGCAAGTTTTTCGGCTACAGTGTGTACAACACAGGTACAGTCCGACTCCGACTCCGAGTCCGACTACGAGTCCGAGCAGTTATATTTGACAATTGTTTGAGTTGCAAGTGTTTTATTGGGTTTGCCCCCGAACATGTTGAACATGCACATTCTTGTAATGCTAGTGATTGCCAAGCTGGCGAAAATTGTACCCAAACTGGTTGCCAAGACAGTAATTTGCTTTTGATAGCTGACCTAAGCAGCGATTGGCAAATCAAAACGCTGATTTCGAGGAAACACAAACTAAATGAATAATGCTTCAATTATTAATTGTGAAGCGATTTATGCACAAATTTAATTTAATCATGATTATGTTCAGGAGAAACTTTTACTTTTATATTTATGCAACGCATTCAGAGAATCTGTCAATTCAAAATCAATATAAGTATTGTCATGATTTATATATGCATGTGTTTTTCCCTTGAAAACAGCATGGATTCTCAAAATGACTATAATCTTTTTATATATATATATGCATACATTAAATGTCTTTATCAGCAATTCATTTTTTTAATTTACATGAGAATACTCAACTGCAAAAGCGCATGCAAAAAGCAACTAAGCTCGTGGACCTTAAAAATAGCCCACATATTTTTCACAAAATTAATTTCTTACATTTCTAAAAATGTTAACCGCCGCCCACCGACAAAACCCCCGAGCGACTCACACACACATTAAAAAATCGTTTTTAATTGAAATGCATTCCCCTTGGCAATCAGTGTACACGCAAATGCCAAACTAACTCGCAGTGCGCCCCCCAAGGCGGGACGCGAGTGGCATCAACCACAACACACCTACCTCCCCCCGCACACACACACACACACAGACACACACGTGCCAGCAAACAGACAAAGAATGTGCAGGAGAGCGCTGACAGGGGGCTGTGGAGATGGGGAGGAGGGGGCATGCTGTCGCTCACTTAAGTTAATACGCAAACCAAATGTCACTCAACATTATCAACGGCAAACGTAATCAGTTAAAACTTTTTTGCTGCTGTAGGCAGGCGAAAGCCAACCTTCCAACCAACCAGCCAGATAGACAGACAGAGCGACTGACAGACAGACAGACAGAGCATTTGTTGCTCTGGTTGTTGTTAAGCGAAAAGTTGGCAACATGTTTGTATTCTATTTCAATTTTTTATGCGCTCTGCGAACGAGCATCGCACTGAAGTGCAAAAACAACAAGCAACTGAAGCAATTGACCCACAAGTCGCATTTTCCATACTCTACTTAACATGACTGTGAATATATAAAAAGTTATAAATTGTATACAAATTGGTTGTCTATTAATAATATTTTCCTCTTATTGCAAATGGAAAATTCTATAAAAATATGTTTTGGATTTTTTAAATTAAATTTACATTTATATTTAAGATGCTTTGTTAATTGCACATACTTCTTCAATTTCTTAAGCCATTTGAGATAAGCTCACCTTTATCTGATTATTATATCTGAGTCTTTATAAACTTGCAGAAAGTTTCTGCCTTCAATGAGCAGTTGCAATCAATGTGATCATAAAGCATAACATACCCTTATTGAAATAGTGCATTAAAATGCACGGCATGTGTTTTGCACTATGTAAAGGTCCAGGTTCTCGTACACCCCGTCTCGACAAAAGCCTAAAAGCATGCAATGCGAGGCCTACAACGTTTTCTATTTTTTTCATTCTGGTATGCGGTGGAATTTTTCGTATTTGGGCAGCAGCAGCAACTGAAACTGAAAACTGGAAAATGTCTAAATTTCGGGGCAGGCCGTGTGTATGTGTTGGTGTGTGTGTCGGCGGTCGTAAGTGCTCGAGCCTTTTGCATATTTCAACAGTTCGCTCGCTCGCTTTAGCTAGCGGCCAAACGCACAAAAGTAGGCAACAAAACGTGGCGTGGGCCACTTGACAGCCGTTTAAATGCATTAAAAAATTACCGACCAGCGCGCAAGCAAAGCAAAAGAAAAAAGGCACACACAAAAACAACCGAGACGACATGTCAGTCAGCGAGAATTTCACATGCGAAATTGTGCAGGGGCCACGCCCACAAACAAGGCGCGCAAAATCAAATCAACAGAATGGCGTGCCGCATTGGAAGGCCGTGACAATGGCAAACGAACGCCGGATACGAGTTCCGTCCGTCCGTTCGTCCCTCCGTCCGTCCGTCCTCTTGTCGCCGGCGACAGCAAAAGGGTTTGGCCCACCAGCAAGTGGAAGGAAGCAAGCCAAAGGAGCAAAAGGACTGGTATAGGAGTAAGGGTAGCCAGTAGAGGCTGCGAACCAGGCCGACTAGGACTAGTTAACGCAAATTGAAATTGTTGTTGTCGGGGACAGCAAAAGACGTTTTGGCAGCTTGTTCGTGCATAAATCAAAGTGTAAGGCACAGCACAGTGCTTTGAAGAGCAGACGCGGCAACCGGGCCCAGGGGCAGACAGTGGCCAGCTGAGAGCTGTAAAGTCACTTGGCATTTACAATGCCAATTAAAAAGGCTTAGGCCGAGGTCTTAGCATTTAAGTGCAAGTACTGCATGTTTCACAATCTCTTTTGAGGACATTTTTAAAGTGAGCCAAATGGTTTCATTTCTTAACGATCAATTGCAATTTGTCATAGTATTTTTTTAAAATTTCTTGAAATACTCTTGTCATATACATTATTGACAGACTTGCTTACTTTCAAGCTGGCCTATTTTAATTTCACAATGTAAGCTTAACTTAACTTATCATTCAAAATTATACCCTTTGAGATTTGCTACACTTGCGCATAATAATTTCTTAGCACGTCTCACGCTTTAGATCTACTTCTGATTCGATTTCTAAGTATTTCATTTCATTATCAACACTGCGCTCGCAAAAACTTTCGTATCTGTATGCCAGGGAACATATATAACTCCAGACCGCTTTCACAACTTTCGAATGTCGCCTGTGCTCAAACTGCTGCTACACTATTCAGCCTGCTCCTCAGGCAACTGCTGTCACACACGTCGTATGAGTTATATGCATTCACCCTCCATCGCACATGCATATAGTATGTGTGTGTGTGCGTGTGTGTGTGTGGACCTGTTGTAGTCGGAGCTAACTTTTCGGCCTTATCTCGCACAGACTGCACTCCCAGGCATGTAGCTATGATTTAAACGCAAACTTGTGCCACATGACTTTGTCTTGTGCTGCTGCTGCCTCTATTGCTGCTGCTGCTGCTGACGCTGATGATGCTGCTGCGGCTGCTGCAACTTCTACTTACCGCCAGGAACTTGCACAATTAACTATATTTTAATTGGCCCTGTGCGCCTGGTGTGTGGTAATTTATTTACAATTTTTACGCTCATTTTGCTGACTGACAGCGCAAAGCGAAACCACACACACACACACATACAGTGAAAACAGCCATGTGACGGACAGCAGCCAACAGTGGCTGCTGAAACGCATTACCCATGCACTTTGCTCAACACTTGTGTTAATTTTATGCTACCCGTTTTTCTGCTGGCCAGTGTGTGCGTTTGTTTAAATATTCATTGCAAATTCCAATTGCATTTGCGCTTAAATTGGCAATGCCAACAACAACAACAACAACAGCAACAGCAACAAAACCAACACCAGCAGCAACAGCTGCAAGCGCACGAATTTGCTTTTCTTCTGTTTTTTCTGCCCCCGTATTGTGTTGGCTGGTGGTCAGACTCAATTTGGTTGAAATGCCTGGCTGTTTGTGGTGATGAGCATTTGGCTTCGGTGGCTTTCGTTGAATGCATAGTTTGCTCAAATGATTTCCAATCCAAACCAAAATCTACAAATGAGATCAGAAAACGTACAAGACTGCCCTTAAGAATTCGCAAATGATAACAGCTGGAGTATAATTTTAAAATACCATTGTAAATGAAGAGAGAAAGCAGCGAAAGGAACTAGCTTCAGAATTTGTTTGAATTCACTGTATTTAATAAGATTTTGCTTACATTTTAGCTTGCGGTAGTCCAGAATATTTTAAGAATATTTGTAAAAGAGTCAACCTTTTTTTGATTACAAATCAGTTGAGTTTTTACAAATATTTAAAATTTAATACATCAAATCAAAATTATATATAAATTGGAAGCTTTGTTATGCCGACAATAATATGGCAATTATGTTGGCAATAATATTGATTATTCAAAACAATCAACAGCTTTAGCATGTTAATTTTATGCCAAAAAAACAATATTTTACCACGGGTGAGTTTTGATAATAAACACACTTATGCATACAACATACATTTATATTATATATATTTATATTGAAAGCTGTGTAATCACTTAAACTGAATTTAAATACAACCACATCAATCGCAGCAACAAATTCCCAAAGCCATAAATAATATATGTGCTAAGCGCAATCTCAGCACAGAGTATACTAAAAATTGTGTTTAAAAGCAAACAAATTAAATTCCCCCCTCCATATACATCTCAATATCGGGCAGGCGAAAATAAATGGCCCTAAATAAATGTTTAGCCGAAATAAACTAGCGACTAATTTTAAATGGCGGACAACGAGCCAAACCTCAAATACAAAATGCTATTGAAAATGCATAAATTAAATTGTGCATTAAATGAGCAACAGCAAAGAGGCAAAGGCATTAGCATTAGCCAGCCATATATGAATATAATATTGAAATTTCCAATATACGCCGATAAATTAGTTTAAGCCAAAGCTTTGGCGACAGCCAAGCAAACCAATTAATGTTCGCCACACATGCAAACCAAAACCGAGCACCGAAAATGCATTTGCAATGCCAAACACCAAAATGACATCAATTTGCGCTCATATTTCATAAGCGCTGCAGCAGCAACAGCATCGGCAGGCAGGCCAAAACGCAAATGCTATTAAAAGCATTACGATGAACCCCGTGACAACCTCCAGCCAGTAAAGGTCCAGGGATCGTAAATTATAGCCAAGGCAATCGAAAGCGGCTTCTGGCTGTGCATTGTGCCGTTTTCTCTGCCTTTGTCTGCAGAGAGGCAACAAGATTTATGTCTTTCAGTGCACTCAGGGCGCAGCCAGCACAGCATCAATAAATGTAGCTGCACGCTGCGTATGCGCAATATTTTAATTATGCAAGCAATTGAAAAATTGACACAGCACAAGCACACACACACATGCAGGCAGCCAGGCAGGCAGCATGCAATGTCGTTCGTTAATAAGTAGCAGAGATTCAGTTCAAAGCACCAACGACTTTTGCACTTTGTTGCATATTCATTTCTTCGTTGCATACTTTTCAGCGCGACTCTCGGTGTCAACTTATTGAGCCGCTTGTGTGTGTGTGTGTGTGTGTGTGTGTGTGTGTAAATATCCTTAATGAGCTAGTGTGCTTGTCTGAGTGCATTGCATTTTTAATCCATTAAGGCTTTTGATATATTGAACGCACTAGAGTGTTCCCTAAGAAATCGAATACTCAACAATTTCTACTCGTTAAAGATAAATATGAAATATAATTTACCTTCAGATAATGGAATGAAAGGTTTTCAACTGCAGTCATCGTGCATTTCTAACAAACTTAAATTCTCCTTGGAAATTCAACCGCAATACTCGCATTTTAAATGATTTATAAAAAATATAAAAAAAGCTTTGCTGTGTGTATGTTGAATAAATGATTTCTGCTAGTTGGTTTCTTTAATTTTTTTAGCATTGCTAGAAAAATGTTTGTATTCCATAAATATTATAAATTAAAAAAATTTGTGAGAGTATATCGTATATTTATCGAATAAATGTTAAATAAAATAACACATAAGTCGAGTAATTATTAACTAATTGCAATATGTCTGCAAACTTGTCTCGAGAATTGGGAACAGCCCAATGTTAAGCACAAGGACAATCGTTGCCGATGGCTGACAACGGGTTAAGTGTAGTCAGTCGTAAGGCAGCCGTCTTGATGACAGACCCAGCTTTGGCTAAAGGGAAACTCGCATGCATTGATTCGAATTGAGTTGGGTTGAGTTGAGTTGAGTTGAGTTTCTGCCAACTTCAGCAGAAGCCCGACAGCAGTAAAGTGAATGTCCGTCTGGCACACACACGCACACACACACACACACACACACACACACAGCCACGCATGCTGTGTGTATATGTATTGATTAAATGAAGATGACAACAATGATTGACATCGTTGACTTAAGTCATTACATATTGTATGCAAGCTGTTGTTGCAGCAGCAGCAGCAGCAGCTGCACATAGTACAACCATTGTGTGTGCATGCGTGTGTGTGTGTGCGTGTGTGTGTGCGTGTTGCTAGTGCAAACAATGCCAGGCGCTTAATTTGTTTGAGTGCTGCTGCTGCTGCAGCATCAGCATCAGCAGCAATAACAAAAGCAACAAACTGCAAGCTGCAAATCCTGAGATCCGTTTTGCTGGCAAATTAATTATTTTTAAATTAAATAAAAAACACATTGCCCAGCAGTTACACACACACACACTCACACGCACACACATACTCACACGCACATAAATTTATCACACAATAAATTACAACAAATAATTGCCAATTCAGCAGCAAATAATTTATGTGACACACACAATTTGTTGTTGCCTATTGCTTTTACTGTGCTTGTTGTTATTATTACTGTTGCCGTTGTTGTTACTATTGTTGTTGTTGTTGTTGTTGTTCGTAGCCTCAGCTTATTTGATTTCATTGCTTGTTTGTCGCTCGTTGGTTCGCTCGTTTGGACGGTTACGCTTTGGGTCGGTTCGGCAATAGCCATAAAGATTATGATCTCGATATGGTCGCCGAGCTGTGGCTACAAATATTGCCACAGCACACACACACAGACACACACACAAATTGCTCTCGCTCTATATCCACACATATACATATATACATATATATGTATGTAAGCCAAAAAAAAGAGAGAAGAAATCGCATAAATTCAGGCACAGCTCGCATAAAATTCGCCGTCGGGCATAAACATTTTTCTATAAATATTTTCGTTTTTAAGAATGATGAAAGAGGCCCGAAAGCGAGGCTGCATCATGTGTGCTCTGAGGGGGGTGGAAGTGGGAGGGGATGGGGATGGGAAAGTGCCACTTGTGCGTTAAGTGAAAAAATAAAAAATAAAACGTTTGTGTGTGTGTGTGTGTGTGTGTTGGCCACAAATTGCTTTAATGCAATCGCAAGAATTATGAGAGTTGTGGCTGTAAGTAAATAATATTATTATTTCATATAACAATAATGCAGAGAGCTTTTTCAAAATGATGAAGAGACAGCGAAGATGAATGCAATTCAATTTACTTATTTACTTAAACGTTTCAAAATAAAATTAATATGTTCACTTTAATAAGTAAAAATGTTGTGAAGTAAGGGAAAGTAAGCTTAAAAGAAATTAAACGACTATACATATTAATACGAATACATTTGAAATAACTCTGCTAGATTTATATATATAATTTATCTATATATCTTTTTTATATTTTGTAAAACTTAATTTAAATTTTTTTAAACATTACAGCTCATAAGTGAAATTTCTGAAACACATTTCATTTTATATGTCCCAGCAAAAAACTTAGTTATTACTCAACATTCCCAAACACATAGCTTTATGAGTTTATATTTGTGCGCCCGTCTTTTCCACGCAGTCATAAATTTGAAGCGAACGCAATGCTTTAATAGCTTTCAATTTGTAGCAGACGAAAGCACAACGAAGACTACGCTTCAAAAGTGCCCACAAAATGTCAAATAACAATGGAAGGTCAACGCCTGCCACACACATACACACACACACACACACAGAGAGAGAGGCACTCACAAAAGTATAAAAACTAACCGAGAATGGAGCCACTAAAAAAAAAGAAAACTACAACAAAAAAAGCGCAGCCAGAACCTAAAAGCAGTAGAGAGAGAGAAGCGCTCTCTATACATATTATAATAAAAAGGCAGCAATAACAACAACAACAACAGCAACAACAAAGACAAGAATGACAGGCCACTAATAGAGGCCAAGCCAAGGTCCAAAGAGGGACTCGTGCTCGGTCAGTTCCAGCCTGGAGGGCAATGTTGTCTGGGTTAGTGACCAACAACAAAAAATATTTGGTTGAGTCAATGAAAGCTTGTCAAAAGAAAACAAAAAAGAAAGGAAAGAGCGGAATATATAGATTTGAGTGCCATTGGCAGATTTGAGGCATTAGCCTAATATTATCAGAAGAAACGACTAAAGCGATACTCAAATTAGATACGACTACCTATATAAAAAGGTATAAAGTCTAAAGCTGATTAAACGGCCAACGAGTAAATTATATTAAAATGCAGAGCACGTGTTGCCATCAGCATCGAGATACAGGATACAAGTGACACTCTAACCCTCAGCCTCAGCCTCAGCCTCAACCTCACCCTCTCTCACATTGTCTGTGTCTGGCAACAATAAAAGCGTTACCCATAGACGTGTTATCTGTAAGCACAGTTTCAGCTTATTAAACACATTCTATTGATTTTCGCTCGCTTTGGCCACGTACACAACGCTTTTGTATCTGTAAGATGCTTGGGCAATTTGAGCGATAAACACGATTGCGACGTTAGTTGCTTTTGCTAGTGCTAGAGACACACCTACAGCACACACACACACACACACACACAAACAGATACACAAGACATACATGGCGTATGCGCAACGTTTTTCATTTTTGCTTATCAACGCCGGCAAAACTTGTTATGTTGTGACGTGAGCCAATTTTTTATTTTATATGCCAGCGCCAATCAAAATGGCTCATAAATCTCGCAATAATTTTGAATGGGAAAAAATCGGAAAAATAAATGCATATTGGATTCAATAAGCGGCTACAGATAAATACATATATGTATGCAGTTTGCAAATGCGCTTAAGAAAAATGCCAAATAGCATGTTATATTATATTATGACTTATATATGTATATGGCAGCACGAGTAAACAGGCAGCATATTTGTACTACATAAATGGCCACGAGTTTCGCAAACTGAATTGGTACATTCATAAATTGGCTTGCGGCTAAAAGCTTCAAACAGTGTGCCCCAGCGGCATTTGTGCTGCAACCTGCTGAGGCAGCTTGTGCATGTTGCAAGTGCTGCAGTTTACTATAAACTGCTTATTGGCACATAATGCGTACATACTCTTAGGCGATTTGAGTGCACTCAATGCCCAGCTCACCAAATGCTCAGCATGGAGTCGACAGTGCAGTCGTTTGTTGACAGTGCATAACTTAGCTTGGAGTCTGCTTTTGGAAGGGTCAACGAAAGAGTAGAGAAGAAGAAGAAGAAGAAGATAAAGATTATATTGTGTTAAGCAAACCATCTGTACTATCTGATAAGAAGAACTAGATACCAGCTTCTTTTTACAATTGCATAAAAATTGTACACATAATATAATTCCCTTTCTAAGCATAACAAAATATTGATTTCATTTATTACCAAAAACTATCTGTACCTTATAATAAAGCGCTTAATGCACGCTGATAGCATGAAATCTGCCATCATAAACTAAACCAAAACTCCACGCAGAATCCAACTTAATACAGCTGCCTCTGCTTCTTAAGCACAATAGAAGAATCTATTTCTATTAATCATAAAATAAAATACTGGTGTAGTAAAAGATGCCGAACGAATATAATAATGATCTAGTCATTAACATGTTCAGCTGATGTGGCATTCAGTTCGCCAGATACTGTATATATGTATGTATGTTTATATGAATTTGACGGGTGTGCTATTCACATTAACTTTTAGCCATCATGTTTTTACAGCTGCTCATATAACGCAGAGCAGCAGCCTCCCGAGCAGCAAAAGATAGAGAAACCCTTTTAGTAATTTTATACACACCCAAAATATTGAATAACTTACAAGCTGGGGGCTGAGCCCCATTTGTGAGTGTAGTTTATGTGTGGGTAGCTCATCAAAGAAGCGCGTCCTTGAAAATGCTAAACAGAATGCGAATGCCATTGCGATTGCGAATGCGAATGAGGAATGCTTAAAAGGCAAAAGGCGAGAGCGCAAATGCTGGCGAAAAACTTTCTGGCAAACAGGCAATGAAAACAGAGACAGAGACAGATAAAGTTGGAGCTGGAGTTGGAGCTGATGCTGCTGCTGAGGTTGAGGTTGGAGCTTGGGAATGGCATTGAAGGCAGAGGAGACGACTGTGCGAATTCCCCAGTGTATAAACATAAACATGTTGGTTATTGTCTGCACGTTATAGCATCAGCAGCAGCATCAGCTTCAGTTTCAGTTGGTATTTCTGCCTTTTGGCTCACCCTACTCTGTGATTCGCCAACTTTTCAATCAACAGCCGAGGCAGCCAGAGCCAGAGCCAGAGCCACAGCCGGAGTCGCACAAACCAACAAACAATCAGTTATACGCAAAAGCTTAATCGATTTTCAGCAGGTAGCTTCATCCGCAGGGCTGATGGTTTAATATGGAAAAATGTTTTCCCAAACCGAAACAAGCAAAATCTTTTGTCCAACACACGCACACCTACACACACACACACACACACACACAGAGAGACACCACACTGGCGTAGGCATTAAAAAAGTAATT
Source organism: Drosophila flavopinicola (assembly GCA_035042425.1). Lineage (NCBI taxonomy): Eukaryota > Metazoa > Arthropoda > Insecta > Diptera > Drosophilidae > Drosophila > Drosophila flavopinicola. The sequence goes on along the minus strand of JAWNLL010000452.1, from coordinate 4,327,340 downwards.
TGTTATTGTTTTTTTTTTAAGCCGCCCGAGGATATCATTGTAACGAATTTTCAATATGCGCACAACGTCAGTGGCAAGTATTTAAGAGTGATTGTTGTTCGGTCCTCGTTTTCCTTTTATTTTTATTTGGTCCTTTTTTTGGATTTTATACGAGCACGTTTGCTTTTGATAAAGGGTAGTTTAGCTAGGCGACAATGTTTGCTACGCTTGACTGTCAAACAGTTAATGAATTATGAAAATATTGAGAGTGTGACAAATATTCAGAGAATGAAATCGTAACTAATAAAATATAATATAAAATTTATGAAAATGCTTGGAAGAAAAGCTAAAAACAACAAGCCATATTTTCCAATCTCAATTTCACTTACACATCGTTATACATAAATACAGAAAGGGCATACAATCATCGCTCATTGCTGTTATTCTTTAATATCACCAGCAGATTTCGGTTTCATTTGCCAGACAAATGAAGAAAAATTGAAAATATATGTTGTGCATAAAAAAAGGAGAAGTAATTTCCTTTATATATTTACTTTTCATTATATTTACAATTCGTTTGCATGTGTATTTGGATTTCCAGGAATTAAACAAACGGCACATTAGTCGATTCATTCGAGTATACAAATGCATATATATATGTATGTATGTATGTATGCAAAGTATATCAACTGCTGTTACTATATGTAGGATGACCCTAATGAACACCAAATATGCAATTAGCAAAAGTTGAGTTATTTGGCATAAATATTTGTGGACAGCAATGATACATAACAACAACAACAACAACAAGAACAAAACATCAGCAAATCCATTGCTAGCAATAATAATGACCAGAGCCATCGTTGGTTCTGTTTGTGTTGGTGTTTGTTCTGGTTCTGGTTCTGGTTCTTGTGCACATTGTGTGCTCATTGTTTGGGTTCGGTTTGCATTTTCCAATTTGTTTTGTGGATTATGCAATTTATTTAGTTTAACTTTGCATGGCCGAAACGTCTACGTGTGTTTGTTTGTGCCTTGTGCCCCGATGATAAATTCTATGGCCGCACGTAATATGGAAATTAAAACGCGCAAACCAGGGAGCCTACAAAGCGCCCCCAGTTCTTACTGCCCTCCAGCGCACCCACTGAAGTACAGTAAATAGCACCGTGCACATTGATTTAATTACTTTGGCCCCAGGAAGCCAACACAATACAATAGCAACAGCAACAACAGCAGCTAGCTAAAAAAACAACATTGAAATAGTCACCAAAGTCACAGGTCAAGCCTTTTCCGGGTGCTCTGTATGAAAGCGCAGTCAAAGGACTCTGGGCAAAAAATGGCAACATTTGGTGCAGTCTGTAAAGGGTCATTAGTAGATCATCTTTCAAAAATAAAGTTTAAATTTAAAAATTTATTGGACAGACATTCCAAATTTAAAAATTTATTGGACAGACATTCTACAAATTACTTTCAAGAAACGCCTGCGAAAAATATGCATCTAAACACCCTGTAAACAGTAAACAGCGAGGGCAGCAATATAACTAATAGCATGAGCAACTACTAACGTTTAATAGCCAACAAAGCGTACACATGCACCCACATGCTCAGTCCCTTAAGATTCACAGTCCGCTAATTAGAGTACAATCATAAAAACGAGAGTAAGAAGCAACAGCATGTGAAATAATTTGTCAAGAAATTTGCGCTTATCAGCACAGGACACAAACACGCAAACAGCAAAAGTGGGAAACAGAGGGGAATTAGAATGAGAATGGGTATGGGAATGGGAATTGACTGAGACGCATAAAACTAAAGACATAAAGTCATCGCAACTGGCACGCATAAAACTAAACGGCATAAGCGACCATGTTTACAAGACACAGAGAAGATGATGACTGCTCTACGGAGTAGCATCCATGCCCCTGCAGCAGCATCATTATGGGGTAGTTGCTACACGGTGGCACAGCGGCTTCCGCTTCAAGTTGAAAATGAGCGTGTAATTAGAAATGTAAAGAGAAGGACAGAGAGATAGAGAGAGAGAGAGAGTCAGAGCTCAGTCAAGGCAGTCAAGCCAGTCGTCAGCTCAGTCAGTCAGTCGCTTGCAGTGCAAAAGTCACGACTATGTCGCACAGGAAATGTGCACACGCAAAAGAAAATTGCAAATGAAAATGAAATAAAATGGCGCAAATGTAAACACACACAAACACACAAACAAACACACACAGACTCATTGCCTATGGGGCGTATTTTATTCTTTTCCGCCTCAAAGTCTCAACAATGAGCAACATAAAAAGTTATGTATAAAAATCTTTGCCGCTGCTACTTTTTCGCTTGCATTTCCGTTACAAGGGAAACTGAATTTGCATGTGACATTTGCGGCGGAGTTTTGTAGGTTGAACAGAACGGGGAACAGAAGAGCTAGAAGTGGGGAGCCAAATGTTGTCGCGTAGTTGCCGTCAGCTGCATGAGTTAAAGAGCAGCAACATAAAAGTTTCTGCGCTTTTTTTTCGAGTGGTAAATGAGCCGAGTGTATTGGATGTGTACGCTAATGGAAGGATTTTGACTCAAGCGGGGCAACATTGTTTAAAAGTGAGTAATTCGGTTTTGCCGGCATTTCTTGAATGATTAAAGTCCGCATTATAAAGAGTTTAACAATAAGCAAAAGACTATATGATCAATCATTAAATAGTTTTTGAAGTTTATCAGAAAATATCAAAACTCTTATTCTTAAAATTAATAATACGGAATACACATATTGTAAATGTGCAATTTGTAAGCAAACTTACCCCAAATGTCTATATGATTAACTGCTTTTTAAATTAATTCGCGATTTGAGTTACAATGGCATTTTGTTTTTTTCGAAGGCAATTGTTTTTACTGGCTAAAATGTATGCGTTATTTGCAATATTAATAAAGCTTTTACAATTTTTTGTTGTGGCTCTACTGTATTTACTGATTTGTATGTATTTTTGCTGCTTCGTTTACTTTGGCTTTTTATTTATAGTAAATATATTTGTGTTTTATTTGATATCGTTAGTTTTTTTTTTGGAATTTTCAATATTTTTACGCTATTTCTTTATCGATTTAAATATGTTAATATTACACATGGCAATAGGCACTACATTAATTCCTGATTTATATGATGTTGAATTGATTTATAAAAATTTAAATGTTTACACGTTTATTATTGTTATTCTGATAAATAAATGATTATGTTGTCAAAGGCGTATTTTGTTGTTCTCAACTCTATTACTTGTATATAGTTTCTAAAGCGCTGTAAGCAGAAAATTCTGTTTTGATTTAAATCACAAGTCGCTGGTTAAAATTTAAATAAAATGAAATTTATATAAACGATAATAAACATGCATAAAAACAATAAATTTTCATAGGACTAAAAGCAACAGCAGCGGCAACAACAAACAACAAATGTGCAATTATCAACAGCAAACTCATAAATTTCCATTAAAAACAGAGCACAACACGTATACGACATGTGCAACGCGCGATAATTATGTGCTTAAAGCACGCAGGACCGAAAATTTTTAAATTTCCTCCTTTGCCGCTTAATGCTGAAAGCGAAACGCGACGAAACCCAGCCACAGGACTATAAAGAAGCTAAGAGCAAAGAAGAGCAGCCTGTCAATAGCTGGCGTAGCTGACGAAAGTCAAAAACACAACACAAGCGCAGAAAGCCAAAGAGCGCAGACTTTGCGGCTGTTGTATATATGATATATAAACATACATATATATACATATATATACATATATATGTATATTTATATATGTATGTCTGTATGTATACCTGAGTGTCTGGCAAATGTGCAGAGGCGACAAAACAAAAAGTCAGCTGTGTGAATTGTGGGCGAAAATGCGAAGCGAAAAACAAAAAGGCAAACAAGAGAGAGAGAGAGAGAGAGAGAGAGAGAGAGAGGCAAACAAGCACAACTTTCAGATGATGATGATGTGAGTTGACTGGAGCAAAGGCGCAACATAAATGCGCTTACCCAGAAGCAAAAACTGTCAATGCAATAAGACAGCAGCGCTTTAAAAACAAATCAGCTTTAAGCAAACTTATTATATTAGCACATTTCGAAAAGAGTTCAGTTGAAGCTTAACTTGAAAAAGAATTTGTGGAAATAAATGGTATTTTCACGCAAATAAATACATCTCATATACTTCCCTTTTAGCTACTTAAAATTAAATAAATTAATTCCATATAAATACGCTTTGTTTTTTACTTGCAATTCGTTAATGGAAATGCAATAAACATTATATAAACACACTTAGTTTGATGTACGATTAAAAACCCACACTCTCACACACACGCATCAAGCATACGCCGCATGGGTCAGAGGCAAAAACTTTTAGCAGTTTAGCACAATCTGTTGAAGTTTGAAATTATGTGTGCGCTCATTTTATACAATTTATTAAATATTTAATGCTTGCAATGAAACCAGTTTTGATAGCTAAACAAGTCAAACGCAGACCGAAAACATATTTCCATTATATTATGGAAGTCAAAAGATTAACAGCTTAGTTTAGATCTTAAAGCAGAGTGTATTGAGGCTGTGCATTCTCAAAGAGAAATGATTGTAACCTATGTTTATTTATTGTTGCTGCAGTGTCAACATGTCGTCTGTTATGTTGTTTTAACTTTTACGCTTTATTGAGTCGCACAAGGCGGCGAGAAAGCGCCTAGAGATACAGTTTACACATACAATCATACACACAAACACACTTACACATACACTTACAGTAAAGAAACGGAGGCCGCTTAATGTCGCCCTCATGGCTAACTACCAATACAAAGTTGTATATATACTATATGTGTGTATTTATTTATTTATTCTGTTTTTGTGTATGTGTGTGTGTGTGTGCCATATACTTATTGCAGTACATAGGACGAAACTGGTGCTCTCTAAGGCATTGCCTAGCCACTACTAGCTAGCACAGCATCCTTGCTGCCTTGTGTGTGAGTGTGTCTGTTATGGCCCCTACGTATAAATAAAATAAATGTAGGTGAAAATATACATAAATAATGGCCACATGCGCTGCCTTTTTATGAAGTGTGTGGCGCGGCGGGGCGACGTCTCTGAAAATTATAAAACAGACGCAAACCCATTCCCATTCCCATTCCCAATCCCATTCGCCTATGACTTTTCTAACGCACACACACACACATGCATAGATAGGGTGGCTTCGGCTCGAAAGTTGCCTCAGCTGTAGGCGTGTAAACAGCAAAGCGCACTGAGCCGTGCAAAAAGGACTCGTGAAGTGGGTGTTGTAGAATTATTAGGTAGGCTGCCAGCCAGCCAGCCAGCCAGCCAGCCGGGCAAAAGGGCATGACAAATACTTTTCTGGTTACAGGACTCTGCAATTGACATTATGTGGGAGGTTGCGAGTGCCTGATTAGATTGTGCAATCAATAATGTTAGCTTTATAGTCAGTAGACAATGACAGCCGGGCAAATTGTTGCCAATCATAAAATGCAACATTTTGTAATTTCCTTTCGCCATAGCAGGCGACAACAAAGACCGCAAACGATAATAAGCAAATTACAAAGATGCTGCTTAACTTGCTACCCCCGCCCATTTCCCATTGCCCGGAAGCTGCCTCCCTGACTCTGACTTTTTCTGGCTGTGATGTGGCACCACGAAGCACGCATTTGCATTTGCATATATGCCGGCGCATAAATATATAGAGCGCAATTTATGTGTGCATCTATTTAAAGTCCTTCTTTTTCTGTTGTTGTTTCTGTTTTTGTTTTTGTTTTTGGTTGAGGGACGCCTGCACTTGTCACACGTTGTTGTCTTGTACTCTCTTCATGTGAGATTATTTACATATGTATGTGTGAGCATTTAGAGCTGTGTGTGTGTGTGTGTGTGTGACTTGCCCTCGTTGCGAATGCAAAAAAGCGCAAGCGAGATAAATAAAAAAAAAGGGGCACACAAAACGACAGCATGCGAAGAAGGAGCAAAACAAAAAGGCGGCCAGGCAATGCCACTGGCAGCTCCTAGGCCAAAGGATCCTCCTAGTATTGTTGCCGCACAAATAAGTTGCGGCGTTTGAAGAACGTGTAACCCAGTCGCCCGCCCACTGTCATAAATTTGCAAATCTAAACTAGTTTTCAAGCTATAGGCAAGCCCAACAACACTGGCAAATCTTGTTAGAAGATTTTTTGTATAAACTTTGCGCAGCGACCAAGCGAAACGCTTAGCATAAAAACGGCAGTTTTTTATGACGCAACCAAAATACCAAATCATTTACTTTTAGCCTATGTAAGAAGTTAACTTTGCTCATGTCTCTTAGGGCAATTTTGTACATTTTTCTGAAGCCTTTCCAACTAATAATTAAAATTGCCTATTCGAAAAATTGCAAAAAGTTTTAAAAACTTTGCGCGCTGTTTAAGCATATATATATATATAAATATATATACCGTTTACCCCTTTCATCAAGTTTTCTGCGTATTTTGTGAATAATTAAGCAAAATAAAAGAAAAATTGTGTGTGTTGTGGCAATTTTTCGACAGTTATTATTTCAGTTCAGCCCGCCCATTCTTAGCCACCACCTTTTTGCTCCTTTCACATTGTTGGCTTGCCAATTAATTGCAAAGTTTTTAATTTACATTTTTGTGTACGTCAAGCAGCAGCAGCAGCAACAACAGCAACAACAATATCCAAATACTGCCAAACTATGAGTGCAATTTGGCAAAAGTTTTATCGGCGCGCAACCCAAAAATGGTAGTTGAAGAATTGAAAAATTAACGCTGCCTGAGAAATAATTAAAGCGCACTCAAGAAATTGTAGCGAAAAGTTGAAGAAAATCAATAAAATGAGCCCAACAAACTTGCACAATGAAGTGGTCGCCAAAAACAGACTTGAACTCCAGCTAAACTTCACAGCTTGACTTTTTTTTATTATTGAAAAATATTGAACGTAGCTGGCAAGCAGAAGTTGAAAAAGTTTTAGAAAGTTAGCGAGACTTTAATTTTTTTAGTGAGTTTCACTCGTTCAGTGTCGCATAAAATTATTATAGTGCCTTATATATTTATGTATATATATATATATATATATAGTACTACTACTGGAGACATAACCACAAGGGTTAATGAACTCAATGTGCGGGCCATGAGATGCCCAGAGGCGACTAGCCGAGGAAAACAGCCGCCAGCAGCAGCAGGGCAAATGGAGCGCGCCGGCTGCTGCGGCTCTCAGCAGTGGGTGTCAACAATTGCACAGCTGGGCTCACACACACACACACACACACACACTTGCATAGCAGAAGTAGAAGAAATAACACACAAAGAGAGAAAGACACATTCCGTAGCAAACTGTCGCTGGACAACTTTAAAAAAGAGTTTCGTTTCGTTGCTGTAGCTGTAGCTGTGAAAAATGTCAACACGAGAGCAAACGAAGCTTAAAATGTGATCAAGTTTTTGCGTTTTTCGATTTACTATATGAAATTTATGTGCTCAGCACTTTTGGCTTTGGCCAAAGCTGCAGCACGAATCGATAAACATGACTTGTTGAAACTGTGCACAGTGCGTATGTGTAATGTAGCTAACAAGTGGCTGCATTGATAAAAGACTTGCAAAAAGCATAAGAAGAAGAACAAGGACAACAACAAAAAGGACAACAACAGCTGCTTCTTACAGTTACTGCTAGATGGCATAAAAAAGCAGTTATTTTTTCTGTTTAGCTTAAGTTTGTCATAAATATTATTTAAGAATGTTCATTAATTAAATAAATTCCATAGAATAAGTTTAAGTCGTTGAAATTTCTATCTTGCTTAAAATAAACATTCTAGGTCCATCTAAATTCATTTATAAGCTACGTCAAATAAAAATTCCTAGTAAATATTTATTGTGCATAAAACTTGTATCAAATGTCCATAAAGCAATTTCTCTCCATAAGCCAATTGTTGACATTTAAAAGCCAATTCCAATCTTCTACACCAAACAACTCAAATCCCATCAACTTAATAGTCGAATGTCATAAAAACGGAAACATTTTCATAGCATTTGCCTATCAAATGCAGTCAGCAGCCGCTGTGAGACCAATATACTTCTCATCTATGGTCTTTGTCGTATTGTCACCATAAAACCGAATCGTTAAGGACTGGCACACAGCTGGGCAGCTGGGCAGCTGTACACTGGACACACTGGCCACATGTAACGGCTGGCAACCACATTGACCACAAATGTGACAAAAGTTTGATAACCGCAAATTTCTTTGACCGGCCCTATTAAAATTGCAGATATTGAAATGTTATAGCAGCAGGTGCAATAACTTGAGCCTTCCGCTGCACACAAATTGAACAATTGAGAACAATGTGTTTGTTAAGGACTTCATCAAATTGAAGTGACAATTTAACTTGTGGCACACAAAATTTTGATTGGTAACTCAATGAAATGAAATGCATGGAATAAAAAGCATATGCTTAAATATAAAAAAGTCTAAGACTTGAGGAAATGTCAATAAATTACTAAAAATTAAAATTTATAGAGCTCAATATTAATTTGTATATTATAATTTAAAAAAAAAAACAGAAACTCATTGACAGTTTTTTAAATAAAGACAAATACTTTTGTTTGCTTGATGTTTGTAAATATTGAGCATTACATTTGTTGTTTTGATGATAAGCTTTTAAACTTTCGATACACTGAAATCATAGACACGCACCGATAAAATCAAAAATGCAATTTTACAGATTTATACAAATAGGTATTAATTTATTTTTAAATTTATTTTTGGATATTTTATCCAAGTAGGGGAAACACAAACAACAGCCGCAAACGTATGCAACGCTGGATTTATTTTATATTTTTATTTTTTTTGGAGTAACGTAACGTAACGCGAACGATAAAGACGACGAAAAACGGCGACGAACGACGTAGAGACAACGACGACAGGCGACGGGAGAAACGACGCGTGGTGCAAACAACGGGAAAATGTTTACAAAGCGGCTACTGCCACACAACTGAGGCGACAGGATGCAATTGCTGGCGCAAGCAGGCGGCTGCGGAACGAAATGGAACTGGAACAGGCGACACGAACACGAGCGCGCGCCTTTCACGAAGTGGCCCCCCAAAACATCTGTTCGCGAGCGAGAGGGTACGACTAGCAGAGCGAGGGAGAGAGCGAAAGCATGAGCTGGAGTGAGAGTGAGAGGAAGAGGCAGTAAGTGAGTAAGTGAGAGAGAGAGGGAAATGAAATACGGCGGGCTAACTAACCTACCGCAAAGGACTTTGCCAACGTGCCTAAAGAAATTAAATAGATTATGTGCTTATAAAAATAAATAAATGAAGCCAAGTTAATCAAAGCAACAGCAAAATGCAACTGCTTGGCTGTCATTCTGGTCTCTGGCCATAGGAAATTATATCCTTAGATCTGCTGCTGCTGTTGCTGCTGCTACTAGACAAAATGGCGCCTGCGCCCCGCACTGAGGTAAAAATGCCTAAGCCAAAATAGGCCTAGGCGAATCAACATTAAGCAAAAGTGCAACGAAAATTGCCAACTGAATTTTTGAACCATTGCCAAAAACACGAAAGCGACGAAGCAAAGCAAAGCAAAGCTGACGCAGCAAGCGGACAAAGCGAACAAGAATTCAGCGCACAAAACGGAATATGCAAAACAAAAACAAACAACAAAATGTGGCAACAACACGTGGCACAGCATTTGCCGGCATGTTGCCTCCACATGTGTTTGTGTGTGTGTGTGTGTGTGTGTGTGGGTGGTGTTGTGGGTGGACACAAGCAGTGGGGGTTATGACTTTGTCACGCTGCTTGCAACGCATTAGCCAAATATAAATTCGCATTCACATATAACAATAACAAATGGAATTCGATTCAATAGGCTTACAATCCGAATTTATAAATGTATTTCGAAAGAAATGCAAGCTAAACTTAATGCTTTTGATATGAATAAGTTATTTATAAAGCTTTTTTAACACTGAATTAAATATTACTATTATAACTTGTTTTAATATAAGATTGGATTTCAAATGTTTACATAAATATGAAAACATTTAGGGTATCTTTAAGCCCAGCGCCATTAACAGAAGCCCACTTTCCTGACAGTCAACTTTGCCTCTTTGTTTATTTTTCAATTATTTATTACTTCATGTGCCCTTCAATTAATTAAGTTTTTTTTCCCCCGTTGTGTCGCCGCGTCATGAATTTAATTCAATTAAATTTAGCTGCCAATATCAGGGCAGAGGAGGGCAGAAGTGCCAGATTAATTGTTTTGCCCTCTCACAACCAATAATGTCAAACCGTAATAACAACAACAACAGCAACAGCAACAAGAACAAACCATCAAAGAGTACTTTGCGTTCATAATCAAATGGAAAGGCGTGAACTGCACGCCAACAAAAGGCTCAACTCAAAGGCTCAGGACATGTACGAAAAAATAGCTACAAAATTAACATTATAGTTGAAATGTAAGAAATAAACAAGCGAAATATTTACTAAAACGATAAGTTCCACTCAGGCAAACCAGCAGCACGCAAGCTAAATGGGAAACTCCTCACCCCCTTCAGAACTTCAAGTAACTCATTTGCACACGCGACAAAATTGAGACAGCTGGTGAAAATACAACAAAAATATGAAAAATTACCACGACAATTGAGTGCCCTATTATGTGACATAATTCGCCATGCGTAGCTTATAACAATTAAGCGTAACATAAACAAATAATGTGAAAATGCCATTAAGATTAATTTACCTTGTAAAGGGCTTCAATTAGATTTATGCATATTCATAAAATAAGTTATGGTAACTTATTTCTAACTTAAAGCTACAAGTCGTCTAGATGGTTTCATTAGCTGCATGTTGTAATTTATGTGTTATTTGGATATTTAATCATAGTCAAGTCCTAAGATCAACACGTCCTTCAAACTAAAGTGAATAGCAGTAGTTGGTTTTCATCATAATTAATCCATAAAATTAAATATAAGAACTTCACTTCAATAAAGCTTTGCCCACAGATTGATGCCATGTTTCCAAAATTTGCAATTATCACATAAAATCAGTAAATATTTAGAAATGTTTCTTTCAATTAATCAGAAATGGATGTTAAAATGAAATATTTCAAGTTTAAGTTTAGTAAACATATAAATAAGCATATAAATTTCATTATATCCGGTGAGTGCATTTAGATTCGCTGCATAAGTTATTTTGCCGCATTTTAGCGACATTTCCTTTTACTTATCAATCAAAACATTTAATGCAAATTTCTCTTTGATTTCGGTGATAGCAAAATTTTACTTAGCTGCGTTTTTGTTTCTGCATAACTTTAAACAACAGCTAAAATACATTTTTGTACCATTTGTTTTTTAGCTTGCTGGCAAAGGACACAGGTAGAGCAGAGCAGCAGGAAAACCACGAGGACCGACAGCACGGCGTATGAGTAACATATATGACACATGTCACGTGACGCCATAACACATCATTTTACCTTTTTTGCTGTGCGCAAAGGAGAGAGGCAGCACCAGCAGCAGTAGCAGCAGCAGTAGCAAAAAAAAACAAAAGAGCAACAACAAATAACACGGGTAATGACAACAAGCAAGCCAAGGCAGGCCGGCAGGCAAAATAAGACATTTTGTGATAAGCGCACAGGATAACAAGTTGAACGTGACGAGCATGTGAAAAAAAAGCAACAGCAACAGCAACAACGAACATAAACTCGTCGTCGTGATGTGTTATAAACAATGCCAGGCACAGTCGACAAACTACAACAACTCACACACACACACACGCATACGGAATGACAGCAAGTGTCAGAAAGCAAAACATTAAAAATAAAATATATACTCGCAGCGAGTGAGAGAGAGTAAGAGAGAGTGAGAGAGAAGGAGCGAACGCGCTCTAAATGTCGCTGATAACGCGAATGTCAGGCCAAAAAAAAGACACTGACTATCCCACAATCCCAACCCATCACTCCCCTCACCTCTTTTACAACCTTTACGCTGCTACAGCTCGACTTTCACTTTTCATGACTTAATTTTCGCCGGCGTCTCGTCGCTTGACAGTGCAAAATAGAAACAGACGAAAGCAAAAATTTCCAAAAAAACAAAAGTAAAATAAGAGTAGAACAATTTTTGTCGGCACACATAAAAACGAGAAGTTGCTGCAAAGCATTTCAAAAGACAAAACGCGCATAAAGTGTTTGGCATTTCCTGTTTCTTTCTACGCTGCACTTTTCGCTCGCGCTCGCGCTCTCGCTGTCTCTGTCTCTTCTAGTTCTGAGCTATGCAAATGCCAGCAACGCAAAACAAAGTGTAAATAATTTTACATTACGTATACGCCGTACGTAACGGGTATGCAACAGTAGTGCTGCATAACGCGCGCGCTTCCCAGAAGCACAAAATCACAACGAAAGCGAAATTTGCTGCGGCGCCATTATGCCAAGAGCCGACTTTCCTTTTGTTAGTTTCCTTCTGTTACTTGTGTATATATATTTCAGTGGTTTGACTTTTATTATTTCATATTTGTATATGGCGGCAACTGCATAAATACATAAAAACAAGTTTCAATCTTCGGTTAGCCGAGCTGAGCTAACATTTTACGTTGTTTGCGCTTCACATGCATTTTAGAAAGAAATTCTACAGCAACTTATGGGTTTATTCTTAGAAAATGTTTGTCACCTATTTATTTGAAACTTTCGATTACTTTTGACAAATACTTTCATTTATATTAGATTTTGCACATGTAGCTTTATATTAATCAACACTATGCCATGTGCATAACTTCCTTACTCCACTTCACATTTCATAGATATTTTTGCAATCAGTTTTCAATTTGATAATTCAATCAGTTTCTAATTTAAATCATTTTCAATCACATGCAGGCAACGGAGGCAGTCGCAGGCAGTCAGCCACACTTCAATGGCATATCATTCAATTCCGTTTTCATCTCTGTCACTTAAACGCAATATGTAAACATATAGTCATGCGTTCAATTTCATTCGATTCGATGCGATTCCATGCTCATCTCATGCAATCCCAGGCTTAATTTCCAAGCCAAGCCAAGCCAAGTACACTTTACACCCACACAACGTATGTGCACATAAAATATTACTCATACGCACGTTTGCACTTTAATAAAGTCGGCAAAACTTCCATGTCACTTGGCCAGGCAATAGCGAGCGCGCATGCAAAACGCGTTTACAATTTATGGCGAGGCAGTGGGGCTGACGGTGGGGGATTGGATGCAGTGGGGCAGTTGGCACACAACTAACCTGCCACGCAAGCTGCCAGACAGTCAGCTTCCAGCTCTCAGGTTTCAGCTGCTGCTGCTGCTGCTGCTTGGCAAGACTTCTGATAGAAAGTACAATCAGTTTTTTTTCTGCCAGCACAAAAATGTCATTTGCAGCACAATATTTGTACAGTTTTTAATGCAAAAAAAAAAAAATAGATGTGCATGTAGAAAGAAAAAAAATTGAGTACCACACACATGTTGCACATAAAGCAGAAAAGTAGCCAGTAACCAGCGACAATGTCGGTTGTGTCGCTTGATTGGGCCACATCTGATAGCTGATATCGGCGACTGGTAATGGTTGCCATGTGTGACACTTGTGCCTGATAAAAATCAGCAACGAACAACCGCAACAATAACAGCAACAGCAACAGCCACAACAACAACAACAACAACAACTACACAACACAATGACAACAATGTAAATACATAAATGATTATCACAGGAATTTGCTGCTGGACATTGGCAAACAGGAAATGTTATTCTTTATTCTATATGCAAGCAATTTTGCACTTGCACTAACCACAAGGCGTCTATATCAATTTCGAGCTGTGAAGAATGTGATTCACTTTAGATATAAAGTTTATTTAATAATGTAAAAGAATTTCGACTGATATAAGTCTGAGTATATAAGTCAAATCATGATCTAAAAGGTCACGCTTTTGAAAAAGTAATTAGCTTTGATTCCTACCAAACAAAGTAGGCTATAAATATACAATTTTAAAAGCATAATCAAGCATGTAAAGCGTCTGTTTACTTTAGGCGAGTAAATTCGTCTGGGCATTCAAGTTATTTCACACTTTCGCACCTCAACTTTTAAAATCTAGCTACAAATTCATCAGGCCAAAAAAAGCCGCCTTGCATTCAACGTTGCCAAAAAGTTAGCTTGACGCCTGTGAGCCTAATAAATAAACATTAACCAACATTTAACCAATATTTACATTGTAATTTAGTCATTATGTCCAACGTTCACGTTCCGGCTGCCGGCCATTGGCCAACAACAACAGCAAGGTGAAAAGCAAAGCCGACGCTGAAGCGTTTTCCACCTGCTCGGCAAATAAAGCAATTTTGGGCGCGTGTTAAGCTGTTTTACATAAACAGAAGGCAGCGAGGCAGCGAAGCAGCGAAGAAGGGAGGAGTGGGTGGGGGGCTTTGGTTTTTCCCATGCAGGGATTGACTCATATGCTGGGTCAACTGCAGCTTTGGTCGTTTTGGCCATATTTTGCATGGCAATTTGGTTGTCTGCCTGGGCAGGCACAGGATACAAGCACAAGCAGAAGCACAAGCTCGGGCCTTTGCCTTGGCAATATTTAGGCAGTTTTAATGCAAAAGCGTCCACAAACCATAAATAATTGAAAACTGCAAAGACGTGCAAAAAATGCCGAGGCAAAGGCGAGCTGCTCTTGGAGAAAAAAAGAAAAATACATAAAATGAAATGAAACGAACTAGCAAGAGGCAGTCAGCAGCCAGCGAGTTGTTGTAGTGAAGCATGCAAAAGTCCCATTAAGGCTAATAGGCCCGAAAGGACCAGGACGAGAGACAGCTCCAGACGGAGCGAGAGAGAGAGAGACAGCCAGAGAGAGCCAGAGACAGTTAGTCAGTCCATGAGCTGGCAGAGTTAGTTGCAGTTGATACAGCTACCAGGGCTGCAATGCAATGTCATATAAGCTAATATGTTTTTAATTTCAGCCAGAAGACATTTGATCGTTATGGCAACCATTATAACAATAATGCGTCTAGTTTTGATCGGTTGATAGCGGTTCCAAGAGGATTTTATCGGACTTATGTTTTATTCTTTGCCCCACTTTCTAAATTTTTCAAAAATATATTTAAGCAATTTTTAAATTTCAAAAATATTTCCAGCAAATAAAATTGCATAAAATCCAAAAA
This sequence comes from Drosophila flavopinicola, assembly GCA_035042425.1. Taxonomy (NCBI): domain Eukaryota; kingdom Metazoa; phylum Arthropoda; class Insecta; order Diptera; family Drosophilidae; genus Drosophila; species Drosophila flavopinicola. The sequence goes on along the minus strand of JAWNLL010000452.1, from coordinate 4,312,221 downwards.
GAATTCAACAGCTTTACAATAAATTTAAATTCACAGAACATTTAACCAGTGCATCATTTTCTAAGAAAAATATATAGTACTTTTAGCTCACACTTGTTCTAAAACTAAAATTCCCGGAATTGTACATGGAAATATTTTTGCTAACACATCAAAATTTGTTTATCAAATTCTCTTGTATTTCTATTGAATTTTCAGACAATCACATTTTAGTGAAATGAATTCTCGAGTGGCATTTAGAAAGTGGCCAACAGTTTCCAAGCAATTGGAAAAGGAACTACATCATTAAGTGGAATAATTTTTGGAAAATGTTCCGTCCCTGTGCCGAAATTGTTGGCGTTTGCACGTTTAGCGTTGTAGCTAACTGTTAATTTTGTCTCTTTTTCTGTACGGACTATATGCAAGTTGGACACACCGTTCCAGCCCCAAAAACTAGGCTGCACAATTTTCGGGCTGCCCTGCAGCTAGAACCGTTTTCAGTTTTCAGCTTGAATGTGTTTTTTTTTTGTTGTTGGTGTTTTTGGTTTTTTTTCTAAACGCCGCTAGCACTTTGCAGCACTTTAGCGTCGCTTATCCTAATTGTGGTTATTTTGTGTGTGAGTGTCCTTCGTGAGCCGCTCACGCGAAACGTGCATAGAGCATGTCCTGCCACGTTTGTCTGTCCTGCTGTTGTCTATGTGTGTGTGTGTGTGTGTGTGTGCATAATTTTTTGGCATTTAGCCAGATAATTTTCTTGCCTGCTCAGCTCAGCTCAGTTCAACTCGACTCGACTCGACTCGACTGGTTTCGAGCTTGCCCCGTTTGTCCTGTCCGTTTCTGTTGCAAAGTTAATGTGTCCTGGCAGGCCTACAATATTTAATACAGAACTTTTTCTCCTTCTTTTGCTCTTTGCCTTTTGGCATTTGTGTTTTTATTATTATCTGCCTGTGTGTGTTCTCTTTTTCGCGTGGGCGTTTTGGCGTTTTTATTTATGATTAGCTGTAAATTAAGTTGGCGCATTTTTAATGGCTTCTTAGCTGGCATAGCCTTGTAGCTGAAGTATAATGTGATCTTAGCCTAGATAGAAGAATATCGTATAACAGACCATTTTAAGCATGCCTTTCTTTTTGTAATTGTTTATTGTTGCCATACTTCTTGGAATAACTTAAAAAAATCTCGGACATTGTAAAGAATGTACAAAAAATAGAAAAATTCCACTAAAAAGACTAAGTATATATTTAAAGCTAACTCTAGAAACAAATTAAATATATAATATTTAATAAAATGGCAATCGGATACAAAACTTATCACAGTTCGGCTTTGCTAGCTTCACAAGTGTCGTTATAAAGTCATACAAATATTTGCCTTTGCAATCAAATGTATATAGACTTGATTTTCTCGAGTGTTAAAAGAATAACTGAAAAGCTCTTATATTTACTTCACTGCACAGCACAGATTTTGAATGCTGCACTGCTCTTAAGTTCAGCTTCTCGATTTGAAAATTTCGCAGCAGCATCAATCTTTTACTTTGCACTTCCGGGTGCCATTGCTCGTACCCAGCACACGCCGTCATCAATAGTCGTGATCACGTACACCCTTGCTAGTGCCATTTTGTCAACTTCTAATAAATTTGCTGGAGCAGGCAACAGCAACAACACAACGCAAGAAAAAACAAGTGAGAACGTTGCAGTCGGGCGGAGCCGACTGCGTAATACTCTGATACCATTTTAAGAACAGCTGAAAGCAAGTGAACAGAAAATTTTTGCTGGTGTTTGGGTGACCCGAAATCGGCATTCCAAGTTTTTGGGAACGGGAGGGGCATGGTCGATCTTAAGAGGGGGTGACCAGAAGTCTATCCTCCAATTTTGGTGACTCTAGCTCTAAAACTGTGGAAGATATACATTTTCGCGATTTTTGGGGGCGGGAGGGGGCGTGGCCCCAAATTTTTTTTTACCGATATTTAGAGGGGCTGACCAGAATTCTATCTTCCAAGTTTAATGACTCTAGCTCTGAAACTGTGGAAGATATAAATTTTCGCTATTTTTGGGGGCGGGAGGGGGCGGGGCCCCAAATTTTTTTGCCGATCTTTAGGGGGGCTGACAATAAGTCTATCCTCCAATTTTGGTGACTCTAGCTCTAAAACTGTGGAAGATATACATTTTCGCGATTTTTGGGGGCGGGAGGGGGCGTGGCCCCAAATTTTTTTTTACCGATATTTAGAGGGGCTGACCAGAATTATATCTTCCAAGTTTAATGACTCTAGCTCTGAAACTGTGGAAGATATAAATTTTCGCGATTTTTGGGGGCGGGAGGGGGCGGGGCCCCAAAATTTTTTGCCGATCTTTAGGGGGGCTGACAATAAGTCTATCCTCCAATTTTGGTGACTCTAGCTCTAAAACTGTGGAAGATATACATTTTCGCGATTTTTGGGGGCGGGAGGGGGCGGGGCCCCAAAATTTTTTGCCGATCTTTAGGGGGGCTGACAATAAGTCTATCCTCCAATTTTGGTGGCCCTAGCTCTTAAACTGTGCGAGATATAGGCTTCCGTGTTTCGTGGGGGCGGGGTGGCTGGGGGGCGTTCTAGTGGGCGTGGCCGGAAAATCCAGGACGCAATCTTTTGGGCTGGTCAGCCCTAGTCTAAATTCCAAATTTGGGGACTCTAGCTTCAAAATTGCGGGAAATATACACGTGTTATCGAATTGTGCATTCATGTATATCGATTTTCGCGATTACGGGGGCGGGAGTGGGCGTGGTCAAAATTTTGTTTCTGTAATCTGTAGAGGACGTCACCAGTAATATATATTCCAAATATGGTGACTTTAGCTCTAAAACTGCGGGAGATATAAGCATTTCAAATTAATTTTGGAGGGGGGGCTGGTGGGCGTAATAATGGGCGTGGCCGATTAACCTAGGATCCAATTTTTTCGGGAGGTCACCAGCAATATACCTACCAAATTTGATTACTCTAGCTTCAAAATTGTGGGAGTTATTCACGTTTAATCGATTTGTGATTTGAGGTGTATCGACATGTTATCGATTTGCCAGCCTCCCAGTGGGCGTGGCATAAATTTGGAATAAACTTGATCTGAAGCAGATAGCTATAATCATAACGCAAAAGATTTCAAGAGTCTATCTAATATCGTTTCGGAAATACGCGCGTTCATCCAGACAGACAGACGGACAGACGGACAGACGGACAGACGGACAGACGGACAGACGGACAGACGGACAGACGGACAGACGGACGGCCTGACGGACATTCGACAAAACCAATATACTATGAGTACCTTCGGTATCAGAGTATAAACAGTGGAACGCACTTCGAACAGCGCCTGCTGTGGGGTGGGGAGGGGGAAAGCGCCTAAACAATGGCAACGACGATGCCGTCATTTTGTAAATCAAACAAGTTTTAAGTGCGCCGAGGCGAGAGAGAGAGAGAGAGAGAGAGAGAGAGTTTGGGTTAGGTGGTGCCAGCAAGCAGGCCACCAGGCAACAACACCGCACAAAATATTCATGAACACAACAGGCTCATAAATAAATTGCAGCCCAAAAGCGGCAGCAGCGCCATTGTCGTCTCTGCCGATGCAGCTGCTCGGGAGCTGTGCCAACGAAATGGGCACAAAGTGGCTGCGAGCGGCGTGAAAAACTTGCAAATATGCTAACATAATGCAGCGGAGCGATCGAATCGAGGTTGGAGCTGTAGCTGGAGCTGGAGATGGAGGCAAAGGTAGAGGCGGAGGCGGAGGCGCAGACTGCTGATGTAGATGCAGGCAGCATCAAGGTTTTATGATGCTTCGATTTCGTGGAATTAGCAATGAGGCAAACGTGGCAAACATGGCAGTGGCAACCAAAACCAGCCAGCAGTCACAGCTCACAGCTCACAGCTCGATATTTATTTTCAGTCAGCAAGCGCGTTTTTAATATCACCTAGCCAAGGATTGTGTGGGTGAGGCTGACGTTTCTGGGGTGCAAATGCATCATTGCCAGCGGCAAAGTGCAGTCGTGAATTATTTGTAGTTGACAGCTGAGAGTGCTGTGGCAGCTGTCAGCTTTAAATTGAGTCACAAGTGAGGAAAGTTCTCTATGTGTGTGTGTGTGTGTGTGTGTGTGTCTGCTAATTAATTTAAGCCATTTAAATGTGGAAAGTCGTCTTTGATATGCAATTCGCAAAACTTACACGTCCTGCCTTGCACAGGATCAGCCCGACAACGGCGACAAAAAGCCATGAAATAAATTATTTCAAGAATCAATTACAACTAATAGCATAGACCACTTGAAAATCAATTCAATTCACATGAAATGCAGTCTCTCTGACAGAAACAGAGTCACAGAGACTCAGGACTCAGATTCTGGCATGGCAGCCCCAGCCAGGATAGCTTCAGGACGAAATGAATCGTTGGCTGGCCATGTGTGTGTGTGTGTTTGCTTGGCTGGAGTCAAACCAGAGGCTCACTTACTACACATATGTGACGATTTAAGCTAATGCATAATTGATTGTAATGCCCCAGCAAAGCCGATTTCGGCTTTTGCCAGCCTTCAACGGACCATCTCCGTCTCCTGCTGCCAAATTAAGCAGGTAACGTTGCATATTAATATTGATGCACATTGCACATTATTCACAATTACGCAAGGGTCGAAGATCAAATCAACTTGACTACAACTGATAATGCCTATTGATAAATCAATGGAAATTTTACAGAAATTAATAAAGAAAAATGGATCCTTTTAAGGATTTCAAACCCGAGACCACTTCCTTAATCATTTTTCCTCTAACTGTACTTTAATCCAATGTTTTTTTAGTTTTCTGGAAAAATTCCATGTTCCTTTATTGTATTCAAAAATAAATTGCAGTAAAACGGAGTCATGATATAAAAAGCTTTTTAACAATTTAGAAAGAATAAAAAGCAACTCATCTGCCTTATAATCTTCAAAACTATGCCCATAAAGCGTATACATGTCTTTTTCCCTGATATTTATTTTCAAGAACAAGTCTACAGCTGCCGTTCTAAAAACGTTTGTTTAAGAGCCCCAAATATGTGTCATCTGCATATACACATCCGCATATATCTTCCCAAGTCTCTTAATCTATCAAATTTATCAAGCAAAAACAACGATAAACAACACAAAGTTCAATTTTAAGTGCTTGCAATTCAACTTTATAAAATGCCACTCATTATAAACTCGCACACTCAGTCAGAGAGAGAGATAGAGATAGAGAGGGAGAGAGAGGCACAAGTGGATGTGCGCTGGGTCGCAATGTTATCAATCCCAAAGGCTCGTCAGTGGATTTTGGGCACTTTTATATTTATGAAATGCATAAACAAGGACAATAACCAGGGAGCAGGTCCCCAGTATCCGTTATGCCAGTGACAAATGCGAACTTTTCATTTTCTATGCCGCAACAGTCGTCGCTGAGTTATTTAAGCTAAACATGGATGGGCACCAGCAGCCAGACCGAAAGACCGACCGACTGACGGAAGGACAAATGTCATGACAGACAAGTCCGGACGCTGGACAGGATGACAGACAGACAGACGGACAGACAGACAGACAGACAGACGGACAGCCAAACCAGCGACGCAGACAAAACTGTATATTCATTTTTTTCTTTTCGTTTTTGCCTTTTTGTTTGTTTGGCATGCAAACAATGGAGGTGGGTGGGGCACAAAGGGGGTTCGGTGGCAGGGATTGCACATCTGAGTGGCAGACAGTGTGCAAATGTCAACTCGTTGGAATTCAGACAAGTATATGTAGCAATTACATACATATACACACAATGCATTTGTATATGTATAGAGCAAAACAACAAAAAAACAAATGTCAAGAGTACAAAACGCACACACATGCCAAATGTCTTTGGCCGACTTGAGTCCTGCTGCTTCAGCTTCAGCTGGCCAATTGGCAGCCTGTTGGGCCATTTAATTTTGTTTATTAACTCGACGCGCTCGCTGTCAGCGTAATTAACGCCTAATGAGCGCCACAAGTCCGAGTCGCAAAAGTTTCTTTTTCGACTTGACTATAAACTGTACCAACATCATGATCATCATTCGCATCAGCATCACTCACATCATCATCATCATCATCATCAGCAGCATCATCCTCAGCATGTGCCGCAACGTGCACTGAAAGTTTCTGGACTACAAGCTGCTGATGTTGGCCAGCGAAACCGCAACAACAATGTGGCCAGCGCTTTAGATGCAACTGACGATAGCAAAGATTGTACAGCAGACAGGGTTAGATAGCAATAGCCAGAGAGTTCCTTCAGACAATGGGTATATTAAAAATCTAATCAAAAATGTTTTAAAAAAAATATGTATATATATAAAAATCATTGAAGTAATTGAATAGTAAGTTTGCGTGTTTCACGATTCTATAATTAAAAATTTAGTACACAGATAGTACTAATTATAAAAACAAATGAATCGAACACGCATATTGCATATTCAAGCGCAATAAATATTCATATATGATTTAATTATTATTTTTTTTTCTATATTCTACACTATTTTCTATGCTGTCAAATGTATATTAGAAAATTCTCCTGATCACTCTAAAATATAAATAAATACCTTGAAAGCACATTTAATGAATTTTAGTCTCTACACTTCACTATTTTGTGTACAAATATCATGAGTTTCAGAAACAAATATCGAAACAGCGATATTAATAGCTAAAGCGTAATCAATTTACATATATGAAGTATATATTTTTCTCTTTATAAGTATTTTTCTATATTATTCAGTATTTTCTCTGATCTGCTGATCATGATAGTAAAAGTATACATATTTTGTAAGCTTAAGGTATTTACACAATTGCGCATACCCCACATAATGCACATTTTGTCTCTATCTCTCTCTCTCTCTCTCACTCTCTCTTTCTCTCTCTGTCTGTCCTGCATGTTGATTGCAGCATTTGGGGTGACGGAAATGCAAACGCATAACTTTTGTCAACAGCAGAGTCAAGTGCGCTGCCCCCACACAGCCCCACTCCGCCCCACTGGAATCCAGTGCAATGGGGATTTTCCACTGTCCAGATGTCGCTGGCAAATCTCTTGCTCCCTAAACCCATTTACCAACCACAAAATATGCTCAACGCAGCGCAAATTTTTGGTTTAGTTTACTGCAAGTCGTCGTCGTCGTCGTTGTCGTTGTCGGCGAGCAACTTAATGTGTTGTCGACGCCAGCTGCGAAATTAGAAATTAGTATTCATGCCCCACAGTGTCATTTCCGCGAATGCGCGAGGAGTTGGCAGAACAACTTTTTCCCAACAAGCCTTTTGTGTGCAGCACTGAAGAGAGATTGATATGCGTGCTACAAGAAGCTGCCAGCAATATGGCTGATTATGAAGTGCTTCACAGTCCACACAGCTCTCGCTCGCTCTCTCTCTCTCTCTCTCTCTATCCATCTCTCTCGCTCTCGCTCGCTTCTTTGTGCGCGTGTAAGAGACAAGTTCAAAATTTGCCAGAGTTCAAGTTGCAAGTGCTTAGAGTGTGTTATGGCGCAACTTTTTCATATAAATCCTTAATTATGACATTATTTTGCATATTATAATGTTACTTCCTAAGTCGCTGACACAAGCTCCCAAAATCGATTTCTACTTCAATTCACCCACAAAATTCACAATTTCCATTATATAACACTTCATTAGATTTATATTAACAACTGTTTTACCGCTCCCTTTAATCAAAGCTCAATTTAATGCATGTCGAATATGCAACTATAATCCCAAACTCATTTAGATAAAAGAATAATTTAACAAGTAACTCTATAGCACATAATAATAGCGAATTCTTGGCGAAAATGTTCAGCGGAATGGCTGTAATTCGAGCAGCGCTTATGTGTCATTGACTGTGGCGATAGCTTAAAGCAAAAATATAGTATAACTTAAGGCGCAAAACAATTGCAATTGAGTTGATACCAATGAACAACGCCGTTGCCATCGCCATCGCCATTGCCATCGCCACAACGAATTGCACTTACGACAAATTTTTGCGCCGAGTGTCAACCATACAGAAATAAGCCTCAAATTGTGCCCAAGCCTAGAAAACTGAGCGCACAGGACATGGAACGGCGGCGGTGGCGGCGGATGGAAAGCGTCGTCAGCCGGCAGTTGGGAATATTTTGTACTTTATGCCAGCAAATTCCGTTGGCCAAGTGCCAAGTTTTACGCCGATGCCAGCCGCACACAGCATCGCCGCTGTACTCCTGCTGCTAGCATCACGTTGCGCACGTTGCATGGAGTGATATGCTCTGAAGTTGGGAGTGGGGCGAAGCCATGTGGGCGTCGACCACACCCCGAGGCCAGTAGGTTGCATGTCGATTTTAGGCTTAACAGGCAGCGAGTTCAACTCGAAGCGGGCTGCGAGTGTGGGGGCTCCACTCCTAAGCGGCCTGGCATTAAAACAAATGCAAATATGCCGCACAGGACAACAGCAGCAGCGGCAGCAGCAGCAGCAGCAGACGATCGTCTGCGCTTTTGTTTGGCTTTAGTTGTTTTTTTTTTTTTGATTCTGCTCTGCTTGACCGTAGGCGTGGCTGCCAAAAATGTTTGCGGCCCCACACCTCTGTACCCCAAATGGGGGAGAGACAGCAGCTCATGTGTCGCTTACAGGCACCCAACGAAACGAATGGAACGGAAAAAATGGACAACTTAACGCGCCTTGCTGTGCAACATTTTCAATTACGCGCAGCGCGTCGAAAAATCTTAATGCGCTTTTCTTATTGAACGATATTTTCATTTACAGATACTGCAATTCATGCGGCAAATTGCAAAAACCGAGTAATGAATAATTTAAATCCATCAAAACGCCGCTTTCAGTAGAAAGACTTAACTTCACTTCATTGTAATCGAACGTATTATGAAATATGTACGTTTTTCCCTTGTTTACCCCTAAATTAGTTTGTAAAGTGGTTTTTGGTATCATAGAAATACCCATTGAATCCATTAAACTCTCACAACATTGCCAAAACTGAACCGATTTTTAATTATGAGGCCATTTTTTCATGGTTTTTCCTCTTAATTAGTTTTGACATAGTTATGGGAGTCTTTAGTATTCGAGAGGCATTTCTATGGGCTAGTCGACCTTATATAGTCTTGTGTTTGAAAGAAAATCGAAAATTCGAATTTTATTCTAATTTAAATGCAGATCTAAAATAAAACCAAAAACATGATCGAGACTGCCTCGAAAACGCAAATCGGATCAGTTTTGAGAGTTTTGCAGTTATGATAGTTTTAAATTTCCAGCGACTTAGGGCCTTTTCATGCCTACAAATAGATGCTGCATATAACACACATGTATATAATACTTTTGTACTCTAGCTTTGTATGTGGGTGCGTGTCTTCCCTGAACCCGCATGGGGCAGCTGGCGCTCGTCCTGCATCGTCCTGTTGTGTCACGGGTGCGCCCGTGTGTATGCTAGACATATTTGCTTAGCCGCTTAGGCTTAAAAGTTCAGGCAAAGTTTTGACCTTGAAAGCCACACACAGACATGCATACACACACATATTTGTATATGGAGAGAGTTGGAGAAGTCAAGAGCAAGTGCAAGTGCTAGGGAGCGAGGGGCGTGGAAGGTATGGGGGGCGTGGCTGCGTCTGTCTATCATTGCGCTGGTGTTACCTACTTTTGTGCAGGCGGCTGTTTTTTGGCTGCGACCGTTTGTATTTTGCAGCTTAGACTTTTTGACTTAAAGCAAAAGTTATTCCACACACACAAACGGTTAGAAAGCGAGAGAGAGAGAGAGAGAGAGCGAGATGGAGAGGAGAGAGAGAGAGTCAGACAGAGAGGGGCAAAGCAAACAATAGTCGAAATTTGAAATTGTAAATGTTTGCACAATTCCAGGAGCCCCGAATCACAGAACCGCCAGTCAGCCAAGCGCACCAGGCATGACACACACACAACACACACACAGGCACACACACACACACTACACTAACCCTGCTCTTGCCCCTTTGGAGCACCCGAGGGCGTTGCCGCTATGTTTAACTAAAGTTTCGTGCGCTTGTGCAAATAGCAAAAGGATTTCAACATCGTCGCCGTCAGCTTCTGCTTCTGCTTCTGCTTCGTCCGTGGTCCGTGCACAAGCGGATTACAATCATAAGCGAAAATTAATGAATTATTTACCAGCAGCTTAGTTAAGCGCAAATGCCCCCTGCCCCAGCTCCTGCCCCAGCTCCTGCGCCTACTCCTGCCAAGCTACCCAAAGGGGCAGGCACTTCAGCACATGCCCTCAGCCGACTCCCCGATGTCAAAAGTTGTGCTTAAGTTAAATGCCTAGGCCTGCTGGCTTGAACCCCCGAGAGACTTTCAGCTGCTACCTGGTAATTAATTAGCCCAAGACATTTGTCAATATTATCTGTGACTCTTGTAAATTGCCAACAAATTCGGTGAAATTTTCGTGCATAACTTAGGGCGTTGAAAGTGGTTTTTATACCCTGAACCCATTAAAAATGGGTAAAAAGGGTATTATGGTTTTGTGCAAAAGTATGTAACAGGCATAAGGAAGCATCTCCGACCATATAAAGTATATATATTCTTGATCAGTATCAACAGCCGAGTCGATTTAGCCATGTCCGTCTGTCTGTCCGTCTGTCCGTCTGTCCGTCTGACCGTCTGTCCGTCTGTCCGTCTGTCTGTCTGTATGAACACACAGATATCAGAGACTACAAGAGCTAGAGACTTCATATTTGGAACATAAGTTCTCCTAATCCCGGGACAGATCAAGTTTATTTCATTTTATCGATAACTCATACCGCTTAAAAGTTATCGATAAATTTCGATTTCAGACTTGCGTTTTTGGGACATAACTTCAAAGTTATAAAAGATAGAGGCTCCAAACTTGGCATGTATAATCTCGAATAGCATACACATGTAACAAATATTTCACTTTTTGGATACCACCCCCCAAACCCCCAAAAGTTCAAAAAATGCATTTTTGAAGGTACGACCTTGCAATTTGGTTTGGTAACACATATTATGGACAATTGCTTGCCCCAAAAATTTCAATGAGATCGGACAATAAACATAGAAGTTATTTAAGATTTAACTTTCCATTGTGTGGGGCTCAGCGAAAAAGCAAGCTAACTGCTTAAACCGCTTGCACTGCTTATACTGCTTATACTGCAGCATGTATGTGCTTAGATTAGTATGAATGATTGTAAGGACTGGGTTCAGGGTATCTCGTAGTCGGGCACTCCCGACTACAGCACTCTTACTTGTTTTAAATTGTGTTTATGCAGCAAATTAAAAGATCAAAAGCGGAGCACAAACTACAAAAAGTATTTGCATGAAGGGAAGGAAGTTCGACTATACTACAGATGCACTTCTGGCATCCGTGTTGCAATGACAAATGAATAAGATAAATGGAAATTCAGATAGGGCAATGATATTGTGGAAATACAAATGATGTTCATACAAGTGTGTCTTATCAAACTAACAGATGATTAAGCGTTAATTACATCCTGACGGAGTATAGCCGATGATATCACCCTTGAAGATGCTCAAAGAGGAAACTCATCATCTGAAAAAGGCAATTAGGTTGTCTTTATATACAGAACTAAGTAAAGTAAGGTTTTTAAAGATTAGAAATATAATATGAAAAAACTATACTTATTATACTCAATTTTTATCAATACATTCATAGAACAGAGCAAAACAATCTTATATTTATTTATTTATTTATTAACAGTCGACACAGAAAATTCAATTTATATTATAAAACATTTCAAGGTATAAATAGTATTTTCAAAATTAAAAATATAAAGTTAACATAACGTTAGGTTCTGGTTAACTTAAATATAATATACTATATTTTTATATTTGATAGCCAAGTATTGTTTGATTTATCCCCAAGATTTAATTTTTTTTTTTATATAAAATATCCAATTAATTGAAGCTTATCGTGTGCAGGAACTGCAATCTTAACTCCATCTTCTGCGCATTTTCTCGCTCTTCCTGATCAGATGCCGAAAAAATAGAGCGCCTGCCAAATCCTACGCGAAAAGGCAAAAGCCTAAGAACTGCTACAATAATAATAAGGACGAGTCGGGGCCAGTTCGTGGTTTTTGGTGAGTGGAGTGCATCAGATCGTCTCTTAACAACTTGAACATGTGAATCAATAAGGCGATTCACATGTGGGTGAAGTGTTTTTGCTGTCCGAAGGGAGTAACTGCAGTCTCTTACCATGACACCTCCACACAGACAAGAGCACACCTGAGAGTATGCTTGTGTGTGTGAGTAAACAACGTTGCAACAACAACAACAACAACAACTGCAACGTGCAACGTGCAACGGGCAACTGGCAACGGCAACCGAGATCGCAGTTTGGCGATAAGGAGGCAGTTGGGATGTTTCTTATAGCATGTCGTGATTGTGTCAGTTAGTATGTTCCCACTGGCAGCACTTGCATAAAAAATTAAGCAGCCACCAATCATTGTTAAATATAATGCTTGCCCGTTTGTTTAAATTGAAAAGTTGTAAATTATCGAGGCACAGCATCAAAATCAAATCATTCCAATTAAATGTGAGTCCTCCGCATAGCAACAACTCCAACAGTTGAGTGAGTGATATTCTTATTTATTTTGAATATACTCAGCTCAGCTCTGCGGATCTGTGGATCTCTGGCCATGTGTTGCAATTCGTGTATTTCGCGTTTAAATGTGCAATTTATTTGATTATTCAACACTTTGATGTGTTTTTGTTGTTGTTGTTGAAAACGATGATCAACACTAAACGTTGCATACAATATCAATATGATAATTATATGCACACGCTATATAGCTGCTATAGATGTTTGCAGAACTTGTTGTTAGTCGTAGTTGTAGTATAATGAGTTGTAGTATATACATGTTGTATTCCACCTGGGGATTTGAATTGTTGACAGTGATCGCGCCACATGAGATGACGATATAGACAGAGAGTCGGCGAACGTTAAGTGGCTGCTTACCCATATCATCGCGTTGTCTGTCAGAATACAGAATACAGAATACAGAATACTATGCTATGCCGAGGTGTGCGTCAGATGCTTAATTTAAATTACTCGAGGGGCGGGACGAGAGCGTTGCCGATGCCTGCGAGCAGCAGCAGCAGCAGCAGCAACATCAGCAGCAGCAGCAACAGCAGCAGCTCAGCATGAGTAGCTGCGATTTGACACCTCGACTGACAGCTGAAATTGTGGAAAATTATTGAGCGCATTGGAACCCAAGAGGGCGCCCATTAGATGGCTGCATTTTGAGAACACAGAACGTCTTTATTTTCAAGTCGTAGCGTATTTGGGAGTTGTGAACAGGGAATCGTGGACGCAGACCTCTAATTTATTCCACATCAAATTGCTGTATAATTAAAATGTTGATACAGAAACACTGCGCTCACTGCTGGCTGACTGCTGCTTTACGACTTCACAACAAACAAATAATCATATATTTTGTAACCGAATCTGGCCATAACTTTTATCTGCACTTAATTGCTTTCTATTGAATTCTCGGGTAGACAGTAATGTAATTTACGCGTATTATGCTAAATCTAACAAATATTGCTCTGCAATGTATGCAATGATAATAAACTACTTCGCTTTCGAGTTTAGACAACTGATATGCCAAGAGGAGCCACTGATCATAAAAAAAATCAACAAATATAAAGACAACTGCTTGCTCGACAAACAACAGATTCTTGAACAACTTTTGTGTTTAATATTCGATTGATCTTAAATTATGAATATATTAAAAACGACATTCGAAAACATAATTATAACAAGAATGTTCATATACTTTATTAAGTCGAAAACATGTCCTTCTGCTTGTCGCACAACTGTATTATATCTTTTTGCGCATTTTTAATGGCTGCTCGTTGTATTTCCGAGTGTTGAACACACTTCTTATACCTCGTAAAATTATTACAAATTTGAATACAAATAATAAATAAATAATATTAAATGACATTAAAAGTATGCTCTCTAGTAGTTTAGTCAAACATATTTTGAAACTGTTTTACGGTCACAGGGTATTCAGTGTCTGTCAGTTGCCTTTCAATTTCAATGAAGTCCATTTAAGGGCAGCCAGTACAATATGTTAACAATGATGAATTCAGAACCATGTCTTTTGTCGCCGAAAACATTTACCGCAACGAAATGGACATAAAACTGTCATATTTTCTGATGACTTTATATTTATGAAGGCCAAAAATGTTGATCACGACAGAAAAAAACGGAAACCAGTTGTTTTTCTTTTTGTTTGTGCCCTTACGAATTATTATTATGAATTCATATTGCCGGGACCGAAGGACTCTCTATCTCCGTCACATCGACTGTCAGAACACACAGGCCGTACGTGCTTTACATTTTAAACGATGGCCAGTCGGGTGCACTAATTGATCGCTTCCGAGCGTGGAACCCTTTGGAGCCATCTCTTTGGATTGTCAAACTGGACCAAATGAAATGTAATGATGTCCCCTTGTCAGCCAACTAGATTATTTCCTTTCCGTCCTGAATTGTTATTCGACATTTGTCAACGATTATTGCGATAATATACATGAGCAAGATTTTGGTAGCATCAGTATTTGGCTTTTTATGTTCATTGCACTGCAATTAGTTTGGTTTTTTTTCGCAGCGAACTTGATTTTATATTTATACACACATAACAATAATAAATACATGGATCTTATCTTTACACACACAAACTAACTGATTGACCTATTGTTTCCTTTTAAGCCTCTTTTACTGCAAGATCTTCTATATATAAAGGCAAAGCTATTTATATTTATTTACCAGTTGATTAATAGCCATATTCATAAACATATATAACATTCCCACTTATTGTCAACAATCTCAACTTCAATTTCCAAGCTTAACATTCGTTGTGCAACAATGACTTTAAATTATTCTAATGCGTTTATGATTAGCTCATATTTCAGTTGATTAAATAAATTAAGCACACACATATAGCGAACATATTTCGCTGACTAGCTGATATTTATGTTGGTGCTATCAACACTGCTGTTGCAGCTACTATTTGGCCGGGCTAACACGTGTCTGTTTTCATTCCAGTCTGGTCAGATCCGATTTCCTGTTGTATGCCAATGTCGCCGCAATCCGAGTCGTTGGACTATTGCCGATTGTTCGCTGTTGTTTAACACCGAATTCCGGAACATATTCCTGGAATTTGTTTTTCCCAAGCTTTTTATTACTGGTCGCTGACACCCGAGTTTCGAATACGAATAAAAAATGTATAAACCGTTTATTTTTCCTTCACATTTAAGCACAAATTGTATCATGGTTACATAATGATGTCTCATAGGTCTCAGAGGCTGTCAAAGCTAGATAGAGCAAGAGTTGTGCATGTAAACTAACAGCATTATTGATGGCGCCTCTGCTACGCATTTGAAAATAACGACTGCCCTTCTATGCGATTCTCAAGAATTCAAGTAAGTGCCTGCAGATGTGGATGATTTTAGTGATGTTTGTATATGTGACTGTTGTGTGTATTTAGTTAGTTACATATAAACTAACAGCGTTATTGATGGCACCACTGGTACGCATTTGAAAATAACGACTGTAGCCCTTCTATGCGATTCTCAAGAATTCAAGTAAGTGCCTGCAGATGTGTATGATTTTAGTGATATTTGTATATGTGACTGTTGGTGCATTTGGTTAGTTGCATGTAAACTAACAGCATTATTGATGGTACCTCTGCTACGCATTTGAAAATAACGACTGCATCCCTTCTATGCGATTCTCAAGATTTCAAGTAAGTGCCTGCAGATGTGGATGATTTTAGTGGCATTTGTATATGTGACTGTTGGTGTATTTAGTTAGTTACATGTAAACTAGCAGCATTATTGATGGCACCTCTGCTACGCATTTGAAAATAACGACTGCAGCCCTTCTATGCGATTCTCAAGAATTCAAGTGCCTGCAGATGTGTATGATTTTAGTGATATTTGTATATGTGACTGTTGGTGCATTTGGTTAGTTGCATGTAAACTAACAGCGTTATTGATGGCACCACTGGTACGCATTTGAAAAAACGACTGCTGCCATTCTATGCGATTCTCAAGATTTCAAGTAAGTGCCTGCAGATGCTGATGGTTTTAGTGATATTTGTATATGTGACTGTTGGTGTATTTAGTTAGTTACATGTAAACTAGCAGCATTATTGATGGCACCTCTGCTACGCATTTGAAAATAACGACTGCAGCCCTTCTATGCGATTCACAAGATTTCAAGTAAGTGCCTGCAGATGTGGATGATTTTAGTGGCATTTGTATATGTGACTGTTGGTGTATTTAGTTAGTTACATGTAAACTAGCAGCATTATTGATGGCACCTCTGCTACGCATTTGAAAATAACGACTGCAGCCCTTCTATGCGATTCTCAAGAATTCAAGTGCCTGCAGATGTGTATGATTTTAGTGATATTTGTATATGTGACTGTTGGTGCATTTGGTTAGTTGCATGTAAACTAGCAGCATTATTGATGGCACCTTTGCTACGCATTTGAAAATAACGACTGCAGCCCTTCTATGCGATTCTCAAGAATTCAAGTAAGTGCCTGCAGATGTGTATGTTTTAGTGATATTTGTATATGTGACTGTTGGTGCATTTGGTTAGTTGCATGTAAACTAACAGCATTATTGATGGCACCTTTGCTACGCATTTGAAAATAACGACTGCAGCCCTTCTATGCGATTCTCAAGAATTCAAGTAAGTGCCTGCAGATGTGTATGATTTTAGTGATATTTGTATATGTGACTGTTGGTGCATTTGGTTAGTTGCATGTAAACTAGCAGCGTTATTGATGGCACCACTGGTACGTATTTGAAAATAGCGACTGTAGCCCTTCTATGCGATTCTCAAGAATTCAAGTAAGTGCCTGCAGATGTGTATGATTTTAGTGATATTTGTATATGTGACTGTCGGTGTATTTAGTTAGTTACATGTAAAATAGCAGCATTATTGATGGCACCTTTGCTACGCACTTGAAAATAACGACTGCAGCCCTTCCATGCGATTCTCAAGAATTCAAGTAAGTGCCTGCAGATGTGGATGATTTTAGTGATGTTTGTATATGTGACTGTTGTGTGCATTTAGTTAGTTACATGTAAACTAACAGCATTATTGATGGCACCACTGGTACGTATTTGAAAATAACGACTGTAGCCCTTCTATGCGATTCTCAAGAATTCAAGTAAGTGCCTGCAGATGTGTATGATTTTAGTGATATTTGTATATGTGACTGTTGGTGCATTTGGTTAGTTGCATGTAAACTAACAGCGTTATTGATGGCACCACTGGTACGCATTTGAAAAAAAACGACTGCTGCCATTCTATGCGATTCTCAAGATTTCAAGTAAGTGCCTGCAGATGCTGATGGTTTTAGTGATATTTGTATATGTGACTGTTGGTGTATTTAGTTAGTTACATTAGTGATATTTGTATATGTGACTGTTGGTGCATTTGGTTAGTTACATGTAAACTAACAGCGTTATTGATGGCACCACTGGTACGCATTTGAAAATACCGACTGTAGCCCTTCTATGCGATTCTCAAGAATTCAAGTAAGTGCCTGCAGATGTGTATGATTTTAGTGATATTTGTATATGTGACTGTTGGTGCATTTGGTTAGTTGCATGTAAACTAACAGCGTTATTGATGGCACCACTGGTACGCATTTGAAAAAACGACTGCTGCCATTCTATGCGATTCTCAAGATTTCAAGTAAGTGCCTGCAGATGCTGATGGTTTTAGTGATATTTGTATATGTGACTGTTGGTGTATTTAGTTAGTTACATGTAAACTAGCAGCATTATTGATGGCACCTCTGCTACGCATTTGAAAATAACGACTGCAGCCCTTCTATGCGATTCTCAAGAATTCAAGTAAGTGCCTGCAGATGCTGATGGTTTTAGTGATATTTGTATATGTGACTGTCGGTGTATTTAGTTAGTTACATGTAAAATAGCAGCATTATTGATGGCACCTTTGCTACGCACTTGAAAATAACGACTGCAGCCCTTCCATGCGATTCTCAAGAATTCAAGTAAGTGCCTGCAGATGTGGATTATTTTAGTGATGTTTGTATATGTGACTGTTGGTGTATTTAGTTAGTTACATGTAAACTAGCAGCATTATTGATGGCACCTCTACTACGCATTTGAAAATAACGACTGCAGCCCTTCTATGCGATTCTCAAGATTACAAGTAAGTGCCTGCAGATGCTGATGGTTTTAGTGATATTTGTATATGTGACTGTCGGTGTATTTAGTTAGTTACATGTAAACTAGCAGCATTATTGATGGCACCTTTGCTACGCACTTGAAAATAACGACTGCAGCCCTTCCATGCGATTCTCAAGAATTCAAGTAAGTGCCTGCAGATGTGGATGATTTTAGTGATGTTTGTATATGTGACTGTTGTGTGCATTTAGTTAGTTACATGTAAACTAACAGCATTATTGATGGCACCACTGGTACGTATTTGAAAATAACGACTGTAGCCCTTCTATGCGATTCTCAAGAATTCAAGTAAGTGCCTGCAGATGTGTATGATTTTAGTGATATTTGTATATGTGACTGTTGGTGCATTTGGTTAGTTGCATGTAAACTAGCAGCGTTATTGATGGCACCACTGCTACGCATTTGAAAATAACGACTGCAGCCCTTCTATGCGATTCTCAAGATTACAAGTAAGTGCCTGCAGATGCTGATGGTTTTAGTGATATTTGTATATGTGACTGTTGGTGTATTTAGTTAGTTACATGTAAACTAGCAGCATTATTGA
The DNA here is from genome assembly GCA_035042425.1 of Drosophila flavopinicola. Taxonomy (NCBI): domain Eukaryota; kingdom Metazoa; phylum Arthropoda; class Insecta; order Diptera; family Drosophilidae; genus Drosophila; species Drosophila flavopinicola. The sequence goes on along the minus strand of JAWNLL010000452.1, from coordinate 4,293,475 downwards.
TGGCACCTTTGCTACGCATTTGAAAATAACGACTGCAGCCCTTCTATGCGATTCTCAAGAATTCAAGTAAGTGCCTGCAGATGTGTATGATTTTAGTGATATTTGTATATGTGACTGTTGGTGCATTTGGTTAGTTGCATGTAAACTAACAGCGTTATTGATGGCACCTCTGCTACGCATTTGAAAATAACGACTGTAGCCCTTCTATGCGATTCTCAAGATTTCAAGTAAGTGCCTGCAGATGCTGATGGTTTTAGTGATATTTGTATATGTGACTGTCGGTGTATTTAGTTAGTTACATGTAAAATAGCAGCATTATTGATGGCACCTTTGCTACGCACTTGAAAATAACGACTGCAGCCCTTCCATGCGATTCTCAAGAATTCAAGTAAGTGCCTGCAGATGTGGATGATTTTAGTGATGTTTGTATATGTGACTGTTGTGTGCATTTAGTTAGTTACATGTAAACTAACAGCATTATTGATGGCACCACTGGTACGTATTTGAAAATAACGACTGTAGCCCTTCTATGCGATTCTCAAGAATTCAAGTAAGTGCCTGCAGATGTGTATGATTTTAGTGATATTTGTATATGTGACTGTTGGTGCATTTGGTTAGTTGCATGTAAACTAACAGCGTTATTGATGGCACCACTGGTACGCATTTGAAAAAAACGACTGCTGCCATTCTATGCGATTCTCAAGATTTCAAGTAAGTGCCTGCAGATGCTGATGGTTTTAGTGATATTTGTATATGTGACTGTTGGTGTATTTAGTTAGTTACATTAGTGATATTTGTATATGTGACTGTTGGTGCATTTGGTTAGTTACATGTAAACTAACAGCGTTATTGATGGCACCACTGGTACGCATTTGAAAATAACGACTGTAGCCCTTCTATGCGATTCTCAAGAATTCAAGTAAGTGCCTGCAGATGTGTATGATTTTAGTGATATTTGTATATGTGACTGTTGGTGCATTTGGTTAGTTGCATGTAAACTAACAGCGTTATTGATGGCACCACTGGTACGCATTTGAAAAAAACGACTGCTGCCATTCTATGCGATTCTCAAGATTTCAAGTAAGTGCCTGCAGATGCTGATGGTTTTAGTGATATTTGTATATGTGACTGTTGGTGTATTTAGTTAGTTACATGTAAACTAGCAGCATTATTGATGGCACCTCTGCTACGCATTTGAAAATAACGACTGCAGCCCTTCTATGCGATTCTCAAGAATTCAAGTAAGTGCCTGCAGATGCTGATGGTTTTAGTGATATTTGTATATGTGACTGTCGGTGTATTTAGTTAGTTGCATGTAAACTAGCAGCGTTATTGATGGCACCTTTGCTACGCACTTGAAAATAACGACTGCAGCCCTTCCATGCGATTCTCAAGAATTCAAGTAAGTGCCTGCAGATGTGGATGATTTTAGTGATGTTTGTATATGTGACTGTTGTGTGCATTTAGTTAGTTACATGTAAACTAACAGCATTATTGATGGCACCACTGGTACGTATTTGAAAATAACGACTGTAGCCCTTCTATGCGATTCTCAAGAATTCAAGTAAGTGCCTGCAGATGTGTATGATTTTAGTGATATTTGTATATGTGACTGTTGGTGCATTTGGTTAGTTGCATGTAAACTAGCAGCGTTATTGATGGCACCACTGCTACGCATTTGAAAATAACGACTGCAGCCCTTCTATGCGATTCTCAAGATTTCAAGTAAGTGCCTGCAGATGTGGATGATTTTAGTGGCATTTGTATATGTGACTGTTGGTGTATTTAGTTAGTTACATGTAAACTAGCAGCATTATTGATGGCACCTCTGCTACGCATTTGAAAATAACGACTGCAGCCCTTCTATGCGATTCTCAAGAATTCAAGTGCCTGCAGATGTGTATGATTTTAGTGATATTTGTATATGTGACTGTTGGTGCATTTGGTTAGTTGCATGTAAACTAGCAGCATTATTGATGGCACCACTGGTACGTATTTGAAAATAACGACTGTAGCCCTTCTATGCGATTCTCAAGAATTCAAGTAAGTGCCTGCAGATGTGTATGATTTTAGTGATATTTGTATATGTGACTGTTGGTGCATTTGGTTAGTTGCATGTAAACTAGCAGCGTTATTGATGGCACCACTGCTACGCATTTGAAAATAACGACTGCAGCCCTTCTATGCGATTCTCAAGATTTCAAGTAAGTGCCTGCAGATGTGGATGATTTTAGTGGCATTTGTATATGTGACTGTTGGTGTATTTAGTTAGTTACATGTAAACTAGCAGCATTATTGATGGCACCTCTGCTACGCATTTGAAAATAACGACTGCAGCCCTTCTATGCGATTCTCAAGAATTCAAGTGCCTGCAGATGTGTATGATTTTAGTGATATTTGTATATGTGACTGTTGGTGCATTTGGTTAGTTGCATGTAAACTAGCAGCATTATTGATGGCACCTTTGCTACGCATTTGAAAATAACGACTGCAGCCCTTCTATGCGATTCTCAAGAATTCAAGTAAGTGCCTGCAGATGTGTATGATTTTAGTGATATTTGTATATGTGACTGTTGGTGCATTTGGTTAGTTGCATGTAAACTAGCAGCGTTATTGATGGCACCACTGGTACGTATTTGAAAATAGCGACTGTAGCCCTTCTATGCGATTCTCAAGAATTCAAGTAAGTGCCTGCAGATGTGTATGATTTTAGTGATATTTGTATATGTGACTGTCGGTGTATTTAGTTAGTTACATGTAAAATAGCAGCATTATTGATGGCACCTTTGCTACGCACTTGAAAATAACGACTGCAGCCCTTCCATGCGATTCTCAAGAATTCAAGTAAGTGCCTGCAGATGTGGATGATTTTAGTGATGTTTGTATATGTGACTGTTGTGTGCATTTAGTTAGTTACATGTAAACTAACAGCATTATTGATGGCACCACTGGTACGTATTTGAAAATAACGACTGTAGCCCTTCTATGCGATTCTCAAGAATTCAAGTAAGTGCCTGCAGATGTGTATGATTTTAGTGATATTTGTATATGTGACTGTTGGTGCATTTGGTTAGTTGCATGTAAACTAACAGCGTTATTGATGGCACCACTGGTACGCATTTGAAAAAAACGACTGCTGCCATTCTATGCGATTCTCAAGATTTCAAGTAAGTGCCTGCAGATGCTGATGGTTTTAGTGATATTTGTATATGTGACTGTTGGTGTATTTAGTTAGTTACATTAGTGATATTTGTATATGTGACTGTTGGTGCATTTGGTTAGTTATGATAAACTAACAGCGTTATTGATGGCACCACTGGTACGCATTTGAAAATAACGACTGTAGCCCTTCTATGCGATTCTCAAGAATTCAAGTAAGTGCCTGCAGATGTGTATGATTTTAGTGATATTTGTATATGTGACTGTTGGTGCATTTGGTTAGTTGCATGTAAACTAACAGCGTTATTGATGGCACCACTGGTACGCATTTGAAAAAAAACGACTGCTGCCATTCTATGCGATTCTCAAGATTTCAAGTAAGTGCCTGCAGATGCTGATGGTTTTAGTGATATTTGTATATGTGACTGTTGGTGTATTTAGTTAGTTACATGTAAACTAGCAGCATTATTGATGGCAACTGCTACGCATTTGAAAATAACGACTGCAGCCCTTCTATGCGATTCTCAAGAATTCAAGTAAGTGCCTGCAGATGCTGATGGTTTTAGTGATATTTGTATATGTGACTGTCGGTGTATTTAGTTAGTTACATGTAAAATAGCAGCATTATTGATGGCACCTTTGCTACGCACTTGAAAATAACGACTGCAGCCCTTCCATGCGATTCTCAAGAATTCAAGTAAGTGCCTGCAGATGTGGATGATTTTTAGTGATGTTTGTATATGTGACTGTTGGCGCATTTAGTTAGTTACATGTAAACTAGCAGCATTATTGATGGCACCTTTGCTACGCATTTGAAAATAACGACTGCAGCCCTTCTATGCGATTCTCAAGAATTACAAGTAAGTGCCTGCAGATGCTGATGGTTTTAGTGATATTTGTATATGTGACTGTCGGTGTATTTAGTTAGTTACATGTAAAATAGCAGCATTATTGATGGCACCTTTGCTACGCACTTGAAAATAACGACTGCAGCCCTTCCATGCGATTCTCAAGAATTCAAGTAAGTGCCTGCAGATGTGGATGATTTTAGTGATGTTTGTATATGTGACTGTTGTGTGCATTTAGTTAGTTACATGTAAACTAACAGCATTATTGATGGCACCACTGGTACGTATTTGAAAATAACGACTGTAGCCCTTCTATGCGATTCTCAAGAATTCAAGTAAGTGCCTGCAGATGTGTATGATTTTAGTGATATTTGTATATGTGACTGTTGGTGCATTTGGTTAGTTGCATGTAAACTAGCAGCGTTATTGATGGCACCACTGCTACGCATTTGAAAATAACGACTGCAGCCCTTCTATGCGATTCTCAAGATTACAAGTAAGTGCCTGCAGATGCTGATGGTTTTAGTGATATTTGTATATGTGACTGTTGGTGTATTTAGTTAGTTACATGTAAACTAGCAGCATTATTGATGGCACCTTTGCTACGCATTTGAAAATAACGACTGCAGCCCTTCTATGCGATTCTCAAGAATTCAAGTAAGTGCCTGCAGATGTGTATGATTTTAGTGATATTTGTATATGTGACTGTTGGTGCATTTCGTTAGTTGCATGTAAACTAACAGCGTTATTGATGGCACCTCTGCTACGCATTTGAAAATAACGACTGTAGCCCTTCTATGCGATTCTCAAGATTTCAAGTAAGTGCCTGCAGATGCTGATGGTTTTAGTGATATTTGTATATGTGACTGTCGGTGTATTTAGTTAGTTACATGTAAAATAGCAGCATTATTGATGGCACCTTTGCTACGCACTTGAAAATAACGACTGCAGCCCTTCCATGCGATTCTCAAGAATTCAAGTAAGTGCCTGCAGATGTGGATGATTTTAGTGATGTTTGTATATGTGACTGTTGTGTGCATTTAGTTAGTTACATGTAAACTAACAGCATTATTGATGGCACCACTGGTACGTATTTGAAAATAACGACTGTAGCCCTTCTATGCGATTCTCAAGAATTCAAGTAAGTGCCTGCAGATGTGTATGATTTTAGTGATATTTGTATATGTGACTGTTGGTGCATTTGGTTAGTTGCATGTAAACTAACAGCGTTATTGATGGCACCACTGGTACGCATTTGAAAAAAACGACTGCTGCCATTCTATGCGATTCTCAAGAATTCAAGTAAGTGCCTGCAGATGCTGATGGTTTTAGTGATATTTGTATATGTGACTGTTGGTGTATTTAGTTAGTTACATTAGTGATATTTGTATATGTGACTGTTGGTGCATTTGGTTAGTTACATGTAAACTAACAGCGTTATTGATGGCACCACTGGTACGCATTTGAAAATAACGACTGTAGCCCTTCTATGCGATTCTCAAGAATTCAAGTAAGTGCCTGCAGATGTGTATGATTTTAGTGATATTTGTATATGTGACTGTTGGTGCATTTGGTTAGTTGCATGTAAACTAACAGCGTTATTGATGGCACCACTGCTACGCATTTGAAAATAACGACTGCAGCCCTTCTATGCGATTCTCAAGATTACAAGTAAGTGCCTGCAGATGCTGATGGTTTTAGTGATATTTGTATATGTGACTGTTGGTGTATTTAGTTAGTTACATGTAAACTAGCAGCATTATTGATGGCACCTTTGCTACGCATTTGAAAATAACGACTGCAGCCCTTCTATGCGATTCTCAAGAATTCAAGTAAGTGCCTGCAGATGTGTATGATTTTAGTGATATTTGTATATGTGACTGTTGGTGCATTTGGTTAGTTGCATGTAAACTAACAGCGTTATTGATGGCACCTCTGCTACGCATTTGAAAATAACGACTGTAGCCCTTCTATGCGATTCTCAAGATTTCAAGTAAGTGCCTGCAGATGCTGATGGTTTTAGTGATATTTGTATATGTGACTGTCGGTGTATTTAGTTAGTTACATGTAAAATAGCAGCATTATTGATGGCACCTTTGCTACGCACTTGAAAATAACGACTGCAGCCCTTCCATGCGATTCTCAAGAATTCAAGTAAGTGCCTGCAGATGTGGATGATTTTAGTGATGTTTGTATATGTGACTGTTGTGTGCATTTAGTTAGTTACATGTAAACTAACAGCATTATTGATGGCACCACTGGTACGTATTTGAAAATAACGACTGCAGCCCTTCTATGCGATTCTCAAGAATTCAAGTAAGTGCCTGCAGATGTGTATGATTTTAGTGATATTTGTATATGTGACTGTTGGTGCATTTGGTTAGTTGCATGTAAACTAACAGCGTTATTGATGGCACCACTGGTACGCATTTGAAAAAAACGACTGCTGCCATTCTATGCGATTCTCAAGATTTCAAGTAAGTGCCTGCAGATGCTGATGGTTTTAGTGATATTTGTATATGTGACTGTTGGTGTATTTAGTTAGTTACATGTAAACTAGCAGCATTATTGATGGCACCTCTGCTACGCATTTGAAAATAACGACTGCAGCCCTTCTATGCGATTCTCAAGAATTCAAGTAAGTGCCTGCAGATGCTGATGGTTTTAGTGATATTTGTATATGTGACTGTCGGTGTCTTTAGTTAGTTGCATGTAAACTAGCAGCGTTATTGATGGCACCTTTGCTACGCACTTGAAAATAACGACTGCAGCCCTTCCATGCGATTCTCAAGAATTCAAGTAAGTGCCTGCAGATGTGGATGATTTTAGTGATGTTTGTATATGTGACTGTTGTGTGCATTTAGTTAGTTACATGTAAACTAACAGCATTATTGATGGCACCACTGGTACGTATTTGAAAATAACGACTGTAGCCCTTCTATGCGATTCTCAAGAATTCAAGTAAGTGCCTGCAGATGTGTATGATTTTAGTGATATTTGTATATGTGACTGTTGGTGCATTTGGTTAGTTGCATGTAAACTAGCAGCGTTATTGATGGCACCACTGCTACGCATTTGAAAATAACGACTGCAGCCCTTCTATGCGATTCTCAAGATTTCAAGTAAGTGCCTGCAGATGCTGATGGTTTTAGTGATATTTGTATATGTGACTGTTGGTGTATTTAGTTAGTTACATGTAAACTAGCAGCATTATTGATGGCACCTTTGCTACGCATTTGAAAATAACGACTGCAGCCCTTCTATGCGATTCTCAAGAATTCAAGTAAGTGCCTGCAGATGTGTATGATTTTAGTGATATTTGTATATGTGACTGTTGGTGCATTTGGTTAGTTGCATGTAAACTAACAGCGTTATTGATGGCACCACTGGTACGCATTTGAAAAAACGACTGCTGCCATTCTATGCGATTCTCAAGATTTCAAGTAAGTGCCTGCAGATGCTGATGGTTTTAGTGATATTTGTATATGTGACTGTTGGTGTATTTAGTTAGTTACATGTAAACTAGCAGCATTATTGATGGCACCTTTGCTACGCATTTGAAAATAACGACTGCAGCCCTTCTATGCGATTCTCAAGAATTCAAGTAAGTGCCTGCAGATGTGTATGATTTTAGTGATATTTGTATATGTGACTGTTGGTGCATTTGGTTAGTTGCATGTAAACTAACAGCGTTATTGATGGCACCTCTGCTACGCATTTGAAAATAACGACTGTAGCCCTTCTATGCGATTCTCAAGATTTCAAGTAAGTGCCTGCAGATGCTGATGGTTTTAGTGATATTTGTATATGTGACTGTCGGTGTATTTAGTTAGTTACATGTAAAATAGCAGCATTATTGATGGCACCTTTGCTACGCACTTGAAAATAACGACTGCAGCCCTTCTATGCGATTCTCAAGATTACAAGTAAGTGCCTGCAGATGCTGATGGTTTTAGTGATATTTGTATATGTGACTGTCGGTGTATTTAGTTAGTTACATGTAAAATAGCAGCATTATTGATGGCACCTTTGCTACGCACTTGAAAATAACGACTGCAGCCCTTCCATGCGATTCTCAAGAATTCAAGTAAGTGCCTGCAGATGTGGATGATTTTAGTGATGTTTGTATATGTGACTGTTGGTGTATTTAGTTAGTTACATGTAAACTAGCAGCATTATTGATGGCACCTTTGCTACGCATTTGAAAATAACGACTGCAGCCCTTCTATGCGATTCTCAAGATTTCAAGTAAGTGCCTGCAGATGCTGATGGTTTTAGTGATATTTGTATATGTGACTGTCGGTGTATTTAGTTAGTTACATGTAAAATAGCAGCATTATTGATGGCACCTTTGCTACGCACTTGAAAATAACGACTGCAGCCCTTCCATGCGATTCTCAAGAATTCAAGTAAGTGCCTGCAGATGTGGATGATTTTAGTGATGTTTGTATATGTGACTGTTGTGTGCATTTAGTTAGTTACATGTAAACTAACAGCATTATTGATGGCACCACTGGTACGTATTTGAAAATAACGACTGTAGCCCTTCTATGCGATTAAAAAAAAAAAAAAAAAAAAAAAAAAAAAAAATATGATTTTAGTGATATTTGTATATGTGACTGTTGGTGCATTTGGTTAGTTGCATGTAAACTAGCAGCGTTATTGATGGCACCACTGCTACGCATTTGAAAATAACGACTGCAGCCCTTCTATGCGATTCTCAAGATTACAAGTAAGTGCCTGCAGATGCTGATGGTTTTAGTGATATTTGTATATGTGACTGTTGGTGTATTTAGTTAGTTACATGTAAACTAGCAGCATTATTGATGGCACCTTTGCTACGCATTTGAAAATAACGACTGCAGCCCTTCTATGCGATTCTCAAGAATTCAAGTAAGTGCCTGCAGATGTGTATGATTTTAGTGATATTTGTATATGTGACTGTTGGTGCATTTGGTTAGTTGCATGTAAACTAACAGCGTTATTGATGGCACCTCTGCTACGCATTTGAAAATAACGACTGTAGCCCTTCTATGCGATTCTCAAGATTTCAAGTAAGTGCCTGCAGATGCTGATGGTTTTAGTGATATTTGTATATGTGACTGTCGGTGTATTTAGTTAGTTACATGTAAAATAGCAGCATTATTGATGGCACCTTTGCTACGCACTTGAAAATAACGACTGCAGCCCTTCCATGCGATTCTCAAGAATTCAAGTAAGTGCCTGCAGATGTGGATGATTTTAGTGATGTTTGTATATGTGACTGTTGTGTGCATTTAGTTAGTTACATGTAAACTAACAGCATTATTGATGGCACCACTGGTACGTATTTGAAAATAACGACTGTAGCCCTTCTATGCGATTCTCAAGAATTCAAGTAAGTGCCTGCAGATGTGTATGATTTTAGTGATATTTGTATATGTGACTGTTGGTGCATTTGGTTAGTTGCATGTAAACTAACAGCGTTATTGATGGCACCACTGGTACGCATTTGAAAAAAACGACTGCTGCCATTCTATGCGATTCTCAAGATTTCAAGTAAGTGCCTGCAGATGCTGATGGTTTTAGTGATATTTGTATATGTGACTGTTGGTGTATTTAGTTAGTTACATTAGTGATATTTGTATATGTGACTGTTGGTGCATTTGGTTAGTTACATGTAAACTAACAGCGTTATTGATGGCACCACTGGTACGTATTTGAAAATAACGACTGTAGCCCTTCTATGCGATTCTCAAGAATTCAAGTAAGTGCCTGCAGATGTGTATGATTTTAGTGATATTTGTATATGTGACTGTTGGTGCATTTGGTTAGTTGCATGTAAACTAACAGCGTTATTGATGGCACCACTGCTACGCATTTGAAAATAACGACTGCAGCCCTTCTATGCGATTCTCAAGATTACAAGTAAGTGCCTGCAGATGCTGATGGTTTTAGTGATATTTGTATATGTGACTGTTGGTGTATTTAGTTAGTTACATGTAAACTAGCAGCATTATTGATGGCACCTCTGCTACGCATTTGAAAATAACGACTGCAGCCCTTCTATGCGATTCTCAAGAATTCAAGTAAGTGCCTGCAGATGTGTATGATTTTAGTGATATTTGTATATGTGACTGTTGGTGCATTTGGTTAGTTGCATGTAAACTAACAGCGTTATTGATGGCACCTCTGCTACGCATTTGAAAATAACGACTGTAGCCCTTCTATGCGATTCTCAAGATTTCAAGTAAGTGCCTGCAGATGCTGATGGTTTTAGTGATATTTGTATATGTGACTGTCGGTGTATTTAGTTAGTTACATGTAAAATAGCAGCATTATTGATGGCACCTTTGCTACGCACTTGAAAATAACGACTGCAGCCCTTCCATGCGATTCTCAAGAATTCAAGTAAGTGCCTGCAGATGTGGATGATTTTAGTGATGTTTGTATATGTGACTGTTGTGTGCATTTAGTTAGTTACATGTAAACTAACAGCATTATTGATGGCACCACTGGTACGTATTTGAAAATAACGACTGTAGCCCTTCTATGCGATTCTCAAGAATTCAAGTAAGTGCCTGCAGATGTGTATGATTTTAGTGATATTTGTATATGTGACTGTTGGTGCATTTGGTTAGTTGCATGTAAACTAACAGCGTTATTGATGGCACCACTGGTACGCATTTGAAAAAAACGACTGCTGCCATTCTATGCGATTCTCAAGATTTCAAGTAAGTGCCTGCAGATGCTGATGGTTTTAGTGATATTTGTATATGTGACTGTTGGTGTATTTAGTTAGTTACATGTAAACTAGCAGCATTATTGATGGCACCTCTGCTACGCATTTGAAAATAACGACTGCAGCCCTTCTATGCGATTCTCAAGAATTCAAGTAAGTGCCTGCAGATGCTGATGGTTTTAGTGATATTTGTATATGTGACTGTCGGTGTATTTAGTTAGTTGCATGTAAACTAGCAGCGTTATTGATGGCACCTTTGCTACGCACTTGAAAATAACGACTGCAGCCCTTCCATGCGATTCTCAAGAATTCAAGTAAGTGCCTGCAGATGTGGATGATTTTAGTGATGTTTGTATATGTGACTGTTGTGTGCATTTAGTTAGTTACATGTAAACTAACAGCATTATTGATGGCACCACTGGTACGTATTTGAAAATAACGACTGTAGCCCTTCTATGCGATTCTCAAGAATTCAAGTAAGTGCCTGCAGATGTGTATCATTTTAGTGATATTTGTATATGTGACTGTTGGTGTATTTAGTTAGTTACATGTAAACTAGCAGCATTATTGATGGCACCTCTGCTACGCATTTGAAAATAACGACTGCAGCCCTTCTATGCGATTCTCAAGATTTCAAGTAAGTGCCTGCAGATGTGGATGATTTTAGTGGCATTTGTATATGTGACTGTTGGTGTATTTAGTTAGTTACATGTAAACTAGCAGCATTATTGATGGCACCTTTGCTACGCATTTGAAAATAACGACTGCAGCCCTTCTATGCGATTCTCAAGAATTCAAGTAAGTGCCTGCAGATGTGTATGATTTTAGTGATATTTGTATATGTGACTGTTGGTGCATTTGGTTAGTTGCATGTAAACTAACAGCGTTATTGATGGCACCTCTGCTACGCATTTGAAAATAACGACTGTAGCCCTTCTATGCGATTCTCAAGAATTCAAGTAAGTGCCTGCAGATGCTGATGGTTTTAGTGATATTTGTATATAAGACTGTCGGTGTATTTAGTTAGTTACATGTAAAATAGCAGCATTATTGATGGCACCTTTGCTACGCACTTGAAAATAACGACTGCAGCCCTTCTATGCGATTCTCAAGATTACAAGTAAGTGCCTGCAGATGCTGATGGTTTTAGTGATATTTGTATATGTGACTGTCGGTGTATTTAGTTAGTTACATGTAAAATAGCAGCATTATTGATGGCACCTTTGCTACGCACTTGAAAATAACGACTGCAGCCCTTCCATGCGATTCTCAAGAATTCAAGTAAGTGCCTGCAGATGTGGATGATTTTAGTGATGTTTGTATATGTGACTGTTGTGTGCATTTAGTTAGTTACATGTAAACTAACAGCATTATTGATGGCACCACTGGTACGTATTTGAAAATAACGACTGTAGCCCTTCAAAAAGATTCTCAAGAATTCAAGTAAGTGCCTGCAGATGTGTATGATTTTAGTGATATTTGTATATGTGACTGTTGGTGCATTTGGTTAGTTGCATGTAAACTAGCAGCGTTATTGATGTTCTCACTGCTACGCATTTGAAAACAACGACTGCAGCCCTTCTATGCGATTCTCAAGATTACAAGTAAGTGCCTGCAGATGCTGATGGTTTTAGTGATATTTGTATATGTGACTGTTGGTGTATTTAGTTAGTTACATGTAAACTAGCAGCATTATTGATGGCACCTTTGCTACGCATTTGAAAATAACGACTGCAGCCCTTCTATGCGATTCTCAAGAATTCAAGTAAGTGCCTGCAGATGTGTATGATTTTAGTGATATTTGTATATGTGACTGTTGGTGCATTTGGTTAGTTGCATGTAAACTAACAGCGTTATTGATGGCACCTCTGCTACGCATTTGAAAATAACGACTGTAGCCCTTCTATGCGATTCTCAAGATTTCAAGTAAGTGCCTGCAGATGCTGATGGTTTTAGTGATATTTGTATATGTGACTGTCGGTGTATTTAGTTAGTTACATGTAAAATAGCATTATTGATGGCACCTTTGCTACGCACTTGAAAATAACGACTGCAGCCCTTCCATGCGATTCTCAAGAATTCAAGTAAGTGCCTGCAGATGTGGATGATTTTAGTGATGTTTGTATATGTGACTGTTGTGTGCATTTAGTTAGTTACATGTAAACTAACAGCATTATTGATGGCACCACTGGTACGTATTTGAAAATAACGACTGTAGCCCTTCTATGCGATTCTCAAGAATTCAAGTAAGTGCCTGCAGATGTGTATGATTTTAGTGATATTTGTATATGTGACTGTTGGTGCATTTGGTTAGTTGCATGTAAACTAACAGCGTTATTGATGGCACCACTGGTACGCATTTGAAAAAACGACTGCTGCCATTCTATGCGATTCTCAAGATTTCAAGTAAGTGCCTGCAGATGCTGATGGTTTTAGTGATATTTGTATATGTGACTGTTGGTGTATTTAGTTAGTTACATTAGTGATATTTGTATATGTGACTGTTGGTGCATTTGGTTAGTTACATGTAAACTAACAGCGTTATTGATGGCACCACTGGTACGCATTTGAAAATAACGACTGTAGCCCTTCTATGCGATTCTCAAGAATTCAAGTAAGTGCCTGCAGATGTGTATGATTTTAGTGATATTTGTATATGTGACTGTTGGTGCATTTGGTTAGTTGCATGTAAACTAACAGCGTTATTGATGGCACCACTGGTACGCATTTGAAAAAAACGACTGCTGCCATTCTATGCGATTCTCAAGATTTCAAGTAAGTGCCTGCAGATGCTGATGGTTTTAGTGATATTTGTATATGTGACTGTTGGTGTATTTAGTTAGTTACATGTAAACTAGCAGCATTATTGATGGCACCTCTGCTACGCATTTGAAAATAACGACTGCAGCCCTTCTATGCGATTCTCAAGAATTCAAGTAAGTGCCTGCAGATGCTGATGGTTTTAGTGATATTTGTATATGTGACTGTCGGTGTATTTAGTTAGTTGCATGTAAACTAGCAGCGTTATTGATGGCACCTTTGCTACGCACTTGAAAATAACGACTGCAGCCCTTCCATGCGATTCTCAAGAATTCAAGTAAGTGCCTGCAGATGTGGATGATTTTAGTGATGTTTGTATATGTGACTGTTGTGTGCATTTAGTTAGTTACATGTAAACTAACAGCATTATTGATGGCACCACTGGTACGTATTTGAAAATAACGACTGTAGCCCTTCTATGCGATTCTCAAGAATTCAAGTAAGTGCCTGCAGATGTGTATGATTTTAGTGATATTTGTATATGTGACTAAAAAAAAAAAAAAAAAAAAACATGTAAACTAGCAGCGTTATTGATGGCACCACTGCTACGCATTTGAAAATAACGACTGCAGCCCTTCTATGCGATTCTCAAGATTTCAAGTAAGTGCCTGCAGATGCTGATGGTTTTAGTGATATTTGTATATGTGACTGTTGGTGCATTTGGTTAGTTGCATGTAAACTAGCAGCATTATTGATGGCACCTTTGCTACGCATTTGAAAATAACGACTGCAGCCCTTCTATGCGATTCTCAAGAATTCAAGTAAGTGCCTGCAGATGTGTATGATTTTAGTGATATTTGTATATGTGACTGTTGGTGCATTTGGTTAGTTGCATGTAAACTAACAGCGTTATTGATGGCACCACTGGTACGCATTTGAAAAAACGACTGCTGCCATTCTATGCGATTCTCAAGATTTCAAGTAAGTGCCTGCAGATGCTGATGGTTTTAGTGATATTTGTATATGTGACTGTTGGTGTATTTAGTTAGTTACATGTAAACTAGCAGCATTATTGATGGCACCTTTGCTACGCATTTGAAAATAACGACTGCAGCCCTTCTATGCGATTCTCAAGAATTCAAGTAAGTGCCTGCAGATGTGTATGATTTTAGTGATATTTGTATATGTGACTGTTGGTGCATTTGGTTAGTTGCATGTAAACTAACAGCGTTATTGATGGCACCTCTGCTACGCATTTGAAAATAACGACTGTAGCCCTTCTATGCGATTCTCAAGATTTCAAGTAAGTGCCTGCAGATGCTGATGGTTTTAGTGATATTTGTATATGTGACTGTCGGTGTATTTAGTTAGTTACATGTAAAATAGCAGCATTATTGATGGCACCTCTGCTACGCATTTGAAAATAACGACTGTAGCCCTTCTTATGCGATTCTCAAGATTTCAAGTAAGTGCCTGCAGATGCTGATGGTTTTAGTGATATTTGTATATGTGACTGTCGGTGTATTTAGTTAGTTACATGTAAAATAGCATTATTGATGGCACCTTTGCTACGCACTTGAAAATAACGACTGCAGCCCTTCCATGCGATTCTCAAGAATTCAAGTAAGTGCCTGCAGATGTGGATGATTTTAGTGATGTTTGTATATGTGACTGTTGGTGTATTTAGTTAGTTACATGTAAACTAGCAGCATTATTGATGGCACCTCTGCTACGCATTTGAAAATAACGACTGCAGCCCTTCTATGCGATTCTCAAGAATTCAAGTAAGTGCCTGCAGATGCTGATGGTTTTAGTGATATTTGTATATGTGACTGTCGGTGTATTTAGTTAGTTGCATGTAAACTAGCAGCGTTATTGATGGCACCTTTGCTACGCACTTGAAAATAACGACTGCAGCCCTTCCATGCGATTCTCAAGAATTCAAGTAAGTGCCTGCAGATGTGGATGATTTTAGTGATGTTTGTATATGTGACTGTTGTGTGCATTTAGTTAGTTACATGTAAACTAACAGCATTATTGATGGCACCACTGGTACGTATTTGAAAATAACGACTGTAGCCCTTCTATGCGATTCTCAAGAATTCAAGTAAGTGCCTGCAGATGTGTATGATTTTAGTGATATTTGTATATGTGACTGTTGGTGCATTTGGTTAGTTGCATGTAAACTAGCAGCGTTATTGATGGCACCACTGCTACGCATTTGAAAATAACGACTGCAGCCCTTCTATGCGATTCTCAAGATTTCAAGTAAGTGCCTGCAGATGCTGATGGTTTTAGTGATATTTGTATATGTGACTGTTGGTGTATTTAGTTAGTTACATGTAAACTAGCAGCATTATTGATGGCACCTTTGCTACGCATTTGAAAATAACGACTGCAGCCCTTCTATGCGATTCTCAAGAATTCAAGTAAGTGCCTGCAGATGTGTATGATTTTAGTGATATTTGTATATGTGACTGTTGGTGCATTTGGTTAGTTGCATGTAAACTAACAGCGTTATTGATGGCACCTTTGCTACGCATTTGAAAATAACGACTACAGCCCTTCTATGCGATTCTCAAGAATTCAAGCAAGTGCCTGCAGATGTGTATGATTTTAGTGATATTTGTATATGTGACTGTTGGTGCATTTGGTTAGTTACATGTAAAATAGCAGCATTATTGATGGCACCTTTGCTACGCACTTGAAAATAACGACTGCAGCCCTTCTATGCGATTCTCAAGATTACAAGTAAGTGCCTGCAGATGCTGATGGTTTTAGTGATATTTGTATATGTGACTGTCGGTGTATTTAGTTAGTTACATGTAAAATAGCAGCATTATTGATGGCACCTTTGCTACGCACTTGAAAATAACGACTGCAGCCCTTCCATGCGATTCTCAAGAATTCAAGTAAGTGCCTGCAGATGTGGATGATTTTAGTGATGTTTGTATATGTGACTGTTGTGTGCATTTAGTTAGTTACATGTAAACTAACAGCATTATTGATGGCACCACTGGTACGTATTTGAAAATAACGACTGTAGCCCTTCTATGCGATTCTCAAGAATTCAAGTAAGTGCCTGCAGATGTGTATGATTTTAGTGATATTTGTATATGTGACTGTTGGTGCATTTGGTTAGTTGCATGTAAACTAACAGCGTTATTGATGGCACCACTGCTACGCATTTGAAAATAACGACTGCAGCCCTTCTATGCGATTCTCAAGATTTCAAGTAAGTGCCTGCAGATGCTGATGGTTTTAGTGATATTTGTATATGTGACTGTTGGTGTATTTAGTTAGTTACATGTAAACTAGCAGCATTATTGATGGCACCTTTGCTACGCATTTGAAAATAACGACTGCAGCCCTTCTATGCGATTCTCAAGAATTCAAGTAAGTGCCTGCAGATGTGTATGATTTTAGTGATATTTGTATATGTGACTGTTGGTGCATTTGGTTAGTTGCATGTAAACTAACAGCGTTATTGATGGCACCTCTGCTACGCATTTGAAAATAACGACTGTAGCCCTTCTATGCGATTCTCAAGATTTCAAGTAAGTGCCTGCAGATGCTGATGGTTTTAGTGATATTTGTATATGTGACTGTCGGTGTATTTAGTTAGTTACATGTAAAATAGCAGCATTATTGATGGCACCTTTGCTACGCACTTGAAAATAACGACTGCAGCCCTTCCATGCGATTCTCAAGAATTCAAGTAAGTGCCTGCAGATGTGGATGATTTTAGTGATGTTTGTATATGTGACTGTTGTGTGCATTTAGTTAGTTACATGTAAACTAACAGCATTATTGATGGCACCACTGGTACGTATTTGAAAATAACGACTGTAGCCCTTCTATGCGATTCTCAAGAATTCAAGTAAGTGCCTGCAGATGTGTATGATTTTAGTGATATTTGTATATGTGACTGTTGGTGCATTTGGTTAGTTGCATGTAAACTAACAGCGTTATTGATGGCACCACTGGTACGCATTTGAAAAAACGACTGCTGCCATTCTATGCGATTCTCAAGATTTCAAGTAAGTGCCTGCAGATGCTGATGGTTTTAGTGATATTTGTATATGTGACTGTTGGTGTATTTAGTTAGTTACATTAGTGATATTTGTATATGTGACTGTTGGTGCATTTGGTTAGTTACATGTAAACTAACAGCGTTATTGATGGCACCACTGGTACGCATTTGAAAATAACGACTGTAGCCCTTCTATGCGATTCTCAAGAATTCAAGTAAGTGCCTGCAGATGTGTATGATTTTAGTGATATTTGTATATGTGACTGTTGGTGCATTTGGTTAGTTGCATGTAAACTAACAGCGTTATTGATGGCACCACTGGTACGCATTTGAAAAAAAACGACTGCTGCCATTCTATGCGATTCTCAAGATTTCAAGTAAGTGCCTGCAGATGCTGATGGTTTTAGTGATATTTGTATATGTGACTGTTGGTGTATTTAGTTAGTTACATGTAAACTAGCAGCATTATTGATGGCACCTCTGCTACGCATTTGAAAATAACGACTGCAGCCCTTCTATGCGATTCTCAAGAATTCAAGTAAGTGCCTGCAGATGCTGATGGTTTTAGTGATATTTGTATATGTGACTGTCGGTGTATTTAGTTAGTTGCATGTAAACTAGCAGCGTTATTGATGGCACCTTTGCTACGCACTTGAAAATAACGACTGCAGCCCTTCCATGCGATTCTCAAGAATTCAAGTAAGTGCCTGCAGATGTGGATGATTTTAGTGATGTTTGTATATGTGACTGTTGTGTGCATTTAGTTAGTTACATGTAAACTAACAGCATTATTGATGGCACCACTGGTACGTATTTGAAAATAACGACTGTAGCCCTTCTATGCGATTCTCAAGAATTCAAGTAAGTGCCTGCAGATGTGTATGATTTTAGTGATATTTGTATATGTGACTGTTGGTGCATTTGGTTAGTTGCATGTAAACTAGCAGCGTTATTGATGGCACCACTGCTACGCATTTGAAAATAACGACTGCAGCCCTTCTATGCGATTCTCAAGATTTCAAGTAAGTGCCTGCAGATGCTGATGGTTTTAGTGATATTTGTATATGTGACTGTTGGTGCATTTGGTTAGTTGCATGTAAACTAGCAGCGTTATTGATGGCACCACTGCTACGCATTTGAAAATAACGACTGCAGCCCTTCTATGCGATTCTCAAGATTTCAAGTAAGTGCCTGCAGATGCTGATGGTTTTAGTGATATTTGTATATGTGACTGTTGGTGTATTTAGTTAGTTACATGTAAACTAGCAGCATTATTGATGGCACCTTTGCTACGCATTTGAAAATAACGACTGCAGCCCTTCTATGCGATTCTCAAGAATTCAAGTGGGTGCCTGCAGATGTGTATGATTTTAGTGATATTTGTATATGTGACTGTTGGTGCATTTGGTTAGTTGCATGTAAACTAACAGCGTTATTGATGGCACCACTGGTACGCATTTGAAAAAACGACTGCTGCCATTCTATGCGATTCTCAAGATTTCAAGTAAGTGCCTGCAGATGCTGATGGTTTTAGTGATATTTGTATATGTGACTGTTGGTGTATTTAGTTAGTTACATGTAAACTAGCAGCATTATTGATGGCACCTTTGCTACGCATTTGAAAATAACGACTGCAGCCCTTCTATGCGATTCTCAAGAATTCAAGTAAGTGCCTGCAGATGTGTATGATTTTAGTGATATTTGTATATGTGACTGTTGGTGCATTTGGTTAGTTGCATGTAAACTAACAGCGTTATTGATGGCACCTCTGCTACGCATTTGAAAATAACGACTGTAGCCCTTCTATGCGATTCTCAAGAATTCAAGTAAGTGCCTGCAGATGCTGATGGTTTTAGTGATATTTGTATATGTGACTGTCGGTGTATTTAGTTAGTTACATGTAAAATAGCAGCATTATTGATGGCACCTTTGCTACGCACTTGAAAATAACGACTGCAGCCCTTCTATGCGATTCTCAAGATTACAAGTAAGTGCCTGCAGATGCTGATGGTTTTAGTGATATTTGTATATGTGACTGTCGGTGTATTTAGTTAGTTACATGTAAAATAGCAGCATTATTGATGGCACCTTTGCTACGCACTTGAAAATAACGACTGCAGCCCTTCCATGCGATTCTCAAGAATTCAAGTAAGTGCCTGCAGATGTGGATGATTTTAGTGATGTTTGTATATGTGACTGTTGTGTGCATTTAGTTAGTTACATGTAAACTAACAGCATTATTGATGGCACCACTGGTACGTATTTGAAAATAACGACTGTAGCCCTTCTATGCGATTCTCAAGAATTCAAGTAAGTGCCTGCAGATGTGTATGATTTTAGTGATATTTGTATATGTGACTGTTGGTGCATTTGGTTAGTTGCATGTAAACTAACAGCGTTATTGATGGCACCACTGGTACGCATTTGAAAAAAACGACTGCTGCCATTCTATGCGATTCTCAAGATTTCAAGTAAGTGCCTGCAGATGCTGATGGTTTTAGTGATATTTGTATATGTGACTGTTGGTGTATTTAGTTAGTTACATTAGTGATATTTGTATATGTGACTGTTGGTGCATTTGGTTAGTTACATGTAAACTAACAGCGTTATTGATGGCACCACTGGTACGCATTTGAAAATAACGACTGTAGCCCTTCTATGCGATTCTCAAGAATTCAAGTAAGTGCCTGCAGATGTGTATGATTTTAGTGATATTTGTATATGTGACTGTTGGTGCATTTGGTTAGTTGCATGTAAACTAACAGCGTTATTGATGGCACCACTGGTACGCATTTGAAAAAAACGACTGCTGCCATTCTATGCGATTCTCAAGATTTCAAGTAAGTGCCTGCAGATGCTGATGGTTTTAGTGATATTTGTATATGTGACTGTTGGTGTATTTAGTTAGTTACATGTAAACTAGCAGCATTATTGATGGCACCTCTGCTACGCATTTGAAAATAACGACTGCAGCCCTTCTATGCGATTCTCAAGAATTCAAGTAAGTGCCTGCAGATGCTGATGGTTTTAGTGATATTTGTATATGTGACTGTCGGTGTATTTAGTTAGTTGCATGTAAACTAGCAGCGTTATTGATGGCACCTTTGCTACGCACTTGAAAATAACGACTGCAGCCCTTCCATGCGATTCTCAAGAATTCAAGTAAGTGCCTGCAGATGTGGATGATTTTAGTGATGTTTGTATATGTGACTGTTGTGTGCATTTAGTTAGTTACATGTAAACTAACAGCATTATTGATGGCACCACTGGTACGTATTTGAAAATAACGACTGTAGCCCTTCTATGCGATTCTCAAGAATTCAAGTAAGTGCCTGCAGATGTGTATGATTTTAGTGATATTTGTATATGTGACTGTTGGTGCATTTGGTTAGTTGCATGTAAACTAGCAGCGTTATTGATGGCACCACTGCTACGCATTTGAAAATAACGACTGCAGCCCTTCTATGCGATTCTCAAGATTTCAAGTAAGTGCCTGCAGATGCTGATGGTTTTAGTGATATTTGTATATGTGACTGTTGGTGTATTTAGTTAGTTACATGTAAACTAGCAGCATTATTGATGGCACCTTTGCTACGCATTTGAAAATAACGACTGCAGCCCTTCTATGCGATTCTCAAGAATTCAAGTAAGTGCCTGCAGATGTGTATGATTTTAGTGATATTTGTATATGTGACTGTCGGTGTATTTAGTTAGTTACATGTAAAATAGCAGCATTATTGATGGCACCTTTGCTACGCACTTGAAAATAACGACTGCAGCCCTTCCATGCGATTCTCAAGAATTCAAGTAAGTGCCTGCAGATGTGGATGATTTTAGTGATGTTTGTATATGTGACTGTTGTGTGCATTTAGTTAGTTACATGTAAACTAACAGCATTATTGATGGCACCACTGGTACGTATTTGAAAATAACGACTGTAGCCCTTCTATGCGATTCTCAAGAATTCAAGTAAGTGCCTGCAGATGTGTATGATTTTAGTGATATTTGTATATGTGACTGTTGGTGCATTTGGTTAGTTGCATGTAAACTAACAGCGTTATTGATGGCACCACTGGTACGCATTTGAAAAAAACGACTGCTGCCATTCTATGCGATTCTCAAGATTTCAAGTAAGTGCCTGCAGATGCTGATGGTTTTAGTGATATTTGTATATGTGACTGTTGGTGTATTTAGTTAGTTACATTAGTGATATTTGTATATGTGACTGTTGGTGCATTTGGTTAGTTACATGTAAACTAACAGCGTTATTGATGGCACCACTGGTACGCATTTGAAAATAACGACTGTAGCCCTTCTATGCGATTCTCAAGAATTCAAGTAAGTGCCTGCAGATGTGTATGATTTTAGTGATATTTGTATATGTGACTGTTGGTGCATTTGGTTAGTTGCATGTAAACTAACAGCGTTATTGATGGCACCACTGGTACGCATTTGAAAAAACGACTGCTGCCATTCTATGCGATTCTCAAGATTTCAAGTAAGTGCCTGCAGATGCTGATGGTTTTAGTGATATTTGTATATGTGACTGTTGGTGTATTTAGTTAGTTACATGTAAACTAGCAGCATTATTGATGGCACCTCTGCTACGCATTTGAAAATAACGACTGCAGCCCTTCTATGCGATTCTCAAGAATTCAAGTAAGTGCCTGCAGATGCTGATGGTTTTAGTGATATTTGTATATGTGACTGTCGGTGTATTTAGTTAGTTGCATGTAAACTAGCAGCGTTATTGATGGCACCTTTGCTACGCACTTGAAAATAACGACTGCAGCCCTTCCATGCGATTCTCAAGAATTCAAGTAAGTGCCTGCAGATGTGGATGATTTTAGTGATGTTTGTATATGTGACTGTTGTGTGCATTTAGTTAGTTACATGTAAACTAACAGCATTATTGATGGCACCACTGGTACGTATTTGAAAATAACGACTGTAGCCCTTCTATGCGATTCTCAAGAATTCAAGTAAGTGCCTGCAGATGTGTATGATTTTAGTGATATTTGTATATGTGACTGTTGGTGCATTTGGTTAGTTGCATGTAAACTAGCAGCGTTATTGATGGCACCACTGCTACGCATTTGAAAATAACGACTGCAGCCCTTCTATGCGATTCTCAAGATTTCAAGTAAGTGCCTGCAGATGCTGATGGTTTTAGTGATATTTGTATATGTGACTGTTGGTGTATTTAGTTAGTTACATGTAAACTAGCAGCATTATTGATGGCACCTTTGCTACGCATTTGAAAATAACGACTGCAGCCCTTCTATGCGATTCTCAAGAATTCAAGTAAGTGCCTGCAGATGTGTATGATTTTAGTGATATTTGTATATGTGACTGTTGGTGCATTTGGTTAGTTGCATGTAAACTAACAGCGTTATTGATGGCACCACTGGTACGCATTTGAAAAAACGACTGCTGCCATTCTATGCGATTCTCAAGATTTCAAGTAAGTGCCTGCAGATGCTGATGGTTTTAGTGATATTTGTATATGTGACTGTTGTGTGCATTTAGTTAGTTACATGTAAACTAACAGCATTATTGATGGTACCACTGGTACGTATTTGAAAATAGCGACTGTAGCCCTTCTATGCGATTCTCAAGAATTCAAGTAAGTGCCTGCAGATGTGTATGATTTTAGTGATATTTGTATATGTGACTGTTGGTGCATTTGGTTAGTTGCATGTAAACTAACAGCGTTATTGATGGCACCACTGGTACGCATTTGAAAAAAACGACTGCTGCCATTCTATGCGATTCTCAAGATTTCAAGTAAGTGCCTGCAGATGTGGATGATTTTAGTGGCATTTGTATATGTGACTGTTGGTGTATTTAGTTAGTTACATGTAAACTAGCAGCATTATTGATGGCACCTCTGCTACGCATTTGAAAATAACGACTGCAGCCCTTCTATGCGATTCTCAAGATTTCAAGTAAGT